>JAMLFY010000001.1:42211368-43518503 GCA_030441495.1 Dalbergia oliveri
TCTTCTAATTATTATGTTGATACTCAAATAATACATGACAGTTATGAGGATGTTTCAGATCTCATCAACTGCATATGCCTTAATTAGTTTAAGTAAGAATTGGGCTTGTAGGTAGATTAGATGAGAATAAAATATATATTACGATAGTTAAGACTTAAGAACTTAGAATTAGCAATTGTATCGGAAAATACGTTTAAAGATGGGATAAAATTTTGTTACTATCAAGTTTGTTACGATAAATCATGTGATTGGTCTTTCATTTTTTTTTCCTTTTCAGAATATTCTGCTGCATTTATATATATAAGCAGTGGCTGTTGCCATCAACATTGTATCTCAAAACTATTACCTAATAGAATCAATATGTAGTTTTCTCTCAATTTCTCAGTTATTTATTTATTTATGACTCTAGCCATGTTTTGCAATATATCATTCATAGTCATGGGCTCATGGCATCCACCATTAACTTTTCAGCATACTTTGTGGACCATGTGTAAAATGAACTTTTACTCCTTAATTAAGCATGCTGTCTATATATGCATGCGTAATATTGTGGACCATGGGTAATATTTTCAATAATTAAACTTAGCTGAATATTCTTTCTTCTTGCGGAAAATCATGCTGTTGTCGACGTCCTAACTCCTTAGCTTGATTTTTGATCTTTTAAAATAGGCTACAATTAAACTACTAACTAGTGTGTGGCCGAAGAAAATATACATAAAAAAGGAGGAAATTATATATTAAAAAAACGGGACTACAAATGATGACATGAATTAGACAACACGAGCTTTAAATACAGTGTTTCAAGCTTCAAAATTTAAATTTTTTTAAGAAAAGTTACGCATAAGTTTTTCAAAGGTTGTAATTTTTCACTTTTAATGAGGAATGAGTCGTCTTTGATTATATTAGTTTGACTTGAGAAAATTATTACTTATTCCGTTTCACAATAATTATAAAAAATCAAACAATACACATATTAAGAAAAACAAAAACATCTTGATAAATATAAAAGTTATATGAATTGACAAAATTATTATTATCTAGTCATTATTACTCTTCTTAGTAAATGCATTGAATGCTTAACTAATACATTTATATTAGGGATATAAGTGGAAAAAAATTAACATTACCTAAATTTTGTAAAAAAATATATTCCAAAATATCAAAAATTGAAAATCAACTTATTTTAAAACGAATGGAGTATTATTTTTTATAAGAACAAAATTCCAGAAAAATTATTTAAATTTTTGAAAAGTCTTCAATGTAAGGAGTTTTATACTATTGACTTGCATAATTTTAATACTGTGCAAAAAATATTACATTTTTTATAAGCATAAAAAATATTACATTATCATCAATCAATTATATGTTATCTCTTAAGTTAATTATAGTAAAAGTTAACGGCAAAAGTCTACATGTGGTCTCTATTTTTAATCTTGATGGTAATGCCAAAAGAGTTAGTGATTATCTAATGGATATTATATATATGCTTGTGTTTTTCACTTGATTTTTTTTTTTTTTGTATGTTTTCATGTTTCCTAGGACCTTTAGTAGGCATTGTCTTGTTTTAGCGTTGTCATCCTTGCTATGATTTTTTTTATTTCAACTCTTTTGCTACTGTTGTTTTATTTATTGTCATCTTGGTCGATTTGAGATTTTAAGTTACTGGAAAAAATGCGTTTAATAAAAATGTAGTAATACATTATAAAAATATTGTCTAATAGTCTTTTATATATTAATGGTATATCAAGATTAATTAAATCATTATTGTGTGAAACTAGACAATGCAAAGGTAAAATACTATATTATGTGAAAAAAGACAATAATTAGTTAATGCATGCCTTTAAAATATTTACATTTAATATTGCACTAAGAAATATAATGAGTAAATGTTTAGTTTAATCCCTAAAATTGTAAGTGTGCTTCAATTTAGTCTCTAAAATTTTGAAATTAAATGTTTAGTCATTAAAATTGAATTCTAAGTTACTTTAGTCCCTAATTAAACAAACGATAATTAACCATTATTCTTTTGTCGACATGACATGATGACATGTCACGTATCAATAACGTGTCATATCAATCTCACATAGCATGACGGTGTCACTGACATGTAATATTGATCCACATGATATGACACATGTCACTAATGTGTCATACTAATCTGTGGCATTTCATGTCTTTGACATGGCATGATTTTTAAATGAGGTCAGCTAGTCTCTAAAATTTTTAATGTGTCAAAATATATAGTTCTTAAATTTTCTAAAATGTGTCAAAAAAATCCAAATCCTCAAAATTTCTCCTTTTTTACTTCATGAAATCTAAATATACAATCATTATTAAACCCGCTAATTTCTCTCTCATCTTCATTTCATACTTGAACCATATCTTTCTCATATATAATATTAATAAGAAGAGAATATATAGATGTGAGATGATGAGGAATATTAAATATTTTTAATGTAGCTCAAAGTAGAATACATAAAGACTCAAAGGTGCTATTTATTAGTCTTTATAAGACTTTTGAGCTATTAAAAGAAGTGGGAATAAGGGGAAAAAAAGAGAGTGAAAAATGTGATCTTGTGCTTATTGGTTAGGAAAAATTGATATTAGTTATATATATGAAGTGATTAAACAATATCTATAAGTGATTAAATAATATTGATATTAGCTATAAACTTATGAGATACATGTGTGATATTGAACAATAAAGCTAACAATATTAATTAATTGGAGAGAAATTTATCATTTAGTGTGGTAAATAAATAGAAGGATGGGGTGTTTTTGTGAGAATGTGTTAACAATTAATTAGTTCAAGATATAAATTAAAAGATAGTCTTTTACATTTACATTGTGAATAAAGTTTCTTTAATATAGAAATATTCTTAAATTTTGAAAAGTAATTTACATATTTCGAATTATTGTTTCTATTATTGATTCATTTATAGGAATGGATGTGTGTGTCATTCAGAACTAAAAGTATAAAACAATGAGTATAGGAGAAGATGCAAAAAAACGTTCATTGCCTTGAAAAAAAATAGCAAAGTTCAAGGTTATTTGATTATTTATACTTGAAATGAGTCCCAATTTGAAAAATAAATCAACGTTGAAACCACATACAAGTCAAGCTAAAAATTATATCACATACTTTAGTTGAAAAACAAGATGTTAATAAAATAAGAGAAAGAAAATGGGTTGGACTAGATCACAAGGATACTTATTAGTTTTATCTCATTTCTTTACATTTTGTTCATATTGAAGATGTTTGTAAAAGAGACTAAAAGGTGTAAAAATGGTCAAGGTAATGATATAGAAAATTATTTTTTTTTATTAAAAAAAGAAGATTTTTTTATGATTTATTTATTATTTTCATTTTTTTCAATGAAGTCACCCTTACAATTGGCTTGTATAGAAAGTCATTTCCCCACTTTGATACTTAGAAATTGTGTTTGGAAAAGATAGGGCACTTGCACTCATGTAGGAAATATCCGTGCCCAATGGCTTTCCAATGGAAAGAGAACTTCAAAATTTCAAAGAAAGTCAAGAATAAATTTGGATAGCAATGAATATAACTTTGAATTACAAATGCCATATATTCACATAAAATGCTTTTGAAACTGGCCAAATGATCAACCACAAGGAGGAGGTGTTGCATCTATGGTGAAAAACATAATCAGGAAAGGAAAATATAATGATAATGTTTTTTTTTTTTTGGTTTTTGACTGTGAGAACAATTTTGTGATTTTTAGTTTTTAATGTAGAGACCAATAATAACCAACTATTGATATCTTTTTTTTACATGAGAAACATACCTAAAAAAGAAATCGAAGTTACATGATATTTAAACACAAATTAACTGTTTCAGAAGAATGAAAGCTTATTTTATTACCAATAAAACAACTTGTATGATTATATTTTCACTATGCGATACTCCACAACTCAGTCAATTAGCATTTGTGTACTCTTTTATCCACCAAGAAAGATTGAGAAGAGTAAATTGAACAAATATCTTTTCATACGTTCTTAAATATAAAAAAAATTATTATAATTTTTTTATAATAATTAATTTTTAATTCTTATATTTTGTTTTAAATTTGCAATCATTTGAATAATTGAACTTGGGTTAATTCCATTTGGCTCGAAGACGAAAGCCTTAAAGGATGTGTATAAACGTAAATGCGTGAAAGGAAGATACAAGACACAATAATTATTTGTTATTATCACGATGTAAAGTTGATTATCTTTTGTTATGGTGATGTAAATCACTTTGACGTTTTGTTATTTTTTGCATTATTTATTTTGATTTGGATGATAAATTTTAAAAAATCGATTGTTAATTTTACATTGATTGGAAAATATTTTTTAATTTATATAATTTTTTTAGAAGTAATGCGTTAGGGTATTTTCAAAATTATGACATATATTTCTAGAAAATAATTTATAACAAATAAATTTTAAATTTATTTTTAAGCTCAACAATAATTATGAATATTTAATACTAAATAAACAACTTTTTAAAGATTTCCTGAAAATATAATTTGTAATCTTAATAAATCCTTATATTCTATTTTGCACCCAAAATAAGAAAACAATAATTTTAATCCCTTGCCAATGGTATCACTTACAATCAATCATATTATACATTAGTTTGAGCAAATAGTATTAACTAATTTTTAGATTTTAATTATTTACTTATAAAGAATAACTATATTTTAAAATTTTTAAATGTAATTTTTAATTTATAACATTTAATCCTCAACAAAATAAATTCAAACATTATTGTATTTTGACATTGCCACCTTTAAAAAATAGAACATAAGCCATGTTTAAAGTACTAATTTTGGTCCTCTTAAGCCTATATAAGTTGAGGTAGAGGCACTTCAGAAACAAAAAAAAAAAATAAAAGGTTTAAAATTTGTAAGAGATCAAAATTTTAATTCTTTTTTAAAAATTTATTGAAAAAAATTTTTTTACCAAAAAAATGTTTAAGGAGATCCAAAATGTCAATCCAAACAACCTGAATCACCATATTTTGAAGATTAACCTTTTTTGGATCTTATTGATTATTAAAAAAATTGAAAAATTTTAACTTTAAATCAAAAACTTTTAAGAACCATTGTGACAAAGTAAAAGACTTGTAAATTAATTAAATATTAAAGGTTTTCTTGTTTTATATTAGAATCTTAAATCTTCATTAGCTTGCCCATTTCGATCCACAAGTTTCCCCTGATTAGTTCTCTGGTTACTGAATACCCTTGTCGTGAACAAAAAAAAATTATTTTAGAGAACCTACTAAATATCATTACATTCTATTAGAATCAATTCTACACACATAAACCAAACATGCATAAAAATAATTTTGGGTAAAGTTTTATTTTAGTCCCTTACATTTTATCAAATTTCAGATTAAGTCCCAATTTTTGTTTTGTTCTATTTCTAAGGTTTTGAAGACTGTTCAATTATTATTTTTATATAATATGCCAAATTATAAAAAAAAAAGTTGAACTAAATATCAATTATTATATTGAAAAGTTATAACAAGACATATAAAATGTCACTTTAATTGTTAGGGATGCAACAAGATATAAAATGTTAAGTGTTTAATCATAATTTAAATTTTATTATATTTTAAAAGGTTAGGGACATAAAAAGAACAAAATAGTTTTGGGTATCAAAATTATAAAATTGATTGGCGAGCTGAAGCTCTAGCCAATAATTTAGCATCCATCCAATCACTAGATTTTGAAATTCGATAGTAGATATCTTAGCATTATTTTAATATCTAAAAAAGATGTGCCATCCAATTAAATATTTATTTTATCATTTTTGAATGTGATGTATGGTGAAAAAAATTAGAATCATTATTATATCTAATAATAAAAATTCTCAAATTGAACACCCATTTTTTATGTTAGAATATTATTTTTGATAGATATAACCTCAATGACGTAGTTAAGTAAGACAGTAAGCAATGTTTTGTGATTGCCTTGGAATCTCTTCGAATCATTTCACGGCTATCCCGAATCGAGAGATCGGATTTGAAAAATCATCCTTGCCAGCAACAAAAATTGAAGTACACTGGACGCCAATCACTAAAGTTAGCCTCTTTTTCCCCGCTTGCAGTTTTTATATTCATTGCTTAAGCTTAGGTCAAGAAGAACCAATGACTTCCCTTTCTTCAGAACTGATGCGATGCCAGAGACATGAACAACTTCCACGAGATCATTTTTTGTCTGATTGAGTGAATTTCATCCATAATGACCCTCCCTCATAATTTTGCTCCACACCTAACCTAAAGAAGCCAAAGCTTGTTATTTTCTGAGACTAGGAACCCCCCATTTCCCCCCCCCATGGATGTAGAGGAAGAGCAAGCAGTGAAACCACTCCTCTGAGTTGAATAATGACCAAGAAAAGGGTATCCAAAATGGTGATCATGGCCCCGCTACTGCTCATACTATTGCCACGGTATAAAAACATCTATTCAACTCCCTACCAATTCTGTTTATGATAGAAGACAGTCAAATCTATGTAAGCATGTCAGTGTGAGATTAACACTTCTTGTTGTCCAAGTTGAACTTATCTGGTTGAAAATATCCACAAGGACAATAATAGGACTATTTTTCTTTTACTAGTGAAATCTTCCATTTTCAAGTGTAGATGATGATTGAGGGCGCATTTAGTTTTCCAAATAGTTTTCATTTGTATTTTCAGTTAGTTTATCTAATTTTGTAAAGGACATAGTAAATACAATGAACTAAATGAAAATTGTTATATGATATTCTATTTTGTGATCAAATTGATACTTTTGCAATTCTTCTCAGTGGGGTTATGCTGGTGACAAGCTTCAATTTGGATATTAATTTTTAGAACCTGTTATGGTGCCACTGGTGGACTTGGGTATTCTTTGCTCCTTTTGTGGGTTTACACATTTATAAATGTCTTGGCATATTTCAATCATTAATTACCAAAGATTTATCAGATACAGAATCTTATGGGATATGTTTACGTGAATTTCTTGTCCTAACTTCAGTTAGATACTCTAATGTAACTGAAGCAGATTATTAATTGAATTATTGGTTAATTTCTAAGGCAAGAAACTTGCCACATTTGGGTTTTCCATTTTTGACCCATACTTGGAAACATGGGTTTCATCTCATTGTGGCAAGGCACTTAATAATTCTACTAGCTGACACTTAAAGAATACAAGTATACACATAGCAAAAAATATTTAGTTACTTCATTTATTTATTAATTGATATATTAGTTTTAAGAGTTATAATTGTTTCTTATTTTTTTTACATTTTAATGGAAAAATTACTTGTTAATCAAAAACCATAGAATAAAATTTCCACTTCTCTAAGAATAGCTAACCTTTCTATTGACAATTATTCCCACCTTAAACTTATCCAATAATTAATAGATTATTTCCATTCTTTAAATATTCATTTCACTTATGTATGACATATTAAAAAAATACAAAAGATGAATTTAAAATTAAACAAGTTTAAATATATTTTACAAAAATTTCCTTATTATTCACTTCAATACTTTCTCATATTCAATTTATCCATTAATTCTCTATCTCTCTTATAAAGATATTAAGGGTCTATTTGACATTATAAATATAACCTTATAAATTTCTAATACTATAAAGGATAACATCTATAAGATATTATATTTTATATTTTATAATATTATCATTTATTTATAAATAATTCTAATATTTTATTAATGATTTAAATATAATTTTTAAATATCATATTTAGGTAAATATTTATTAATTAAAATTTAATTTAGTTTAAATATTATTATTTATTTCAATATTTTATAATTATTTATTATTTCAATAAATTATATAAATATTAAATAACTCTTTTATATATTTTTAATTATAATTATTTAATTTTCAATTTAAAATAAATATTAACTTAGAATATTTTTATTATTGATCCTTACTTTTATATATTAGGTATTATTTATTATTTATTTTAAATATTTATTTCTATTTAATATTTAATATTTCATTTTATTTAATATTTATTAATTATAATTACTATTTTATTTTTATTATATATAGCTAGATTGATATCATATATATTTGTTAATAAAATTTATTTATTAAAAGATAATTTTATTTTAATAAAATATTAAAAAAAAAGGAATTATACGTTAAAAAGACGTAATAGCACAATGACAAAATCCTTTATCTTAGTACCCACATAATGAAGGGCTTTCAATCCCATAATGTGATTTGAGAACTTGCCCCTACAGCTAATATAAACTTTAACACAGCAAACAATTTTTTGTTATTGAATTTAATTTTTATTGATTCATCCATTAAATCATTTGTTTAATCAACATCGTTGTGTGAAATTTAAGGGAAAAAAAATAAATAATCCTATATAATTTTTAAAGGATTTTTATTATATTTTAAAGATATTTATTAGATTAGATTTGATAAATATAAAACAATATTAAAGTGGGATAAAAAATATATATATATAAATATAGATATATAAATTTTATTCACATAATTTATATATGAAATTTCATCTAATGAAGAAATTTGTGAAAAATAAAATTTTACTAGTATCAAATTATTCAACAATGCCAGAATGATGTAAACTCAAAATGACATCAATGGATCATCCCTCTCAGGAATTGTTGTGGCTTTTTGAAACCTGTTAAGTTTTTTAAACTCTCAAAAAACTACTCTTGAAAAGTCACAGTAAGATTGTCGGGTTAAATAATATAGAAATTACTCTCAATAAGTAGAGGTTGCAATAGTAGTGTTCGGTAAATATGCTTCAAAATCTAAAACGACAATAATATCTATAGATATTAAAGAAAATAATTTCTAGATTTATTATCATTAATTAAAGTAAGATCATATTAGTATTTTAAATTTCAAAAATCAGCACCAACTCTGAAAAATCTCTCAAAAACACATTTAAAAGTCAGAAGCAAGAATATCCCACCCTTTTGGTTGGCTTATACTTTTCATAAGCCACTAAGACAGAGCACCCCTTTGAAGAGTATTATCGAACCCAGTCTCAATCATCATAGAATAGTACTATAAACTCTTGTAATACGAGATTTATTCTCAAATTTGACAAGGAACACTTACGACATGACTATTAAAATGACTCACCAAAATAAACAATTGTCGCATATAAAGAGCAACAAAATGACCCCAAAAAAAAAAATTATGCCTTCTTCTTTTTAGATTTGAGCATCACGAGTCCAATGAATATGCATAGGAAGCAAAGAAGTACCGCGCCAGCAGAGATTGGTATTAGTATGGCATACTCTTGAGGCAAGAAATACTTGTGTACAAAGTGATCACCATCAACAAATGGCTGAAAAACCACAAGATCAATAAAGTTACTAGAAGTTAAGAACTGAGAAGGAATATATGCTTCATTTAAAATATTTGGCAAGTTACTAACCAGGATTATAACCCAGAAAGTATAATAAGTGAATATTGCTAAGCTAATAAAGGATAGTAGAAATCCAACTGTTCTGTCAGCTAACTCCATTTGATGCCTATTGTTCTCACTTCCTGTTGACAACACGGACATAAATGACTCTCTGCATTCCCAATATTAGAAGAAATTAACTTGAAACAAGTATCAATGGTTATCCATAAACCCAACAGTAACCATCAACAAAGTATTGTTAGCTCTGGAAACAAATAAATTCTTCAGTCCACAAGGAGTTGGATGGAATTCAAACCTTACAAGTGAATATGCTATGGTGCCTTACAATGTTTTAACCCACTAACCTTCAAACCAAGGTTTTACAGGGCAAATTTGGTACAGATCTTGAATGTCATCACTCTGAATATTTCTTTTGGGGCAAAAAATTAAGAGGACAAGAAAAGGCACTCTTGATAAAAACCAATTTTTGAGCATGTTAAAAAAATTTAAAAATAATTAACAAGCAAATACATATAATTCATATTTATTATTCAAAAAAGGAAATTAAAATTAAAATTAGCATACAATACTCTTGATAAAAATAAATAAATAAATTGCACCAGATGTATGAGAACAAGGCATTGGTAAATCAGCAAGACATAAAATAAAAGGGTTCTGGACTGAAAGATGTAAAGCCAGCAAAGGAGAAGTGTTTCATGCTTCGGGAATATCTCAAAAGTCTTGTAAAAGAAAAGAATTTGGATATTGAACATTTGAAGATTGATTTGATTTGATTTGATTTGCACAAGCAATTGCAGCTTCAGAAAACAGGGATCAGGTCAGAGGATTGGATTGTGCAAGGTTGAAGGCATATTAATAAAGGCATAAAAATATCACCGTACCTTGCTGAAATCGTCTTCGATCCTTCGCTGCTATCGTGCCAGAATGGAGAACGGAATTGAAGGGGAGAGTGCCGCTCTGTGAGACCAGCCGCTCTCGTCGCCACCTGTGAGCCCTCCTAAGTCGTAATCGTCACGGCCCCGTCGGGTGAATAGCTTCAAAATGAGGTGATAAAAGCGAAAACAGGGGTGATGAATCAGAACGACGTAGTTTTATACAGGACTGTAAGCAAGGTGTATTCAGCTTGAGCCATAAAAAAAATACTTAACTAAATTATTTTTTTAACTTTAGTAAACGGTGATGGATTGGTCAATGTAGTTGTTGCAATTCCCTTTTTAATCATATTTACAAAATATAGTCAAATGCAATAAAAAGTAAAGCTAATGGGGTGTTTGTAAATTCTTGAAATTTAATGGGTTATTTACTTTACTAAAACAATTTTTAGTTTTTATTTGTGAAGGAAAAATGAAAACTAAAATTCTAATTTCATTTTTACAGTTTTCAGTTTTCCTTCACAAATCTAGAAAATGAACGTTTTTAGGAACAAACAACCCTAATTCTTTCAAGGATTAAATTCATTTCCAATTTAAACTAATTATGATGGCAAAGAATTGAATTCCTTTGACGCCCAAAAATAAATCACAGCAAAAGGTCTTATTTGCTCCTGGAATTCAGTTCAAAAATTCATTAACCTAAAATACCCTTCACCTGGACGTTTTAGGCGACAGTGTATTTGGCTTCTTAAACTCCAACGACTTGTTAATGGTGCTCTTTGAGACTGTTTGCACACTTCAAAATGCACCTCTCGACCAATTTTGAACTTGCAACCATGGTGGGTACGCATCATAAAGTCCCATTTTTTAAGAGTGTTTTTGTGTGATTTTAATTATGTCATGTTGTCTAATGAATAATTTGGATTGTTAGTAAAATATGAAATTTTATTAATGAAGGACAAAATAATAAAAATAAAGAAATCAATTCATTTTTAGATTCATTCCAAATCAAATAATTGAATTTAATTCTTTAATTTACTGATTCATTCCAAACATGAAAATTCAATTAAATTTCTGATAAAATTCAATTCATTATGGAATTCAATTAAATTTCAATTCATTAAAACTTCCAAATACCCTATAAACCACCCGTGACTCTGCCCATTTTGATCTCCTCCTCTATTCCCCACCTTTACTCCCTTACCTCAGAGAACCTCCTCCAACCCAATCCCAATCCTAGATAAATGCAGCTTCTCATTTACCTTCGCCAACACTGCGACGACTATAGGAACCATTCCTCACGTTCTTGAGGAAGGACCACTTCTATTAGTTTTATTGTTTTAATGTCTTTGTTAGAGCTTTTTGGGCAACCATGGAGAAAATAAACACGTTTTCTTTGGGTGTTTGTACATAACAGAGGAGGAAGCTAAAAACTTGTTTTGCTTTGTGATTTTGATGAATTTGTGGGTTATGCTTCTACTGTGCTAGAATTAAAGGGTTATCGTGGATTGTTCTCCTTTGTGAATTGGTTGACCAGGTTTTGGAATTATTGCTATTATGGGTTGTAGATTGTTCTCCACCACATTCTTAGATACACTAATACTCGTGCATGACATTACAAATCTTAAGATTACATGAAATTCTGAGGGCTGAACTTCTCTATTTGGTACCACATTACACTTTGTATAGAGGATACATAATAAGGAGAGTTTCTAGCATTCTACTCCTAATACAGATGAGATTTTAACCAGGATCCAAACGATCTTAATTCGCTGTACATGCATACTTTGCTATTTATTTTTAACAATCTATTTGGTCTGCTCTAGACTAGGCACTTAGAGCATTTCGCTGAAGCACATGAACAACGAAGAGGAGAAGGAGGCGGTGGCGTAGCAGTGGTGGTGGTTCATCGTCGTCATCGTGCTTGCAGAGGTAATTGAGAATTGATGTTTGCATTGTACCGATTCAGATTGGAGTTGGGAAGGTCCTTGAAGGTGGAGGGGTAAGGGTGGGAAAGAGATGCGACATCAAAATGAGCAAGAGGAAGGGAAACGTTTAGCCACAAGTTTTATTAGAGCAATTGCAACAACTGCATTGTATCATATTAGTGCCCTAACTAAATTATTTATTTAGGTAGCGTTTGGTTTCTATCCTAGGGAGAAATACGGAGGCTTGGAGACACAAAGCGTTTGATTGTGGAAGTACAAGTTTCTTTACCTCCAAATGGAGAGATCGAGACAAGGCATGGAGATAAAAGTTTAATATTTTTTTCCAATAATATCCTTGTATATATTTAATTTCTCTCTTTGTTCTCACAATCATGAGTGGTTCTGCGCAATCTAGTGGCCACGATGGTGGTCCAATGGCCTGGCAGTGCGTGGTCCTGATCAATGGCGGCAATTGGCAGGTAAATAATGTCTTTGTCATGTTCTCATGTTTCCAATCAAAATAAAGAGACAGTTATTCATGTTTCCACCTTATTGTCTCTTGTCCTCTCACTATCTTGGGACAATTTCCAAATGTAGCCTTACTATTTGAGAGATATTCTTAACAATGACATTCAAACAATGGGTGTTCACTAGGACTTTCACAGTTTTACCAATGGATATTCTCATTACCCCTTCTATCCATTGCATTCAATGGTAAAATAGGTGGACATCCACTTTTTTTAATGTTAAAACAACATTATTCTTCTTATTATGCAATTTTATTTTTTAGTTTTAAAATGTTTAATTTTGATATATTAATGTGTAAATATTTATTCAATTAAAATCTCTGATATGTATGATTTTTTAAATAATATATGAAAGATTTAACTATTATAACTGAATGTGACAGTGTATTATTGGATGAGCAAGCCACGAATTGCACTCAACATGGATTGTATCATACAAAAGATATTGTTGCAACTTGCAAACAGGTTTCCAAATTCATGGTTTGACTTATCAAAGTGATAGATCACAAAAGTCAGATTGCAAATTCCATAAAGTAAAGCCAGTAGAAGCAAAGCATCTTTTGAAAGGTACAAGTAACAGAAAATCAGAATATTCATTATTTTTGGTGGAAGGGAATGGGTTTCAGCCAAAGAGGAGCTTTCTTGTGCATTGTAATGCCAAATGCTTCTTCCATATCAAGGTCTTCTCTTTTAAGTCCATGTGGAAGTTCCCAATCAAAACGAAACAGAAGATTTGCTAACACAAGCTCAATTAGTGGCATTGCAAAGTTCACTCCTGGGCAGACCCTCCGGCCAGCTCCAAATGGCAACATCTCAAAGTGATTTTGTCCTCTAAAATCGATTGGACTATCAAGGAATCTCTCTGGTAAGAACTCATTTGGCTTCTCCCAACAAGTTGGATCCATTGCTATCGATTTCGCATTGATAAACACCCTCGTTTTGGCTGGAATTTCATACCCTTTGATCATGCAAGTCTCGGTAGTCTCTCTTGGCACAAGCAATGGTGCTGGTGGATGGATTCTTAGTGCCTCCTTCACTACTAACTTGAGATACACGAGCCTTGAAAGGTCACTCTCTTCCACCATCTCTTTTTTCTTGGCAACTTCTCTTACCTCTTCTTGTGCTCGTTTCATTGCCTCTGGGTTCCTAATCAGCTCAGACAGTGCCCATATCACTGTGGCTGATGCAGCGTCGGTTCCAGCTACAAAGGTCTCCTACACATATATATACCCAGCAACAGAATTTAGAAAGGAGGTTTTATATCAAACTATATTGATCGATCCTTTTGTGACACCAAAATTGTACGAGGGAAAGGGGATTAAAGAACGTATGACTCATACATAGTTACATATATAGTAGATACATATATGAGTATTAGAAATATTCATTGTATAACGTCTAACATATATCCAACGCCCCTTTACTTTGTTTATTCTTTCATTTGACTATTTCCTCCTACTTTCACATTGTTTTTTCTTTTTATCTTTTCCTTCCTCTACCTATTCCATTGCCTAGATGTGTGATGCAGGGGATTGAAATGTCATCTATGCCTAAATAAGAAAATCTTGTGTTCCTAAATTATATTTTCTTTTCTGTCTAATTAATTATTAATTTCTTGTCCCGTAAAAGATAAACAACATATATTTAATAATTATTTTAAAATTTTAAATGATATTAAATATTTATTTTCTACATAATAAGAAATCATTAGTGACACATGAAAAATAACATAATTTCTATCTCTAATCGAGACACTTGTATAAACATCTTAGCTCAATGATAATTATTCAAAGTAAGATTTACTGATAAAAATAATGACTATTGTTAGATTGAATAAAACAATATAGTCCCTATATCCAATAATCAACAAAGTATACCACATGCAAATAACTTCTAATAAAAGTTCTAAATATCTTTAGTATTTTATTGTACATACTGTCAGGACGCCCTTGATTTGGTCATCACCGATAACAATTGCTTGATTTCGATCCTTTTGAACTCGAAGAAGTACATCAACAAGATCTTCATCATGCTCTACTCCTATCCTATCAGAGTCATCAACGTGCTCCTCAATCACCTTGTCATAAAATTTATCCAACTTAGTAAAGTTCTTCTCCACCCTACTTTCAAGGCCATTGAACTTGTTAAGCCATCCCAACCGTGGAAAGAAGTCAGCTAAACAAAACCCTCCCAACAATTCCTGTGTTTCTCTTAGCATCTCATAAAACTTACTCGCCTCATTACCTTCTCCAGCACCCTCGTACCTTGTGCCAAAAGCAACCCGGCAAACAACGTTGTTAGTTAGTGAAAGGGTCAATTCACTTAAGTTAACTGGACCAAAGGAAAGAGCTATGGTATGAAGGAGAAATTTGACCTCTTCAAACCTCACAGCTTGAAATGATTGAACCCTCTTTGCACTCAGCAGTTCGGAGAGTGCGATTTTTCTGATTTCCTTCCAGTACTCACCATAAGGAGCAGTAGTCATAGAGGAACCCTTATATCCCATACGATTTGCAGCATATAATACAGGCCTAGCGGAGAAAATCAGATCATGGTTCTTGAAAATCTCTTTGGCCATCTCGGAAGAGGAGACAACCAAAGTAGGTATGGAACCCAGTTGCAAGAACATGAGGGGTCCATGTTGAGTTGAAAGTTGTTGGAGGGATCGATGTGGCAACGCACCAAGCTGGTGGAGGTTGCCAATGAATGGAAGTCTCCTTGGTCCAGGAGGTAGCCTCTTTTCAGCAGGATGCTTTCTCAGTTTTTTTATCAGTGACAAGATCAAAAAGAGCGTAAGGAAAACAGAGAATGTGCTAGAGATCATTGGGTTAATATTTGTGTTTGGAAAGAAATGAACTTGCTTGAATGCTTAAATGAGCATAATATATACACGCAACATATATATTTCGTTATTCGAATCATGTCAATCAAGTCTATCCACGTGAACTGTTAGAACAAGCTGCACATGCATCCATGTGTCAAGTCGGTAGTAAGAAAGGGCATGCTGACAACTTCTTCTTCGCCAGCGGCGGCGCCTACTTTTGCTCAAGAGTCAAGCGGCAAAACGGTAAGGGAAATGATATTTCAACATAACATTAAAAGCAGAAATTTTATTGAACATTCATTTTATATAACCATTGCATGATAGTAATAGTTTATACTCATTTCACCTTTCTAACACATCCAAAGATATCCACTTTTGAATGTTCAAATAGCATATTCACATAGCTAACACTAAATTAGATATGTAAATAAAGATAAGTTACATCTTCAGTTACATTTAAGCAATTGTTATACTATTGAATAACATTTTATTAGATTAATATTAACAAAACTGATGACCGTGATGGGATTAAAATTCCACATCATATAAATCACATCTATAAAGTTTTAAATTAGCTAAATTGTTTGGCATAGTTATATATATGCTTGAAATTAGGAAAAATAAAAGTTACATGATTACATTTATTTTGATATTCAATTTTTATGAAATTTGATACAAATACTTTTATGATAGGTAATTATAATCCAACGGTTGGATTGACAAAAAAGTTATTTTATGAAAAGTTATTAAATAATATAACTATAGTTAAAGTTATACTAGTGTAACACTTGATATCCCAACTATATATATATATAACATATTTCTTTTAGAGTAAATAGTATAAACTATCCTTAATGTTTACTTAAATTACATTTCACCCTATTAAATTTAAATAATCAATAAAATTATTATTTTAATATAATTTTTCTTTTCATATAATATGTGATAAAAATACAAATAAAAAATTCAAATTTTTAAATATATTTATATATAATTTTTACTTTTTATATTTGATTAAATAATGAATAATTATTAAAATTAAAGTAAATAATAAATTACATCAATAACATTATAATTTTAAATAATAAAAATTAAGAATTGTTTATAATAACTATAAATAGAAATAATTAATATTTAAATAACAATATTTTTATTTTTAAAATTTATGAATAAATAATTAATAAGATTTTTATTTTATTATAATTTTTCTTTTTGGCTAAATATTTACTAAAGATTAGAATTATTTGTAACATGAGAGGATAATTGTATATCATATAATATAACATTTTATGCAATGTCACGACAAACAAACACTGTAATATTAAAATTTTAATAGATCTAATATTATTAGACCTTATACTATTACGTATTATTCTCTTAGACCTTATCTTATCAGACATACCAAATATACCCTTAGAGAGCTTTTGGTACGGGATAAAATATCAGAATTACTAGTAATGCAATTTTAAATTAATTACCTAGCTAGGCTTTACAACATTATGCTTTTTGATTATATCTCACAACTAATATAACAATGCATATTATCAAGACAATCTACACTGCCTCCTTAGTAGTGATGTGGATTAGCCTTGTAGGAGTGTCTATGTGGATTAGCACCCAAATGACAATCCTTAATTATATTATTATTGTTGTTTGTTATAATTATAATAATAATAATTAATAAGTATTTTTAATAATTATTATATCAAAGTTTTATATTTTATTCTTTTTACTTATTATCATAAAATTAGTAATAATATTAATAATCATCATTATATTAACATTCATAGTATTATAATTATTAATTATTACTATTAAGTATTAATCATTTCAGAGTGAGGTGTGATATTCTAATATAAGACTAGTCAAGAGGTCTATTATTGATTCAATCGATTCAACTAAGAATTCAACTTAGATATAATAAATTATATATTCATATAAATATAATTATTCTGTTATATATATTTATATAATATACTTATTTTAAAAGGTAGGTCTAATATTTTTTTATCAAAGGTGAAAAAAATTATATTAAAATTCAAAGTTTATATCAATGTTTTTTTTTTAAGATGAAGCCTATTAATTAGAATTGTATACCAAAAGAGGGGAAAAGGAATGATATACGGACACCTCTATATCTACATTATACTTTTGCACCTCACTACAAGACAAAAAGGAGTATTAAATATGGAGGATACAATGTGAAGACAAAAAGAAAAGAAAAAACAACATCTCTTCCTTTTAGAACTTCGTCCTCTCTTTGTTTTGTTTATCTCTCACACCACCATCCCTCAAAAGCTTTCATTTCTCTCTCTCTCTCTCTCTCTCTCTCTCTCTCTACGCTTTTATCGTTTTCATTGTTCACAAGAAAAAGAATAAGGAGAATTAAATTAATTCCAGTGCATAAAATTAATTCTTATGCATAAAGTCTTAGCTTTCCATTTGATTTTTTCTGGATTTGTGGTTTATGTCCCAAGACATAGATTTTTTTTCAATTTGTTCACAAATGAACTCAATGCTCTGAAGAAGTTGAGATTTACTGTGATTGTTGAAAATTAGAATTAGAAAATTGTAAATGCGCATTATGAAAAGTTGTAAACCAATACCCAAAAAGTTGTAAACCATTATGCAAAAGTTGTAAACCAATTGAGGACACATACTAAACAAGTTCAAGATTAAATATAAAATCATATGAGAAAATAAACCTTGCAAAAAGTTGTGAACTAGTACACAAAAATTGTAGACCAATTTACAACTAATACTAAACTTATTTAGTATTTGTCCTTAATCCGTTTACAACTTTTTACGTATTGGTTTATAACTTTTTGCATAATGGTTTACAACTTTTCTATATATGATTTCACATTTAAACTCGAACTTGTTTAATATATGTCCTCAATTGGTTCACAACTTTTTGTAACACGCATTTACAATTTTCAAACTCTAGTTTCTAACAATAACAGCAAATCTCAACTTCTAGCAGAGTAATTCTAGTCATTTTATTGAAAAAGCTGGAAAAAAAATAATCATTCATATCTTAGGAACATAAATCATGCACAAACACATGAAAAATCAAATGGAATGGCAACGCCTTTATGCATAAGGATTAATTTTGTGCGTTGTCAATAAATCTTGATTCTCCTTCTTCTTCCTATGAACGATGAAAATGAGAGTGAGAATGAAAGATTTTGAGGGATGGTGGGTGAGAGAGAGAGAAGAGAAGAAGAAGAAGAAGAAGAAGAAGAAGAAGAAGAAGAAGTTCTAAAAGAAGGGACGTTGCTTTTTTCCTTTCTTTTTTTTTTTGTTCTTCTCATTGTATCCTCTGGATTTCATACCCCCATTTGTTATGTAGTGAGGTAGAAGTGTATGATGTGAATGTGAAGGTGTGCATGTATCATTCCTTGGAAAATAAAACTTCTACTAACAATAGTTAACACCTTCATTCGCTCTTGAGTACCCTTGCAAACCTTCTCCCTAGTCTCTATTTCAAGTCTTTAGACTTCAACAATGCACATACCATGGGAAGGTTGAAACATCGCAAGGTAGGGGCAATGATAGGGCAAACAACAAAGAACGGTACCGACTAGGCGGTAAGCACATGGATACCTTCTGCGGTGCCATGCTTCTCTCCTGACTCTTTACATTGATAATGTTGTTACTTTACTATGTTATTCTTCAATCCTTACTTATTTTGTTCTCTTATCTCTTTATGGGGATAGGATTGCATAGCCACTTTCTATGTTGTTCTTTGGTCTACAAACTTTTTTTTTGTCATTTTAAAACCCATTCAACCAACCAGGCCTATCTGATTCATTTATTTTTCAGTTTTACCAGCTTTGGCAGTTCACATATGGTTTTCTAAAACTAGGTTTTCATGCTTAGTTTGTTTAATATTATCCTTATTTGATTATTTGTTCAGATTTACTACTCAGTTCAACTATTTGTACCATGGTTAAAAGAACGAAAAAGTCTTAAATGAGAATAAGTTTAACATGTTATTCTTGCACACACTCGCAATAAAGTTAGTAGATCCCATAAATTGAGTGTATCTTAGATAAAATAAGTGAGACCCACTTAACTATATTGTGGAGTAATGTTGTCCTGATGTATAATTTGTGAGACATCATTACTAATACATCCTCATTTACCATTGATTATATATGTGACTCAACTGAAGAAGGCCCACATCCATTGATAGATGCGCATGCATCCATATGATGTCATACAAATTATATGTATAAATAATATTTCTCTTTATTATGTGTGTAAATATAAATTGCTAAACATATATCAAGCCAAGAATTTCTCAAAAGTAAAATGAGGAGTGTTGGTGTGTTTGGATTGGCTTTAAAAAAAAAAAAGAGTGTTTTAAAAGCACTTATAAATTTGTTCAGGTAAAAAAGAATTGCAGCCAAATTACATGACATGGCATATGCATGTTGTTGAACTAATGAACTAAATAAATTTTTATGAAGACTTTGCACTTTGTCCCAAAAAGTCGATCCTCACTCTTTGAACTCCTTTTTCTAACCAACAATTTGTTAGTGAGCACAAGTGAAAGTGAAAGTGATTGTTCCTTGAAAAACCAATGAAGCCTAGAGGATAAGATTGTAATTATAAATAACAACAAATGATATTTTTTTTAAAGATAATTTTATTAAAAATCACTTATGCTCATTCATTTTTTAGAAGCTATGCATCACTAACTTAAAAAAGTGGTAAAATAAATTTTTTAATTACAATTTTTTTAATTACAGTCAATCTAAACACTCTAAAATTCTATAAAACACTACTAGAAATCTCAGATAAATTATTACCGAAGAGTACGTATCCATTGGCAACTACTAACGGGATTACCAACTCGCATTTTGCATTATTAAATTTTTAATAAAAAGTTAATAAAAAATTAACATATCGTCGTCGATAAAAATTAATAAAAAATATTTTAAATTTTAAAAATATGCGGTAATATTATTTATTTGACGACCTCAATGACGCCTTGAATAATATAGTACCAATTGACTTCATTTTTTTGTTGATAAACCCATCGAAAATTACCAACTAGTATGCATACCCATCGGTAATATTCTGTCGATGGTCAAAAAATCAATGTCCTGTATCCATCCATAAACCCATTGGTATAATTCAAAACTGAAAAACCCATCAGGAACACTGCAATTTTTTGCACATTTCTTGTAGTGAAAGCACATTTTTAATATATCTATATATATATATTGAAAAAGTCAATCCAAACACAACCATTTCGCATGAATTGACTAGGGGACGCTTGTTAAGGCTTGATTTTTATTTACCTGAATAATGTTCTAGGGAATAGCATTCCTGGTAGTAATCACATTCTCAGGCAAGATGTTTAGGCGTGTTTGACACCTAGACTAAAGTCTAGGAATTTTGTAAATTATACACGAGAATATTGTATATTTTCCCAAAACACCTCCAACAAAATGGAAGTGATGATGGCTGGTTTAACGATCGGCGATGGTGGCCTAACATCCAACAACAAGGGTCAGCGAACAGGCGGCATGGTCCGGAAACAACGACAATGATCAACAGGAGTGTTTGACGGTCGGTGATGGTGATTGGGCAGCCAGCGTTGGTGGTTGCGGCTGACTGTGGTGGTCTGGTGATGGTGACAATGCTGCAACAACAATTATGGTGTTTTAGAATTAAGAACAATTTGTTTTTTTCACTTTTGTAAAAGCATTCCATTCCCATAGGAATCTTATATTTCAATGGTGAGAGGTGAGCTCAATTTTCATTCATTCATAAGAATGCTATTTACTCGAAAATATATTTTTAAATCGTCTATTAAACATGAGAATTTTATATTCTCATGGTCATATTTCCAAGAACATAAAGATATGCCTTGAAACAAATGCACCCTAGGAACTATATATATGGTGAATTTTGTAAAACATTTTTTCAAAAAAAAATACTTTCGATTTAAAATAGGTAAAAAGTAGAAGTAACTCTATATATCCATTTATGAAGATTGTAAAAAATAATAAATTTTTTTAATTTTTGCATGAATTTATCAACACGGACTGTACAAACTACCAAAATATTATTTCTAAAGCATTTTTCTTGTGAAAAAAAACAAAAACAAAGACACTTCCAAATCAAGTAACTATCATTTAGATTGTAAATAGTAACAACATATATATGTTATTTGAGTTTCCTTTTTGTGTTTTCCCTCCATTTTTACATTTTTGGGGCTGCAATTGCCACAAGGGGACTCTTTCTATGCATAGTTGTGCCAACAGTTTCAGACATGTCCAAGGTCTCCACCGTAGGTGGTAGTGCCCAATCAAATTGGTGAAGTAAGTTGCCTAGCACAAGCTCAACGACTGGCACAGCAAACATTGTTCCTGGGCAGCCCCTCCTCCCTGCTCCAAATGGGATCAATTGGAAATCATTCCCTTTGACATCAATTGAACTATTCATGAACCTCTCGGGTTTGAACTCTTTGGGCTGGTCCCAATATGCAGGATCTCTTGCAATCGCCCAACCATTCACTATTACTCGCGTGCCAGCCACAATGTGGTAGCCTTGTAGTTTGATATCTTGCATGCTTTCTTGTGGGACTAGTAATGGAACAGGGGGATGTAGCCGCAGAGTTTCCTTGACCACAGCCTTTAAGTAATGCATGTGGACCAAATCCTCCTCAGTTATGTGCCTTTTGTCACCAGCCACATTCCTCCCTTCATCTTTCACCTTCTTCATCACAATTGGATGCCTTAAGAGCTCTGTTATTGCCCACTCTAGGGTCGTAGATGTAGTGTCCGTACCTGCAGCAAACATATCCTAGAACAAATGCAAATCCATCAATGTGTGCTATAGAATAGAGCATACAAAGATTCTTGTGGGCGCACAAGGCTAATATATATTTCATATTTAGGCACATTCAACATACATTTATTCATTTATAGGTTCCACCAACCTTATTGTGAGTGCATCTAATAATGACTTGTTAGAATTATGTCTACAAAGGAATTTTTTAGAACACAAGCATGCATTTTTTTCTTTTCATATTAATAGTGTAGTCTTCAAGCAAAACTCATTTTCCCTTTTGCAAACTAAAACTGATGAGATGTATAGAACACAAGTAATTAAGTGCTCTAAAGGCTTTTGTTGATTAGATTTCCTGGTATATGTTATTAATTAGGACAATAATACTTGCAGATATCTTCTGAATTCTATAGTTATATGGCTATTATACATTTTATGATACTAGCTAGGTTGTTAAATCAAACTTTAACTTATCATTTTATTTTTGGGTAATGAACCTATCATTTGTATTCAATACATATAACGACTAAAATAATATGGATTATTTGCAAGCATAGAGAATCGAAGATGTTAAAAGAGGTGCTCAAATAGCTTTTTTAGTTTGGTTTGGCTCCTTCCTATCTATAACAGACAGGGAGATGCAACATAGTAGTACTTATTAGCTAAGAAACCTACAAAACACGCACATATACATACACATACAAAAAAAAAAAAACTCAGATCTTATATTTACCAATAGCATAGCCTTTATCACAGTTCTGTCAACAGAAAAGCCGATTGTGTTTGTCCTTTGGATCCACAGCAAAACGTCCACAAAATCATTATGGCCTTCATTAGTGTCTGATCGAACAAGCTCAATATTGCTACCTCCTTGCTGCCGATTTATGTGCTCCTCAACTACTTCATCCAAAAATTTATCAAACCGTGAAGCCACCCTCTTTGCTCTAGCATGCAATCCAGACACACTTGTTAGCCAATCAAGCCAAGGTACATAGTCTCCTACAACAAAAGTGCCAAGAAGCTCTGTTAACTCCATCAACAACTCTTTGAATTCCCCCCCATTTTCTCCACCATATTTTCTTCCCAAAGCGACCCTACAAATTATATCATTGGTGACTGTGGAGAGTAGTTCACTTAAATTCACTGGTAAGGAGGAAGAAGAAGAGTGCCTAAGTTTTTCCATCATTGTGCAAGTTTCTTCCTCTCACGACACGAATTGACTGAACCTTTTTCCCACTAAGAAGATGCAAGACACATATGCTCCTTATCTGCCTCCAATACTCCCCATATGGTGCTGCTGAAACATCTTTGGAACCATATAAAAGTATGTCAAACATTTTACTTGGTGGCCTGTTTGCAAAGATACGATCATGGGTTTTCATTATCTCACGGGCAACTTCAGCAGATGAGACAACAAGAACTGGCACCCTCCCAAGATGGAGGAGAATCAAGGGGCCATATTTTTGGGCTAAAGATTGGAGTGTGCGATGAGGGTATGAGCCAAGTTGATGGATATTTCCTATTATTGGGAGTTTTGGAGGAGAAGGGGTGAGCTTTTGCTGCTTGTGGAATATGAAATCCATTTGATTAGCAGAAATAAAATGGACAAGATTAGGAAGATAATGAGTAACATAATTGGATGTCACAGTACGCGATATGTAGAAGGTACCACGAGTGAAGTATATATTTTTGTAGCGGGAAGTGGAAGGCGGTGGGGCTTGGATTATTTGCATCACATATATATACTTTTATTTTTTTATTTTTGCTGAATTTGCATGACATATTCATCCCTGTAAAAGTATCAAGTAACGTGTCTACATCTATCTAATTCACCTTTTACGGTCTGAGTGCAAATATTTACATTTGATTAATGATTTTCATGTTTGACTTTAGGGAGGGAAAGCAAAATATGCATTTTACACGGCATTGCTCGATCATCATAGTTGGACTTGAAGCACTAGAGACGTACAAGAAAGAAAATATCCTCTCTTTTCTAATTTTCTTAGGAAACTAAGAAACATCTGGAATTCTTGACACACACAATGATTTGTGGATAAATGTTAGAATTTTATTTTGAAAATATGGATAATTGAATATTATATATATATATACATATATATATACACACCATATTTTGTTAAGACCTTTTTATATATAAGAAAAATAAAGAGAAAAAAGAAAAGAATTAAATATTTTTCTTTTTCATTAGCATAATTTATTTCCTTTTCTTTTGAAATTATTTTATGAATTAGCATCAAATCTTTTTAAATTAATTACCATCTTATCATCCAATCAAATCAGTTTTGAAATCAGCATCGATCAATATTTTTTGAAATCGGTATCAGCCATTCATTTTGGACATTTTCATCTCTCATTCCTTTGAAACAGAGGCCAATCACAATCACAGAAACGCCAAAAAAAAACAGACAGACGTCTAGCCCCTCACTCTTGATCGCGCCTCCTCCTCAGCCCATCAGCGCCGCCGCCACGAGCCGAAGCTCAGCCGGGAGGCTCCGCCACATCGGCTCCCCTTCTCCGCCACATGCCCAGCGCCGCCACCTCCCCCTACGTCTTGTGCTCTGTCTTCCTTCTTTGAGAAAGAACAGAGTAGGTCTAGGAATTTGAGAGTGAAAGGGTATTTGGTTTTTGGGTGTTTTTTTTTCAGTTAGTTTGGGCTTCTCTTGGTTTTGTATTTTCTTTTGTTTTTTTTGTTTCTAGTGTCTTTTGATCTAGTCTTTTGGGTCTTAATTTGGGTTGCATGTTTTTTGGGCTGACTGGTTTTTTGGGGAGCTTTCGTTAGAATCTTAGGCTTTTATTGGTTACTTTTTTGAAAATGAAAGATCTTATCGAAAATAAAAAACATATTTCTATCCGTGTAACTATCAATCGTTGTGACTGAGAAGACCTCATTCATAAATATTGAATTGTAAAGATTTATTGAGGAGCTAGGATTGTCTTGAATCCTGACATAAACGGATGCTTCTATTTTTTTTTTCAATTAAAAATATGTCAAATAAAATCAATCAACACATCTTCTTTTCTTTTTATTTAATTAAAATCTATCAACACATAATCATTTTCTACAAGAATAATGTGACTTTGAGTTCTTTGTTACACCAGAGGATACATTGGCGTAGCCAACAACTATCAAGTCAAAATCATTTTTTCGTAAAATTTGTTTTTTAATATTCATTTTTTCTTTTATTTCTTTTTGTAAATACATATTGCCATACTTTTGAGGAAAAATAAATATTTTAAAGATATAAATAAATTTGTATAATGAGCTCTAGGGTAATTGTTTTTATATGGACATATTAGAGGTACAATAAGATTAAATTTTCACTCATCCCTAATTGTAATCAGGTCTCAAATCTCAAATCTCTTTTAAAAAAATCGATTTTTATCAAATCAAAGGGTTTTTCAATTTCTGCCATAATTAAAATTGGTTGCAACTTCATTTTTTAAATTGATTGTCATTTCGTTGGAGTGACCTCTAAGAACGTTGTGACAATATATAAACAAGTTTAATTTTTGTATACGCAAATATTTTATATTGTTAACTATCCATTATAATAATTATATATTATGATTTGACATTTTCTTGAATTTCTATTAATTGATTGTGCATAGTAAAATAGTTATGAAAATTTATATACAGGTATCTTACTGTTTACTTAAATATTAAATATTCTTTATAAACTTCTTGCCCATTATTATTATTTATGTTATATAATTTATGATATATAATTATAGTAAGAGTTTGATTTTGATAAATTAAATATAAACCATTTTTATGTAATCATTCAGTGATAAACTATTGTCATATGAATAATTTACTTTCACCCATTGTTTTAAAAGTCATACATATGAAAAAAAATTATGTTTAGATGTGATTATATAAATACTTTTATTATGTTAAGTGTTTGATTGATTTACATTTTCTCACATAAAAGTAAGGGAAAAGGCTTTCCAAAAGAGACATTGCTGGTAAGCAAACATACTTAAAATAAAACAATCAGACCATGAATAGTTTGTGTTATAAAATATTATTTTGTAGATATTCATATATTTAGCTTGATTTGGAAAATTTAGAATATTTTATGATTTGATATAATATTATATCTTGGGGTGAAATAGGTTGAGTTAGGCTAGGTTTTAGCTTAAATAGGTTTAACTTATATTCCTAAAAAAGGGTCTAAACCTAGGCTTATTACCTTACATATGCCTTTTTTATAGCTTTAACACCTTGAAAGCCTATTTAAGCCGTTTGGTTATAAAATATTTTGAAAAAACCAAACCTACTCTTATTTAAGCCAAAATACTACTAAATATGTAAAAATATATATATATATTTTTAAATACATTAAAAAACTTAAGTTAAAAATATGTTTTTAAATATATTAAAAGAAAAATGTTATTTGTCACAAGGCATATGACACCTGTCGACTCATATTCCATCCACCATTAGATTATATGTGACTTTACTTGAATGGTCCACATGTATTGTGAGGACAAATAAAATAACTTATATTAAAAATATTTCGTTATCATTAGATATAATAACAATAATAATTATTATTATAATATAAGTAGTGGTCCTAGGGTTAGATTTTCTTGTCTGAACTAGCTTGATTAGCTAAAATAACTTTTTAAAAAGCCTTAGCATAGGTTATTTACTAAATAGTTGGAATTAGGCCAAATGTAGGCTAGGTTGTCATTATCCGATTTGGATCGTTACCGCCATTGTGAAATTTCATCACATAAGCCTGATCGCTGAAATTACTATATGCATAATTTTTTCATCAAAAATCCATTTTAAATAATCCATACTATCTTGCAAATTCCCAAAGCATGATAATACTAACAATTCTTGAATAACTCATTCTATATATCATCAATAAAACTATAACTGAAAATACAAAATATGTTGAGTTGCTTTTTTATAAAAGAATCATGAAACTATAAATTTTTAAATGCAAATTGTAACATCCCAAATTTTTCTTAACATAGTGTTACTTTGTTATAACATTTTATTTTGAAAGTATGAGGATTTTGTTTAGGCAAGAAATATTTAAGGATAATTATTGAAAAAAATGTAATAGTTGTACAATCTGGAACTTAGCACCAAAATGTAAAATTTTAATTATTCCATTGGATTTTATTAAAATTATAAAAAATACCACTAGAGGATAGAAAATAAACTTATAACATAATTAGCTGGAAAAAGCTAACAGAAACATTAGAAAAGCTTAGAAAGTGTCATTAAATTATTAAAAAAAATGATAAAAAATTACAAATATACCTTAAACATAACTTTGATCATAAATATCAATATTAAGTAATTTTGTATAATATTAGCATAATTGCACAAAAATAACCTATTGTGGAGTATAAAATAAACTTTGAAAAATCCTAGAAAATAACTCTAAGTCTTGTAAAATTTTTTTTAACTAAGTTATGATATTAAATAAGGAGGACCATGAAATAGGTCTCTCCATTAGGCTATGGATAGTGTTAAAAATTATATTGATCTTTATTTAATTAATTTTGACTTAATTAAAGTTTAAATTACCTAAATAATCACTTAAAATTTAAGATAAATTTTCCTAAACCTTGATTTATCTTGCTGATAATATTAAAACAATTAATTAACACCTAGATCAGCCACATGAAAGAAAAATATTTGAAAAATAAAATTAAATGGTCAACCTTCATATTATAATTATTCAACAACCAACCAAACTTTGACTAAAAATTTCAACAAATATGAGCTTATCTCCTTATCATGTTAGGCAGCTCAAAATTCACATGGGCTGCTATATAAAATTTATATTTTTTATTTATAGATAATTAATTATTTTAATTAGCTCAAATTAGACCTAATTAAGGTAAAATATATTAAAAATACTAAAAATTATAGAAAAAATTCATGAAAATTATAAATAACTTATAAATAAGGTAAAAACATGTTCTTAACAATAGATTAAGGAAAATTAATTTTTATGATGTTTTATGAATTATTTAGTATATATAACTTTAAGATAAATATGCAAAATTTGTCATTTTCATATATTAATCATTCAAGACAACTTTCCACCCTCTATAACTCTATTAGACATGTTTTTCAAACCTATAGGCTACCAAAGAAGAAAAAATTAATAATAGTTAAATAAATTATTAGTTAATTAATAATTCTTAATAAAACTAGCAATAGTGTAAAATACCAAATAAAATATAAATAATTATAGAAAATTATATAAATTTCGTGAATACTTGTATTATATCTCTAATAATCTTATTATGATGTTTGAATAAAAAAAATAAGTCATTTACTAATTAATTAACTTAATTAAGATGAACTAGTATAAGCAAATTTACCTTATTTTGAATAATTAATTATTAAATTATATTTAAATATATTAAAATTTAATAAATAAATTTAAATCATTTCATTAACATTTCAGTATGTCTTTAAATGATAATTGAGAATTTATTAAATTATTTAGTGTTAGTTTTAATATTTAACTAATCAAATATGATAAATAAATTATGAAATTAGTAATATTTTAATCCTAAACTTTTTCTATAAATAGCACCCCTCTAAACATCACTCCACACTTCATTCTTCTTGCCCAAAATCTATCAACAATCATAGCCATCATTTCTCTCTTCATTTTCTTTATTTTCACACAAAAATATTTACAAATTTTTAGCAAATCACCTCCAAATTATCACCTCTTCTTATCACCATCTAACTTCAACACTTCCCAGCCTTTATACATGAATTATAGCCCTTAGAGAAGGTTTAGAAAAGTTGAAGAAGTTGCTAGTCTAGCGTGGGATTGCTAAGTTTCTAAAGCTCCAAGAACAAGTAGGGTTTTTCTTTCACTAATAAGCTTCATGCATGATTTTCATATATGATGTTGTTATGATACTCAAAGTTTGTGTTTATGGTTTTAATATGTTTGAATGATTTAAAGATTGTGACATAAAATACTTAATCTATGTGTATATGATGTATATTTATTTGTTTACTTATATGGTTGAAAAGTATGATTTAAAATCATTTAAATTTTGATTATGCTTTCTTCAAATATTTCAATGTTGTCTAAATTTTTTGAACCATGTATTTTCATTTAATAAAGTTTTGTGCACAAGTTGTGAAATTTTAAGGTAATATAGCTTGATTTTGACCTCATTATGTATTTGATCATAAAATATTTTTGGTTCATAAAAAGTGTTGTATTTAATTCATTATAATGAATGGATTTTAAACCTTTGAGCATGTAATATTTAGCTTGGTTTATGTGTTATGTTTATCTTGGACTATGGACCTTGGATTATAAATATTTGACTTGAATATAAATTTATTAACATTGAGAAATATTATTTACAAAGATTTAAGTTAAGGTCCCATTAGGAATATGACATATAAACTAACTAGATTCATGCTTGAAGTGATTTCTTAAAGTTTGGGTATAATTTCAATTATTTATTTTTAAATATTTCTTAGATTTTATTGCTCTTTTATTTACCCTATGATTATATCTTTATATCGATAAAAATATTTTTTACTTATATTGAACATGTAAAGATAATTTACCTACATATTTTCTAAAGATAGATTGTAAATAATTTTGGGTGTATTTAGGCTTATGAAATTAGTAACATATTATTACTTGAAAATAAATTATTATATGATGAAAAACTAAGTTAAGTATATTTTATTATAAAGGAAATGAATTTATAAAAATAGTGTGATTTGGTGCTTCAATAATAATTGTAAGAAATATGGGTTTTATGAGTATTTTAGGAATCCTATGTTGTTTGGACTTTATGTGTAAATATGAAAAATCTTGTGGTCTATATGTAAATATGAAAGAAATCATGTAAACTTTATGTAATTTTCATTCTTTATGTATATTGTATGCACTATGTAAAATGAATACATAAATAAGTGACACTCCTGCCCCGCCTTATAGCGGATAAGGACTTGGTGTACACTTAGTCTGAGCTTAAACGACACCTTTGCCTCGCCATGAGTCAAAAGGACTTGGTGTACGTTATAGTGATACCTTGGGCCCGCCATGCTAGCGGACAAAGACTTATTCACTGATCTGATGCTGACGCCCAGCAATGAGAGCTTTATAGATCCAATATGAAGTAAACCTTGGAGACTATAATCATTTGAAGAGAACATGATACTATAAAAGGGAGCTTACAGGATACTCATGATTATTTATTACACTTCTTTTATGAACTTTTATTATAATTGATATTGTGCACTTCTATCTTACTTGACATTAGTAAAATATAATTTGAGTTAATATAAAAGATTGCATCTTACTGTACTCCCGTGTTATTCTTAGTATTTTTGGATGAAATGGGACTCCCCTGGAAACATCACCCTACTGGGAGACTTCTCTCACCCCTTTTTTTTATGTTTCCAGATAGCATGGATCGTCATCAACAGTGAAATGGATGTAGCCTTGGACTTAGTTTCTAAATAATCAGATTCTATTATGTGTGCTAGATAGATCTTTACTATCTGTTACCAGACTTTGGTTATGTTATATTGTTATATTAAAGTTTTCCTTAATGTATCTTGAATGTGTAATATGTATTATATCCTATGGATTGATGTTAGTAGTGAAGTATGTTTTTATAGATGATGGTTGTCTAACTGTGAACTACTGATTAACAAATAGTAGTAATATGTTAGAAAAGAAATATTCTTTGTCATTTAAAAATTACCTTTGGGTTGCTGAAGAAAGTGTATTACTATAAAGTGTGATTTGGAAAGGTTCTGCTAGGAAAGACTTGGTATTTAAGCGTGTCCATTGTGACCACTCTCTTTCCTGAATCTACCAAGATGCATGATTTACAGTTGGTATATATTATTCCATAATAGAACTATAAATTAGAAATAATCATAGCAATTTAAAAAAAGTTCTCAAAATTTTCAGATTACAAGATAATAATATTATGTTAGCTAATTATTGTTTAAAATAATAATAATATTAAAACTTAAGGTGGAAGAATTAGAGCTTAGTGAGGTGTTACAAATCAATATCATGATTTATCAAAAGCAAAATCGTGCATGTATGTAGTCCAGACCTTGCAATACCACTTGGAGCACTCTTTGTCAAAAGACATAACACTTCACGGAGCTAAAGCTCACCCAAGTTGGAAATAGACTACTACTCAGGGGTGGAGGTGGAGGATCCAAGACAGGACTTGTATCTATGAGGCAAAAGAAATGGGTGAGTTTTATCATAAAACTGTTGTGGATTTTCACCCATAACCATACATAGGACAAGAAAGAAAGTACATAAATAATAATGCAATACTCATAAACTATTTCTATTTAAATTGTATAATAGCTATGAAATCATAAATTTGCAATAAATATAAAAATCATCTATATTTTCTCAAGAATTACTAAAAGAACAGACTATCCATAAATGAAGTGTGGTATTCAGCTTAAGAAGAGCACTTAACTAAGATCTTAACTCGTGAACCACGTTCCTTGTGGACTAACCTAACATGTGGATAATTGCCCTTTCCTTCTTGGTATACCAAAGTTAGTGGAATAACTACCGTTAACTCACAGTTTATTCCTCTCAATAATTCCCTAATCTAAAATCAAACTGAAACCATAAAATGGGGTTCTATAATCTTTAAGTTCAATGTTTCTCAGTTTCCATAAATAAACATAATACTTCACATTTACATTTTATCAACACAACCAATATCCAACATTGTAGTCATCAAATCTAAAATCACCAATTTAATCATATAAGATATTTATAGAGTAATTATGGTCTCATACATTTTCTAAAATCATAGATTTTCATGAATAGTTTCAAAGGAAGCATTTATAGCTATTGTACATTTTTATATAAAAACATATCATGTGAAAATTCAGTTAAAATCTATAAATACTCCGTAATGCTAGAAAATAAGAATATAATGACCAAAATAAGGCCATAAAATCAAACCCATTTACCTAGAGAGATGGAAAGTGAAGAACCAACACCAAGGGAGCCCAGGGAGGAGCGATGACACCAATGTCTGTCATTACAACCATAAAACTTAAAATCAAACTCTAACAACTTCTAGATAACTCTATCCTCGCTTTAACAATATTGGAAGAGCATCCATCCTAACAACATTGAGAAATACCAATGCCCACCCCAAGAACATAGAAGAATTGAGAGAAATGAGACATAATCTATCAATATTTACTCACCTTGAAGCTAGGGAAAGAGAATTGAAGTGGATTTGTGTGAGAAAGGGTGGAAGAATGTTGGAGTGATAGGATTTGAAAGGGGAGCGAACCTGAGTTTGGAGGCATATAAAGGATCTGGGATGTCACTTAACGAAACTGCGTCATTTTACACTCTTCACAACTCGATGGGCATTGCTATAGCAATCACCAAAGACACCAATGAGACAAAGATCACATCCTTGCTCTTTTCCATTGCTATAGGTGTTAAAAACACCTATTCTATGTGTTAAGAGTCCTACGCATAATTGGAGTTTTCCGATTAATACTGCTGTTAGGGAGACCTAAAGCCATACCAAACTTGTCTAGGGCTATGTGTACCTAAAGATTACACAAAGGTCCTTGTCGAACAACCTTACCTATTTCAATTCCACCCCTTATTGTTTCTCATCCTTTAGCTATAAATAGCCTCTGGACTCTATATACAATGTCTTTGAGATAATCAATAAGATAATTCTATTTTATTCTCTATTATTTGTTCTCGTCTTATTTTTCACAATACATTATAAGCATTGAGACTTTAACCTTTATCAAGAATGAATATCTTTTGGGCACAACCTGTTGTTTTCACAACCAGATTTGTGAAGCAATACACACCAAGTGAGTATTGGTATTGGAAAAGAAACAATGGAGCTAGACAATTTGTGCAGCAATATGCACCAAGAATTCATTTTGCTGAACCATCTTGAATAGTGGCCGCTTCATTGTTGGTCCTCTTAATTCTCCCTCAATCAATTTATTTTTGGTGAGTTCTACCATGAAAGAGAATGATTGAGGTAAGATATGTTAGCCATAATATTTTGGAGAGCTGTTGTTTAGAATTTCATATATTAAAATTCATTTTGATTTATGGGTGTCAATTGCACCATTAAACAATAAATTATTGATTACTTGCATATTATTATTATTATTATTATTATTATTATTATTTATCTTTATCTTCCTATATTTTTTTATTTATTTTTATTTAATATCATTTCCTAAAGTGAGTGGTAATTATACCTATGAAAAAAACACAATCATTCCCATAAGTGAAAGTCAATCATTTCTAGATGTGAACACGTATAAATAAAGAATAATCATTCCCTGTCCTTATTAGTCAAAATTATTCGAGAAAAATATAATAGATTTATTTCTTTATTTAAGGAGATTTACATATTCCTATAAATAAATATGTTAAAAAATCACCCATGAAGTGAATGAATTTATTATTCACATCACCTAAAGTGCGTGATATTATAATCTAAAATAAGTTTATATATTTTCATATTTACATTCCTCAAGTGAATGTATCTTAAGAATAATTTTGAGTATTTACAATATATGATTTTTAAACTTTGAGTATTTATAATTAAATATTCATATTCTCCTGAAAAGAATAATATAATGGGTTTATTTATGTTCCTTCTTCAATGACTTTTTAAGAATTAAATCTAAATATTTTTAAAAGGATCCCTTGTAGAAGTGGTGCACAAAATTAGAATACATTGATTATGAGATTTTGAGTGATACTTTAAAAAATGGAGAAATACCGTATCTTTTTCCTTTATCCTATTGGATTTTTCCTTGATAATATTTTTAAAAGGTACTTCCACATCTTTTTCCTTTACTAAGATTTTTTCCTACCAAGTTTTTCTTAGTAAGGTTTTAATGAGACATATTTCTTATAGATATCCAAGAGGGAGTGTTATGAAATATTATTCATTTATGGAAATATATTTTTTTAGCTAATTCGATTAAGATTAGATAAAATTTGTTATCATTTGATGTGACTCTTTGAATGCTCTATTTACAATACCTTTGAGACAATTAATAAGATAATTATATCTTCTTCTTTATTATTCATTCTCTCTATTATTATTTTTCGCAATAATTTAGATTATATATATATATATAACCTTTTTTTTGATAAAATTATGATTAATTATATGAATCTTTAAAGAAGATGGAAAGGGTGATAGTGTTTTTTTTTTTGTCTTTTGAAAAAAAAATAGATAGATTAAAAAAATGAGGATTCTGCATGCATTTATTGAATATATTTAGTACATCTTTCTTTCTCACATGCTTCTACCTTTTTTTTTTTCCCTCGAAGTAGCTCTTTGCTTCTTAAAAATAAGAAAAAAGAAACACATTATTTGTTGGATTTATTAAATTTTTTTACCATTTTTATAAATCATTCAATCAAATTATCTCATATGTTTGACTTTTAAAGTAGTAAAGAAGAGGCAAACTAATTTTTTTAATATATCAATATATAATTAGAAGATAATGTAAATTTTTTTACATTTTTAGTGTATCATAATTTAATTCTTATTCTTTATTATATATTTTTAGAAAATATAAACAAACAATCAACACAACCTTTCAAAATACTTTTATTTTCTCTATAAAAAATACTTTTCTTTTTTTAGATTAATTTTAATATACTCATGTGTAAAAAAATTTACATTTTTATCTAATTATACGCTTTTATTTATAAGACTTTTAAGATAATAAATGATTAAATTAAATACTTTTGTTGTTATGATAATATAGTTGAATATTTGTATAATTTTTTTTACATTAATAATGCATATAAATCAGTTTTTCAAGAAAAAAATATTTTTTAATAAGCTAAAACGAACTGACTATAGGGAGAAAGAGTAATAAAGGTGGCAGTGAAAACCAAGACATCGTAATACACTCCATATAATTTAGGGTGTGCTTATTTTGACTTAAAAAGTGAATATAAAATTTAAATCTTATAACTTATATATATTTTGGGAAAATCTTAGGAATTAACTAGTAATCAATAATATAAGCAACAAATATTTTTTCACACTTGTAGAGTTAAATAGGTTGTACAAAAAATACTCCAAGCATGAAAATAATTTGGTAGAAAAATAAAACAAATGACATCACAGTTTTAACTTGGAAAATCCAATTAGAGGGACAAAAATCCCATGAGATGTAGTCCAACAAAAATTTTCACTTGGAATACAATTAGTTTTTTTATTAGCACTAAAAATATCAACAATCAATAGAATACTCACATAATAGGAGAACCCAACTATATAGCTTCATAATGTAGGTATCACAAAACAATTATCAAAGAAAATAATAAAATAAATAGGCTATATCAAAATATCAAACTCAATATTAGGAATAACATATTAAATTTTTGTGATAAACGGTACGTTTACAATTTGATTTATTAATTAAAATTTAATTTATTATAAATATTATTATTTATTTCAATATTTTATAATTATTTATTATTTCAATAAATTATATAATATTAAATAATTCTTTTATATTTTTTTAATATTTTATATTTTTAATTATAATTATAATTATTTTTATTTTAAAATAAATATTAACTTAAAATATTTTTATTATTGATCCCTACTATTATATATTACATATTACATATTATTTATTTTAAATATTTATTTACATTTAATATTTAATATTTTATTTTATTTAATATTTATTAATTATAATTACTTTTTATTTTTATTTTATATAGCTAGATTGATATCATATATTACTTGTTATATTTACTTATTATGAAATAATTTTATTTATAAATTTTGACTTATTATTATATATTTAAGAATTATTTTATTTTAATAAAATATTAAAAAATAAAAATAATCTTATATGTTAAAGCTAATTAGGCCTAATACGACTCCTCATACTGTATTAAGTTATATAATATTTTAATGTATAAGGGTTATGATGTATAACTTATACAATATATTACCTACCAAACAACATATAATAGCATAATCATAATATAAGTTTATATTCATATCTAATATACCATCCAAACACACCTCAATATACTACCATTTTCCCTTTTCTTCCTCTCTATCGCGGCACTACACCTCACCTCGCACACAAGTTTTTCTTCGACCTTTTCCAATCATTGTTTTTTTCATTCTCACGTGGTTTACTAAAGCCTGTTCCTTTTTTAGCCTCAAACTTTCTTTCATTTTTATTTCACTTTTATTTGTTGTGGGTCCCACCTATGAGGAAACCCATCCAACAAATCTCCCTCTTCCCAACACAAGTGGAGATATGCTGGTACACCAAGCCCACTTTCTTCTTGCAAGAAACAAACTTCATAACAGGTAAAGCTTTAGTCATCATGTATCTTCTAAATGAGAACAACTTCATATCTAGCGTTTCACATATCCAATAATACCACACCTCTATGTGTTTCGACTGTATGAAATGTCAAGTTCTTCCTGAATAGATAACATTTTGAATATCATAAAATAACACAAACTTATCTTAATCAAGGCCCAACTTTTGTAGAAATTTATTCATCCACAAGAGTTCATTTGAAGCTTCAATAACAACAATATACTTGGGCTTAGTGGAATTACAAACCAGTTTTTAATAGCATTAGAAAACCTCAATAATCAATAGAATAGTCATTAACGGGTGGAATTCAACTATATAACCTCACAATGTGGGTTTCACAAAACTTACTAGAGAAGACAATAAAATAATTAGGCTATATCAAATATCATGCTCAACGTACATTAGGAATAATATACTAAATTTTCGTGATAAACGGAGGACGTTTACTTGTCTAATTATAAACCCACTACACTATCATTTTTCCTTTTATAAATTATATGTTAGATAATAAAATAATTATAAAATAAATAATAAATTTGATTTCTATGCATTGATTTCATGTTATTTGATGCCTATAACATATTAAATAAACTTATCTATCATAATCATTTTTAATATATTAAAATGATAGATACTTTTAGAATTTAAAATTAAATAATTTTTTAAATTAAAATTTTAAAAATTAAAATTTTAAATAAATAATAAATTATAATTAAACAAATATATAAAATAATATTAAATGCATAAATTAATAAAAAATAAATTTATAAATTCATAACACATCATAAATAATATAGCATTTCAATAAAATATAATTATATATTAAAAATAAAAAGATTTAAAATTTTTGGGACAAAGTAATATTTTAATTATCATTTTTAGAAATTTATCTATAAATTATTAGTAAATAATATTATTTTGGTTTTTTTATGTTTATTTCACGTATTATGAGAAAATGTAGAAGTTGAAAATATTATAAGAAAAAGAAAATGATATATTATTTTTTATATTTGATATTATATGAAAATAAGATATTATAAAAATATTATTTACGAATATAGAACTAAAGGTTAATCGTTCCATTGTTTTAATATTTTATTACCATATAGTGTCAAATATTAAAAGTAATATATCATTTTCTTTTTCTTATAATATTCAACTTCTATATTTTTATCATAATACACGTAATGAACATAAAAAATACTAAAATAATATTATTTATGAATTATTTATAAATAAATTTTTAAAAAATGATAATTAAAATATTAATTTGTTACAATTATTTTAAATTTTTACTTTTTCTATATAATTATATTTTATTTGTCATGTGTTATAAATTTTTTATATTATTTTTATTAATTTAGGTATTTTAATATTATTTTAAATATTTATTTAATTATAATTTACTATTTATTTAATATATTAAGTATTAAATTTTTAATTAAAATAATTATTTAATTATAAATTTTAAAATTATATATCATTTGAATATATAAAAAGTGATTATGATAGATAAATTTATTTAATACGTTATAGGCATGAAATCAATGTATAGAAATTAAATTTTTTATTTATTTTATAATTATTTTATTATTTAACATATAGTTTGTAAAAATTAAATCATAAAAGAGAATACATCAAACACATCCTTAATGAAATGGGGTTGAATGTAGGATTTTTAAACCAATGAGATGAAATATTACTTCTAGATACCTCAAGAAAATAAGTACATTTTACCTTTATTTTTATTTCACTTTTATTTATTGTGGGTCCCACTTATGAGGGAAACCCATCCAACAATATATATAACTAACGCAAAAGTTGGAAATTAATTTTTGTAGAAGATATTCTTTTTAACTTTCATATAAAAAGAATAGAATTTTTCTAAGCAAATTACATTGTTTTGCTCAAAAGTTTGGTGAAATTTACCTTGACTTCACTCTATTTATTAGGGTAACACTAACCTTAGTATAAATGATTTTATAAACTCTAATTAGTAATGGTTTGATTAATTAAAATTTTTTGAGTAAATTTTATAAATAAGAAGATGATTATGAATTTCATTAAATCTTATGAGAATTTGGTATAATTACCTATTTTTTTAATATTTTAATTATTTTTTAAAATTATTTAAATATAAAAAATTATCTTTTTAGATGAAAACAAAATGTGATTTTAACTCAATTAAATCTCTTATCCAACACCCCACTAGCATTGTCAATTATTACCATTTCAGCTTCTTCAAACCAAACCATGGTTCAAGGCTGGCCCACGTTTTAACCATAGTAAAAAAATTGACAGCTCGATCCACTCAACCAAGATCCTCCACTACTGTGACACGTGGTCGGTCAGATTTCATGTCAACGGCCTCCCCGCTCGTCATTATTATTAGACCAGCATCAAAATTAGGGTTCCTGATAAACACAATCTTCGCCAAAAAAAGGCTTTGTTTTTCCTTTCATCTGCATCTCCTTTCCCTTCAATTCTCTCCTTCGAAGTATTTTCGCAGTTCTTTGAAAAATCATGGAGATGGAGCGCGTCTTCGAATTCCCCCACACACACATGGATCGGCGCCCGAGAAGAGAGCGAGATTGGGCTGGGACATCCCTGATACCCCAAGGTAAAATCCCCTTTCGATTTAAAATCTCAGATCTGATATTGTTTTCTCGTGATTTTACTTTTCTGGATGTAGATCTGGTGGAATTTGTGTAAATTAGGTATGTTTGGTTCAGGTAAAGTTGCTTCCCTTGTTTTCCAGTATTTTTATCGGAACGATTATTCTGCTTTCTTTGATGGATCTGTTAGGTTTTGGTTCGTATGACTGATGGTTCGGAACTGGGTATGCGTAAAATGAGCTGATTCGATTTTTTGCATAGTTGACTTTATTTATTTATTTGTTTTGTGATTAGTATTTGTTAGATTGCGGTATTTGTGGTCAGGGTTTGTTGACATGTATGGTTTCTGTATATATGTGGAACTTGATTGGGTGAATCTGATATCGCTTCTGGTTATGTTGTTTCTTACCTTTTCACAGTAATATCCTTGCTGCCATAAACTAGCTTTGTTTGCTTTGTAACTTTTCTTAACGTGGTGAGCTGCAGAATAAGATATGATCTCTGAATTCTTGTGTTAAAGGAATTGAGGATTGAATTACCTATCTATTATAATCTGATGTGAATTATGTTGCAGTTTCTTGAATGCACAGTTGTTGTTGTTGTAATTATTATTTTTACTATTGTTATTGTTGTTATGTTGTTGATTATTAATATGTGCACTAGAGCATACTTGTTTATTTTACACTTATGATTAATCATTTTCCCCTACAATCTGAGATGGTGGGAAGGGGTTCGGGGGAGTTCATGATGATGGGGGTGGAATTTTTATTTTTAACTCTGAGCGGTACATGAATGGATGGCTATGTGTAGGCTCAGGTAGGATTGTTTTGTGGACAAGAGGTTGGGACTATTTCAAGCTATGCTCCTTCAAGGGGTCCTTCAGAACATACCACTAGTTCTCTCTGTGTTAAGGGTGTTGCTCGAAATGGTTCTCCCCTTGGCGAGATGATGACAAAGATGGGCATTACATGTTTGAGCTTGGAGAAAATTTAACTTCTCGCTGTAATTACACTTTACCGTCATTAAGAAATTTACATTCATATATGTCTTGGTCTAATCCTAGTTTATTTTTTCAATCGGACGTGTCATTATTTGCTGTGTAAACTCCATTTAAATGTGTATGCATCCTCACTCCCATAACAGTTTAGAGTTGACTTAATTTTATATGTTGTTAATACTACAACTAATCCTGTTTCAGAACTAGGAAATATTTGTAGCGAGCTGATCCCTAGGTCTCACACATTTTGGGCAATATGTGTTCAAATGGATTTTGGAGCTTGCTCCATTTGTTAGGCTTATATAGTTCACACTTGTTATTTGTCATGCTTGCAGATAAGATCCATAGCAAAATGGGTGAAGGAACTTTTGGACAGGTCTTAGAATGCTGGGACCGAGAAAGGAAGGAAATGGTTGCCATAAAGATTGTCCGTGGGGTAAAGAAGTATCGAGAAGCAGCCATGATAGAAATTGAGGTACTGCAACAGCTTGGCAAACATGATAAAGGAGGCAATCGGTAAGTAGTTTGAGCTTAATATTGTCATCTATGCTAGTACAATGTGAAATCTTTGATTCCTTTGCATTGGTTAAATGAGTTTATTCCTTGCAGTTGTGTGCAAATACGGAACTGGTTTGACTATCGTAATCATATCTGTATTGTAAGTATTTGATTGATTTGTGATGGATTGATTTCCCCAATATACAAATAATTTGGGGGTTAAGATGTCGGTGAATTTAAATGGTTTTAACAGGTGTTTGAGAAACTTGGACCAAGCTTATACGATTTTCTTCGGAAAAACAATTATCGCACATTTCCCATTGATCTTGTCCGTGAGATTGGCAGACAACTGTTGGAATGTGTAGCATGTGTGTAGTATTTACTTGAACTAGTTTACTTTCAAGCTATTTCTGTGTTACTAGCATGCCATCTTATTTGTATCGATCTTTAGAAGTTAGCTGTAGATGTAATATGTCATCATTTTGGTTGCTATGGGTGAACTTTCTAATCGCATTTCCTTATTTGTGAAATTGCAGTTATGCATGATTTGTGCATGATCCATACTGACCTGAAGCCTGAAAACATACTTCTAGTTTCACCCGAGTATGTCAAAGTTCCTGACTACAAGGTATGTTTCTTGTGCCTAATCCATCTGGGGCTTGCTTCTATTTTAATTCTTGATTCTAGATAGACTAATAAAATGATTTTAACTTTTCTATATAAAATAATTTAAAAGCTGCTGTTGAAATAGAATGATTGGCATTGCCCCTTTGAAAACAGTAAGGATTCAGCCACTGACGTTCATTGTTTTTGTTGAACAGAGTTCATCCAGATCACCAAGTTCCTATTTCAAGAGAGTGCCCAAGTCAAGTGCTATAAAGGTTATTGATTTTGGTAGCACCACTTATCAGCGAGAAGATCAGAATTACATTGTATCAACTCGTCACTATAGGGCACCTGAAGTTATCCTTGGTATGTTATAGAGAAAATGCTGTTGAAAGAATGCCTGCCATTAATAGCTAATTGTGTGTTTGCATGATGATAAATCATGTAATTATGATGATATAAGGTTTATAGTTGATTTTTGGCAATGATTTTGTAGGACTTGGCTGGAGTTATCCATGTGATGTATGGAGTGTGGGATGTATATTGGTTGAGCTGTGCACGGTATGTTTTGCCCTTTGAAAACTTTCGTCTGGAGCATATTTATTGAACATTAACCTCAAGTTGTGAGCTTCTATTTCAGGGCGAAGCTTTGTTTCAGACTCATGAGAATTTAGAGCACCTCGCCATGATGGAGAGGGTGCTTGGTCCATTACCTCAGCACATGCTGAAGAGAGTTGAGTAAGTGATTTACCATGTGGCCTTGCTGTCAGTTGATAGATCTTTGCAATATAATGAATGAGTGCTTATTTTTATTTTGCACATGCTTAGCCGACATGCTGAGAAGTATGTTAGAAGGGGTCGATTGGACTGGCCAGAGGGTGCCACCTCCAGGGAGAGTATTAAGGCTGTAATGAAGCTTCCTAGGCTACAGGTTTGTTCAGTTATTACTTGCTTGATCATACCACATAAAGGAATTTGAGTGGTTTGTTTTGGCTACAGACCTGACTGTTCTTCTCAATTAATGGCAGAACCTTATAATGCAGCATGTCGATCATTCAGCTGGTGATCTTATACATCTCTTGCAGGGGTTACTCAGATATGACCCTCTGAAAGGCTTACGGCCAAGGAGGCTCTAAGACATTCTTTCTTTATGAGAGATCGCCTTAGGAGATGATCCACCCATTACTCTCACACTCCCAGCATGCTTCTGCTGCTCTGCGATGACGTTACGGATGGCTGTGTTTGAGTGATAACTGTGATGCAATGAACAAATATGGCCGCAGCTTTTGCCAATCAAAGGTGGCAGCCTTGCTCTGTAAATAGTTTTATCTGGTGTTTTAGCAGCTCTCCCATGCCTGTGAGAATCCTTCGGTATCATTTTTGAACGATTGGATATCTGCAAGAAATCAATGTACAATGTTAATCAATGTACAGGAAAAAAGTACAACGTTAAATTTTATTGGTCTAAATTGTTCGTTACTGGCGAGGGTTTTCGCTACATGATAATTTTTGGTTACCTGCAAGGTTTTCCTCCCCTTTATTTGTCTTTATATCAGGAAGCGTGGCACGGTACTACCAATTAATTGCTGGTATGAAAGTAATTAATCATCTTGTATCCATTTCAACTTTATTCAATCCTTTCTTAAGCTTAGAACATAAATAGAATGAATGGTTTCATTTAATATTTACAAGAATTGTTATTGCATTCCACGTAAAAAAAAAAAATGAAAGGGAACATTCTCAATTTGTAGTTGATGAAAGTACTTATGCTAGAACATTCTCTTTGGACTTATGTTAATTAATATTAATTTATGTACTTCCTGTGTAAACCAATTGTGTGGGTGGGTTGGTTGTGGTGCCGTGAAAGCGGGTTGTGTGGGTGAGGGTTGTGAGAGAAAGAAGGGTTGTGTGGGAGAAATGGACAGGGAGTATAAGATAAGGGTTGGGTTAAATGGGATTTGTGCTTTTACTTTATGAAATAGTGAAAATGAGGCTTCAGCTGTAAAACACTGGAAGATATGCTAGTTTTTTTTGTTTGAAAAAAAGTATTTATAATCTTACTTTTTTTTTCAATTTTATGTAATTTAATTTATGATAATCATGCCAAGTTTTCTTATTTGTTTTTTCCATATACTTTACCACTTAAATATATTATTTTGTTAAGTACTCATTTATTTGTACAATTTTATTATATTTATTAAAACTTTAATATATTTATATATTTAAGTAATAATATTCAGTTAACCGATTCTATCAGTAATTTATAGATTAAACAAATCACCAAATGCCTTAACCAAGTTGACCAGCAAGTCAGTTTTATATCTATGCTCTTATCAATTAAAAGGGATCTCAATGGCTCCGTGTGTATTATGTGTATAATATATATATATATATATATATAGTGGGTGTGGACTCTATTACACCCATAAGTGGAAGAGTAAGAATGGCTCTCAAACAATGGTCATATGAGCAAATTGAAGGAGCATTCTACACATTTCTCTTCTCTTCTTCTCTGTCACCGTCCTCTTCGTTTTCAAGCTCGCAAGAAGAACAACCAAACCCAAAACAACCAATCTCAACCTGCCTCCATCCCCACCAAAACTACCATTCATCGGCAACCTTCATCAAATAGGCACACTGCCACACATCTCTCTTCGAAACCTCTCAAAAAAATACGGTGACATGATGATGCTGCAACTGGGGCAAAGGCAAAACCCAACTCTTGTGGTTTCATCAGCAGAAGTAACAAGAGAAATCATGAAAAAAAACGACCTCGCCTTTTCAAACCGACCCCAAAACACAGCCCCGAAGATCTTGTTGTATGGTTGCACGGACGTCGGCTTTGGACCCTATGGTGAGGACTGGAGGCAGAAGAGAAAAATATGTGTCCTTCAACTTCTGAGCACCAGAAGGGTGCAATCATTTCGTGGAGTAAGAGAAGAAGAAGTTACTGAATTGGTCAACAAGCTTCGTGAAGCAAGCACGGGTGGTGCATCCGTGAATATGAGTCAGATGATAATTTCAACTTCGAACAATATCGTGTGCAAGTGTGCTCTAGGAAGGAAGTATGATAGAGAAGGTGGTATTCAAGAGCTTGCAAGGAAGGTGATGATTCACCTTACGGCTTTCACTGTGAGAGATTATTTCCCTAAGTTGGGTTGGGTTGATGATGCCACGGGCAAGATTCAGGGATACAAAGCCACTTTTGGAGCATTGGATGCTTTGTTTGACCAGGTCATTGAAGAGCATAAGGCAAAGAAGCACCAAGAAGGTGATAAGAAAGACTTCGTGGATATCCTCCTTCAAGTTCAAGATGATGGCCCAATTGACTTTGAGTTCACCAATAATGACATCAAAGCAATCCTAATGGTCGATCATATCTCTATTATTTTTTGTTTTATCCACGTCTTTATGTTTCCTAAACAGACCAATAATTCTAAAAATACTATTATTAATGGCTCAGGATTTATAAGTTGCTAACTATTTTAACATATCATCTAATATTTTCAAATTTAATTCTAATATTATAACCTATGAAGTATTTTGTAAAAAATATTGATTATTATACTCGTAACAAGTTTAACTTTTGAAGTTTAATCCTCGTGACTATCGATAGAAAATTTGATAAAGAATTTCTGTTTATATGTAATTTTTCAGGACATGTTTGTGGGTGGAACTGACACTTCTTCAGCTACATTAGAATGGGTTATGACAAGGCTCGTGAAAAATCCAAAGATTATGAAGAAGGCACAGGAAGAAGTGAGAAGAGTTGTTGGGCGCAAATCAAAAGTGGAAGAAAGTGACATCGATCAAATGCACTACTTAAAGTGTGTAGTCAAAGAGACTATTAGATTGCATCCACCTTGCACAGTGTTGCCTCCTCGCGAAACAATGTCTAGTGTGAAACTGAAGGGATACGACGTTCCAGCTAAAACAACGGTGCTCATCAACGCATGGGCAATTCAAAGGGAACCTGAATTGTGGGAAAGCCCCGAGGAGTTTCTTCCTGAGAGATTTGAAAACAGTCAAGTTGAATTTAATGGTCAAGACTTTCAGTTCATTCCGTTCGGCTTTGGGAGAAGAGGGTGCCCTGGAATGATTTTTGGAATTGCCACTGTGGAGTATGTTCTTGCCAACCTTCTCTGTTGGTTCGATTGGACGCTGCCTGAAACTCTTTCATCTATACGGGACATAGATATGAGTGAAGAGTATGGGCTCGTTGTCTCAAGGAAAGTACCACTTCACCTTAAACCAATAACCTTTTCATATTAATCGAAGTTCAAATTAGGTTTATGGGCAGGTGATTACTGTTGTAAGTTATCTTTGCTTTTGTGGTGTGTAATGCTGGATGGCACTAGTAACTAAAGTGTTGTTGAACATGCAATTAAGATAATAAATTTTAAGTGTGAAAATTAAACTATGTTCTATTGTCTAAGTTGATTCTTAGCCCTTTAATTTGGTTTTGTGGTTCATTTCTACGGACAGATCCACTTGGTGAGGGTTGGAGGCTCATGCCCCATCAAAATTTCATAATTTTTTCAGAAGTATATGTGTATATGAATATTTCGCTCCTATTATTTTATTAGGTTAACCTCCTACTAAAATAAAAATTATGTAAAACCTTTTGTTAATTTTACATATTGTGTCTTTATTCATTATCATTAATTATTTATAACTATTTTTAACTTTTATTATGTTTTTAATAAAGTTAGAGCACGAAAACTTCTACAATATGTGAACTAAGCATATACGAGGAGTTGTGGAACGCCACGTTTCACCACTACGAGTCTAGAACTCCATGGAGACAGGAGAGGTTGACTCAACAGCACGGCCCCTGTCCGGGAGCAATTTAATGACACTTACGGGATGTTTGGATTGATTAGGTAAATGGAATGGAGCAAAGTAGAACTTTAAGTAATTTTATTGTTTGGATATATTTAAATTGGGTGGAGTGGAATGAATATAGATGAAGCTAATTCCATTAAACTCCATTATCTCCTATTTTTCTTCTACTTAAATTGGATAGAATTGGATAAAATGAGTTTTTTTTAATAAAATTACTTAGTACTCATATTACTAATATTTATATATATATATATATATATATATATATATATATATATATTCTAATTTAAGAATATTATAGGAATAAAAAACTTATAATCTCTCATCAATTTTATTGACATATAAATAATGAAACGAAATAATTATTTCGCTTGCTCTACCATTCTCTATCAATCCAAACATACCCTTAAGGATACGAATATGCCACACCAACCGCTGCTAAGCCAACTGACAGATGAGTATTTGATGTGTGAAAATCAAAATTGGTTGGTGGATATTTGACACATCCTGGATATCAAACAAAAATATTATTTTATTAAATGATGATAAAATAGGTGTCCAAATTATCACATATTTTTTAGTGTTAGAGCATCAATGCCCAATATTAAATAGTAATTTCAAATGTGTTTGCAAGATTGCCGGTCAACCCAAAACATGAGGTCTCTTAGACTTATTAGCAAAGAAAAGTATTATTTTAGTTACCCAAAAAGAAAAGAAAAGAAAAGTATTATTTTATGTTTTGGGTGTGGGCAAAGAAAAGATGTTGAATCTACCATTGCTATGATCCTTGTCAATCGTTTATTGGATTTCGGTTTCAATCCAATCTGCCAACCGCACAAAATCAACGAAAACTTATGTCGTATAGAACTCCAACAATTTTGCCTACGTCAAAATGTTGAAATCAATAATTTTTTAATATATAACCTAATGCAAATTATATGAACCTATAATGGCTTATAATTTGGTGTTCTTTGACATTAAAAAGGAGTTATTTGACCATTGTTGTGTTAGACATATACGAAAAATAATATAGAAGAGTTTGTAGAGATAACAGAGTATGTATAGAGTCATTTGGTGGGCTTTATTTTTTTTAATCTCTAGCCTATAGGATGTCAAGTAGGTGTTGTTAATGATATGTTTAAATACCAGACATCTATATCTAATTGACACGTATTTTATAATTATTGGATTTGATGATTGAATAGAATGTGTGTGAGGTTATTATCACATCTAATTATTATAAAATGAGAATTTAAAGGACACCTTGGGGATAATGAGCAATGTAATTCGAGTATTAGTTTCCAAGAGTGCAAATATATAATGCTCGCACTGCATCAAGAAGTTCGGCGATGATGAATAATTGGTGATGGTGAAAATAGATAAGAGAAACAAAGCGAAAACAAATGCTATGAAGTATTTTTAATTTATCTCGGTTATTTATTTATTTTTTATCAATTTATAGTGTGTTTGGATGCAGCTTTTGTACATAGAAAATTAATTATAGAGCTTTAAATTGTCTTGAAAATATAGTGCCAACATGTTTGGGTGGTATTTACCAAGATCAATTTTGCTCCATAATTAATTTTAGGGCTCCGAAAAGGAAAGATTTTATTGCTTTTATATTGAGCAAAGTTCCGTTAAGATGTGTATACACCAAAAATAGTACACTTTTAACTTAATACTCCATTTCTCTCACTTCATCCGTTCCACAAAAATATATATATATATATATTAAGAAAATAATAAATAAACCTTCATAGAAGCTAAGAAAGATGATAGGATTGTCCGTGTCAATAATAAATGAATAGTGATTACAATGCTTCTAAAAAAACAGAAGTAAATAATGAATTATATTAAGGGTAACATTGCAAAATAATTATAAAAGAAATACTTTGACAAGTAAAGTGATGGTAAGGGGGAGATTATTATATAATTAGGATTTATTTAATCAATACTCTTAGGATAGTGATTAAAGAAGCAAATGAAATTTTTATCTTAGAAAGATGGTAGTGGCTATTGTCATTCCTTTTTCTCTATCTTCATTCCTAATTTAATACACTTTTATATGATTATCCCAAAATATCCCTCTCTCTCTTTCATTATTTTCTTTCATAGTTAAACTAATAATTTGTTATTACTTTTATATTATTCAAACTCATTTTGTATCGATTCAAGTCATTATTATTGACATTTTTAAATAAATCTTATTTTAATAAATCATTGTTTGTGCTTTTGATTTTTTTTTATTTTACAAAAATGTGATCCTAATAATTTTATATGAATTTTATTTCAAAATTTTTAATGCTGATTATAATTTTTATTAGTAGAGGACCACTAAATATTATAATTTTTTTAACTTATTTATTTAATTAAATATTGATATATAAATATTAAACTACTTTAAAATTTAAATACAATAATTATCTACAATCCATAGTAATAAGTATGTTAGATAAAAAATAATAATTTTAAAAATTTGAACAAATAAATGGTATGACCTTTATAGATACAATTTATGATTTATATATTGTCTTTAGTATTTTTCTAGTCCATTTCTATTTGACAATGCATTTATATACATTGACACTATTTCAAATTAAGAGAATCATATTTGTGGTCCTTATGTAAAAATATAAATTTAATAAATTTCATGCAAAAAATGAGTAAAAAAAATTCTCATAAAATAAAAGATTATCAAAACATGAAAAATTGAAGAAAAATATTAATATTATTAAAAATGAGTTAAAATAATAATTATTAGTTCAATTACATAAAAGAAAGAGAAGGATAATTAAGGACAATAAAATAAAATTGCACTAATTTAAGAGTGGAGATAGACAAAAAGAGAGTGGCACTCCCTAAAAAGATAAGTTATTATGTTTTCAATACATAAAACTCATCACAAAGTTTAAAAGCTTGCCTTTTTATTTTCTTAAATAGAACATTGGTTAGAAAACCCGTATTATTATCTGGAGATTTGTTTTTTATATACAGTGACACGCAAGGGAGTCTTACTATCCTTCTTGCCCGCAACTGCTTGTACAACAGTTTCTACCTCGGATTGAACAACTTGAAGTGGCAAAGGAAGATGCTTAGTATTGAGATTGCAATTGTGTTGGAAGAGATTACAAAGCTACGAGAAACCTTCACCACAGGTGCTGTCCTTTGGACTCCGGCGAAGGAAATAGAGCTGCTCACGATGTGGCAAAGCTAATATTCGGCCACCTTCCTTAAGGACCCTGGACTAGTTGCCTTCTTGTTGAAACATTTCTTGTTTTCTCCCACTCTATAGTCGGGCTTTATTTAATTGAAGTTTTTTCTTTGACAGAAAGAAAAAAGATTGATGTAGTTCAGTAAAAACTACCTTAATGTGCGATGAATAACATCTGTGGGTTTTCAATAATTATATTTTTAACTTTTTTTATTTTCCACAAGAATCCTTCCATCAAGACAATCTCGTTCAAGCATTAGAGATCCCATAAGCTCTCCCAATCTACGATGGTTGCTTTATACCTAAAGCTTGAACTCTAACCAATCATGTGTTGATAATTCTTGAAAGAATTTAATAATTTACAATGAATAAGTATATAAAGGATAACTCAATATATGAAATTTCTACTTAATGAGATTTAAGAGAGAACTCCATAGGTAAATCTATTTACATGATTTGAATATATGACCTCCAAATCATAAGGAACGTAATCTTAAGGCTCACCCTCTCGTTAATAGCGAATTAGTATATGATAATAAAAAGATTAATTCACAATAATTAAAATTGAGTTACCTTAACCTTTTTTAACCATTTCTTTTCTTCTTTTTTTTTTTTGTCAGAGGAGTTGCCTTGACAGAGCAGTGCTAAGGGATGCCTCTGGTTTTGATCTGAACTGTTTTTTATTTTTTGGACGAAAGGGCCCAGTCCACTCCACATCTAAATGCGCTAAAATTTAGGCATAGGTTCTTGCTTGACTATGAAAAATAAAGTATCGGTTAGAGATAACGCAAACGCCATCCTTCGGACGATGTTGCAGCCCGAATCTGTGAGTTTCCCTATCCAAATTCAGAGGGTGGGCCTCAGAATCCACTTTATATGACGGGAAAGGGAAATGCTTTTCCAGTTTCCTTTTCGGCTTTTTGCATCAAATCTATCCAAAATTCACGGTGTCTTGTATTGCGACATTTATAGGTCAATGGAAATTGATGAAAGTAATAATTATATACTAGAATTCAATTTTATATTTTTATGCAGTGTTACTATCTATTTACGTTCATTGCCCACATACTTTCTCCGTTCAAGCCCGATTGGCATCTTGGAAAGGGAAACTCCTCATCAGGGCTGGTGAAATTTGTCTAGTTAAGTCTGTTATTTCCTCATTTCTATTCATCAGATGCAAGCACTATATTTTTCTAAGTTGTCTACAAGAATATCAATCATATGACTTGATATTTTATTTGGAATGGTCGGAAGATTCTAGAAGTCTTAATCCAATCAATTGGAAAAAGATTATCACCCCTGAATGCTTCGGGGATTGGGCATTCGTGAAGCACATCGAAGCAATTTGGCTTTATTGGGCAAACTTGTTTGACATTAATTCATAACAATGACAAATTGTGGACTCAAGTCATTCGCCACAGGTATTTTTCAAATTCATTTATCTTAAATAATAACCTTTGTGTGGCCCATTCCTATGTGGTTAATGGCATTATGAAGGCAGCCAATGCTCTTAGAGAGGGTTTTGCTTGGAATCTTGGCCATGATAACACCTTCTTTTAGTATGATCCTTGGTCTCACTTGGGACCCTTATACACTAGAGTCCCTTATGTTCATATTTCTAATACTTCGCTTTCTATTCATAATATTTGGAATAATGACTCTTGGCTTTGGCATACACTAGCTATCTTTATAAGAGGAATTAAGGAATGAAATTGCAGCCATACTAGTGAAATTAAGTGGAGAGGGAAGACATGGATAGTTTTGGACAAAATCTTCTTCTTATACCTATTCTGAGCTTTGATTATTGTTGACTTATTAACGTTCCCAATTGGGACACTCAAGAATTGGTCTTGGTTATGACGCTTAGTTTGCTAGGAAAAACACAGGTGATACTTTGGTTATTTGTACATGATGCATTTTCTACCAATCTTTTTCGTTTCATACGAGGACTTGCCTATTCCCTCATATGCATTCGATGTGGGAAGAAACATGAAACCCATATTCATTGTCTTAGGGACTGCCCAAAAGCTAAAAAATTTTGGGATTCTTTGGATTTCTTAAAAGAGCCTTTGTTTGATGAGCTCCAGGATATTCATTGGATTAAGACGTTTTGGACTGGGAAGATGGCTATACTTTTTCTTTTAGGTTGTTGGTGGATATGGAGAGACCGCAATAATGATGCGTTTGGTGATGGAACTTGGCTTCCTACTTTAATAGCTAGAAATCCGTCTGCTCGCTTATGATGTACAATGCACTCACAAGCGAAATTGTTATTAGCAAGGAACGCAGGTCATGGACAAATGGTCCCCACCTAGCATTGACTTTGTCAAACTTAATGTTGATGGCAGTGTTCTTGGATGCCCAACATGCAGTTATGGTGGAATCATTAGGAATGTAAGAGGAGACGGATAGCGGCTTTCAGTTAGCGAAAATATACGAGTCCTTATACGGAGTTTCTTTCCATCCAATGGGGTCTTCGATATGCTTGGTACAAAAGTTCAGGAATGTGGTATGTGAGACTGAACCTAAAAGCTTTCTCTTGTGTGTCTTCTTATAAAATGCAAAGTAATCACATTGAAAGAGATTTAGTTTCTGAAATTTACTGATCACTTGTCAATGGGTGTTTGCTTTGTTATGATTCTAAGAAATGCAAATGGATGTGCTGAATTTCTGCGCGCTAGGAAGCTGTTTCAAGTGATGATTTCCATGAATGGGAGACTCCTTCTCCTCTTTTTGCATTGATGGCTATTGATAAAGAAAGTTAGACTTGTGTGTTTTCTTCTTTTTCTTTGTTTTTTTTTTTGTATTTCTATTTACCAAAAAAAAAATAACACACATATTAAGAAAAACCAAAAAATAATTGATAAATATATAAAATTATGAATTGATAAAATTATCCTTGTATAGTTATTATTATTCATATTGATAAATGTATTGAATACTTAACTAACACATTTATGTAATGAAAGAAAAAATTAATGCTACTTAGATATTATAAATGAAATATATTCTGAAATATTAAAAAATTAAAAATCAACAACTATTATGAAATGGAGGGAGTAAACACTTAAATTTATTATATATTATGAGAATGAGAGGAAGAAATTTTTATCATTAAATTTTATAAAAATAATCAAAATTAAAACATAAAATTATATTAATTTTTTAAGTGATTATGTGAACATTAAATCAACTTTAATCTTGATCTTTTATATATAATTATATTGTCTACATAATAAATCATTTCTTTCCTTTGAATAGTTTATTTATTTATATATATACATATCATTAATCTTAGCATGTTTACAATTTGAAAATACTTCCTCTACAATGATGTTGATGCGATTTACGTATCATAAATGATTTGCCTTTTAAGATTAACTTTAATAAACTATCAATATAAAAAAAATTATACTATATAATTTAATCATAGGTTAAACATATTTTTGGTTCTTGAAAAATAAATGAGTTTTTATTTTGATCTCTGATTTTTTTATCCAAATATTTCTAAAATTATTTGGGTTTAGTTCATGTAGTTATTTTATCTCTATTAAATGCTAAACTAGATAATTTAAAAACTCATAGTCGTACATTACATATCATAATCACATGTGTCAAAACTATTACTGTAATTATTATATCTAATAAGATAAGTTAATGTGTTGGGCCTAATGGGTTGTTGGATGAGTTTTGACACATATGATCACAATATGCGACATATGACTACTGGTTACCATATGATTAAATAACATGATTTTTCATTATCAGCTCAAATTACATAGATAGATTAATAATAGAGATCTAAACCAAACAATTTTAAAAGTATTTGAATCCAAATCATTTTTTTTATCACAACTAAAATCAAAATTTACTTTTTTTAGGAATAAAAAATAGAGTTAAATGCATTTTATCCCCTAAATTTTAGGTCATATGAAATTTAAACCTTCTTTTCAAAACATGCGTTATGACACAAAACTTTCCAACTGTAAAAAATCCTACTTTTCAAACATTGTATTACAACACCTTGAACTTTTTAAACTATGTAAAAAACCTTCCAAAACTTTAAGTCATAGCAGGGTTCGGGCTACACATAATAAAAAAAAAGAGTTAATTGCACATAATATTCACAGACAAGGTATAGATTGCACAAGTTAAAAACATCAAGAGGGTTAAGTGCACATAAATCTTACCTTCATTAGTTGTCAAAATTATATTGAGGGGTGTTTTACAGTTGAAAAGTTAAGGATATAACAATGCACATTTTGAAAGTCAAAGTATAAATTACATATGACTTATAGTTAAGGGGTAAATGCATTTATCCCTAAAAAATATATTTAAACTTTCTATTATATATCAATAGATGAAAAACAAAATTACCTTCTATGTGTAAGAGTTAAACACTATTACTCATTGAATGTCCATATTAAATACTTTTAAATTAACAATGTATACAAATTAAATTGGGATAAATGCATTTTACCTTATAAATTTTATGTCATATGCAATTTATATCCCAATTTTTCAAAATGTGTATCGCGACACGAACTTTTAAACTGTGCAAAACACCCCTTAATATAATTTTTGCAACTAATGAAGGTAAGATTTATGTGCACTTAACCCCTGATATTTATAATTTGTGCAACCCGACACCTTATCCGTGAATACTATGTGCATTTAACCTCTGATTTTTTTATTATGTGTAATCCAACACCTTGCTATAATTTAAAGTTTTGGAGAGTTTTTTTGCATAGTTTGAAAGCTTAAGATGTCGTAATGCACGTTTGAAAAGTAAGGGGTTTTTTGTGTAGTTTGAAAAATTCATAGTGTTGTAATGCACGTTTTGAAAAGTTGAGATTTAAATTGACATGACCTAAAATTCAAGGGAATAAAATGCATTTAACCCAATTAAATTCTTATGTGTGTTCTTAATCATCATGTTACTTGAATTATGGTTGGTAGGAAAATTGACAAACACAACCACCATTTATGTGAAATTTGTTGCTCGATAGAAATCATATATGGTTGTCAAATTTGAAATGACCCTATCACATTTTTCCAAATAATTTCTTAGAGCAAATGTTTAGCAAATTTTTTTGTTGGGAAGAATTTTCTTATTCCTATTTCTTACTAGTTTATATATCATTGAATAATATTGGGAGACTGCAGTGAGGCCTCTATTTATAGGGATAATCACATAATAATCCTTGTAAGCGCATAGAGTCTAGAGACTGTGTCCTAACCTAATGGGATGATCAACGTTAAACTCACCTAAACTTTTCATATATAAAACAATATTGGAAAACTCATTTTTTTAAGTGTAAACTGGTCTCCAATTTATTGGGTTGGGCAAGCCAAAATATCAAGGAGAGTCAGATTACAAACCATTTGAGGAGCATCCAAATCAAACTAGGATAAAATTACTTGCTAGTTTTGCTAGAGCATGGGCTACTTGTGAAAATGACATGCATATATAAGTGCACACCTCTTTTACTTATATTATGGTGGGAGGAAACAACCCATAATATAATTTGGGATTGCTTGAACCACATATTTACTAGAATCTCTCTGCTACAGCACCTTTTCCTTCCAACCTTTTAGCTTCTTCCAAACTCTCCCATGCACAAATTCAAAACTTGTTCTTCAACCTTCCTACAAAGGTTGGAAGGCCCAAGTATTTGGCATGACTCTCCACTGCCTTTATGTTCATCCATCCTTGGATCATGATCTTTCTGTCTTTTGGCACATTTCGACTAAAAGAAAGTTTTAACCTGTCCAAGTTTATGAGCTGGTCTGATGCTCGCTAGTAAAGGTCAAGAATGTCCATCAAAGTATCGACCTTAGTTGTGTTGCCTTGGTAAAGAAAATGTTGTCATGTGCGAAAAGTCGAAAAGTAAATGGAAAATCTCAAGGGCTGATCTGGAAACTTCAATACCATGAATTGTTCTGCTTTCCTGGGCCATCAAAATTAAACCTAATAATACCTCAACACACATAATAACCAAGTAGGGAGATAGATTGAGGGTCCCCTTGTCTCAATCATCTACCCAGGTTCAAAGGATCACATGGGCTGCCATTAAGTAAAACTGAGAAAGAGGCAGGTGTTATGCAATTCATAATAAGGTGAATCCAAGCTATAGGAAAACCCATTGCATGGTATAGAAAATCTCATTCTACCCTATGACATGTTTTTGCCAAGCCTAGGTTCCTTGTATTTATATTTCTTTTCTTTTTCATGTCAGTAGTAAGGACATTATCAATAATAAGTCTACTTGGAACAAAAGCACTCTGTGACTCACCAATCATCTGCGAGAGAATCGGCTTGAGTCTGTTTGTAATTGTCTTTGTGGCAAGTTCCATGACAACATTGCACAAAGAAATTGGACTAACTCCCTTGAGTACCTCGGTTTTTTAGCTTTAGGAATTAGGCAAATGAAGGTGTTATTGATATTTCTTGGATCTATTTTTCCATCAAGGACATCTAATATAGCGGCTGCAATATCTTCTCCCACAATGTGCCAAAACTTTTGGAAATCTAGCCTGCAATCCATCGGGTCCAGGGGATTTCAAGAGATGCATTATGTTTCAGCGTTGCATAGACCTCTTCTTCGGTAAACTCATGTCTCAAGAAAACTTTCACCTCTTCTGTAACCTGCCCTTTCACGACTTCAGTAGCCCTTTCACGACTTCAGTAGCTTGGTCAATATCTGATATCGTACTTTTCCATATATACAAATTTGAAATAGTTAAGAGTAGTTGTTGAATTTTATGGTGATAAGAGAAAAGAGAGAAATAATTGATGGAAATTGAAAAGGAAAGTTTTACTAATGATTGGAATGGTAAGTAATACAAGAGGATAAGGCCTCATATAGGCAATGAATAAAACTAACTAGTAACTAATCTAACTAACATAGCAATATTCCTAATAGCCCCCGCAAGCTGGAGCATGCGTATTTTAGCATCTCCAGCTTGGGATGAATGTACAATACAACTGAAAATGAGAAAAGATACAATGAAATCAAACAAAGAATGTAAAATGAATGCAACGGTGGTGGTGCCTAGTTCTAACTCAACGTCTCCACGCACTCGTCGTTGAAGAAATCATCAAAGTCATCAAGCAATGACGGTGGTGCCTAGTCCAATCCGACGTGTCAATAGTGCTCATTGCAGAAGAAGTACCATATCATCATAAGCTTAACCACCAAGCAGAAGCTACCATCAATATTTAACCACTTGGCAAAAGCAATCATAATCCCAACACGGGAAAAATATCAATGCTTAACCACCATAGACAAGAGCCAATCATCACACTTAACCATCCATGGTAGAAGCAAACCAATGCTTAACCACTTAAAAGGCAGAAGCTAAAACAAAATAGAGGTTATAGTCATAGGACTTTCAATGAGAGGTTAACGTCAAAGGACGAGCTATAGGGCTGAATCTGAATCAATGCTTAACCACCTTTAAACAAGAGGCAGAAGCTAAACCAAAGCCACAAGGATAATCAAATCAGAAACAATACATGACAATGTCACAATGAACAACTAAGCAGAAACTAGAAACCTTGAGAAGTCTGAGGCTCTAACAAAATCCAATAACAAACTTCAAGAACAAGTAACATTCCTCAATGGAATCCAAAAAAATCCAAATGAGTAAATTCTTTCAGAACCAGAACCAAATCACTTTTCGAAGCAAGAGTAAGGAAATTGCAAACCCTTGCTTTCCAAACCAAATCTCGAAACCAGGAAATTCAATAGCAAAAGAAGAATAACAGAAGGTATCACCAACAATACAAAAATGCACTTGCAAGTACTAGTAGAAGAAATCTGAACTCACTCAAACAGTTGATCAAACACCTGATGTGCACATATCAACAACGCACTAGATGTTAAAAAAATCACGAGCCAACGAAGAAAGAGGCCGGAAATGAGCTCAGAACGGACAAGAACGAACCAGATCGGAGCACTGGAACAAGTCTGAAGCCACCGCACCAGATCGGAGATGACTAGATCGGCGGAGCTCGTCAGAAACACGAACAAGAAACAAGATGAACACCGACGATGCCACGAATCATCATCGAAGCAAGAACCAGCAGCAGAGAGGATGGACATGAACTGATCGAAAATCGCAAACCAGATCTTCGAAAACGGAGGAAGACAAGTGGCGAAGAACTATGCCGGAGAACGGTGGAAGACGAATTGCGAAACCGAAGGAAGTCATCGGTGACGAACGGAGGTGCTGGCGGTGGTTGAAGTCAGAACCGATGAATGGAAACCGCTTTGAAAGGAAGATGAAGAAGATTGGTGACGAAGCAACATCGGAGATGGAAATAAAAGGTGAAATCCGAACTGGAAAGAAGAAAATCAAACATTTGAAAATGGAAGATCTAGAAATTGTTGTAGATCTGAAAATGAGAAATGAAAGAGTATTTTTTTGGAAGAAGAAAACTGTTTGGGGAGTGAGAAAGTAATCGAAAGGGAAGGAAAATAAAAGAGTTCGTTCTTGGAACTCAGAGAAAATGCAGTGGTAAGAAACTTAAGGTGCGTGAAAAGGTTCTGATACCATGTTGAATTTCATGGTGATCAGAGAAAAAGAGAAATAATTGATGGAAATTGAAAAATAAAGTTTTACTAATGATTGTAATGGTAAGTAATACAAGAGGATAATGCCTCATATAGGCAATGAGTAAAACTAACTAGTAACTAATTTAATTAATATGGCAATATTCCTAATGGTAGATATAAACTTTGTGGATCATATTATTTTGAAGTTTAATTTTTAGGTGTGTTCTAGTGTGCCTTGTGTTCTATACAAGGAATAGTAAAGTGTTAAGGTGATAGACAATGATTGAGACGTGTAGATGTGGATACAATATGTTTGGGTTTATTTAGTTATGTTTAACTGCACTTATTAAATGTGGCTGAATGTGAATAAAAATGTTGGCAAACTCATCCTCCTCCCTCCTCCTCAACAAGCATTACAGGGTGACTCCATCATCAACAACAACAATGGCACGTAACAGTCTCCCCCCCACACACACAAAGCTATGCACACTGATGAACATAATCAGTTTGGTGCTGGAACAGAGGATAAGCTCTTCAGCTTGGATTAATTAGTCGAGCATGGCGTCCTCCCACTCACATCAATAGAAATATCGAAATCAAAATCCGGAACAAACACTTCAACTTCTTGAACATTGTTCTTCCCTAGAAAAAGGAACAAAAATGATCAATGGGTTAATATATCCTATTTTGTTGTCCATTTGTGTGTGTAGTATGATTTTTTTATTTTTATTTTTATTTTTTGCTGTTACAACACTCATTGAAAGGAAAATTAAATTTTACATTAAATTTGGTCATTATGACATTAAGTTATTGCATATTAGTGTTTAAATTAACAAATAATAGACCTCCAATACGTTATAATAATTGAATGAATTCATCTAATTCATTGTACAAATATGAATCGTTTAAAAAATCCAATGATCAATGGGTTAATTATAGAATGCAGTCAATAATAATTTTTTTGCTTCGTGACTATATAAATTAATAAATTTTATTGCAACACCGTTAATTGTATAATAATTTAATAATTTCACAAAATACTACCAAAAGGTTTAGTGCAAATATTCACTTGCTAGCTTGTATTAATTGCATAATGGAGTCCATTTTACATTTACTAATAATAATAATATATTGATTGTAAGTTCTAGACCCTTCGGTCACAATGAATTTAGAAAATGAACAATCAAATCTTCTAGCTGGGACCAAAACAAATGAATTATGACTAATAAACTCGCCTAATTGAAAATTCCATATATTGACTCCATACTACATATTGATTGAGACTAATAAACTCACCAATCCTAATTAAGGCAAATTGCATATATTTCAAATATCAATTTCAAATTTCTATCTCTATCTCTTCGGTTACAATGGATAGATGATAATTAAAGTTATATAATATAAATATTAACATATTTTTACTTTGATTTCACACCGCATTGAATGCAAAATGAAAAGCCTACATATATATTCTAAATTTTAATTATATTTGAAAATTTATTGAAATAATTAAACAAAAAATGTGTTTTCAAAACACACATAGGAAAATCAAATATGTTCTTTTTGTTATGATCCAGTACAAAGGTCCAAACACAAGCCCGGGCTTAATCCGACGAAGGCCCAAAAAGCTGACCCAATGTCGAACCCATAATATTAAACTAAGCCCGCACAACGACGTGATGTGAGCTCCAATCTCAATCTCCATGAAGCCTCAGTGCCCACGATCTCTATCACGTGACATTATCCCAAGTCCCTTAGGCTTTGTTTGGATTGATGGAAGAGGATGGAATGGGGTGAAAGGGAATGAAATCATTTAAAGTTTCATTGTTTAGATGTAAATTAGTTGAATGGAATGGGATGGAAGGCAATGGAATTAATTTCATCGTATCCCACCAATTTCCCTCATTTAACTTCCCCTCCAATTTGGGGTGTATGAGAGGAGGGTTAGCTTTCAATCACTTTTTATTGCAATTACCTATTTATCCTTGTACACTCTTACTCTTCCTCAAGCTACAAAAGCTAAAAAACATTTATTAAAATCAGAAAGAAAACCATTGTTCTACTCCTCATCACTCTCCCTCATTCCCAAAACATTTTTAACTTTCTTTCTCCTCGAGTATTAATTCCCCTCAAATTCTTGCCTCTCACTGTTTCCTTCTTCATTTCATCACGCACACATATACTTACTTCCTCTCATCATCATGGGGTCAAACAAACAAGGCTCTCATGTATTTTCAAACGCCAATGACGACAAGAACCTTACGCCAAAGTGATAATAATTTTATTGAATTGTTCATGTTAACTTGTTAATGTTTATTATCTTTTTATTTATTTTGATTTATTTCAGGTTTGAGCATGTCAAATTATTTAGTGATGTCTAGTATCAAGATTTATTTTTCATATTAAAACAATTAAATTGTAAAATATTTATAATAAGGGTAATTATGGAAAAATAAATTATAATTATTTTGATTCCATTCCTTTCCATTTTATTATCCAAACAATTGAGTGGTAATTATACTCCATTCCATTTCTAACAATCCAAACAATGGTGCCGGATCTCTATTCCATCTCACTTCATTCGTTCTACTCCATTCCACCTTATTCCATTCCGCTCCATCCACCATTGACTATCCAAACAAAGCCTTAATTACCTTCCAAAATAGTAGTAGAATGGTGGCAACGACAATTTGGCTTTCTGTTAAGGAGTATTTCAAAAGGAAAATAGGTACGAACCATTCATACAACCACAAAAGCCTCAAACTCATACTGGTATCCTAGGTGGAGTGCTTACAAGTACTACACTCCCATCACAACGACTACAAGGAAGACGAGATTAGAGGAGCAAAAGCTACATCGTCTTATCTCTCATACCCAAATAACCTTATAACTTACTACTATGTTATATTTTTAAAATTTGAAAATTAAAATTACGTATTAATTTATAAACCAAAGTTTTCAGTTTCTTTATTGACAATCACTAATGAGAAATATGTAATTCTCTAGAAATCAAAAGAATTACTATCTATTTACTTTTTGAGATTTCTTTTATCTTTCTATTAATAATATTAATATGTAATAATACGAAATTATTTTTTTATACTAATTTTTGTATAATTAAGCAAGTTTGAAGAAAACTTTGTCAAGTATCGCAATTATTATTAATTAAATTAAGGAACTAAAAATATTTATCAAAAAATCATAATAACAAAAGTAAATTTAATTTAAATGAAAATATTGGAAATAATCTTTAAATATGTATGATCATATTAAATAGTAAATTATAAAATAAAATACTAACCAACAAACAAAATAATACACTACATCTAATATACATAATTTTCAGTAATATTAAAATGAATTGAAAATTTAATTTAACAAACAACAAATTTATAACATATATATAAACACATAAAATTAATTATTTTATTTTATTTTATCAACTATTAAAAAAATTTATTTACCATATATAATTTACTAGTCGTTGATTGTTATGCACGGATAATATTGAAAAATAATTTGTTAGTCATTACTAAAAAAAATAACAATTTAATTAAATATATCTTATTGTAAATTGAATATATAAATTAATTTTAAAAATAAGTTAATATTTAAATAATTAAATAATGAATAAAATATAAAAGAGTATTATAAGATTTAATAAATAATTAGTATCATTTTAAAAAATGATAAATTCTGGAATTGAAGTCTTTTTTAAAAAAGTTTTAATATTAAAAAATTGAAGGCTTTTCACCTATAGATAAATTGATACTTATTCATTATTAATTTATTAATTAATTAATATTAATTATAAAAATAAAAATGGAAGTATCAATAACATATCATAATAACAATAATTATAAATCTTTTGGTTATAATCATCAATATAGTTTAACAAATTTTAAACATCATTTAGTTCATTTAGAAAAATGAAAACATTGACATTGTAAAAACACCATAATAGTGAGCAATAACATCAAAATCTTTAAATTAAAACTATTTTCATTTGAAGTAGATAAGTTCATTCTAAATTAAATCAATCTCCTCCTATTTAATTATTTTTTACTTCACTATCCCTTTCAAATAGAATCATATATTTATTACATGATCTTTTAGACAAAATCAAACCAACCCCAAAAATAAAAAAATATTACAATTCACCAATTTCATCGACTTTAATTTATTAGCATTAACCATAGAGAAATCAAATATTAAATTATATGTTAAAAAAATAAAGAACTTAAAAAATTAAATAACATGATGTTTGAATTAGTAAAGTTATATTGTAAGAAGTTGAAAAAAATTAAATGAAATATAAAACAAAAGTAAATTTAGATGAGTATAAAACATAAAGTCAATTTATCAAATTACCTCAATTTGATTTTATTTATTCAGCATAATTATTTTAATCATTGTGTTGTATCATCAATTAATTAATTAAAATTGATAATTAATTTAATTTCAATTAATTTACTTTAAATTAATTTTTTAAAACTTAAATATAATATTCATATTAATTGAATAAAATAAATTTGATTTGATTTACAAATGACTTATATATTTAAAATCTATTAAGTAATTTTTTTCTTTCATAATGTTATTAAATGGTGTTTAAAATAAATAAGAATAGACATCAGTTTAATTTGATTTTAAATTTGAAATAAAATTAAACCTCATCAATCAAATTTATTTTTTTACGTGATCATCAATCAAATTTAATATGACCTTAGAACTAAAAATTAAATTTGATGAGATTTGTTAAATCACATGTTGTATTATTTTTAAAAGAAATTCAGCATATGAACGATAAAAATATCTAATTTAGTCTTTATTAATATTCAATTAGAACACTCACATAAAAAATTGTATTCAATTAGAACACAAAATTTATCTATAAAATCCTATTTAAAATTGAGACAATAAAATTGTGTAACTAAATTCAAATTAATTAAATACATGATTAAAAAAATTTAATACAATAATAGTATATAAAGGCAAAAAATGGAATTGAGCTTTATAGCCTTGATTCAAATTTTGAATTAGGAACCCATAATTAAAAACATAATCATAAATATTTTGTAAATTAAATTTTTTTTATTTAAATATATCAATAAGTTCACACTAAAACTATTACATTCTAATAAAATCATTACTATTGATAACCAATATATATACATATATAATCTCCAATATTGTAGAAATATATGCTATTAAAATTACCTATACTAACCATCAATATATCTAGTAGCTACGTTATTCATATTGTTTTAGCATAAATCCAAAAAAGATTATAATCCTATGCTTCCAAACTTCATTACCATATGGATTAGTCATATAATTAATAACCAAATTGATGTCCTTCTTAACTATAATATTCTTTTGGAACAATTTGTATAATTCAATGTGTTTATTGAAGGATGTTTCTTGATCACATAACTTGTCTCTCTAATCTTGAATTATTTTCAAACCCTCTAAAACAATACATAAAGACAATTCAAATGTGATAATGAACTGTACAAAAATAAAACTTAAAATAAAGAAAAGTATTAAATATATTACAAAAATAAAAAAATATAAACGTAATAATAAACAGAAAAATATGTAGAGCTGATGATAGTAAAAATTGATGTAAATTAAAATAAAGTGTACTACTTATCCATATCAATTTTTATGACATTGAAAATTGTTTCTCATTTCTCTCGATAGAAATATAACTTTGAATTTTCATAACTTATAATGTTCCATAAGTGAAGAATCCTACCATGAAATTATTATGACTCACTAGTAGAACTGATATGGGAAACCATATTGATAGATTAATTAATATTATATTACTATATAGATTAATACTAATTATATTATTGTATATAATAAATAGAGGAACATTCTATTAGTTGCAAATATAAAAAAAATATTATTATTTGAGTTTGTATTATTGATGAGCCATAAAAAGATAGGTATTGATAGAGTGACTAAGTAATTGTAGGAAATAAAAATTATTATGATATTTTTATCATTACAATTATAGATAGATTGTAAAATAATATGCATTAATTTAAAGAAGATTTTAAATTTTATATCATAATATGTGTCATTAAATGTATTTCTACTTTTAGCGAGAGAAATTTTTTTCTAAAAGATTTAAAGTTACCAAAAAATAATACCTGACATTACAATTATTATTTAATATTCCTAAATATTATATATATAGCTAGGTTTAACATGTTTTTAAAAAATATTTTAGGTGATGATTTGCTTATGAAATTGTATGATGCATCATTTGCTCAAATATTTAAATTTTAATTATAATAAATTAAAATTTTAAATTAATGACATATTTTAAAATTCAATTTCAATAACACACCCTAAAGAACATCATAACAACAAATCCAAACAAAACAATCAAAACACATCCAACAAATCCAAAAAAACAAAATCAATCAAAACACATCCATATCCAATCCAATGCAAATTGATAAAAACCTATATTATATATAAAAAAAAATGAAAGAAAAATACTATTTTGCTACATTACATATCATAAGACACATATGCCAAAACTCTAATATTGATGGAGTTGATTGAAAATATATATGATAGAAAATATATTGAATGGACAAAACATTGTAAATAATAAATAGCGAATCAATTAAAAGGGAAAAAATAGAAGAGTGAAGTAAACAAAAGGAATATAACATCTTAACTGGATGTATTTATGCATAGAGGAAGCTGAAAAATAAAAAGAGATATCAACTAAAAAATTCAAACAATATTGTTTGTTTGCCACAATTGAAATAACAATGTATAATAAAATAAAAGAATAAAAATTTACAATGAAAAATATGGGAGAATGAATAGATTAGAATAGTGAAAAAGTTGGAAAGAAAAGCAAATTTAGAGAAAGGGAGAAAACTCATCTAACCTAAAAAACATAAGAAATAAATAAACTCGCCTTTAAACATGAGGTAATGTTTGATGGCATTGAAACTGACATCAACAACTGCAAAATTTCATAATGGCCATTAGTAAAGAAGAGAAGTGGGAAAGAGAGAATGAAAGATATCTTATATGAAAGAATGCAAGAGTTGTAGAATAATAATAAATAAATCACAAAATGAAATCAACAATACTACTCATCAACAGTAAAATAAGATAAAAATAAATTAAAATAACAATTGAGGGTAATAAAAGCAAATAATCATAGAGTCCTTCGCATAGAAAATTTCATAAATTGATGTATCAAGATAAAAAATAAAATAACTAAACAAAATAAAATAATATTGAGAGGCGTTTGTTAAAAAAAATGATTTTGATAAAAATTTATATTGAAAATTTGAAACTTAATATTTATTATTATAGATATGAAAAAACTATACATTGATTTAAAGTTGATATTAAATTTGAAATTTGAAATTTTGTATTTTTTTAATTGATTAATTATATGAATTTTGAAATATGCTTTCTATTTTTGAAGTAAATAAAGTTTAAAAAAATTATAAAAAAGTGACATATAGTATATAAATGTGGAAGAATAAATTTTATAGAATATATATTTGAATTTTTCAAAAATTCAACAAGGATGTAAAAATAGGTAAATTACAATATAATAGTTTTCGTATATTCAATAGGTTCAGTATTTATTTTAGATTTAATTTTGTTAGAAGCTTTAAAAATATTTCCTTATTTAAATATGATTTTGAATTTTGTAATTGATATTTATTGTACATATGAAAATATATGTATTAATTGAATATGATTTTCAATTCAAAATTCAAATTTTTGAAATTAATTGTATTCATATTATATGAAATGTTAAATATACATTTTATTTTTCATGAAAGAGTACCCTTTATTTAAGAAGTAAAAATAATTTTCTAAACAATATAAATTATAAGAAAATGACACATGGTGAAATAATTTCAAAAAATCTATTATAATAACATTTTTATAATAGTTGTTTCATTTATCTAATTATTTGTTATTATTAATTATTAATATTATAATTATAGTATTTTAATAATATCTATAATCTATAATCTATCTATAATACTAATATTTCAGACTCATATGAGGAAACTTTTACAAGTGTCATTTCTAGAGTAATTTAGGGCCCACAATTTTAATTTAGAATTTAAATCCTCAATCTATATTCATTGCACTTAATTGATGAATACCAATTACATCAATCATAATTAATTATTAATTATGAGATATCAATTATAAATCATAATCTCACTCTCATTTCACAATCTAGTTTCAAAATCTATTATCAGATACTACAATATCACTTTGCAAAATTTTTTGTTGGTTGACTTTATAAATTTTTATTCTATATTTTAAATTTATAAATAGTATTTTTTTTCATTCTAATATATTTCAAATTATTTTTTATGATTATATTATTTAGCTTATCTATCAAAAAATATTTGGCTTAATATATAGTCATGGTTTTTTTCAAATGTATTATGGTTCTATATGAAACACGTAATTTATATATTATCAATGAATATATAATTTAAAATTAACTTATATGATAGTTTTCAATCAATATGTAATTAATATAATATAATCTATCACAATGATGTCAATCATAAATAATATATGGATATTTTAAAATTATATATTTTATTTGAAAACATGCTTATCAAGATAAATAAATTAAAATTTTCTGGAATTAATTCAATACCGATTTAAATAGTTTAGTTTACCTTTTGAAATATATTTTTACTTCTAAAAATATAAAATATTTACTATGATATATTTATTTTGACTTAAATTCAGAGAATTTTCTTTATTTAATGCTTGAGTATTTTTTATAAACTCACATATACTCTATTATTATTTAATTTTAATATGAAATTTTCAAGTATAAGTTATTCACTTAATTCAAATGAAATTCGTGAAGCATTTTAGGTTTTTAATATGGTTTAAATATGATATTCTTTTTATTTTGTGATATTAAATTATATTTAAATATGGTAATTAACCGTTGAATACTTTAATTTTATATAATTGAAGATCTGTGTAAAATATCTTTTTACATTAACAATGCATTAAATTAAGTCCTTGGAATAATATATTATAAAAATTAATGAGATATATATATTTTAATCATAATCTATGTTAGCTTTGGACAAGTCCATGAAATTAGAGAAGAGATATCAAATCGATTTATTAAGTAAACCTTAAATTTGTGTTATCATTCACATAGTAGTAATTTAAAATTATTTTCTTAATTAAAATCACAACAAATATTATCATGGTCAACAAATTATAACTAATAATTTAATATCACAAATTAATATATAAATATGATCAATCAGTCATTCTCTAATTAATCAATCACTTTCAAATTTAAATTAAATATTTAAAGAATAACATTAATTACATATCATTTTATTTTTGCATGTCAGATTTAATAGTATAATATATAATTTATTAAAAATTATTATAATATATAAAATTTGCCACATTATACTGTAATGATATTGATAATAAAAATATAATAATACACGCTATACTATTTTACTTTTGATATTTTAGTAAAACTTAATATCATCGTTAATGTATTTTTTAAGGATTTAATATAATCTATAATTTATGTATAATACTAATAATTAAGATTCATTACATGAATAATTTTTCATGTGTCATTCATAGTGAAAATTATGGCCCACCATTTTCATAATCTTAATATTTAAAGTAAGTTTTTGAATTTAATTTATCTTCTAATTATTAATTTTTTTTCAAATCATACCTTCATATCTCTCTTCATTAAAATTATTTAACAAAATAGTTCAATCAAAATTGTTTAACAAATAACAAATAATATAAACAAAATGATAATTGAATGTATTATACCATTAAAAATTTTATATATAATTATAGTATTAAAGATAACAAATTTATTATAATTATGCTACCAAAAAAATTTATAATTATAGTATTAATGATAACAAAACTATTATAATTATAATAATTAATGATAATAAGAAAATTTTAGCACACCTTTATTTTTTAATTATCTTTATTGGATTTAATTTGCATCATGTATGTATTTTTATTTTTAATTTGAATTATGTTGCATTAGTAGTGTTTGTTATTATAGATATTTGTGTTTGAATTTCAAAACATTTTCAAACTTTTTGCTTTTTAAATTTTTTTAAATAAACTTGTGAATATTGGTAAGGATTCAAATCTCTAAGAATGAGAAAGGAGAATGACGAAAATAAAAATGGGGATAAGAATAAAATTCTAAATAAGGACGAAGTTCAGAGGAGGGGAGTTTTAACTTTAAATGTAGAGCTTTTGAAAATTATAAAAAATATATACATACCTATCTCACTATACCATATTTAATTATTTACAATCTAAACATTTTAACTTATCAATTCAACAATTGTTTCATATTAATTTTTTTTGAAAAAAGACTTTAAAAAATCAATCCTATAATTTACACTTATTTGATAATGACACTAATTAGTTATTAAATATTTTAAAAAATTAAATAATTACATCACTTTTTATTGAAAATAATTGTGTAATTGATATACTACTCCAATAATTGATATGACATAAATTAGGATTACATATAATTTTTTTTACTAATTATAACATATATTTTAAAATTGATATTTTAATTTATTAAAAGTATGTACAATGAAAGAGGGCAATTAAAATCACATAAATTAAATTTATTAATTATTTTTTATTAATTAGGAAATATATTTTTATGTTTTTATAAATAAAAAATTTAACTTATTAAAAAGATGTAAATGACAAGGGTTGACAAAAAACAATGTTGAAATAAGTACACGTTGAAAGATTGTCCACAATAGATATGGGAATAGGGATATATTTTATCTTTATGGGATGAAATCCCTGTTTGTTAAAGGAGAAATGGGAATAATACATCTTTATTTTTTTCAATTATCTATATTGGATTTGCATTATGTATGAATTTTTATTTTTAGTTTGGATTATGTCGTATTATTAATATTTATTATTATAGGTATTTATGTTTCAAATTTTAAAATATTTTCTTTTTGGAATTCTTTTAATAAATCTATGAATATGTGCAAGGATTCAAATCTCTATGGGGAATGAGGAATGGGGCCTGTGATGGTGGTGATAATAGGGATGAGGGTAAAATTCTAAAAGAATGGGGCATAGGACATATCCTCTCTGTCATGAATATTCATTATTATCCCTATAAATCTAATGATATAATAAAATTATCTATTTATTCTTTTTGTTATTCAAAAATTTCAACATTCAAAATGAGCAAAATTTTTATAAAATAGGCTATTTATTGTTATAGGTCATCTATCAAGATTTTTTCAACTTTATAAACATGATATGATCAAATTGAGATATAAAATAGAGTGACACGTTTATATTTTGTCAATTTATGTAATTATTTAACTATTAGATTATTTTTAAAATAAATTTATATACTCAATTTTCTATAAGATATATTTAAATAAATTATTTATTTTCAATAATTGTCAACAAACTATTTTTATCATCCCATGCATTCACGGGTTAAACGACTAATAATAATATATTTGATGTCATTTTCTTTATCTTCTTTTTTTTTATCATTTTAAAGTTCAATTTTTTCAATTATAATATTTTGTTTAGCTTTATTTCAATTGCCGTTTACAATAAATATCATAATATTTCATATAGGGTATTTAGGTTGCATTGATGATAGAGAGATATGAAGGTGAATTTTTAAAAAATAATTAATAATTAAAATTATTTTTCAGCTCATAGTTTTTCTCTCCTCTATATTTCTGTCTTGATATTTTGTTTATTTTGTGGTCTTCATGGTACGTGCTATTGTCTCATTTATTTTTTATTTTTTTTAATAATCTTATATGTATAATAAATTAATTCAGGATATACTACATTAAGTTGATAAAATGCAGTTTAAGAATATGCAAATAAAATATGATAATATTTGTTCAAATATCTATCTTTAATAATAAAAAAAGATTATAAAAAATAATAAAAAAGGAAGGGTCATTTAAAGTAGATAGACCATCATATGTATTATTTAAATGATAAAAGAGATATTTCATTAAATGTTGATAATCTTCAATGATATATAATAATTATTATTGTGATTTTTTAAACAAATAATTATAGATTAAAGTTATGAAATTGTGGATCCTAAATTATCTTAGGAATGACGCCTAGAAAACTTTCCTCGATATGAATTTGGAATATTAGTATTATAGATTTAATAAAAATAAAATAAAATAATACACAAGTAAGTTGTAAAATGGAAGGAAACTACCTTCTCCTTATGGTGAGAGAGAACTATTGACTATTAGGCCTATTTGGTTTAGTTTCAGTTTCATTTTCAGTTTTCAGAATTTGTGAAAAAAATTGAAAATTCTAAAGCTAGAATTTGTAGTTTTCAAAATTTTTAATTTTTCCTTCACAAATTCTGAAAACTGAAAAATTGAAAATAAAAGCTGGAAACTAAAATAAAGGACTTAAATTTCTATTTCCAAAGATCTATTCCCTTATAAAAGTTAAATGCAAGGCTAATCATAAAAAGATTTTTTTCTTTTTCTTTTTGGGTAGTGTAAGAATTTAATTCACATTTAAATCCATATTGAAAGAAGAAAATACCTCTCAAGATAACAAATGAGATCTTCAATGAAGGAACCACTTATAAAATTCAAATGCATGTGAAAAGCATATCTAAAGGACCAGACTCTAATAATACCTAGCTTTAATATTTGAACACAGTTCAACAGATAGGCAAAATTATAATTTTTTTGCCACAATAAATTCACTGGAAGCTATACATATTGAGGCTGTAAAAGAATATGATCGAAAATGGTTAGTTTAAGAGGATACACATATGTGTGGTTCTGAAATTAAGGGAAACCGATACAGGTGTTGTAAACCTATGTTAACAAGGGAAAAAAAAGCCCAAAATCAAGCAAACCTGTAAGGGAAGTGGTCACCCTTCGGCATCTTGATGGAGGGCGTGATATATAAAGGTAAAGGTATAGGTCTGTCTAGCAAGGAAGCAATGATGAATGCAATTACTATGCACATAATTGCCTTGTAATGGTGTAGATTCATTTTCTGTCTCAAATGCCTTTCAATCTAATTTGAAGACAAAAATTTTGTGGATGCAATTACAATATGTACGTAACTGCTTAGTAGCGTACATGCAATTTCCATTTCAAATGCCTTAACAATAATAACTAGATTTACTTCCAGGTTTAGAAGAAATTCCAACCGGTATAATTACATTTACTTCTTTTTTGTGTAATAAATGAAGATTGCAGTGAAGAATATATATATATATATAGAGAGAGATTTTTTGTGTATTACATGAGAGAAGTGATTTATTATTATGAGAATGGAAGGAGTAAATTTGGATCATATAATTATATATAGATGATTAGGATTGAAAGTTAATTAATATAATTAATGTTCACATACTTGTTTAAAAATACACATGACTTTATGTTTTAATTTTGACTGTTTATATAAAATTAACAGTTCAAGATTCATTCATCTTACTCTCACAATAAACCATTCATCTCATATGATATGCTTCTTTTATATATATATATTTATATTGATGACTGATTGATTATTTCTTGAAAAAATATATATGATTAGTATGATTATTAAATAATTAGCATGCCTTATTATATGAGAGAAAAAACTCACTAAAACTTTATCTATATTTTCTATATTGTCATCAAAGTATTTTATTTACATATTAATAATTTGAAATTTAGAGGTTAATTTCTATGCAATGATAGTGTAAAAAAAATTTATATTGTCATCCAATCAAATCATCTAGTTTACATTATTTTTTAAGTAATGAATATAAAAATTAACTATTTTTACTCATATAACAATATATAATTAGATGACTTCTTTATTCAATATATATCTTATATGTATTAAATAGTTATTTAATATTATATAAATTACTTGCCATTGTGAGTATAAATTGAAATTAAACAAAATTATTAGATTAATATTTAAGACAATAACCCATCACTTTAAGTACTATTACCCCTAATTTTTTACCCATCTTCCGCCGCCATTTATGCCTTATATATTGTACATATACTTTAGAAGGGATCCGTGAAGCAGCAAAAAGTTTGAAAACCATGGTGAAACTGAAAAGCCATGTAAAATCATCGCATTATTTTTTCAAAAGTAGTGTTATTTATTCATAGATTGTGAGATATCATATCAATTTATATTCTATCTATAATTAAATGAGACGATCCATTTAAATAGACACATCTTATTTAATAATAAATAATATATTGTCAATACAAATCTCATCCTTCATAGTATAATTATTATTTTTTTTTTCAACTGATCCACCCTCAACTTACCAAACACATGGAGTGACGAAAGGCATGACCGGCAGAATAGCAATTCCAAGTTGAATTTGGTTTCCCACTTGACTTGCAAAATGCAGAGTATAAATAAATACGAAGTAAAATGCTTCACGGAAAACATAAAGTTTTTCACTTTTCATAATTTATCAAATTGCCAATTTTCATAATTAAACACCTTTAAACCGTTAACTAGGTGTCGGCTTCCATTTTAAAGCCTCCAGCTCTGAAACAATCTTATTTTAGGATCGGAGGACGTGGGGTCATTTATTTATCGAGCTATGCAACAGTAACTCACTTGGAAAGTGCTCTTTGGCTCTTTGGATATGTAAGGATAAAGTTTGGTTTAGGGTTTTATTTTTAATTTTTTAGATTTTATAAAAAAAATTAAAAATTTTAAAAATTATAAAATTTAATTTTTAATTTTTATTTTCAGTTTTCAATTTTTTTTTACAAAATCCTGAAAATTAAAAATGAAGATTGAAACTAAATAAACCTTAATTTTTTTGACTACATCTATGCCAATACTTTTACTATAAAAATGCAAAATACACGCCAAAAAAAAAACAATATTTTTTTTAGTGATAAATACTAAACTATATTCCGTTGGAAATCCGATCCCTCTACGAGTGATAGTCATTGATAGCTAGGAATAGAAAAAGGGAAAAAGCGGACACATAAAGATGAAGGGAACATTTTCCATGGCTCATCCGCTTTGGGCATTTCGTTGATTCCATGCCATTTTGGTGGGCGTCCTCTTCTTCGTGGTTCTTCTGATTCATGTATTTTAAATCTCAGCCGCTTCGGATGAAAATAAAAAACGCCCACCACGAAAAAACGAATCTCAACCTCCCATTGTTTTATTTTAGGAAAATTGAAATTATAATAGACATGGTGTATTAATCTAAAAATTAAACTTTAGAACATTAAAATGCAAAAATATTTTATCCAACTAGTCAATAATATTAATGCATCAAAATCAAGCTCTTAGTATATAACTCTTTTGGTACATTACCAGGAATAACCTATGACTCAATGTATTCATCCAAGCTCCTCACCATTGACCCACTTCTAGTGACTTAGGGTTTATTTAATTTCAGTTTTTAATTTTTATTTTTCATTATATAGTTTAATATCAAAAAATAAAAATAAAAATAAAAAATTAAATTTTACAATTTTTAGTATTTTCTTTATAAAATATAAAAAACTAAAAATTAAAACTAAATACGCCTTAAGCTCTTAGTATACTAATATACATTGTAAATAGAAATAGAGTATATATATGTATATATTATAAAATAATTTTACATTATCAATAAATATTTTTTAAAAAATATATCAAACCATACTTAGTAATTATCTATTGTATATTTTCTTAACTTTTTATTAATTGACAATTATTTTATATAATCTTTTATCTAAATTTATTTCATACTATAATGCATAAAAACTAAACTCTACTCTCTCTCTCACACACACAGGTGTGTATCATATGGTGCACTAATATGTAAAAATTAAATGATGTGAGTTGCATAATTTTTAAAATAATAATATAAAACTTAATTAGATTTAATAACAGTATATAATCAGGCAACATTAGCGTAGAGAAATTAAGCGTTCTGTGAATTTTTATGTGAATAATTTTAAAAATAAAAATGACGTGACTGTCAAACCTGCCACTATATACATTTTTATATATTATATTAAATAACATTATTCTGTGTTACACATTTTATAATACAAATTCTATTTTATGAATTTAATTAAAATATATCAATAATATAAAAAAATTTTATACTTTCATTTAATTATATACTTTCAACCCTGCCTGTATAAAAATTCATTCAAAAGAAAAAATACAATTAAATAATAATATAAAAATCTTTTACAGTATTATTGTATCAAAATTAAATTCCTATTTTATTTGTTCTGCACCTCCCCGTTATTTTAGCCCTCCACTTCTACTGCCATAATAGCATACAATCCCAAATTTCTTCCCTCCCTCCCTCCCACACAAGCCCAACACACCACCCTCTCATGGATGCTTTTGCAGCCATGTCCATGAACACAACCACCGCTTCCCCTGCCACTTCCTCCCTCTTCTCACCCAACCCAAAGCCCAGACCCATCACCCTCCTCATACCCCACAAACTCCACACACCCATCTCCAGATCCCTCAAGCACTGTACCCTCCACCAAAACCCCTTCAAACCAAGCCCTCTCTCTTGCTCCGCCGTCACTTCCTTCCGCTCACACACCGCCCAGCAAATCCCCTCCAAGCTCCGCCGCCTCGCCGAGGAGTTCCGCTCCCTCCCGGAACCGCTTGACCGGGTGAAGCGTTTGCTGCACTACGCGGGGCTCATGACTCCGATGGGAGAGTCGGGTCGGGTCGACTCGAACCGGGTCATGGGCTGCACGGCCCGGGTGTGGGTGGACGTGAGTCTGGACTCTGATGGGAAGGTGAGGCTTGCTGCGGACAGCGACTCGGAGATCACGCGCGGGTTCTGCGCGTGCTTGGTTTGGGCCCTCGACGGGTCGGAGCCCGAGGAGGTTCTTAAGGTGAGCACGGATGATCTGTTGGGCCTGAACGTGGGCCTGTTGCCTGGGGGAACAGGGGGAAGGTCGAGGGTGAACACGTGGCACAACGTGCTGGTGAGCATGCAAAAGAGGACGAAGCAGTTGGTGGATGAGAGGGAAGGGAAAGTGTCCTTTGAGCCTTTTCCTTCTTTGGTTGTGTCTGCTGATGGAGTTGTTCCTAAGGGTAGCTACGCTGAGGCCCAGGTTAGCACTATCTTGCCGTTTCTGGTAACAACCTCGTAGTGCTTCTTCTTCAGTGTCAATCATGTGTGGGTTTTTTTAAGTAAACTCAAATTCGAACGTAGCTAACTATTACTAGTCTCTTATATTAATACTTAATATTTGTGAGAATTATGGTTGTCTTTTTTGAGGCGGTTTGAAAGAAATTAAATGACTTTTTGTTTATGGGAACGGAAGTGATTGCAGAATATCTTGATACTGTTCAAAAAGGAAAGAACCATGATAGAAGAATGAATTTGGGCCACGCCACTTTCTGTTACAATTTGCAAGAATCTGATAAATTTGGTAAATTGATACTCACAAATTAATTCTTGTATGGAGGGACTAATTTGCCTTTTTAATTTTTTTCCCAGAGGGATCAATTTGTTCTTAGATTGGCAGTGACTTTTTTGTATTTTTTTCCCCTAGAAAAACCAATTTATTTATATGATGCAAAATTTAATAGCAAACATTTGGAGGTTTTGTCTTATTTTTTTTTTTCACGGTTGTTGGAAGGTAGTAACTTGACTTTGTTTTGGGTACATAAGGCGGCGTTCTCCTTAGTGCTTTTACTTTTATGCACCAAAATTCTGGCTTTTTTTAAAGCTCCACTGTTCCTAAATTTGCCTGTGCAATTTCTTTGTCCTGTTTCTGGAAACAACACACACGACATGGTTCCCATACAATCAAGATGATTGCAAAAAGGATATGTTCACATCACATCATTCCGGCTTGCTATGCCCAGAAATGACATTATTTCATGTAATATTGACCTGACAGCATAAATTAAACTCCTAATTTGCTTCTAGCTTTCCTGCAGGCAAAATACCTGTTCCCAAATGAGTTACAAGTCAATGAACTAGTCAATGTGCTAAAGGAGAAGAAAATTGGTGTTGTTGCACACTTCTACATGGATCCTGAAGTCCAAGGCATTTTAACTGCTGCTCAGAAGCAGTGGCCCCACATCCATATATCTGATTCTCTGGTCATGGCAGATACAGCAGTCAAAATGGCCAAAGCTGGATGCCAATTCATAACAGTGCTAGGTGTGGATTTTATGTCAGAAAATGTGCGTGCCGTCCTTGATCAAGCTGGTTATAACAAGGTATGCTATGCCTTTCTCTTGTTTGGCTCCTCTGCTTTTAAGATAGCCATCAGCAAGCATAATATACAATGATATGTGAAGAGCATGTGATAGAGACCCTATGTTTGGCAAGGTATACTTTAGGAGAAATAAGGGAGGAGATGGAGCTGCCAGGTGCCCAAAGTGACAGCTGGCAGCGGAATTATACTTAGGTTCAGGGAAATTGGTTAGAATTGGAGGGAAAAGTAGTTAGAATAGCAAGGTATAGATAGGATTAGTTGAGAATTTTGTGGCTGTTGATTCATTTTTCAGATTGTCTTAGAATTGGGGAAACTCTCCTCTAGGGCTCTTGTAACAAACCTTGAGATCTTTGGTGATTTTGCCAAGATCTGTGAGCAATAAAACTACTCTTTTCTCTAGATCAGAACTGGTACTATCAGCATGTCTAGGAGATGGACTCTAAATAAGTTTCCCTTATGAGATGAATCAACCACATGCCTGCAATATAAGAGATTAGCAAAATTTAGTGTTTGTGCTTCATGTTAATCTGAAGTCCTTACTCTTCGGATAATTATATGCAGGTTGGCGTGTATAGGATGTCAAATGAGCGTATTGGCTGTTCTCTGGCTGATGCTGCAGCCACTCCTTCTTATATGGAGTATCTTGAGGCAGCTTCTAGATCTACTCCTTCTTTGCATGTCGTATATATTAACACCAAGTTAGAGACCAAGGCATATGCGCATGAGCTTGTGCCAACAATAACTTGTACCTCATCAAATGTTGTACAGACTATTCTGCAGGTTGGTCGGATACAATTTTCTTTTATGTTCCTCGTCGGCTTTGTAATGTGGTATATGGATGCATCTTGTGATGAGAACCACTAAGCCCCCTTCAGTGCTTCTTTCTTAAGCTAAAATTTTGGTTCCTCTTTGGTGCAGGCATTTGCTCAAGTGCCAGATTTGAGCATATGGTATGGGCCTGATTCTTACATGGGGGCCAATATTAAAGAATTGTTCCTGCAGATGACGAAAATGACTGATGAAGAGATTGTTGCTATACATCCTGAGCATAGTCTTGACTCTATTAAATCATTACTTCCAAGGCTTCACTATTATCAGGTAAGATCTTTAAGGATGTTTCAAAAAGCTACAGAAGAAGAATTAACTTTATTTGCAATGAAAGTGCCCTATTTGTATGTTGCTCTTCTCACCTTTTTGGTATGCTGCTAACTTGGAGTTAAGTCATTTTCTTCTACTTCTTTTACTTCACAATGATACAATTAATATGATATTCATTCTTATTATATACCCCATTTTTTGTAACATATAAGGGTGTGGACTTCGTTATATAATTTTAACATTCTTTTTTGAATAATGAATACTATTTCTCTAACTTCCTTTTGTGTTTGGTTTATGTGATGTATGAATATGAGAGAAATATGTCAATTCCTGAACTTTTCCTGTTGTGGTCTTCCTCTGCCTTGCGATTGTTAGCTCAATTGTCTTTATATTAAATATGACCTATATTTATATTGTAGGTGCCATGCCAACATCTTCTTATTGTATCTTTCCCGAGTAGGCTGGTACTAAAAATCTATGGCTCATTTCATGACTATATGTGCTCTTTCCCTTGGTTTCAGGACGGAACATGCATTGTTCACCATCTATTTGGCCATGAGGTTGTGGAGAAGATAAAAGAAATGTATTGTGATGCATTCCTTACTGCTCATCTTGAGGTACCCGGAGAGATGTTTTCATTGGCAATGGAAGCAAAGAGAAGGGGAATGGGCATAGTAGGCTCCACCCAGAATATATTGGACTTCATAAAAGATAGGGTTCAAGAAGCATTGGACAGAAGCGTTGATGATCATCTCCAATTTGTTCTTGGAACAGAATCAGGGATGGTGACTTCAATTGTTGCTGCTGTTCGTAGTTTGTTAGAGCCTGCACAGTCCTCTTCTCAAGGAGCAAAAGTTATCGTTGAAATTGTCTTTCCAGTTTCATCAGACTCAATCTCAACACCATCATCAAGTTTGTCCTCAAATATTCATTCTGTTCAGATGGGCGATATGATGCTTCCTGTTGTTCCAGGAATAGCTAGTGGAGAGGGTTGTTCCATTCATGGTGGCTGCGCATCCTGTCCATACATGAAGGTAGAACATGTCATTTGGTTCAGCGAATTTCTTTTACCTGTTTTAGATATGGTTAGCGCTGTTTATAGTCAGTGTAAAATCTGCTTATAGAATGAGAACTGAGAAGATCTTGAAGTACAGTTGGACAATTGTGAATGCCTTATGATTTGTAGCTGGACTATAAGTAATTGAGTACTCTTCAATTTTACTCTTGGAAGCTGTCATCTCATTGTTTCTTTGACTTTTCAGATGAATTCTCTTAGCTCACTCCTGAAAGTTTGCCATTTTCTACCGGATAAAGAAAACAATCTGTCTGAGTACAAGGCGGAGCGATTTAAGTTGCAGACTCCAAATGGAAAATCAGTGGCAGATGTTGGATGTGAACCAATCTTGCACATGAGGAACTTTCAGGTTAGTTTAGTATAGATTTTTAGCTTAAATATATTTTTTGACTTGTAATTATTGGTTTCTCTAATATTATGTTTTAGAACCCTGTCGTAGTCTAAATTATTAAGTGATGATATTTATAAGGATAAAAAAAGGATTTTAAAGATATTCATGAGAACAACAATAAAATTTTCAATATTCGCAAGGACTAAATGTATATTTTAAACTACTTGTAAGTACTTAAATTTAGAGCGCAAGGACCAAAAACAGTAGTATTCAAAGAAAGGACTCAAAACCAAAATCTTTTGAGAGGGAAAATCATAATAATAACTTATGTTTATAGGGACTAAATACATATTTAAGTCATAGAAGTTTTGATATTATTGATGAGTGCCATGGCCCATGTGTTGTTTCATTCACCTTTGGATACTTCCACAGGCTGCTAAAAAGCTACCAGAGAAGCTGGTTGATCAGATTCTTAAACTCCAAGACAATGGAAGGTTGATGTGAAGAAGATTATATAAAAGAAGGGAAAAAAATGGTGTGATGTGGAGACTGAAGTATGTGCTGCAGTCCCGCAAACAATTCGGAGTTGCAGCAAACTCTAGGTCTGTGCAAGGTCTTTTCTTTTAGAATAATGTTATTTGTACTCATCTGCTGTGTAACACTATGCCAATTAATCTACATTCCATCCAATCTAGATGATATAGTTTATACCTATTTCATATCTCATTAGGACGAATAACATAACTTTTTCTTTTAGCATGGCATGGTCATCATTGCTACAACCCATTTTGTTGTACGGTAGTTTTCCTTCCTCTAGGAAGGTTCTTACTTCTTACATTGCTTATTTAGATAGATACACGAAATATGGTTTTGTACCAGATATAGAGAAATGAATGAAATAGCATTTTTGGTTTATCCTCAACTCTTAATTTTCTTTTTTATCAAATAAAATAAAATAAAATGTTACAGTGTATAGCTTACGATTTTTTTTTTCCTTGGCTTTTGTTTTTGGAGCAAGAAATGCTTCTCAGCCCTCCCAGCAACTGCAAGGCGCAAGAGGAGTTGTGATTTGTGTTCTTGTTATTATGATGTCACAAGTTCTTCACCGCCCTTAATTTCTTAAATTATTGCTAACCTTGTTTATTCATCTTACTAATGTTCTACGATGGACTATATGATATGTCGAAAATTTTGAAGTATTCTATTATTTTTCAAGATACATCTTCAACGTCTTTTTTTTATTTTTTAAATGCATATGTTCAACGTCTTAGTGCAGTGTTGAAGTGCACGGTTTAGCGTATTGAAGTGAGGTGTTTTATTTATTTATTTATTTATTTTTAATAAAACCATGTATTTTGGTGTGTCGGCTAATGGATTTTTTATTGTATCATCTATCATGGATTTCCCTAGAGAAGAAATGGACAGTACTCTCTCCTCCGTATTAGAATAATAGTTGGTTTTTAACTTTTTTGTGTTTCATAAATATATGTTTATTCCTAATACTTAGATAGTATTAATTTTTATTTTTTATTTTTTACTCTTAATATCAGTGTGTTAGAGTGAATAATAATAAGTATAAAAAGTATAGGTTTGTCAACTCATAATTTTCTATATTTAGTAAGATTTTTTTTTATTTTTTTAATATATATATTATTTGATTTTTTTATAATTATTTTGAAACAAATGGAGAAGTTTATAAGAAAAAAAAAAAACACTGAATACAATTTTCAAACTTTACCCGCTTAATTTTTTAGATAAATGAATCGACAACTTTGGTCTGTCCAAGATGTAGCTCAATCATGTGCACTATTGCATGCGACAAATAACAACTAACAAGGGATGGGTATCAATTCTTTGGAAAAACAAGAACAAAAAAAGAGTTATGTTACTTGGATTCATTTTATATATATTTGTCGACCACATTATCTATCATTATATGGGGAAACCCTATTCAGTGCTGACATTTCATCCAATCCTAATAAGTGAGTCTACATCTTGTCCCCATACATTTAAATGTGTGATCAATTCTTGTGTTCTTATAGGAGGTTCTTATTTGTATTTGAGTGATAATGTTGAGTTGCTGAATAGTAGTAAAATTGTAGAGAACAGAGGAATTGAGACTTATTGCTGAAAATTTTCACGATAAAATATGTGGTGAAATTGATGTGAAAATTCCCCAGTAGAATAGCTTGCAAGCTTTGTTATCTTGGGGTTAGGTAGGTATGTAGAACTTGAGGATGATTGGATGGTGAAAGTCTGAGAGATTTGGTGATAATTATGCACTCATCTTGTGCAAAGGGGAATCACATTATTGTCTTCTTCAACTCTTTGAGGAGGGGTACAGGTCACACAGTCAGATTTTGTTCCATGGTCACATCGACTCTACTTGTAAATAAAATACAAAAATGGACCTACTTGCACTATTAAAAAATTGGGCACGGGGTATGTTTTGAAATATTTCTAAGGACCATGACAAGCTTCAAAAGAGATGCTGGACCAACGTAACCTCCACCTTGATATCACATAAATCAAAGAAGGGGGTGGGGCAGCACTCTTGTGGAGGAAGGTTCCGAGATTCTGGTCGATTTTCAAATGGTCATGGAAGACCTATTTGCACTTACTATAATTAATCTGGTCATACAATAGACAAATGCTTTTGCAAACATGGCTTTCCCCCATTAACAATGTTGCTTCTGGTGCACTTGAAGAACGAGGCATTGCGCCCATAACTCCAAACCCTAGGTCAGGTCATGGGAATGTAAGGTCATTATTTACTCAAGAGAAGCATCAAAAGCTCCAACCTCCTCTCCAACAATTAATATGAGAAAAAACCTTTAGCTTCCTTACACTTCAATAACCAATTATCCTCCTCCCCACTTAAAGACCCTGATTATGGTAAATCTTGGTATAAAATCCTTTGTTTGGAATATATTAACACAAACGAATTTCAAAATTTTAAATGTTTTTATAAGGTATAGTCAAAACTTGAAAATAATGATTTTTAAATTCTCTTTTATCTTTGTCTCATAACTCTCACTTTTGCCGAGTTTATCAACCACCGCTACTAATTGCTTGTTGTTACCCACCTACCCATTGCAAGCATCGTGCTGCCTACCACTGCCCTTGTTATTGTCTCTCATCTGGTGCCCATCATCTACTCTTATTTATAAAGAAGTTGATATAATTCGATTATCTAAACAAAATATTTTTCAAATGAAGTAATATAATTACTTGATCCAAACAATAGAATTAAAAAATAAAGGAAATTCAATTAATTAAATTTTGGCATAAATATATTTTTACTTCTCATAAAAATACGAGTGATTTTGATTTTAATCCTTCTAAAATTTTTGTTTTGTTTTGGTCCCTCCTTTTTTTTATCATTATTTCTTTGGTCTCTTTTTGCGTAAATCCAATGTTAAGTTATGATGATTATAATGACCAAAAGAAAACATTTAGAATATTTATATAAGGGAAAAAATATAATTTTAAATTTTTGGAAAGATTAAATGCATATTAAAAATATTTATTGGGACAAAAATTAAGAACAACACAGGGACCAAAAACATATAAATGGAAAAATAAGGAAGTAAAATCAAAGAAAAAAATTAGAGGAGCCAAAATCAAAATGCCCTGGATTTATAAGGACTAAAAATATATTTAAGCATAAATTTTTTTTGCATTTAAAATTTATTAAAATTTTAAGATAAATTACACAGATTTTCCTTGAGATCCATCAATATTACACCTATACTATTCTAGATTTCAAACTAGTCGTTTGCCAATGCACGGACGATAATAAAAAATAGTTTCTTGATCATTATAAAAATTGAGTATATAAACTTATTTTAAAAATAAATTAATAGCTAAATAAATAAATAAATAAATAAATATAAATGAGTATAGATATGAAATAAATCATGTTATTTTATATCTTACTTTAAATATTATGTTCATAAGGTTGAGAAAATCTCTTAGACATCTTTAACTAATAATAAAAAGTTTGAGAAAATTTTGCATGTTTCAATAGTTGAAATTGATGAATAATGAAATAAAATAAGTGGATGTAATTACAATATCATATACTATTAATAAGGATAACAATTGACATCCATGAGAGAGGATACATGTGTCCCAATCTTATCACCGTTTAGAATTTTGTTTTCTATCCTCATCCTCATCTTTGTCACGGTCCATATTTTCTATTTCCCATAGGAATTTGAATTCATATAAGGTATTCAAGTTTATTAAAATAACTTCAAAAAGAGAAAAATTTGAAAAGTATTTTGATATTCAAAACATAAATATGTAAAATACTACTAATCCAACATAATCCAAATTAAAAATTAAAATACATACACAATACAAATTCAATAAAGATAATTAAAGCAAAAAAATAATATGTGCTAAGATTTTCTTGTATATATATATATGTGTGTGGATATTTAAATAATTTATATTTGACTTTTATAAATATTAAAAATTTATTTTTCATCTTTATAAATATTTTTAAAATTCTCTTTTAATTTTTATAAATGTCATTGTGTAAAAGTGATAACTAACTATGAGACCATAAATATAATACTAAAAAAAGACTAAAATAAAAAAAGCTAAAACAAAAATAATCAATAAAGATAGTAAAAGAGTTATAAGATAAAATTGATAAACAATCATCGTGAGTATTCTCATTATATAATGAATCATTTAACTCATTTTAGCAAATCAAAGCTGAAATTTTAGTTTATAACAAATATTATAAATTAACGTATATATATTGATTTAAATATAATGGACTATATTTATTATATACTAAATCTTGAAATAATCTATAAAATCTATTATATATCAAATAAATATAAAATAAAAAATAGTGTATAAAATGATTACATTCGATATCAATCTTTATTATAAAAAAAACCATGGCATTGATTTATCTTCTTGATTTTAGTAAATTAAAAATAAATCAATATTATTGATAAGATATCATTACATGTGTGTCTATATATATATATATATATCATTTTATCAATAGGTACTAACAATATGTAGTAATTAATCAATATTATATATTAATTAATTGGTAATTAGGAGTATCTAAGTAAAGTAATATAACTTATCTTATTTAAAATATTTCAAACACTTATATTTTGAAATATAAAATATATAATTTAAAATTACTTTTGATTCACCTATGCTTTCTTAAGATTAAAAATTGATAATAATGACTCAATATATAAAATAAATCATTTATATATACAAATAAATTATAAATAGAATAAAAGTACAACAAAGAGTCAATTTTCAACCAAAAGGTCATATGAATAGAAGCAATTGATGAGCTACCACGGTGAAAAGTCCTAAACATAACAAATATAAAGATCAAATATAAAAATTAATTAAACAAATAAAAGTAGGAATAGAACCAAAAGAGATAAATAGAAATGATAAATTAACAACACAAAACCTCTGAGCAAATAATGCTATAATCTACTTCAAACATAGAAGGCAATCTGGAAAAAAAAAGAAGTAATGATTAAAAAAGGCTATATATAAAAAATAAAAAATGCATAACAAAGAAAAAACTGGAAACAATTAGAAATAAAATTAAAATGAAAACAATCAGAATTTAACATAAAAAAATGTGACCAAGAAAAATAAAATGAAAATAATAAAAAAGAACATGATAAAGTTAAGAATAGATTACAAACTCATAAAATTAAAATCAATGAATAATAAAAATTTATCACACATAACAATAAAAGATTTCGCATTTTATCGTTGGAATATACAAATTTACATATAAATATATTAATATCATAGAAGAAATTGAGAGCACGAGATAAATAACAAAGAAAAAAAAATGCAATAGGACATCAGAAGGAAGATGAAGATGATGCATAAGACACATCACACAAATAAAATATTAAAACATAAACGAATATGTTACTTACCAACTCATCTATAAATACCATCTCAATAGAATTGATGTAATCTGAGTTGTTGAAACTCAATAAATGCCAAGGTCTAATGACTCATCCTTTCACTCTCCAGCATTCTCCAACAAATTACATCAAGTAGCCATGGAGAAGCAAAATAGAATCACAAAGCTTATCATTGATTGGAAATATAAATAGATTTGAATAGTGTGCCAATTTTAAATTTAGCTTTAAAAAATCAAAAATAGATTTTATCATATTATAATTTCCATAAAAAAATTTGATCACATTATAAATAAGGGTGAAAGCGGTCACATAATAAAAAAATTTGATAACACAATATTCAATTAGGCCTTATTGTATCAAATTAGATCAAATTAAAGAAAAGCGGTCACATTATAAAAAGATTAGATTAGGGCATTTTGGCCAGTTTGGCAAATGCTTTTAAAATTGTTTTCAATTTTTAAAAGTAAAATTATATGTATAGAAAATTATTATCTCTGCATTGCACAAGTCAAAATGCCTTATATTTATAAGGACTAAAAATATATTTAAGCATACATTATTTTTGCATTTAAAATTTATTAAAATTTTAGGATAAATTACATAGATTTTTTCTTGAGATCCATCAATATTACACCTGCACTATTCTAGATTTCAAATTGACTCATAACTCTCCTCTCTAGCATATTTTTCAAAATTCCAACTTTACCCATCATTTTCTACGTCTACCAACATCAAAGCTGCCATCAGGGAGATGTTTCCAGACATTCTCAATGTTACCTTCTCCTCCTATGAAGGAAAGACTAGGAGGATTGATTTTATTTGATGCTCATTAGTATTTCATGTTGTTCTAAATTCACCCTCCTAATTTTGCAATATAAAAATCTGTAACATAGCAATATTCCGTAGGCTGGTACATGAATTGTTTGCAATCGCGGTCCTATTCATTGCAGGTAAGGTAGGTGAATAATAGAGGGAAGGGAAGAAGTAAGCAGCGTCAAGGTTATGATATCCATCTGCTCATGGAGGATCTATGTGACTGTGTATTCTGATAGTATCATTTATGTAAGAATTTCTTTCCCGGCCTTTTTCTGCACTTCTGGCTAGAAGATATATCACACAAGTTGAGAATGGAATCCTAACAGTGGGATTAGAATGCGGTGGTGAGTGTGGCAGCTGTTGTGGTGGTGGGTAGGGGAGCAGCTGTTAGGATTTTTAGGCGGAGAATTTTTTTTTCCCTAAGATTTAGGGATTTAGGATTTTGATCAATGGTGGATGAGAGGAATGACACAAGGCGCATTCTCACATTGAGTTGGTGGCCATCTGCAGTTGAGATCTGACAAATAAAAAATAAACATGTGGTGTTGTGGGCTATGACGCAAACGAGGGAAAAATGGAAGAAAAATGTTGAAGAGAAAGGGAAACTCCATTCACTGTCATCCCAATCAGGAAAAAATAATAAAAATAAACATTATTTAAATATTAAAGAAATCTGGATTGTTTTAGACTAACCGATTTAGAAAAAATGAATAAAAAGGTTGCTGAAAATGAATAAAAAATAATAAAAGAATACACTATAGTTAACAACTAATTTGACAATCGAATTCTTCATAAAAGATAATTAAAATAAAAAAAAAGTAAAATAAAAAAACCACAAATTCTTGATAAATGATAATTAAAATAAAAAATATGAAAATAAAAATTAAAAAGGGCACTGTTCACAAGAATGTTTGGACAAACCAAATTCTTAATTAAAAATAATTGAAATAAATATTAACAATATGATAAATAAAAGAAAGAAAATTAAAAAAACCCTGTTCACACCATTGAATTCAATACTCAAATTCTTCATAAAATGTAATTAAAATAAAAAATTAAGAAAAAGTAAATATAAAGGCACAAATTATTGATAAAGGATAATTAAAATAAAAAATATGAAAATAAAACATTAAAACAAAAGGCACTGGTCACAAAATGTTCGAACAAATGAATTCTTAATAAATACTAATTAAAATAAATATTAACAATATTTTAAATAGAATTGAAAATAAACTACAAAACCCTGTTCACAACATTAACAACTCAACTTCTTCATAAAAGAAAATTAAAGTAAAAAATACGAAAGGAAAAAGTAAAATAAAAAAAGCACTGAATTTTGACAAACGATAATTAAAATAAAAAATATGAAACTAAAAAATAAAATAAAAGGCACTGTTCACAAAATGTTTGAACAAATCAAATTCTTAATAAATAATAATTAAAATAAATGTTAAAATTTTTAAAATAAAAAAGAAAAAAAACACTATTCAAAATATGGAATTCGGACAATTGAATTCTTCCTAAATGATAATTACAATAAAAAATACGAAAACAAAAAGTAAAATAAAAAGGCACTAATGCTTGATAAACAATAATTAAAATAAAAAAATTATGAAAATAAAAAAAGGTACTGTTCAAAAAAATGTTCGAAACCCAAATTCTTAATAAATAATAATTAAAATAAATATCAAATCTAATTACAATAAAAAAGAAGATATAAAAAAAATACATTGTTCATAATATGGAATTAGGACAATTTGAATTCTTCATAAAAGGTAATTGAAATAAAAACTACGAAAAGAAAAAGTACAAAAAAAGCACTAATTCTTGATAAACGATAAATAAAAACAAACACAAAACTATAAAATAAAATAGAAAGATACTGTCACACAAAGATGCAGACAAACCGATTTCTTAATAAATAATAATTAAACTAAATATTATAAAAATAAGAATTTAAAAAGAAATAAAAACTAGAAAAACATTACAACCTTGAATTTACAATTGAATTCTTTATAAAACATAATTGAAATAAAAAATATGAGAACAAAAAGTTAAAAAAACCACATTCTTTTTCAACTTATGTGTAAAAAAAATACAAAATAATATGTGATAATACAATTACTACTTTATCCTTAAGCTAGTCACTATTCTCACACAGTACAATGCCACATATCTTTCTCTTCAACATCCACATGCCAATTCCATTGAAGGCATTGACTAGCACCTCCATGGCAGTAGGCACCATGACACAAAATATAAATAAAATAAATTAATAAGGATAAAGTAGTCATTTCATGTATTTTAACTTTTGAAAGTTTAAAATTTAGAAGTAGGGGAGGATAGTGTAATCAAATTAAATAAATTAAGAAAGTTGTGTGTCAATTTAAAATCTAAAAAGATGTAGCTGTAATATTGCATTATCTCAAGATATTATCTGTCTTGATGATAGGTTAGTGTAATTTATCTCAAAATTTAAAAATTCTTAATCCAAAACATTTAGCCGACCATTGTGAATTGCCCTCATCTTATGGTTATAAAATCGCAATAAGTCAGACATTGACTGGCTCAATTTGAGACATAACATTATGCGCATTTGGTAACAAGGAAAGGGGGATTAGTGCTAACCAAATTAGATAGAATAATGTTTGTGTACTATAAAATTACATAACAAATACACATTATACACTTTTTCATCATTTAATGTGTGTAGCTTTCATCCACTTATCACATCTAATAATAAAAAAATGTGTTATGTATATTTATTGCAATTCTGTTGTATATCAATCATTACTCAATTAGATAGCAGGTACTATATTTTAGATCGAAGGTCAATTTTGATACTAAAATACAGTAGTTGTGCTGCTGCAGTTTGAGTTTGAACACCGAAAGCAGGCAAGTGAAATTGAATGAAAGATGCCAGAAAAGCAAAAGGGACGTTTAAGGTTGCGTGAGGCGCGTTGTCAACGTGGTGAGGGTACGTACGAGGACAGGTGGCGTTAAGGAACAGGTAAAGATTCAAGGAGTTGTGGAGAGAAGGTTTAAATGTAGTGTTACCAGTGGCAGTCCCGTGTTTCTGACAATTGGAAAAAGGACAAATTTAGTCTAATTTTCAGTTTTTTTTTTTTGTTTGGGAAGAAACAGTTTTTTCAGTCATCACAATTCATTTCCCAAAATCATCAACTCCCCGACTTTGTCTGCAGTTTCTTTCCTTCCGGGTTTCTTTCCAAACCTTGGCGCAATCGAAACTCTCCAGTCTCTACATTACATATGCTTTATTGATTGCTACACTTTCTCAGGATTCAACGATAATACACAATATCATCATTGTTTCACATTATTATTAACACAACAGCAAGTACGTACCTCTGATCTCTCTCCCTCTTCCTATTTATTTTGCTGCCTGTTTGTAATGTGTCTGAAAGCAATTGTTCGTTCGTTCGTTTGTTTCGTTTGCCTTTTGCGAAACTGGCCCCTTTTTTATTCCAGGTGGTTTTATCTTAATGTATCCTAGTGGGGACATAGAGAATTTAATCTAACATAGTAGCTATTCCCATCTAGGTCATCTGTTGCACGCTGCATTCACATAGAGACAATTAAATTAATTGAGGATCCATGGGTTAGATATCAGAACACGGATCAAAACCCTCACATCATGAAGCAACGGTGAAACCTGAGGAAAGTGGAATGCCAATCCATCATTGCATGGGACGGATCGAACTGTTGTCTTATAAAGCTAGTTCTGTATCAAGTTAATTTGATAAAAGATATTAGGGATGATATGACCACTGTTTTGGGAGTAACCCCCTAGGCAGAACTCTCGGAGACCCCTCAATGGGACTCCTGAGCAAAGACCTCAAGCAGAGACCCCATGCGGCGATTCTCAGCGGCGATCCCTAGCTGGGGATCCCTAGGCTGTGACCCCTCAAGGGTGTATGATTGAGTAAGTATAAAATTTCATTTCATCACCTCTTATCGCATCGGTTACCTCATTACCTCTGGGCAAAACCGTCTCATTTAACCAATACACGGATGACACGTAGCATTATGATGTGATTGCTCTGCCCAACTTTGCCTATATATAGCTAACGAAGGAAGAATCAAGGAGAGAGGGGGAGGGGGGGTCCAGCACGTCTGGCACCCAAGCTTCTCCACTTCCATAAGATCCATGGTTCAATCCCCCTTCCCCCAAACCCATACAACGATGGACTTCACATTTCCCCTCTAAAAACCTTCTTCCCTCATCATCTAGCCTGGGGACCTTTTCATACTTCGTAGTGCAATATTGAACCCACTCTAAAACAACCACTCAGTTCTATCTATTTAGTTGATTGTTTTGTGCATGGTATTTGACCTTACGGAAGTGGCTTAACATAAATCAGACTTCAGAATTTTCTCTTGTATGTTCTAATACTTCATTGAGAGACTATGCTGCTTGCAGCTAGACTATATACATACGTGGTTTATTGTCCATGGTTGGAACAATTTTTGCAGTTCTTCTTTCTATTATAGATAGATCACTGTGCAGTTGTGTACAACTAGAATATCATCTTTTTTAGAAACTTAGTAGCAGATTACTAACAATGTGTGTGTACTTTGTTATGTTTGATATGCAAATTGTGTTTTCCCTCATCTCAAACTGGTGGATATGGCCACAGGATGGCCAATATGTTACAGAAAGAATCATGTGTTTTCTCAAAAGAAAATGTTGGGAGTCGCATAGTTTGAAGACAGGGTCACGTTAGCAAATCAACATTTATGCTGGTTCGTGTGCATTTCTGTGTTCTCATTACCATAACTCAGAATTTTCTGATATTGAATACTAGATGATAGAGAGAAAATTTAGAACGTTTTCGGAGATGATAGATCATTCTAATAACGGGTTGAGATTACTGCCTTTTGTTATCCACTATTTGAACACTTAAATTGTAGGATTTGGAAGAATTCACTTGAAGTGATTTGTAAATTAATAAACTTGTTAAATTAATATCATTTCATACAAGTTTCATATAAGAATCATTTGTAAATGAAATTATTTTTTTCATATTTGAAATTACACAGACGTTTAATTTTATCTTACATTGCACATCAAAAGTCCTATTTCGTTGACATCATAAGATGTTTTATGTCCAATAGGAGCTTGTGGAGAGTATAGACATACACCATGTGTTCTGCTAATGTACTAGCTACTGCTAACGGGGAATCTACTGCGCATTGGAAAGAGCCTCTCTTCTCTTTTGGATTGATTTCTGATGTCCAGTATGCAGACATTCCTGATGGCTGTTCATTTCTCGGTGTTCGCGGTACTATAGGCATAGCATTCTTGTATTACAGAGAGCAGTGAAAGAATGGAACACTCACCAGAGGCATCAGTTTGTGATAAATTGTGGAGATATTGTAGATGGATATTGTCCACAAGATCAATCTTTTAGTACCGTAAAGAAATTAGTTGATGAATTTGAGGTGTTTAGGGGACCCGTGTATCATTTGATTGGCAATCACTGCCTATACAACCTTCCTCGCAGTGAGTTGCTTCCGTTGTTGAAGATTCAGAGTGACGATGGCCACGCTTACTATGATTTTTCACCAGTGCCAGAATATAGGTTTGTTGTTCTTGATGGCTATGACATAAGTGCCATTGGCTGGCCCCAAGATCATCCAAAAACATTGGAGGCCTTGAAGTTTCTGCAGGCGAAGAACCCAAATGAAGATAAGAACAGTCCAGCAGGTTTGGTGGGACTCAAAAGAAGGTTTCTTATGTTCAATGGTGCTGTGGGAAAGGAACAAATGGAATGGTTGAATGGTGTTCTTGAGGAAGCAACAAGATTGAAACAGAAGGTGGTGGTGTGTTGCCATCTGCCTCTACATCCTAGTGCATCATCCAAGGAGGCACTCTTGTGGAATTATGATGAAGTAATGGATTTGATACACAGGTACAATTGTGTGAAGTTGTGTCTAGCTGGACATGATCACAAAGGAGGATACTCTATTGATTCCCATGGAGTACACCATAAGGTTCTGGAGGCTGCACTAGAATGTCCTCCAGGCACAGATGCATTTGGATATGTTGATGCCTATGATGACAGAATATCACTTTATGGTACTGGCAGAATGAAGAGCATCGACATGTACTTTAATCCTAAAGCAGAATAGTGATGACAAGATGCATGTGTTGATGTTTGTCCTATCGGCTACATTTTGTTCTACTTTTCCTCCGTGCTTCTTGGAGAGGCAAAGATTCAAAACAAGCATTAACATCACTGGCGGTTTCGTCAGAAATTATTGCTTGTGAAAATTTTGATTGCTCTTGTAAAATTGTTAGGCACTAGGCAGCCTTGCTCGAGATATATATTCAATGAGAAAAACTCTCTTACTTATTATTACAGTTAATTTTTAGTATTTTTTTTAAAATACCTGAAACTGCAAATTGGCTTCTTTCTATGTCGTTTTCAACCTACTAATTACTTTATCGCAGGTGGCTTAGCCCATTGCAAGCTAAGAACTTCCTCCTGATCAAGTAATAATTTTACATTTTTATTATTTTTTACTTTCATGGCGCCCAGCTTACATCCCTGATGCTATCACAGGTATCGAATAATTTTATAATTAAATATCTGCCCTCTTCCTAACATTATGTGTGAAATGGCCCCCGCGATTTATTAATTATTATGGAATATTCCCTTTTCAAATCTTAAACTTCTACGATTTAATTGCAGGGTATATAGTTCCGAGGTAGCCATATCAAACCATGATCAGCAACATACATGCATCGAAGTTTTATAAGCCATACAACAGAGACATAACTATCAAGAACAACTAATAAAGCCCCCATTATCCTTCTATATTTGATTATTTCCCCTTCTCTCTATTTGCTTTGCTCTGCGCCCTCTCATCATTAACTTATTTGGTACATTCTTTAGTAGCAGGAGCTTATGTTATGGTACTCTAGACACAAGAAAACAATTCTACATGTAATTTTTACTTTGGGTAGTATTAATTGGACTCACATTAGACATAGTATCAACATACTCTTATTTATTATTAGATGAGATGTGAAATTTAAACTAAATAAGATCCATACTTAATTCAATGATAAATAAGACTATATTGACATATTTTTTCATAATTTTTATGAATTCAAATAATATTTCTCCTTTCTTCTACCAAAATAACATTGCTATAATAAACCTGCCACGGTGGTTTACTTTCCATACTGATATTGCCATCTTTGCGTCGCTAATTAAATCACTTGGAAGCCTTTTGCTTTCTCTTCTCAATATAGAAGAACACAAACAGGGACACCACGGAGAAAACGCTGAAGCAAATGGAGCATATATCGAGGGACGCGTGGCGGCCGCTGATTGCTTGGATCTCAAACAAGTTGGTGCTCTTCTTAGCATCCGTGGTTTGACCGTAACCCAATTCCACGTCGTTGGAGTCGTAAGCGTAGGCGCGTACGAAGTACGTGGCGGTGGGCACGTCGCGCTCGATCAACCACTCGAAGCTGCGCACCGCTTTGTTCGAAGCGTCGTAGGGCTGGGCAGCAACCTTGTGCAGGCACGTCTTGTCCCTTGAGAGGTTGTCCTCCGTCTTTCTCCACGCGCGGTCTCGTTGGCTGATGGGCGCGTAGCACAGCTTCACCTTTATGGTTTTGTAGGCAGAGTCTGTCCCAGCCGACACCGTCTTGTTAAGACCCCATGTCACGGTGATTTTGTCTGATCCAGCTGCCAGAACTGCATAGTTGTTCATAACAAAAATAAAATTTAGCATGGGAGAATGAACATTAACAACCCAATTGATGAAATTGTGGATTCTATTAAACTTGGGCAATTTGTCTTGAGAGGATTTTCCTATAGTGGCATATGGGTTTTGTAAGGGTGCCTTTAATTTAATTTCAGAAAATATTTTTTCAATTTTTATTTCTTACCTTGTCCTTGCTTTGGGGAAGCGGTAACATCGAGGGTTTTCTTCAAGGAAGAGAAGAGAACATTCCCATAACAAGTTGTGGCTAAACAGCAAAGAAGTGATGCTGCGATAACAACTCGTGCTGCCATGGTTGTTCAGCTTTCAACTCCAACGGATAAATGCCTTCTGAAAGGGAAGTCAACGTGTGACAAGGCAGATGCTTGAGAGTTGAGACTGAGAGAATCTGAGTGGGAGATGCACTAGGTTAAAGCCTTTTATACCCCAAATTTCCAAATATTGCTTGAGTGATTAGGAAAAAGGAAAATTAATAACAGTGTCAAATTGACTAGTGGTAGCGATGGCCATTTTATTTTGGTTAGCGATGGCCCTTGAGCATGTTAAAAGGGCCACTCTATTTAAGATTTGGAAACCAGCACCAGCTGATTGTGTTGAATATATTGTTATTGATATTGATAATTTGATGTCGTGGGGTTAGAAAGGTGTATGATGCCACTTACAGATTTTAGTATAATTTTTATCAGTTGACTTTATTTTTATATTTTCTTCTGCCCATTGCTAGGAGTTTATGATGGACGACACTAATATGATGACACATAAATTATGGAAAAATTTTGGTGAAGTCTTATTAGTTACGGGCAATTTACATGTTTTGCTCAATTCAACAACGTGATTCAGTTCAATTTTATTTTTATTCTTTTGAGAAATAGTATAAAAAATAATTTATTATTAATTACTAGTAAGGAAGCTAATAGTAAAAGGGTTTTGCTCTTCTTAGGACATTAAAGAATCTACAAATGGAAAGTCTTTTAAAACAGAGAAAAACTTTTCGAATTTTTAAGACATTAAATACACTGATTGAATCATTATGCATAGCAAAATATCAGTTTATCTCATTGAACATTGGTCCTAATATTCCTCCCCTCCCAAGTGAATGTAGATTGAAGTTTATATACATTACACAGTTGCTTTTAGTATTTCTTTTGTTCCCTATTGTCTGAGAAAGGGCAAGCAAACCAGAAATACGTATTGGGAAAGTGGATACAGGACATTGCCATTTGCCATACAGTTGCGGAAAAGCCAACGCAGTCTAACACCTAATTAAACAATAACGAGCTTAACACCAAAATAAATAAATAAAAGATCAGGGAACTTTCGTTCTTCCCCTTCATTGTTACTGCCCTTTTTAACATTATCAAACTAGAGCCCGTTGACACTTGCATTGGCAACTTGGCCTAATCGTTTTAAATTCATCACTTAAATAAGTAAAAGAAAAGTCTTAATCAAGCTTCTGTAATTTTTATTCAACTATACGAATGAATGGATGACGTTGCGTGTGCTCATCCTTCATTGACTTGTCCTTTCCCTATGCCGAAAAGGAAACAAGCCAAATCGCCAACCCAAATGCAGCATGGCCACTCGTGTACGTTAAGCTTACCTCAATTCTTTAGCTTCCTCTAAACTGGATAAATGCTATTAAGTTTTTATCCGAAATAACTATACTTTAATAAAATTAAAATATTACTCTGAAATTATAATAAACGTCGCTTTTTTCCGCATTGATGTTTGAATCTAAGTGATTCATTTCGTTGTGTTCACACCGTGATTTCCGTGCTTCAGGTCTAATACCTAATGCTAATAATAAAGACGAAAGCCTTATAAAAAAAAATTAAAACAAAAGCCATTTTTCCTCTTTGCCTAATTTTAGTAGTATATATTTATATTCTATTCGTCCTAATAATTGTCTATTTTAAATGTTTATTAGAATTAAGAAAATAATTGAAAAATATCAATGTTAAAAAAAATTTAAAAATAATTTACTAAATTATCTTTATTTTTTTAATATTATAACTCTCTCTCCCCCTCTATTGATTTTCTCTCCTTTTTCACTAATAAATCATTAATATTTAATAGAGGTATTATTGAAAAAAATAATTAATACTATAAAAAAAATTTAAATGAACGGACATTTTTTTCAAAATGAGCAATTATTAAAGAAAGAATATATCTATATCTATCTATATTAAACACAAATTTGTTTCTTTCGTCCCACAAAATTCCCAAAAATGACACAGAAAGTCAGAAACCTTTTGAGAAGGGCTGATAATGTGGCCTAGTAGGAAAATTATTATGGGCGTTTGACACTTTGATTATTGGGTTTGTATTATGGGCCCAAAAATTTTGGGTTGGTCCGACAAATTGTAAGTAATATCAATCACTCTGACAAAAACAAAATCGTAAAACCAATCATGAATCGAGCCATAGATTATGCAAGTGGGTTTAAAAAAAAAAAACCAAAAGCCCTCATATATGCACTGTATGCAATGCATGTATGTATGCAAGATTCACAAGACGACCACACCGCGAGAACAAGACAGCAATCACGAGCACAAGGAACGCCGGCCAAAATTCTTACATGCATAGTCAAAGTGATGTTTTCGATGTATCTACTACTATGTTCCACCCATCATCACAAAATAATTTTAAGATCGATATCCACAACACTATCCCAATTCCCAAGCCTTCTTAATTCCTTCCATACCTAATCATTTTGTTGGATGCACCGCGTGCGGGGTGAAATCAATAGAGTGACATCAACGTACACTTTGTGTCTCAATGGATCGACGGTTTATCAGAGAAAATAAAGGGCCTCTGAGCCTACAAAAGAGAATGGCAGAGACGCGGCGCCAGGCAGAACCGGCGCCTGACCTCACCGATTTCATGAACGACATGTTTTTTGGGTCAACGGACGTGGACAAGAAGAGCTATGACCTCACAGGTGGTGGTGGAGAAGGGGTGGTGGATGATGAGGACGATGGTTTCGATGACAGCACGAGAAGTAACAGTGCAAGGTTGACGCAAGAGTGGTTGCAAGAGGCGCGAAGGATTGTGGCTTCCTCTCCTACGAGGTGTGAGTCACCAACACGCCTTTCTGGGTCTCCGAGGTTTGCCGCTGCACAACGACAACAAGAACCAGGGTCTCCTCCTGTTCCATCCTTGGATCGAAGAGATAATCTCTCCAGGACCAGGTCTGCCAGAAGGTAATAGCAAAAGCAAAAACATGTTTCGTAATAAACAAAGGGTTTTGCTCATAGTTATCAAACTGGACTCGAGGCATCGGGTCAATGATGCATATAAAAATTATATAATGCAAAAACTATTATGGAACACAAACGATAATGATGCATATATATAACAAAATATAGATAGTATCATCATATATTATAGTTCAAAACATGCATATACCTTAACGATGCATACACAAACCCATAATTTGGTTGAGTTGCTCACTGAAAGATTAAGCTTCCATTTATATGCATAATTTCTTTTTTAAATAACTAATAAGGATTATAAATTACTAGAATTATTGAGCTTTAAGATTACCAACTCGATGAAGCATTTAACCCAAGGAAGAACCCTTCCCTGTAAGTAGTACAACCACCGATCCACAAACCACAACAAGGTACAGGGAAACTTAAGTCCCTCATCAGGTGGGAAGCAAAATGAAGGCACGTGGTTCTCTTATAAAGAGAGAGGATTGCCTTCCGATGCTGTTAGTGAATGCATGAAGCCTTGTCAGCTTTGATTATTGGGCTTCAAGGAGTTAATTTTTTAAGCCAAATGGCGCCCAGCTACTTTTTGGCGTTTGGGAAATTAAAAATGTTATATGTGTTTTAGGAAATGCATGACCTGGCTGGTTCCAAATGAGGCTGAGTTGTTGGTTTTTGTCAAAAACTGACGGAGTTGGTCTGAGTTTTATGGTCCAAATATATATCCGATCTTTTGTTTAGCTCGAAGTGTATGTTGTTTATTGGTTCAACCAGTCGATCCGAATTTGTTTTTATAATTATGGTTTTGCTAACTAGTGTTATAAGGACAGTGATTAAGACACTAAAAAAACAAGATTTAAAAATTTTGAGTGGATTCCAAGCATTGAAAGCTTAAAAGTTTATCTTCTCAACACAAATCTTTCGTTCTTAATTCCTTACCCAGTAACAACACTGATTAGACAAACCCATAAATAAATAACAATACAAACCATCAATACAATTATGGAAAATAAAGATGAGGCAACATTTTAAAGACCTTGAATTGAAGTTTTGTTGCATAGCATGCAGCTTATGAAGCATATACCCATTTAGGTGCCATGTATTGAACACGTAAAGAAAATAATACATTACTTTTTGAGTTTATAACAAAATAAGGGCATAAGTAAAGGTTAGATAAATGATATTTTGAATAATGTATTTTTTTTAAAATTCATAGTTATATATATGTTGTGTTTATGTTTTGTGATTATTTAACTTTGATTTGTGTTGTTTTATATCTAGTATTTGTGTCAATGTTTGAGATTCGTAGCATGCAGCTACTTTTATATTTGTGTATCTGTTCTAATCACTAAACTTGAAGCAAAATGTGCGTACATGAAGAAGGGAACCTAATAATATTTGTGTGTGAGCCTATATCATCACAATCTCACATATGACTGAGAGAGACAAAGAAGGTCTAATTTTCACCCTTGCTTTTATATTTTGTTCAAGAGTCTATATTAGAAAAATGAAATGGTGCGTTCCACGGTACCTTGTCATTTGCACAAGGAATGGTCTCTTACATATGTGGTCAAATAAGAAGATGACATTTGGCCCAATATCTATATGTTGAATAGTCAAATTTGAAGTGTTAATTTAAGTTAAAAGTTACATCCGTAAATTGCAATTATAAAACTAACGAAAATATTACCTGTATTATGAAACATATGATATCAATGTCAGTACATCTTATCCATCATTAGATAAAAAAGGATAAAATGTAAGTTGGTACAGTATTCCATATATTGTAATTTTGAATAACATAACTCTAAAAGTAATCTAAACATAACTTAAAAAATAACTCCTATAAAAAATTTCCTTTTCTCTACCAACTCTTTCCGCTTGCCATCTCTATCTCTGATCATATCATTTTACTGGGTTGGATTTGAATGAAGACCCATAACATGCATCTTCTTTGAAGTATGGCAACAGCAAGAGGAATTACTGCACTTGCATAACCCAAGTTCTCACAGCTACACTTCTACTTGAACGAAGATGAATATATAAAACGGAAACTTCCCCGCTGAGGACACCAAAAACTGAAACCGTCGCCGGCACCGAAAACACGCAACACTGTTTTGTATCTGTGTTTCCAGCGAAGACACGCACGACTGTACATTTTGTATCCATGTTCTAGCTATGCACGCCTATTGTTTGCAACAGAGGAACACAAGAGATTCATGGTTTTGCACAAATCTTTCCCCATATGCAGAGGGTCTGTTATTCAAGGTTAAGGGCATGTAGTGGGAAGGATCTAATGTGGCGGTGTGGTGAGATCTGTTGTAGACTTTTAGCAGCATCAGGTGGAGAAAAAAGAGAATTTTAGCAGAGTTATTTTTGAGTTATTTTTAAATTAATGTTTAATTAAATTTTTTAGATTTAATTTTTTTATCTAAACACTCTAAATTTGACTTTTCAACATTTACAATTTGAGCCAAATGTCAGCTCATTATTTGACCACATACAAAAGGCACCATTCCTTGTGCAAATGACAAGGTAACTAAGACCAGCACCAAATGAAATATCTGTTTTGATTGGAAAATGCATGTAAATCCATTCGAAGCTTAAATATTTCCTTTTTGTGAATGAATTAGTATTAGCTTGAAACCAAAAAAATGAGTATTAGCTTGTCCCACTTTAACTTTTTCCCCTGAAGATGACCCTTCTTTGAAGTGACTGTCTTGATTAAATAACCTTCATTTGATATCACACTAAAACAATAACGTGAAGCAGGTTCAGAGCATCGGAAGGGATCAGTGATGAGATACTCACGAAAACAGCCAGACACAGTCGCAACAAATCCGACACCATCGCTCAACCTTTCACTTCCTCGGAGGACGACGGATCCCCTGCTACGCTGGTCCACAAATGGTTCTCCAACATGCTCAAACCCACCACTAACAACAACAGCACACCACTTTCACCCCCTCGCCATCCTCGCCAACCTCCTCTTCACCGCAAGTCCCGCTTCCAAACTGAGCCCTCCTCCGCTGCACCTCACCCGCAGGGGATCCAATCCCCTTCCCGCCGAATCTTCAAGACTTCCACGCCGTCGCTGCCTCTGTCGCCGCCCAGGAACCTCGTGGAATCCGCTCACAGGAGAACCATATCCTCTTCCACGTGCTCGCTGGAGAAGATCGCGCCCAGGCACGTGACAAAAGGAGAGGCAGCTATCCACGAAGACCATCACCATTGCCTCAATGGGTTCCTGAAAGAGCAGAGGGCTTTGTTTCAGAAAATCTCCAGCGGAGAGCTCCATGCAGACGCCAAAATCGTGCTTTCTGCGCCTTCAAACAGTTAAGTGCTCCGTTTATTTATTTATTTAGTTTTATTATGGGTTCTGAATGATGAGGGAATGTTGGAAAGTGATTGTCATTAACCTCCAAGAAACTTAAGCTCATGGGTAACACACCAATGGTTTTATACTCTATCACACGCCAATGTGAACCAACTCTCCTAAAAACTTAAGCCAATAGTATATTTGCATGAATGATTTTATGAAATAAGCATAAAAAAAACATGATGAAATTCATCTATATAATTTTTACCTTTACTTTTACCCTTGAACCAAACACACCCCAGTAGTGATGAACTATGTGTGGTTTGGTGCAGGTACGGCATCTATGGTGGCAGCAATTTGCCATGCATGGCTCTTGGGATTCCGGCAGAGGGAGAAGGAGGGTGGTGAAAGCGAGTGCGTTGTGGTGCCTGTGATGAACGTGAAGCGAGGCCATATGTGGAATCTGAGGCAGGCTGCATGGCTCTTTCACCATGCTGGCCTTGATGCCACCGCATTGCTTTTCGTTGATGAGGTCGCTTTTAAGTTATACTTTTTTTTATTTTTTAAAAAAATTATGACATGGTTGATTCACTTCGGCATTCAAAATTGTTTCTTAATTGACAATGTGTGATGAATTAATTAATGGATACATGTTCTGCTGCCTTAGATGTTACATTGTTTTAATTTCGATTTTCTGATGCATGTACTATTTGTATGCCTTTTCCCCTGACAATGTGTGATGCGGGGTCTAACCGTTTTTCTTCATTTTCTATGTGCACTTGATGAATCATTTGATAATTGGTTAGATTAGATCATGCTGAAATTGTCACTCTCATGATTACTTATCGAGTTATTTGGAAGATATTTGAGGATTGTATATACAAACAGTGTAAGTCTGGATGGGTTTTGATCAGTTTACTGATCTGGTACCAATGTTTGTTTTTGGCAGGTGGACATGGAAAGCCTTTTGGTGACTGGCCAATTGAGTGTCCTTGTGGTTGGACAAGATGCCTTAAGCACTACTGGAGAGGTTGGTTTATATGAATTATTTATCAAAAAAAGGACTGATCCCAAGTAAATGCTTCAATTTTATTATTAATTTTTATGTCTTGTTTTGTTCTTCTAGGTTGGATCTCAGTGCACCGTTCTTACAGATAATTACTGTGAAGATGCCTATGATCTACTTCAAAACCCTGTACTTAAGAAACTATTGGTAAACTTAAGAGTAATCTTAATTTGTGGCCAAACTTTTGATGCTATTAACTTTTTTCCCCTATTTTAAAGAGATGCTCCTGAAATATTGTGAAGGACTGGCTTTATGTGACTTGTATTACTCTCTGCTTATGCATTATTTTGCAGCTAGCTGGTATTCTGCTAGACACTCAGAATCTAAAGTCATCTGCATCAGTATCAATGACAAGAGATGCAGAAGCAGTCCAGTTGCTATTGGTTGGCTCGGCCCCAAACTACAGATATGCTCTATTTGATCAATGTAAGGTTCATGTTTCTCCATATTAAATTGAGTTATTGTGAGTTGATTGATCATCAAGTTTTGATGTATGGAATTGTTTCTGGTTCCTTGAAGTGATGCAAGACCAAAAATCCACTTCTTTTGTCGAATCTTTGAACCTGGACTATGGGAAGCCTTCTGATGAAAGTAAGTATCTGCATTGACCTGTCCATACATTTGGTTGGCGGCTTTTTTAAATTGCAAAATGCAAGGACCATAATTTTTCTTGTGCCAATTATGTTATATTTCTCCTTCTCCTTCCTTTCAATTGAATCATAGTTTTAAATTGGCATTATGGTCATATGGTTGCAGTTGCATTGTGATTGCAATTGCATTAAGAAAAATATTGTTTGTATGGCTCTTGGCATATCTTTTAAAGGAATCTCAAGGTGTTTCTTGAACATTGGTTGAGAGTGGGTCCCAATTTTTTTCTCAACTGATATTTAAGTGATATCTCAAAGTGTCTCTTAAAAGATATCTCTATAAGAGTGATACAAAAATAATATCATTTTTGCATAAAATTGTGAGAAAAAACAATTGATATGATCAAATATTGTTTGCATATACCGCCATAATAATAATAATATTGTAGCCATAATTGCAGTTGTCAACAACAATTTTAAACCATGAATTGAATAAAGATTAAGATTAATATTTCCATGGATGTGGAATCTTCTTTCGTTAAAGGGACTACAGTGTTATTAAGTGCATTATGGACTTGGCAGATTAGTTATCAGGAAACATAGTAGTTGCAGTTTTCTGTATTTTCAACAGTATGATATAGTTAATTTGCTTCCTAGCGTCTTGCATAGTAATGCATATATAGTGATAATAGCTGGTTCATACTTTGTTTAGGCTATTGACCTATTGTTACTTCTCTAAAGAATTTGAGCATTTTCTTTTATTCTTGGTAATTACAGGAGATCAGAACAGTGAAGGAAAAATAGAGCATAAATTTCGAGAGAAAAAGTCAAGCTCAATATCTGACCGAGAGACCATCATGTCAGGTCCAAAAACAAAGTCCAGCGACACCAAAAGTTCTAAAAGTAACGGGGTTTCATCAAAGGCAGGTTGTATTTCACTCTCTTCCCTTTAATCCTTTATTACGATTATGGCTTTTCAATTATGTTTAGATATTCTCAAGAAGTCCTTTTACTATGTGTTCCAACTCTAAATGTGTAACATTTATCCTTGCAGCCAAACTTATTTCGCCACCTTTGCAATCTCCTACTCCAGCAACAGCACAGGCAGAAAAGAAAAACGGGTTCTTCTTGGCAAGATGGTTTGGTTTTGGTTCAAAATGAAGCCTCCCAAAATGGCAACTCAGTTTTGCAAAATTAGAAAGGAAAAAATAGAAGAAAAAGCCCATTAGGGATATCCATTTTTTCATCTCTTGAGGCTTGGTGCATGACTAAAATTTATAAAACGGTGATGTTATTTGTATATTCTCATTTCTTAGACACCATGAATATCTACAAAAAATAAAATAAAAGCAAAAATAACGTGTCTTCAATTTTTCTTTTTAATCATATATACAAATCTTGTTAAAAGAGAGGTATCAAAGTTCTATATCTTTTTCAGGTACAAATAAACGCTCTCCTATAGTTTCGCTAACGTTTGTGCACATGTAAATTTAAAACATTCATGTCACTTAGCCAGTTTAATATCACCTTTGTGCTGTGGTGAGCAATAACATCTGGGCCTACCAACTATGTACCCGGTCCTCTGGCCTCATGCTTTTGAACCTTTCAGGGCTACCTCGCTATTATTGATTTTGACGTTGACACGAAATACTAATAACCTTCTTCGGTCAAAATTGTTTCAGCTGCTTCCGAAAGACGACGAACTTTGCTGTGCGCTTGCTTATCTCTTTTGGCCCACGTAGTAGTAGTACAAATCTACTAATACCATTAATCTTTGTGACAAATGCTGCTGTCATTTTTACAGTTTTTGGTGCACATGTCGCTTCATAATTTAGTTTTGAAAATCCATTACTCTGCAGTTAGCTTTGAGTTAAATTAAGAGAATAGTTTTCGTGTAGGCTTCAACTTAGTAAAATAATAACCCGTTGTTCAGTGGCGTGTTTGTCGAATGAACCGAAGTATTTGAAAGGCCAGCGGTGCAAGAACTGAGATGAATATAATCTTTGGACTGGGCAGAAAGAGAACCATATATACATTTGGACCTTGACCGGAGCCTGTAAATTATTGCAATATAGATTCACTCCTATATTGACACTTTAACCTCAATTCATGGTTTTGATTAAAAATAAATAAAAACTTAATTGATAGTAAAGTTTACTATCAATTTATTTATACTTATGTTTTTAATTTTAAAAAAAATTAAAAAAAAACATGGTTGAAGTTTGAAAAAGTAGATGTGTACATTAGTTATACATTCCATTACTAGGACTAAGATATCACTCCTTGAATAAAGTGTGCATAGTTTTGTATAATATTTCAATAATTTATGGCCTTTTAATTCGGAAGCACGTTGTTCCCTGTAAAATTCGTTTACTACAATGCTTCACCTACCTGACTGTACGTAACTATGTCTTATAACTCTATAGTAAAACAATCAAGGACAAATTCATGGACATAGCTAAGCAATAATGTTGACCATGATATTGATAATCTAACTACTACAAAGAGAACAATCTGTATTTTTTAATTTTTAACGGAAAAAAAAGTACATTAATATGCGTGCGGTGCGCAACTGCGCATACATGGATTATAGCACTCTTAGTTCTACATCATCACCAAACCCCGCTCCTTTCTTCCCGGGACACCATTTTACGCCACATGCAATGAACATTTTATGGACACCTACAGGCATTCACTTCAGCAGTCTACTCAAACTGTCTACATTTTTGTGATACAAAACTTGATATATACCTTTGGTTGATAGATTTTGGAAGAAGCATATATAGCAGCTGGCGTATCAAGATCAGATCAAGAGAGAAAATTTTCCAATGTCGTAAATTGTTTATGTAGTAGACGTAGATAGCTCTAGGTTGAGAATTATTGGGCATGTGTGTGATTGTGATACAATCTGTCTTGTCCAATTTTGTGCCATGGTTCAACCCAGCTGTAACTAGTTCACTCCCTAACCTATTGGGCGCCACTGGTATTTTCAATTCAAGAAATATAATATTATTTGTACATATAATTTATGTAATTAATAATATCGTATCAACATACTCTTATTTGACCATAGCCACATTGGATAGCGTTAACTCATTTGATCAGGATCCAAATCATCCAATAATAAAAGAAATGTGTCAATACAATATTTCACAAATTATACTTACAAATAATATTACTGTTTTCAATCCAATCCCATCTTCTCTCTCTATACCCAATCTCAATGTGCATCCTTCCATTGTGTTCCATAACATGGAGTGGGGAGACCCAAGTCTCTTTCCAACCTTATTTTGCTGGCCATGATGATGATATCATAATCCATTACGCTGATACATGATATCCTTTTCATTCAACCTTCCAAGCATAGAGAAACAGGCAAAACTCTGATGACCCACTAACACTAAAGCCCTCCAGTGACCCAGAACCCCTTGTCTGAGCTGATAATGGAGGCGATGAGGATGAGGATGATGATGACAAAGACATTGATGCAGATGAAAAAATTGGCTTAAAAATAAACAAAGCATGCTTCAAACCAGGACTAAATAGCCAGTCATGAACATCCCAATATACCTCCACTCTCATCTTGCTGAGATGAATCGACTCGTTCCCTCTAAACTTCCACTGCAAGTGCTTCACATGGATCACCAAGTGCCCATCAATCCTTATCTCCATCTCTGGCTGATGAACCCCATTTCCAGAATCACCACCACCATTGTTTCCCTTGCTCTTGCACTCAATTGAGATCTCATGCCACCTACCTTTCTCATGGAACTTTGCTCTAGTTGAGAACTTCTTCTTCCCAAAGATGTGCTCCTTCTTTGAAACCAAGATGGGGTCAATAAGTGCTGGCCTACACCCGGTTCTTCTGTAAGCATCTTTCTTGAGATCACCGAGAAGCAGCACAACCTCTTCATCACAAACCACTGCCACATAGTACTCCGAGGTTGGTTCTGTTTCCCCATTGAATCTTGCAGCTTTGAGGTCCCAGAAGATGTCAACAGCTTTGCCATCTACTATGAAGCGCTTGGAACCTTGCTTCCTCCAAAAGTACCATGGCTTTAGCTCAACCTTGCAGGTGTACTGTGTTTCTCCTTCAGGGCCTTCCACTGATACTGATAGGCCATGAAGCAAAAGGTTCTTGCACCAGGTGATTGTGATCAAGCGGCAGTTATCAGCTATCTTTGTTCTGTACACAGACATGTAAACACTTTGACCTGAACGTGTCACAGCACTACCACCATGATCATCACCTGCAACTTCTCTGCAGAAGAAGAGAAGCAAGCAGGAATCCCAATTGAGTCTTGCATCATTCTTGGAGAACTATGAGTTCACAACCTAATGGACTAATCTAGAATAATAATGCAGAGTTGGTTTTGAACTTTGAGTGGTTTAGAATAACAGAAGAAAATGAGAGAAGAAGTGGATTGGGGAGAGTTTGAACATGAAGGGAGTGTGAAGCTGAGAGTAAAGAGAGATCTCAGTTCTCAGTTTTAAGTCACAAGGTGTATGAATACAATGTTAGATGCTGCCTCAAGCGTTCTTGGCAGCATTAATTGAACTTAATTTAAGAAAAGAATATTTCTCCAAACTGGCATATGGACTGGCACAGAGTGAGAGTGAGTGAAGAACAACCCTTTTTATATTCTGCACCTCTCTAACTCTAATCTTTCTTACCTGTCACCCTTTTAAAATATATATATATATATATATATATATTTTAAAATTTTGGTTTAAATTTACCTTTTTGGGTTTCAAGTTAAATGTACATACACTTTTTCGAATCCAAGGTGGGATTGTTGCTAAAATATTGAAAAAGTGCTTACTTCCAGGCATAGTAGGAAGCAGAGAAGCCATTTTTCACCAGATTTGGTGTATAGATTTTTACAAAACTCAGTAGCTATGTATTCATAACAGCACATGATGTGGGATATGATGAGGTCAAAAAAAAAAAACCGGTCAAAGCTGTTAGGAAAAAAGAACAACTGTAGTTGAAAGGGTTGGCTTTCCAATGAAAGGTGCCATCATATTTCTTCCTTGTTTGAAAGTATCCGTATCACTATTCCGTGTGATATTTAATTAAGTTTGCATATATTATTCTGCTTATAATATTCCTTATCTGTTTCCTTCATTTTTTTTCACTAATATTTATTTTTCGTAGTTAACAACTTATTTTTAATTTTAGTTAAGATCATATCATAATTAAATTTTTATACAGATTTATATCAAATAATCCATTGACATTCCACAAGGGGTTTAAGCTTTTTCCTATTACAAGATTTGTGAACTAGAGTTTTGGTTTTTTTTTTTTTTTTTACATATAGGATTTAGACAGTGTATTTATATCAATATAGTTTTTTAGAAAAAAAATTATGCAATATGATTTTTTTAAGTATAGAATCCACCTTTGATGGATTCAAAGATAATCAATCAAATCAGATTCAAAATTAATACAAAATCCGCTTTACGGATTCAGAATTTGACTTACAGATTTAGATTTTCTATAAAATGAAAATAACAGAGAATCCGTCACACAGATTCTATAAACACAGATACGAGTAAATTTACCCAGGATCTCATATAAGTATAAATCACCTACCAAAACACCATATACAAATTATTTTTCCCTAGCGTTTTTCTTTATGCTCTATACGGCCTTTTAAATCTTGATTGCTTCAAAATAGGGTGGTGCAGACTGTAGAGGAATCCAAGGAGAGGCAGCTGCAGAAAAGTATGAGGAATCTATGGCTGCAGTTGCAGATCTGGTATTAAAAGCTTAGACTTACAGCATTTTGCTACCAGACAAAGAGACTTGGAAACGGTTTTCTATTCAGTAACCATCAAATTTTGCAGATTGAATTTGGTAGATTAATGCAGGGGAAAAAGTGAAAGATGAAGTAGTCCACAAGAGCTTCATTCTAGTGATGATTTCTTTTGACCTTTATCATATAGCTTAGGTAACTTTGCAATTTGAACTGTCCACATGCAATTGGATAACGTTCCAACTGCTTCAGACCTAACAAACAACACTCCACCCTCACCCTAAAAGAAAAAAAGATAGTTTACACGTAGTTAGTAATGAACATCTAATGTAAATTACTTCTTAGTAATTAGTATAAGTTTGTTTAACTAACATAACTCAGAAGAAAATCACAAATTAAAACACAAATGGAATAGTGCACTAAAAAAAAAATTCTACATATGTAGTTGATGTGCATTCAGGAAGGAGGGCTGATCATTGCTAGTTAACCTTTTTTCATGTGAATTTTTATATGCCTCTTCTGTTGCATTTCCCCCTTTTAATGATAATTTTTCACTTAAAGGATCTAATCCAATTTTGCTCGAGGTGATGAGGGGCAAAAAGGTAACGAAAAGTGGATCATAGAAAGCGTGGTCCCCAAAACAAGTTTACATAGCTATCAGGAGCCTTTGAAATTTGAATGGATCTTGGACCAGCATATTTTAATCAATGTGTAAAAAATAGGATATATTAGCAATGAAAGAAATGACGATCTATGAATCTTAACCAAACCGTTTTGTAGGCATAATTAAGAATTCCGATGGTCCTACTCTTTCCTTTAATTTGATGTTAATAATGCTTAACCAGCCTTACCTATATGGCTATACCATAAAGTATGCTTTACTAGTTTCACCATTCTAACCTTGATGTTTGCTAATTTTTATAACCGAGTTTAATTCACTGTTGCTAATTGAGAAAATGTTGCATCATCATAATAACTAAAATCTTTCACTGATAATAAAATTTAAATCTTTTTCTTTTATCACCAGAGCTTTTAAGTCTTAAATTTAAAGGACTCTATATTACTTCATCAATGATTTTTTTTTTTCAAATACTTCATCTCGTGTTAATCATATACGAATTTTTTTTTTATTGTTTTAAAAACATTTTGGTGTAGAGCACTTAAAACAGAAACTTCTTAAGGATGTTTTGGTTAACTGGTTAAAATATGCAAATACAAAATTAGAGTAAATTAATTTATATTGCTCATGTGTTTACTATAGCAATATTCTCTTTATAATGAAGGGTTACACAAAATCATTTTATGAAAATTTGCAAAATTCAAAATATTTTCAGACTTAATATATTTGTTAACTAAGCTATTTGATCATGAATATTTTGTAGTAAAATATCATTTATATTTGCTAACAGTTCATCTGTTTGACCTTATATATGTTCATGAATTATCATGATTTGAGCCGATTGATATTTGATTTTTTTCGTAGGTGAGTGGTTTTTAAACACATACATTTGTAAGCATTCCATGAATCCAAAGGCATATCATGATTCTCTATTAGAGAAAGTCTTTTTTTCCCAACTGAAACTTTAATGTCAATAAAAAAAAATGTTATTCATATTTTTCTTTTGACCTGTGTATGTTAGAAGAAAAAGAATACATTTATTTAGTTAAGATAAATCATAAATTATATATATATATATATATATAGTATATATAACATATTATATCAACAAATCATTCTGATCTGACAGTGCTTTATAGCTAGCTGTATCCTTATGAACAGAGAATAATTTGCTTAATCGACTAAGTGGCCGTAGGCTTATGTGCTGACTCAAAATTCAGGAACACTTAGTTATAGTTATGTCTTCGTCTTGCAGCCTTGGTCCAGCCTCCACAAACTCCATGCCCACAAATTCTGCAACAATGTAAACTGTAAAGTATGGGTGCCAGCCGTCGATGGTCCACTAATGTTATGGGCCATGGCTCAATTCGCATGTCCAGCCTGGTCTAATCAGGGCTCAGGCCTCTGCTCCACACAAAGTCAGAAAAAAGGCACACATGCATGGGCGCACACACATGTTTCTTGGACACACGTCGTGGTTCTTCTACCAGAATTTCTATAATAGTAATAAGCTAATATGTCCCTTCTTTTTGTGATGAGTTTAGCTAAAGATGGCATAATGAAAAGCTAGGAAATAATTGATGTACGTTTTATTAGATAGCAAAATGTTTCTTCAAAACACACTGTTCTCCTCCTAATTAAAGATTATTCACTATTGACCCCAAAAAATAATAATAATAATTCACTAACTTTTCGGTTCCATTCTTATTCCAAATAATCTATATATAAGTTGATTATGAAGTATCTATCTACTGTTATGGTTGTGTCTCAGAATTGAATCTATTCTTAAATTAGTTTTAAAATGTAGAAAACTGATCAGATCTGGTTAAACATAATTGCCAATCTTTTATTGAAAAAAATTTTTTATTAATAATTGTCGTGTATTTCTTGTTGCTGCTCTAATTTTACCTGTCGATTTAATTTTAGTAGTTAGTAACAATAACCGATGTACGCTCAAAATTGAGAATTTCACAAGTCAACATGGGAAACTAAATAAGAAGAAATATAAAAGCTAAAATGTAAACAATTATAAAGCCGTAAAGTTTAGTAAATAAGACATAAGTAATCAAATCTTAAGGAGTTAATTTTGATGGGTTGGGCAGTGATAGGTGGGGATGAAAATAGGTTAGGTTAGGTGAGACTTTGTTTTAAGTAAGCCTTACTCATATCCTTAAAAGGGGCTTAAAATGGAGCTTATTATCTTGCATAGACTTTTTTTTTTTAAGGTCTTAATATGCCATTTTCAAAAATCTGAACTATCTTAAAAATGTATTTAGAAGCCAACTTAATAATAAAACTTTTGAATAGGTTAAATGACTTCTAAATATAATAAAAAATTATTTATAAATACACTAAAAGAATCCTAAAACAGGTTAAAAAATTTATTTTTAAATATATAAAAATATTTCTATTATCATTAAATTTTATAAATAATAATAATAACAATAATTATAGCACCAACTTGTTGGGCTTAATAGTTTTTTTTTCCATAAATTGTAGCTTGACTCATTTATTAAATAGGTTAAATTAAAAGTTAATAACAAATAATTTATTCCACCCCTAGTCAGCCACCATAGGAGCCCAAAATTCAATTAGATATAAAATAAATTTACAGGGCTAAGTAAAAAAATCACAATGATATGTCAAGATGCCACATCTCGACCCTATGCTGGGTTGTACGTCTAGGTCTATTTTCTATTTTGTTTACTCCTAAATAATGTGAGACTCCATCTGCACACACTTAAATTTTCAATTGATATAATAACGGAATAACATGTAATGTATGGATAAACACATTATTACATATTTGAATGGTAACTATACCAAGTACCTTTGTGAATTTTTTAGTTTTCCATATAGATGATCTACATTTATTCATATAAAAAAAATCAATAAACCCCATTTTGATCTCTTAAAAATATATTGGAGAATAAATTAATTCTTCAAAATTTAAAGTCCTTTATTGATTCTTCACAATTCAAGAAATGAGGTAAATTAATCCCTCCATATAGATTTGTACATCCTTATAAATATTTGGTCATTATTTATGCAAAGTAAAAAAAAAATGGTGGTTAAAAACGAATATTTTTGTTTTGGTCTTCAAAGGTCAAAATTGAGCAAACCTGAAATAGGTCGTGGTACGCAAACAAAAGAAACCCAAGAAAAGTATAGTTGACATAACTAAAGCCCAAATGACCTAACCTAAAAGATCAATCGAGTTGAGGATCGTTTGACATAGCTATTTCATTGGGCTCTTTGGACCTTTGCAGCTATTATCCAAATCTCCGCAATAAAAAAAAAATCTTTGTGGCTTGTGTCAGGAGATGTCACGACCCAATTAGGGCATGTGACCTGCACGTGAAATCTCATCCACACATAAGCCTTGTGACCACTAAATCTCTCTATATGAATAAGATAACATACTTTTTTATTAAAAACATAACTTCATCTAAATCCTTAAAACTTTATATCTGGAATCATAAAACTAAAATATTTGATATATGAAGCTCTAAAAATATTTTAATCATATTCTGAAAATTAATCTAACACGTGAACTGAATCATAAATTCATCTCTAACTTGTACATAATTTTAGTCAAACTCTATAATTTCAAATCCATACTTGTAAACTGAAATTATATACATAACTGTTTCTAATCCTGAAGTTAAATACATAATCTGAAAATAATGCATGGCTCGAATCCCGCTTGCACATCTCCTGGAACACTCTACTCTGATAAGACTTTAAACTAAGCCTTACTTCAAAGTAGGATTCACCACTGAGGACAATTGTGTCTAACAAGGAGGATGAGCAACATCTATACCTAACTATGAGGAGAAAGGAGAGGGTGAGTCAACAGACTCAGGAAATGGATTTTCACCCATCACCCATATGGGATAACCAAGATGCATAAAATCATGGTGATAATAATAATGATAGTAATAATAAAACCAGCTCTAAACAATTCCATACATATATATATATATATATATATATATATATATATATATATATATAAACACTTTAAAATAAATAGTGAGCTTCTCTAAATCATAAATAACAATACTCTGAACTTGATAAGCATATGTGGGTATACATATATATAAGTAAGAATGGTCATCGTTGTACATAATTATCCCTATTCTATGGGCACTTCACTAGGTCCCGTTTCCTGGGATTGCCACCATGGCTTTTAAAGGGTTACCTCTATAGCTATTTATTGGGTTTGCCTCCATGGCTGTTTAATACTAATGTCTCCATGGCTGTTTCATACATCTCATCATACATAACTCAATGGAAATAAATAAAATCATCAATACTGAAATTCCACAACTAAGGGTGGGTGCTCATTCCTCGTGAACCAGAGCCCTAAATTCTTAATACTCTAAGAGTTTTGAATTCATATAACTCTAACAATCTGACGTTAGCATAATTGTGGTCGTGAAAATTGTGCCCAAGAGATCACCCAATTGTAGGCATTATGATTTTAAACCCACAGAATATGTATATGGTAGTTACTATGAATCATCCTGAATTTCGTACCTCTTGGTACCATAAAACTGAAGTTCTAAAATTCATATCTTAAACTAACATATTTTCATAATCTAGATAATTCTAATTCATACTTCAAAAGCTAAATCATATATTCCAACCAATCTCTTAAGCTTGAGCACATAAAACATATCCATAACTCACAAAGTTTTAATCATGGTTACATGGTTTTCTAAAACGTATTTTCATGCTAGATTCAAAATCATAATCTTTGCTAGGTTTGTTATAGCTTAAAAAATCATATACATAATATATTTTTACTTCTAAATTCACATTTAACAATCATAATGCTACAAACATAATCATAATGGCAAGAAATAAGGCCATGAATTTGAACATATTCACCGTTTGAAGCTGAGAGTATGTGGGCACCACCAACTTAACCTTGAGAGCTTGGAATGACACCAACAACTGTCATAAAGCAATAAAGACTCAAAAACAATCTATGGATATCTCAAGATAACTCTAACAAACCCTAATAACATTGGGGGAGACTTTATAACAATTGAGAAACAACCAAGCCCAAAAGATAGAACATGAAAAGGAGATGAAAGAGATGACAAAACCCCCAAAAACTCTTACCTTTGATCTTGGAAAGAGAAAATGATTATGGATTGAGAGAGAGGGGTTGGAGAAGAGTTAGAGAGGGAGGGTTTCGAATTTGGATGAAGGAGCCTGAGTTGGGGTGTTTTTAAAGGGGTTGGGGGCTCTTAAAATGAAACTGTGTTGTTTTGGTCCTGTTCTATCATCGGGTGCTGTTGTAGCAAGTAAAGCTCATTGTAGCGAGCCTTCTAGCCTGCTTACTCACTGCAGTGAGTTTTGGTCGCTGTAGCGAGCTCGCTCTATAGAATTTTGTAGCAGTAACTCCAAGCCTTCACCCCTTGGCCCTTCATCCATCCGGGGCCTTCCTAGCTACATGGGTGGATCCGAGGAACCCTACAATCATACTAAACTTGTCCAGGTACATGTGTATCTCGGTATTACAGGACAAAATGAAAATTGAAGGGTTGAAGATTCCTTGATTAAGACGCCCAAAAAAAAATTCCTTGAAAAAAATCAAAGGTCTTTTAGAATATATTTGTGAATTTAGATTTTAAAGGGAAAGGAAAGAGGAGGAAAAATTTGCAATATAAAATTTTTTTTAGACTAGAAATTCTTCCTTTCTATTCATTCATTTCCAAAATTCAAACTTACAAATCTATTACTAATGGCTGACAAAAAGAAAGATCCTTTTAATTAGTCGCTCCATGTAACTTAATGCTGAAGCCACTAGGAGGAAGCAAAGGAGATATAGTCCCATATTCACGATGAACCCTACACATAACAATATATATTAGATATTTAAAATATAATTTAAAGTTATAAATATATAAATATAAAAGCTTTGGTTGATATCATGCCACATATAAGATTCACTATAATCTCGAATATATATTAATATTTTTTTATAACTATTGGTGAGAAGCTTAAGTGATTTATGTGAAATTATAAGTTAAAATTTCATTGCCACCCATAAAATGAAAAAATGTATCTCTGTGTAGTTTAGTTCATAAGACATTAATATTTCAATACATCATGAATCACAACAATAACAATAGGAATCTAATTTAGGATTCAAAATGTTATTCTAATACTAACTCTATTACTATTAAATGTGATAGATGAGTAGAAATAACAAAGACCAACATCAAATTCAATACTAATGAAGTTATTGTCTTGATTGAATACTCACTTTTGGACACTCACCCAAAAGTGGTATTGGAACAACATTCTTCTTTAGGATTAGGTCCTTTAATTGGTCATTTCTTTAGGATTAGGCGACATAGGCTTCTTTGCTGAACAGCTATGGGCCAACCCCCAGCCTCTGTATTAAAGTCTTGGGCCTTTTCTATTGTTTTGCCAGACTTTGGGCCTTTTTCTATAATGCAAATCTGTTGAAAAAAATGAAATCCAGTATGTCCAAATAGAAAACAGAATTCGACCAAAACCAAGGAATAGAAAAAGAAAAAAGGGAGCCGGCAAAAAACAAGAGCTATTCGCATCATTGTGGGTAGTATTGTCCTCTTAAATTTGATCAGTAATGTTTTCCAGACTTCTTTGAGGTGATTCTTTGTCCGAAACGTGAGAGACCTACATACATCTATGTCATATTGTAGCTAAGCAAATCCATAAAAAAGAAATAGCGAAACAATTTTTGTATGTTAAAAAAGAGAGAATAGTTAATTATGTGCACACAAAATTTGCCTTATTTTACTTTTTATTGTGCCATTTTATTTTTCTTATTGTATTATTATCTAATATCACAAAATTGCATAAAAATTCCACACCTCCTTACCCCAAATTTACTACTAGAAAGGGTCAAGTGATGACCCTCCAAAATAAAGGACAGAAACATATATTTTACCGTTCAGTATTTAAAATGATTTGAAAAATTTTAATTTTAATATACTGATAGAGTAAAAAATTTTTTATAGTTATTCAATTATATATTATTAAATTAATAAAAATAAACTTAATTATCATTATATTATTTCAAAAGTCATGCACATAAGAGATTTTGATTAAATAATAATATAAAAATTATACTATTAAAATATTTAAATTAAATTCATTTAAAAGTTATTAAATAAATATATAATATTAATAGTTGTCGATGATCTCTTGTCATTATACTGTTATTCATTTAAAAAATTATTATTACACTCGAATCTTTTTACTTGTCACCTCTACTGTCCAGAAAAAAAAAAACTATGATAATATTATGCATTGAATTAGTTGGTATGTACTATGATCATTAAAAATTATGATTACATCACACATTTATTATTATGAATTAGTTTTATATACTGATAATATAAAAATATTTTATATAATTATTCAATTATATAATATCACACCAATTAATATAATTAATTCTCATCCTTAATATTTAAAAAGTCATTCAAATTGAAAGATTTGATTTGATGACAATGTAAGAGGATCAAAATTAAACTTTTATTATTATTCATTTTATTTATTATCTTTTTAAAAATACTTTTTGCTATATTATTTAGGTAATTATCATATTAAGAAAGTTTGAAAATGAGCTAATTTTAAATTTAAATAATTATATTAAATAAATTGATCATCATTTCTTGTAATATATAGCTAGTGGCCATATAAAAAAAAATTGAAAATGAGATAAATATTTTTAAAAAATTACATAACTACATCGATTTTAAAATAAATTTAAAATAATAAATTTAAATAAAACTATGAATAAGAACAAGCTATTAATGTTAACTATTATTTTAATTATAATAAAAAGTTTATAAAATTTTAAAGAATAGTACATAAAAATTCCAATAAACTTTAAAAAGTTACAATAGACGAATAGTAATTCCATAATTTTTAGAGGAAAAAAAAAACAATATAAAAAACACATGAAGAGTAAATGTGAAAATAATCAAAATATACCTCCAAAATAGAAGAGAGAAATGGATTTGGATGGATAGAATCACACAAGTTAACCTGAGGCCCTCTTTTGTCCACCCACAGCACAGCCAGATAACCCCCATTTCCCCCAAATCCTCACCCTCTCACGCTCCTCACTCCTCTTCTCCTCTCCACTCCTCACTCACCAGTCTCCACCCAACCCAATTCCAATGGCAATTTCTTCAGCAACAGCAGCAGCAGCCTCAAAACTTATCTACCCACATGCCCCTCCTTCTTCTTCCTCTTCCTCCTCATCCCCTTCTCCCCTCTTCCTCAAAACCCACACAACAACAACAACAACAACAACAACAACCCACCTCTCCTCCTCCTTCCTCAACCCCTCCACGATCCTCCACCTAGCTCCATCCTCCTCCACCTCCCACCGCCGCCGCTCCCTCACCGTTCGCGCCGCCCGCGGCAAGTTCGAGCGCAAGAAGCCCCACGTCAACATCGGCACAATCGGCCACGTCGACCACGGCAAGACCACCCTCACCGCCGCCCTCACAATGGCCCTCGCCGCCCTCGGCAACAGCGCCCCCAAAAAATACGACGAGATCGACGCCGCCCCGGAAGAACGCGCCCGCGGCATCACAATCAACACCGCCACCGTCGAGTACGAAACAGAAAACCGCCACTACGCCCACGTTGACTGCCCAGGCCACGCAGACTACGTCAAGAACATGATCACCGGCGCCGCCCAAATGGACGGCGCCATCCTCGTCGTCTCCGGTGCCGACGGCCCCATGCCCCAAACGAAAGAACACATCCTCCTCGCTAAACAGGTCAGGTCGGCATGGTTATTAGACTCTCAAGTTAACTCTTAAACTCTTACAGGTTTACACAAAAATAGAGTTCATTTAAACTCGAGTTTGATAATCTTGAAAGCCGGAAAGGTTATTAAAATCTCGAGCTATCTCTTGCGACCTTATCACATAGTTTATCTAAATTCTCAGTTTAATAACCATGCAGGTCGGTGTCCCAAACATGGTCGTCTTCCTCAACAAACAAGACCAAGTCGACGACGAGGAGCTTCTCCAGCTCGTGGAACTTGAGGTCCGCGAGCTTCTAACCTCGTACGAGTTCCCCGGCGACGATGTCCCCATCATCTCCGGTTCCGCTCTCCTCGCTCTCGAAGCCCTAATGGCCAACCCTTCCCTCAAGCGCGGCGATAACGAATGGGTTGACAAGATTTACGAACTCATGGACGCTGTCGACAGTTACATTCCCATCCCTCAGCGGCAAACTGATCTTCCTTTCCTTCTCGCAATTGAAGATGTTTTCTCTATCACTGGTCGTGGTACTGTTGCAACTGGTAGGGTTGAGAGAGGGACTATTAGGGTTGGTGACACGGTTGATATTGTTGGTGTTAGGGACACTAGGAACACTACTGTTACTGGTGTTGAGATGTTCCAGAAGATTCTGGATGAGGCTATGGCTGGTGATAATGTTGGGTTGTTGCTTAGGGGTATTCAGAAGACTGATATTCAGAGAGGGATGGTGTTGGCTAAGCCTGGGACTATTACACCTCATACTAAGTTTGCTGCTATTGTTTATGTTTTGAAGAAGGAGGAAGGTGGGAGGCACTCGCCGTTCTTTGCAGGTTACCGGCCGCAGTTCTACATGAGGACCACTGATGTCACTGGGAAGGTGACTCAGATTATGAATGATAAGGATGAGGAGTCTAAGATGGTGATGCCTGGTGACAGGGTTAAGATGGTTGTTGAGCTTATTGTCCCTGTGGCTTGTGAGCAAGGGATGAGGTTTGCTATTAGGGAAGGAGGGAAGACTGTTGGTGCTGGTGTCATCCAATCTATCATTGAGTGAAAAAAAAAAAGAAAGACTAATTGTAAGAAACATCTTGAATGATTGCTTGGCTTGGCTTAGCTTCCAACTGCATGAAATGACTCCTTTTATATATGGTGGAGAGAGTCTCTGTTATCGGTTTATGATGCAATTGATTTTTGCCTATTTACAGAACTTCTGCCATGTTCAGTTGCTTATATTTTCTAGGGTGTTTTTTTCAGATGATGTTTAGTCAAGTTGGATAATGATTTTTTACAATGCTTTGTTTGACTCCTTGTTCTTAATTATATTGTTTCAACTGTTAAGTGCTTGAGCAAGATTCCATAAACTTCTTCTGCTTGAATGAAATGTCGAGATTTATCTTAGAATGCTGAACAGCATTTTTCTTTGTAACAGACATGCTGTAGTGTTTTGGGGATGAAGGGTGAGTTACTTCCCCTTGTTTGGATGTAAAAGTTGAGGGAAGGTAATTGGGAGTTAGAGTTGATGGAAGGTAAATTATTTTCTCTTATTTAAGTTAAAATACACTCTTTTCCTCCTACTTAACCCCCATATACAGAAGATTTTTTTGGGGAGGGGAGCATCTCCCATCTTCCCCTGCTTAAAATATTCCAAAAAAGGTTTGGCTTTCTTCTCCCCTCCAATCTATTTCTTTGCTTATTCTTTGCAAGCTTGCAACTATTACAATAATGTGGTTGCCCCTCTATGCCTCTCTTCTTTTAATTGTCTTAAGATATGTAGAAGTAATATATTTGGTGTCACGATTTCCCTAGACAGTTGGTGTTCCTGCCTTTCCATTTTGCTGTGGTAGAATTCTCTGCTGGAATTTTATTCTGTATGTGTAGATCTTTATTCAAAACAAATATGCATTGATTAGTCAACTAACTCCTTTTCTTGGCAGGCTATATTAAGCTAAGAAATCATGCTCCACATACAGATAAGGGGCCCTTATCTTGTACGGAGCAGTAAAGTGTCCTGAATACTGATGTGTGATCACTTTCTTATCCACAGTCAATTGAAGATCATTCCTTGTTATATTTTTCTACAATATTGCATGATAAAATTTTAGGAGATAAACCTAGCCATTCTGTCGTACCTCTGCATTAGTTTCATCTGTTAAGTACTTGAGCAAGATTCTTTAAGCTTCTGCTTGTGTAAATGGATGAGATTTATCTTACAAGGCTGGCCATTATCTATCTTGAGAACAGTCATGCTATGTTTGGATGAAAGGCAAGTTGAACTCATTGGCCATGAAAATTTGAAGTAGATGGAATGCGAGATATATTCTCTCTAGTTAAGTTAAAATACACTCATTTCCTCCTATTTATCCCCAATTCATGGGGGAAGAAATTTTGGGTTTTTGAGGATGCATCCCCCCTTATATAATCTTCCAATTTTGCTCACTCTTCTCCTCTACTCTCCTTTCTTTCCCCTGCTTCCCTCTCATCCTTTTAAAACCTGTACTCATGGAACTACTGCCACAATGTGGCTACCCCTCTGCCTGTTTTTTGGGTAGTCATAAAGTTTGTAGAAAATTATAAATAACATGGTGTCACGATTTCCCGGGACACATGATGTTCATGCATTTTTCATTTTGCTGAAATTTTATTCTGGATGATTAGGTCTTCATTAAAGATAAATCTACAATATGCTCTTCAACCAATGTCTTATATTCAGAGGGTATACTAGTTTGAGTTATGAAAGCATGTCACATATTCCTCGCATGAGGATTAGATACCGTCATTGTGTTCAGAGCAGTAATCCGCCCTGAGTCCTTATCACATTCTTTTCCGGAGTCAATTGAAAGTGATTCTCGTCATATTTATCTAGATTCTTACATAAAAAAATTGTGGGGGATAAACTTAGCCAATAATGCTATTTCAACAGCCTCTTTTATGGGTGTCCCATTCAAACATTCATTTTATTATTACTGGATGAGATTTTGATCTATACTTGTCTCCATTTATTCATCTTATCCAATGGTAGAGTGGGTGTCTGGATAGGACACCTAAAAGTGGGTGTTGAAGTAACATTATTGAAACTTAGTATACTTGTACTTTTTTTTTCTGTATTTATTTATTTTTTCCATCATGTCAGTAGCATCCTTCCTCCTCTATTGCTGTTGGATTATCTTATGTATTAATCTCATATGTTATTTGATCTTTCATGGAATGAGTAGTTTAACTGCATGCTAGAATATTTCCTTCTGCAATTCTTTACTAGCTAGATGCATAATTGACTACAGTTACCTGTGTAGTTATATTTGCAATCAGTCATCTTGAGGCTGCACAATAGCCTTTCCGTTTCCCAGTATCGCCACTTCCAGATGCTGCGAATGGTTCAATGCGAAGGTTGCTCGCTAATTTAACCAAAACACCACCCGGGTAGATGAAGTCGTTATGATGAGAGCTTAAAAACATAGTGGCTTAATAATGGCAAAGAAACATTGAAAGCACACCGCAATATTTTCACCGTTTGTTAGTAACTAGTAACAGTCATGTAAATAGCACTTTTATTAATTTATTCACCCTAAAAAAGAAAACATTAGGTCACACGCTGCAGGAATCCGTTCATAAAATATAAATTTAGAAATTTCATCAGGAGTTGGTTTGTTATAGAATTAGTCTATTTTAAACCATTGTAAAAGTACTATTACGACTTCAACCGTGGTTATTTTTGGAAAGTCTGGCGCTAATAGGATAGAAAAATTCATCTGTAACACGTCATCTGATGTAATGATGTTCATCTATCAGGACCTTTTTTCCCTCATTAGGGTTGGATTGCTCTCACACCGAAACCTCAAAAACTTGATCTCATTCAATCCTTTTTACTCCAATTATGCAAGGCTGAGTACAAATTTCCGTGTGATATGAGACCCACAAAGTGTAGGCTTATTATTTTGGTTCTCCAACCAGAGTCAGGATTGAACACCGAAATAAAAAAGAGAGTAAGGGGTTGATTAAAGTCTAGACTCAACTTGTTCCAATAACCTGGTGGCCTGATTCAAGGTTATTGAAAAATAATTATTGAAAATATTTCTTAGAGAATGCACTATCGAAAGAATTGATCTTAAAACAATACATATACGGATACTTTGTTCAAAGACAAAAAAAAGAAGTTAAAATCGTGTCACAGTTCAAGTTGATTTAACTTTTTACATAAGAATAAAAAATTTAAATTAAATTGAAATCTTGTAATGTATATAACGGAACATCTTTTACCTTCTAACAACTTATTTCTAAAATTACATAGATTTTTATAACTTTTTAGATCTCTAAAATTGGCTACTAGTGAGACTATACCAAGACAAACGAAACTCAAAAGATTAGTTAGCCTAAACTTAACCAATACTTAATTGGTTTAAATAGCTTGAGTGGTTTAAATAGTTTGACACTTATGTTTAGGCATAGTCTAAGGTTCAAATTTTACAAATAAAAAAAATGCTGAAGAGCTTTATCTTCACAAAGAATCAAGTCAATGTGAGTTAAATTAATTAAAATCAAATAAATTCCAGATAATAATGGATTAGGGGGAAATCAAAGTTAAACCCAATCATAGCCATTCTATTTTTGAAAAATATGTCTTTAGAACACAATTTGGATGTGTTCTATACCTAATAATAAGGCGACATTTTAGATCGTGTTGGAAAGAATGAGTAGTTTGCAAGACAATTGTGACTTTTAAGTCCACTAGCAATGGATATGTCCACTGCCAAGGGATATACCTACTATTAATGGATATGTTTACTATCATGGGGTATGACTATTGCTAATGATTATATCTTTACCTAGAGATATATCTAAGAATCAATTTGATTCATAACATATATGTGTGTGTGGGTTATAATCAAGTTAATGGTATAACTTTAAGCATAGTTATACCTTTAATAACTCTCTCCAAATAATTTTTTGGTCAATCCAACTCTTGAATTATAATTACTTGTCATAAAGATCATTTATGCCAAATTTCATAAAAATAAAGTCAATAAGAATATAATTATGTAGCTCATATTCTTGTTCATTTTGAACAAATATATTACATTGATTTTGAGATATATAAAAACTACACCAAACGATTTTAGATTAAGTTGAAATTTTATTGGCTTGATGTATATGACATGGAATTATAATTCGAATGGGTTTTGTAAAAGTTATACCAATAAAAATTTATTCAACAGTGTAATAGTTGCTTAAAGTTACACGATTTAATTTGATTCTAATGGCATATCATATGAGAATGACATTTTTATATGAGAAATTGGAAAGAAGATTTCAGCCATTAGATCAAATTGTGTAACTAAAATTACATCACTGATTAAAATTGTTTCCCTTCCTGGCATGCAACATATTTGAAAAGCAAAGCAATTTTTGGATTCTCATGGAGTTACTCAGTTTCTCACTCTATTCCAATTTCAATTATTCTGATGTTCTATCAATTTGTTGATATTTAAAGTGTTTTAAGCATCCAAATTAACCTTTGATGATCGTCTTTTGTCAGATTTTTAAGAGTTTTACTATGTTTTGTGGTTAGTTTAGTATATTTTAGAACTTATCTTTGTTTTAGTATAATTTTTCATTTTCTTTTCAGGATTAAGGGATAAGTTGCAATATGGAGTAGAAGTATCAGGATTCTGGCGTTTCAATGCCAGAAGTGGGTGTCTAAACACCAACAAAAGAAAATTCTCAGATATGTTCTGCGTCACAACGCCCAAACTTGACATTGCAACACCCAGTCCTGGCATTACAGTGCCCGCCGCCCCTGCTTTCCTTGTGTTTTGTGTCTATTGAATTATAAAAGGGTTATAGATAGGTTTTTTCAAAAAGGAGAATTAGGCAAAAACACTCTCCAACTCTAGAAGAGACAAGGAACAATTAGAGGAGGAGAGATTGAGGAATCATCACTCCAAATCTTGGATTTTTGGTGCACTCTTCTCTTTACTTTTCTATTTTGTTTTTTTTCTATCATGTGTAGTTAAACAATTTTGTTGGGGTGATGATGTAACTTGACTTGGATGATGTTATCTTTGCTTCTTTGCTTGATTCAAGTTTCTTTTTCTACATTTGAGTGATTATCACTGATTTCATGTTTTGTATGAAGTGGAAACTCATACTTTGATCTAGGACTCATGTATTGGATTGGGAGATTCATATATGCGCTGGCTCATGTGATGAACACTATTATTGAAATCTATCTAGGAATAGATGATGTTGATAGTGTGGCTGTTTGAGAATTTCATTTTACCTATTGAATGCCTTTTTGCTTATTGGAATTGATCTAAGGAATTAGGGAATTTCAAGAAGATAGAGGAGGATTAATAAACTAAGGAATTAGTTATTGATCAAATTGGAAATTCAACCATCAAGTGAAGAATTAGAATTTGGTTAACTAAAAAGCTAAGATTTCATTGGAAGAGTCAAGTGAAATCTGACTCTGACTACATTAATTTCTTGTTCTTGGTTCTCGCATTAATATTTTTTTATAAAAAAAAAGTTACACTGTTCTAATTAGGAATTAATTGGTAATTGTTACTTAGTAAACTTAATCCTTGTGGAACGAATACTCACTTCCTGTATTTTACTATTTGAACAATTCAGTGCAATTGCTGATTGGCTATCATATTCACAAAAACATGTGAGAAAAGAAAAATCCAACCTTACGCTAAGAATGCAATATGAATTGAACGGGCAAGGATTTAAAGGGGAAAACGATCAAACAAAGGATGCCCATAATCTTAAAACGCAGAATGCATGAAACTTCATACAATTGAAACTGGCTGAAGGAACAAGAAATAAATCATAGGGAGCTTGGAATAAAATAAAGGATTGTTGTGTGGTAAGAGAATGAGACAACTACAATTACCTATGAGTATGTTCGATGTCACTATTCTGCTGTCAACTCTCCCTTCATAAATCAGCAATCACAAGTGAAATTCTTCCTGCTATTTATAATCGATGTTGCATTGTTACTTGTTAGCGTAAGGTTGAATATTTTTTTCACATTTTTTAATTTATAAATAATAGAAATTGGAATTGAGTGCAGAAGTTGGAGTAACTCCATGATTTGCTTTTCAAATATGCCGCATGCTTGGAAAGGAAACAATTTTTAGTGATGTAAGCTTTGCCACACAATTTGATTTAATGGCTGAAATGCTCTTTCTCACTTCTCATATAAAAATATCATTCTCATATAATATGTTCCCTATACATTTATATATAGTGGATGATCCATTTACTTTAGGAGTAAGTCTTGATATACTTAATTCAACTAATAACATTTATTTACATGAGACCTCATTAATCCAATCATTAAATTTAAAATTCCTACTAAATAGGTCAAGTTTATAAAATTTCATACAATTTGAAAATGATTTGATAGCTCATCATTTCATTTTATTTTAACAAATAACATATTTTTAAAAATATAAGTAAATATCGATTATCAGATCATATATCTATTGTTGTCCAATTTTTTTAAAAAAATTTGACATGCTTAATCATCAATATAATATAACATAAATTAATGATCAGATTGATTAAATTTAATATAGATAAAGAGTTATTGAATGAAGTAAGTGTATAAATTTTACTCCTAGAGTAAATAGATCTCACTCCAATATATATGCAATCTTTTTACAGGAAGTCATCAGACTTACTCTCTCAGGATTTAAAGGTGCTTAGATCAATTTTAGGGATAGATTGCAATAAACCCGTCAACAACTAACAGGATCAATTAAACCCTCAACACTAGAGTTATATCTAATCTCGTTTCAAGCCTATAAAAATTACGTCATTTTCTCCTTCTCATTCCATTAACATTCTTCTATGTTCTTGTTCTTAGAGCACATGCTAAATACACTTCATACTCCATTTGAGGTGGAGCCCACTTTTAACTTTTAATTGAAATATCACTCAAATATTAGTATGAAGCCACCGAGTTGGTTACCCGGTAAGAATTTCTCCATTATCAAGACTAATAGTCTAATACTAGTTGGCAGTTGCTCACCATTACCACTCATCCTTAGTGCGGGTCGCAAATGATGAAATCAAGATAATAAAGTAATTTAAAACCATGCTTTTATAGATATATGTAGAATATAATGAATAGTTAAATACACATGGCCTCAGAATGAGGCAACCCCTTCATTTGCCGAGCTGCATGACTAAATGACTACTGCTTATACTACTTGACTTCACATCCTAAACTCGTTCACCAAAATAAAACCCAGAGCCTGCTAAACCAGCATCAAGGCCATCTAAATATGCATGCAGCTGCTACCAATTCAAGACTAGTTTGTATCCTCGAATATGGTTGATAATACCAACGTTTGAACAAAAGCAGCCCTCAGCCTTCTCTCTTGTTGATCCTGCTCATCACCCATATGCTGTGCATCTGTCCCAGACCTGCAGAAACAAAACCATCAGCAACATTTCTGCAGTGTCTTTAAGTAAGGAATTTTTTAAGTTTTCTTTCTATCTCTTTTGAAACTTGGATACAATTTTGATGCTAACTGCTATGCTTATAAGGCATAATATCATAGAATGAGAATAGTTATAATAATATCTTAAGTTTTTGGGAGAAATAGTTCAAAATGAATTGGCTCTGATGTTTCGGTAAGGATTCACACATTCATTGAAGAATTCTACATGTGACATATATTAAATCAATCAAAGCGGAATTGCTCAGGATCAATGGAACATACTGTTAAACAAAAACACACAAGCAGATATTAGAGCGGTGTCTCACCCATTGGCAGCTGGCATCGTTACCAAACAAAATTAAGATTCAGGGAGGAAATTTTTACAGATACAATACAAGAAAATGTACAAATTATCGAGTAAATCTCTTGATATGTAATCCTTCAAACCGCAAACACATTAATCATTGTAGAAACTATTAGTAGCACAATGCAAAGTCAGAGGCTGACAATCAGAGAAACCATTTGCGCTGTATATCAGCATCCTGCTGATGTACGTGTGCACTCTGGCATACCTTGTGTTATGTGTGACTAGCTTTATCAATTTCAATTTTTTACACCAAGGCAGGAGATTAGCAAAGACAACAAAGGAAAAAAAAATGTATTTGTTTTTAAGCCCATCCTTTGTATGTGGTGCTTTCTGCACTAGAAGTTTCACACATTTTCTCTTGTTATACTAACTTATCACTGCTATGAAATCTAACGAAGAACCATACCTTATTGCATCAGGAATGTCTAAATCCTTGTTGCTTGAGCTGGGGTCTTCTTCATTAGAGTTTGGAATGGGCACATTGCAGATAAATGGTGACAAAAGAGGATCAGGTAGTGATTCATGTTTGTTTCCCATCGCAGCCAATTTTTTGCCCAGCATTGCAGAATTACCAGACCAGAAGCTAGATTTCTCAGACTTGCACATCCACTATAGATCACAATATCAAATAGACTGAATTGAGTTAGACAAGAAACAAATTCACATAAAGGCAAAAATGTGCCAGATTACATTTTAGAACTGGACAATTTTGATTAACATACCTTTCGTGAGCTTGAATGTGTAAATTGCCTGATTATATCCTTCCCTAAATTTTGTTCACACAGAGGGCAAACCTGATACAGGAACATTCATCAGATTTCAATCATGACTTAATTACATGCCCCAAGTGTATGGATATGTCCAATGTCATTTTCCTAGTTTTAAACTGCAATGGTTGCTGTATCACTGGATCCTGTATCTTGATCAAGATCAGGACAGTGCACCATATCAAGCAGACATAAAGTTTTAATGTTCATACTTCAGATTAACAGCATTTAAGCAAGGAACTATAGTGTATAACAAAGTCAGTGGACAGTTTACCAATCAATCAATGAAAAAAGGAGAAAGAGAACAAAGTTATAACAAAAGTAGTGGCTCCTGCTGAACATAAATTTTAAAAACCAGATAAGTCATACCACATTTTTAGGTCAGAGCAATGTTCCTCTTCCAAATTGCTGAAGAGCACAGGAACTTGAATTTCAAAATCACAAAAAGGACACAGAAAATGAGGTCGGGCATCATCATCCACATCTGTGTAATGGATCACTGAATAATTATCTGTTGTGTAACAAGGATCAGTGTTAGCAAGCAATTTCTAGCACAAGCAAAAGAACTCCATAGTGCGTGCCATGAAAGGAACATCTCAGAAGATAAGACAATAGGAAAAATAAATGAACTGCATGTCATACACTGATACAACTGCACAAGCTCATAAATTACCTAGAGTAATACTACAAAGCTAGAACTATTTGCTAGAATATTAGCTATTATTTGCCAAGAATCAGAGTGGTTGGATAAGTTAAAGGAATGAAAATCACTCATTCATCCAAAGGTTGAAATAATGTCACATTGTTCCAACAAAAATTTTGACAACAAAATGCTACGGCTCATTTATGCTCTTTAGTTTCAAGGGCACATTTTAAACTCGGGACAGCCCTAACGTAAAAGCAAAACTTTTCCATATGATTTGGTATTCCAAGCAAAATATGACGTTAAGCATGAAGCCTCTAGATGTATGATGTATCAATCAAGCACAAGAAAATGATAGATCAGGACACTAGAGCATTTTCATGACCGATTCTGCTATATGTCTGCTATATACTCATCTAATTGCGCTAATACAGGACCTCAATGCAATCCCAAAAATCCTTGTTTTATTCTCTTCTCCACCCACACTTTCTTTTACCAAAATCCAAAAAAGGGGTCATCTTCTGGTCTCTCAATATAGCGCTGCTACACTAACAGATCCAGCATTGCGAAGTCAATAGTCATACAACTGAATCCCTCCATTGATGGAGAGTTCATGACTAATTTGGGCCTACTGAGGGAGTGTATAAAGGAGTAAATTTTTCATCCGTAAGAAGGATCCAATTCTCAACCAACATCATTGATTGCAAAGGGATTTAATCTTCAATTTTCATAGATAGGAACTTCTATTTCCAATCGCTTATACAATTAGAGGTGCTAGTTATATAGAAAGGATCTCAAAGTGAGTCAATGGTGACATTCAACTGCAGGAGACACACATATGGGAACTCAATAGAACCTCAGTTGTCCAAGCTAGCCTTATTTTGTCCAATTCCCAAAATTAATTGAATTTCTGATAAACAGATCCTAGAATCCATTTCTCTCTTAAGAAAAGAAAGTTTTGCCACTCTTAACACCAGAGAATGATGTGTATACATTAACATCATTGCTGCCTCTTTCATCAGCCGTGGAACTTGTACGCTGGAAATGAAAAGATTACATTAAACAAGCATAGCAAAACATTCACTTTTCTTGCAAATTAGATCCATTCGATTATTCAGAACATAATGAATATCTTCAAGTACAGTTGCATCACATCAATAGCAAACAAATGTTGACAGCAACATAAGCAAAGCCTGGAACGGTCCCTGTAATGATACATGCTGGTGCTTGTACAACGAAAGCAGTATATAAACCTTGAAATCAAATGTAATAAAACGTGCTCACTTGGTTAATACAGAATCACTCTCATAGAAAAAGGGGACATGTAAATTTATGTAAAATTCATCAAAAAGTGACACAAGCAAAATCAAGGCTTTGCAATGCAAGCCAAAAGCTTCCCACCAAAGGAAAATAAAAAACAACCAGAAAAGCCTGTAGGATTCCAAATCAAAAGGCAATATGAATAGCTAGTAGGGTTCTTGAATAAAGAGAACTAAGAGAAAACCATGGTTCAAACTTCAAACAATCAAACACAATAGGCAAGAAAAAGAGAAAATGGGTATCTAACAAAAGAACACATGGGAATGGCAGGTGGAAAAAACAAGTACCAGAGTGAAGCCTAGCAGCTTGAACAGCGGAGAAGTGCTTAACAGAACGAATACTAGCCCTGATGTCGAAGTCCATGATGTGTCAGCTTCTTCACACGAGCACTGAGCACTGGAATGGAAGAAGAAAGTGGTGGCTTTGCTTTTGAGGCTTATCAAAGCAAAAGAAAGAGAGGTTAAAGAAGACTTGGGAGTCTCACAAGTCTCAAGTCTCGAAAAAAAGAAGGAAGAGAGGACTTTGCTTTCTCATCAGTCATCAACACAACACAACCTTTGTGGTGTTGTGATGTTTTGCTTAGTCAGATAGTTGGTTTCTGACACTGTGATGTGAATGCTTTTCCGACACAGAAAAAGATTAACCATGATGGCTGACACTTGGCATTTTAGTAATTGCTTATTTCTCTTGTTCTCAACGAAAACTGTTACTGATAATTTAATAACAACAAAACGTTGGTATGCAGAAAAGAAGAAAGTAAACAACAACCCTGGAGACCCATTTTGATCAACTTTCTGTGGAATGATTATTGAGAAGCTGTATAATATAGATCCCGACAAAATAATCAATTGCTTTATTAATTTTAAATTAATAAAACTTAAAGACAAGGTGGTCGGGTCCACTTCTACTTTAGTTGACAGTCGCAAGTTGCTCATAAAATATTCATAAATTAATTTTGTATAATTTGAGGTTCACTAATTAGACCAAAAGAAAAAAGGTTTACTAATGTTATTGCACTATAAAGTAATTATTTTAATGTTTTCTGGGATAAAAAGATTTAACCGTAAGTTCTTCAACTCATTTTCAATATTCAAGCTAACCTTAGCCAATGTTGTTGCAATTATAATTTTGAGTTGTTATTTATTTAGTTTTATTTTTGTCCACTTTTGATGCAGTTTTTTCCATACTATTATTCAATAATATATTTTTTATACGGTTAAAAAACTCTAAAAATTTTTAAATTTAATTATTATTATCGTCATATTAAATTCTTTAAAAATGTGATGTTATGTTACTAGAGAATAATAAGTGAAAAAAATCCACAAACAATCCTTGTAATGAAGTAAGTATGTAACAACGAATCTAAAGAAAGGGCTTTACTTTCAGGAAAATACTACACCTAAAAAAAAATCAAAATCAATTCTTTTGTATGGGTTTTATAGTGGGCTTCTTATCTTTAAGTCCATTATAGATCTTTTATTATTAATCATTAGATCAAACTATCTAATAAAAATAATAATCATTCAATAACTAATAATAGAAATATATGATGGATTTAAAAATTTGAGATCCACCTTATAAATTATCTTTTTTTCACATATATAAAATTTTCAAGCCATTGTTTGATTGTTTCTTCATTTAAAACAGGAGGAGGAGTTAGAGTTGAGTATACAAGCCGCAGTTTGTGAACCAACCGTTTAATTCATAACCTTATCAAAATGGACAAAAAATTTTTAGTCCGTCAAAACGCGGACTTTTGGTTAACCTGTGGGCAACAACCTTGGGTTCGTAGACAATTCGCTAGCCTACATAAGTGAGGGAATGCTTTCATTTACGATATTTATTTATGTTCTTGGTTGATTAACCTTGGTGAGTTAATTTATTATATTGTTTTTAGTATTTGTATTTGGTATTTGATTTGCTATGTTTAGTATTTGATAGTTGATAGTTGTTAATTTATATTCTTTAATAGTTTTGCTATTTTTTATGATTGGAGTTATGCATATTTGATTGGTTTGTAGCTTTGTATGTTAATTAATATTTTGGATTTTTGAAATTGAATGTTTAATTTTAATATTTGCAGGATTTAGTAATTAGTACTGTTATTTATTTAAAATTTAATTGGAAATTGAATACCATAAAGAAAAATGTATATATATATTTACGAGGTAAATATACTGTCTAAATATAAATATATAAAATAGGATATAAAAAAAGTTAAAAAAAATATGAAAGGAAAAAGAAACAAGAGGGTTGTGTGGGTTAGTTCACGGGCTGCCCGTGGGTTAGCCCCAGGCTTATGGAAAGGAAAAAATGTGAATAGAAAAAAATGGTTATGAACTTCGCGAGTTTATGGAGCAAACGTGGAAGCTGGCCTAAAGTCCATTTATGAAACAGACCTGATTTCCGTTAATTCAATCTATCATAGAGACTGGCAAATCGAACATCATATCCCACCTTGAGCGAGCACATGGGAGAATAACAAAACACGAGGAGAAAATTTTGCTTCCTGTTCCTTAGCTTTAGTACCACACACGCCTTCAATATGCGAATCAAATAACACGGCAAACGTCATTTCAAAGCTCCGCATTTGAGATTTGAGGCGGTATATGTTTCCACATTTGGATTAACAACAGTAGAGACAAATAAATCATGTCTATTACCTGTTTCCCCCATTAAAGTTTTATATCCAGCATTTCTTTTCGATCAATCAAGTGCTGCATTTTGGATATCATCATGACTAATAAACATCAATTTCCTGTATATAGGACTATAATTTTACCACATTACTCAGATCATTACTTAGATCGAAAAATGTATATATTTCTATCATATATCTGAAAATAATTTCCATTAAATGATTAAAAAAACCTCACAGGTATAATATGTACTTAAGTTATAACTATAATTGCTATTGATAAAGGGGAATGGAATGGTGAAAAGCAAAAGAACCAATGGTAAGTCTTGGAGCATGCAACTAAGAGGAGTACGATTGTGAAAAGCATTGGTTGGGTGAGGTTCGATCATCAAATTGGGGCCGATGTTTTGTTTTGATTAGGTCATCTTTTAGAATATAAATTTAATTCGATAATGATCCGATCAATAATTAAATCAAATTGAATCAATCCGAATTTTAAACAATATATAAAGGCTTGGATATTATATATAGTAAACTAATAAAATTTTAGAAATAAAAAATAAAATTTAAGAAACATTTTACAATATATATTTTTTGAAGTAAACTATATCAATATAAAAATAATATCAAATTATATGAAATGTATTAATCGAAATATAAAATTTTATAACTTATCATTAATGATTTTTTAAAAGATGCAATTTTAAAATAATTATTTAACTTCAAGTTAATCCAAAGTATAATCCACATCCAATTTAAAAAGTTTATTAAGTCAAATTTCACAATAAAACCTACTCTAATAAACTGACTTGTGATGAGTTATTGGACCGAACCGGATCTAAATACCCCTAAAAAGGGAGGACAAAGAGTACATTTTATGAATCAGGGAGTTGGAGAAAAAGCTACTTTGCTATGGAGGACGACACTAGATAGTGCCGTGGCAGTGACCATTGATCGAGTAGCTAGGGGCAATGCATCACAACTACAGAAAAGGCCAAAGCATTAAGCACCCAACCTCAAAACATGAAAAGGTTGTCTTCACTTCAAAGCAATCTTTTTCTGAAAGAAAAAGAAAAAAAGTTATTGAGTAATACTAGGAAGCGAATTTGTTATATAGAATGGAAGACACGATTAAGCCCTGTATATAACATATTTTTTCTTTCTTGCTTTTTACTTGCATCCCCTTTTCATGCTTGGTTTATTTTATGCCTAACCCTTTTAGAAGGTGATGCCAAAAGAGAAGGTTGGAGACAGCTAGGAATAAAAGGAAAAGAGCAATTGGGCTGTGTACGGCATCACCATCTTCCAATAACGATCGGTGGAAACACATGGAATCCGGCGGCTTGAGGTCCCTATGGTAAAAAGGATTCAGTTATAATATTGGCCCAAGTGCACATGTTACGTCTAAAAAGCCCACTTTTTTCTGCTCCCTTTTCCACAAATAGTGCACAAGCCCGCAAGGTGTGAAGAACATTATTTCTTTATTCTTTTTGATGAACTCATTTTTTGGGACATTTTTATTTGTTAATCATCGGCTGAAAGCGAGATTCAATTTTTCTTTTTAACTAATGTTCAAGAGACATTTATAATATCTCTTCAAAGATGTTTCAACAAGTCGTACAAATAACATTACTATTACTTTTTATAATGAAACTCTGCACCTCAAATGCAGTCTATATTTAGAATGAAGGGGCTACTAATGTTTTGAAATCAAGGTACTTAAAATGCTGTACAAACCTAAACATTTCTAGAATAATGTGCCATAATTATTAACATTTAGATCAATAAGTTAGATAACTTCCCACAAAAGAAGAAAAAAGTGTCATATCTTGTCATTTTATCTCGTAACTAAAGTTTTCCAAAGAATTACAAAGTACTATTAATATATTATACTTTTGGATTAGTAGAATACATGAGAATATTTTTGCACGAAGAAAGCTGAAACCACAATAAATCTAGAAGAGTTATTATTATTTATCACATAAAATTCAGTAGCAAGTAAGCAATATACATTCTCAAACCTAACTCAAGGCATCTCGTACTTCAACACAATCATTATTCAGAATTAGTCATTAATTTATTCAATCACCTGCAATAAACTCTGCGGCCATATATATAGTACAGGTGCAATAAATCTGAATGAAGTTGATAGCATATGATAGGAAAATCTTTATCTAAGCACTAATACTAAATGCATGGTTGTAGGGTCCCAAAAGAAGGGAAAAGCAAAACGAGATTGGAAAATAAAGATACTCGCTCCGTTAAAAAATAATTGTCAATATGGATAAATCGGTACATTAAAGAGTTAATTTATGGCTCAAATCCATACATTGATTTTTTAATATATTAATTTATCTAAATTTACAACTATTCCTGTACGAAGAGAGTAAATTGAGAAGAAGAGAAACCGTTTCGGACCATTATGCTTAATTCCCCATGGATGTATCTATCTAGGCCTTCCATTCTATGGCGCGCACTGTTGGCTAGAACAGTCCTGCAGATTCAGGTAATGTGTGCTTGCAGAAGGTTCCGATTTCGCCCAAATATGAGCCGGGCATGTCCTGTATGTGTCTTATCGATGAGAAAATGAATCCGCCGGGAATTGCCACAATCACGAAGGCTAAGGAGAGAAGGATGATGGGAGAGTTCACACAGGACATGTTGATGTTTGAGCATCAACAAATAAAATAACCTTGCTAACAAGAAGGGAGGGAGGGAATGAGCCATATGATAGATCATAGATGTACATATTGTACATATCTAGTGATAGAGAGATTTCATGTCTATGAACATGTAACATAAATAAATAAGGCACAAGTATTGTGAATTTGTGATGCACGCTTATTGTAGAGTGGGCAAATCTTTATCTTAGATTCCCCGCATGCGGACGTCTCCGTTAAATGTACAGAGCTGGCCCGTTTCCCCAAGGGAAGAAAGATCGAGGAAAGGATGAAAGCGATAGATAGTGAAGGTGTTGACGATGGATACGCAATTTTGTTTTTGTTTTGTTGGCAAAGTTAGCTGGCAAGGTGTCTTGAGCATGAAGTCCTGCCTTTCTCCAAAAGGGTCTTTGTCAAAAGTGCTAAATGTTTTTGGCTTTTTATTCCGTTATCTTAATTTGGTCGGTTGTGAAAAATAAAGCTTGCTGTAGCATGTTGGGCCTTGGCTGAAACTTTTTTAACAACTTTTGATAATGACTAAATAGTTAAGTGCATCGTTTAAATTTTTTTCCTAATAATTATAAATATTTAAATTGATTAACAAATTATTAAATAAGACATTATAGGTAAACTGAACTGTAAATCCTCGATTAGGAGGCATAGATGAAAAAGCTTGAGAAGGTGAGAGCTGTTCAGAGAAAATGAGCTCGACGGGGTATACATAGCTCGGTTAGCTGAAGCTGACTGCAGGTGGCGAGACTGATAGACGTGGAAGCCCAGGTGTACCATCTGCTCATCCTCAAGCTCTCCCTCCTTGGTTAGCTCTATTTCCTCTCAGAGCTAGCTTCTCCAGCCAAATTTTTTTTCATCTACCTTCTGGTCAAAGCTTAAAGGGGACTCTTATAGTGTATTATTTTCCAATTGTAAGAATCTATTTGAATATTTATAATTTTTAGGATTAATTTATCTATCAAATAAATTGACAATGAATTTTTATTTATATATATATTGATATTGATTCTTCACCTTCCTGCAGTATGTGAATAATGTACGCTGCAATTAGTAAGTTGATATCCTGGGGGAGGAATCATGTCTCCCCACATGATTAACTATGTATCAAGTCTGATCATAACTAATTAATTGTGCATCAATTCAGTTCAGATAAGATGAAATGCTTTTAATTAAGATTCAATAAAATGGTGTTGTATGTGTACATTTGATCTGATAGTTAGGTCAACAAATAAATGACCAACCTTGAAGAGAAATATTTTAATGCTTCTTAAATATATTTGATGTGCTTAAGAAATATTCATAATTACTTATTTTTAATTTGGGATTAATTTCTAAACACCGATAGAGTGATGGTATGAAACTTTTCAAGTATGATAGTGTAGGACTTTTTAAGTAATAAGTGTAAAATTTTACTACTTTTACTTATGATATAATTATATGACAATATAAGTCAGTCATAAAAATTAAACTATTTTAATTTTTATATAACTTATAAGCATTACTCTTTTATTCTTAAATAATTGTCCATTTCAAAAATTTAAATATTATTAATTATTTATTTCAATAATATCCATATTAAATATTATTAGAGAAGCAAAGAGATATAGCAAAAGGGTTGGATTATTAAAAAAATAAGAACAATTAAGTAAATTACTTTAAATTTTTTCTAACTTTGATTTTTTGTAATCATTTCATTAATTTCAATACTTATTTAAAAGTGAATAATATTTCAAAGACGAATAGAATATAAACTAAAATAAATTATTATGATTATTCCCAAATGCTGCTAATTTCCAAAACATACAGGATTTCTGAACCTCGGAGGGTTGCGATGAAGATAAACAACCACACAGCTAATCTAAGATTTACAATTGCATGCAGTTTTTGCGTGTACCCCTATCCCAATTCCCAAGCTAAGGTCACATTATAGTCAAAAGTTTAGTGCATTCTACCGTGCCTATGCTGATGCTGCCTACTGTGCCTAACCAAGGTGGCCCTATAAAAAGATGACATATGGAGATAAAAAGTTAAGCTGAAAATTTAGAGGTAAGTTTGTAATTACAAAAATATTCTATCCTAAATAAGGAGACCTAGGTTATCTGCAACTAAGACATCACGGTAGAGCTGCCACTATTGATGCAGCATCTCAACAGTGACGATTGCGTGAGCAGTGACAGATAGTTTGCGGGCTCAATGATGGTGGTGCGGTGGTTCACGATGTCGATGATGGATGAAGACAATAACTGCTCACGGTGGTGGCAGAGGTTAAGCCATCTCCAACGTTGCGACCGACATTATAGTTGTGTGACTGGATGGGAGGCGTGGTGGTTTTGAAATAGAGGTGCATGGTTGTTTGTGGCTGTTGAACAACAACGACATAGGAGTCACATCATGGTTCTTGTGCGGTTTCTGCCCTAGTCACGCCGTGTGCCCAATCCACCACGGCCAAGAACCGCACTCCGCAGGGCTGCCATTATGAAGCAAGTTGTCCCGGTGATTGCCATCGGCCACAATTTCTTTGCTTTTATTCATGTCGTTTTTTAATCTAGATATAATAAAACGATTCTACAAATGTTAATAAACCAAATAAAAATTCTTTCCAGGGACATATAAAAACAAACAACACACAACCACAAGTTTTAATTTGATTTTACACAAGCTCTGGTTAGTGATATAGTCTACAATTTGTCAAATCCATGAAACCTCAGATCTTTCAAACAAATCAGCTAACTTCCCCAGGACGCAGCGGTAGAAGCAGAGCAATGTGTGACGAAGCGGTCTCAGGCGGCGATTGACGTGGCGGCTGTGTTGTGACCAATGGATTTGATGAAGCGGTCTCAGTGTGCTTGTAGATATGAGCTACTTCGACAATTGCATAATAAAGAGAATTCAAATTAAGGCAATGGTCAAAAGAGATTTTTCATAGCTATTGTGGAAGAACATTGAATAGTCAAAGCTAGTAACACTAAAATGACATAGCCACATGGTTGAATCTCCTTGTAAGACCAATGTTAGGCACCACACCTAACCATAATGTATTGACAACAGCACAAAACCAGAGCAAGCCACACGGGCAACAGCACCATAGGCATGGACTCCAACATCACCTGAGCAATCACCGGAAGTTCAACATATGAGTTTTGGGTTCCATTGGTTGGTTTATCATAACCAAACCCCACAGAAAGTCTTACGTTCAACTGAAGAACTTTCTTTTTTTTTTTTCCAAAAATATGATTTAAGACCCAAAAGGTAATTATTCATTAGACACCCATTTTATTATTTTTAAATATGATAATAGTCACCATTTATTTCATCTATCCATTATATTTAATTGTGATAAAATGAATATCTTAATATACTCTTTTTTAAGTGTTTAAATAATCGTTTTTTTGCTTCAAACGTAACAAAAATTGAACGGTTACATCTATGCATTACGTTGAGGGACTCAGGGTTTACAAATGCATGTATGTGAAAGTTTTTCATTTCATTTCTTTTTTATTTTTAAGGAAGTCTTGACAGGCGATTAAGGTTTTTTGGAACATTTTTAGCATATATCATATATGACCATGCCATAACAGACCTGGATACATGATAAATATTAGCACTGGTTAAAACAAAAAAAATTACCTTCTCCATCTAGCAATAAAATCTGTCATCTTCCTTTTGGAAGTTAACGAGCAACAGAAAATTCCAAAACAAAAATCTTGTCGGCCATCTCGAATTATTGCCCTTTTGATTCATCCTCCTGAAACATAAATCATTATATCTTGAAACCCAAAAAAAAAAATAGAAACATTCATAGTCCTTTTGATTCATCGTCTGTCTCATTTTCATATTTTACTATTTGTCTTTCTAGTAAAATATATATATATATATATATATATATATATATATATATATATATATTATTTATGATTTTATATTTAATTAATTTTTTTTCAATTTTTCATAATTTAAATATATAACAAAACTTAATTAAGGGAACATTGACAGTCTGAGAGAGGGAACAAGAGATTTCTTGCGACACACAGAGGTCTCGGTACAATTTATCGATTAGTTTTATGATTATATTTGAAGGTCAATTATGAGTATTATCATAATTTTTTATTATGACCTATAACATGTCCTAAATTTTGAATAATATAACACTTTTACGAATTATCAGTTAAATTAATCCTTGAACTAAATGTAGCTTAGTTATAAAACACCTTTAAAGTGAACTTGTATCTTAAGTGAGAAAATGAGAAATATCCACCGTTCAATTAATAAAACACATTGTTATAATTCATTTATTAATTTAAGAATTCAATTTTAATGCATTGATAATCTAAATTTTTTTATATTATCATTCAATTATATCATTAGTTACATATTCTTTCAAGTAATGGGTGTCAACCATGATATAATAATATATAAATAGATGATAATATAAAAAAATTCTGCATAGTCAATATATTAAAATGGAACTCATAATTTAAATATATATTTTTGTGCCCTTTTATATTTTGAGTTTAATTATAATACATTAATAGTGTAAATTTTTTAATAATCATCCAATTATATATATTGTTACATCAACAAAACATGCTAACTCTCAGCTCACCTCTTCAAAATATATGCATATGAGAGAATTTGATTTGTTGCATAAAGAAATTTATGTCGTTAATATATTAAAATTAATTCTTTATTTAGTTTCGATGACAAACTTTTCAAAAGTTCACCTTTTTTGGGTTAGAATTTTCTGTTGTTGATCATTTTGTCAGACTCAAAAGTTTACCAACAAGCAAGACTCGATGCGTTGGGCCAAAAATGATTCCATAATACAACAATTGGGCTGGTTTTCCCTCATTCAACCCAAAAACCCAAAACCCAAAATGAAAATTCAAAAACTTCATAGACCCAAAAATAAAGCCAATGACGACAAAAAAAAAGGCGGCCAATGGAGTAAACTAGACACGTACCCTACAACTGGCTGGACCGTGTTGTTCTACAGTACTCCCACATAGAGTTTGAGTTATATTATTTATGATTTATAGGGATCCATTTTAACTTAATACTTTTCTTCCAATTGAATAGATGTGAAGAATTAGAGATGTCAAACCAAGGAAAGGATTCCAACCAAAGTTTCAAAAATGGGATGGGGGTTAATTCAAAATAAAATATTTTGAAATATCGCAGATTATTTGGACGGGTTGGCGGTCAAGTCAAAAATAAAAAAAATTCAAAAAACTATTTTTTAATGTTTTGATGAATTTTTTTTAAAATATTTTTATTTATATATACCTAATTTTCAAGGTTTATAACAATTATACATTCATTTTGACTAAAAAATATTATTGTTAATAGTATTATTTGTGAGTTATGATATTGTTTTATTTTTAAGTTTAACTTGAGTGAATAATATAGACTATAATGATATTATTGGTAAGTGTATATATTTCTTATTTTTTTTTTTGGTTATATATTTCTTCCTTTTTTCCAATAAATTATGAATTTTTTTTAAAAATATATAAAAGTTTTGGCCAATCCGCAGGGCCAACCAAAAAGAAACCAAGGTTAAGTGGGGTGGGTTAGGCGGGTTGGAATTTTCCGCGGCTCGAACCGCAAGGCTGGATTGGAGGGTTAAGGCGGAGGGGCTGAGCAATTTGACATCTATGAAGATGACATTCAATTCAATAATGAAAATATGAGTTGGCACATATCAATATGTATAAATAAATATATTTTTCGAAAGAATTTTTTTGCTCTCAATCACATCTAAACAAATCATACACTTTTCTAATGTATGTTCTCTTTCTTTCTTTTTTTTTTTTTTCATCTGATGGCTGAAAATCACCTGAAGCAAGAAAATGTACTCGTTCTATATAAGTAATTTTCCGATTGGACCAGTCGTTAAACCCTCCAAAACTCCAACCTCGATTTCGCCTATGGTCGCAGGCGCAGACTCATGCTCCAGTATCTTCGTCCCTCTCCGCAGCAATGAATCGGTACCTTAAGGCAATTGCCGGTTCCCTCAGATTCCTCGACTCGCCACTCGCCACCGGACTCATTGCAACTCGCTTACTCCAACTCAATCGGAACCAGGTGACTCACTCCTCATCTCTCTATACTTATCCACTATCCCCCTTTGCGGATCCCTCACCACTATTTGCGCTTCCCCAGCATTCACCAGAAACACTTTTTTTCTTCGAAACCGAACTCCATTGTTGAGCTTGTTTTGTCCAACGATTGGTCCCAAGGGTTAGAGCTAGAGCTAGACAAGTGTACTTGCCCTTCTCTCACCCATGAACCTGTTCTTTACGTTTTGAAGAGATTGGATAAAAACCCAAAAAAAGCTTCTTGCTTTTTCAATTGGGTCAGTGAGAAACAATGGTTTAGACCAAGTTCCTCACTGTATAGCTTGATTGTTAGGATCTTGGCCCATAAGGGACCAGGGAGCAATTTTGGATCACTCTAGACATGATGAAGAGGAATGGGTTTTTACTTGATAAGGAAACGCATTTGCCAATTTTAGCTGGTTTTAACAGGCATAAGATGAACAATGATTCTGTGGCTCTGACCCACGTTTATAATCGCATGACTCGGGGAAATGCAGGGGAGAATGTTGTCACCATGGTGGTTGGTATTAATTCAGGGTCTGAATGGGTGATGAGGTTAGGGATATATTGGGAAAGCTTAAAATTCGTCTGTCTGATAATTTTGTAGCGAGGGTTGTGAAAGAGCTTAGAAATTGTCCTTTGAAAGCATATGAGTTCTTTCGTTGGGTTGGTGAGCAATCTGATTATGAGCAAAACACAGTGACTTATAATGCAATTGCAAGAACTCTTGCCAGGGCTGACACAATTGATAAGTTTTGGAGCATTATTGAGGAAATGAAGAGTGTGGGTCATGAATTGGATATTGACACTTATGTAAAAGTATAGAGGCAGCTTCAAAGGAATAAGATGATGGAGGATGCTGTCAATCTTTGTGAGCTTATGATGGATGGCTCACATAAGCCATCAGTTCAGGATTGCAGTTTACTTTTAAAGCGCATCTCTGATAGTGATATGCCAAATTTGGTTTTGGTTTCCCGAGTAGTGGAGAAATATGAGTCAAACGGGCAAACTCTCTACAAGGAAATCTATGATGGAATCCATAGGTCTTTGACAGGTGCTGGGAAATTTGACGAAGCTGAAAATATTGTTTAAAGTATGGAAATGCTGGCTATGAGCCTGATAATATCACGACAGTCAAATGGTTTTCGGACTTTGTAAGATGAGGAGGCTTGAAGAAGCGTGCAAGGTGCTGGAGGAGATGAAATCTTGTGGATGCAGCCCTGATATCCACACTTGGACCATCTTGATCCAGGGGCATTGTGCTGCCAATGAAAAAGATAAGGCATTACTTTGTTTGGATATGATGATTGAAAACGGATGAAATCCAAATGCTGCTGTGTTCGGTGCTCTGGTTGATAGTTTTCTTAGTTAAAAGAGAATAGAGGATGCGTACAAGTTACTTGTAGAGATGGTTAGAAAGTGTGTTACATCTCCATGGCAAGGTACATATAAGAAACTGATTGAAAACCTATTAGGAATTGGGAAATTTGAGGAGGCACTTGACCTTGTTTGTTTGATGAGGAAACACAAATACCCTCCATTCACTGAACCTTTTGTGCAGTATATTTCAAAATTTGGGACTGTGGAGGATGCTGCAAATTTTCTGAAGGCATGGAGTAAGGGAAGTCCTCAGTCCCGTTCAGCCTACCTTCCTGTTTTTGAATCCTTCTTCCGAGAAGGAAGAGAGTCCAAGGCCAGAGATCTATTGTGCAAGTGCCGTCCCTATATAACCAAACATAAAAAAATCCGTGAACTTTTTGGTTCGGTAGACAATGGCATGGCTGCTACTCCCTAGTATGCATCTCATCTATCTTCAAATCATCAAATGACTACATTAGTGCCAGTGAAGATTGGTTTAACAGGTAGGATCAAACTGCGGTGAATGTCAAAAGGTCTTGGTTTTGATTTATGGTACTATTCTTTCATTGGTTGGTTATCTATTAACACCAATGTAAGCTTTTCATTTATGGCATCTGCCCCAAACGATTGCAGCTTGGGTTGCAGCCAAAATGATTACAGTTATAAAGTTTGATCATGCTGTTAGGTGGGTTTGGTCTTTGCACATTGTAGAGCCAGTAAGTTGTAAGAAACACTAACGGTTTCAATATCAATTTTTAAAGAAACATATTCGAAAGCCAATTTTTTTTTTTAACAGAATAAGTTTGACTTTTTTTTTTCTGTGCATTTATTATGAATGAGTAGTTTCCATCTTTATTTCATCCAATAGTTACATTTGACTCTAGCTGAATTTTGTGATAGTTCTGAGTATTTTATTTTATTTTATTTTCATTATGGTTGTATAGAACTACTCTTTTATAGGACGACCAATTTCCTTCACCAAGAGGGAAAATAAAAATAGGACTACCAATTCCTGGTATAATGTCCTTCTATGCGAGATGGATGTACTGATGTACAACTTGATATTCATAATATGGAAGACATTTTCTGAGGTAGGAGCCCTTTCTAGGCTTCCAAGATTTGGTTATTGTTTATCATATTGCCGTTGATATCTTTTAGTAGATAATGATTTATAATTTCACACATTAATTCAAGTGAGTTTTGATGAGTGCTTGACTACACTGGAACTAGAATGATGTTATCATTTTCAATGAGCCGCCGACTTCCTGTGCTGATGCAATGTTGTGAAGGATGTTGACATTATTGACGGAATTTGATGCTAGCTTGCCAACTTTATACCTTTTTGTTGTGGCCCTGCTAATGCTAGGATGTTTGAGTCTAAGAAAACTCAAGATTGCTATTAACCGTGGAAAAAAAAAAGAAAAGAAAACTCAAGATTGCTATGGTGGTTGCTTCTTCCAAGCCGGCATATATGGCTTACTCATGAGCCATATAGTGATCCTAGCCTATCATGTTAAAAATGGAGGTAAATTTTTTAAGGATGAGATTTATGTATAATATTACACAGAGTCTATCCATAAAAATTTACACCGATTTTACCTCTAACCAAACACATCTGGTATGGTATCAGAAAAATATTTTGGTACCATTTACTTTGACGAGAGTATTCATGTTAATACGTAAGTTTTCAGTTTATGTTTTCTTTATTTCATCCGCATCATTGAATTTGGTGTGGGAAGAAAATCAAAGTTAAAAGTTCAGGCAAAGTTGCTTTTGATGATGTAGCAAAAGATAATAAGTAGCTTTTGACGAGATTTGAACTAGTAAGCTGATAAAATTATACATTGTATTGCAGATAACTAGCGTTTATAAAAGGTTACTCGAGTTATTATTTTTTTCATTAGTAAAATTTGGTCCCTGGGGTGTCCATTTGATGAGTTGAGTTGAGTTGAATCAAAATTGAATTTAGTTAGATTATTTGATCAGCCCATTTTTATGAGTCTAAAATAATGATCTAGCTTGAGATCGGGTTTAATTTGACCCAACCACAACATATAAAGATTTAAATATTATACATAGTAAAATCATAAAATTTTGAAAGTAATATACAAAATTCAAGAGATAATTTACAACATGTTTCAAAATAAATCATATAATAATATAAAAGAAACAGTAACTTATGAAGAGTATATAAATTGAAGTATAAAATATTATTATTTATCATTAATTATCTTTAAAAAACTAACCTTATAAGTAATTATTTGACTTGGGTTAGGTTAATTTGAATAATGACTTGAACAGAAAAGTGTAATAGGCCAAAATTTAGAACCCAAACCTGACCCATTAAACTTTAGGGTGGGTAAGTTGTAAAGTAAGTCTGGTCACAGACACCTTACTTGAAATCGTATGCATACTTCACTTTAGCACCCAAAATAAAGAAAGTATCAATTTAGTTCATGAAATTTTAAAAATGGTTTAAATTGGTTTTTCTGGTAATTCAATTAAGTCCTGGCAAACATTAGCATAATAACTAATTTATATATATAGGCAATTTCATGGACTAAGTTAGTCCCTGCAAACATTAATGTGGTGATTCATGTTAGTTTCCAACTCACGACCCCTTACTATATGGTTACTCAGGATAATGGATCTTCCACTACAACCTATAGATAGGGGTGAAAGTATGCCAGATGGCTCGTTAGGAACCTTTGCCCTAACCTACATTCAGTCTAATTTGACCTAACCTATTCAATAAATACGTTGGGGTAAGGCTTTTCAAAAGTTTTTTTTTTTAAAACGGTTAGGCTTCAAGTAAAGAAAATAACCTATTAAGTCAAGGAAGCTAGCCTCCTCATATTATTGTTATTTATATTATTATTAGTATTAATATTATAATTTAAAAATCTAATGTCAATAGAAATATTATGTCACGACTTGCTTAAGACGTAAGGACAATAAGGATTTGGATCCTCAGGAAGCCTCTAATAATGTGATGTTTAATATGCATAAATAAATCGAATATATTTAAAATATCTCAAGTTTAACTAAATTTCATAATTCTAAAAATGTTTCCAATCACAAATGTTGAACATAAAACTGTAAAATCCATAATCTCAAAGCCAAACATAATTAAATAAATGACTGAAATTCTAAAAATAGTCAAAACAATATGTATGTCAGGATCCTACCTACATAATTATTGGAGTACTACTAACTGACATAACCAATAGTAAGCTTCAATCCAAAGCAAAGCTCACTAAAGAAGTTCCAGTATTCCTGGAGAGGATCCTATGGTGCAACTAATCCTGTAGCTATATTTGTAGGGGAGGAAAAAAGAGGGGTGAGTTCATCAAAACTAAGTGAGTTCTACTCAACGGACATAGGACAACAATATATATACATAACATATACATGCAACTGATATAAAACATTTTATATATAATTACATCTAATTGAAAACAATAATCTAACTAAATCTATGACAATAATTAGTAGAGAACAAAGATATTATACATAAATAACTAACTAATCATGAATCTAAACCAAAGAATAATTTGATGGATACCTAACTAGGTCCCATAAATGGACACCACACTAGGGATGAAAAATATTGGTATAATACGAGAAAAATATTAAGAGAAAACTATGCCAAAAAATACTCAAATTCACAGACTAGATAAAAAAGGGAAGGAACTGACTAAATTTCATAACGATCACTCCTGAAAGAGATTAATTGGAGAAGATTGAGAGAAACCACATTTCTCTCTAGGAAAAAAATCCTTGGCGACTAGGATTCTTAAAAAAATATTTAGGAGTATTATGATATGTCAAATATATACTATGAGTGTAAAATACTCCCATGTAGCATTGTTGGGTATCGCTTCACTTAGCGCTTAACGGAAGCTACTCTCATTCCATCCTGATCGCTACATGCACACACACACACGCATTGAACCTATAGCACTCAATATTATATATATATATATATATATATATATATATATATCTTGTGCAACACACTACTGTATATATTATTTTATTTTTCTTTTGAACGGAACAACACCAGCCAGGGTGTATGACAAGTTGAGTTTTAATAATAAAAATCTCATTATTATATATATATATGTGTGTGTGTAATTCGTGCAACATGATACTATATATATATTATTTTATTTTTTATTTTGAACGAAAAAGGAACAATACCAATACTCAAATTTGACTCGTGCATAATGTGTCATTATAATAATTATAATAATAAAATAGTACTTAGTGCTACTACTTGATGCACACACACACATATATATAGTAGTGCTACCTGTAGTATTTAGCTAAATAATAATAATAATAACATCAACATGCTACACGTTTTCTTTTATTATATTATTAGAGCATTCCATGCATGTATCTTGTATTATAATAAAATAATATTAAAATATCTACCAATTAATAGTAATAGTAATAATAATTCAAATATCCGTATTTGGGATATTACATATTATAATCTATTTAAAATATACCTTATAACTCTTTTTTAAGAAACCTTTGGCCAATTTAAAAATATAATTTTTTTTACATATTTAAAAGTTTTTTGACCTGTTTAAGAGTAGATGTTTTGAATTTTTGGTTTTTTTTAATATTTTATAATTAGATAAGTTTCTAAATAGATATTTGAGTCATACCAGACTTTTAAAAAGATCATACCAAAACCATGAAAAATACCTATATTAAATAATAGGCAACTTAATGAAAACAACAGTCAATTAGACTAAATTCTCAATTCAATCCCTCAAATTTATAGTGGAGACAAATTATCCCAAGATTTGAAAAATCTTATATTAATCCCTGAAATTTTACAAATAGGGATAAGTTAGTCCTTTATTAAATTATCATCTGAAATGTTAACAAAAATGTCACGTGTTCTATTAACTTGCTTTTGTGTATTGTTAATTTTCACGATGAGCCATAACTTGCTCCTACTGTCTACAGAATAAAATGACTTAAGGTCAAAATCTTCGTTTAGGAGCGTTATATAAGAGAGAAGATAAAGAAGAAAGTGTAACGCTTTAGAGATAATGCTCCCCATGAAAATTAACAATACACATAAATAAGTTAACAATACATGTAAGTAAGTTAATAGGATACACGACAATTTCAAAGAAACTCTCTCCAATTGTGAAATTTGATGGACTAATATGTGAGTTTTAAATTTAAAAAACTAATTTATTTCCCATTATAAATATGAGGGACTAAGTTAGGGTTGTAGTAGCCAAATGTATTTAGGTCAAAACCTAAGAACTTGTTTGATTTTAGTTTTAGCTTTTAATTTTTAGAATTTTGTGAAGGAAATCCTAAAAATCAAAAATTAAAATTTATAATTTTTAGTATTTCTTTTATGAAATTTAAAAAATTAAAGCTGAAAGCTAAACAAATATGAGCTAACTTATTCCATTTTCAACCCCAGCTACCGGCCTCAACCTCGTACGAGTTTCTTATTAAGTAAAACTGTTTTACCAGCAGTAGCACATGCAGATGTTGATTGGGCTTGTAAGTCGGGTTATGGGTAAACCAGAACACTGGCTCCATACCCACAAAACCGTTCATGTAAAACCCTCCCTAACTCCCATTTCCATTTCGCCTATGTCCTCCTTAGTCCTTCCTCTTCGGAGTGCTCAAACGTTTGCGCTGTTGCTCTGCGGGACCATGAACCGCCTGAAGCAAATCGTCGCTTCCCTCAGGCTCCTCGACTCGCCACGCCTCACCCGAGTTCTCTCGACTCGGTCACTCACACTCACTCGGAACCAGGTGACTCACTTCTCGCTCTTCTCCACCACCACTACCACCCCTTTTGTTTCGCTCTCGCAATTTTCGCTTTTCCAACAACAGTCACCAAAAGCTCTACTTTTCTTCGAAACCCAATTCCGTTGTTGAGCTTGTTTTGGCCAACGATTGGTCCCAAGGGTTAGAGCTAGAGTTAGACAAGTGTTGCCCTTCTCTGACCCATGAAACTGTTCTTTACGTTCTGAAGAGATTGGATAAAACCCCTGAAAAAGCTTCTTGCTTTTTCAATTGGGCCAGTGAGAAACAATGGTTTAGACCAAGTTCCTCACTGTATAGCTTGGTTGTTAGGATATTGGCCAATAAGGACACGATGAAACAATTTTGGATTGCTCTGAGGATGATGAAGGAACAAGGGTTTTATCTTGATGAAGAGACATATGTGACAATTTCAATGCTTTTTAAGAAGGAAAAGATGCACAGTGATTCTGTTGCTTTGAGACACTTCTATGATCGGATGCTTCAGGAAAATGCAATGCAAAGTGTTGTCACCAAGGTGGTTGGCATCATTTCAGGGTCGGAGTGGGGTGATGAGGTTTCCAATGAATTGGAGAAGCTTGAAATTCAGCTTTCGGATAACTTTGTGATAAGGGTTTTGAAAGAGCTTCGAAGCCGTCCATCAAAGGCTTATAAGTTCTTTCATTGGGTTGGGAAGCAGTCTGGTTTTGAGCATAATACAGTGACTTATAATGCAATTGCAAGAGTTCTTGCCAGGAGTGACTCAATTGAGGAGTTTTGGAGTATTCTTGAGGAGATGAAGAGTGTTGGTCATGAATTGGATATCGATACTTATGTGAAAATAACGAGGCAATTTCGGAAGAGTAGGTTGGTGGAGGATTCTGTCAAGCTTTATGAGCTTATGATTGATGGCTCATACAAGCCATCAGTTCAGGATTGCATTATGCTTTTAAGGAGCATATCTGAATGCGATACCCGAATCTGAATTTAGTTTTCAGAGTAGCTAAGAAATACGAGTCAGCTGGGCACACTCTCTCCAAGGCAATCTATGATGGAATCCATAGGTCTTTGACAGGTGCTGGGAAATTTGATGAAGCTGAAAATATTGTTCAGACTATGAGAAATGCTGGCTATGAACCTGATAACATCACGTACAGTCAACTGGTTTTTGGACTTTGTAAGATGAGGAGGCTTGAAGAAGCATGTAAGGTGCTGGAGGAGATGGAATCTGGTGGATGCATCCCTGATATCAAGACTTGGACCATCTTGATCCAAGGGCACTGTGATGCCAATGAAGTAGATAAGGCATTACTTTGTTTTGCCAAGGTGATTGAAAAGGGATGTGATGCCGATGCTGACCTTCTGGGTGTTCTGGTTGACGGTTTTCTTAGTCAGAAGAGAGTAGAAGGTGCTTACAAGTTGCTTGTAGAGGTTGTTGGTAAGACTGGGTATCTCCATGGCAAGCTACATTTAAGAATCTAATTGAAAAGCTGTTAGGATTTGGGAAGTTTGAGGAGGCACTTGACCTCCTTCGTTTAATGAGGGCACACAACTACCCTCCATACCCTGAACCCTTTGTGCGCTATATTTCAAAGTTTGGGACAGTAGAGGATGCTGCAGAATTCCTGAAGGCATTGAGTACGAAAACCTACCCATCCCAAGCAAGTTACCTTCATGTTTTTGAATCTTTCTTCCGTGAAGGTAGGCTCTCTGAGGCCAAAGATTTGTTGTACAAGTGTCCTCATCATATACGTAAGCATAGGAAAATCACTGAACTTTTTGGTTCAGCCTAGAGTGTTGTTGCTGCTACTTGATAGCTAGAATTTTCATTTTTTCCCTGCTATCTGTATTTGTTCAAAAGATTACTAGTATCGACTTTGATCAAGCTGTTAGATGGATTTGGTCAATGGCCATTGGAAAATCTCTTGGATTAAAGATATGATGCTTGTATAAGATTCATACCTGAAATTGTAAGAGACGTTCATGTATGACCAGCGCTGTTATCATTATAACAGCAATTTTTCAAAGATTTACCCATTTCAGCTTTCATGTTTTTGTTGCATGGATGTACATGCTACAATTTATAATGTGGAAAATATTTTTGGAGGTGGCCACTGGTTTGGATTTTAGGATTTGTTCATTGTTTATTATGTTAGCTTTGGTATCTTTTTAGTACTCCTGGTCAGAAATTTCACTATTAAATTTCAACTGGGTTTCTGCAAGTGCCTGGCATCTCACTTATGGAGCAAGAATGTTGTTCTTGAATCATTATCAAGTTAATCAAAACAACAAAAAAGGGAAAAATCGTTATCAATGAACCATGAACCTCTCCCAGGGCTTTCCAATTTACTCCTTCATAATTTTTTTAGTCATTTGATTTAATTATATTTATTATTAATCCTTATTAAAAAACAGTAGTTTCAGATATTTAACTTCGTTAACTATATAGTAAGTTTGTTTCGAACTAGACGTTAGTTTTTTATTTCGAACTGCAAACCAGTGTAAAACTGTGCAAGTTCTACCTTGTTCGCCTTCTTTTTTGTCTTTTTGGGTCAACTCTTTCTTCACTTTCTTACTTACTGTTATTGCTTGATTTCTTAGCTGGGCCCTGTTATTTAACTAACGACTGGGTTATTTGTTTCATTGTCTTTCTTGTGTTTTAACTGACATGACGTTTCAATTTAGTGCGTGAACAATTTGCTTAGAAATTCATATAAATAATTTTATTGAGCTTCTGGAACGGGAACTTCATTCAACCTCTCCTCGAGCTACACACTCATAGTATGAGAATAAGACTTGGCAGCGAAGAGAAGATGTGAGTTTGGAAATGGAAATGAGATTGTAAGTTAATTGAGGAATGTTAAAAAACATTGGCTAGGGACAAATCATTGGAAAAGAAAACACTGCCACGATGTTTGAGAAAATTTGGCTACCATTGGGTAAGTTGATAATTATTGGTTTTATTCCCTTGTAGTTGCTGAATTGGGACAAGGAAGAGCAAGCATAATCAGTTGCACTTGTGTCCAAAATCCAGCAAGAAAGTAAAGCACTACAACAGAGGAACCAAAAATTACCAGAGGGGGATCTTGGGAGTGGGAAGAGGATATGTGGTTGATTGCAGTAAAACAAGAAGTTTTTGCTACTGCCCATGAGTGAAGAATGAACCAGAATTCTCAAGACTTGTCTGAGTGGCGTGAGTCATTGGCACAGGACCTCGATCATCAGTAGCATCTGAGGCAATATTATGAACCAATCCATGTCCATGTTGCACGTTGGGAGGAAAGCCATGTTTGTGAAAGCATTGATCAATAGTGTGACCAAAACAAGGCTCAGGATTAGTTGTTCCACTCCATATTGGGGACCAACATTGATCCACCCTTTAAGACCATAGAGCCCTAAAGATTATTGGGACAAAGTTATGTAACATTCATCAACATCAAGTTTATTGAAAAAAATGCTTGTCTTCTTGCCTCAGCTACTGATGTGTGAGCTTTAGTTGAAAAAATGAAAAGAAAATTAAAAAGTTATTGTTGTATGTGTACAAAGAAATGATGAGGCTTGATTTGATTTGGGCTAAAGGAAATGATGCTATGTCGATTTATTCAAGTGAAAGAAGGAGGCACACATCCTGGATCAACCGCCTGACTCTGCTGCACTACTACCGTCACCTGTAGACGATGGCATTGAAAAAGTGGCTGATGGCAGCGATGACGTCGCTGGAGGAGAAGATGGTGTTGCCTTTGGCTTATGCTTCGTCAGCCATGGGTAGAGGAGATTGGATGGGTTGGGTTTGGGGTAAGAAGGGGAAAAAGGGGGTAAGGGAAAATAAATGTTAGATTGGAAGCATATAGAGAGGGGGAGGGGAGTGCCCCCATTTTGGCTTTGGAGATTGGATTTGCGAAAGTAGATCTAGAAGAGGTGAGTGAACAATGGCTAGGGAAGCCAAGGCAACAAGTGGCGGAGGTGACGATGGAAGCGGTGGCGGTGGCGACAATAGGGTGAAGGTGGTGAGGTGAGTGACTAAAAAAGATTGAAGGCGAAGTGATGCAAAGAGAAAATTAGAAATTGAAATAAGGTTAATTTAGTAAATTAGAGAAATTCTAGGGTGGATTAATGTTGGCCCCCAACATGGGGCGGACCAATTAATCCTGAGCCCCAAAACAATTACCTTGGCCTCATGAAGAAATGTCGATAGCGGCTATCAAAGTTGGTTGAGGCTTGATTAATATGGGAAAGGCTTGAGGAGCATGATCTGCAAGCGATCATCCTAGAAGTGTTCATTTAAGCCTTGAGGAATTCAATGACAAACTCCTTGTCACAATATCCTTGAATTATGGAGATGAGAGTGCAAGAACACATCATGACACACGCATAAGGGGAAATAAGATAAGGGGTTTCCAACTCCTCCAACACCTTGAAGATGAGTGAAGTAGGTGGAGATGGATCGATAACCTTGTTTGAGAGAGTAAAAGTCTTCTAATAGAAAGGAGATGTGATAATCATCACTTGGGCGATTTCCTTGTTGAGAGATTGATTAACCCAAAGATATAACAAGTGTGTTGCAATGAGACCAAGCCTAGACATCAGATCTATTGGATCGGGTTTCGAATTGATCCTTATTCTTAGCTGAAGTGCCATCAAGACTTTGCATGACCAAGTATGATAGTTGGATATGAGAGTGGAAGAAATGATGGGAACACTAGGGATGCTTTGGTTATTTTCAATTTTCATTCTAGTTTTCTAGTTTTAGTATTTCATTTTGGGAGAAAATTTCTTGATTTGAAAAATATTTTCTAATGGCTCCATTGATTTACTTTATTCATTTTTTCTTGAATAAATTTTAAGTCAGATATATTAATAATATTGTTTATTAGCCAATCTTATTTCAATAAAATAATATCAATTAAGTAAAAAAAAAATTACAATTCTCTCTTGAGTTTTGTTTCTTCAATGTTAGTTGACATTGTTTGTTCTAACTAATGGATTTTATTGAGACAAGATGAAGATTGACGCAATTAGAATAAGCTTCATCTGTATTTTCACTTAATAATGTAAGTTGTTGATGGTGATTATTCATGACGATAAATTATAGCTTTTAGATCCAAGTAATTCAGAAATAATCTAGAGATATAATAAAAAATAAATAAAAAACATTAATGTTTTACTCAATGGTTGATTTTTTTATTTTTATTTTTTTGATAAATTACTCAATGGTTAATGACAAATAGTCAAATAGAAAGAGATAAATATCCTTGAATTATGGGGATGAGTGCAAGAACATATCATGACACACGCATAAGGGGAAATTGGACAAGGGGTTTCCAACTCCTCCCAGACACCTTGAAGATGAGTGAAGTAGGTGGAGATGGATCGATAACCTTGTTTGAGAGAGTAAAAGTCTTCTAATAGAGAGGAGATGTGATAATCATCACTTGGGCGATTTCCTTGTTGAGAGATTGATTAATCCAAAGATATAACAAGTGTGTTGCAATGGGACCAAGCCTCATAGATCAGATCTGCTGGATTGGGTTTCAAATTGATCCTTATTCTTGAGTTGAAGTGCCATCAAGACTTCGACAACCAAGTATGATAGTTGGATTGGTCGATGAGAGTGGAAGAAATGATGGAAACACAGGGTGCTTTTGGTTTAATTTTCAATTTTATTTTTAGTTTTCTATTTTTTATTTTTAGTATTTCCTTCATTTTGGAGAAAATTTCTTGATTTGAAAAATATTTTCTAATGGCTTCATTGATTTACTTTATTAATTTTTTCTTGAATAAATTTTAAATCAGATACATTAATAATATTGTTTGCTTAAGCAATCTTATTTCAATAAAATAATATCAATTAAGTAAAAAATAAAAATTACAATTCTCTCTTGAGTTTTGTTTCTTCAATGTTAGTTGACATTAGTGTTTGTTCTAACTAACGATTTTATTGAGACAAGATGAAGATTGTCAGTTAGAATAAGCTTCATTTGTATTCTCACTTAATACGTAAGTTGTTGATGGTGATTATTCTTGACAATAAATTATAGCTTTTAGATCCAAGTAATTCAGAAATCAATCTCAGAGATATAATAAAAAATAAATTAAAAAACATTAATGTTTTACTTAGTGGTTGATATTTTTTATTTTTATTTTTTTGATAAATTACTCAATGGTTAATGACAAATAGTCAAATAGAAAGAGATAAATATATTTGAATAGGCACGCATGAAGTAACTAGCAAAGAGGTGTTTCTTTTTTTAATTCAAAGATGAAAAATCAGATGTTTCATTCCAAAGGTAAATAACAGGGGTAAGGCCAAATTGACCAATACCCAGGTTAACCTTGGCGGGCTTGAGAAAACGTTGCCACTTAACAGCGCTAGTCATACCAAGCCGAGCCTAATGGCAAATTGCAACCAATTTATAGTTGGACCTTCGGTTGAGATGAACATTTGGATATTCCACTTTGTCACTAGCCTAATGGCCACACAGTCACAAAAATTAGGATAACAAAGACAAAACTCTTTCTCCTCAACCAGAAAAAGAAGAATTTGTGTCAGCCTCAGCTTATCCCTCTCCTTATGTCAGTTCGTGAGGCTGAGATTTCATGGAGCAACAAGGCCATGACATGATGAAGACAAAGCTTTCTCAGGGCCAATAGGGAGGCACCATGAAGAAGAGGCTAGAGCTTGAAGAACAACATCACCATCAACACCAAGACTTGGAAATATTGAAAGCCGTGGCACAAGCCTGGTACAACCACTCAGGAAGCTCTAGGCCTATGAGTGAGTTTGAGGCACACCCAAGAAATTTCAAAGGCAAGCCTTCAAGGTTTAAGCTCGAAGCATTGAGCAAGCCATCGACAACTAGGGACACATGCCCTGCCACTTACTGGGATTTTCAACAGTCACTTTGGGACTCCTATGAGCTTGTGACAGTGTCAAGAAGGATAGAAACTGGGTTAGCTATCGATAACCCATTTGATGACTTAAGTGGTTCCATCCGGGCACAGCGAAGGCGTAAGCCGGAGAGTAAGAATAGCCTCAGGAATCTGTTCTATCATTTTTCTTCTAAGAGATTTAATCCCAACAAAGTTCCACAGGAGAATGATACATGAGTTTCATTTTGTTCAATATGATACCTGAAATTCTGGCTTACTGAGGTTTCTTTGTTTTATTTTGGCTGTCGAATAGCTTGAGTTTTATGTTATGCTTGAATGATGTATTAGGATGTTGATACCCACAAAAGGTAAAGTTGAAATAAACAACAAACCATAACATACTAATTAAATAAGAGTTGTGTCATATCTTCGTACATTAATAGTTGATACATGGAAAAGTACTACATGAATATAATCACTCCCAGGTTGTAAGGAAACAAAATGGCTGGCTAAGCAGCCATTTGTTCACACCATCATACTACTGAGGAAGCCTGCAAAGCAAACTAGGCACAATAAATGATCATAGGTTTTTCAAGTCCTAAAGAGGTCTTCCACATTCTGCAATTCAAAAGGGTTATATATCACTAAAGTGAGCCAATCTGAATCGTGGTAAGCAAGCCAACTAGGATGAGCCAGATTTGTTCGTCATTACAGCTCTAATCTTAATAAGGAAAAAAAAATTTACAGGATTCTAATGCAGACCAGAACTCAACCTGAAAACATTCCAAAGTGTGTTTAAATTTTCATTTGACAATTTAAAGCCACAATTTGGAAAAAAAAAAATAAGAAAAATGCTTTTACTTGAACCTTTAAAAGGTTTAAAAACTTCTCCAGCAGAGAAACTTAAGTAGGCTCTACAAATAATACGATACTCAGAGTCAGGTGTAAATCCTCTTATTTCACTTTTTGACATGATGTGATCATATTTTAATCCACACCTTTGATTAAAGTTAAAAAGGAAATTGCATATATCAAATGCAGAACTCATCTATGGGGAAGATTTGACATGACACGATGATGTTAAAAATCAACCCAAGAAGATCCAAACCCTGCGATAAACCCGACCACCCACACAGAAACCCCTGGACTTCTTGTTTCATTTTCCTATATTGCAAACTACAATAGCATGAATTTCATCCCACACTTCAACAAAACTGTAAATTTCTCGCACAACGTTGAGACGAATAAGTCGAGAGGCAGGCGGATACAGCGAAGCTAGGTTACAATGAACCATCCTTACACATTGCGCATTTAGCAGTTAGCAATCCATCATATAATGAACAGTTGAGAGTAGGCCAAAAAGCCTCGTCAAAGTCTGACCCTTCCCTTTCAGGAGTCACTGATCCAAATGTGGAGACCAGCTATGGTTACTATTGGCATTTCAATCAGTCCTACCCCACAAGTATTGTAACCAAGGCCACTCATCATAAGTAGAACGCTGCCCCATCACAGTGAGAGAATATGCACATGCACTATCAGGAAAAAGCTTGTCCCAAATTAAAATAAGGCTTAACCCATAAATAACAAAAACGATACAGCATCATACTTATTTACATACTAGGGCAAAGTCACCAGTCATACACATTATATAGGATCCAACATAACCGATCCAAACTGTCGATAGCACCACAGTACAACATTTAGTTAGGTAATTAGATAGATAATTAAGAGTGCCTGGCGAATATTTAGCATCCTGAACACCGCTTCCCTGCGTTTGGATTTATAACAGACATTTCAAATAAACCTACTCGTCTCCTCCATTGATTAAATCCATAACAACACGTTTGATGCTTCCCTTATTTTTCTTCAGCAGCTTCTTATTCACCACATTGTCACGGAAACCCTACATTCACACCATATCACTAATCAAAATTACATGAAGTCCAACAATATAAAAGCAAAGACAATTGATGATAAAAATAAAATTAAAATAATATAATAAGCAACATCAACTAGACAAACCAACTGAAAAAAAACAAAAAAGAGCAGTCCAGAAACAGCTTACCATGTCCTGCAACTCTTCAAGGATGGGGTCCCACTCAGAAACACCACAGAGATCATCAACAGACTGTTCCAGATTGTACTCATTCATCCTCAGGATCTCTTTGTTCAAATCAACCTGCTTAAAACCCATCTCCTCAAGCTCTTTAAGGAGAGTTTCTTCTACAGGATTATTTCCTCCCCCAATTCCAAAAGATGTTGGTTGAGCATCTGCAGTTGAGAATTGCTGATCAGTGGGAAAAGCCTTAAGGAGAGTCTCTTCTACAGGACCATTTCCTCCCAATTCCAAGAGATGATGGTTGATCATCTGCGGTTGAGGAATGCTGATCAGGGGGAAAGCTGGGGCTGTTGCAGATAAACCAATAATGGGGAAAGAAACAGATGAAGATGGCGCAGACATTGCAAGGGCAGGGGTTGAATCAGCAGGGCCAACAAATTTAGCCTCATCAACAGGGAGTTTGTTTTCTAGGTCTTGCTTTGGATGCTTATCAACCACTTGATTCACAGATTCAGTGGAAGCATCAAGATTGAGGTGTTGAAGAAAAACTTCAGCTTCCTGAGGCTGAGCATTGATATCTATAATATGGGGCCCTTTAGAGCCATTGACAGCAAGTGGAATGTTCAGGTTCAGGCCTTGAGAGCTATCATAAAATGAGTCCTTGAGAGAAGCATCAACCTGCAAGTACGATAATGAAAGAGGGGCAAGAATATCATTGAATCATTAGAAATAACACCTCACTTCTCAGCAGAAAATGTTAAAAAGGCCTACAACGTTATCATTTTACCTGAATAAGAACCCAAACACGTTGACCAAATTTTTGTCCAGATGGAGATGCCATCTTCCAGTATGAAACATATCGACCAGGTAACTGAGGTGCTCTAAAGCTGACTGCAATGTCAAGTTCCTTGTCCACCGGGACACCATCCTCAGGAACCTGGTATGTTTAATCAAAGAGAACGCTCAAAAGACAGACATGCTAAAGATTCTATAGCGTGCAAAACAAACCTAGGGAGAAGATTATAAACATAAGAAGAATGATGAAACGGCAATATGAATATTTAGCAAACCTCTAAGTAAACTGAATGAGAGGCACTAAACTGGTCTCCTCCAATCCAAACAAGTTGAGTTCCCTTGGGCCACACTTGAGTGCCATTGTTGCGCATCCGCCAGATTTTAGTAAATGCAGTTGACGGAGCCATCATTGTACCATCTATCACATTCACATCCAAAATGAACCGACTATCTAGCTTAGGCTTTGCATGCTTCGAAGTAGCATCTGCTGCAAAAACATGTGGCACTGTCGGGGGTGGCACTGCTGGGTAATAGATCCGACTCCCAGGTGGCTGCACCAAAAAAGATAAACAGTTGTAAATGTGTAAAGTAACAAATGGAGAAAATAAGGGAAAGCAGTGTGCAGAAAGGTCATAAATCTCAGTACATATTCATATGCCCCCGATAAGTGCCGCAGGCCACGAGCAGACAAAGGCCGGTCGATTCTGGTATAATCACTCTCATTACCCATTTCATTGAAGCAGATGCTACAGAGGTCATAATTTTCCTTCCTGCGGAAGAGAGAACAAAAGTCATGTGAACAACCCTGAAACTATTTCACAATATCAGAAAAAAATATGGTACTCACACTTTTGATTTGAATCGAGGTCCAGTTATTGGATAGATGCCACAGCCATCACAGCGGACACCCTTGTGGAACATACCACTCGCCTCAGTGTAGAACATACCCCTGTGAAGCATACCTTGCTTTCCCATGGGTGGCCCCAAATTAACAGGAAAACCCCGCCCAAAATCAACAGGAGGAACAGCCCTTGGAAACGGATGTGCATTGACAGCACCAGATCCTGTTGCAGCCATCTGGAATGGGATTGTCTTAGGAATTGCATGATTTGGAGATGTCCCACTACCTTCACCCTTACAAACAACACCATTATCAGTACACTTTTTACCCTTTTTGCCGTCACCATCAGGGGCTGCTGGTGAAACAGGTGCAGCATTCAATTTTGTCGACTGAGATGAATAGGGATCAGTGGGAAGGGTATTGAGATCAACAGGGGTAACTCCTGCCGCTACACCTCTAGTTACATTTCCAGCTGCCACCTTTTGATCAGCATTGGAAGTTTTGTCCACACGTGTAGGTTGTGGACCTCTTGCTTCAGAAGAGGTGGATTCTTTAGGAACACCATTATTTGAGCTTACACCAGCTGCAACATGAGCCTGGAAATAAGGACTTGGAATTCCCATTTTGGAAAGGTAATCAGCAATATTAGCAGCCACTGGGCTTGTAGAAACTGAGTTAATTGTTAACTTAGACACAGCTTCACCCAGAGACTTCCAAGCATCAGGAGAAATGACAACAGGTACAGTTCTAGCTGTGTTTTCAGCCCCGGCCTGTTGACTGGCAGTAGAAGACCTTGGGCCTTTTCCTTCAGAAGAGGATGATTCTTTAGGAACACCATTTCCTGAGCTTGGACCAGGAGCAGCATGAGCCTGGCCATGAGGACTTGGAACACCATTTCCTGAGCTTGGACCAGGTGCAGCATTAGCCTGGCCATGAGGATTTGGAACAGGGATTGCCATTTTGAACACGGAATCAACAATAGCAGAAAGAACTGGACTTGAAGAAAACAAGTCAGTCGTTAACTTGGCTACAGGCTCACGTACGGGCTCTGGCAAACCCTCGAATGCATCAGGAGCAAACAACACTTTTGCTGATATGGGGGTGGCACTTCCACTGGAGCTGCCATCAGACTTGGCACCACTGTCATTGCTGAAATGCACATAAATTTTCAAGAATTTCAGGTCCTGCCTCATCACATCTTGCAAATCAGCATCATCCACAAGGGTCACGGAGTCGCCATCTTCATCAATATATGTCAGCACCAAATTGGCATCAGCAGCGAAATTGAAAAGAGAAAGTATCTTGGCCCTCAACCCAGCCATGTCAAGATCCAAGCGACTATTATCGTTCACACGAGCAGTGAAGCGCCTGAGGGTATCTCCATATTTCACCTGTACAGCAAGAAAGTGATGCAAGAAAAAGGAAAAAGAAGAAATTAGAAAGATTATAGAACTACTCATTAAGACTCAAGCAAAATGAAGAAACAACCATACGCCAACAAAAATTGAAGAACAACGCGAAATTATTGATCAGCAAAGTCTCGCACAACAATCACAAGTCCAACATATAACGTTAGAAACGCTAACTCAGAAACGTAGTGAAATGAACCAAGTGCTACTTATCAATCGTCTACCAGGAATAGCAATCTCTACACAAGTAAAAATTTCACAAACAGAAAACCTTTCAGATGGCCCACACCCACACCACCTCAAAAAAATAAAATAAAAGAAATACACTCATCGGGCATATGCTTAGACCCAAAAACATTGATTTTCGTTAAGCCCACGCTGAAGAACTAAAACTGTTTTATGGGGCAAAACCAAACTACTAATACCGAGAACCCAGAGCATGAGTTGAGAATTCAGTTCCATTCTTTCTTTTTTTCTTTTGAAAAAAACGCTAGAACACAAAGCGGGTATATAAAATTATATAATTCCAAGCACCGATCATCAAACAAACAAAATTAAAGGCAAAATCGGAAAGGTATGCATGTTAAGTCACGCTCAACCGGACCGTAACAACATCGACCACGAATCGAAAACAAATTGATCACAGAGCTAGACCTCAAACTCTAAAATCAGCTGACAGAAACGTCATGAACCAAAAACAAAACCGAGTGACTTCATTTTCCGCCCTGCAATTCCCAAACGAGACTAAACACAGTGCCATCAAAACACATCAGATAATGATAAATAAAAGGAATTAAAAATGATTTCAGACCGAAGATCAAACCCAAGAAAAAAAAAAAAACAGGTGAAAAGAGGGGAATTTAGAATGGGAACCTTGATCACTAACGAAGACTCCATCACGACGTTGAGAAACGTTGCACAGATAGCGTTAAGAGAGAGCACTGAAACCCTAACCCTGATGGGGAAAGGACAACGATTCTGAACAGAGAAAAAGAAAACAGAGAATTGGATTGGGAGCGATTATGCGTGGGTGCGTACCCGAAAGCCGCTTTGTTCGCTGTGAGCAACAGAGATATATATTGAGCTGTGCCTTTGCTAGCAAGAAATTTTTCGTTTTTTCGACTTTTTTTTTGTTTTTCTTTTCAGTCGAAAATTGAACAACTTCTTGGCAAAGTTAACCGCGGGACCCGCAGATAGATAATATCATGTCGATGATGTCATCGTTGTAATTATCTGCTTCTTTATTTTTTATATTACATATTATATATTATATTATTTAAAATATTATTTATGCAAAATAAAGTATAAAATATTATTACACATGATACATTATACATCTAATCTAATCTACGCTTCTAATCTAAAATCTAAAATGTATACGTTATAAATATGTCAAAGAGAAAATACATGACATCTTGTTTTGTAAATTTCACAGAAAAAAAATCTTATGTTGTAAGTATTATGAAAGAAAAATTAATGTTTCGCCGATAAGAGCGAGAAACGGTGAGTAAGTTGCAATTCTAAAATAAAGTTCAAATCTTAAAATTTGTAAATTATTTAACTTAATTCTTATTTTTCACAATATCTGTTATATGTTATTAAAAGTATTTTTGTTCAAAATTGGGTAACATTAATCATAGAATTTAATTAAGATATATTGATAATATAAAAAAATTATATTATCATCCAATCAAATTAGATTTTCTTATGTATATAACTTTTTAAGAATTGAGATGAGAGTTAGTCAAATTTAGCTAATATGATAAAATGCGATTGAATAATATATAAAAATGTTTTACATAATTAGTGCATTGACATTGAATTCTAAGCAATTATTTTAATTGAGATTTTACTAATAGTGCATTTGGATTTATGTTGATAGGTTCAAAATTGATTTTAGACATCAAAAATTGATTCTATTAATTTTTAGTAATGTTTAATTTTGGCATATTAAAATTAATTCTTACTTTTAGAATTGATTTTGGAATAAGTGAAAATTTATTACTTCCTATTAAAATTATTTTTAGAAAAACTACCAAGCATAAGTCATTATATTTTAAAATTAATTTTAATTAAATCAGTTATAATAAAATTAATTATACAAACATAGAATTAAACATGTCATAATAATTCATTGTGTTGTCAAAGAATCCTCCCACTAGACTTAATGTCTGTTAAGACATTAGGTTTACTTTTATGGTGTATTTGGTTGGAGGAAAAATGAGGTATAAATTATTATGGATGAACTCAATGTCATGAAAATTACACCAATATCTCTTTGTTTGCACAATTGTCACCAAAGGTTGCTTATAATCATTAAAATTACACTAGTCTTCTATATTGTTATTAGTTTATCAATTTAAATGACAAAAAAAAGTGACATGTTTATGACTACTAATAATAAAATTGTAATATCTTAACAATTTTAACATATAAATTGATAAAATGCCATTTTATCATAAATTATAGTTATAAGTTTCATTCTCATAGAATAAAAAATGGTATTTTAGTAAATTTATATGTCAAATATTGAGAAATATTGTAATTTTTGTTTAATTAATTTGCAAATTTTTATAATTTTACCAAATTTTCAACAAAACTCCTACGGTTTAAAACTTTGTAGTCATGTCCTTTAGGTGAATTAAAACTTGTAATCAAGTCTTTATAATGAGGGGAAGTTTTTAACCATTTATGTGAATCTAACTACCATTACAAAAATATGATGGTGGGCCAAAAAAACAAACAAGATGATAGATATTTTTACTAATAAAAATTGAAATTGGCCCACCATATTTGAGTAAATATTTCATATAGTTCTACAAGAAAATTTTACAGGATAATTTAATCTCTCAAAGTCACTTAAGATTTTAATAATATGACATTAGTTCTTTGTGCATTTAATCCTTTAAATGAAATTATACACGTAACAATTAATATGACGTTAAGTGACAAGTCATCTAAAGTATATTAGAATTTAAAATTACTCATTTTAATTGGTGAAATTACATAAAATGAGTAATTTTATGGCTTTAATAGAAATTTCCACCAAGTCATAAAATGATTTATTTTGTATAATTTTATACAAAAATAAATGTAATATGTACCAAAATGATGTCATCTTGCTTGTTAATATTTTAATAACACATTATTATTGTCTAAGTCACGTGTGTAAACCACCAACAGAAAGGCTAATATATCTATAATTTTCAACCTTAAATGACTACGAAATTATTTTTTCCTTGAAAACTAAATAAAAAAATTTTAAGGGACCAATTTTATTTTATTTTTTGCTAAGATATTAAGGATAAGAGATAAAGATAAAAGTCAAACTTATAACCTTATGTAACTCATTAAAATATGCATAAGTTTATTATTAGAGCTTCACTCACTACTCTATTTGATTTTTACCAATGATATAATTATAAAATATATATATGAGATTTTATATAATATATTTATGATATAAGGAAAAAAAATGGTGAGCCATTTTAATATTTATTCTTCAAGATCCACTGTTTTTTTTTTTTCAACCGACAGAATGTTATATAAAGATGATACGGGGATATCGTCATATCGTTACTCAATTTTGTTACTTTGTCGGTTGAACATATTGAGCTGAGTATGTGCTCAAATCGAGACACGTGCATCTAATTTTGACCACAAGTTTCCGACGTGACCTTAATCCCCACACCTCATTTCCTCACCCAATACTCCCCCGAAAACAAGCGAATGTGCTCGACTGCAGAAAGCAAGAAAAAGTAAAGCGAGAGAGGGAGGGAGGGAGAGAGAGAAGAGTAAGAAAAGAAGAAGGGAAAAGAAGGTTTAGATAAAAAAAAAAATTAGTTGGGCAAATAAGGCAGAGAAAAGGGGATGCATGCTCAAGAGGAAAAACGAAGAAAAGAAAAGAATTGAGTGATAAAGAGAAGAGGAAGAAAAGAAAGAAACGGAAATGAAGCGGAGAACAAACAGATAGAGGAAGTAAGGCAGATAAACAGGGGCATGGAAGAAGATAAGCGGAACCAAAAACAAAGTAAGCAATGGAACCGTGGTGGGGCTGGCAGTATGGCACAGTCGGCGTTCATGCTAGCGATTAAGAGGTACAGTAACGAGCAGAAATTTATGTATTTTTTGTTAATGAAATTTAAGCTATTAAAGGGTTATGAAATAGTATATCTATATCTATTTTGTTGCTATTAAAGTGTTGTCACTAGATAATTCACAAGTTGCTTTTTTATTATTATTATTATTATTATTATTTTGATAGCAAATTAAGAATTTCTTATTATGATATTTGCATTACTTAATATTATTTAATTATGAATTAGTATAATTAGCAAATTTATTTATTTAGTTTGTATAAATCTAATTTTACACTGTGACATACTATTTTGAATTGTCAAGTTCTAGGTGAAAATTTCTTATGAGACCGATATCAAAGTTTTAAAATTTATTTAACTCTTACATTAGATTAAAAAAAATTAGTATCTTTGAGACTTCGACGTGTATGGGCCTCGAGTCCTGAACTCCATGGACACTGAGTATTGAAAACTGGGACCTGGCGTATTGAACTCGTGAAACCATGGGCTGTGAGTATTGAATTCTTGATACCGGGCCTTGAATGTTGATTTGTTGAACTCTTGAGGAGATAATTTGAAAGGATGACCTTTGCAAGGATTGAATGTCGAACTCTTGATGCCTTAAATCAAGATATTGATACTTTTGAACAAAAAATTTGAAGGAACTCCAGAGCCAGCTGCAGCAGACGCAGAACTGAACCATCCAGATGTGCCATAGACCAGCCTGAATTTGGCAGACTCCCACCTGGTTAGTTTCTTCAGTTTCCTTCCTTTCTATTGTTTTCATAGTTAAGGAGTCCACAACAGAATGAGGTTCCCCGAATTTGAATTGAAATCAAATCACAATCTACCTAATTTCAACCAAAACTATAAAAACACCCGGATAAAGCATGATATTCCATCTTAATTTTGATATTTTGGTCCTTACCCGTGGCTGGTCAATACTGATTCAATACGGCAGACACAACTTGCAATAAAGATTTTCAATCCAGGTGCTTGACCATTGTTAATGATACGATAGGAGGAAAATCAAGTCCCATCTAATCATCTTCTCTCCACGCATTTCTTAGCAACCTGATCTATGTTGCAGTTTCTTGGTTAGCAAATTAGTTATTCATCTTCCAAATTATAATCATGGGACAGCAGAACAGTGTGACATTCCACCCCTGCTGATATTGCAAATAGTGACTGCCACACAATATCTTGTGTTTGGATTTTCTATTTCATATTTATGGAAGTCTTTGAAATATTTAAAAAATGAAAGTGATTTTATTTGAGCTGTAAATCAAATTTTGTGTTTGGATTTTTTAAAAAAATAAGAAATAGTTTTGACCAACGTTGGATAATGGGATTGATCAAGGTGATTGATGTGTTGGTCCGGGTTCAAGCCTTGAGAATTCAAAAAAAAAAAAAAAAAAAAGTTTTAAAACCCCTACCCTCTCAAAGGACCTCTGTCAAGTTGGGCCAATATCAGTGATTTTATCAAAGGAAAAAAACAAAGATTTCATTTGTGAACTTATGGGATTTCTTTCCTTTATTTTTCATATCCTATCAAAATAGAAATGATTTGAGTGGAATTGTATCAAATTAGATTAGATATGATTGAGTATTACAGGTTTGATTTTAAAAACTTGAACACAAATCAAATAAATTCCATTCGTATTTCAATCATTATAAACATATTTTAAGTATAAGAATTCAATTAAACTTCAATTTCATTTAATCATTAAAAGTTTCCATTTCAAAAAAATCAATCATTAATTTAAAAATTTTAAATCGAATCAAATTAGTTTTTAATTTTAATAAATTGAAACACTACCCGAAGAAATTTTACACTCATATAGTCATATAGAAGTGGATCCAGATTGCAAAATGTAAATACGGCTTTTTTTCCCTAACCCCGGGGTCATCAAATGTATAAAAAGTTGGGCACGTCATATGGACAATTCGTGCTTGCTATCCACACTATTAAGGATCCTTCTTTTGTTTGGTCCTATCATGGATCCTTCAGAAAGTTCTCAAAGCCTTCTATGGGCTTAAGTGACCCAGACATATTGGAAGGGGAAAAAAGAGAAAAATAAAAAGTGGTTCGAGACAAAAGACAAAAGAATTGACAAAAATACAAAAGACAGGGAATAAGGTGTCAGGGAGAAAAAAGAACAAAGGAATAAGGCGCAGGACCAACAAGAAAATAAAAAAGAGCCAAAGAAAAACAAGAAAATAAAATCTTACAAAAAAGTAAGAAATAAAAAAAGTGAACAAGAACAATAACAAGATACGAAACATCGGGGACCAAATTTTTTCTCGTCAAATTTCAAAGGATGTCAATTACATTATATTTTAAAGCGAGTACAAAGCTGCTTCCTAGTACTAGACGCTAATCTAATTTAAGCCAATAATTTCTAAGATCTAGTTTGAACCCTTAAAACTATGAAGAATCTCTCTCTACTGTACTGAAAGAAAACTATGAAGAATCTGAACTTCAACAGAAAAATATTTACTTCATGGATCATAAGAGGTTATATTCACTTCATTCATCGATAGGTGGCGAGCAAGCTAACGAATGTGGCACAAGCCAGGGCGAAGAGACCTTTCTGTGATTTGAATATAACGCTAACCAAGAACCATGCCACATCAAGGGTTATCCTCCTACCTCGTTGGACCAAAACCTTGCGACGGTTGCCTGCGAAGGCCAGCAGCACAAGCACCGTGATCCAAGCCATCATGGTGGCTCGGAAAGTCAACACCATCGCCGCCAACACAGCCAAAGCGATGGCCATGCCGACTAGAGGTAGAGCTGCCGCAGCCGCATAGGACCCTTCAACTTTCCGATCACGTAACACAACATAGGCACAGCCAGGGCTACCAACAACGTTACAATTATTTCAATCTTGGTCATTCTTTGCAGGCACGCGCGAAAGTAACGGTTCCAAGGATATAGTCACAATAATGGGGTTTATATATGAATCTTGGACTATGACTGAGTCTGAGTGCTATATTATGTTATTTGGTAGGTGAACATATATCATATTGTGGAAGCATGTGCGGCACATGGAGTTGAGGAAAGGTGGGTAGTAAGTGGTTTAGTAATATAAATTATAATGTTTGTGCGGACAAGAGTGGTGCTTATATAAAGAAACTGAAAAAGGTAATATGCCCAAAGCGGCTTCAGTCTTGATCGAATATGTAGTATCTTCCTGTCTGTATGTCACAGCTTGAAATTCTTCCAGTTCAGCAATATCAAGGTTGCAACCGCGTTACGTGATAAAATAAAGAAGCTCTGGGAAAGGAAAAGAAGAGAAAAGAGGGTTTTTTTTTTGGTGGGGGGAGGGGGGCAAGATTTCTGGACTGATTGACATACAAAAGACCAAAGGGTATTTATAAAACAAGCAATATGAATTAATCTTGCAATTATTAGTACTGACCCAAATCTTATTAACGCACGCTCTGTCTAGTGTGGCAATAAGGAACAAATTGGGAGGAAGAGAATCTTGTTAGAATAATTTGCCGATTGCGTTGGATTTGGATATTATTACTTACTTTCATAAATGTGGATGTTGTTTTTAAAGTTTTAAGTTTAATTTTGATTTATTAACTGTGTAAAGAATTTTATACTATATTGTTGTCCAATTAAATCTCTTATTTTATTTTATTTTTCAAGTAGTGAGGGTGAAATAATTATATTTGCTATATTTGTTGAAGTGTTATTATATGATTAGGTGAATATGTAAAAAAATTTTACATCGTTGGTGTATTTCAAATATATCCTTAACAATTTTTTCGTTTACGAACATGTATAATTATTTGGGATACTTTATGAGGGATAGATTTCCATTATTTCCCTAATTATGAGGGATATTATTTTCTTGGATTTTTATTACGGCGGATGTTGTTCCTATGCTTGTCAATTATGTGGGATATTAGTTAACATCACTTATCTAGTAGTACATGATATAATATTGGCAGTTATTATTTCAATAGGATTTGATTTTTGATAGTGCAAAATATTTTTGCACAATTATTCAAGATATTATTAAAAATAGTTAGCTATTATAATTAATAGTTACATCAAAAGAAGGTCACAGTTATAATGATATGTAAACCCGTACTCTCCAGCATTAAGCACACTACTTATGCCCAATGTTACTAAAAGAGAAAAAAAAAATTACGTATATTTTTTTCCTACCAAAGAAGAGTTATTCCTAACGTATTGGGAAGTAATTAAAACTGTATCAACTTTTATATTATTTAGGGTCATTTTGGTTAAGAATAAATATCAGGGTAAATTTTCATGGATATACATGGAGCTCATCTAAACTTAACCTTTACTTTTAACCCCTAATTAAACAAATTCTTAGTACAGACTTTACATCTTGTCAGTTATTTTATTTTTTAACTTTTAAAATTAATCAAATTATTACTGTCATTATAAAATTGAGTTAATTTAATCCATCATCCCACTTTTATTAAACATTTTACCAAATAAATAATTGATGTTAACGTTAAGTAATACCATGACAAATCATGTATCATTTGAAGTTAATGAAGTTAAATGAGTTATTTTGATGTTTAAAATTGCATAAATAAATTATTTTATGACTTTAAAATAAGTTTTATATGACTCATTTTGGATAATTTTAGACATCAAAATTATTTAGTTTAAACTTAATAATACTTAAGATAATATATATAAGGTATGTTAAAATATCACTTACATTATATATAATCATTTAATTGGTGGAATGTTAAATAAAAATGATCAAAGGGACTAATATGACTTATATTGTAATGTTAGGGATTAATTGAGTCATTTTAAAAGTTAAAGACTAAAATGACTCACAAGCATAAAGTTAGAGACTAAAATGAATATTAATTTTATTTCAATTTTTTCAAAAATATTTTGAAATTATAAAAATATATAAAAATTTAAATAAAATTTTATATTTTTTAATGATTTGGAAAGAATAGCTCTGGAGAAAAAGAAAACAAAATTTACATCGTTAAAATACAATTTTATTATTATTATTATTAACAACTAGCCCTAAGTCCAGAGAAACAACTACACAAGCACAAATCAGGGAACAAGGTCCCAGCCTGATGCTAACGAACTAAGAGAAAGTCAAGATGGAATGAAAGAAAAAAGACACCAGATGATGGTATGTGATACCAAGCTTGAACTTACATGATGTGATGTGAATGGATCTTTATATTGAAATTTCATGACTTTATTATATTGATTTTTCACAATTCAATTTTTTGTTTCACATGTCATGTTTAGGTTTTAACATTTAAATTAATAGTAATAGATTGCACAAGAAAATTCATGTGAAATTTCAACCGGAGAATATCTATTCTGTGAATTGGGAAAGAGGATAAAAAAAATTAGAAATGCTAATGAATAATATGAGATTGAATTGATATGATATTGTGTAGATATAAAACTCTTATTTGTATACATTACCATTCCAGATGAATTCATTTTCCTCTTATTCATTAGCATTTTTTGTTTTCTTTTCTTCTTCCCAACTTAAAACACTAGGAACTTTTCATGAAATTAAGGAGGTATCATTCTCCATGACCTAATGCCATCACTAATCCTTCTGTAGAATTCCTTTCATAGGGTGCAATCCTTGTCGAATGAATTACTTTGTATTGACCCACTTCCGATCAAGTTGATATATAAATCAGTGAGTGTGTGCAAAAACAAGATAAACCAGTTATAATCAGATGGTCATAGCTATAGACATGCATATACTACCGAAAAAAAAACTACAGATATGCAAGATTTGTATAAAAATGTCTGTGCCCAGCATTATTGATTTTAGTTTTGGGTTCATCTTGATCAAATTTTACAAGAAAAACTGTAAGAGAACAAGTTATAAAATAGTAAATTCGGTCTCTCCTTTACATAGCACCTGTAAACAAAACACTCATACTTATTTATCCCACGATTTAAGAAAAACAAAAATTGCGTTAGCTGCAGATATATAGTACTATAACATAATCTTTATCTGACATAAGTGGGAGCCAAAGTCCCCAAAATTTCATGGACCAGCTCATAGGCTTATAGCTGCTGATCGAGATAAGCATCTTTGGGAGATTTTGGGGACATAACGGCAGTTCCAATATAGTCAGTTACATTTCCAGAAACATTCTTCAACCAGGAAGTGCTTCTTGTTAACCATCCATTCTGTCCTTGTTCTTGCGACTCCTCCTTGCTCTTCCTTTCTGCCTCAGCCAACATATCAATCCACCTCTGGACCATGAAAGCCTTTACGGCTTGGACCCCTTGATCTACAATCTCCATTGGTGGCACTTCAAGAGGGTTCTGCTCCAAGTTTAGCTTGGTCAAATAATCAAGGCGGCCGAATGTGTCAGGAAGTGCATGAATCTGATTGTTGCTGAGGTCCAGTTCCCTGAGGCTAATCAGATCACCAAATGTCTCTGGGAGTTCATTAAGGTCGCTGAAGTTACTGCTCAGGTTGAGAACCTCAAGATTGGTCAGTTTCCCAATTGCCATTGGAAGCCCGTGTAGCTCATTAAAGTGAGCATCCAGATAGCGAAGGGACTTCATCTCACAAACCGATGAGGGGAGAGATCGAATCTTGTTCAGTTGAATACAGAGCTTCTCTAAGTTCTCTAATTCGTATCCAATGTTTGTTGGCAAATATGAGAGATTGTTAAAGCTCACATCTAGCTCCACCAATGACCTGATCATTTAATGTAAAAATGGTTTGTTCGATCAAGGACAGTGAAAGGCAAGTATTCATAGGTAACAAGGCTTTAAATTCTTACTGAGGTATTTTACAAATATTGTTACAGTTTTAAAGTAAAACAATTTCTGAAATGATGTTGATAAAGACTTTCATTAAGTTCAAAAAATTAAATCAGAAACAGCTCTTGCCTTGGTCCTTTTGGGAGTGTGAAAATTTCCTCCACTTTCACTAATCTAAATGTAGCTTTCAAAATGTAAATGTTAAGCTCTCCACCATAATAGAGCCACAAAGTTAACCAGCGCTTAAAACATATGGATGTTAGTGTCCTAGATAAATTTTATATGATCCCAAACTACAATTATTACCCATAGGATGATACTGACGACAACATAAAGAATGATGATCCTGTGAATTTGCATTTAGAATATCTCTTTCTTGCACATACCTGCACTGACTGATGGAATCAGGAAGGGCAGTCAGCTTGTTTCCAGATACATTGAGGAATTTCAGCTTTTGTAGCAAGCCAAATGAATCTGGCAGTGACTCCAAAACATTTGACGAAATATTAAGCTCCTCAAGATTTTGCAATCCAGCTATTGAGTCAGGAATCACCTATTACGTGGCAGAGAATCACAGTATATATATGACAAATTTTAAGAAAGGCTGTGAAGTACAGACTTGCAATTTGAATTGTTATATATCAAAGGAGCATGGAGAGGACTATGCATTTATAATAAAAGCAGACATCAATAAATAATCTGTGTCACATGTAGATGCAAGCTTTTGGAATAAGTGGCAACAATGTCATTTCTACGTCTAAGGGTAAACTTAAAAATGAGCACCCTTGTTTATTCATTTTTGCATAATGACACGCTTCAATAACCTCATTTATTTGCTAAGGATGGGTAAACTTCTTTGACCATAAACATGAAAATAAATAATGACTTCATTATTTTCAAGCGCTGAAAGCCTGATGTAATGCTACCATTAACATTCCAAGTTGACCACCCCAAAAAAACCAAAAGGAAAAATATAAAATAATGGATACAATTACTTAGGAACTGCCCTCAGTGCCCTGATTTCACCTTAGAGTTCACTAACAATTTAGCTTCAATGGTTCCTGTATATCGGTTACTCTTCATGTTCACCAAACAAAGGAAAAGCACGAATAAAACAAACTTACGAAAATGAAATCATTCCTCACAAAAACTGCAAACCATTATTACTGTTACTGAGCAATTGTTCTTAAAACTAGTGTTCTACTGTTCTATCTACCCTTTTACAGGTCAAAGAAAAAGGACTCAAAACCTCCATCCATTCTCATTTGTTTTGAATTGCACCCCGCAACCATATTTGCGCCGCTTACGTTGCAATAATGCTGTTGCAATCGTCAGAGCGACAATTGCAACCACATCAATAATATTTTTCCACATAGCAATGGTGATGGAGAAATTCATAGACTAGTACAATTCCAACAATTCATTTTTACACAAACTTAAAAAAGTGAGTTTGATTATAAATGAACTTATAATACTCATTTTTATTATGAGTGTGGATGAAAATGAATTATTGAAATGCCCTTCAAGAACTTTTCACTGCTGAGATGGCAACAGCAATTTAAAACATTCTATCGTTGGGACAAAAAATAATTAAAAGAAAAAAGGCCCAATCCTCAATCTTAACTTGTGTGTGTACAACAAATAGAACCAACACTGCCACGTTCATAACAACGAAACATAGAAACTGCAAAACAAATAAAGAAACATGCAAATGTGGTTACCGAAAGCTGGTTGCCGGAAAGAAGGAGCACAACCAAGCTCTGAATGCGGCCAAACGCCTCAGGCAGGAGCCTCAGGTGCTGCCCGGAAAGGTCCACTCGCTCCACCCCTTTCACATTAGCCTCCTCCAGTATCCCCTTAACCTCTTCATTAACCTCACCACCACCACCACCATCACCGTCATCATCTTCCTCCCTTCTCTGCTCGTAAATCTTCACCAGCCTATTCTCCGCATCCCTGAGTAGCTTCTCGTAGGAATCGTGCATCTCGTCGAGCTGTATGAGCGACTTGTACAGGCGCTTCTCGCGCTCAGCGGAGTCCCTGCAGCTCTTCTCCCTCAGAGCGAGGTGGTCGCGCCACGTGTCCGGGAGGACTCGGGGGCATGGGGAGAGCCACGATCGCCTGCAGCTGGCGGGAGAGGTGGGCGTCGATGTCTGCCAGCTTGGTCTTGGCGTTGTCGATTTCCTCGTGGGTGGGGCGGTCGCCGATCAGCTTGAGGACGGATCGGGCCTGGGACACGTCCGAGATGGCGCGCGTCATGGACGCCAGGAGGGCGGGGTCCGCCAGCTGGGGCATCTGCCCTACGATCTCGGAGTGGTGGTGGGAGGAGGAGGAGGAGGAGGACGGGTTCGGTTGTTCGATGTCGAATTGCGATTGGGAAGGGGTGGTGTTGTCGTTGGTGGTGGCGGCTCTGGCGCCGAAGGAAGGTAAGCGGGACATGACGTAGGAGAGGATGGGGAACGTTCCTGGGTTGGGATCCATGGCGATCGAGAAGCCGAAGGTAATGTAATATGAAGAGACCAGAGAGCAAAGGTGAAGAGATTTGGAGAGCGAGGCGAATGTGTGTAATCTTATGTAATGTAATGTGATGTAGAATGTAGAATGTTTCTGTTGAGATTGAGATTGAGGAGAGCGGTTAGTTGGTTAGTTATTTGGTTTGTTTCTAATTCTCAGTTCGTTATTATGGGAGGAGAGAACAAGGAACGGAGTAAATGGCGTTGCTGTCAAGCACCTGGAGTAACTCTAAGTGGGGACCCCAATTTATTCTCCTTTTTTTTAATTTTATGGATCACAGATTATTTTTTATTTTAATCAGCGGGGCTTAAAGCCCAAACAAAAAAAAAGACAGGCATAAGGGGAAAATAGGTCCCAGTCCTATAGCATGAAAATAAACTGAAATAAAGGTTGTAAACTAGCTAGGGAAGACCAAGGATAAATATTTCTACCCGTTTCGCGAGTACCACCCTTATCATATCCGATTGAGTAGACACGGGGAGGATTTTGTGTACGGGGTCATGTGGGGTGGGTTAGCATGGGCGGCCGGTGGTGTTTAGCCAAGACATCCCTAAAATTTTCACTTTCCTTTATAAATGGTTCATTTTTCTTAATTTTGCCCGTTGAGAAAAATTATTTAGTTACTTTTATCGGTTATTTTATTTAATTATATATTTAAATGTTATAATAAGTAATATGCTATATAAATTTGTATGTTTCGATTAAGTTTTGACGGTAAAATATTTAATTTTTTTTGTATATGATGATTTATATTAAATTGTTCAATGAGATTGAAAATTACTAAATTATATTTTTTTATATGAAATTAACTATTAATCAATGGCCTCCCCTAATAAAATAATCCAGTTTGTCCCTGTTGGCCTAGGGTTTAGGATGAACTTTCCCTTGCACCCCATATATATAGAGCAAGAATGTTTGTTATTGTATTGCCATTATGATCTATCATTTACTAAATAAATATTGGCATTTGTTTTACTTTAGATGATTGTGTTTGGCTTATTTGATTTATTGTTTGTTATTTTCTTAAACTCTAGTCCTTCTATAAGTTTATTAGGTTTTACAATAATTTTATAGGTGTTTAAAAAGTAGCAAGTAGGATCATGTGTGGATTTTGAAAATTAAAACCCGCAAGTTGGCACAAGACGGGTTGAAACTAGCATTAATAAGGTGCAAGATGGGGTCAAATTAAGCTAAAACCCGCCTTATTGCCATCCCTAGTTAAGCCAAGGCATAAGATGAAGAGCACATCATAAGTCCTCCACATCTCAACATCATGAGACATTCCATGAAAATTTACCCTTTATTCTTTACCTCTAATCAAATACACTCTTATTGTATGGAGTTTAACGTTCACTAACATATCTAATTTGAGTTAATTCAACTCATTGTTGAGGTAATAGAATGCTTAATTTCACATTTAAAACCTTCACACTATAGCTAAGATAAAAGCATTTTTCTTGTAACTTCGCTCAAATTTTAATTTGATTTTGGATAGGTGCGGTCGAAAATTTATACATGTATACTATAAATCTTTTCTAACATTATTAGTTTTTTTATTATAGAGGTTAAATGATCAAAACTTTATTAAAAAAGAACAATTGCTAAACAGTTAAATCAATTAGGCATTAGTTAATCAATTAGTTTATTCTCATTTTATTTTCATTTTATAAAAATAAAACTGAATCAATATTAAATAAATTGAACTTATATTAAACGACTTTTATTTTATTTTTTTGTAATTTACTTACTTATCTATGAATAGGTTTTAATTTATTGCTGTTTCTCATGAAGATTATTAAGCTATTCCTTGTTGATTATATTCAATTTAATTAAAAAGTAAATATCCGATCCGTTAAAATTTAATTAAATCAAACAGAGCTAAATTAATTTAGATGAATTTGGTTTGATTCTGATTAAGAATAAATTGTTTGGTTCCCAACATATTTTAGATATAGAAATATCACATGTACATCACTTTTGGATATATTTTAGAGGTGAGAAAGAGAAAAAAAAAAATAAATTTTATAGAGTTTTTTGCAGCATCCCTGTACAATTCAAGAATTTTCTGAAAATGTCATTCAATTTGAAATTTGGTTTGTATATCAGATGTTTTTAGAATGTATTCTCAAAAAAGTTATTTCCCAAAATAGGACTTTGATAAAAATCATTTCACGAGCCACACAATCTCTGGACAAATAAGCGGGATATTTTATTCAATACCTACTATAATTTCTTTTGTAAAATTTTGGCAATGTTTTATTAACTATGTAGTACCATTACTCGTGTTTAAATCCAAATCAAGAGATGATGTTTTTACCTACCTTTCGTCTTAGATTACACTGCCTGCGGCCTCACCAACACTAAAGGGGATAATCATTACTCTTTTACTTGCTAATAACTGCACACCGCATCGACATATCGATCAGGTGGACGAACCCTTTCATAGATTGATTATTTGGTTGATTTGGCTTTACCTCGTGCAACGCCTAGACATTTTAGCTCATAACTGCGAAGGTTTTCAAAGTTAGTGAATGTATGAGGTGATTGGGAATTTTGGATTAGTACTCCAAGATTGAAGTACTAGTTTTACACGGCGTTTGCTAATTCCTTGACAGTTGCTAAACCCATATTGAATAAGACACAGATATTTATAGAGAGGCTTTTAGGAGTTCACTGATATGATTATGCCTGATTATCAGAATTAATAAATTTCTATTTTTTTAATGATTGGTGATAGTTTGAGTCTCAAGTTTCTTTATCGCTCACGCTTACATCAATGAGAAATGCTTTCTCTCTTTCTTTTTTTCTCTGCTCATTCCTTATATGAATGCTAGCAGTGTGCCCGTGCTATGTTACCGCGTATATATATAAAATTATAATATTTTGATAATATTTAACATATATACATATTAATTAAAATACCTCTTTTTACCATATAATTATAATTTTTATTTTCATGTGATAAAAAGTATTTCATTTGATTAGTATGTTAAATATTTCTAAATATTATAATTTTATCATGAATAATATATATATATATATATATATATATATATATATATATGTGCCTTAAGTTATCTTTTTTATCATTTAAATTAACGAATCAACATCTATAAAAAAAGTTAGTATAATTTTAATAAACTTTAGAGAATATCTTGATAATTTTATAAAATAAAAAGCTGTAAACCTCAAGAAGGTTAGTATTGTAATTATACTTTAGGACAAGACTAAATAAATTAATTCTTCATACTGTAGCACAATCTATATTTAGGATTTTTTTTTTTTTTGTGGTTTTGCAAGTGAAGTGAGGCTTATATATATATATTTTTACACTACTTTAATTTGGACTATAGAAATCAATGTATAAACAAAGAATACTGAATGGCGACAAAAGATTTCCGCACAGCAGCATACAGAACGAAAAAAATGTAAAACAATATTATGCGTTTTGAGATTTTATTAATTTTCTCTCTTCAATCAACTTTTCAACTCTTATCTAAGAGGCAAAGGAGCATGTGTGTTTCTATACATGCATGTAAAAGTTTGAAATGTACTGCTAGTTCGAGTAGGCTTCAAATAACCGGGTAGTGTTCCTTGAATCTCTTCCTTTCTTATTTTTCCTTGCCTTGAACTCAACTGGGTCAATGTTGGCATCAGTCACTTCAGTGCAATGGAATCAGGAAGATGAACAGAAACTTGGTGGTGACAGTGAAAACCACTGGAACAAAAATGACAAGGAAGACATTGACAATGATGCTGATGATGTGATAAAGATGTTGACGATGCAGGAGAACCTGAGGGGTGAAGAATTTGAGCAAAAAACCTGGTTGAAGAAGCTGCGCATCAATGCCAACTTTTCTTTTGTTTGTAAGATTCTCACTCACTAGGAGTGCAGATTCTTGGACCAAAACTTTGTCCTGTGTACGAACTCCACATTCACATCATACTTTACTTAGTATGTTGTTTTCCTGGTCCCTTTTATATGCCCTTCCTTGTGCTTAACTAATGTTTATGATATACCTACCGGGAACTCTTCAACTCTACAAGCAGCATCAACTGATGTCTCACAATAACTTGTGTCATCTGAGATGAGATAGTGCAGATGAGGAACTTATTGCTTTTCCCCTTATATTCTTACATCCCTCTTTCTTTCTCGGTCTTTTCAAGAGAAGAAAGTATTGTTATTTTGACTAGCTGAAGATCATGAAACTGGACTTCAAGAAGTTCTTTTCTCCCCATGGAGGAATCATTTCTTCCTCCACCTGTGCTGTCATCTTCGCCTTCCATTTTTGTTGGGATCCACTACTTCCACAGCTTCCAACAGTTTAGGTGAATTATGTGCCTGCGTTGGTCAATGCCTAGAGTGCATATGTATGTGCTTATGGCTATTTGTGCAATCAGAACATTACATTTGTTATAGTGGGCCCCAGTGTAGGATAGTTATATAGTTGAACACTAATGGATAGCAATAATGGATGGGTTTTAAGATTTGAAAACGTAATTCATTCATTTACTTATTTACAAAATAATTTGCCAAAGAGATAATTGTAACACAGAATAATTAAATTATTGTGACTATAATAGTGAAATTAGGGTGACGGGTGAGAGTGATTCAATGTAAGGGTATTTTTTGTCTTTTCATAAAATTTGTAAAAATAAATTTAGAATCTAAATAATTTCAAATATCAATTAAAAATACTCTCTCTTCTATTGCTTTTGTGTCTACTAGAAGCATGTAGAGACTTGCTTCTAAGAAACAACAGATTATGTTCTACTTTTGCATTTTTTGAGGACCACAAATAAGTATACTAAAAAAATTATAGAAGTACTTTTTTTTTCCTAAAAGCTTATCTGAACGAAGACAGTGTAGCCTTTTAAAGTCTGAATAAATTATAATTTTATTTTTAAGAGTCTCTATTTTACAATATTTTAAGCACCCACCTTAATTGCTGGGATTAAACTTAACACTATGTTTCGTGTGTTCATACTGCTACCCACTGCCTACATGTGCCGGCTATGCAGTGCTCCACATCACCATGGGCACGGTAGGCATTAACTTGCATAGGTACCTAAGTAAATAGGTGCTAGATTAAATGGAGGATAACTTTGCCTTCCTCTTTTTGCTTGACTCTGAGAGAGAAGCTTAATTATACGCGATATCTCACTTGGCAAAATAAAAAACAAAAGCTAGCCAAAAGAGAAAGCAAAAACACCAGCAATACAATCAAAAATTAGTGATTGCTCACTACCTGTTGCAGTCAATAGTGTCGTTGACATTTAATCACATTTTGAAAATGTGGCTAAATAAAAAAGAATGTGGCTAAACCCTTTCTCCAAAACACACTCACATACACACGCACAACACAACACACAACACTCACCACTCCTCTGTTTCAAGGCGAAAACTGTCACTGTCGGTGGCGGATGATTGCCGGAAAAGTTTGGCAAAGTCCGATTCGGCGGTGACGATGGCGGATTGGCAGAGAGGTAGGAGAGGTTAGATTGAAGTCAGGTGTCGATGCATTCGCGTGGAAGGCGTGGCAGCAAAGTGAGAGGAGGTGAAGCTGGTCTTCGTAGGGGAACTTCGAGAGGCAGGTTAACTCCCTCTGACCTAGATTCAACTTGGAGAAGTGACAGTTAGGGTCCTGATCAGTGTATAGATCCAAGAACCCAGCCTCCACCTTCACATCCCCATCATGGGGGCAAGGAATCTTCGGCGATATGCTCCTCAAGTAGTTCTCAAGGCCTGCCACCCACTTTGTGTGCGTCACCATCCCCTCCCACGCAATCGCAACATCCCTCTTTCCCAGCTTCCTACTTATCTCGTCATCCGAAACCAGGATGTATCCCACCCAGTTAGCCCTCTCGCTCCACATCCTATGCGGCCACCTCAACCTCTTGAAGAAGCTCGGGATGTTGATGTTCGCCGTCACGTAGAAGTGCCGCGACAATGTGTACCCCAAGTGGCCCAAATCCAAGGCCTCGAAGTAAGAGGACCAAGAGCAGCCAAGTTCGACGGCTCCAACGACGGCCTCGAGGAGGATGTAGCCAGCGAGAACCCCAATGCGCCGTTGCCTCATCGCTTGGGACCTCACCTGGCTCGCCTTCGGCTCTAGCATCTTCGCCATCGCCGGCCAGGAGGCCCACCTCCACACCGGCCCCGCCATCGTCCTCTCCTACGCTGTCTCCAACTTCTCCACCCGCCTGAGCTGCGGTGGAATAGAGGAGTGGTGAGTGTTGTGTGTTTTGTGTGTGTGTGGGATGAGAGTGTTTTGGGGAAAGAGTTTAGCCACATTATTTTTTTCGTTTAGCCACATTTTCAAAATGTGGTTAAATACCAACCAGACTATAGACAATGACTGCAATAGGCACTTGAGCAATCACCTAAAAAATTAAATAATAGAACCAGCAACACGCTATATCTAAAACTACCCAATACGATTCTAGTTCAACCAATGACCTGTATGTGAACCGAGTGCATAACTAATCCGAGTTCAATAACATGCTTCAAAGACGTAAAGGGGATTTCTTTCCCAATTTTTTTTAAAATTTTTTTCCCCGATGTCTCTAGATGTGTTTTGCTACTGTTTTCCAATTTGGGCCTATGATCCGATCTATAAGCCCAAGAAACACCAATAAAACAATTTAGATAAAAAAATGTGGTGTTCACCAAAAAGAATAAAGGCCTGATTGGCAAAGCATTTTAAATTTTTTTTTTTCAGTTTTTAAAAGTAAAAAAACAAAAAAACTTGTTTGAAAGACGAGTTTCTCAACACCTGTTTTAAAAACAAAAAAAATAGTTCCCATTTTAAAACCAGAAAAATGAAAATAGTTTTGATTAGTTTTTCAAAACTGTGTTTTAAAAACAACAAAAATGCGGTGGCACAATGATAAATAAAATTGACTTCCACCTTCGATTCTTGGTGGATGTTTTGCTGTGTTTTATTTTGTTGGAATCACACTCCTTCATTCACACCATCAAGAGAGACACACAGCTCCCCCATTCACCACCAGAGTGCAAGCTACCCCAGATCGCCTTCACCGGCACGTGACCAGCCCCAGACCGGGCTAAAGGTGTTAAAAGGCCGGCCGCCATTAAGCCCGTCTCCTCCAAAAGCCCGAAAATAGGGGGCGGCCACCCGCCAAAATAAAATGGGATAAAATAGTCACCCAGCCCATTGGGGGCGCTGGTCAGCGGCCAGTCGCCAAAATTTTATAATATTGAAAAAAAAAACTTAATATGTATTCCTAGCAGCCCCCAATTAAAAAAAAAAGTTTAGTGATTGTATACTATTTACTAATGTGAATTGTCAATTGTGAAATGTCCAACAGCGTGTGTCCCTGACTCCTGTCCGTGTGCTCTTTGCCTCTCGTTTGGGCCTTGGGCGGTCTTTGGGGGGGGTGTTGGGCTTGTCTTATGGTGTCCATTATACAGGCCATTTTTTTACATGCTCTTATAAAAAATATTAAATTTTTCAAAAAAAAAGAAGCTTGGCCCCGGGCCAAGCCCGCCTGAACCTACCAAAACCCTGGGGTAAGCGGGCGGGTTTGGCATTGAAATTTTTTGGGCTCAAAAACCAGCAGCCGCCTGAAATGCGGTTTTGGCGATTTGGCGGGCGGGGCCCATTTTGACATGTTTACCGCCCGCACGACCGGAGAGAGTAGTGCAAGAAGAAGAAAGAAGGAAGGAACGCGTTACGAGCATAGAGCTCGTCCATCTTGGCCAGGACTTAACCCAGCGCGCACGTGACCTCCTCCTTCGAACTCGACCAGATTGTCGATGCCTCCAAACATGACCAGATCCAGGGCACACGTGACCCTGCTCACACAAGGCTTTTATGCAGTGGAGCTTGTGGTTGTTCATGGTGGCGTGGAACGCAAAGGACGCCTGAGCTCGCAGTTGTTCGCTTCTTCTTCTCATCTTTTTTGATTTTTTTGGAATGGGTTACTGATGATAAATGGTTTGGTTTGGCTTTGTGTTTATGATTGCTTTGTAGAATTTGGGATTAAGATGGGTTATTGATGATGATGATGATGAATGAATAGTTGTGGTTGATAAAGATATTTGCTGTGAAGTTGTGGTTGTATTATTGGGTTTAATGTAATTTGCTAAATAATTTTTTGTTTTATTAATTTTAAAAGTTGTTTTTAAAATTAAATTACCAAACAAATTTTTTTGGTTTTTTATTTTTAAAAATGAACTAAAACTTGTTTTTTAAAACAGTTTCAAAAATTTAAGAACGAAAACACTTTCAAACAACCCCTAAAAAATTGGTTGACTTAAAAGTTATATTTTATAGTATTCCTTTTAAAGAATAATAAAACTTAAATTATGTGTGGATAACACTATGAGATAATACTTGTTCATCATTAGAATTTTACTATTAACAGAAATCGAAATTAATACCTTACTTAAAAAAAAAAACACTAAACACTTGAATCAATTGCGGTGGTACTAGATTTTTATACTTGGCACCAACAAAGGTTGGGTGCAGTGATATATAAGGTACACTTCTAAGAAGAGAACCAAGGTTGCGACGATGCTAATAATAGAAATGTCTTAAGAAAATTCATATTTGGCAACATAATAAATTCATGTGAAGAAGTAATTTCTCAAATTGAGATCAATTTAATTGTAAATTAGTTAAAGAAATATTTATATTCCGTTTATTTAAACTTTAACTCTTAAATAATGAGAAAAACATCGTTTCTTTACTTAAATATAGAAATTAAAAAAAAAAACGATTCCTCCTTTCTTTCTCTTTTCTTCCTTCCTATTTCCCTCCCTCTTTTTTCCTATTATAAAAAAACTTACCAAAAGACACCAAATAAAAATTTGAATCTCTAACAAACAATACTGCCGATGTAAATTCGATCAAACATTCCCGATAGAGCTTGATAGAGTCAAGTAATCAAATGAGTCATTTGTCTCTATGTATACATCAACAATAAAACCTACCTCTACACTGCAGTACAGAGCCCAAATTACTTAGCAAATTGGAGCACTAGCCTTCTACAGCATGCAACAATAGATGGATGCAGTTATATCTAACAAATGTCAGCCAGCACACTCCCTAGCCATGCCACTGCCTTGTCCTTATTACTTATTATTGAGTCAAACAGCCTTTTGTTACATCTTACCATCTCAATACCTCATCATGAAGTCCAAGCGTATGGATGAATCTTTTCTTCCTTGTGTGGATTTTTTTCCCCTCTCATCTCCACTTATCTAAAACTAACATCCGTTTTCACTCTCACAATCTCTGGAATTCTGCAGCAATACATGACACTTTACTGGTCAAAACGACACAGATCACCATTTTGACGGTGCTTCGGCAATAGCAAGGCCTTATTTGGATAGTTTTTTTTTTTCAAAAAAAATTATTTTCTAAAGTATTTTAAAAAACTGAATGGAAATAGTTTTAAATTCTCTGAGAGATTAATTTGTTACATGAAATATTAGTTAGAACCAAACTTGAAGATCCAGTGTTTTATTTTTTACGTGGTTCAAATGTTTTGTTCTGTTCAACAAGTCCCATCCACTACGTTGCAAGGTTCTTGTTCCTCCTTATTGACCTGCAAACTAGAAGAATATTAGTCACAAAAGCGGCGAAGTACAATTAGTCAATAATACAAATCAACGAGAATAAGAATAATTTGACCCAGTACCTGTCAATTAATAAGTCGTCATTGGTCACTGACCGGTGACGTGTATAGAGTCCAGGCTCCAGAGCCCCTATGATTAACATACAGCAAATAATATGCAGCTCTTCAGAAGAAGAAGACAAAATGGTGACTTGCTTGCATAAGAAATTTGTGTCCAGAATTTCACAATGATGAGAGACTTCTGCGAGCACCGAAAAATCGTGGCGTAACTAAGAGTATGAACACTATTGGATCAATCCACATTTTTTAAATTTAACGTAAACTTTTATAAAAAATAAATTATTTGTTATAAAATTAATTTAAATGTACAAGTGACAATAAAAAATAATGTTAGAAGTGATTGCATAATTATATATGTAGTTATGATAGAAGTTATTGAGTTTAATTAATTAATATTATTCTATCACCTGTCTAGATGGTATTATATTCAATTGTGATAGATAAATATCCACTTAAACATCCACTTTTTAATGTTAAATTAATATTTTTAAATTTAATTATAGTGTTTGAAGTTATTCAAATATATGTGTAAATTTGAAAAATAAATTCAACACAATTTAGAGACACCAAACTGTATAGATGTTTAACAACTAAAAAATAACTGGAAAATTCTGGAACCTTGATGAAACTTCACAGAATTGTGTGAATAAGCGGCGTTTAACCGGAACTGTAAAATAAAACAGTAGTTCCAGCCACAGCTAGATACATCAGCATTAATTTCAAGCTCAATTAAAGATCCGATCAAGAGGTTTATCAAACTAAACAGTTTAATCGAATTTCATAGGCCACCAATCGTATTTTTTTCTTGCTCCTTTTTTTTTTTCACTTCTCCACAAGTCCTTTGGTAATTTTCATCATCATCAACTCTAATAAACTAAAGTGTATTTGGTATTTCTCTCGCACTACACGAAAAACTAGTTGCATCAGTGGCAGTAAAAATTGGAGTGAGGCCCGCGATAACGGAATCTAGGGCTCCCGTCAAATTGCCCTGCGCACCAGCAATTTCCGTTACGGAAACCAACCGGAAAGCCGACCGGCGAGCAATTCTGTCGCGGGAACCGCTGAGCCGCCGCATACGGCGGCGATTCGGCGGGGGAGTGAGGCGATCCGGACTGAGAGTGAGCGGCGCTTGACGATGACGACGACGGAGGAGGAGACAGTTTCTTGAGACACTTTGGCGGCGAGAGAATGGCTCTGATCTTCAACGGATGAACCAACGACGACAAAGCTCTGTCGTATTCCTCGATTATGTTCGCTAAATCTTCGTCGTTTTTGATGGAAATCAAAGTTTCCAAGTCTCCGTTCGGCAACGAACACCTCAGGGTTACCGACGAACCGCACAACTCGCCGAGCCTCTATCAACTCTGCAAAACGCAAAAGCAAATCAATGAACAGGTCGAGGACAATATGGTAATTTGGAAGGGGAAATTGAAGAGGCGAATAATAAGGAACGAACCTGAGAAAGAGATGGAAGGACGGACGGCGAGGACTCTGGTGTGGCCGCCGGCGTAGCGGAGGTTGCCGTCGATGGGGCGAGGGAGGATCTTGCCGCCGTAGCTGCAAAGGAACTTGATGGAGCTAGTGTGGTGTTTGTGCTTGGGTTCTTCTTCCATGGGTGGCTGTGTTGTTGTGCAGGTTTAGTTAAATTTGAGAGATGAGAGGAAGAGGATAGGAAGGAAGGGGTTTTGCTTTGCTCGACGTGTGGCTGGTGTGGCGTGTTGGCGCTTGGAAACTTGGGTTCCTCAATTTGAGGGGTATTTATAGGAAGCGGAGGCCTCCTTCGTGTTAGGGAAAGGTCCACGCTCAAATTACACGCTATCCCCTCCGTTATATCGGGATAGAATCCTTTTTCACATTATTAGATTAAGCAAATCTTATTTGAACTCATTTGTATAACCAATTGTATCTTATTACTAAATTATATAGTATATTGTAGCAGTGTTGAGGGTTAAAGTAAGAGGAAAGATTTATTGTGAGAATAAAAAAAGGTAAATTTTAATCATTAAATTTTATATGATTGATCAATATTAAAATATAAAATTATGTGATTTTTTTAAAGGATTATTAATTATCTTTTGATCATGAGAAACTGTATATGATTATGAGTTAAATTTTGATATATTATTAGTGTAAAAAAATTTTATATATCATCCAATCACATTCTGTAATATCAGGAATATCCTTAAGTCTTTTCCCATTACTTCAAAAGTCATATAAATGAAAGGATTTGATTGGTTAGATGCATACAAATTAAATTATATGATTATATGATTTAAATTTACTCATTTCACTCTTGTAATAAATCATGACTCTTTCTCAGTCGTTCCCTTATATATTGTATTGAGATAAGATAAATATATGACTAAAATAGTAATTTTGTCCTTTAAAAATATTTGTGATATTAGTTTAGTCCCTAAAAATATTTTTGACATCAATTTTGTTTCTAAAATATACAAATGACATTAGTTTAGTCATTTAATTTTTTTACATTAGTTTAGTACTTGAAAGATTTATACAATATCACTTTAGTTTTGAAATGTATATGTGACATTAACATCAAACAAGATAAAAAATTTATACAAAAGAAGATTAAATAAATGTCACATGTATATTTGTAAAATCAGAGTGATGTTAACTATAATTTTCAAGGGGTTGAATTGATGTCAAAAAATTTTCAAAGGTTAAACTAATGTCATATATATATATATATATATATATATATATATATATATCTTGTAGGGACTAAATTGATGTGAAAAATCATTCAATAATAAAACTTATCTCACATTTACATTTAGAGATGAAATTGTTAATTTAATCTAAATATATTTATTGTATAATATAGACCCATTAGTTGGATTGGTCCATCATTTTGAATTTTGAATTTTGAATAATTTCAAAATTGGTTCTTGGACCGAGCAGTGTCTCAACGATCTATAGGTTGGCAATTGGATCCACAAGGGCTCCTAAGGTAAGAAGCCCAACAAGGGTCAAGGGCCTAGCCCACCAACATCCGAGCTCATCAGGCAAAGCCCGATAGCACTACAAGATTTACATAGGATATCGATGGGTATGGGTTATCGTGTTTTGTTTGTTAGGAGAATATTATCAACATGTAGTATCACTTGTTGGTCTGTCTCTAGGTATACCAATGGGAGAAAAATTAAAAAACCTGTTGGTAAAAAATATATTAAAAATGGACATTTTATTTTTATAGACAAATTTTGAAAAAAATATTTTATTTATTTATCATTTGTGTTATCGACTAGTGTACCCATTGGTAATAATAATATTATTTCTTTATGATTGAAAACATTGTCTTATATGAGGAGTTTATATAAAGTATCTAGTTGTTTGAAATTTATTCATTTATTTTTTTATTTATATAATAATTTAATTATCAACTAGAAATAATTTATAATTGATAAAATAATTTATTTTTTATTTTTTTAAAATATAATAATTTATAAAATAATTGTGCAACTAGAAAGTAAAAATTGTCTGTGTTATCGTGAACCCATGTTTTTATATATATGCCAAAATAAAGACTTTTCCAATGTAAAATGATGCCCAACAACCTTTTAATAATTAGGTTGCAATAATGCTAGTAATTAAGGAGAAGATTGGCAAGACAATATCAACGGCTTTGTCTTAAAGTATATTCAAGATATTGAAATTAAAAGCAATCAAAACACATGATTAGTTTTGGGTTTAAAAAAGGAATTAACCAAGGAAACATAACGTTAAATATATTGCTATTAAAATTAATTCATTGTCATAATTAAAAGATTTCAGACTACTAAAGTAAAGGCCTTTTGTGATCTTGAAAATAAAAGGTATTGAATTCATTTAATAGAAATGATGGAGATTATAATATTTTGACTCATTCTCAATTTGAAAAGATGTTTCTAAACAGTTCCAATATTAGTTTAAATAATTAATAAAAAATATAACTAATTAAACCTTTTGAAATATTTATAAATTTTCAAAATACAACAAAGCCCGTATTAACTTAACCAATAGAATATGTCATAATCCTTTTGTTACATGATATCTAATTTGAACATAAGGCATAGATAATGTCATCCTTATATTGTTCAAATGCAATTTCTCAATCTCCAAATAGATTGATAAATCAAATAACATTGATAACTCCTTTAGTTCATTTGAGTATTACCATGCATTTCTCAATCTCATTTATCAAGGGGCCCAATACATATCTCTCTCAAAAAGAAGGACAAACCTCATCTTGTTTAGTCATTTTCCTCTGGATAAATTATATTATATTCAACCACAATCTTTATAATTATCCAGTTAAAGATAATGTTTTATTATGTCAAAACATAATGCTCTTTATGTAGGAATGTCATGACCCGTAGAAAACCTACGTAGAGATTTGGATCCCCACGAAAGCCTTTGAATACATGAATGTCTAATATGCGTAAATAAATTGAATATTTTTAAAATATCTCAAGTTTAACTAAATTTCATAATTCTAAAAATATTTCTAATCATAAATACTAACATAAAACTGCATAAAATCCATAATCTTGGCCAAAGCCAAATATAATTAAATAAATGACTGAAATTCTAAACTAGTGAAAATAATATAATGTATGTCCAGATCCTACCTACACAATTATTGGAGCACTACTAATGACATAACCAAAAGTAAGCTCCACTCCGAAGCGAAGCTCACTAAAGAAGCTGGAACACTGAGGAGGATCCTGATGAACAGAACCTATAGCTGTATTTGTAGGGAGGAAAAGAGAGGGGTGAGTTCATCAAAACTTGAGTGAGCCTCCACTCACAACCCACATGGGACAACAATAAATATACATAACATATACATGTAACTAACGTAAAACATTTTATATATAATTACATCTAACTACCTGAAACAATAATTTAACTAAATCCATGACAATAATTAGTAAAGAAATAAGAGATATTTTATACATAATTAACTGAGCTTAGTGAATCTGAACCAATGACTAATCTAATGGGCACCTAACTAGGTCCCATAAATGGACACCACACTTGGTTCCTTACTGTGGGTGAGCTAGTCCTCTAGCCGACCACTTGGTACCAAAGTTAATGATCAATCTTGTCGTTAACCGCTGATTTGTTTCTCACTATTTATTGGCTAAAAACTAATACCAATAAAATTCATATTCATACAAAACTAGAATTCATGAAATTTTCTAACTAATAAAATAAATCTAAATCATACATACAACAAGTATGATCCCATGAGTTTTAAAATAATAATTCGTCATGATAATCTCAAAACAAAAATTTTTCTAAAATTTTTATAATCCATAAGACATATTTCTTGGCATAAATTATTTTAAAATTTCATAATTAATTTATATAATATAGGAAAAATAATAATAATGATCAAATGTATGGTCATGAACTTAAACCCACTCACCGTTAGTAGCCGGAGTGTACTTCCACTAACAACTTGATTTTGAGAGCTGGAATGACACTAGTAACTTCCAAACAATACAATGGAAATATAAACAATTTAACTTTATCACCCAAATTGAGTTTGGAATGATAGGGAGGAAAAATATTGTGTGAAAACTATGTGAACAGGATCCAAACTTATAATTTAAATAAAATGGGGAGGAACTGACTAAATTTCATAGAGATCATTTACCGAAGATATTAATCGAATAAAATTGCGAGAAACTATGTTTTTTCGCTCTAGGAAAAATTCCTTCGGCGGTTAGGGTTCTTAAAAATATTTGAAAATATTATAATATGCCTAAAATGTACTAGGAGTATAAAACGAAGAAAAGAAAAAAATAAAATTAAAAAATGAATTGAAGTGCAGAAGGCACCTTCGTTCATATATATATATATATATATATATATATAAATAAAAAATAAAAACGAAACTCGTGTGCCTTGTTTTCAATTATATATATATATAACAATCAAATGTGTGCAACTCGCGTCCGTTGATTTTTCAAAGTTACTATGCATGTATAGTAACTTGCATAGTAACTTCACATGTGAACTCCAGAAAACACGGGAAGTTACTATGCTTTACTTATATAATTACTTTTGAAGTAGCAGTAATAATAATACCAATAATAATAAAACTTACGGTAATAATAATGTCAACATGTGACACGTTTTCTCTTATAATATTATTAGAACGTTCTTGCATACATCTTGTATTATAATAAAATAATATTAAAATGTCTACCGATTAATATTAATAGTAATAATGATTCTAATACTAATAACTTTTGTATTTTCGATATCATAAGGAAACTTATAAATTGTATATAAGGATATACTGCATAACTACTTTGAGAATCACTTATGATATTAATCCATTTAGTGATCTCACAAATCTATCTAGTATCTTGTTCTCTAACATATACCCATAAGCTTAATTTTGTACCACACACATAATTATCTCATAATTATCAATTAAGGTTATACTAATCTTGTATTATAATATTAATGATCAATAGCGAATGGCGACAATGAAGTGTGGCGGCAGGAGAGATATGGGGGAAGAGAGAGAGGAGAAAAAGCGCATTGCATAATGAGAACAAAGAGGGGTTTAGTTTTAAATATTCACGAGTTACCGATGGGTAAATGCGTTGATAACCATTAAATGAAATGATGTGTTTCGGGTAATAATTACGACGGTTTACCAACAAGTGTAGGGATATCCAAGAGACTTGCGCAACGTCACAAAAATTTAAAAATCTGTCTAATCAACTTAAAAAATAAGTTTTAATTTAATATAAACTCATTGATACATCCGTTGGTAATTAATAATATTAAAATAATAATTTAATTATAACCTGTCGATAATTTACATTTTAAAAAAATAAAAAATAGAAAAATATACTCGTTGGTCCATCCATCGGTACACTATTCGTGCCATGTGGCACACTTGCACATACTGATGGGCTCAAAATAAATATTGTCCTTATCAATAAACTCATAAAAAATTGTGCACGTCATATGACGCGCTATCATGCCATGCATTACCAATGGGATGGGTTGTCATCCATTTTAGCGATCAACATCTAAATATTTATAAAACGTGTCAATCCGTCGATATACCTATTAATAATTACTGACGGGTTCGACTAGTCGGTATCTACGGATTTCCAGGAGTGTAGCTCAAATGATGAGGATATAATAACTAAACTACCTCAAACTAAGGGACCTAAGAGCTATCCTCAAGTTGGTTACAATAAGAAGATAGCTTTCCTCCTAAGATATCCAAAGATATGATATTCAATTACCCTAAGAGTAGGGATAAGACCATAACAAACTCCCTTATATAAAAGCGAGGCTAACCGTAAACCAAGTAAATAACATCTCTATTATCATACACTTGAGTAGAATCTCCTCTGGCTTCAGCATTAGAGTCTTTGTGGGTCCACACCTCCAGGATTGGAAGCTTGGTGACCCTATAGCTTCAGCTTAGGATCAATCGAGGACTTCCCTCCAGGAAACAGGCATAATAATTTCATTCAATATAAATGGAATAATAATATATGAATTTTTATTATTTATTTTATATTTTTTACTTATAATAACTTTAAGTTACCACAATATCTATATTTATCTGCCATTTTCACTTAAATATTCTCTCTCTCTCTCTCTCTCTCTCTCTCTATATATATATATATATATATATATATATATATATCACAAGTACTTTTTATTTATTCATTTCATTATTGATTTAAATTATTTAAAGTTTATAATATTCGAAATGTATTTTTTTCAAAACTGATTAGACTAATCCAATCAATCTAATCATATCAAAATTGATTCAAATTAAATCCAACTGAAAACTGATCGAGATTAATATAAGTTAGAGTAAAGTTTTGTTTCAGGTACCTTAGAAATATATTGGAAGATAAATTAGTTTTATGAGATTTGAAAGTCCTTTATTGGTTTATCATAATTTGAAAAGGATAATTAAAAAAAATCTGTACAAATCTATATAGAAGGACCAATTTATCTAGTTTTTTGAATTTTGAGATCGAGATTTATAGGATATTTTCAAATTTTGAGAGACTTTATAGGAGACTTTTAAATTTTAAAAAACTAATTTATTTTATTTTTCTGATGAACCAAAATGGATATTTAATTTAGTCTACAAGTTATATTATTTGAATCACCTGGCTAAATTCAAAATCAATCAAACCGAACCACACACATTGCTATTCAAATTAAATTATATGCATGCATCTATTTAGCATTGATTTACACTTCAAAAGAAATAAAAAAACTCATACATAAAAAAATTATGGGGTATATTTTTTGGTCCTTGTGAGTTATGAATGAACTTATATGAAGTATATTTTTTGGCTCTTTTAAGGTTTTTTTTTCCTTCCTTTATCGGTTGCTTTTCACATTTTATAGTAATAATAATTCACCAAAAAAAGGTTCTTCAAATTTCCGTTGTTTCTACATTAGACGTAGGTGAATTCTAATATCTAGCAGGCTGTCGTTGTCTCTGGTGCGGTTTACGTATCCTAATGGTGATCTAATCTGGTACCTTTCACCTGAAGAAAGTATGAACGAATAAAATGCTTCCAGTTTACAATCTGAAATTATTCTTACATGGAATCCGATTACCCCTTTATCATTTAGGTACGTGTTTATAGTTCCCCCAACGCTGCCGTCACTGTTAGATTATGTCAACTTTTTTTTTTTGGTCATTATTCGTTCAGGTTTTCCTTTTCATTGCATAGTTAACCAAGAAATGACAATTCATGCATTATTGTACTTGTATGCTTGTTTATTTCAGCCCCTTTCACTTGAGCCTCTATCAGGCTTTTTTACCAAAAAAAATAAATAATTAGTTAATTACAGATCTCCCTCACTTTTAATATTATTTACTAATATGCACCATTTTTAAGTAATAGCAATACATTTGGCTCAAAAACATTTTAATTGGTATAATACATTTAGTTACCAAACGTTTTGATAGCATAATACATTTGACAATCCAACGTTATTACGCCTCGGTTCACGTGTCCCTGATGAGTCCAGGACCCAACCATGTAGCCGGAGGCCCCAGGCACATTGAAATGTAGAAACAACAAACCTTTATGCATGTGCTCTTGCCATGGCGAGTTTCCATCTTGCCGTAGAGGGACTTGCCATCCGAGATACCCCTCGCCATGGCAAGTTTGTTTGGCTAGCCCCTGGAGGAAGTATGTTTAGGGAAACTCGACATAGCGAGTCCTTCGCCATGGCGAGCGTGTAGCTTAGTCCTTGTTGGGACGCGTTCAAATAGACTCGTCACGATGAGCCTATCCCTCCCCATGGCGAGTCCCTTGACACTAGGAACCTAAAAAAACGATGCAATTTCATTAAAACACCCTCCCTCCCTATATGAATCCCCTTTCTATGCACTTTCACCCCAAAACTCTAAAACCTAACCCTTCCAAACTCGTCTTCCACCCTTTCACTCTCTTCCTCCTTTAATCCTACCAACTCCAAGCTTCAAGGTAAGGGTTGTTTATAGTTTATGTTGATTTCCTTTCTTTTCTTTCATGTTTATGAGTTAAGGCTGGAGGCTCCTCCAATCATCTGTGAGAGTAGGTGTGGTACCTACAAAGACACGCGACGCTCAAATCAATGAATAAATGAGGTATAGAGTGATAAAAGATTAACTACTTTTATATAGTGAGAGGTGACCACCTAATAGTAAGGAGATAATCTTTCTGAATATTGGATATATTATTAAGATTTAGTAGAGATTAAATATATTCTGGATTTATAAAAAATATGATATAACAACAAGAGATTCCATGAGCTAATAGGAAATTTCTAAAATTGGTAGTCAATCTAGATATATCAAGCTAAATCGATGGAGAATCTCTAAAAACCACTATGCCATGTGGACAAGTTGTGGGATCCCTTAGAGTTCTACCAGAGGTTTGGGGCTATATTTGTAATCCAGGATAATTTCTTTTTTTTGGTGAAAACCCCCCTATCATGGACTTGAAAAAAAAAAAACCACCCGCCATTCAATTGTAACCGTAAATACAATGAAAGACTGATAACGGATTCTTCATAATTGTATATCAATATCTTGTTAGGCAATATTGTGCTGGCACTACGGTTGTGAAAGTGTCCATACTCCATAGACTAAAGGTATACGTTCAATACTGCTTAAGATTCGTTATACCATATATGACCTTTTATGAAAAGGCACCGTATTATTTGGACGTTCGCCTTATTAAAAAGGTTATCTGAATTGATAGGAAGTGTTGTCCTCCAATAGAGTCTTTGAATTATTACAGACTATTTAATTGGTTAAATCTCTGTAATTTTCGGTGAGTTCTTGTTTTATCTCGTATCCAATTTTACTCTTTTTTTTTATTATTATTGGTTATTAAGACCATTATTACATTCATTTTTCACATTGGCTTCTACTCAAATAGTATCACTGTCCCTAAAATCAAATAAGAGGGACATCATCGCATGTACCTGATCACGTTTATTTAGACACAGGCAAGTGTTGTTTCACAAACCGATGATAATTTCAGGTATTATTTACCAAAATAATGTTGAGAAATTAGTAAAAGTCGAGAACCATTTTTTTTTTTTGTTTCCCATATATCTACACCGCTGACAGTTTATTCTCCGAAGCAGGACCTCCCGTAAGAGACCGCAAATAAATGGGACCAAAAGCTCCTGTATAAGTTGAGCATTATTATACCTGTGTTTGTACTCTTTTTGTTTTTTCGATTTTTCAAAGTATACACTCACCCAACATAACAAAGATTAATCTCTCATATAGAGTCAGGTGTCTAAGCACCTCCCAATATTCCATTCTTCGTTTTAATTATGCATATATTCATAAATATATACAGGAAACACCCGAAATGAGTGGCGTTTTAACATCCTCTTCGCACTTCTTCAATAACATGGAGAGTCGGAAGCATGTTTAAATAGTTAAACTATACCATGCTTCATGTTCCCTACATCCCCTTCCTTCCTTTAACCCCCAATTATACGGAGCTGGCAAGCTTGTAGCCATAATATTAATAACTACTCCTTCGATTCTATAATATTTATCATCTTACAATACCGAGAGAAATTAGTACATTAACATATTAATATATTTAAGATATTTGCTATTTCAATATTTCAAAAGTAAATGTTTAATGAGATATCCATTTTATCATTTACCTATCATATCTAATAATAATAAAGTAAGTATCTTAATAAATATTCACTTTTTAAGTATTATAATAGCAAAACTCTATATTTACTAACAAGTGGCGACTTATGATGAGTTGCCTAATTAAACAGTGTTGCGATAATACCAATACCGATTAATCAGCACACTTGGCCCTGCAGCCTACTCATCACCCGTATGAGTCTCTGCCGAACCCATAGTGCAGCACCAGTCAGCACATCTTGAATCTTTTTATTCAGGACAGGATGCACCGTTGAATACGACGATGCTTTTGTCCTGTTCTCTTCCACTTGCGACGCGTGTCGCTTAACTGTTTTGCACAAATCGCCCTGGTTTCATATGTGCTGGGGCTGCTGCCTCAGATGTCAGAACGCACCTCGCATGCTTCTTACTTATCAAGGTGCCCGACATTTGACAATTGTAAAGTCAAAATAGCTAGTATCCCATTTCTTCATTTTACCTTGGCGATCTTTTCCTAGATTAATGTCATATCTAATTTACGTAAAGCAGAAAAATTCAAATAGATAAATGTTTGATATTCTAAAATTTTAAATTAGAATTTAATTTTAATATATTTACAATATAAAACAATATTACACTATTATTTAATCATGCATTATTAAATATCATATAGTGGAATAGAATTTCATTTAATTACTTCAAAAGTTATGTAGACAAGAGATTTTAATTAAATGACAATAATTTAAAAAGTTTAATTTTAATACACTGAAGCGTAAAATTGTTTACCACTGTCGTTAATCAAAATCCTTTATTTAAGTGACTTTTCAAATGGTATATGGGAAAGTCAACTTTCATGATTGATATCAATACATGACTGATAAATGAAAAAATTATATTGTCAATACAAAGAAATTAAATTCATAAAAAAATTTAGATTAATATATCAAAATTAAATTCTTAAATTTTACTTTTATACTAGTAAAATAATTTTAAAATCACATGGAGTTTGTTCGAGTAAATAAACTACATTCTAAAAAAATAAAAAAAATTAATAAACTACATTCTATAAACAAGATTTAAATTCTAGAAAAAGCAATCAATTATTGAGCGATTTTAGCACTATTTTAAGAGTTAGACTAGTACTCCAAGTATTATATGTGGAAATCAACAAGCACTTATTCACTTGTTCAACCTTCTACTTATACATTTTGTGATTTGCATTCGATTCTTAGGTTTACCTTATTCTCTATAAACTTTCATAAAATACTTGATGAATTTAAAGACTGACCCTAATCTTAGACTTGTATTGATCGGGAAAGATGACTCTCCCCTAGCCATCTAAGCCTTTTCGCTTGAACTCAAGCTTGAGTCTGGAGGGTTGTGTATCACTCAGGAAGGATGACCACTCCCCCTAGCTGAGCCTCTTCCCTCTAACTCGAGCTCAAAACTGGAGTGTGATATCTCAAATACAAAATTTATTAGTATTAGAATCATTATTACTATTACTATTAATTGATAGACATGTTAATATTATTTTATTATAATACAAGATGTATGTAGGAACACTCTAATAATATTATAAGAGAAAACGTGTAGCATATTGACATTATTATTACCGTTAGTTTTATTATTATTGGTATTATTATTACTGACTTCAAAGGTAATTATATAAGTAAGGTTACTATGCATATATAGGAACTTTCCGTGTTTTTGATGGAGTTCACATGTGAAGTTACTATGTAAGTTACTCTGATGCAGGAACTTCTCGTGATTTTGGTGGAGTTACTATGCAAGTTACTATGCATACATAGTAACTTTAAAAAATTAACAGATATAGTTGCACGCGTTTGATTATTATTATTATTATTATATATATATATATATAAATTGAAAACGAGGCATATATGTTTCATTTTTATTTTTTATTATTATATATAAACCTATATATATATGAACGAAGGTACCTTTTGCATTTCAGTTCATTTTTCAATTTCATTTTTTTCTTTTATTCATTTTATACTCCTAATATATTTTATGCACATTATAATATTTTCAAATATTTTTCTAAGAACCTTAGTTGTCGAAGGAATTTTCCCTAGAGTGAAAAAACATAGTTTCTTGCAATTTTCTCCGATTAATATCTTCCGTAAGTGATCTCTTTGGAATTTAATCAGTCCTCCCTTTTATTTAAATTATAAGTTTGGGTACTGTAGACATAGTTTTCACACAATATTTTTCCTCCCTATCATTCCAAACTCAGTTTGGGTGATAAAGTCAAATTGTTTATATTTCCATTGTATTGTTTGGCAGTTACTATTGTCATTCCAGCTCATAATCAAGTTGTTAGTGGAAGTACACTCCCGACTATTACTGTGAGTGAATTTAAGCTCATTACCGTACTTTTGGTCATTATTATTATTTTTCCTATATAATATAAATTATTTATAAAAGTTTAGAATGATATATGCCAAGAAATATGTCTTATGGATTATAATAATTTTAGAAAAATTATTGTTTTGTGGTTATCATGACAAATTATTTTTTTTAAAAAAAAACTCATGAGACCATACTTGTTGTATGTATGATTTAGATTTATTTTATCAGTTAGAAAAATTCATGAATCCAATAGTGAATTTTATTGCTATTAGTTTTTAGCCAATAAATAGTGAAAAACAGATCATCAAGTTAACGGTTAGGATTGATCGTTAACCTTGGTATCAAGTGGTCCATTAGAGGACTAGCTCACAAGGAAGGAACCCAGTGTGGTGTCCATTTATGGACCTAGTTAGGTGCCCATTAGATTAGTCATTGGCTCAATTCACTAAGCTGCCATTTGTGTACAAAATATCTCTTGTTTCTCTACTAATTATTACCAAGATTTAGTTAAATTATTGTTTTAGTACAGTAGATGTAAGTATATATAAAATGTTTTACGTCGATTACATGTATATGTTATGTATATTTATTGTTATTCCATGTGGGTTGTAAGTGAGGCTTACTCATGAGTTTTGATAAACTCACCCTCTCTCTTTCCTCCTTTAGATATAGCTATAGGTTCTGTCCTATCACAATATCCTCCTCAGGAGTGTTGGAGCTTCTTTTGGTGAGCTTCGCTTCTGAATGGAGCTTACTTTTGGTTATGTCAGTTAGTAGCGCTTCAATAATTGTGTAGGCAGGATTTCAGACATGCATTATATTATTTTCATTATTTTCAGAATTTCAACCATTTATTTAATTATGGTTGGCTTTGGCCCAAATTGTGAATTTTATGCAGTTTTATGTTTAGTATTTATAATTGGAAATATTTTCAATTTATGAAAACTTGAGAGATTTTGAATATATTCAATTTAATTATGCATATTAAACTTTATCAGGCTTCTGGGATCCAATCCTCACGTCCGTTACGTTCTCTAGGTGGGTCATGACATGGAGGGCTTGTGTATTGGTCAAGAAGGATGACCCCTCCCTCAGCTTTAAGCCTCTTCACTCGAACTCGAGTTCCAGGTGAAGGACTTGTGTACAAGTTGGGAAGGGTGACCTTGAGAGCACCCTAGCCCGAACTTAACCTTGCTACAAAGACCCCTTATGACCTCATGCCCGATCATCCACCCTTTGATTAATGCCCGTCACCGACCCCCATCGAACCCATGGATCGCGCCCCATCGAAGCCCCCAAATCTACAATCATTAAGTCTCACGATCGCGCCAATCACGATCCCCCTTATTAAAGCACCACCATATATACCCCTCGAACAGGGAGGAAGGCATCTCATTCTTAAACTAAAACACTAGTCTACCCTCTATCCCCTTAACCTAAACCTTTATAAAGAAACAATGTGGTAGTTCCTGCAGTCTCAAGAGAAAATAATAATTTAATAGTTTTTGCATGGTGTGATTAAATATATTTTTATCAAAAATTTTTAAGTTATGGATATGAATTTAATTTTAATTTATCAAGAGTATGAAAAAAATTATATTATGATTCATTTATATATTACTACATTAATAAATATAAAATATTCTTATTTTTACTATTTAAAAGATCATATAAATAAGTAAATTAGCCTACTAGTGGTAAATACATTTATGACTCATTGAGCTATAGAGGTTTTGAGTTTAATTTTATTTCCACTCTTATTCCCTAATATTTTAACTAAAAATATATATAAATAAAATAATAATTTTAAATAATAGTATTAATATATTAAAATTAAACTCAATATACATTATTTTATACTCTTCTGTACACTGAGCACGGGATATGTGGAGAACTGAAGACATGCCAAACATGTGCCACGTGTATACTTTTACTACAATCTGGTTCTTTTGTTACCTCAAACTAACGAATGGGATAGCGCATGATCCCATTAAGGTCATCCGTTGTCCGCTCTCTCAATGAAAACGACAAAACCGCGTTGTTACGTGGTAAGAGGCAAGTTCAGCATATTGGGGATTCACGTGTTACTGTTATGGCGCTCTCAAGTTATTTGAGAAGCCACGCTCGGTATAGTTTCACAAGTAATTTGAGCTATAGCAACAGGGTAAAAATTCGAAATTTTAGTTAAATTAAATTAACGATAAATGTAATACTATTCCATGCTTGATCTTAAATAGGAGATCAAATCTAATCACATTCGTTTAGTGCCACTGGTGAATCGAGGGCCAAGATTTTGGATGTACGATTACACATTCAATTCTACACAAAGTGAAAGACCCAAAACAAGTAAAAATCCATGCATACTGAGCATTGCTTTTTCTTACAATTTTTAGGATTACGTGAGACGTTTAATTTCCTTCACGTGATCTTACGTCATAGAATTCAGCTGAATGGTGGTGGTGATACTCACAACTTGTAGTTAAAAGAAATAGTTGATAACTGAAAACTGAAAAGTATATTACGAATAATTGCATGCATTCTTGATTAGTTCTCTCAATAATTATCCAATTACTTGAAGAAATATATATTAATTTTTTAGGACCTACGCTATTTTTTTTATTGAATGCTTACGGTCCAAAAGGGTAATGCAAAAATATTTTGTTATGCAAAGAAAATATAGCCTGACTCAATTTTAACCTTGTAAACAAAGTTTTTCCTTTTTTTGGTTCACTAAACAAAGTATTTTTATTATCTTTATTAATGGAATAAGGCCTTGTGCCCTTGTCCCGTTGTCTAAGTCTTTTGTTTAATATTGTTTTCCCCCAGATTTTAGCGGCTATGTTACCTTAATGGGCTAAATGAAAAAGCAAACATGATTATATAAAGAATCGCGCTCTTACTCGTCACAATTCTGTTTATTATTTTTGGTCGTGGCTCATCACATTTCTTAAGTCGTATAATGGGCTCATGTAATAAGCTTGCTACAGCTAAAAACTCAAAAGCCTGAAGCCCATACATACTAATGCCCCCAAGAATGAAAAATAAGTCAAGGCCCAAATAAATAGCTACTTTATCTGTTTATAGAGCAATTTTGGGATATCCTCCTCTAAAACAATTTTATAGCTTCAATAAAATAAATAACTATAAAATTCCTTTTCCCTGTGTAATCTATTTGACCTCAAATATGATATGTATAACTATTATCATTACAAAGAAGGGATTGGAAATTAAGAATACCTAGAATGTGAAAGATGAGGAATCTATAGCCAAAAAACCACAAATATCTGAATACCAAACAAGGGAAATCCAAATAAGGATTTCAGAAGAGATTACTGCTACTCCTCCTATCCTACAAATAGCTAGGGTTTGTGTTATAGTCTCAATGATGCAATTAGACACTGCTAGGAGTGGGGTACTTCTACACTGTAAAAATAATCTAAAGAGTCAAGCCTCCCATTATAGCAAGCTCACGCACAAGAACTAACAACAACATTTACAATGAGCAATGGTTAATAACTATAATAGCCTCAATTAGGGATGTTTGTGATTCGGTTTTTACTTAAAATTCATAACAACATTCACAATGAGCAATGGTTTGAAGAACCAAACCTATTTAAATTCGTTTGGTTGGCTCGATTTTTAGTTTTTACTTAAAATTTTAAAAAATATAAAAAAAGTAACTATAAACAATATTAAATTAGACTAATCATTACTATAAAAACCATATAATTATAAAATCTAAGCTAACTTTTAAAATTTATACTAATATGTAAACTATTAACTAATAAGTTAACAAATGATTAAAGATTTGACCAAAACTCATGTTAATTAAATTAAAAGAATTAATGTATAATTGAAAATGTTAAATATGGAGTTAAAATATGATACACATTTAAATATGGATAGGAAATTTTGATAAGTAATACATCTAATTAATATATATAATTATTAATGTGATATGTTATCGATTAGGTTTGGTTCAATTTTAGAAATAAGAATCAAAACTGATCAATTTGATTCAATTTTTACAAGTTAAGAACCAATTTAAACCAATTTATTTTGGTTTTATCGGTTTTCAGTTTCAATTCGGTTTGGATTGGTTTTGAACACCCTAAACCCAATAACATTAGTCATCACAAATTTGGGCTTGGGCAATAGGTTCTAATTATTTTGGCATCCAATCATTCTAGGTCCAAAATTAAATGTAACATTGATTTATATTATTCCACAAAAAAATCCGAGACCATCCTTTTGCAGTTGAAGACTCTAGATCTTTTGCCTATTTTGTTTAAGAGGGAGGGGGAGCCAACCTCATGGAGATTATTCATTCCTTTTATGGTAGTCCGGTGATCACCCCATTTTCCTTTTTTTTTTTTTCCTTTTCTTTATTTTGTATCATCTACTCACTATAGTGGGTTTATTTTAGTTTTCATATTGGTGAGTTTTTCTCGACAATATCATCGTTTGAATCATGAGAAATGAAATAGAGCTCATATAATCTTGTTTTTCTTGCAATTGTCCACACTTTTGGCAGCTTCAGAGTTCTGGCTCATAATAGGTGTTAAATCAACAACATATGTTAATGGTGGTGTTTGGAGACTTTTTGAAATCTGCGTGGTCATCAAGCTTTGGTTATTCAGTGGGACAACACAGTAAAAAAGAAAGAAAAAAAAGGGAAGATTGATCAATAGAAGGACTCAAAGTTCAAGCATAGAAGCTTTGACCGGGTTATTTGTTCTCGGGGGATCAAATTCTTGATGTGAAAAAGGTTTGACAGACCAAGGAAGGCGATTGAATTCATCAAGTTTTTTAGTGTGTTAGGAAAGCCAAGATCTTTGGTTATGTTCTGGATATGGTTGATGCTATTAAGCTGATGTGTTTACCTAACCATGTGATGAATTTGAATTGGTTTTGCTCTTCTATAGATTCCCATTGTAATAGATGAAGCTACCCTAATCATATTATAGAATGGAATTAATTTTCAAGCAAAAAAAGGAGGTGACTATGGGTTAACGAGAAAAGAAAAGAAAAGAAAAGAGTGATTTTGGGTGAGTAAGGCTAACAAGGTAGAGTCTATATGCCGATCATGAGCTAGGGACCGGTTAGTCCTTGGATAAAAGAGTGAATATCTAGAGTTTGTTGTTATTTTATAACTTTTAAGAGTATAAATTACAATAACTTCTCTTAAGCTCAGTCAATATTATACTTGTTTCATTCTATATTTCAAAAGTATATACAACTCTCTTAATTTATTAAAAGACACTACATCAACCTCCTTTAACAATAACAGACGTGTTATTCATTATGTTTTAACAATTAAAAGAATTCACATTGTAACTAAAATGTCACATATGCCCTAAACTAAACAGCATATTCCATGAGAATGTCACTACACCCTTAACTTCTCCAAAAATATTATTTGTACACCCAAAGTGGACGTCTCAATGAACACTCATTTTATAACTATTTGGATATAATGACGGTCACCACACCGTATATCCATTACATCTAATGATTATAAAATGGATGTCCATTTTATAAAGTGTCCGTCTCAATAGACATCCATTTTTTAAATATATAAATAACATCACTCTTACTCGTCCTCAAATCAAACCAGAAACACAACGACTTCCTTCAACTCAAATCAAACCAAAATTAGCAAAAATCAAACTCAAACATCAAACCAACCTTCCATAAAATACACTTCAACCCAAAGTGAAATAAAATTACGAAAATCACATTGTTATCTCTCAAATATCGGGTTAGTTAGAGTGTACAGACGGACAAGCCTTAGCTAAACCTTAACCTGGCCAATTTTTAGAGCAGGATAATTTTTGGGACTTAAATTTTACCATAATTACCCACTATGACCATGTCAAATTGGGTCAACATTACTTTCAAACAACATACAAGATTTTAACATTATGCATTACAAAGTTATGAAAATTTTCAACTAAGAAACAAAATTTAATAGATATTTTGTCATGCATATTTCAGGAGCAAACCATATCAATATAAAAATAATATTAAGTTATGTAAAATATATTAATTAAACTATAAAATCTTGTAATTTATCACTAATGATTATAAAAAAAATATATATCTGCAAAAATTATTTAACTTCTGTTTGATTGGCCAACTTGAAACATTACCCAAACTTTGCGAAAAATGTGTTGTCAAATTTTAAGAAAATCCGTCTCAATAAACTTCTAGCTGGTTATGAACAACCCTAAAGGTTAGCAATCCCCTTGTATAAATAAGGCAATATATAATTAAATATTTGTATAATAATTTTTCACACCATCAGTGCCTTAAAAACTATATATTATGAAAGAAATGTTTAGGCACATAATAAAGAAAAATATTATTTATGCTTATAGCCTGTACCATTAATTACATCGGTGCCTAAAAAACCATATATTATGAAATAAATGTATAGGCACGAAATAAAAAAAATGTTATTTATATTGATACTGGGTGGGTACAACTTATACCCTATTTATCATTTGATAATGTAGTTAATTTGAATTTAATATCCTATTTAATAGTGAATTAGATGTGAGTTTATATATTATCCGGATATAATAAATACAAATAATACAATTCCATAATAAATTTACATAAGACTATCGTACGGCTGAAATTTGATAATAACCGCGCAGTATGACTTTAGAATCCACAGTGTCGCTACAAACGGCTGATACTTGGTTGGGGATATTGGTGGAACGTGTGTCCCACAAAGACCTTATCGGCGACGGTGTTCTTTCTACCAAGTCAGCTGATCAAATCCTCCACCACCATGAATAAACATCTTTGATGCATAAATCTCTAGGAGCACAGAAGTCTGCATATGATTTCTCTTAAAAGTTAGCTTTGGATAAGGATGGTTAGTGCCACGAGTAAATGGAAATAGGCAAGTGAAAAAGAATTAGATGGATTGGATGGTCTAAGATCACGAGAGTAAAAACTTCCGGCATTTACCCGGACTCTACTTTCTCTTCAAGAAAGTTTGGTTCGTAAATAAGTTAACTAGATAAATTTAGTTTATGCCTTTATGGGCATGAGTCGAGTTTCAATTGGTTTATCAAGTGAGTTAAAAAGATAGTTTGCGACTCATTCGATATGTATATGGTTAGTTATAAAACTCATGCAAAGATAGATTATTCATGTGGTTGTAAGTATTACTACTATTATTCATCACCATGTAATGATTTTTATAGGATATGTTTGATTGAAGGGGAAAATAGAATAAATTTTTTATAATATAATTTTTTATATAAAATTATATATAAAATTTAATCATAAAAATTTTTCCTTTATTTTAACGTTAAGCTTTAATTTCAAACTTATCAAAACCCAAACAAAATTGATATGAATTTAGGATGCGTTTGTTCTAGTTTTTTTAAATTTACAATCTCTTTTTTCACAAATAAAAAATCACTTTAAATTTCATAATTATTTTTTTTAAAATTAAAAACAAATGTCCGTAGTTGAATAAAAAACGCAAGTTGATTTTAAAGAAGTCTGCAAGAAAACAACAGTTAAAAAGTCGCACACAATAGTTTATGTATCTCGTACTGCACGCACATTCCAGCGAACACTTGTTCACTGAATATTCAACTCAACTAAATCTGTTCAAAACCAAACCACTTTCCTCTCTACCTTAACCTCAATCATGCCATGTTGGGCAACAACAACAACAACTCCATGCCCCCTTAACCACCACCACCACCACCCCATTTATTCCCCGCTGCCGTCGCCGGTAAGCTTTCCGGCAACCTGAAATTCCCGGCCATGGACTCACTGCAGTTACTCCTCCTCTTACTTCTCCTCCTCCCTCCCAACCCCATAACCGCCGTGGACTTCCTCTTTAACTCCTTCACCGGCGCAGCAAACAGCACCAACGTGACCCTCATCAACGACGCACGGGTGGACTCCACCGTCCTCCGCATGACCAACGACTCCAACCAATACTCATTCGGCCGTGCCTTCCACCCCCAAAAGATCCCCATGATAACTACCACCACCACCACCTCAAACTCCTCGAACGTCTCTTCCTTCTCCACCTCCTTCGTTTTTTCCGTCTTGCCGCAGATCCCTACTTCCCCGGGTTTCGGCCTCGCCTTCTTTCTCTGCAACACAACCTCTCCTCCCGGCGCACTCGCCAGCCAGTACTTCGGCCTCTTCTCCAACGCCCCATCTACCCTCTTCCCTCTCCTCGCCGTCGAATTCGACACCGGTCAGAACCCTGAGTTCGAGGACCCCGACGACAACCACATCGGCATCGACCTCAACAACATAATATCCACGAAGACCAGCCCCGCCGGTTACTACAACTCCACCGGCGGGTTCGTCTCCTTCCGCATGCGCACCGGCGTCAACGTCCATGCCTGGATCGATTTCAACGGCGTGGATTCGGAGATCAACGTTGCCGTTGCTCCCGTCGGGATTTCTCGTCCGTCGAAGCCTACGCTTTCGTATAGAGATCCAAAAATAGCGAACTACTTGTCCTCTGAGATGTACGTTGGATTCTCCGCTTCGAAGACCAATTGGATCGAAGCGCAGAGGGTGCTTGCTTGGAGCTTCAGTGATTCAGGAACAGCGAGGGAGATAAACACCACGAATTTGCCGGTGTTTTTGCCTCCTTCATCGTCTTCCTCACTCTCAAAAGGCGCAATTGCAGGGATCACCGTTGGTTGTGTCGTTGTGTTGGCGTTGATTTGCGCTTGTGGTTTTTACCTATGGTGGCGAAACAAGAAGATGAAGGAGCAAGAGGAAGAAATCGAGGACTGGGAGCTGGAGTACTGGCCTCACAGATTCTCCTACGAGGAGCTCAGCTCTGCGACAGGGGAATTCCGGAGGGACAACCTCCTAGGTTCAGGAGGCTTCGGCAGAGTGTACAGAGGAACACTGCAGAACAAAACGGAGGTTGCAGTAAAGTGCGTCAACCACGACTCCAAACAAGGTCTTCGCGAGTTCATGGCAGAGATTTCCAGCATGGGGAGGCTTCAACACAAGAACCTAGTCCAAATGCGTGGATGGTGCAGAAAAGGGAACGAGCTCATGCTAGTTTACGACTACATGCCAAACGGGAGCCTCAACAAGTGGGTCTTCGACAACCCACCGAAGCTTCTAGAATGGGAGCGGAGGCGCAGGGTACTTGTCGACGTGGCGGAGGGGCTTAACTACCTCCACCACGGTTGGGACCAGGTTGTTATCCACAGGGACATCAAGTCCAGCAACATTCTTTTGGACTCCGACATGAGGGGGAGGTTAGGGGACTTCGGTCTCGCAAAGCTCTATCAGCAGGGCGAGGTTCCCAACACCACGCGCGTGGTTGGCACGTTGGGGTACCTTGCTCCGGAATTGGCGACCGTTGCCGTGCCGACGTCGGCGAGTGATGTGTACAGCTTTGGGGTGGTGCTGTTGGAGGTGGCGTGTGGGAGGAGGCCGATTGAGACGTCGGCGGTGGAGGAGGAGGTGGTGCTGATTGATTGGGTGAGGGACTTGTACGCGAGCGGGTGTGTGTGTGAGGCTGCGGATCCGAGGATTAAGGGGGAGTACGAGGTTGGGGATATGGAGATGGTGTTGAAGCTTGGGTTGGCTTGTTGTCACCCTGAGCCTCAGAGGAGGCCTACCATGAAGGAGGTTGTGGCGGTGCTTGTTGGGGAGGACGCGGTGGCGGAGGCGCCGGGGAAATTGTTGTCGGAGTTGGCCGGTGGGGACGGCGGTGGCGCCGTGCACGGTGGAGGGGAAGTGGAAGAGGAGTAGAAGGAGGAGGGGGAGCCTTTACATGGAGCTATTCCGGTTTGACTGCACAGAATTGAACTTTTTTGTTTCTTTAATTTTTTTTTTTTTGATTGGAGCTTTTTGTTACTGGATTTTGCTAGAATGTGGTTTGGTTGAGGAGGATTATCCCTGTAATAATTTTTTGGTTTTCAATTGTTTATTCGTTGAAGATCCAAGCCAACGTAATTTCCACTTTCGATTATTTGTTAACAAGTCCTCTGTTGCCCTGTATTGGACATTCTAGTTTTGTAAAGCAAAATTAATTTATGGTTTTGGTCAACGAGCTTCTGTTTAGCATGTTGCATTCCAGAGAGTTAGATACACTGGCTTCATTTGGGAATTTACCACTTGCATCTGAAAGCATGATGGGCTCCTACCATGAATCATCATCATTGCCCTTTTCTAAATAACTGAATTTGTGTTCTGCATAATTAGAAGCATTTGAAATATATAAGAATGATGGCAGTCATGGCATAGACGTGCACATTACACGGGTGTGACTCCAGCAGACATGCGAGGAAAGACTACTAGAATATTTGTATAATATTGTTCACCAAAATAAGAAAGATGATTTGTAAATTATAAACTTAAAAACCACATTCATGATTTCAGGGATAGGAAAATCTTTTCAGATGATAATCTGATACATTCAGATGTGAACATCTGTAAGGGACTACGTAGAAAGTAAAAACTACATTATTAGCACAATAGGATAGGGTGCTTTGATTATTACATTCAAATATCTTATGGTGTACACACTTGGGGCACTAAGAAAGCTCACTGAAATCCATGACTTGATAGACCACACAATGTGAATGCTACTTTGGAATAGAAGGCACAGGTGTACTAAATCACTGGATAACAATAGACTTGCAAGTATATTTGAGCAGCCAGACTTTGACTACTAGAGCGTGAAGTTTAGAGAGTGGAAAGTGAAGCAGGGTTCTGTTCTCTTTGCACATAACTTGAAACACTTTGATTCCTGCTGGCATGCGGCCGCCACTGATTCCTTCATGCTCTCAGGTCCACATACCAAGACACCAATATTATATCCACAAGTTTCATCACGGAGCTTGCCAAATATATCTGTTCAATTTGAAAGCTACTTATCCGTCAACTGTTTTGGCATATTAGAAAATGGAAAGTAGAAACAATGAGATCACTACCTTTGAAGTTAGGCCTTCCACCAAAGTGGACTTCATGTTCCTCAAGAGCATTCCTAGTTTCAGCTGAACTTAGATCAAGGGGTTTGATTTCCTTCTGGGGAATTGGTTGAATCCCTTTCTTCAGCCTTCTCCATCTCAAAAGAATCGCCAACAAGCTGCTGCATGCTAAAGCTAAGGCAAAAGCAGCTATCAGAAGCAGATCCACAACCCAAGAGGGAGTCTTTTCTTTGGACGATTTGGAACGTTTTCCGGATGGAATTATGATATGGTTGAAAAAGATAAGAAAAATAAGGAAAATGATGGAACAAAATCCCGCAATGGTAGCCATCCAAGTTGGACTTTCAGGCCCGTATATAGCATAATTTGAACACCTTGTGTTCAGCTGCAGAGTTCTTACTTCTGAGAACTCATTTAGTAGCTCTCTAATTCCCACTCCTGCTCGTGTTTCTTGGGTGACAAACAATTTTAGAATAAAATGGCACTCTTCAGTTGAATGGTTGAACAAAAGATGTGAGATTGAATGTAACAGACAAAAGTCTTGTGCCTTCTTAATAACATATACTAGATAAATCCTGGAGGGAATTCTATTTTTGCTGGTAGATGAATTCACTTCTGCCAAAATGCTCAGAAATGGGGTCATTCCACTTCCTCCAGCAACCAGAAGTAGAGTGTCATATCTGCAGAGAATTGTTTGCATTATTCAGATAATACTATACCTTTTTTTTTGCTTTTCACATCTAGGAGTGTGTTTGGTTGAGGGGTAAAATTGGAGGGAAATTTTCCATTGATAAGCTTCATGTGTAATTTTTACACATGAATGTCATTCATGAAAATTTACACCTCATTTTCACCCAATAACCAAACACACACTAGGAGAAGATGGTTAGACCATGAAAAACACCAATGACAACTGAGAAATTATGAAAGACGGTTCAATTAGAAGTACTAGGTAATAGGTTTGATGTTTTTGCTCACTTTAAAAAGTCTAATGAGGCAGGTCCATAAGGTCCTTCGATTGCAACAGGTATACCCCTTCTCTTATCAGCACCTTTGTCTAGTTCAGCCTGTATCAGATCACAAAGAGAAGTGGTCCACCACCCTTCACATTTAATTATCACAGACATAATGTGGTCATCAGCCCTGGAACTTGATATTATACTGAAAGAATGCCATTGAAGATGTGATATGGTTGGTATCTTCATAAATATAACACTTGTAGGGTATACTTCAGCCCTGCAAATGGTTAAAAACAAACAGTTTAAATTGCAATTTTTATCCCCTGATCTTTTCAATCCTAAGGGTCAATTTCAAATTGCTCAAAGAAACTAAATACGTGGATCTTTGGGAAGAATTAGCTCCACAGCTTTGGAAGGGAAAATTCTAGCTGAAACGACACAAGTTTTTGGACTTGATTGTATGATACGGAGCAGTTTGTCAAGGCTAAAAAGGAATATTCCCGAGAAGACCGTATAGAAGTGCCTATCCCCAGCATGAAACAAGAAAAATACTAGAAAGACTGCATAGAGATGATGGGTGTAGTAGAAGATTTCAAACTTTATCCTTCTAATTTGGGGAAGTGAAGTGATCCAGATAACTAGCCCAGTAATGAGTGTAATCTCCCCAGCAAGGTATATACGTCCGGTGCTTTGCCACTTCCAAATCTGTTTTGAAAAATATGAACAGAAAAGGAGAGAACTAATCACTTGCTATTACCACCAGAAGTATTTGGCGTACTTTTAATGAAAAATGGACTATTTGGATATCAAGGAATGTGCTTCCAAGTTAAAATAAACTGAAGGAACATGGACTACACCTCTTGCTGTATATGGTGGCTGACCCCCCAGACAAACAAAGTGCTTGCTCCATGTGTTGCAGCAAAACATATCATTGCAGTTCCAAGCCATGTGTGATATCTAACTGAAGCTTCAAATTGTATGCCAAGTGTGCGAAATAGGGCCAATCCCCTTAGGATAGGAAGAAGTAGCAAAGCCAAGCAGGCTTCGGCTAGCAACCCGAAGCGGGTTGCTATTCTGAGATACTTGAGTTGCCATCTGAAATGAATTTAAGCATTTGGTGACTTAACAGCTTTCTACCATCCCCCACATGATTATCAAGAACACTTACATGTTCAACTTGAGTGATTTGTCTGGCATCAACTTCTTGAAGTCATGGGAAATGCGAGAGTAATAAGACCATACTAACAAGAGGATAAATAGGAAAGCTACCAATATTTCAATACTTGATAAGATTCCCAGAAGACTGTTTACTACCAGTGGGTTTGAGAATATAATTGATGGACTTCTTGCACTTCTGTAGCACATAACAGCAAGAAAATAAATATTGAAGTGAAAACTACACTGAAGTAATTGAGTTTCAGGGGCACTTGATATTACCTGCTTCTTTGATATCCAGCTTTCAAATCCAGGAAAAGAAGTCCAATTATACCAATAGCAATTATAGGAAATGTAAACACAGCAAAGTTAAGACCTGCAAAAGATCTTATACAGTGTCACTCATCGTTTTATTTCTAGATAGAATACTATGAGTTGTTCTATAGAATCAGATTCATGTAAGAGAAATAAGAAGGGTTCATAAACAGCAAAGTCCACCATAAAGTTGAGGTTCCAGGGTGTACCATAGTATCCAAAAATTGTGTTGTTGGCGCTTTCTTCTGCATCTTTCCATTTTCTTGTCCATATTTGGGTTGGCTTCAGAAGCCAAAGAGAAACCCAACCTGTGCATATGATAATCATCAGCAGTTTTAGAATAGAAAGTAAAGTGGCGCCTGCCATGCCTAACTGATCCTACCACAGCCGCAGAGCTTTGTTTTTTCTTATACTTTCATTCACGTAGTGTGATTAAGAGCCACGTATATATAAAGGAATCTAAAAAGAAAGATTGGTATTTGGCAGTCATTCAGGAGGTAAGAAGAAGATCAAATCTAGCCCTACCACTTCCCTTGAGTGCCTGTCACTTATATAGCAATTTCTGTTGTAGTTGAGTAAACTATGGCCATCAACATCATTTTGAATGAGAAACAATATTTGAACAGATTATGTCCACAACTGGATTCTCCATTTTCATCATTTTCAGATTCAGGGAGTTCACAATTAGCACTTGAAGTTTGGGTTATGGTTTGTACCGTGTGATTTTGTATTGAGTAGACATGATGCCAGACCATTATCGTATATCATATAATACTTTTTAATCTAATTTGTGCTACTCACTGTAATGAAGTAGTAATGTGGCAGCTTTAGGTTATAATCATCCTTTTTGCTCCTGTATATGGTCCCTCCATCAGATAGTGGAATTTTGGTCCATGCCATGAACACCCTTTGCCTCTAGAGTAGAGTAACAATTTATTAGCAACAATCCTATAGAGGACTGACAGGTGGAAATTTTACCATATCAAGTGAATGCAAGGCCCAAAGGCATGCGGCATGCCTCATAGACATCAGAATCTTTTCATGTTACATTTAGGATTTGTTCCTTTCTGAATCTTTTTAACAAATGTCTAGTCCTCAAAATGAAGACAAGCTTTGTGGGCATGCCCTATAAGGTCAATCTGCAATCAAAAGATCCATGATCAACACCAAATATATGGCAGAGATACAGCACCTGCTTGTAATTTAGAAGACTAAATTACAACCAGATGTGAATCTATGGCCACCAACGCAGCCTGACCTGACTATAACTCTAAGTAGAGTTGTTTATCAATCATTGAGCTTAATTGCTACGAGTAAGATACTCAGTATTTGTTATTTGACTTGTTGATTTATTCTGAATATCAAGTTAAATTTCATGATAAAACAATAAAGGAGAGAGGTCTTTAATTTTAATTGTTATAATAATAGCAGAAGAAAATTGATATAAGAAAACAAAATGTGGTTCAGCTTATAGCTTACGTCCACAAATCAAACTTTTATAAAAAATACAATGGAGATTACAAAAAAAAGAAGTTTATATACTTCTTTTTATCCCAAATCCAAATACACCTCACAAGTGTATACACTCAAAACTCTCAACCCAATGAAAACAAAGAAGAAAGGAAACAAGCTTCTATATGAGAGAATGTGTTATATGTTTGAGATGATTTTACAAATGAATGAAAAATTGAATTTATAGGCAACATGTAATATCATGTAACCATCCATGCAACCAATGGTAGAGAGCCTACGTAACCTTCTTAGCCATCCATACAACCAATGGAAGAGAGATAAACTGCTCTCATAATCTCTCAAAATGTGGGAGTGCTAAAATAAGATGAAAGACCTTTTCAAGCCACTAATTACAAATCTCCACATTGGCTTGAATTGCCTTCAAAGCTGAAATTGCATGAGTTATCTTTAAAGGATATGAACACCAATTAGATCTAAGTAGTGCATAAACTTAGAGACTGGAACTGGCTTCATGAGCATATCCGCCGAGTTATCAGAGGTACTGATCTTTTTCAAGCAACATCACCTTGTGAAATAATCTCCCTTAGAAAGTGGTCCGAACATCTATGTGCTTTGTCCTTTCATGATACATTTGATTTCTAGTCAAATATATGACACTTTGGCTATCACAGAATATAACCTAATATCTTGTTTCAACCCTAAACTACCCACCAAGCCCCGAAGCCAAATGGCTTCCTTCATAGCTTCTCTCCAACCATGTACTCCTTCTGTTGTAAATAGTGCAATAGTGGATTGCAATGTTGCTTTCCAACTAATCGCACTCCCTGAGGGTAAAAATGTACCCTCAGAGACCTTCTTTTATCCAAATCTCCAGCATAGTCAAATCAACATAACCAACAATACTATTACCAATATTATGATTCCTGTCAAATATAAGGCCAACATTAGAAGTACCTCGTAGATAGTGGAGAATCCATTTCAAGCCTATAGTGCATTCTACCGGATTTCTATATATCCTGACGACACTAACTTGCTTGCGATATCTGCCGAGTGCAAACCATAGTATACATCATGCTCCCAATTGCACTTGCATAAGGAACATACAACATTTGTTCCTTTTCTTCATCATTCTATGGTGACATTTCAGTTAACAATCTAAAATGAGCTGCTAATGGAGTATTCAGGTTTCGCATTCTGCATCCCAAAGCGCTCCAAAACTTTTTCAATATAATTTTTTTGTGACAAATACAATTTTCCAACACTTCGATCTCTGTGAATTTCCATGCCCAGAATTTTCTTAGTAGCTCCCAAATCTTTGATTTCAAATTCATTACTAAGCTGAGCCTTCAACTTGTTGATCTCATATATACTCTTAGAAGCAGTGAGCATATCATTAACATAGAGTAGCAAATAAAGAAATGAATCATCTAAGAACTTCTTATGATATACACAACTGTCATAATCACTTCTAGAGTAACCATGACCTAACATAAAAGAATCAAATCTTTTATACGATTGTCGTGAGACTGCTTCAGACCATATAGCGATTTCTTCAAAAGACAAACATGATCTTCTTTACCTTGAGCAACAAAACCTTCAAGTTGTTTCATGTAGATTTGCTCTTTAAGCTCTCCATAGAAAAAAGCTGTCTTGACATCGAGTTGTTCGAGCTCCAAATCAAACAATGCAACCATGGCTAGCAACACCCGAATGGAGCTATGTTTCGCAACTGGGAAATACTTCATCGAAGTCTATTCCTTCCTGTTGGCTAAATCCTTTTGCAACCAAGCATGCTTTGTAACGGCGCTTCAACTCCTGGAGAACCTTCCTTCCTTTTAAAGATCTATTTAGAACCGATTATCTTCTGTCCTTTTGGTTGTTTTACTAGATCTCAAGTGTTGTTCTTATGAAAGGATTCCAGCTCCTCATTCATAGCAACAATCCATTGCATTGACTCACCACTTGTAATAGCTTCTCGGATGTTACAAGGTCTTAAGTTTCAATACCCTGCAACCGATAAGACAAAAGAGACTATGTCAACATGAGCATATCTCTTAGGAGGTTTAATTTTCCTCCTTACTCTGTCTCTGCAAGACTATAGTGCTATAGTGGTGTGATCTCCTCTTGCTTTTCAATAAACTCTTGCTCCTGCACTTATTCATGAATGGGCGTTGAAGTGTCTTCGTGTACTTCATGTGGATGTTCCACTTCAAGCTCCACTTGCTTATTGATACCATGTTCTTCTTCTGCATTTCTAACCTCCTTAGCCAAATGAAGCATGGTTGATTCATTGAACTTGATGTCTCTGCTAATTATAAACTTGGGTGGTCTAAGTTCAGGACACCATAACCTGTAACCTTTCACCCTGATGTGTATCCAAGAAATATACACTTTTGTGCCCTTCGCTCAAGTTTACCATCATTAGTATGAGCATATGCAGGGCAACCAAATATTCTTGGATAAGAATAATTCAGGAGCACCAGACCATACCTCAAAAGGAGTTTTACATTCAATTGCAGTTAATGGGGAACAATTCACCAAATAACAAGCCATATTAATTACCTCAGCCCATAACTCTTTTGACAAGTTGGCATTAGATAACATGCATGAGCTCTCTCAGAAGAGTTCTATTCATGGGTTCTGCTACACCATTTTGCTTGTGTCTTTCGCATAGTACGATGCCTTACAATGCCTTCATTTTCACAAAATTTATTGACTGACCTTCACAAAACTCCAACCCATTGTCTGTTCGAAGACGCTTAATCTTCTTGCTGGTTTAGTTTTCAATGAGGGCTTTCCACTTTTGAAAGTAAGGAAAACGTCATTCTTGTGCTTCAAAAAATAGACCCACACTTTCCTTGAGAAATCATCAATGAAAGTCACCAGTGTATCTGGCACCACACTTTCCTATGAATGGCAGTGCTAAACTTGACTCTAGTCTACTTCCCATAGACACAATGTTCACAAAAGTCAAGTTTTTCTTTCTTACTATCACCAAACAAGCCGCACTTACTTAAAATAGACATTCCAGCTTTGTAATACCCTGTATACGTGTCAGGAGACAAGTTATATATGGCTTCAGGTCTCCGACCCATCGTCCTGTCTAACTTCTAAGTCTGGACCCTACAACTTCTTGGAGGGCTATATGTTAGAGTTACATTCTTAGGACCAAAAGTCCCGGTAATTGTTCCTAGAGGGAAAATGAGTTGAAGAGTGATTTTTAATGAATTTTATGAAACCTTGAAACGTTTCGTTTTTAGACCACAAGTTTAGAAACCTGAGGATTTCCAGATTTGAACTAAAACCAAAAATTTGGATTTTGAATGGTTGGGGTTTTGATTTTTTTGATATTTTATTTGAATCCAAATGGGATATTTTCTTATTTACATTTATGTTTTAAAGTTAATGGTAACTTAAAATTAAGAAATGTAAATATGTTGAGGGTGTTGTTGGAGAGCTTGAGGCTGTAGATTCTGGAGAAGACTCACTATAATGAGTTATATTCGCTGTAGTGAGTAGGTGAGCCAGGAAGCTCGCTGAGTGAGTTGTTGCTCTTCCAGGTTCGCCAGGAGTTTTACTCGCTGAGTGAACGTGTCTGATAGCACAGTGCAAAATGACACAACTTTGATAAATGAGCCCCCAACCCCTTATAAAACACCCTAACTCAGGCTTCCCTCTCCCAAACCGAAACGCCTTTCCAAACTCTCTCCAACCCGTCCTCTCTCAATCCAACATCATTCCTTCTCCTTCCAAGATTAAGGTGAGTGATTGTTGTTGGTTTATGTTAGTTTCTTCCATGATCCACTTTCCCCATATTATGGGTTGTTGTTGTCTCCATTGTTGCCAAGTGGAGATACTCCCCCAATATTGTTAGAGTTATATTAGAGTTATCTAGGGGATGTTAGAGATTAATTTAGAGTTGTGGTTGCTCTATGGCAGTTGTTGGTGCCATCCCGCTCCACGGAGCTCCCTTGGTATTGCAGTTTATTGTTCTCCCCTCCAAGTGAGTGGGTTTAAGCTCATGGCCTTATTTTGCCATTATGATTATATTGGATGTATGATATTTGTTAAACATGAAATTTGAGATAAGAAAAAGTATAGAAAGTGATTTTACATAATTATGTTAAGTTAGAAAAATTATGATTTATGATGATAGCATGAAAGAATGAGTTTTACGAAACCATGGGACCATGATTGCTATGTTGTATGTGTGGAAAATGTTTTATATACTAATGAAATGATTGTTGAAAGAATATATGATTTTATCTAGTTGCTATTTTAACAAATATGTTTTAAGAGTTATGATATCAATTATGATTTAAATTCTAGACTATGTTTTAGATTAGCCAGTTGAGATATATTGGAAAATATTAAGTTGAGCTATGTTGAAGAAATATGATTAGTTTTATGAAGAAAAATGCTATTATAGTTTTAAAGTTTTTATGATTTAGAACCCTATTGTTTAAAATTATGATTTTAGATATATCAAGAATATGAAAAGTTATGTTAGCTTAATATTTGAATTTAGAACTTTAGTTTTATGGTACCAAGAGATACGAAATTCAGGATGATTCCTAACAATTGCCAGATACATATTCTGGGCTTGAAATCGAAATGGGGCATGATTTCCACAGCCACAATTATGCTAAAGTCAGATTGTTAGAATTATTTGAGTCCAGAACCCTTATAGTACTAATAATTTAGGGGCTCTGCTTCCCAGGAAGAGTACCCATTTTAGCTATAGTTTCTTTTTGTCAAACTAGTTTAGATGGTAGAGAACAGGAACAGGTCAGTTAATGGTTGTTGAGATCGTTAACCTTGGTATCAAGTTGTCCGTTAGAGGACAATATCGCCCCCAGTTATAGAAATGGGACCTGGTTAGGTACCTCAGCTTGTCCAACAGGGACTTCAGGACTTTACAGCTTTAGTTATTATATATGTATTTATTCAGCTAAGCAAATACTATTTCCCTAAGCTCTCCTGGACCCTAGTTAAATGATTTCATGTTTGATTATGAGTTTTGAAATGTTTGATTATGAATCTATGGAATGAAAAATGTTTTTCTAGCTAGCTACGTATGTAAATATCAAATGATTTATGTTGATGTATGTATATTGCATTATGTATATATGTTCCTTGGTTGTCCCATGTAGGTGATGGGCAATAGCTCACTCATTGAGTCCTTGACTCACCCTCTCTCCCTTCCTCTCATAGTTGCAGGTATAGAAATCGCTTAGTCATCGGTCCGGTAGTTGTAGATACCCTTTTGGTGAGCTTCATATTGTTGTAAGGCTTAGTTTAGGCTTCTGTTAGTTGTAAAAGTGCTCCAGTAGTTTTGTGGACATGATCTTAGCCACGGATGTATTTTGAGATCCTGTTGCTATTTTTAAAGTTTATGTATTCCTCTATGTATTTCCAGAGTTTAAGTATGGATTTCAACTATTGGTTTTGATTAGATTGTGTATTTAATCAGCTAAGAATATAAATCAGTTTCAATGGTTAGCAGACTATCAGATCTAAGATTTATATCATGTGAATGAATTAGTTTATGATCTCGAAATTTCAGAATGATTTAGAAAGGGGTTTTCAAAGCTTTAATATTAAATATTTACAATTTTACGTAATTAAATATTATGTTTTAAATAGAGAAATGATTGTTGATTTAGAAGAAAATCATCTTTTAAGTATTAGATTATGATAAGTTATGCATTTAGATAAACACGTCACCTAGAAGGCTTACGTGGGATGAGATTCCTCACGTGCCGATCACGTTCCCAAGTGGGATCGTGACAAGCTTCACTCATATGCCCCAACCACATATGCCATAACTGAGTAGTATCTAACTCAGAATTATAGGAGGATGATACGCTGGAGCACTAATAATTGTGCTACCTTGAAGCAAGTAAAGACCATTGACCAACTTTCCTTTGATCACAATAAGAGCACCTTTGGAAACCTTCAAAACTCCACCTTCAGCTGAATATTTACACCCTTGGAATTAGAGTACCTAAAGAAATAAACTTTTTCTTTAGGTCGGTATATGCCGAACCTCAGTCACCGTTCTCACAACTCCATCATGTATCTTGATTTTTACTACCAATACCAATGACTTTACAAGACATATTGTTTCCCATAAGGACAACTCCACCTTCAATTATCTGATAGGTTACAAACCAATCTCGATTTGGACATATGTGATATGAGCAACCAGAATCGATAATCCATGCATCACCAACTGAAGTTGTACATAGAGAGAGAACATTTTCGGCACTTTCAACAGCACTTACTACATTACTCGTATCGCGGCTTTCCTTTCTTTAAGCTTTGGGCATTTTGTTTTCCAATGCCCTTATTTCTTGCAATAATGAGACCTTCCTCTTCGCTGTCTAGATTTTGATCTAGACTTCCATCTGCTATGACTACTCAAACCCACCTCCTTTGATCTTCCTTTAGCAAACAAGCCAGCTCAGGGTCATCATGTCCACTGTTCTCGTGCTCCATCTTCTCACGACTCATTAATATGGATTTCATCTCATCAATATCAAGGCGTTCACGCTCATATATGAGTGTTCCCAAAAGTGCTTGTAAGAAGGAGGTAAAGAACAAAGTAACATCATTGCTTGTTGCTCACTAGAGAATGTCTCATCCATATTCTTCAAATCCATAATGAGTGAGGTAAACTCAGAAATATGTGTTCTAATAGATGTACCTTCAACCATGTGGAGGATGTATAAGCGTTGCAACACTCCAAGACGATTAGCCACCGTCTTCTTCAAATACAATGACTCCAGCTTGTTCCATAATGATGCTGAGTTTCTCTTATAGGACCTCTTGTAATACGTCATCTGTGATGGATAATTGAATAGTAGAAAGAGCTTTTTGATCAACTTCTTCCCACTTAGAGTCTTTCATGGTAGTGGGCTTCTTATCTTTCCCATCAAGTGCTACCTTTAGATTTTGGTTTGTAAGAACTGCTATCATATGGACCTTCCACATACCGAAATTGATGTGGCCATCAAACTGCTAAATATCAAACTTAGTTGTCGCTATATTTTCTTTTCACTAGGTCTCCCAGGAACGCTATAAGCCTTCTGATACCAGTTGTTATAATAATAGCGGAAGAAAGTTGATATAAGAGAACAAAATATGTTTCGGCTTATAGTTTACGTCTACACATCAAACTTTTATAAAAAATACAATGGAGATTACAAAGAAAAGAAGTTTGTATACTTCATTTTATCCTAAACCCAAATACATCTCACAAGTATATACACTCAAAACTCTCAATCCAATGAAAACAAAGAAGAAAGGAAACAAGCTTCTATAGGAGAGAATATGTTATATGTTTGAGATGATTTTACAAATGAATGAAAACTTCAATTTATAGGCAACATGCAACATCATGTAACCATCCATGCAACCAATGGAAGAGAGATAAATTGCTCTCATAATCTCTCAAAATGTGGGAGTGCTAAAATAAGGAGAAAGACCTTTTCAAACCACTAATTACATTAATAAAGAAATAGTTTTAATATCAGTGTAGATTTTATGTGGCCTAATGTGGGTTATCTCAATAAAAGTGGATTGAGTCCGAGCAAACTATACTTTTAAGATTGAGTATTTGACATTTGTGAAGCTCTCCTCTCTTGGGGAGGGGTTGTATCATTCACCACTCTAAGTCTCGTGACTACACGCCTAACCTTGGAAAAACAGGAAGTGTAAAAAAAGCAAAAAAAATAATGTAGATTTTATGTCACCTGCTAGTGTTTAAGAAAGTACAATTGTTTAAAGAACAAATCAAGTAGATCACAAATATACGATAAATATATTTATCTAAAGAATGTTTAGATATGTGCTCCACCTATTAGAAAACACGATGATATTTACACAAAACTGACCTTACACACATATTTTAACTATTATTCAATCCTTACTAGGTGAGCCATCAACTATCAACTATGGAATTAAAGGTTCGGTTATGTTCAAGAGAGCTCACAAACAACTAGGTTCGAAACATGTCATAAATCCTTTCAATTTATTTTTTAGACATGTCGTAAATCCTTCAAGGCTTTATTGTCCACTAATACTTGGAGTCTTTAGAAAATGTGAGGATTCTAAGAGCCCTAAATTTAGAGGCATATATTTGAACTAGCCTAATGGATATCAATGATAGGAGATCTAGGAATGTTTGATTTTAATTTTCAGTTTTTATTTTTAATTTTTTAATTTTTAGAATTTGGTAAAGAAAATATTGAAAACTTGAAAATAAAAACTGAATTTTATAGTTTTTACAGTTTTCAATATTTTTTTCACAAAATTTTAAAAACTGAAAATTAAAACTAAAACTAAATAGACTATTATTTTCAACACATCGAGTTTTCTTTTCCAATTTGTTAATCCAATTGCCCCTTCCTAGGAAAAGAAGGTGGTTGAAATAACAAAGCTCTTTCTCTTATTTTCAACATCTTGTATGATATAGTGACGGATTAAGAAAATTTGAGTAATAGAGCCAAAGATATTATATACATATAAGGTGATGTTTCATATAACTTTTATCTTAGTATGAGGTCAAACTTAATAATATAATAGAGACAAAATATATATACATCTTTATACTTCTATAAAATTTTTGAAACTTTGGTAGGGGGCATAAGTCCCCTCTTTGTACAAATAGATCCGTCCTTGGTGTGATGCAATGGGGACTTAAAATTAATTATGACTCCAATTCGTTGCTTGTCAACACAATAGATAAAATCATTTTTCAAGTACATCCAAATGAGATGATGATTAGTTGGTCACTAAAGGTTTAGTTTAAATGATTTGAAATTTGTTTCTTTTAATTAAGATTTTTAGCTTGAATTTTCGGTCGGATTAAGTATAAACTAATAAATTTTAGCTACCGTGATTTAGGGGAAAAACAATCATATGACATCCAAATCCAAAATTAGTTGATGTTGGAATGATAACTACCACAGGTGGCAAAACCAGAACCCAGGATTGACCCGCCAATCCATCAAATTTTTTCAACCCTCCTCGCTCTAGCCCATTTTATAACCAACCTGTGACGAGTTGGAATGAGTTGGAAAAAATAGCTAAAATCTAACAAAAATTGGGTTGACCTCCAAATCACCATTTTTTAAGGGTGACATGCCCTGGCCCGCCTCGTTTGCCATCCCACAAACAACTAACTCAGCAAGACCATTATAATATATACTCCTTCCGTTCACAAATAAGTGTTTACTTATAAATATGCATATGGATTAAGTAAATGATTGGCATAGCCTTGATGTTGTGATAATTTAAGTGTATTTTATTGAATTGTTCTTACTATTTTTCTCTCTCTTTCTTAATTACTCTGTCCTCTCCACTTCACTCTCTCCTCCATTAACATGGGTATAGTTGGAAGAAATTAATTAGTATTGTCTTGATTTTTAAATTAGATACTTATTTATGAAAAAGAAAAATCTTTATTCATGAATGCAGGGAATATATATATATATTGAGTTATCTTTGCACGTTTATAGAGCACCTAAAATTTCTCATCTTTATGAATGTTTATAGATTATATATTAAATGTACTCAAGAAAAATGTAACAATTTATCGTTATTCTATATCCTCAAAAGTGTGAAACACATCTTAATGCGTCATCAACGAAAAGTTATTGCATTGCTGGCAAGACAAACAATTCCCGTTTAGATTCGTAATTTCAAAAAACATGTTGGGAATCTCTGCTTGCTGATTGAATTTTCTTTTATCTTTTTTCTGCATAGATCGTGATAGTGAAGGGTAAAAAGCATACCAAACTTCTGGGAAGTTACCAAGCACTAATGTGAATTGGAGAGTGCTATTGCCACTCCTTTTGCTCTACCTTCACTTCTAATTTAATGAATTTTTATATGATTGTCCTAAAATATCCTTCCTTCTCTGTTATAATTTTCTTTCATAGTTAAACTAATAATTTATTATTACTTTTATATTATTTAAACTCATTTTATATATATTCAAGTCATTATTATTGACATTATTAAATAAATCTTATTTTAATATATCATTGTTTGTGTTTTTCAGTTTTTTATTTTGCAAAAATGTGATCCTAATAATTTTATATGAATTTTATTATGTGATAATTAATTTTATTTCAAAATATTTAATACTAATTACAATTTTTATTAGTAGAGGACTACTAAATAGTATAAGCCTTTTTAATTAATTTATTTAATTAACTATTGATATATAAATATTAAATTACTTTTAAAATTTATAAGACAATAATTATCTACAATACAAAGTAGTAAGTATGTTAGATAAAAAAATAATTTTAAAAAATTGAACAAACAAATGGTATGATCTTTGTAGATGCAATTTACGATTTATATATTATCTTTTGCATTTTGCATTTTTCTTGTCCCTTCCTACATGACAATGCATTCATAAATGTTAACACAATTTCAAATTAAGAAAATCAATTTGTGGTCCTTATGCAAAAATATAAATTTAATAAATTCATGAGAAAAATGAGTTAAAAAACAAGGAAGATTCTCACATAAAAGATTATCGAAACACAAAAAATTGAAAAAAAATCTTAATATTATTAAAAATGATTTAAATTAAAAATAATAATTATTAATTATATGAAAGAAAAAGATGGATAAATAAAAACAATAAAATAAAAGTGCATTAATTTAGAAATTGAGACAAACAAAAGGGAGTATATGAATCAAAGAAGGGAGTCTGTGAATTGTGATCGTACACCTTTACAAAATCTGAGGCCTAAATTCCTTTGATGCTGTGAATGTCTTATAGAGTATAGATTACGCTTGATTACCTAAAGAGTAATGTTATTTGTCCTCATGTGGATTAATATAAACCCATTTAAATAGAGTTTATATTCCATTTAATGATAGATGAAATATGAGTTGATATGGTATTTCACATCTGATGAGTACAATCATCATCTCTCTTGCCTAAATATTGGGGCATGTAAACCTTCCTTACAGAATTAGAGAGGTCCATAGCTAAAGATTCTTAAGGTCCTAATCCTGAATGAGTCAATGCTAATTGTACTACAGCAAGGCGCGTAGAGTGGTCCGTACTAAATAGCCAAAAGACCTTATTGTTATTAATACCAAAAAATGGAATAAGAATGGCTTGGCAAGAAAGGTTCAGCATAGAATGACAAATCCAATGAGCTACTAATGTTGACAAAAGAGAATCTCCCTTCTTTTAATTTTTAACCTGTTTTGAGGCTTCGATTGCAACGAACTCTTCTCATAAAATGCCAATTTTAAATTAACAAATTAATCCTCTTAACTCTTTCTGCTTCCTACCTTCCTTTGAAATTTGACAGAAGGAGAAACAAAGAGGCAGAGATATGGCAGATGAGGATCACACCCCAACAGAAGCAAAGGATTACTATTCAAAATCAAGATGGTGGTCAGAAACTGAGCAGGCACTAGGGGATCTCAAGAGAAGTAGCAGAAATGGAGTTGATGGCTTCTATTATGGTGCTGGCAGAGATTGCTGTGGCTATAACTCCCAAGAAATAGTGACTCCTGAAATTTCTGTGTCCTTTCATTCATCTGAAGCAACAAAAAATTTGACTAGTACCAGAATTTCTGAGACAAATGAAGAAGAAAATTACAAAGGTGTGACTAGTGTCAGAAATGGAGTTAACGAAATCTTCGAGGCCAGTGGCGAAGAAAACGGTGACTATGGCTACTATTCTAGACAAATATTGTCAGACGAAATTGTGGAGATAGTTGAGGATGGCAAGAGCATAACAAGCAGCAAAGATAGAAGAGCTGATGACCTTTATGTGGCTGTTGGCAAAGATGACTTGGATGTGTTGCAATGGGCCCTTGATCAAGCAGCGTCTCCGGTTTCCCGGATCTTTCTTGTCCATGTCTCTCCTCCAATTACAACAATTCCTACGCCAGGTAACAAAAAAAAAAAAGAGCTGAGTGCCTGTTTGGTTTGTATTTTCATTTTTTATTTTTAGGATCTTGTAAAAAAATTTGTGTACACATGAAATTAGAACAAAAAATGAGGTGTTATTGTCTTTACTATTTTCTTAAAAAAATCCTGAAAGTAGAAAACAAATGAAATGAAAATATAAACCAAACAGAAAATGATAACCTTTTCAACTTTCCAGTGTCTTTTTATGGAAGGATTTTCCATTGGAGTTATAGTAGATTAGTCCTGAATCACAGAAAACAGATTTCGGTTGGAACCTGCATCTTAAGTGTAAATAGAGAATATGCTTATTTGTACACGTTACTCTATAGCTTTATGCCTACGGAGGCAATTTCAATAAGCCATTGGTTTAGTATATTATTATATACCTCAGAAAACGTATATCCTTTTAGCTTGTATATTGTTACTACTGGTGGCACTATGAAGCTAACTGAACTTATTTTTGTGATGTGTCGTGATGGGATGTTATTTCTGGCATTACCATTACATAGAATAGTACTCTGCACAAATTATACAATAATGCGAATATCAAAATTGTGCATTCTCTATCAAGAATATATCTCAATTGCCGAATTTCAAATCTCAAATGATATGTCCTACATCTCTAATAGTTGGAAAGTTTGAAAGAAGTCAATTGACCCCGCAACAAGTGAGACTCTACGTGAATGAAGAGAACAACAAGAGGAAGGATCTTTTGCAGAAGTACATCCAGCTGAGTACTGAAGCCAAGGTACTATTTTGACTATTTTATGACACCCTTGCCATATCTCTAGACCACACAAAACATAAGCTAAAGTTGAAACAATTGTTCCCTTCCAATTTGTGCCCTTGTTTTGCTTTCCTCTCTCTCAGGTAACTGCAGAAACGTTGCTGCTGGAGAGCAATGACACAGGAAAAGCCATTCTGGACCTCATCTCTATACTTAACATAACCAACATTATCATCGGAATAAAAAAGCTACCCTACTCACGGTATGCTACCACTTGCTGGATTTCATTCACAAATTTGATGACACGGGGTGTAAAATTTTATCTTGAGATATGGGGTTGTTCTGCTTAACACTAACAAGTGATGCAACTATAACTCGTCAGAAAAACAACTGATGACGTATTTTTTTTAATAAGAACAAAGTAACCTTGATATGACGTTAAGACAATGTCAAAATGGTATATAAGGAACTTGCTCTCTGCTAATGGTTAAGGATTATATATCTAATTATCTTTCTTGATTAACTGGTTATCTTAATTATGTATTTATGAACAGGCGCAATAACAAATTGAGCAAAGGAGAGTTTGTAAAGCAAAATGCACCAAAGTCCTGTGAAGTTACCTTGGTTTATAATGGTGAGGAGTTTGTGTCTAGCCCTTTCATGGATCGCTTGGCATCTAACGGTCTAGGATCACAAAGCAAAGGTCACACAAAAAGCAACTTCCTTCATTGTGTGTGCTTGTCAGGCAAGTCCAGTTAGCTATTGACCTATTCTTTTCTAAACAATTAAAGACGAATAATACAATAGAATGGTTAGTGTTATGTCAAGATAAGTAATCAAGGTGAATATTTCAGGGACCCATTGAATGAAATCGCATATATTGCTAAACACTGGCTTAATAAGTGTTGTGGAGTATCCATTAAAAAAAAAATGTTTTGGACTTTGGAGTAAAAAATTATGGGTTTTTAAAATTAGTGCCTTTTTAAGGTTTTCAATAAAGTAAGTTTTCATGAAAAAGTGTAATTTTAAAGTATTTAAGGTGTGAGATTCATTCAAAAGTTTATAAACTTACTTTTATTAGAAATTTTAAAGTATTGATTAGAAAAATTCAAATATATATAGACTTTAATAAATATTATTCATTTATCCTTTATAAGGCCCGTCCTTAAAAATAAAAGGAAGGCAAAAAGGCCAAAATGACAAGATGGTTGGTGCTGCAAACCCTAATTTCTCTTAGTGTCTCATTCCCCTCCATGCCCTCTCCTCTTGGTTTTGCCAATTATTCCAACTTTCTTTTCCATTTGTTCTCAACTCAAAGTAGTATTATGAACCTTATGTTCAATTGTTCAACAATAAGTATATTTTGTACCTTCTTTTCCATTTGAGTATTTACTAGTTAGAAACAACACCCGGAGGTTGTGATGAAACTTGGAAGATTGAAGAGTAAGATGTCAACCCTTTTTTTTTGAAACGTGAAACCCATTGTATGTTTTGGTACCTTGATTAATGATAAGATTAAAATTTTGAAGATGGTAAACTATAGTTACCTTCCCCATTGCTGAACTTCTGAAGTTCGCCCTTCTTATCCCAGATTTTCATGAAAGTTTTATGAAGATGTGTATAAAGTTCTACCAAAACAATTTTATTTACTTATAGAAGGAAATGTGGATACAAATAATTTTATATTACCGTATTTAGCTTCAATATTTCCAATCCAGTATCAACAACGTGTGAATCAAATCCTACTCATGTCTATGAAGGATCCTATTTAGTTTCAAAGCATGTTTGAAGCTCTATCATTTTTTTTAATCCTTTTGAGTGTTGAAATTATAATATTAAAAAATATTATTCCAATATCCAAAAGTAAATATTCAATTGAATACTCATTCTATTATTATTAGATGTGATAGGAACTGTCACTATGATAATGGTCTGTCTCTTTGACACTCATATTTTAGTATTGGAATAAAATTGTTCTATAATCTCTCACTCTATCACTCCGCCTCCGTTGCTTACAGGGTGCGTGAGAGATTAAAGAAGTCAAGGACAGCTAGCACATTTCTCACCTTAGCAAAAGCGAACTCTGACTTTGAGAGGCAAGTACCTTAAATTATCCATGGAGCGTGCTGATTTGCTGAATGAAGCTACGTTCTGAACTCATGTTATACAACTTTTGGTCATGACGAAGTAGATAGAACTCGCGAAGTGGTTGAGATCTAAAGTACTCGAACGATATTTTCAGTTTGTGTGAAATATAATTATTGTCAATTAAAAGAGACATTTTTATTACCAAATGTTGTATTCTATATGCATAAACAGCTTTGCTTGAGTTTCAACTAATTGACTTAAATTAGTTCAATGTTTGATTAAGAGAAAATGTGTAATAAAAAATTATATATATTATCATTTGTGAACTGATTCATTGTGTTCGGATATTTTTCCACTGAGAGAACAAATCAAAATTAGTAAGAACAGATTGAAAAGAAAAGAAAAGGAAGAGAGCAATTCTTTTTTTTTTTAATGATTATTGGGGAAACGAAACGAAAATTTACTAACCATGTTTGAAAGTCATCCTCCTCCATTTTAAAATAATTGATGTTTAACGCCATTAATTAATCAATTAATGAAAACATTAAATAGTCTTAATCTTTTAAAAACATTAACTTAATTAAGAGACTAAACTATTTGTTTAGAGAATAAATTATGATTGGTTGATAAAAGATGTAGAGAAAGAGAAAAAATTAAAGTTATCTGATGTAATAAAATTGGTATAAATCAATTAATGCTGCATTGAAATCCTAAAGTGACACAATTTAGATTTTAGAGGAGGAGAGATAATTAACTTATGAGAGGAAAGAGATGAATTATTCCTCACATTATTAAACTCAAAAAATAAAAAAGATTTCTTTTTTTTAAACTATCCGGTATTTGATCCACTAGTCAACTAATTTAGATTTGGATATTGTAGATGTCCATTATAGAAGACAACTCTTCCAACCCAATTTGCTTTATTATAATTCTAGGATTCAAACTTTGGGAATTGCTTAAGAGACCTAACGCTTCATCCCACTAGACCACCAAATAGTTGGTAAAAAGGATTTCTCTTCCATATCATTTCCCATTAATATTTTTCACAAAATGTATAAATCAAGAAATGTATTTACTAGCTAACCACATTTTTAACAAGCTAACCACTCCCTTTCTTCCTATTTGAGATCTCTATGCCTTCCATCCAAATATAGGCTTATTTATGTGCCATTATTTTGATTAAAAAGTACTTTTATTAGAAAATATGTTTTTTATGTTTTTTTTATATGTTCGTGTAAATTTTTTTAGTAAAAATAGAATTATTGAAAAAATGTATCAAAATATTTTATTGTGAATTCTCTAGTATCTCTATAAAATTCAAGGGTATATTAGTACTTTTAATTATTTGTGCCTATTAATAAGTCAGTGTCATATATTAATCCAAAATTTTTAAATTTATTAAATGAAAAATGAGATTACAATAATTGATTACACAAGAGATATCAGTATCCAAAGCAAAAACCTATCTTTTTTCATAAGCTATAATTTCTATCTTTTAAAACAAGATTTTTTATGATATAAAGAATATGTTTGATAATAAATAAAAAAATTTAATATTATATTCATATATAAATTGATATTATATCTATGCGTAAAATAAATTTTATTTTTTTCAAAACATCTTGTTTAAAAAATCAATTAAAAAAGATTTTTACTAAAAGATATCCAATCCAGCTCGTAGTCTTTTTTTTTTAAAAAAAATCAATCAATGTAAAATTGATAAAAAGGTTACAAAATTGATAGGACGGTTAGTACCAAAAAAAAAATAAAAATTCAAATTCCTCCTTGAAGTTGATTGGAAGGTGGCGGTGGTGAGATTCACAGCTCAGCGGCCATCCCTCCACCCCTCACAAACAAAATCAACGGAGAAAAGAGCATTACTTCAACGTGTCAAAAAAAAAAAAAAAGGAAAAAAAGAAAAAGGTGACTCAACAACAAAACAATTCCAAACCAATTAAATTAGCCTTCCCTTCCCTTCATAGCCTTCAAATTTCATCGACTAACACAAACCCTAGCGTTTCGGGAGAGATGAACCCCTACGACAACAGATACACCGACGCCGCATCTTATCGCCACCGTCGCAGGTATCTATCTCTCCAATTTCCTTTTCCCTCTATTTCTACTTCCTCTTTAAACGCACGCGTTTTACACCTCTTGTTGCAGTGATCTCCTCGGATCTATGCCGCCGCCTCCCGCTGTCGGCCGCGGCGGTCCGGTCCCGTACGGCGCCCCTCCGGTTCCTTACTGCGTTCCCGGAGCTGGAAGAGGAGCTCCGAACGCCTTCGGATCCGCACCTGTTGCCACGGGTCCTCCATTCATTCCTCCTTCCGGAGGCTTCAATTTAGGCCGAGGCGGTGGTTTTGGTGGCGCTAGATCGGGTACCGGCCGTGGGGGTGACAGAAAAGCCGACGCAGGTCGTCCTGGTGGTGGTGGAAGAGGTCGAGGGGGAACCGGTAGGGGCGGTGGAACCGGTTTCCGGGGAGGAAGAAGTCACCGTGGATCTGGCGGTGGAAGAGGAGGAGGTAGACGTGGTGGTGGGTCATCATCTAAGGATGATTTGAACAGGGTTGCTCTACCGAAACAGGATTTCAGGAATTTGGTCCCTTTTGAGAAGAATTTCTACGTTGAGAGCCCTGCGGTTCGGGCCATGTCTGATCACGAAGTCATGCATTATCGTGCAAGTAGAGAGATCACGGTGCAAGGCCAGGACGTGCCGAAACCTATTCGGATGTTTCATGAGGCTAATTTTCCAGGTTTTTTTTTTTGCTTGTTTGTGGTGTTCTGCTAGTGATTGTTGGTGACTTATCTTTTTAGTGTGTTATTTGTCTGATTGTGTGATTTGAGATGCTAGATTACTGCCTTGAGGTGATCGCCAAATTGGGTTTTGTTGAGCCGACTCCAATCCAGGCTCAGGGTTGGCCCATGGCTCTCAAGGGTAGAGACTTGATTGGCATTGCTGAGACTGGCTCTGGCAAAACTTTGGCATATCTGCTTCCTGCTTTAGTGCATGTCAGTGCACAACCTCGATTGGGTATGTATTGGATTCCCTGTTTAACCTGTTAAAGGAAAAATTTTCGTTGTAAGTAGTCAGGTTATTGGTTAATTCTGTGTTATAATGGGTGTGTTGCTGCTTTTTCAGTACAAGGGGAAGGTCCCATTGTCTTAGTTTTAGCACCAACTAGGGAGTTAGCTGTTCAAATTCAGGAAGAAGCTCTGAAATTTGCGTCACGGGTAAATATTAGAAGTACATGCATCTATGGTGGTGCACCAAAGGGGCCTCAAATTCGTGACCTTAAAAGGGGTACTTGTTTTTTGCTTTTTTGTTTTTGTTTTTTTCCCTGTGTTTACCGATGACCTATTTGGTATTGTCAAAATTGTGGAATAACACGAACATGATTGATTAACTTTTGGTGCTTCGCAGGTGTTGAGATTGTTATTGCTACACCTGGTCGCCTAATAGATATGTTGGAAGCTCAGCACACAAACTTGCAGAGAGTGACATACCTTGTCTTGGATGAAGCTGATCGTATGTTGGACATGGGTTTTGAACCTCAGATACGGAAAATAATCGGCCAGGTACTGTGCTTAATTTGTTGGCAACTTGAAAGTAGTGAAAAAAAAAACCTACCTGGAATCTGTGTCCCACATTTGCGCTGTAGTTACCCATGTTAGGTAGCAGCATAGTTAGAATAAGGAAAATCAAGATCAAACTCTGATATGTATGTTCAAGAGCTTGTGTGATATCAGTAAGATACCAGCAAGCCTAGAAAAATGGAAATACAGCGGAAATACAGCATGAAGAAAAGAAATGTAAACCTCCGTGTGCATTCAAGAGGTGCAAGTCTCTCCAAGTCCGTCCCAATATTTGCCTACTTTCACACCCTCCCCCCTCCCTAGTCTCGCCATATGTTCTATTTCCCAATTCGCTCCTGATTCTCGTTCCCACAATTCACCCAAGGAAAACTCAGCAGTTTGTTATCGGGCAGTGGGCCCATCTCACGGCCCACTCATTTCTCGATTCCTTTGATCCCATTTTCCTTTTGCTGTTGGTTGATACTTCTTTGTTTCAAACAACTTAATAATTCTTGGAGGGTTTCTATCACCCCCTCCCCAAAGGTGGTGACTATGAAAGTACAGTAAATTAAAAGCAACATTAGTTCAAAAATCACAGCTGAACGTATGACATTGATGTGCTGTTAAACTGATGCAGTAATATTTATAGCATTTAATGAGACTCTTAGAATAGGGTATAATGTAGAAAACCTTATTTGTCACAAATGTCAACCTTTAAATAACTTTAATTTTGACTGTCTTCACTCTTCATCAGCAATTGAGACACATAGGGCTTGCTTGAATGGGGAAAAAAGTTGGGCAGGTGGAACTTTTGATTAAAAATTATGTATCCTATGCTTTCTTGGTACAACAAACAAATATGTTGAATTTTTTAAAGTGACTGCAATTCATGTTGACTCAACTTGAGTTGCTGACCGCATGCTGGAATTTTCAGCCTTTCCATTGCATAAAAGTGAGCTCAGAATGATTTTCCTCTCATTGTTCTCCACCCATTTTCCACAATCATAGCCTTCCATGTCACTTCCCTGTGAAGTGTACCCACAGTGCCTGTTTGCCCAAGTGTGTTTGATGCAGGACAGATAGGGGTCAATTATGTACAGTTATTGTTGCTTATTTTTATGTACTTTTCACAGTGATAGTGTTTAAAATTTCAATTTAGTTCTTTCAGTTAACATGATCATGCTAGAATTGATCATATTAGGAGATACACCTGTTTACTACCGTCTTATGCATTCGTTGTAATCAAATTTGGCTTTACAGTTCATGAAGTACTGATATATACTGTAACATCATATTGAATCCATTAGCTCTAGTTACAAAATCCATCAGTTACATTGGTGTTTTCAAACAACAGATTCGACCAGATAGACAGACATTATATTGGAGTGCTACATGGCCAAGGGAGGTTGAAAGTTTGGCAAGGCAGTTTTTGCGCAACCCATATAAGGTTATTGCAACAGTGTATCTGAATCATTTGTTTGCTATCTTTATGGATATCTATATATGTACATTATTTATATTTTTTTAAAAGAAAATACTGTCTCTGTGCTATGGATTGAAATTATACCTCATTTAGGTCAATATTGATGAATATGTTTTCCCTATCATATAGGTAATTATTGGGTCACCAGAACTGAAAGCAAACCAATCTATAAATCAAGTTGTTGAAGTTGTAACAGATGTGGAGAAATATAATAGGTTTGTATCCTTAGTGGTAAAAGACGGTGACTAGTTTGTTTGCATGCCAAATTGATACTTTTCCTTTGCAAACGCAGATTGATCAGACTTCTGAAAGAAGTGATGGATGGGAGCCGAATTCTAATATTTGTGGAGACAAAAAAGGGATGTGATCAAGTTACAAGACAATTGAGAATGGATGGATGGCCAGCACTATCCATCCATGGTGATAAGACTCAGGCTGAAAGGGACTGGGTCTTGGCTGAATTTAAGAGTGGCAAAAGTCCAATTATGACTGCCACTGATGTTGCTGCACGGGGTCTTGGTAGGATCACTGTGTATTAAGAATATTAGGAATTTTGGAATAGGTCTATAACTTTTAACCATAGGCAAGTCGGCCGGCTGCTGTCCAGCTCCCCTTGATATATAATTTGTGGTTTGGGTTCACACGGGCCATATTGTCAGTGTGTTTGGACTGCCTGTAACTTGACCAGAGGATTAGTGAGTTGCATTCAGAGGTGAAATTGTTTTACTGCAGTAAGTAGACTGCCTCTTTCTGTTAAGTTGAGAACTATCTTTTTTTAGATATGTCAAGTTACGTAGATACCTGGGCAGAGTTCAATTGATATGGCTTGGATGTTTATCTATATGTTTTGAGGTAGTACCTTGTCTTGTGTGATCCTGTAAATCTCACAGGATGGGTTAATGCATTGCGATTTACGTGATTGGCAAAACAAGGTTAGTTATCAATTGTTTGCTAGTGTTGACTGAAGTGATGCAAGTCATTCCACTGTTGTATGTTTTTTAAGAACATAGTCGAATTGATTGATCCCCACCCACAGTTATGGAGCTGGTTGTCTCTGCAGCCCGGTTGACTTAATCATGCTTAGCAGATAATTGGATGTGGTAGATGGCAGTGATGGTGAAGCTGCTCCTTATCCCTGGAAGATTAAGGTGGGCACATTTGTGTGATGAATGTGTTGACTTGAGTTTGATCTCTTGAATCTTAAGGGGCAGGGATAAGGATTTTTGCAGTTTTCTCCAATGTTTGAAGCATTGCAGTATGTCCCTGCTGATGTTTACTTTTGTTTCTTGTAGATGTGAAGGACATAAAATGTGTGATCAATTATGATTTTCCCTCAAGCCTGGAAGATTATGTACACAGAATTGGTCGAACTGGTCGTGCAGGGGCTAGAGGAACTGCATACACGTTTTTCACACATGCCAATGCTAAGTTTGCCAGGGATCTGATCAAGATTTTACAAGATGCTGGTCAGGTTGTGAGTCCTGCACTGTCTGCATTGGCTCGGTCAGCTGGTTCTGGTCAATTTGGTAATTAAATTTCCTTTTTGACACTGATATCTAAACTCCAAAGTTTTTCATTGAGATGATCTGCAATTCTTTCTCATCTCATCTCATCTTCTTGTAGGATCCGGAGGAAGCTTTCGCACAAGAGGACGAGGAGGCTATGGTAATCATGGTTCAATATCAGGATCCAATGCCATTCCTCTAGGTTTAAAGAGGCCTTGGCATGGTATGTAGTTGATGTTTTCCTTGAGTAATTTCTACAACTTTTGTTTATTAAAAATTGTCATCACAATTATTTTTGGGGGGCATTTACAGCAGGTATTTGCCTGTATTACATTTATGAGAACAAATTAATTCTAGCTTTTAGGAAGAAAAACAATTGATCGTAGAATGATCGAGTCAACAAGTTATTCTTTGATCATGATTGATACATTGTATTAAACTAGTTGGAATGGTCTACAGTGCCTACTAACCTATAGTTTGCTAGCTAGTGCGGCTACCGTTGTTTGGAAGTTTCGATATTATTTCACCGATAGCATTGGGTTATCGATGGTTGTATTTCTTTTTTTATGTTTTTTAATTGGGTCAAATCAATGGTTGCATTTGACCACCAGTTCAGGCAGCCGAAACAGGTGAACACAGTCATGGGTTAAGCATGATTTGTTCATTGCCTACGTTCATCAGGCAATGAACATAAAAAAGTATGGATGTAACTTAAAAAAGCTCGATGGAATCTAAGATTTGCTTTCTACAATTAACAGTAAATAGCTGCATATATTTCTTAATCCCCAAGGCGTATACTGGGGTTAGGTTACATAGTTAAAATAAATTTGCAACTACCATGTTAAGTTAAAGTAAAGAATAAATCATCAAATTAGTCTCTAATAATTTTTTGAATGGACAAACTTGTTCCTAACCAAAAAAAAAAAAATATTGAGATCACTTACAACTATAAAAATATGACATTATAAGCTTTTAGCTCACTTGAGAAGATGATATGTTTTCCACCTGTTGACGTAATATATAATTTATTAACCTATTTGATACTTACTAATCCTAATAATCAACTATTTGTTAAAACACACTCTTAGATTTTTGTAAACCCTTCCCAAAATATTTCAAAATTTCACAAGTACCCTATTAAATTCAAACAAAGCCCCAACTCCTCCTTGCGGTGTTTGTTTCTCCATTTATTCTTTTGCTAAACAACATTCCCTTCTCCATTTCACTCTATCTCAAATAGTTTCCACCATTTGAAACAGTCATTGGTAAAATCATTTGATGACCATGGCAACTGATAAAAAGATATATAATGCAAGGAATAGATGCCAATGAGGGTATATACTAGCACCTCCTTAACATGAACTTGCAAGACAAAAACCTTTTCGTAAGATGTCGAAGTTACAATTCAAAATTGATCATTCATGAGATGGATAAAAATCTTCATTAGAGAAGGAAATGTGGCTTGGCAAGAGAATAAATGGAGAAACCACAAGCAAGAAGGAGCTAGGGCTTTTGTTTGGGTTTAATGGGCTATTTGTAAAATTTTGAAATGTTTTGGAGGGTTTGCAAAAATCAAATGGTGTGTTTTAATAAATAGGTGATAATTAGGATGAGTGAGTGCCACATAGGTTAATAAATTACATACCACGTCAATAGATAGGTGACACATCACATTCTCAAGTGAGCGGAGACTTTTGGTGTTCTATTTTTATAATTACGAGGGATCTCAACATTAATTTTTTTTATTAGGGACTAATTTATCCATTTGGAGACTAATTTGGAGGTTTATTTTAAAATAAATTTGCAACTACCATGTTAAGCCCTTTATAATTCTCACTGTGGTTGTGTTTTCAGATAAGTTATGACTGATTTCTTGAATTTAGGTGATATTACACAAGATATTCTTCAATTTGTTATTTCTATATTAATATCTTTTAGATAGATATTTAATGTCATGTTTATACAGAGTGTTTAAGGATATTACGTGTACATCCCTTACTTCAAGGGATCATTTATAGTTTTCCATATTTGGAGATAATGTGTAATATTGCATGAGCTCAAAGGAGGTCAATATAGTTTACTTTGTTTTTTTATAGGATGTATTGTAATTGTTACAATAATCAAAATCAATATGTCATGTAATAGATTTCATTTAGTACGGATGACTTCATTGTACATAAATGATATTTTTTTCAAAAAATATAATACCGTTTAAAGGGATTTTGATGCATTTAAAATATAAAAATCATTATTTACGAAAATTAAAAGTTGATAACATTGTTTACAGGATTTGCATCATTTTGGTTTTATTACTGAAAAGCGTTGAAACTTTTAATGATTTCACGGATTAAATGTGTCTGAAATCCATACAAATTGAAATCATTGGAAGTTAAAAAATTACGCAAAGAGCAGGCAAGTTTGCTTTTGTGATTGTAAATTAGGGAGAGGAATGTGTAGTAAAAGAATGAGTTCACCAATTGTGCACCGATACAAATGTGAGTCTTGTCAACAACCCTCTAAAACTTACTATTGAAGCTGGGATATGGAAGTGGAGACGGTAAAACTTAAGGTATAGAGAGGGTAAAACAAGTAGTCTGTGAGAAACAAAAGAATAATTTTTATATGCTAACAATATAAAATAAGTTATATCATCATTTAATAGAAATTCAATAAACCGTCATATTATAGTTGCATATGCTTTATTCTTAAAAAATACGAACTTTTATTCTCACTAAACTGGTTGACCATTGCAAACGATTAGTATATAAAAATTATTCCCACATAATAATAATATTAGAGATAAAAATAGTTGAAAAATAATAAAAAGACAAATCTATCACTTTTAAATCTTATATCAGATAAAATGTTCTTTTAGAATAAAAATTCAAAAAACTCATTGAAAATGTTAAATAAATTAATCATTCTCCCAAAAGATTAAGATAAATTAGTCTCTTAGAAATTATAAAGAATTCACGTTGATTCATACATGGGGGAACTATTATTTGACGTTTTAAATTGGCAAAGACTTCTTTAAATTTTTTTTTATAGAGAAAAACCAATTTATTCAATATTTTTAATTGGTAGAGGCTCTCTTGATTTTTCTTAGTTATTATTTTCGACACAAATTTAAGAGATGAGAGAGGTGAACTTGTCTGACGTTTGCGGATTTTGCGAAGAAAAAAAAAAATCGCTATAGTTAAAGTTAAAGAGATGAGAGGGGTCAAATTAGTAAAATCAATGCAATGGCTCCTCATATAAATTCCTAAACCCTAATTGGACTCCTTGGTTGCGGAGACACAGGGAAGAGCAAAGAGGGGGAGAGAGATATAGAGAAAATGACGACGAGGTTCAAGAAGAACAGGAAGAAGAGAGGCCACGTCAGCGCCGGCCATGGCCGCATCGGCAAACACCGCAAGCACCCAGGAGGTAGGGGCAACGCCGGTGGCATGCACCACCACCGCATCCTCTTCGACAAGTACCACCCCGGTTACTTCGGCAAGGTCGGCATGCGGTATTTCCACAAGCTCCGCAACAAGTTCCATTGCCCCATCGTGAACATCGATAAGCTCTGGTCCCTGGTCCCCCAAGAGATCAAGGACAAGGCTTCGAAGGACACCAAGGCCCCCTTGATCGACGTCACCCAGTTCGGGTACTTTAAGGTTTTGGGCAAAGGGGTCTTGCCTCCCAACCAGCCTGTGGTCGTGAAGGCCAAGCTTGTGTCCAAGATTGCTGAGAAGAAGATCAAGGAGGCTGGTGGCGCTGTTGTCCTCGCCGCTTGATTTCGACGGTATTATTATTGGATTTTAAAATTTTTTTTTTTGGTTGTGTTTTGAACCGTTGAGATATTGGATATTGTTATTGTAATTTGAACTGGATTAGCTGCAATATGAGCTCGTATTTACTCTCATTTTTGTGTTGGATGTTCTGGATTATAAGTTTATAATAAAATTTAAAGTGGAGAGAAAATTAGAAGTATGATGCGTTTTTGTTTTGAGTTTGATTCTGATGCGCTAACAGAATAAAAGAGGTGCATCAGGATAAAAGAGTCTTGCGGGATAATCCAATCAAATTTCTCAATTTGCATACTTTCCAAGTAGTGAGATGGAAATTAACTATATTTGATGATATTGCACTACGTGATTGGATTAAATTCTTTTGTTTATTATTTCTGCGTTTGTATTATGAGTTCCTTCATAAATTATTGCTACTTGATGGCACCTTTTGAAATGACTCTTTTCCTTGTTATAGACCTTCTACTTTGTGATGCTAGTCTAGAATGCAGAAGATGAACCTATCGCTTGTTAGATGAATGCTCATGCATCTGGCGCATTTATCAGTGTTTTCACATTCACCTCCTGTCATCATTGAAGAAAAGCAAAGCATATTATGGGAAAGGTGGCAATTGTTCACGCTAATGTTCTGACTTTTACCGTTCATAATACTAATCTGAAATGAGGCACCTATTACTGGGCTTTTTTTTTTTAATCCATCTTGTGTTTGTGATGACAAAAAGGTTAACATTATTATACTTGATTTGATATTGATTTACAAAAAAGAAAGAAATAGTGCCGTTGGCTGCAATGCTTATGGGAAAAAAATTGAAAACCAATAATACTTGAACGCATGTTTAGATATCATATTTATTTGAAGTCCTTTGTTAACTGTCAAAATCGCAAAGAATGAATTTGCTTGACGGCTGCATATCTATGTACTGACCTCTTGCACTCTTAGGCTGTCTCTCCTGCACAATATGTTCTTTAGGCACCTCTGAGTTTGAGGTTCTGTTTTACTAAATTGTACTAGAGTATGTTTGGATTGGTGGAATATTTGCCAAACTTTAATGGAATGGAGCAAAGATGAATGGATTTCATTCTAACCAATTATATCCATTCTTCTCAATTTTCTTTTTCCAAATTAGAAGGAATGAGATGAAATAAAAAAATAAACAAATAATGGAGTGGAGTAATTATTTAGATATGCTCCATTTCATTATATTTCATTCCACTTGTTTCATCATGCTTCACCAATCCAACATTCCCTTGAACTGACTTAGTCAGCTAGTACTTGTTGAACTTGTTGCTTGTTATAGCAAGCCTGGAATCAATGTGGCACTGTGAGTACTAGGGAAAGCCAAGGTAATGTTAAGGAGTTTTATAAATGATGGGAGGAAATAATTTATAATTTAATGGAAGGAAGAGGCAAAGAGATGAGTAGAATAAGACGTGCCCCTTTTTGTGTTTAACAAGTTAAACGAGAGAGAAATGAAAATACACTCATTCTCTCATGACCTCTCAAATTGAAGGGACACAATGGGTAATTTGAGTGGCAGTAGATGGACAAGGTGTTCATCCTCTGCTTTTCCGCTCCCTTCTTTAAATCGCACTCACATACATTTTTAACAAGGTGACCCATTCCATTGCCCTCCGTTTGGACATAGCCCAAGGTATATGCTAACCTACCTGGCCTTTTGTATGTGAAGACTTGTTCTCTCATTTTCTTTTTGTCAACTTGTAAGGTTTGTTGAGGTAAGATAAGCTACATGAATTAAACACTTTCATGTGTCTTGTAAATTATTTTCATATTCAAAAGACGAACTTTCATCGTGATTTTATGTGGAGCTCTCGGTCGGGTTTGGGAATAATAGAGTAAAATTATAATTTTGTTCATGAAAATTTTAAGGTGCAACAAATTTGACACTGAATTATAAATCACATACAATTTGGTTCTTGAATTGATCTATGTTAGAATAACTCAATCCTCTTGGGCGACCATTATGTTAAATCAAAGAGACCAGATGGTTACTTTATTCATTATAGTTGAGTTAATTTAGGGATCAAATTGTATGCGTATTTCAATTTAGAAACCAATTTTAGGAGAAAATTGAAATTTTCGTGAGATATTATATTAGGGCTGTCAAAATGGACAGCTCATTGGGCCTTGTTTACTTGTCAAAAGTATGTGGGTTGAGCCTAAAACACTCTTAGCTCGTTTAAACCAGTCCATAATCAGTTTGACCTATTTAACTTGTGGGCTAAACGGGCTAGTTTAGTGGATAACTGGACCAACCCATTTATGTGTATTTGTAACCAGCCTTGTTAAAGCCCAATTTAAAGTAATGCAAACTTCACAAAAACAATAAAAGAAAGAAGAAAGCTACTCTCTTGCGCTAAACAACAACATGGCGATGGAAAAAAAATGGCAGTTCCCCTTGTTTAAGGAAAAGGAAAGAGAGAGATAAACTAATATTCTATTTGATCTTCGTCAATTAAACAGAATGAAGATGAGCATAATTTTTATTTTGTTGCTGAAGATAAGCATAATTTAAAATTATAATTTGAATTTTACATATAAGTAATATTATTAATATATTTTTGACATATGTTAACAATTTGAATCTATTATTCAACCATATTATGTCTGAGACCAAGTAGAATGTCAGTTATTACTCAGGATGTCACTTAACATGACATATTAACAAAATAAAGAAAAATAATAATAATAGAGCTAGGAATTAATTTCACTCATATTTTGATCCATGTATATAATTTCATGGACTAATTTAAACATTCACTCTGTTTAGGACACTTGCTGATTTTGCTGATAAAATTCTAATTTTGTCTACTATTAAGTTTTTTATTTTCAAATTGATGAGATAAAAACTGCCCTCTTAATCAATCAAGGAAGACACGTGAATAATACAATTCAGTCATTTAGGATGATATTAAAAGTTACTGATTATTTCATGAAAGAATCAAAATTGATGGCAAATTTCAAAGCATTGGAACTAAGTTGATATTGATTTTTTTTTTTTAAAGAAAAAACTAATCTCAACTTCAAATCAAAATATTCGAGTATTCGACTAAAAAGAGATGTAACCGGACGGGTCAATTTAGTAAAATGAGCAGCAAAGGCATACAGGATAAATACCTAAACCCTAATTGGATCCCCTTGGCCTCGCTCCATCACAGCTGAGACACACAGCATCGGTCAGGCCACAGGGGGAGACAGAGATATAGAGAAAATGACGACGAGGTTCAAGAAGAACAGGAAGAAGAGAGGCCACGTCAGCGCCGGCCATGGCCGCATCGGCAAGCACCGCAAGCACCCAGGAGGTAGGGGCAACGCCGGTGGCATGCACCACCACCGCATCCTCTTCGACAAGTACCACCCCGGTTACTTCGGCAAGGTCGGCATGCGGTACTTCCACAAGCTCCGCAACAAGTTCCATTGCCCCATCGTGAACATCGATAAGCTCTGGTCCCTGGTCCCCCAAGAGATCAAGGACAAGGCTTCCAAGGACACCAAGGCCCCCTTGATCGACGTCACCCAGTTCGGGTACTTTAAGGTTTTGGGCAAAGGGGTCTTGCCACCCAACCAGCCTGTGGTCGTGAAGGCCAAGCTTGTGTCCAAGATTGCCGAGAAGAAGATCAAGGAGGCTGGTGGCGCTGTTGTCCTCACCGCTTGATTTCGACGGTATTATTATTGGATATAGTTATATCGTCATTCTTATGTGTTTGAGCTGGATTAGTTGCAATATGGGCTCATACTCTAATCTCATTTTTGTGTTGGATGTTCTGGATTATCAGTTTGTCATTAAATTTAACGTAGAGAGCAAATTAAATGGATATTGCATTTTTTGTTTTTAACAATTATCGCATTGTACATTGGGATATGAGTTCCTGCATAAATTCTACCTTTAAGAATCATGTGTCATGTGTGTTTGGTTCTGCTTTTATGGAATTGATTTTAGGCAGAGTAAATTCTGCCAGAATTGATCCTAAGGTGAAGTGATTTATGTTTGCTAGTTTCTCTAAAAGTAATTCATACAGAAAGTAATGAATTGTCACTTTTCTCAGAATCAATTCTAGAGGCACGAATTGATTTTGATATATGAAAACCAAACATCACTAAAAATTGGTAGAATCAATTGTGGAGGGTGAAAATTTATTCTAACACTCCCAGACAGAAATCCAAACACACTAATAGTCATAGCCTCATAGGGTACACTAGAAATGAAATAAGGGCGATATCTGTAATTTGTTGCTGTTTATGCTATAAATGGATGGTCTTAGGATTTGGTGATTAGGTAAGATGTGCTCTTTCGGTTATGGCTTCTGTGCATTTGTGGTCTCAAGTTATTGATAATTGACTTGAGACCGTGGCTCAACTTCTTGACTGGTTTCTGAGAATTAACACCAAGTTTGGGTTTTTTGGGCTCCTTGATATGAAATAGAATTATAGATGATGGAGTAAACACCAACATTTTAAGAGGAGTCTTTGTTTATTTTTACTCCATCATCTTTGCTAAATAATGGTCTTTGGAATGACTTTTCTAGTTATAGGCCTTCTACTTTGTGATGCAAATTTAGAATGCAGAAGATGAACCTATTGCTTGTTGGATGAATGCTCATGCATCTGGCGCATTTATATGTGTTTTCACATTCATCTCCAATCATTGAAGGAAAACAAAGCATATTGTGGGGAAGCTAACACTGAGCTTCTTTGGTCCATCTTGTGTTTTGGAGAAGGGTTAATAGCTTAATATTGGACAAATTTCACTGACCTTCCATGAGGTTTGGGGAAATTCACCTCAGCTCCTCTCAATTTGTCCAAGCAACATTGTCCTCTCCTGAACATACTGTTCAACATGCAATGGAGGGGAGGGCAGTGTATTACAAACTCAAGGGATGTCAGTATAATGATTTCACGAACTCATGGAACTCTTGAGCAAATTTTATAAATAGAGGGGAGTTAGGGTTAATTTCACCAAATCTCAAAGGAGGTCAGTATAATTTGCCCTAATATTTTTGGTTGGATAGTGATAAAATAATGAAATAGTGCTAACGGGAGCAATGTTTGTGGGAAAAAAATGAAAACAATAATTCTTGAATGCATGTTTAGATATCATACTCATTTGAAGTTCTTAGTTCACTGTTAAAACTGCAAAGAATGACTTTTCTTGGCAGCTGCTTATCTATTTACTGCCCTCATTTTTATTAAAAAAAAAAATACTGCCCTCCAACACTCTTAATGTCTCCTCTGCTGATGTTCAGGCATCACTGTGTTTGAGGTTCTGTTTGTGAAAATGTTTCAAACTGATTCAATCGGTTAGTGCCTCTTGAACTTGTTGCTTGTTATAGTGAGCCTGAAATCAATGTGCTGCACTGAGGTGAAAGCCTAAGAGAAGCATGTTTTGGATTTGTTTGTTTTTGGAATAGAAGGAACAGGTGGTTGTTTCTTACTTATATGATGATTCTATATTTGCTATGCGAAGAGTGAGTCTTACATGTTTATGGTTATTGCTCTTTTCACATAATATTGTTATGTAGAAAAGAATGCGATAGTTTTTTTTTTTTTTCCTTTTCCGTTGGCAATCCCATGTGATATTCTCAGTTTCTCACCCTTAAACATGACCCTAAAAATGGATAGTTGGTAGTTGCTGACGCTTTCATCAGCTAACAATGTTAGCAAACTCTTGCTTTGAGATTTTGGGTGCAAAATGAATAAAGCTTGCAATGTTTAGAACTCATGTCTCCGTTGATCATGACTGATATGGATGGAACTAAATAATAAAGACTAACGATCAAGATGCTGTTGACTTGGTCGTGGTTATCCGTTTTACTATTATGTTTAGTTTAATCAACTTTTCAGAACATAGGACGGTGTATTTCTTGTTTGGCCGTAATATGGAACCGTAATAGAGTTTTGAATTCAAAATTGGTTGAGTACTTGAGTGCAACTCATACCCTTATAATGTGCTGTATAATGCTTGCCTAGTATTGAAGCTTGCAAAGCAGTATTTGTAGGGGGGCGTGTCATGCAGAAATGTTTGTATAAATTGCCTTTTTTGGGGATAAAAGGTTACCATTTTTTTTAACTTCTATTCTCCTTGAGAATGTTAAGACCTGTTTGGTTTTAATTTTCAGGATTTTGTAAAGAAAATCCTGAAAATTGGAAATAAAAATTGAAAATTGAAATTTGTAGTTTTTAAAATTTTCAGGATTTTTCTTCATAAAATCTAGAAAATTGAAAATAAAACTAAAACTTAAATCAAATAGGCCTTAGTGTTGTTTGTTTTTAACTTTTGTTTTCAATTTTTTAAATTTTATAAAGAAAATGTTGAAAATTATGAAAATTACAAAAAAGGTCTATTTGGTTTTAGTTTTTAGTTTTTATTTTCAGTTTTAGGATTTTATGAAGAAATATTGAAATTTAAATTTATAATTTTAAGAATTTTCAATATTTTTTTTAACAAAATCTAAAAAACTGAAAATTAAAAACTCAAATTAAAATTTTTAGTATTTTCTTTTTCAAATCTTGAAAATTTGAAAACTGAAACCAAACGTATCTTTGGATTTCCATTGGAAAATTGGGTAATGTTTCCACAGAAGACACCAAAATGCTTTACACCCTAAACCACTGTCACCACCGTTGAACCATCGCGAGTTAGCAACTGAATTGTTGAACCCCATCATTACTACTGGATCACTACCTTTGCTATTGTCAGACTATTCCCATTGAGACTAGATCACCATTGGACCATCGCCGTTAGAAGGCTATTGGACAATTGTTGCCACTACCTCTATGTCACTTTCACCATCACTAGCGGATCACCATTGTTGTCATTGGACCACTGCATGGAAATACAATTATTGAAAATGGCATTCTCAAGAATGATATTCGCGAGCCTTACACCTCTACAGGCAATATTTTTATAGATTAGATCCCTCTTGTTGGATAAGAATGCCAAACCGTAGTCTTTATTAGTACTTCTCACCCTCCTTATGGTCATTGCTTTGGTATCCAGTGAATTGATGGGATTCCAATACCCTTCCTCGTTGGACCAATTAAAAAGAGACATAGATGTATAACAATTTCAACTGTTCCTCTTCCACCATCACCCTTGTCTTACCTGCCACCCATAGCCAATAAAATTGTCAACAAGCCGCCAATACGATGACCCCCGGCGACGCTCTCTCACTCAAGGATTACTCGATGTCACCATCTTCCTCTACTAGGACAGCTACTTTAGCTGATTACAAATATACACTTTTTGGAATTGGAAGCAGATTATCGCGAGGAATAAAGAGAATGAAGTGAAACTATGATGAATAGATTTAGTATTTTAAATCAATAGAGCGCCTTTGGCAAACGAGTAACAGCATCGTACCAAAATACCCATCAACCTCGATGACGACGACGGGAAGTTTTAGCCTTGTCAAAAAAAAAAAAAATGGAAGCATTTATCACAGTTTATAAAAAGACAAAAACAAAATTAAAAAATTAGTCCTTAATTTAAAAAGAACATTTCATTAAATCATTTAGGGTTTAGAAGTACCCTCAAACCCACAATATTCTTAATGAGAACTCGGCCTACATCGACTGTGTTAAGGCTTGACCTGCTAAGAGGAGGGATTATATCTCAACCTTCGCTTTTGAGATTTCTGGCGGAGACTATATAAAGTTCCTGGCCATACTATATTTCTAGTCATGTGCTACTCCTGAGCTATACTTGGTCGTGCTATATAATCCTCGAGCCTTGACAGGGGGGTCGTAACGGTAAGAAAATAGGTTTCTACTATGGGTTTGAGTTAAGTCTTAGCTTCTAGTGTGCCAATGGACTAGAGTGGGTGTAAAGGAAGTTGATTTTTTTGAAATGCGAGGAGGCTAAATATTGTCCTCTATAAATCTAAGGAACCATTTTAGGGTTTTAGTAAACAACAAAACAATTAACGAGGTGGTTGTAGTGTTTATGGTTTTGGCGACAGGCATTGAAGCACAATGATGAATGATGGGAAAGGAGCGGTGGCGAAAGAGAAATAGAGATGTTGGCAGAAGAGGAAAATTGGGGTGATTTTAAAATTTTGAATATTATTTAGAATAAATCAAATTTTTTTTATATTATTTACATCGCACACTTAGCATAAACTTTTTAATTTACATGGAGCTAAATCTTTTTTTAATTGGTTATATTAAAAAGGGTATTAGAACCATAGATATTAAACTGTACCATGATCAATTCGACCAAGATATTTGGTGACTATTAACCGGATTTAATTAAATAAATGTATATGGATTTAATATAATTTAAATAGATATGTAATGTATATTACTTGTTGCAAATATAACACAATAGGTTATATAATCTTATGGTAGATAAGCATCCCCATCAGGGCGGCTCTCTTGGAGCCTTAGGGCGGCAATGCCCCTCCCCTCCCCTCCTAAAATTTCTTTTTTTTTTGTATATATGTATATAATTTTTTTTTTGGCTCCCTTAAATTTTTTACTTGATTACTTTTTAGAAAATTTTTAATTTAATTAGATTTTTGAGTACTACAAATAGACATTATATTGTTTTGGTAGGTAGATAGACACTATATTATGCATATGTGTGTGTTTTTCAAGTGTTGATAGTAAAATATTTATTTTTTTTAGATATTATGATTTTTATTTAAATTTTTCGGTTAAAGTAAAAGCTAAATTTTAAAATATTATTTTTTATATAAAATTGGCCCCTCCTGCCTAACTGCTCTAGCTTCGCCCCTGATCCCCATATATCCGATGGACAAGGTTTGATTCTCAAAAATAGAATTTTTGAGAATTTGTAGAATTATTTCCTGAAAGGTTCAAATTGATTCTAACTCGGTTTGTTTTCAAACCAGCTAGTCAAACTTGGATTTGACCGGATTAACTGCAAAAGCAATCTAAAAGGAGAACTGAACTTAGCAGGTGATTGGTTTACCAATTTACAAGTTAAATCGACTGGGTCGAACAAGTCTGATAACACTGATTATAAAACCCGTTCAATTCTTTGGGCAGTAATCACCCCCCCGCCCCGCGTTTATGTATTTTATGTGTTCCCACTTTCTGGTACTGCCACTTTGGTGGGTGACTCAGCACTCTATTAAATTGCAATGCCACAGCTTTGGTGTTGTCTTGACATGGCAATGAATATCTCATGTCTATTTTTAACTTGATCATATTAAAATAACAGTAGGCGCAAAACCACTCAGGGTGACTCTACTTAGTTTGAATTTTATATTTTATTTAATAATAAATGACAGAGGATAAATCTCTACCACTTGAGACCATGCATGCACCACTATCAACCATCCATGTGAAGAGTCCATTTTTTTATTATTTTTGCAATTTGTTTGAATTTTCTTTCAAGTTGTTTGTTGTTGATTCATTGCATCTTTATCATCTTTGATTTAAAATCACTATAAATAGTGCCAAATACCTCATATATTATCATTCTTGAATTTAAGAATAAATTGAGAGTTTAAGTTTATGAGAGTTTTCTTTGTTTTTGAGCCAATAAATTATGAGAGTGTGTCTCCATAATATTTCATAAATTATATGCACAGATAATATTATTCAAAAAACAAACTGTAATAGAGTGATACAAGATACTAGAGCATAGCGAAACTGCAGTTGATGAGCATATTACAAAATAAAACACACGTTCTCTAATGTTTCATAACAAGATACTTCATAGTTGCCTATTGCTGCTGGTAGGTGGGGGTGACTCAGCTCTGATGTAACGAAAGTAACTTGGGGTTGTCTACATGTTTCCACCACTACACTTTTTTAATATATATTCGCATAGCATTTAATTATTGATGGGTGGGGACAAGATTCATGGTTAGAATTCTGACACAAGAGCAATCAACTAGTTAATTTAACTCGCCAAATTGAATTGAAATTGCATAACATATTGACATTCTGCCGATAGCATTCTTACATATTCAGCAAAATTTGCAGCCATGTAGTCGTTGGGGAGTGGGGACAGGACAAATTATTTGGCCCACCAAGTTGCATGCTGCTAACATTAACTTAATAGACTGCGAGGTCGTAGAAAATAGAAGCCAAGTATTATCCTGTACATTAAACAGCACTGATTGGTTCAAAACAGAATTAAATGTTACTCGCTTGAGTGACTAATGAGGACTTGGTCACCTCGATCTGTTATTTTCTTGGTTGGCTTAAACTGTGATTATCTTTCTGCAATATTTGAATATATGATATATTTATAGGAACATGCTGCATATGCAGCAGCACTGCAGCAATATAGATTCTCATCAGTTCACAGACCAAGTGTTCAGTATATATGTTCTGAAGCATCTCTCTTTCTTGAGAGCGAGAGATAGAAGGGGAGGGAGAGAGAGAGCACAAGAGGAGTAATTAATTGAGAAAATAAGAGTACTAAATCTTTGGTGAATGCTCGGGATTCAATTATACATCGATTGATGTATTTGATATAGTTTTTCAGATGGAAATCTTTTGTCCATAAACCATGTTCCCTTCGTCCACCAATCATGTGTTGTCACATAGTTAATAAAAATCAAAAGAGATTTAAAAATTCAAAATAGTTGCCAAATATCTTTTACGTGATAATATATGATTGGTGGGATATAAAAGAAGACATAGCTGAAAATAAAAGATTTTCATTTGTTTTCCTCACAAAAATACAATTGATCAAACTTTTCTATTTCCTCTTAAAAAGAACTATATACTTTTTAAAGACATTTTTTCATTAAATTTAATGATGTATATGAGGTTATAAATAATATACATGAATGCAGTTATCATTACTAATTTTCGCAGCGAACGAAAAAAGAAGTTTTCAGTACTAATTTTACTAACTTACAAAAAAAAGTTATCATTTCTAATTTTACTTTACGAAAAAATTTATGTGAGATAGGCAGGACTCATTCCACAAAGATCAGGAACACATCTTTCGAATTCCAAAATTACTTATATGAGATTTATGAGATTATTTATCAACAAAATTCTCGTATTGATAATAGAAATGGAATCTGTCTTTGTCATTACTAATTTTATTCCATTAGTGCAACACTCCACTCAAATTGTAGATTTCCTCGCTCCAAGTTCAAGAATGAAAAAAAAAAAAAGAATATCTATAGTATAGACTGTGTTTGATTTGAAGTGAAAAATGAGGTAAAATTTTTAATGTACAAGCTCTATATATATAAATATTTATATATGGAACCTCATCCATAAAAAATTCTATTCCAACTAAACACACCCATATGAGTTGATCGAAAACTGGACAATCACACTAAAACCAACACTTCAGGGTTAACAATATCAAAAATATTATTTTAACACCAAAAGTCATGTTTGATTGGTACACTCACTCTATAATCTTTAGATGTGATGGTAGCATCCAAAATCTCATCCATCACATTTCCTGATAATGAAATAGAAATCTCAATTGAATACTCACTTTTGATATTAAAATAACATTGCTTGTAAAATCGAAGTTTCCTTCAACATTGGATTAGCCTATGTTGAGTGAATACATCAAATGTTTTGGGTCATATAACGTCACTCAAATTTTTACCATATGCATGTAAGTCTTCTATACTTACTTCATTGAATAATTTTTCATAAACATCAAATTTCATCAACCCAACTATTAAATTGTAAGTTACTACTACATAGATTAAGTATATAAAATTTCATAAAATTTTAAAACATTTTGATACTTCATTATCCCTTTTTATTTGGACGTATAAAATAGTTTTGAAAATACATGTAAATCTTGAGTGTTATATAATATATCTATCAATGACTAGTTTTTTTGAAATTTGGTATGCTTGATCATCAAGATAATATCACATGATTCAATGTCAGATTGATTAAATATGTTATTAATAAGAATATATTCAATAGAGTAGGTGTAACATACTTACTTTTGGAGTAACGGATCCTTCCTCACATGCACGCACGCACACACATACATATATATAAACACAGCACAACATAAAAAATATATATATTTTAAAAGAAGGTCTCACTTTAGAGTGTAGTTAAATCCGTAAAAGAGACATAAAACATATTTAATGAATTTAATTAGTTTAAATGTCACTACTATTCAATCAAATTTTCTCTCATCATGTGTATGATATTTGAAGTATTAGAGTGAAAGTCAAATTTATTATGTCAATATGATAATAAATGATTGGATGACTACCAAAACAAAACAAAAAATATATCGGTGCTTCAAAATTAACTAAATATTTGACTATGATAACTAAAACCAAAGTTTTATCTCTTTTATGGTGTATTTTATTTTAAAATTAATTTTGAAATTAATGTGCCAATGCACTTGTGAATTGGCCCTCATGATAGTAAGATATGTATAGTTGAGTTTGTTGCTTGCTTGTATTAGAGTTGTTTTGATCAGTAAATGTAGGTTTAATTATTTTGCAAGTCTTATAGTATTACTCAATTTTCAATTAGGTACCTATAATTTAAAAAGTTATAATCAAGTTTCTATATTACATAAAATAGTTTAATCATGTCCCTATTGTCAAAATATTTCTCTTTTAAAGCCTTTCATAGTGAATTAGCAGTTTTTTCTTCCATGACCTATCAGAATTGAGTAGTAGGTGGAGTATATGTCTCGTATACCTTATTCTATTGTAGTTGACTGTCTCATGTATGCCATGGTGTGTACTAGACCAAATCTTTCACCTGTTAGTGTGGTGAGCAAATTTATGAGCAAAGTTGGAAAGGAACATTGAGAAGTTGTGAAATGGATTATCCAGTACTTGAGAGGTTCAATCGATGACTATGTGGTGTTTGAAGGTCAAAAGAGTCGTTGAGTTATAGGTTACGTAGATTCCGATTATGTAGGTGATTAGGATAAAAGGAGGTCATTAACAGACTATGTCTTTATAGTCTTTGAATGTACTATTAGCTGGGAAGAACGTCGATGGAACTACTATTGTTTTATCCTTTGAAAGAAATGATGATGCTACACGATTATGACACATGCAGCTTGGTCATATGAGTAAGAAATGAATGACCATACTTGCTGGTAGAGGCTTCCTGAAAGGCTTGAAGAATTGCAAACTTAGTTTCTATGAAAACTATGTATTTGGAAAGTAAAAATGGGTAAAGTTCACTTTTGGCAAACATATCAGCAAGGGATATTGGAGTATATCCATTTGGATGTTTGGGGTCTAACCCTGTCAACTACTTAGATGGGCTTGTTATTTTCTTACTCTGATAGATGATTATTCTAGAAAAGTCTAGATTTATTCCCTGAAGAAAAAGAAAAGGTGTTCGATAAATTCAAGCAATGGAAGGCCATGGTTGAGAGCAACGGATGGTCCATCAAGAAACTAAGAATTAACAATGACGGAGCATTTGCTTTGTGGAGTTGTGGAGAAATGCTGATATAATTTCTATGAAAACTATGTATTTGGAAAGTAGAAATGGGTAAAGTTCACTTTTGGCAAACATATCAGCAAGGGGATATTGAAGTATATCCATTCGGAAGTTTGGGGTCCAACCCCTCAACTACTTAGGTGGGCTTGTTATTTTCTTATCCTGATAGATGATTATTCTAGAAAAGTCTAGATTTATTCCCTGAAGAAAAAAGAAAAGGTGTTCGATAAATTCAAGCAATGGAAGGCCATGGTTGAAAAGCAAACCGGATGGTCCGTCAAGAAACTAAGAATTAACAATGACGGAGCATTTTGTTGCAAAGGATTTGTGGAGTTCTGCAAAATGTGATATAGTGAGACACCATACTATATCAAGAACACCACAGTAAAATAGAGTTGCAGAATGGATGAACAGAACACTTTTGGAGCATGCAAGATGCATGCGAATCAATGCTGCACTTCCCAAATCATTATAGGCCGAGGAGTTAATACAACTGTATACCAAGTAAACGATCTCTATTAACTGATATTGATTTAAAGATTCCATAAGAGGTATGGGCCAGTTGACCCATAAACTATTCTAATTTGAAGATATTTGGTTATGCTCCATATGTCCATGTGAGTGATGGTAAACTTGAGATTAGGGCAAGAAGGTGTATATTTCTAGGTCATGCACGAGGGGTGAAAGCTTACTAATTGTGGTGTACAGAAAGGAAAGTTCACCCAAAATCATTGTCAGTAGAAATATCATTTTTAATGTGGCGATAATGCTAAATCAGAACAAGGAGTCTAACTTAGATGAGGCAGAAATAGATCATGGTGCTACGAAGTAGGTGGAGCTAAAGATTGATTGTGGGAATATGAAACAAGAAAAAAAAGCGATAAATCAACCAAGTACTTTAGGGATTGCTCAACTTGAAGTAGAAAAACAAGATGAACCTGACTATGAGGATGTTGGTGAAGAAACCAGAGAAGCATAACAATACAATATTGCTATTTGTAGAGAAAAGCGAGAAATTTAGAAGCCACAAAGATATTTGGATTCTCCTGCCTTTGCACTTGACTCATTAGATGCAGATCCTATAGTCTTTGCATTGGCTATGGCGAATAATGCAATTAGAGACAAACCATGTACCTACCATGATGCAATAAAAAGTAAGGAGTCGAAGCAGTGGATGCTAGCAATGAATAAAGATATTGAGTTTCTTCAGAAAAATTAGATGTGGGAGTTGGTACATCTTCTAAAGGGGAAAAGAGTAATTGGCTACAAATGAGGACAAATAGGAAATAAGGAATCCTTGGCATTGAGCCCCTAAGGTTCAAGGCAAGGCTGGTAGCAAAGGGTTACACTCAGAAGGAGAGTGTTGACTTCCATAAAATATTCTTTCTTATGGTGAAGCATAGCTCTTTTCAAATCCTATTAGCTATTGTGAGTACGTTTGACTTGGAGCTGGAATAGTTTGATATGTGAAAACAAAGTTCTTACATGGTGAACTAGAGGAGCAAATTTACATGAGTCAACAAGAAGGGTTCGTAGTTCCTGTAAGAAGGATCATGTTTGCCTGTTGAAGAAGTCATTGTACGGCTTGAAGCAATTCACAAGGCCGTGGTACAAAAGATTTGATGCATTTATAATTGGTACTAGATATAGTAGAAATCAATATGATAATTGCATCTACTCTAAGGAGCTTCTAGATGGTTTGCATATTTATCTGTTGTTAAATGTAGGTGGTATGCTAATTGCAATTTGCAACAAGGCTGAAATTAGTATGTTGAAAACTGAGTTGGAAAAAGAGTTTGAGATGAAAGACTTGGGAGTAACAAGGAAGATTCTTGGAATCAAGATTCGTAGGGAGTGCCATTGTGGCACATTGTGCTTTGCTACAATGCTTCAATATGGATAAGTCCAAACCAGTTGGCACTTTATTAGTTGCACATTTTAAGTTATCTTCGACAGAATGAATGTCCGAGCTCTAAGGAAGAGTGGAGCATATGTCTCGTATATGTTATTCTACTACATTTGGCTGTCTCATGTATGCCTAGTGTGCACTGGACCAAATCTTTCACATCCAGTTAGTGTGGTGAGCAGATTTATGAGCAAACTTGAAAAGACATATTGGGAAGTTGTAAAATGGATCATGCAATACTTGAGAGATTTAATCGATGTCTGTTTGGTATTTTAAAGTCAAAAAAGCCATGGAGTTATGGGTTATATAGATTTTGATTATGTAGGTGATTTGGATAAAAGATTGAGGTCATTTGGATGTACTAATAGTTAGAGGGCGATAAATCAACAATTACATTGTCAACTACTAAAGTCAAGTATATGGGGTTGACAGGCTATTAAAGAGAGCATTTGGGTGCATAGTCTTTTGGATAGTTTTGGGTTAAGTCAACATATACTAGTTGTACAATAGTCAAAACGTCATTCATTTGGTCAAAAACCTAGTTTATCATGAAAGGACTAAGCATATTGATAACTCTAGTTTATGGAGTTATTTAGCCTCTAATTGGATTGAAATCCTTCATTTTCCAAGTGAAACACTTAAAAATAGGAAGAATTGGCTCATATTTGTTTTAGAACTTTTGTTGAAAAATTCGATGTCATAAATCAAGATTATTGGATGACTTGCATAATTCAAATTAAATTTTCATTGAATGATTTTTTGACAGAAAATTGTAGAAGTTTGGAGCTTGAAGAGAATTCAAGTTGAAGCCAGAGGAGGGAAACAAAGCATGAAGAAAAAGCCATTAAATTGAAGTTTTTGCTATAGTTTTGCTAGGTTAAGCGCCTAAACATTAGATCATATACCTAGTTGGTAACACGCGGCCCAGGCCCATTTTAGTAAATAATTACCCAATTTAGCGTGGGAGTTTGGCAAGAGAGACCCTAGGTTTTGTAAGGAGCCAACACTAGAGAGGATTCATCTTGAAGATTGAAGACCAAGAGCTATTGAAGCTATTTGTTCATCTCTTCCTCTCTCTTTATATCTTTAATATTCATTATGTCAACTAGTTTGTGTTTTGTTCATTGTTATGGATAGCTAAATTTGTAACTAGATCCTTTGAATCCTCTATGGATCTTGGATGTTTGTAATGTTGTTTATTTGAATGTTGATGATTTTGGTTTTGATTATCCATTCTATTCTTAAATATGTTTGGCCACCAGTTGATTAAACTAGACATAGGAATAGATATTGGACCTTGGTATGGGTAATGCTTATTCTTTTACACTTAATTGACTTAGGTGTGAGGAGTAGTCAATGGATGGAAACATACCCATTAACCTTGCATAGTAGATGTTTGATATTAGTTCTTAATGTTGATTTCACACTAACTCACAAGGACACTTAGTGTTTTAGGTGAAAGATTATTAGACATAGGCGTTTAACTATAATTGGCATGCTAACAAAACAAATTCCTTAATATTCAATTAAGTAATTTGCATATCCAAGTGAAGTAGAGGGTGAAAAAGGTCCCCTAGTCCTTTTAACCTTGGTTGTTTCTCAACTAATTTGTGTTAGTGTTTTTAGTTACTTACTCTTTAGAATTTCTTCATAACTTCATTAACTCATCTAAAGGTTTAATTACTTAGCGTCTCAACTCACATTATACTACTTGAACGAGTGCACTTGCGGTATTCTAATCACATATTAATGTTAGACTTCATTTTATCATAGAAAATGTAGCAATTTGGATAGGTGTGATGATAAAACTATTGCCGATTAATAAGTTTAAGCATTGGTTGGACATGGTCAACATAAGGTTCAAAAATTTTGTAAAATGCAAGTCAATGTGGAGAATTGTTAAAATATGTGGCTTGCATGTGCCACAAAATTCAAAGGAAGATTGAAAAATTTCTTCCTTGCCCAGCAAATGAAAGTAAGATCTTGTAGTTGGATGGTGGCAGCATGTATTTATTGCACACGGCTATAAATAGCCAAAGACTCCAACCAAGAAATACATGTAAACTTTTTGTAGTAGAAGAAGTAATGTAAACTTCTTGTAGAGAGAAAATAAAGTATTTGTGAAAAACTTTCAAGAGTGTAGTGTGAGTATACACTAGAAATTTGGGTATATTTTCTAAGGTCTCTATAATACTACAAATTATAGTAAAAGAAAGTCTCACTACATATACTATATTGTAATTATTCTTGAATATAGTGGGATATTTCTTGGAGTTTGGATCGTGATTTTCCTCATTAATTGTAGGAAAATTTTCTACATTAAAATTTGGCGTGTAGTTTTTTTAATTTATTTTTTTGGTGTGAATTGTGAAAAATTGGTCTCACTATGAAGTATTATTCATATATTTTATTTATCTATTACTCTCTATAAATTTAAACATGCTTTCACTCACATCTTTAATATACTTGAGGTATACCCAACTTCTATTACAGCCCTCTATTACAAAAACATCAAATTTAATGGAATATTCATAAGAATATTCTTTCTATCATCTTCTTCTTCATCCTTGCACCTCCTTCCTCCCTCCTCATTCCCCGAAACCCACCACCCGAATCACCTCAGCCATCATCAAGACCCATCAAAATCATCCATTGTTTCCTCACCACAACTCAAATGCCATAAGCATTAAGCAACTAAGCACAATGACAATTATAGCAAGATTCTTCTTGCTCATCCATCCTTTTGATAATTCAAATCTCAATCCAAATCCAAAAATGAGAAGATAGTGTAGACATACACAATTCCCTAATCTGTAATCCAAAAACACACACCAAATCTATAACAAAACAAAGTAGATTTATCTAATAAGTGTCCTTAGGGCAACGACTAAGGAAGTTAAAATAAAAAAATTTGATTCAATCTATTCAATACATTGAATTCTCAACAAGTTTATTCTTCTATAAAGATTTTTCACTTTTAGGTTCCTTAATAAGTGATTTTAGAGCATTGATTTGCAAAACCCAAACAAAATTAGGAAGCATCCCTACCATTATAACCCAAGATTCACGCAAACCAATTGTACAACTCCCAATACTCAAACTAAATCTAAAGCATAATGGGCAGAATAATTATATTGACTCCACAAAATTGCTCTAGTAATAATTGTTTACCTGCATTTCATGCTGCAATTCACCAAATGATTCTCTACAACACCTCAGCGTTCTCCTTCTCCTGTTGATGGAGTCACCCCATCCCATTCATCAAATTTAGGAAAGATAAAGTTTGTGTTTGGGAAAAATTATTTCAATAATCACTAAATATTTTTTTCAAGTAATTGATTATGTGAAAATTAATTTATATTTGAACATTTTAACTACAAATGGTTTTAAGATAATTTGTTTTGTTTAAATTGTATAGAAAGAATTGTTTTTTAATAGAAAATTACTACAGAGAGTATGATGTGATTTTAATATTTTATAATATTTTTTGTTACCATATAATCTTTGATATTTAGGGTTAATGTGATAAAAATATTATAGTTATAAAATAACCAGCTTCTACATATAATAAAAAAGTGAGTGATAAATAACATTATTGCTCGTATATATGATAGCTAATACCTCCTTGCCACATAAATATGCATGGGACTTGGATCACTCCTATCATCCCCCCACTTATCTTATTGGGACCTCACTGATAAGCCACCTTTTATTCCCATCAACTTTTTACAATCAACCTCATAGTAACACTAACACCATGGACCACTAGTACCGCGATTAATTGATTATATTATATGGTACCATCGCTGTCCTCCTTTGTCTCCAATGCAAAATAAGAAAAGCCACCGAAGATGGAAAGGAACCGCACACAAAATAGTAAACACAAGTGCTCATGTACTATAGAGCGTAGGGAGCCGGCACGCGGTTTTCACTTCAAGAATGTTCACTTTGTGTAAGCAACCTTAAGGCATCATATATAACAATCAACAAGTCTCTCTTTCTCTCTCTTAACTCACACGCACACTACCACAGTCCTTGTACCTATCTGTTTCTTCGTACATATACATTACATTTTTGTGCTTCCAAATCACTGTGATACCATTCCCATCCAGAAAAGAAGACTCATTCTCAAATATATATATATATATATATATATATATATATAGAGAGAGAGAGAGAGAGAGAGAGAGAGAGAGAGAGAGAGGTGGTGAAAGCGAGGAAGAAAGTGATCGATTTACTTCTGTATGTCAGTTGACAGTGTTGAGATTTATAGCGGTGGATTCGGTGAGCTCGCTAACCCTTTGCAATGGCCTCAGCTCCGCAAAAGGCGACGCCCCTTCTTCCCTCACGTCTCGCCGCCGCCGCCGCCAATGCAGTGCCAGACTGGAATCATGATGATCAGCCTTCCAACAAGGTAGCCATGGCCATCATCACTAAACCTAACACTAACACCCCTCCTCCTAAAGGTACCCCTTTTTTTAATTGCTATTTTTTTTTCCTTTTTTCTGCATTGTTTCGTATATGCCGGGTTCTAACGAGAATGTCTAGATCATGTTCCTTTTTTTTTATCACGATTATTCGTGTTGTTCATACTTCACAAAGTTTGTTCAATTGCAACAAAGAAATATATATATATATATATATATATATATATATATATATATATATATAGAGGCATATCATGCAGGGCTTAAGGATTTGTCTCGGTTAATTCCCAGGTTATGTTGTTGTATATATAGTTTGGTAAATGTACGTGTGCATGAATGTATCTAGGTACGTATGCCGGTATGCGTTGCTTCATAGGTAGAGATAATGGGCACAATAGTGTTAATCTGTACTTGCTCAAGTCTATACACATGTTGAGAAAATTTTCAATCGTCTCCTGGATTCCAGAAAGAATTTTTCATTGAATTTTGTTTATTATCTTCTTTTTGTTTTATTACACTTTTAGAAAGTGATAAATTTTATCCTTCTCTCTTTGCTCTTTGCTCCATGCTCTATGATCAGCAATTATGTTTTGCCAACTTGCTATTAATTTGTTTAGAAGAAAAGGAAAAACACTTGCCGGTTCTTAATTGCTTAATGATTTTCATAAAAGAGATGCTTATTTTTTATTTACTTCAGCACACAGCATTCTGGATATTTTGCATCAGAACTTCAGAGGCAAATTATGCTGATATGCTTTACCAATTAGCTAGATCATATCACTGATGTGTTCTTTCTGGAGTTTTTTACAAGTTCTCAAACCTTGTTCTGACTTTCACTTGTTTTAATATTAGCTTAGTTTTTTCAATGTTGAACAGGAATCACTACTATGCCAAGGGCCCAATCAAACCACCCTCTGGACCCTTTATCTGTTGCAGAAATCTCTGTGGCGGTGGCGACTGTGAGGGCAGCTGGAGCCACTCCTGAGGTTAACTACACTATGACTTGTTTGTAAAAGAGGATAGATTTGCATGTTTGGGTTATATTCTTCACTCAAGTTATTTGATAATTAAAATTGATTCTATATATTTAGAAGCAGTTGTCGATAATGATTCTGTCTTTCCCAACTGTCTTTATTTCTTACAGCTTAGGGACAGTATGCGCTTTATTGAAGTGGTTTTGGTGGAACCAGAAAAACATGTTGTTGCTCTGGCAGATGCTTATTTCTTTCCACCTTTCGAACCATCACTACTTCCTAGAACTAAAGGAGGGCCTGTAATTCCCAGTAAACTCCCTCCAAGATGCGCAAGACTTTTTGTTTACAATAAGAAGACAAATGAGACTAGTGTATGGATTGTTGAATTATTAGAAGTGCATGCAGCAACTCGAGGAGGGCATCACCGTGGAAAAGTAGTTTCATCACATGTTGTTCCAGATGTTCAGCCACCAATGGTATGTTCTTTTAACTCATGACTTCTGAATCCATTTCTTACCAGGGTTTCGTGTTTACTTCTGAAGCTATTTTTCATTTGTTTATGAATGAAGCTTCCTTATCAGAGTATTAAATAAAAGATCAGATTAAAACCTTGAAATTTACATGTTTATATATTTTGCATTTGTTTTTCAATCTTATGCTTAGTAGCGAAAACTGCATATCCCTGTCACCCAAGTTTTGTTCCTAAAGATAATCAGATGAGTACAGCTTTCAAAAGGTGTTTAGTTATATATGCACATTCCTTATGTCCAATTGTGTCAGACTGCAGCAGTTATAATACACTGCAATTTCAGTTCCATAATGTGGAATATGCAGAATGTGAAGCCGCTGTAAAAGATTTTCCTCTATTCAAAGAGGCTATGAAGAAAAGGGGTATTGAGGACATGGACCTTGTTATGGTTGATGCCTGGTAATTTTAGTTGAATGTCCATTATTATTCCTAGAGCTCATGTGGATAAGTTGATATTCTTTTGTTTTGCATAGCGTTTCCTCTATTTAAACTTTTGTTCTTCATAATTCTGTTGCGGGTGTGTTGGTAATTACAGTGAAGCTGATAATCCCAGCCGAAGACTTGCTAAACCACTAATATTTTGTCGAGCTGAGAGTGACTGCCCCATGGAAAATGGCTATGCCCGCCCAGTTGAGGGCATCTATGTGCTTGTTGATATGCAAAACATGGTGGTGATTGAGTTTGAAGACCGTAAACTTGTTCCTCTGCCTCCGGTTAATCCCTTGAGAAACTATACTCCTGGTTAAACAAGAGGTGGGACTGATAGAAGCGATGTAAAACCCTTGCAAATTATTCAGCCTGAAGGTCCAAGCTTTCGTGTCAATGGGTCTCATGTTGAATGGCAGAAGGTAGATTTTATGTTAATATTGCTTTTTGATTTATCTTCATATATATAGTCAAGAGAGTAACTAGTTATTTATTTTACAAATGTACAACTAGTCCAATAAATAGTCACTTTGTTCTTTGCTTGTTTACGGTGGAACTTTCGTATTGGATTCACGCCCAGAGAAGGTTTGGTTATATATTCTGTTGCATATGTTGATGGCAGCCGAGGACGAAGGCCTGTAGCTCATAGGTTGAGTTTTGTGGAGATGGTTGTGCCCTATGGAGATCCCAATGAACCACATTACCGGAAGAATGCTTTTGATGCTGGGGAAGATGGATTGGGAAAAAATGCACATTCTTTCAATAAGGTTTAAGAATCACATGTTTATCCTCTTTGGACTTGTGTCTTGTTAGTTGTTTGTCATCTTTCTCTTTCTGACTGATGTTCAATTGGTCTGAAGTTAATTGTTCTTACAGGGGTGTGATTGTTTGGGGTACATCAAATATTTTGATGCTCACTTCACAAATTTCACTGGTGGAGTTGAGACTATAGAAAATTGTGTATGTTTACATGAAGAGGATCATGGAATTCTGTGGAAGCATCAAGACTGGAGAACTGGCTTAGCAGAAGTCCGAAGGTCTAGAAGACTTTCCGCTTCTTTTATGTGTACTGTGGCTAACTATTGAGTATGGATTTTTTTGGCACTTTTATCAGGCAAGTCAAACATCACATCTTTGCAATAGAAAAATATGCTTAACACAGATGACATCATAAATTGATCTGGTTTTCCTTGTTGCATAATTTCCCAAATATACACTCTTTTATCGTCCTTTAAATTATTGTAAGCCTTTTATCATCGAGTTGTACAACATGACCACATGTTTATGCCCTGATAGTTGGTCTTCCTTTTACACAAGTGCAGCATTATTTTATTAATCTTTCCTTGTTTCGCATTTCATGAACTACATATAATAATCTTTTTCTGTGGGTTTTCATGATATTCTTGCAAATTGTTAATTAACTCTCTGGAGAATGATGGTGTGCGCTGTTCCAGGATGGAAGAATTGAAGCTGAAGTTAAGCTAACTGGAATTCTAAGCTTAGGAGCCTTGCTCCCTGGAGAGTTTCGAAAATATGGAACCATGATTGCACCAGGTCTATATGCTCCAGTTCATCAACATTTTTTCGTTGCTCGCATGGACATGGCTGTGGATTCTAAACCTGGTGATGCTTTGAATCAGGTAATTCAACTGAAATACAAAATTTTCGGATCATATTATACTTGGTTATGCCATTTCAGTTTATATTGCTTCCATTGCTGTCCTGTCAGTATCAATCACAATATTGATCTTCATGGTCCTAATGATGGTGAGTTTTTCTCCTTTAGAAATGTATTTTGATATCTTGGTCTTGGAAGCATGTTTTCCAGCTTACGATCCAAACTCTCATTCTGGAAGAATTCTTCATTATATTTTTATTCTGAGTACCACGCAAGAAAGTGCATGGAGCCACTTTGTCAATTTAACAGTGAACTCATCAACATTTAAAACACCAGAGTAGGGGCTGAAGTGCCACTTTTCTTTAAAGATCTTATCAAAATTGCCAACTATTCGTGACATTTTCTCCTCACAACATGGAAATAGTAAACAAAAGGGTTCTATCAATTACAATGCTGAAACCCTTCTGCATACTCTATCTCAAATCTTCCGAAGTCAATCTTGTGAACGTGAAAGACACTTTTGTGGCAAAAGTAAAAAATTAGATGCACCAAGATGAAGAAATATATGGGTGCGCCAAGGTACAAAAATGTTATTTTCAGCATACAAAAATGAATATCTATTAGGATATCCACTTTATTAATATTGAATGTGATGATAATTCAAAATATAAAAATATTATTTTTAACATCCAAAAATAAATGTTTATTGAAACACCCATCTTTAAATATTAAAATAATGCAACTCTACGCAAATACATACCAAAATGAAGAAATATATGCATTTAATGCACCAAGACATGGTGCATCCAATTTTTAACTTTTGTCACAAAAGTGGCTTCATACATTCATAATATTTTTCATCTTACTAATATGCATTTAATGCACATTGATACATTAAATGCATATGCATTAAATGCATATTAGGAAGGTGAAGAAATTTTCTTCAAACCGGCATGCAAAATTAATTGTGTGCGGCAATGGATTGGATTTACTTCACATTTGCTTGCATTCTTGTGTCAAAGGCTTAAATCCAAGAAGGAAATTTTGGGTGATGAATGAGAAGGCTCTGGTCTATAAATAGAGAGCTCTTCCATCAAACATAGTGAGCATCCCACTCTTGAGAGAAAGATATAGTGTTTTTTTTCCTATTTTTATAGAGAATGGTGTATCCTCCTATATAAGAAAGTTATTACTGTTCTTTTTATATTTAGAGAATATATAATTTTATCTTCTCCATAGTGAAAATTTTCTCGATCTTACTCGTGATTTTTCTCTCACCATTAGAGGATTTTTAGGGATGGATTTACATTTGAAACAATGGAGGCACATGCTCCCGTGAAAATTTGAATTTTGTTTAAAGAATATTAATAAATATATATTTTGTCCCTATTATATGATTAAGTCTGTCTTCATTATATGTTTTGCTAGCTAAATTTTCTGGATCCATCACTGGGGTTTAATTTTCCACATAAAATATTTTGAATTGGTTCCAATTTTTTTAATTCTATTTTAATTGTATTATTTTGTTTCCATAACTCTTAACACCCAACAATTTTTTACTCCATTAGTGAGCCATGCAAACAGGAAGTAAAAACAGAGAATCCTTTTGTTTTGTCTTTTTTCTATTTTCTTAGAATGTGTCGGTCTTGATATGGTGCTACATTTTAGAGTGAAATAAATGTGTGGCAACTTTCAATGTGTTGTTCATAGTTGTAATTATAATTCTCCTCTCCTTATATGCTACATAGCTTTGCTACCAGATTTTAATTCTTTTCAACCTCGCGCTGTCCTCAACATGTTTGGTAGGTTGTGGAGATCAACGTCAAAGTTGAGAAACCTGAATGTTCACAGTAATGCATTCTACGCTGAAGAGACTCTGCTCAAATCTGAATTGGAAGCCATGCGTGACTGCAATCCTTTGACTGCTCGACATTGGATTGTAAGGCTTTCCTGGTTCCTAGGGCCAATTTCTTCCTGTTCATGTTGACAAAATTTCATGCTTTCAAATCATTGAATTCTTCTTAGTCGCTGTCGTGAGGTATAGGTGATGGCTTCTTTACTAGCAACTGACACCTTTGCACCTAGATTTACTAAACTTTTCAATGTGTCTCATAGCATAGTTTTTGACTATTTTTTAAGAGATATGTTATTTGTACATATATTATGTTGAATCACTCTATTTACCATTTGATGAGATATTGACTCTACTTAGATAGGTCCACACCTCAAAACATAGTTTTTGACTCTTTTTTAAGAGATGTGTTATTTGTACATATGTTGGAGTAAATCGCGTCAATTTATATTCTATTCACCAATAGATGAAAGGTGAATCCTACTTCAATAGGGTTCACACCTTATTCAATGATGAATGGGGGTATAAGTCAAGTCTCGTAGAACATAATCGTACATAACTTTATTCATTTTTTAAATGACATTGGTTACTATTTTAATAATACTTCAGGTAAGGAACACGAGAACAGCCAATAGAACTGGACAGCTGACAGGCTATAAGCTGGTCCCTGGCTCAAACTGCTTGCCATTAGCTGGTTCTGAGGCCAAGTTTCTAAGAAGAGCTGCTTTCTTGAAGCATAATCTTTGGGTAACCTCGTATTCAAAAGATGAAATGTACCCTGGAGCAGAATTTCCTGATCAAAATCGACGTGTTAACGAAGGACTAGCAACATGGGTTAAGCAGAACCGATCTTTGGAAGAAACTAATATAGTTCTTTGGTCCTCTATCCTTCTATCTTCTTGTTCCTGTTCATTTCACTGTTTCACTAACGCATTTGCTGCACATTTTCTCCCTTGAGACTAACTCTGTCAACTTCAGGTATGTATTTGGAATCACAAATGTCCCTTGTTTAGAAGACTGGCCTGTTATGCCTGTAGAGCGCATTGGTTTTACGCTCATGGTAAATTCCGGGTTAATTGTTTTCATGCATTCTTTTCCAACCTTTCTTTTGGACCATGGTCTTTTCTTTTGCCTATCATTTTAAGTTGCTTAGAGTACATTTGGTTTTAGTTTTCATTTCAGCTTTTAGAATTTTATAAAAAATAAAAATTAAAAATAAAAATTGAAAATTAATTTTGAAGTAATAAAAGTTAAATTTTATAATTTTCACAGTTTTTAACATATTTTTTTCATAAAATTCTAAAAATTAAAAAACTGAAAATAAAAAATGAAAATTAAAAACAAATATACCCATAATATGATGCTCATGTTGCTACTCTCCAACTCTGTCATAAAACTGTTGATACTAAGGCATGAAATGCACTAGAATGTCATGAATTATTACATTGCTTATTTGGTATTTTTATCGTCACTAATCTGGGATTTAGATACAGTTCAGTTTTAGTCTTTTGTTCAGGTTTATGCATTAGGCTGCATCTCAAAGCTTTCCATTTGTCTAACCTATGGTCTGGTGTTGGTGGGTGCAGCCTTATGGATTCTTCAACTGTTCCCCTGCAGTGGATGTCCCACCTAATCCATGTGAATTGGATTCTAAAGATCATGGCATCAAAGATACTGGGGTTTCCAGGCAAATGCAGAGTGGATTCGTGGCAAAACTTTAGAACTTGTCCCCTAAAAGTTGTAGAGCACCATGATGCTGCGAGAGGAGTACAAGTGCCCTTCTGTCATCCACTCTAAAACTTTTACTAGGGCAGGTTATCTTTTCCAATTTAGGATCTTAATCAAAACGAGATTATTGTGGATTCAATTATGATTAGTATTGATCCGCTAGTCAATTTGCTATAGTTCTGTACCCGTGCCTGCATGACAGTATCAGTATATGATATGAGGGGAAAATAAGAATGAAATTTGTGTGGATGAACTACATTAAAAATTTCACCTCTATTATTATTCCTGTAGCAAACACACTCTAAAGTAATTTTCCTTATATATGCATGACTTTTTCTTTTCGCTATTTTTCATTGGATGTGGATGAGGAAACATTTTGAAAATTATTAATAAAGCAGGATGGCTTTTATCAAAGAGAATAGCTTTACTACTAATTCATTAAGCCGTGAAGGGGTTTTTTCAAAGGAAAGTACATAAATATTAATCTGGTGTAAACATGATTACTAGAAAGATAGGAACCCCCAACGTTGAGAGAATTACTATAAAGTGTAAGCAAAGTGCAATCTTGAGAAAATAAGAGAGCTTTAGAGAATAAATTTGTTTGAAAAATTTTTCAGTTGCAATGATGTTTGAAAAATTAATCTCAAAATAATGTCTGTAAAAATATCGTCGTCAAAGAAGAAAAAAATGATATTGGACTCCATTTCACAAAGAATAAAAACAGGGGACGAAGTCCTTCTGCACAAATCATGGTAGTTATGAGGAAAAGGAAAAAGAAAAGAAAAGAAAAAGAGATGCGGAGTAGAGATTCTGTCATTCCGACTTTGGGATAACAAGTCTCGTTTTAATTCGTTGTTTCTCCGAAATTCATCGTTAGACTGGGTTATTGTATTTGTCCATTGTAGGTGTTGTCCCGATTGAAGCGATCAATATACTGGGGTCCATTCATCAAAGTTTAGCAGGTAAGCCATGCCATTGAAAACGTAACACGCGGGGTTTTTTGTGGAACGTGGCACAATTCGATTGGCGTTTCTAGTAAACGAGGTCTTCCACCCCACGTCAGATTCGCATCGCCAAAAAAAGTGAAATGGGCTTTTGATTTTCCCTTTTTCTTTTTCCTGTGAAAAATTGGATTCATTTAGATTTAGATGATCCCAGTCTCACTCCCTCCGTTGATTCATGTGAGTCATGTCCCAGACGATCGACACTTCATAGATTTGCATTGCCAGGAAACAGTCAACAGCAACCTAACCATGTTATATTCAATTTGACTCTGGTAATACCAGAGATCCATCATTTCATCTAACCTAGATCCTTCTATTATTATTTTTTTATCTTATTCCTCTAACCTACCTTACTCACCCTTTTTATTATTATTATTATTATTATTATTACCTTACTGTTAATTTGTTAATCTCTTGTTAATTAATTTCAACCCACACAAAACCATCCCTCAAAGACTCATTAAGAAAAATATTTAAAAAGCTGCACCCTTCCTTCTTTGACGGTATACGAAGAAAGAATGTATGTTCAGCTTGGAGAATATTGAATTATCTATATTAATATTAATTAATGAATGTATTAATCCTACTATTATTGGTGGAGTTTTAGTCAATCCCCGGACAGCACAAGTCCACGAAGGAGCAACAGCGCTGAAATCGCTCAAGTGTGTACTGCACACACTCCAACAATAGTACCACCCCCTTCTTCCTCTCCTTCCTCTTCAATTTCACTTCATGTGTTATCACCATGCAATTCCACGAAAAAGAAAAACCAAAAAAACAAGTAAATAATTAGTCTCCTGTCTTCCTTGCTTCAGATAAGAAACACAAGGACAGGGTTGAGTGAGTTTTTATTTTTTTATTATTATTATTTTTTGGTGTTTTTCGGTGTGGTTAAGGTGGTTGTTGTTGTTGTTGTTTTGGTGGCGGGATGATGGGTAACCCAAACCACGAAGAGGAGAAGAGTCTGCGGGAGGAGCTGTTGGGTCCCATCATGCTTGGCGACCGAATCATAAAACTGGCGCAGGAGGTCGAGTCTTCCAAGGTGGACTGCTCCGAGCTGGCAAAGAAGGTCCAGCTCCTCTGCGACAACCTCCGCTCCGCCGTGCGCGCCGCCTCCTCCGCCACCCAGCCCCTCAACGAGCGCCCCATCCGCCGCATCGTCGCCGAGGTCTCCAAGAACCTTGACCGCACCCTCGCCCTCGTCCGCCGCTGCAAGCGCCACGGCGGCGTCCTCCGCCAGGTCTTCTCCATCACCACCACCGCCGACTTCCGCAAGGTCCGGAACCTTCTCGAATCTTCCAACGGCGACATGCTCTGGCTCCTCAGCATCTTCGACTCCAAAGGCACCAACCTCTCCCTCCCTCCTATAGCCAGCAACGACCCTATCCTTGCTTGGGTCTGGACCTACACCTATACCCTTCAATTGGGCACCCTTAAGGACCGTGCTGAAGCTGCTACGGGACTTGGTTCCCTTGCTAGGGACAACGACCGTAACAAGGTCATTATCTTGGATGAAGGTGGGGTGTTGCCGCTGCTGAAGCTTCTCAAGGAGAGTGCTTCCCCTGATGCTCAGGTTGCTGCTGCTAATGCTCTTATTAGTGTTGCAAAGAACCAGGAGAGGGTTGTTAGGTTCATTGTTGAGTCCCTTGGGATCCCCACCATTGTGCAGGTTCTTGGTGATTCCCCCATGAGGGTTCGTGTTTCGGTTGCTAATTTGGTTGCCACCATGGCTGAGCAGGAGTCTCTTGCTCAGGAGGATTTTGTGAGGGCTAATGTGACTAGGCCTCTCGTGTCGTTGTTGTCGATGGATACGGTTCTTGCTGACCCTATGGCAGGTCGTGCCAGCATTCATTCGCTGGTTCTGAATTTGTCGTCGGTGGGAGAGTCTTCCTCGGTGCCGGGGAATTCTTCAGATGGGAGTAGCAGAGGGGGGCAGTACAGGAAGGAGAGGGAGAAGGAGCTTGAGGGCCAGGAGTTGAGGAATGAGATCAAGGTTAGTTGTGCTGAGGCTCTGTGGAAACTCTCCAAAGGGTGTCTTTCGACTTGCAGGAAGATCACGGAGACAAAAGGCTTGCTTTGTCTGGCTAAGATTATTGAGTCTGAGAGTGGAGAGTTGCAGTTCAATTGTCTCATGGCTGTCATGGAGATTGCTGAGGTTGCCGAGTCCAATGCTGATCTTAGGAGAGTTGCTTTCAAGCCTACTGCTCCGGCTGCGAAAGCAGTTTTGGATCAGCTTTTGAGAGTGGTTCGGGAAGAGAGCAATCCATCATTGCAGATTCCTGCTATTAAGTCGATTGGATCCTTGGCCAGAAACTTCCCTGGAAAGGTTCCTCATGTTCTTGGTCCTTTGGTTGCACAACTTGGTAACAAAGATGTGGAGATAGCAATTGAGGCTGCTGCTGCCTTGGGAAAATTTGTGTGCTCAGACAACTACAACTGTGTTGACCATTCTAAGGCAATACTTGAGCTTGATGGAGTTCCTAATCTAATGAATCTGCTGCAGATAAATAATGATCATGCACAGCTGCACGGGCTGAAATTACTTTGTTACCTTGCCTTGAATGTGGGCAATAGTAAGGTTCTTGAGCAAGAACGTGCCTTGACTACTCTAGAGAAGCTCGCTCGTCCTGTTATAGCTCAGCATCCTGATTTGAAGGAGCTGGTAACAAAAGCCATACACCACCTCACCCTTTATCAGCCAGGAGCTCAATTGCACAGACAGCCCTTGGGGCTATAGGCACCACTGATTGTATTACTCAAAGTGATTGATCCTTGTAAGTGTTTCAAAGTAAGAGTGTATTGTATTTAATACTGATTTATTCACATTGTGAAAATACCAATAATTCAATTTAACAGCATTTTTGTTTGTAGTAGTAACTGACTGATCATGCTAAATATTACAAGCCATACATAAGTCTTGTTATCTTAACGATACCAATATATTTAACAATTGGCATTGGAAAAGTTTCACATAATGTAACTGGACTTTCAGTAGATTTGATAGCATTACCAACTTTTATGTCTCTTGATATCTTGCCCTTCCACTTTTACTCCGGATGACTGGTGACTAACAGTTTAGTAATTTAATGTCTGCTTCATAGACTTCTGATCTCTGTTTGATTTGTTATTCACAATATATACATGTTCAGGCTATAGTTGCTACTAATTATTTGCTATGCTAGTTGTGTAGATTGAAGTATGATAGGGGCATTCCTTTTATATCTAAATAAATAATAAGGAAATTACACTTTCTCCTCTGAATTATAGGTCATGTGCACTTTAGACCATTAACTTTGAAGATGTGTAATTTGACCCCCTAAACTTTCTTAAATGTGCAAATTGACTAATCTGTTAATTTTTCCATCAATTGTTTGACAAAAATATCACAAATTTCTAATTATTTGCTATGCTAGTTATGTAGATTGAAGTGTGAAAGTCATTCCTTTTAGAGCTAAATAAATAATAGGGAAATTACATTTTACCTCCCGAATTATAGGTTATGTGCACTTTTAGACCATAAACTTTGAAAATGTGTAGTTTGACTCACTATACTTTCTTAAATGTGCAAATGGACTATTTTGTTAATTTTTTTATTAATTGTTAACAAAAATATTACAAATTTAAGAAATTTTAGGGTATCAGGTTGCAAATTTAGGGAAGTTCAAGGGGTTAATTTGTACATGTTCCAAAATTTAGGGGGGTATAGTACATTTACTTTGGTTAAAATGCATATTTTTAAAAGTTCAAGAGGTTGATTTACGCATTTGTAAAGTTTAAGGGATAAAGTGCGCATGACCTATAGTTTGAGGGGTAAAGTACAATTTTCCCTAAATAATAAACATTATCTTGTCTATATATATGACAACTGACAACAGTTTATGATGCTTTCTCTCTCTGAACTTACACTGTTGTATTATTGCTTTCTTTAATGCTACATGCTTAAATCTACTGATCCATGTTAATTTTATAAAACTTACATATTTACCGGAACCTTTTATATAACATCATTTTTTTTAATGAAAAAAGGTAATCTAATGCCTATCTGCATACACTTGTAGAGAATTCTTATTGTTAGCAAGGATATATAGCTATGTACTACTCAATTGTTCCAGTTGCATTTTCACTTGTATTGATCAAATTTTGTTGCTTAATGTTCCACTTGCTCAGGATGCCCTTCTAGAGATTTAAATTCCTGCAGAGATTATATAACTAAGCTGAAGCCATGCATTCTTTGGGTATGACCGATTCTGTTATCACATTTGGAAGAAATAAGAAAAGAGGACTAGATTTCTGTTCTCCTGTTATTGAGTGAGGAATATTTTGCATTGTTTGGAGGAAGCATAACATGTGCTCGTGCAGTAATGTTAGTGATATAAGTTGACCTGAGGATCTCTTGGGATGTTGTTCGCGAAGCAATCCAGTGTTTGAGAAGTAATGGGAGCGGCAGTCATAGTAATAGAGGATTTCAAGACACAAGCTTACAAGAAATTTTGATTCAAATTTTATCCTGGTCGCCATATCTGTTGAGTTCTTGGTATTATTAACTGAATAAACCTTAACATAATGCAACGGCTGAAGTTTGTACAAAGTTGCCTTGGATTAAAAAGTGCTTCCAAAGTTTGCAGCTGGTGCTCTGAATAGGCTAGGTGGATATTTGAACAAATGTGTTGTTTTAATCAGTGAGCATGAAATCTGTATCTTGCATTGTTTGGAGGAAGCATACCTGAAATCAGAAAGAGGTAAACATGAGATAGTTATTGCAGCTGAAGCAAGCCATAAGGAAGGAGAACTCTTAGATCAAGATCCCAGCCCACTATGTCAGCCCGTACGGCAGCACTGACGATCAATGTCAACCTGAGATAAACATGAGCCAGTCAATGCAGAGTTCCTCAGACATGAGCGTACTAGCAATGTTGATTCAGAAGTTATCCTGGTAACTAAACCTGAAAAATTCCTTGGTATTATTAACTTTGTAAATAAATCTACATAAAATGCAATGGCTGAAGCTTGTGCTGAGTTGTCATGGATTAAAAGTGTCTCCAGAACTTGTAGCTGGCATTCTGGATAGACAATGTGAATATTTGGACAAAGATATTGTTTTAAACAGTGAATGTGAAGTTTTGTTTTGATATTATTTCAGTTCGGGTACATTTGTGCTAGAATTATTCTGGATCTTTTTTCATTATGCTTTTGCATTGTATGTAATGGAAAGTTGTAAAGAGGGAATCGGCAATGGTGGATCCTAGTCTTAAACGTGGAAGCATGGATACCTTTCTGTTTTCTATTGTAGGTGCGGTTTTTCTATCCTGAAAATACTTTCCATAGTTGTTATTTGCATTTTGTAGCCCCTAATGAATTTGATTAGGCTGCAGTGAGACTTAGCGTGTGGAGTAGTGTGACAACTTCGTTAGACCTAATCTGTTTATTGTTATTTGATGCCATTCTCGGAATTGGATTATGTTGTTGGTTGTTATAACATAGTTATCAGATTGATGAGTTTGATGACAGCAGTGTAGATCACCATGAATTCCCATTTGCTCCATCATATGTCTGATATCGGTTTGTTGTAAATGCCTTTTCGCTTTTTATTCAGAGAACGGTATGCCAGGACGTTCCCAAAGTATTTCAAATTCATTTTCCTCTAGTAAGCTAGTGATAGTAAGCTAGTGACTCCAAATTTTAAGTTCGATTACATATATAATATCAAATTTTAGTTAGCCATCAGTATCTCTAAATGACTATAGTTGGTATGACCTAAAGATCAAAATTTGCAACTTCATTTTTTTGGTTCATTGCAAAAGTTTTTTTTTTTAATTGTTGTTCCTCAAATCATGCTGTGAACTTAAAAACATGTTCAAATACAACATAAGCATAATTTGTCAAATATATTTTTTTGGTGGATAAAATTCCATTTGAATAACTCCAAATCCCAGTTTAGGTCTCCAAATTATAATGCCAGCATGCTAGTTACTTATACGTTATGTCAATGGGCAACATTTTGGATTTGCATTTTGCCACTATTTTATATTCATACTCTTAACACCTTCATCACACAAAAGCTAATGGTAGACTCTGCATGTACTAGGATCGAACTCTAAATTATTTGATGATAATATTTGACTAAATAGTTATTTTGGTCCTTTAGAAACATATCAAAGGACAAATTAATTCTTAAGAATTTGAAAGTCTCAAATTATTCTCTCATAATTCAAAAATGGGACAAATTAATTCTTTAGAACAGTTTTATATTGTATTATTTTAATTGTACAAATTTATATAAAGGAGATTAATTTATCCCCTTTTTTATTTGTGAGAGACCAAGTTGAGATTTTCAAATCTTGATGAACTAATTTGTCCTCTATAATATTTCTTAGGACTAGAATAGGTATTTTGTCTAAATATTTTGAAAGTGGATTATAAATTCTCTCCCCAAAAGTTTGAATTGTTGGTTATAAAAAATTAAATTGTTTTATACTCTACTATGCATCCTACATTAGGCTGAAATTTCTGTCTCTCGTCTCTGTTTCCTTCTGTGTCTAGTAAAAATTTTAGTACATGATGCAAATTGTAGAGCGGTGCAACAATATGGAGGAAAATTGCATTATTGCAGGAATATCTTGTTGCATTTTGTCCTGCATGATAAATCTTCAGTGACTGAAAAGAGATAAGGAACAGAGAATTTTCATCCCCTAAGCCTAAAACACCTCAGAAGTGAGAAATCATGTCATGGTGTGTTGAAAGCACCTTCGTATTACAATGGCTACAGGTAGCTTTGAACCTATCGCTTCTTACAAACTACTCCAAGCCTTTCATCACGAGTGATCAATTCTTAGTGACACATGTTGAGAGTAACTAAGAAGGGAATTCAGCTTTCACTGTGTTAAACCAAGTAGTAATTCATTAGGAATTAATGGGGGTTAAACAAGAAAGCCACTCCTCACTACACGTACATGCAATTGAATACACTCACTGAATACGTAAGAAGTTTCGTGGCTTGAGTGAGAAAAGCGCAATCAGTGAAAAACACATTGCCATAGATGTCAACTGGGTAGCTCATCGTTGATGATAGCTATTATTAAGACGTTCAAATTAAGGAATGCTTTATGTACTTTTAAGTTTGATCGCTTTCTGGTTAGCCCCAAAAAATGAAAAAAGAAAATGGAAAAAAAGTTGTTTGTTTCCTTTGCGGTGTTAAAGTCATTATCACTTTTAAGCCATAAAGCCGAATTCACTCGGTAAAAGTGTTTTGTGTTGCAACTTTGTACCGGGTTAAATAGTCGCAAAATGTCAAACATACTCGTTATTAGATATCTGCAATGCTGCTGGGGAGTATGCTCCCTTTATCACAACTTGTTAATTACTATGTACTGTCTATTCTGACAATAGTGGTTGTAATTATGTTCTTAAGTTCTTTGGCTTAAAATTCATCATTCCCAATGACACATTGAGAGCAAAGAGTGTCTTTGACATTGTTTTACATTCTAATGGCCGTGGTCCATCTATTTCCTCTAGAAGAAATATAGCTCTGAGGTTAAGTTCAACGCTTCACTTCGGCATTCAATTAAAAACCCGAAAACACCGTACCATGCATCATTGGGTTCTACCTAACCTCAATTTTCTTTCAATTTCTTGAGTTTTTTGCTTTGCTGACAATTGCAAAAGACATCAATTGTTAGCTATCATTTCAACCTCAACGTGTAAATTGAGCTCAGCTTTAATGTAATATAAAAATTCCACGAGCTCAATATAAGTGTAATTCAAGATTTAACTAGTAGTTTAATACTTTATGATGCGTGTATGTGTGTGTGTCTATATATATATATATATATATATATATATATATATATATATATATTTGACTAACACCATAACAAGTTGGCATATCAAATTTTTTGTTCATTTGTTTCCCTTTAGGTATGAGACAGCATGTTGTCGGTGTCCCTTTTATTATCATATAGGTAGAATTTGTTTAGTTCAAATGCTATTATTCAGCAATAGCAATTCCAATACCACTTGTCGGATGCACCGTTAGTTGACCCAAAAAAGGCTACAACATTACTTAGTATTTCACTTGAACCATCTTTAATATTTCTCTTCGCTTTTTCCCAAGTTGTGTCCTTGTTAATTTACACTTTTTAACTTTTGTGCAGAGTTCAAATGGTGCTCAAACTCCTCCGAAAGCTAGCTAGCAGCTGCGTCGACACATATATTTCTTGTATTAATATTATTGACTTGGACTAGTTGTCTCGGATAGATTAACGTTTTTAATTCAGCAAAATAAAAGTGGAAGAAAAGGTTTTACACACTCCTTGATAAAGGTTTTAGAGAGGTCAATTTAATCATAACATTGAACCTGCTTTTCACAGCAATGTTATTTTCTCTGATGTTGCTTATAATCACCCTAATGACTTTGACCACAGACAACTATAACTACCTCCACAATCAGTGAATCAGAACCTCTTTGATAAATATAATTACTTCATGGTTTGGCGGCAGGACCTTTAGTCATTTGCGTACAATGTATGAACATGCTAGCTGTGGCTAAATCACCCTTTCTTCTTGTCAATGTCTGTCATAAATTTCAAGCTTTAGATCAATTGTTGCCCAAACAGCCATTTATCTGCAGCATCGGCTTAGCCTAAACACTTGAAGTTAATTAATTTATGATGGGGTTTATGAACTGTCCCTCTCTTGCTTTTATGATATGGTTTTGCCTCATTGCACAGCTGTTCTAATTGAAGTAGTGGTTACTTTCACCGTCTTAATTTGGTATATGGAAAAGTGGTGAACTAGTGTTGGACCATTTGGGTGGTCCGGGCCGGAGTACTGCACTCTTTTTATATGCTAGCCAAGATAGTATTAATGGCTCAAAAATTATATACACCATGTCTGAACAATTAAAAATCGTCTATTAATTTCTCATATGATCATCAGTATCACATGGCTAATTTTCTTGACATGTTTGGTAATAGCTTATTTTGGAGAAATAATTGGTCCTTTTTAAAAAAAAAAAAAAACTGACCAATAAATTAATTTGAATAAAAATAAACTAATACAAACACACTTCACCTTCACGACCAAAAAAAAACGCTCTTCACGTTTATAGCTTGGATTGACTTTTTTAGATGGCATTGCGTGCAAATTGAGAGCAGCTTTATTCTGATTTATGACTCACTACTGGCCTTGTATGTAGTAGCAACAAGTACTATAGCAGGCGGTGTCGTTGAGTGTGTTCTCTTTTCCCATTTGCTTCAATTGGCTATCTATGAACATCTGTGTATACTTACACAAAAATGCTATACAGTCAGATTTTCATTTTCAGAAAATAAATGTTAAAATAAGTTGACATAATTGACAACTTCACATTTATTTTGTACATAACGTCCTTTCTATTTGATGGAATAATTTCTTGAAACTGTGGAACCCAGAAGAGCTAAAACTATATATACTTATAAAATATATACAATCTATATGCAAGTTAATTATGGTCATCACCAACCAACATGAACTTGTTTAGCTAAGAACTCCGCCGGCTTCTATAAAACCTTCATTTATAGGTAATCACGAAAAAATCCTGCATACGCTCAAAAAGTCTGATAATTTTACCATAATTGTGAGGGGATGACTTGTGTCCAACCTATCTAAACTTTTCACCACACAAACAAAAATACATGAAATTGTTAGGGTGATGACTACTTAACATGGTCTTGTAGGAGTGCGGTGCCAGCAAATTAAAGATATTTTAAAGCAGGTGTAAATTTGGACAACTTTTCTGAACCGCATACTGTATTATTGGGTCTTACCAAAAAAAAAAAATACTATATTATTGGGGTCTGTTAGTAATTTTATAAAATTTAAGAGTATTGATAACTTGTAGTTAATTATGGCTAAGATTGGGTCATCTATCCCACTAACTTAATTTATTAAAATATAGAAAAATAAAGATTCAATTACAATCATTAAACACAAGAAGGTATCAGTATCCATAAAGCACCAAAACAAAAACCTATATTATATTACTCCCTTCGATCCATATTATAAGTAGTTTAAGGTTATGCAAGAATTAAGATGATGACTAGCTGTCATTGATCTTTTAAAAAAAATAGAAACAAAAGATAAAAATATCATTCATCATTCATCATAAATTATCTCTTCATTTAATAATTATATTTACATTCATTCATTGGTATTCATTATAAATATAGGAATAAAATAAGTAAAAATTAGTTAATATTTTATTAAAATATGAAAATAACTTATATTTTAAATAAAATAAAAAAATGATTTATATCATGGAACTGAGGTAAAGCACACCGCAAGAGAAGACTCCAGCCTTGGATATTAATCAGCTATACTATAGGGTATCTCTCTCAATAATGCAGATTTTTTCGCAGCCAATTTAAGCCTTTTGGAGGGATTCACAAAATGCATGGTGGTGCCTGGAGCCAGCAACTGGATCAAATGCCAGCAAGAACAGCATCCCTCATTATACGATAGGGCCACGATAATCTTCTTATTCCAACTATTCCAGCGCCAATTATATCTGCCTACCAAAGCCCACCATTCATATTATATATACATGACGTGTATACAGAAACACGCGAGCGTGTGTCACTGTGTGTATGAATATAACAATAATAATAATAATAACATATATATATATATATATATATATATATATATATATATATATTATAGAAGAAGGGATCATCAAGGAAAAAGAAAAAGAATTCGTAAGCAATATTTGCTGCAGTGTATGTATGGGTTTTTGTCTTTTTGATCATATTCGAGTCTTTGACCAGCTGCTCTTGAGGACAGCCAAAAGGAAGCACGATGATAAGGACCATACTTTTCTTAAAATGAAAAAAAAAGAAGAAATTTAAAAAAAAATAAAAGGAAAATGACAAAACATATAGGCATTATATTAACTGCACATAATAATTCATTAGTTGGACAAGAATACAAGATGGAAAAGATTAGGCCCACAAAAAGCAAATTAGCTTCACTCATTAATCTTCAAGAATATATCGTTATTCAAACTTTGGCTGATGAAAACACAGATACATCATCAATAGGGAAAAAATAAAAAATAATAATAATAAATGCAGGGGGTAGAAGGGGGAGGGGTTCATCATCTCAGATCTTTCGCTAGAAATGTCCTGTACCAACATCTTTCTATCTTTGCTACCTTGTTTCAACGAGAGAAAGACTTCAAAAAAATAAAATAAAAACAAAGAAAAAAAAAAGAGAATTTACACAGTTCATATATGCTGGAATATATCAAAATTTACTCCTGTTAGATCTTCTGACAGTGACATCAAGGGATAGCTAGCGAAATCCTCGGATTTTATTGCATTCACTTGGAACTGAAACAAAGGGTCCAATTTGTTGTCACCGTCCCATGATGATGAGAACCCTGCACTCTCCATCATCTGATGGCACCCTCCTCCTCCTGGATAATTAATGTTGCTCATGTTTGAGCTATTGCTTGAACTTTCCTTCACCTGGTCATTGTTCATGAACAAGCAGCTGGAGGAGCCGATCTTGGAGGCTGAGTTGTTGTCTGAGAACTCTGTCACCGACACGTGCCCGTAATCCGAATTGGTTAGGCTTGGCATTGAAGAGAATCCATAGCTTGTTGAATTTGTTCCAAACTGGTTCTGATCAAAAGGTTTGAGGCCTGTACTGTGATATTGCTGATGATGACTCACAGGTAATTGATAACTAGGGTGAGCAACACCACCCATTTGGAAATCGTAGAAGGATAAAGGGTCCAATGCTGGCTTATTGGTCATGAAAATCTCTCTAGAGGCTTCTGTTATCACTCCATCATAGTAACTTGAATCGCTTATTAGAAGTGCTGATGACCCCTGTGAGGAGGCTAAGGTTGATGTAGCTGCAGCAGAAGACCCTTGATGACTAGAGAATGGTATTTGCATTGGGGGTACCATCTCTGTGCTTGTCTTATCTTCCTTCGCCTCATGAGCTTCGGATAGGGGCTTGTGTGAAGCTGGGTCAATCCCTTGCTTCAATAGCTTCTTCTTCAAGCATGAATTCCAGAAGTTCTTGATCTCATTATCTGTTCTCCCTGGTAACTGTGCAGCAATCTGAGCCCACCTAATACATTGAAAAAATAAAGTCACTTCAAAACTCTGAAATAAAATACACCGTATATTTTAATTTGTCGAATTGATCATTCTTGAATTTATGTTATCACCTATTTCCAAGGACTTCATGAAGACTGATGATAAGATCCTCCTCCTGCTGAGAGAACATCCCTCTCTTCAAATCAGGCCTCAAATAGTTTATCCATCTCAACCTGCAGCTCTTTCCGCACCTTTGCAGTCCTGCAGTTCATGAAACTAGTTAATCAGACTCTTGCTATATGTATATATATATATACACACCCTTTTTTTGTTTTCATTCAATGGAACATGTTAGTTTAGTTACCAGCTAGCTTTGGAACCGAGCTCCAGCACCCAACACCAAACCTGGTTATGTGATTGAATAGTTTCTCATCTTCTTCAGGGGACCATAATCCTTTCCTCAGCTTTTGCTTTACACAACAGGAATGGCGACCCATTATTGTGTGCGAGGATTGGAAGACACAGTGCGGAATGCCAATGTTGTTGCTTGGTTTTGGAGGAAGCTGGGCTCGGAGACTCTGGAGTGGTCACTGGCTATAATATAGCCTGAAATGTTACCCCGAGATTGATTGTGTCATTTAAAACGTTTTCAAGAGGTGGAAGTATTGTTATGCTTGTGGGGTGGAGGGGGAGAAGTAACTCTAGAACTAATTATTTTCATTTAAAGAGAAGATGAATAAATCATAAATCATACTTAGGATTGAAGTTAAGAGAGAGAGAGAGAGAGAGAGGAGATAGAGAACCTGAGGAAGGTGAAGCAATCAAGTGGATTTTACGAAATCCGGTGCTGCTTTTGCATTGAAATGGATTGGTTTTTAAGAAATCACTATTTCTAGACAATTATGTATACATATATATAAAAAGTTTAATTTATATGTATTTAAGGTGTAAAACTTCTTTTGCTAGACAGTTAGCTATGATTGGAGGGTTAAAAATGGAGGGAATGATAAGGAGTTACAAAACTAAAGTTAAGTGATCATTATTTGAAAGTAATTTTAAGGGATAAGAAATAGTAAAGTAAAAAATACGTCCTTCCCTTACCACTTAAAATTAAACATTTTTTTACCCTTCAAATTGGGGATAAAAAAGATAATAAAAATAACTTCCAAATAAGGAGTGACATATTCTCTTCCACTCTACTTTTACATTTCTCTATTTCATTATTAGCCACTCCCTTCCATTATCCACAAAACTCAATCATAGCCTTAGTCACTCAATATGCATATTGTCACGTTAACAAAAATAAATTTGATTCTCATTTCACTAATTTAAAAATTATGCACGAAAGAATTATTTAACTAAACAACAGTATAAAAATATTGTTGATCTATCAAATTTTCTAGGAGTCTGATTGGTCAAATATTGTTGATCGGTCCTCTTTTTGGAATAAGTCCTCATCATCAAAGATGTTCAAGGATATATAATTATATATGGGCCGATCAAGAGATGTGTTTACTCTTAGATGGGTAACCAATCAGTCACATGTCACAATTGATAAAGAGGAATCTTATATTTGGAGGGATTAGAGTCTAGTCTAGCCCAGTCCAATATATAAATAAATAGATTGAGAGGAAAATTCACTTCAAACCAAAGTTCATCATTAATCATTAAACACTTAAGCATAGTTTGGTATTGTTGTGACTCTAAAAAAATTACTAAGCTCTTTGGACTTCAAATAGCTGCTATAGCTGCTAAAAAAGCCATACTATAGTATAATTTAGTAAAATAATATAAAAGTTGCTCTTAATAAAAAAAAGTCAAAAAAATAATATTTGGTAAATATATTGTAAAGTTGTTTTTAAAACTAAAATGACTATAATGGACATAAAAGATGGAGGAAAAATATTTGAGGAAAGTATTAGAAATTAAAAGCACTGATTAATAGAAGGATAAAGTTAAATTTTTATTAAAATTTAAGAATTACATTAGCCTTTTTGATTTTTTTGAATTTCAAATAGTAGAAGTCAATTTTGAAAATCATCTCATTTGATACTCTCAAAAGCATCCATGACTTTTAAAAACAAGAGCAAAAGCATCATAGCTTTTTTTATATCAAACAAAAAAAAAATTATACTTTTTATAAACCAAATCACCAATTGAAAGAGCATTGCCAAACTCCCCCTTATAAAGTTACTTATTGATGATTTATTAATATAAAGATTTAGGGATTGAACCTAAGTTATCATAATAAATGAAAAAAAAAAACTATTGTTTTGATATATCGGTGACAATTAATAAGACTATATGACCTCATATGAACTAAAGTCTCTCCACATTAACTAAATGTAATGGCTTGAAGAAATTGCCTTATTAAGTGACTCAACTCCATTAGTTATAAATAAATAAAGGTCTACAGCTAAACGTGTACCCTTTTATTAATTGTTAATTAAGTATCAGCTGCTAACTCTATTTTTATTCCGTCTGAAATATAATCCCATATAGTAAATAATAAACCCTTTTGGCGCTTTATTAGATTGATAATATTTATCAATCATGGCCTAATAACATGATTGATTTTTTGGTTTCACCCTCAGGTAACATGATCTCATGATCTCATCCCTACATGTCATTCTAAACTACATGAAAGGAAAAAGTTAATTATATGCGTGTCAATGGGGATGAAGGTTACCTCTTATTATTTTAAAATTAAAGGAGCCACATCTACAGAAAATTATTAATTAAGATTTATGGAGGATTTAAATATTTAAATCGCTATTTTAGAATTTTTAAAATCACTGTTATTGTGCCATTTGTGTTCAGAGGAAGTCTAAAGAGGCTTAGATATTTAAAATGTTACGTACTTAAGAGAAAAACTATTAAACAATTAAATTTTTTTTCATTAGCATTATTTGTTCAACTGAATTCTAACTTATTATTAATATGATTTTGACCTTGCAAATAATTACTATCATAATCAAATTCCTCTATAAATATGTGACATCGTGTTAAAAAATCACATTAAAGTGTATGAGAATTACATTTTATTTTTCTAGAAACAACTCGTAATAGCATCCGACAAAAAAAGAGCGAGTTGGGCTTCGCTTGCCAGCTACTTTTTATGCAGTACAATGTGTTTTGGATAAGTAAAAAAATAACGAAAAATAATACGCGTATAATATCTTTTAATAAAATACTTATAATATGACAAGAAAAAAAGAATAAATAAGGCAGTGAGTTAGGGAAATAAAAAATTGAAACGGGTTTATTTTATTTTTTTTTGCATATATTATAAGTACGTTGTATAAAAATATTGTACATATATTCTTTTTCAAAAATAATTAAAAAGAAAAATCTCTTTCGTTTATAAATTTTAATTTTTTTTATATTTGTTGGCCATTGCTATATAGAGTTTTCTGTGAATGCTAAGAATACTATAAAATCAGCCGACAGTGGTACATGGAAGGACGTGTGGGCTCCAGGGATATATTGACTAAATTAGAAAAAGACTCAAATGGTACTTATTAATTCGTGAGTCCAATAAAAACAGTAACGTCTGCATTTACATACAACCTACGTTTCTTCCCATGATCATTTGGTCCCTATTTATTTTTCTGTCTTGCTACTTTACCATTTTCCGCAATTACCATAGCAACTGCTCCTCAACGAGTTCGGCCATTCGTGGGGATTATAATATATTTATAGATAAGTCCTTCTTGAAGCAATAATAGATCAAGTATGACAATACTGCCTTGCACAAATCATTAGTTAATGTGTGCTTTAATTGATTATTTTAGCTCATAATACAAGTTGTTGATCATTATTCAATATTTTTCATATATAAAAAAGGTTCATTATCTTGTAGGGAAGATTTTTGTCGCTATACATGGTATCAAACCCGGAGCAAGGATTTGAACATTTTTCCCCTTTGAAAATTATTGACACATATAACAATAGATTGATGTCAATGTCAAAATGTCCCGAGTTAGACGCTTAAGTAGCTAGTTTGCTGAGTAGGTGTTTCATGTTTCTGTATCAGATCATGCTATGGATGTTTTCTTATATATGGTGTCCCTTGATTTTTTAGGAAAGGCAAGATAAGCATAGGGATTTGGAGGAAAAAATTACAAAACAATGTCAATTTAAAGGCCGAGGAGTTTTAATGATTCATCAAATTTAATATTAGATAACTATAAATAATAATTTTTCATTTTAACTTTTCAGAACTGTATTGGTTTAAGAGATCAAATAATTTGGTTATATATATATATATATATATATGTCCGCACAGTATCTGACATTTTAATTTATAAACAGTTATTAACAAGTTAAATTATATACAACAAGTTCACTAATTAAGCTGATATTGAAAAATTTGTTCCAGTACTGCTACTCTTCTTTTTCTACTGATATTGTTCTGGTTCTGTGGCTAGCCTCTTATGGGAGTGCTGGAGCGTTTCTTTTGTATTAAAAAAAAAAAAAAAAGCTGATATTGAAAAACTTACCTAGACGGTCGACTTGAGAATGGATTATTAGACGAAACTCAACCTTTTACAGCTTATTGAAAGATCTATTTCGCTTTTGAGCTAATGTTTACACTTCTTTAAAGTTATGTTGCTACTTGTTTTCTAAATCAAATTATTATTGCTGAATCTATATAATATATAAAGTGAACAATTTAGTCATCGAGAAATATAATAGCAATTATAAAAAAAATAAAAATACAATAGCAAAATCTTCAGACGAACCTTGCATCGGCGTTATATCCAAATGTAAAGTTATGCCAAGCTACGAGATGCAAATGGGAAGTAGAAAAGGATGGAAAACTCACCATGTCCCCACATTGTTGACTTTGGAATTATATTTCTGACAATGCAATTAAAACTGAACGGTCAGTTCAATTGTTTAAATTATATTCAATAATCGAATGGATGATTTATCAAAAAGAAATAATCGAATGGATGACTTTAAAAATAATTAACATATAACATTATGAAGTATATAAATATCATTGAGTCCTTTAGGGAAAAAAATTAATCATGAAGAGCTAATTCAATCTAGTTATATTTTAAATTAATTGATTCTAACGGATTTGTTAAAGAAAATTAATTAAAGGTTAGACTATAGTCTATAAAATATCTGATTTACAATTGCAGCATCCGATCTGACTTGATCCAATTAATCCAGACAAGAGAACATTGAAACTCAACCACGTAGCAATACCTCTAATAAAAAAATCGTATTAAATGTTATATTATTTATTTAATCACACGTACAACAATGTGTTTCACGTAAACATCATATAGTTAGTGAATGAACGTGGTACATATGATATACAAAACTCGCTATATTTAATTATAAGGAAGTTGAGTATTTTCCATCGCAAGCTTTATGGAATCAGGAACATTGACCAGTATACTTTACTAATAATTAAGTCACTTTCTAAAGATTTGAAACGACAAATGTGAACTAAAAGAAAGATCGATTGTGTTGCACACATTTTAAATACAGTGACAATCTAAAGATTTTTTACACATTCATCTCTCATCCAATTATGTATTATTACATAAATTATAATAATTAACTTTCACACCTATTATTTAAAAAGTCATTTAAATAAAAGATTTTGATTGAATTACATTGTTAGTGCATCAAAATTAAACTAACTAACTAACTAACTATATATATATATATATATATATATACACAAATATTAGTTAGTTTGAAGATTTAATTCAATGACATAGAGAAAAAGATGTTTGTTCTTATCAATTTTGATAATATTCAACTTTCTATTATTCACATCTCTTTCAAGTTCTATTTTAGTACTAACACTGAGCAATATCTCATTGACATCTATAATAGAATGATAATCGAAAGTAATTTGAAAAAATGTATTAGAAAATTAAATACAACGTGTAAAGATTATTAATATTGTCAACTAAATAAGAGATAAACAAAATAGCGACCAATAGTAAGTAGTACAAAGTTCAAATCATAATTTTATATTGAGATGAAACTTCAATGGTGATTTAATTTAAAGTCAATACTATATGCAAGTTAAATATAATAATAATTACAACGATTGACAAAATTAAGTCAAATTTAAGTAATATATATTTATGATATGATAGGATAAAACAATGATCAAATCATATTTGATTTATTTTAAAAAATAATAAAATACGATCATATATGTAGTAAATTAGTGTAATAATATATATTTAAAACATATATATATATATATATATATATATATATATATAATACAACTAAAATGATTTGATAAAATGTTATAATGTATTGATAAGATCTTCTCATTGAAAGATGATTCGTCATGTGCCTAAAATTTTCCTAGAATGGGTTCCTAATTGTTGAATAAAATATGAATTATCGCCACAAAAAGCATTTTGATGATAGTATAGAAATTACAAAAGAGAAACATTTAAAATGTCATTTATAGTTAATATGGTAATTATTATTGAAAATCAATAGAGATAAGCATTTAATAATTAAATAAAAAATTGCATATTTAGTTTTCAATTCATATATTTTAAATTTAATTTATATCTTTATATTCTACATAGCTACTAAATCATATATTAATTTTTTGAATCATATTATATACATAAATATTGATTTCCTAGTTTTGTTTCTTTCATGAGAATAATATATGTGTGTGTGTGTGTGTATATATATTATATGAATAAATATGTATAATATTGACTTGAATGAAATTAGGATAATCCCCACACACAAAAATTGGATGATAGCATATAAAGTATAAAGGATAAAATTTAAAATATCATTTAATAGAGGATAATGATTGTTATTGAAAATCAAGGAAAAAAATAGTTTAAGAATTAGAGTGAAAAATTTATATATTAATTTTTTGAATTGGGTATTATTTTTTATAATCAAAATATATATATTAAAATTAAATTTTAGATTTCAAATATAAAATAGGGTGTAATTGAGCATATATATAGAAATTATTCTATTAAAAAATAGAGTCAATAAATCTATATATATATATATATATATATATATATATCATCTTATGAATAAATATGTACGATTGGCTTGAATATATCTAGATGATAGTAAACAAAGTATATATATTGAAAAAAAATTTAAAATATCATCTAATGGTTAATATAGTAATTATTGTAAATCAACAGGGAGAAATATTTAAGAATTAAAGTAAAAAAGAATCATGTATTAATTTTTCTAATTATATATTCTAAATGTTATTAATATCTAATATTTATATGGTTTACTCAAAGTTACTCAAAGAATGATTACATTTATTCTTCATATTTTTTTTCAAATTTTTTTAAGTGATTACTGTGAATCATTTTAATTTTAAATGAAATTTTAGTAATCATCATTATTTGGAAGAATGATGAATGTGCAATGGATAAATTTCAAGATAATATAAATGGAATTCATAACATTATTGAAAAAATATTTACAATTCTTTTATTGCGTTTGTTGTGTAGAAATAGCATTACAATGTCAATACAAATTATTTGTGTTAAAAATAATACAAATACTTAAACCTAAAAGGTTATAGATACATTATTCCAAGAGAATTTTTTAACAAGAAAACCATTTACAATAAAATAACATAATTCCATTTATTGCAACGATTGACGAAAGAATGCCAAACAAATGTTCATTCCTTCAAACCTTCACTCATGTATCCTATCCATAATTACACAATTTATCATGATTGATAAGACAATGTAAGATAACATTTACATGAAACTAATAAAGATTAAAGTGAATAAGATTATGAGAGGTCATATATATATATATATATATATATATATATATGAAAAATGGACGCTCTATTTGGGTGTCATGTCTATGTGTTAATACGTGTGCATGTCAGATCTTATATGACACACCCATGACACATGTTTATATATATTTAATTTAAAATTTACTTTGTTCTTACTCAGATATAGAAAAACACAATATAAATAAGGTTATAAAAGGAAATAATACATAACTTTTTGAATTGACAAAAAAATAAAATATAAATAAAGTTTATATAAGTGATATTTTGAATAATGTATCGTTTTCTTTAGATTTTTAGTTATACATATACCGTGTTCGTGTCCTATAATTTTTCAACTTTGGTGTGTCCCCCCGTATTCTCGTGTCCCATGTTCGTGTCAGTTTCATAGTATATATATATATATATATATATATATATATATATATATATATATATATATGAACAAAATGAAACTATGAATAAGAAACTCATATTAATCAGATATTGTTGATAACCTTGTCACCAAATGAAAAAAAAAATGAGATAGTATGATAAGATATAATAAAAAAAAAATTTAAAAATGGAAGGGATAAATCATTCTTTCTTGGATTTGAGTCTAGGAACATATGGAGCAATCGACAATGTTGTAATCCGATAGATGATTTAGACAAAAATGTCATACTAAATTCCAAAATTACAAAATATAGAACAATTGTTATATAACGCAAGAATATAACAGAAAACCATGACGAAAAGAAAATCATTGTACCATAATGAATTTGGGCACATAATTGCAACAATAAATCAAAAGAAAAGAAGGATACCAATTGGATGTATTGCAGATAAATATATATAGTGACAAAGGAAAATAATGTATGTTAAATCAAACATAAGAAAATAATGTTGTATCTTTTGATAATTTATCTAATTATAATTATTTTGTATTTTGATGATTTGATTTGATTTATTAATTAACTTAGCGGAGGATAAGACTAAAGGAAAGGTCTAAGATAGCAACATGGGCCTATGGTTGAGAGCCTTACAACATGGTAGGAGGATTTGAGTAGGGAAAGAGAAGACGGGAAAGTTGAGAGTGGCAAGGGTCGATGGAAGGGACCTCAAACAAGCCATTTTCTATCTGTCCATACCATATAATCTTTCTCCTAACTAACATTGCTGAAAACGAGGGAGGAGACCACCACCAAAGGGAGCTAGTAGGAAGTAGGAAGAGGGGCAACAATGAAGTGCATAGCTTGGAACTATTGTGGACTTGGGGACCCATAGTCAGTTGTGCCCTCAGGAAGCTTTTGCTTCAACATAGTCTTCGTCATTTCCTTAACCATATGCGCATTTAAACCTAACACTTATTTGAGAATGGAAGTAGTATGATAGGTTGGGAAAAAAGATGTATTACTTTAGAAGATCACTTTGAATTTAAAATTTGAATTTTATAAAAGGAGTTAATGCTCACTTTAATCCTCACATTTTACTTGTGAGTTATTTTAGTCTTTGACTTTTAAAATAAGTCATTTTGGTCCTGACATTTACAAATGTGAATTACTTTAGTCCCTCCATTAACATTCGTTAACTCACCTGTGTTGCCCTAAGGTTCACGCGTCCCTAGATAAGTCTAATAGAGCTTTAGGAGTCCCTCAAGGCCTATTCTGTGTTGCTTGGAAGGTCCTACATGCATGGTAACCCACTATTACAAAAACACGCTCCCAAGAGAGCATTGAAGCACTCTGAGGTCATGTGGGCTTGGACGGAGAGAACATGCTCTCTAGAGAGTCCTGTATTGCTCATGCGTACACCGTTCTGTGTCGAAATGACGCTCCCATTTAAAATAACCCATACACTATATAAACCTTTCCCCAGGTTCAATTTAACACCCTAGCACCCCTCAACAGTTTCTATGCCCCTCACTCACGTTTTGTTCTACTTTTCCTCCTCCTCAAGCTTCTGGTAAGTGATTTCCATGGAATTTAGCAAGTTTCTTCCCATTTTCATCTAGTTTATGAGTTAGGGTGTGGTCATGCATGGTTTTCTCACAACTTTCTTCCTCTTTATCATTCCAAATTCAATTTTGGTGATAAAGTCAAATTGTTTATGTTTTCATTATATTATTTGGCAGTTATCAATATCATTCCTACTCCGAGGATTAAGTTGTTGGTGGAAGCACACTCTCAATTACCAACGGTAAGTGAGTTTAAACTCATGGCTATACTTTTGGTCATTATTAGTATTTTTCCAACATTATATAAATTGTTTATGAAATTATGGAATGCTTTATGCAAAAAACATGCTTTCATGGATTATAGCAATTTTAGAAAAATTATTGTTTCTCAGTTACTATAAAAATTAATTATTTTAGAAAACTCATGGGACCACAATTGTTGTATACATGTTCTAGAATTATTTTATCAATTAGAAAAATTACATGAACCCAATGTAGTATGAACAGCAAGAACGTGAATTATTTTGAATGCTAGTTTTTAGTCAATGATTAGTGAGAAACAAAGGCGAGTTAACGGTTCAGGATTGTTCGTTAACCTTGGTACTAAGTGGTTCGCTAGAGGACTAGCTCACCTCCAGTAAAGAACCCGTGTGATGTCCATTTATAAGACCTAGTGAGGTGCCTATCAGTTTAGCTATTAGCTCAGTTTCAGCTATCAACTCAGTTATTTATAAGCGGATTTTCACACACAATTGAAGGTCAATACCTATGGTGTTGTTATCATTTAACCACATTTCAAAAATGTGGCTAACGAAGAAAAATACTATGGTTAAACACTCTTTCCCATTCTTTGCTTTCTCAACTTCCAAATCTCTTCTTATTCTTATTCCTTCTTAACTCTTCTTCGGAGTTCACATCGCTGTCGTGAGCTTGGTCGCAAGATCATCGTTCTTGATGTCGCATCACCACTACATGCACTTGTCACAAGTCCCAACCTGGCATTCAACGTCGGCCTGTGACAACGGAGTGGGGAGTAAGGGAGGGCAAGTGCTTGATCCGACATTCACAGCCTGCTGGTAGCTTGTGTGGTCTTTGGATTCCAAACTGGATGGAGACATCTTAGGGCGGAAGTAAAAGGAGGGCTTCAGACTGGCTTCTTCAGGTTCGGTCGCCAGGCCGCCGTCTTCACCACCTTTAGCGCTGCCCAGGTGCTATCATCGGCGCCTTCATGGGCACCCTCACGCTGACCCCACCTCCCCCTTCCCCACCCCTCCCGTAACGCCTCTCTCAACGCTCAAGCCATAACCTCCCTCAAGTAAGCTCAGGTTTTTGCATTTCAGATTCTGAAAAGTGTGTGTGGCTATTTAGCCACAAATTTAATTTAATTTAACCACATTTAAAAATGTGGTTAATTGCAACTTGCCACACTATTTGCATTTAACCACATTTATGAAATGTGGTTAAAGGCAACTGAAAAAGTTTTTTTTTTTGGAACTAAATTCAAACTTTCCGAATTCAATTCAAGCTACAATGCCTTTGGCCAAGTCCGAATTCAGTTCAAGTTACAATGTCTTTGGCCACACTTTTTTTTTAACCACATTGAGAAATGTGGTTAAAAGCAACTGTAAAAACTTCATTGACTCTCAACTGGGGAGTGGACACCTTATTTATATCCTACAACTCATGTTTCTCTACTAGTTATTATCATGGATTCAGTTGAATTATTGGTTTTAGTACAGTTATATGTATTTATATATAAAATATTTTTTATGAGTTGTATGTATGTGTTATGTATTTTTGTTGTTGTCAGGTGTAGGTTTGGAGTGGAGACCCGCTCATTGAGTTTTGATGAATGAACCTTTTTTTCCTCCCCTTATAGATACAACTATAGGTTCAGTTGCACTAGGATCCTCTTTAGTAGTGTTGCAGCTTCTTTGGTGAGTTTCACTTCAAAGTGAAGTTTATTATGGATTATGTTAGTTTAGTAATGCTCCAATAATTGTGTAGGCAGGATCCGAATATGCATAATATTATTTTATTTATTTTATGAACTTCAATTATTTATTAATTATGTTTGGCTTTGACCAGATTATGGTTATTATACAGTTTTTTATTCATGATTTATGTGTTTGGAAGTATTTTCAGAATTATAAAATTTAGATAAATTTGAGATATTTGGAATATATGTTTTATTACTTATGCATATTTGCTAGTCACGTTACCAGGCTTCAATATGACCAATCCCTCACGTGCCGATCACTTTCCCTGACAGGTTGTGACATCACCCTTAGTTAAGTGATGACGTGTTATCATTATGTGACACCTTGTTATGTAACATTTAAGTGATTCATTTTAGTCCATCACACTACACCAAGTGAGTCATTTTAATCATCTTCCATTTATGCACATTATCCCTTCCTTCTCCAAATACTTTCTTCTCTCTTTCTCTCTCCTCAATTTCTCTTTCAATGCATTCAAAATTCTGTTTCCCCTTCTCCTCATTCTTCTTCTTCTTCTTCTTCTTCTTCTTCTTCTTTATAGATAGCCTTCATAATTTGCACTCATTGAATATTAAGGAATGTTAAAGTGATATATATTAAAGAATTATGGATTTATTATAAATAATGTTTGGAATTGTAAATAAGTTCACTAAGCATGAAAGTTTCATTAGATTTCACCTTTCATACCCTCACACCTTCTATAATTTTTCTTAATTTCTAATAGCATACAAAATTTTTCTATTCAAAGTAAATCCAATTAAACTATATATGGTTGATTTCTGTTTTATTTTTCAAACATGGTAGAGTGATTTTTGGTGGTGGCGGGGGTGACTCAAAAATGAAGATTTGATGATAATGAAGAAGAGTGATGAGTAGAGAAAAGAGATATTTGAATGCGTAGAGAGATAAAGAAGAGAGAAGAATGTGTTTGGATAAGAAATGGATGATGTCCACAAATGGAAGGGAAGAAGGGAAACGTTTGTGTTTTAAAATGTTAGAAATAAAGTGTCACTTAATTAACGGACACATCATCACTTAATGATGTCACTTAACAAATGGTGAGTTAATGGATATTAATAGACAGTAAATGTCAATGAAAAATAACTCATTTTATATATTAGGTATAATAACTCGCATGTGAAATGTAAAGGACAAAAATAAGTGTCCAATAAAAAAAATAAAATTTTAAAAATGATGTTTCAGATTTCTAAGTATTATATATTTTAGAAACAAATATAAATTATAATTCAGATTATTAAAGTCCCACTCAATTATTGGACTTGGAGGCTGTTTATCATGATGTAATCAACCATCATCATCATGACCGACACCTATAATATAATAGGATAAACTCAATTTGGAAACATACCCAGATTGGTTTAGGACTTTAGGTAATAAGGGATTTATGAGTTTGGTATACTAACGGCAAAGGCAAATTAGATAATACCGAAATTTCTAAATGTAACTTCAATTGACAATCTTTCACATTTGGATATTATGTTAGGGAATTGGCTCTTTCATGTAAAGTTTAGTACTTTTACTAGATATTTTGTCAGGTACATTGCATTGATAATATAAATTATACAGTGTTAATTTTTTTAATAATAAATATTTAATATGTTTAAATTGGTGGATATTTAATTTAAATCGTGATAGTGTGATTTTAATGTAAAGGACAAAAATAAGTGTCCACTCTTATAAAAAAAGTGAAATAATTATTAAAATATGATGTTTCAAATATTCTTAAGCTACCATTATTTCTTTACAAAATTACAATTAAAACATATAACCATTAAATATAAAAAATTATTACACTTTGTCACAATATTAAAGTTAACATATTTCCACTTGGACAATTCAAATTAAAAAAAATTAGAACCCTTATATTAAAAATAATTAAATATACAAAAATTATTACAATTAGAAAAAATTTAAAAAGTAAGACAAATAGAAATAAAAATAAACTTGACAAACCTCAATCATATAAACATAAAAGATGAGTACTCTTCACTACAAATACAAATTATTCCAACATATTAAAGACAATAAGACTAAAAATTTCGGCAACCTACAAAAAGTACCCAAATATGAGTTTATGGACTTTAGGTAATACTATACTATATATGAGTTTGGTATACACATATACGGCACATAGGAATTATTTACAAAAATTATAATAATACACTAAATTTCTAAAATTACAAAATATATATATTGAAAATAATTAAAATTAACAACATTAAAAATTCAATTGACAATATATTGAGTTTGAATAACACATAACTTAAATAAAAAGGAATATTATACCTAAAATTAACAAAATAAACTAATAGGAATTGGCTCTTTCAATGTTAAATTTACAATTACTTAAATATAAACTAGATAAAAATTTTGTCAGGTTCAATAACAACAAAAATTTGAAATAAAAAATTAAACAAAATTGATAATATTAAACATAATAAATATACAAAATATTACACTTAAAAAAAATTAAAATGGTGTTAAAACTAAACTTTTTTATAAAAAAAATAAAGCCTAAATTACTCTCCATGGCTTTTTACACATATGTTTAAATTGGTGGTATATTATCAATGCATGGAAGCCATTTAGTGATAGTGTGATTTTATTTATATTGTCATCTAATCAAATCCTCATATATATATATATATATATATATATATATGACTTTTGATATGGCAGAATATAATGAAAGTCAAATTTTTTATGCTAATTTGATAATATGTGATGATTAAATGACTACATAAAAAATTAATTTTGATACATTAATAATGTAAAATATTTTTACATAATCATATAATCACAAATTGATACATAAGCAAAACATGTTTGACTCTCACATTCTTACTTCATAACTTATGCATATGAGAGGATTTGATTGGATAATAATGTAAAACCCTTTTACATTGTTAGGATATTTAAATTAAATTTACAAAGTTTTATATTATCAATATATTAAAGTTAAATTCCAAATTTATTTACTATTAGAGGGAATTAAATTTTAATTATTTTGATAATAATTCTTAATTAATTTTTTGTATAAAATGTAGAATTTGATATAAAAATAATTATGATATTTTAAAATGAAATGAAATGACATATATCTTAAATTAAAAAAAAATTAAGGTTGAAGTTTAAAATTTTCACTAACTTTATAGAGATAAATTAACTAAAACATAATTATCTTTATTTAATATTTTTTCATACAATTGTTTAATTTTTAGATATATAAAATCTTTATAATTGTTTATTTTTATTGTCATGAAATAATATTTAACTCAATATTAATTGTATGTTGATGAATTTTTCTTAAAATTATGGATATCATTTCGATACAATGACAATGAAAAACTTTTTTGTACTATATATTGCAACATCAACCATAATGATTGACTCTTAAACACATTACTTAAAAGGTCATTCAAATTAAATAATTTAATTGGATAATAGTATAAAATAATTTTATATTGTTATTGCATCAAACTCAAATTCTAAATTCACCGAATATGAAATTTTGGTTAATTATATTATCTTATATATGTTTATAAAATATTTTATATATATATATATATATATATATATATATATATATATATCTTATTATAACATTAAAAATTATTCACTTTGATTAGTATTTTAAAAATAAAAAAATTAAAAGTTACATGATAAAAAGGTAAGAAAGATATAAGTGAAAAATATGAAAGTTCAAAATATATTAAATAGTGTTAATAGTAATTAAAATAAATTTGATAAAAATGTCAAATAATAATTTTAATGAAAGAATATAAATCAAATTATAAATAAGAAATTAAATATTAATAGTATTTAAAACAATTTAAAAATTCAAATTTAAGGGAAAATGCCATGGGGGCAATGATGGTGACGAGCTATAATGTTATATATATAATTATAGATGGATTCTTATAATTAGAAAAAAAAACAATAATTTTATTTCAATTAAACTAATAATAAAGTACTACTATCTCTTTTCAAGGGAGTTTATCAGATTTCAAAACCCCCAACCCTAAGAATAAAATACTAAAACTCACCCAAATTCGATCCATTTCTATTGGGTTAACCCACCCAATTGAGTAAAAGTCCCTAGTATTTATCTTGGACAGTACGCTGGGAAAGGAAGCTGTCAGCGTAGCACATTCAATCACATCCACATACCACCGAGCATAGCAGTTATTGGCCCGACGGCCTTCGCCGTTTTGTCTGTCGCTCCATTATTGTGCACAATCACTCAATCAAGCTATCATAGCGTCTTACGTGTTCTTCTCTTCCAAAACATTTTACCTTAGTTTAAAGTACATGTCTACCATGTTGGAAATTAACTTTATACCAAGGTCATACATTCTAACCAGCTTACATAACATAGGTGACTAATAAAAGTAATTGGTGTTAATAATATCAAAACATTATTTATCATTTGTTGGGCTTTTAAGCCCCGTTGTTTATCAAAAATAAAAAAACATTATTTATCATTTACTTATTGACGATATGTGTTTAAGTATCACATAAAAAAATATGTATAAAGACTAAAGTACGTGAGAATACATTTTTATACAAATATTATATATTATTATTACTCTATTATTTGATTTAACGGCGCTATTTAAAGCGACGTCGCCCAATCCTATTTCCATAGTTCATTAATTATTAATTATGTATGTATATGAAGAAATCTTGGATCACACGTGAAGCTTAAATTAAATTGTCTGTACGTGAACAAAACATCATACTCATAACCTTGACATTGGTTACTACGGCTTAAAATCTGACAAAGTAAGATGAACAGATTTTTATTGCGAATTTTATCATGATGTGAATGGGAGTTGATTCATTTATAATTGTTAATTATCTGTTTAAAGTTCATACAAAATTGTTTGGTACGATGATTGAATACAGGAACACTGGAAGGGGGATTAACATATTTAAAAACATAGCCTTTCCATCCACATCTTTCTCACATATTTAAAAAAATACCCTTTTCACATCTTTCTCCCATATTTCATAATTCTTTCAATTGATCCTAATTTTGGCAACAAAAGATTGGAGTAACTTCACTGTCATTCTAAGTATCAATCTCATCCATCCCATTCCAACGGGATTGAAACACGAGATTTTTATAGCATATGAAATGCGTGCCCAATGCTCCCAACTAGGGACCAATAAATGAATCAACTTGTGCATTAAATTCTAATTAAAAATTTGATTAGTGGTTTAAATATACTTCCTCTGGTCAGTACCTCATCATAATTGACAATCATTTTTGAAGATTAGTACTTCCTCTATCATTGAATAATTTTTTAATTTTAAATGCACACTGAAATTAAAAAAATAATTGAAAAAATAATTTACTGAATTATCATTATTTTCTTTTAATAATCCAACTCTCTTTAATCTACTCCATTATATCTCTCTCATCCTTCAATAGTATTTAATAAGAATATTATTAAAAAGAAATAATTAATGCTACTTAAATTTTTGAATTGAACAATTATTTTTAATTTTTTTTTAAAAATAAACAATTATGACGAAGAGAGAGTAGTTATTTTAACATCAACTCCTTCAACCTCCCCTTAATTTCTTCATTTCATGACAAACAAGCCAACGTGTTAATTATGATGGTCATGCAATATTTTTCCGTATTTATATAAACATGATATTATCACATTCCAACAGGCAAAAAAAAAAAAAATTAAACTCATCAAATATACAGCTTAAAAATATAGAGGAATATGCAAATTCTCGTTTATAGCACCTTGATATATACTTGTCCAGTCCCTCTCCTCTTTTTTTTTTATTAGCTAGTCCCTCTCGTCTTGTGCTTTATAATTCTTCCATTCTCCATAGGTGACCCATAGTTTAGTAGTAGTGCTACTTTTTGCAGGTGCTGCCAATTAGGTCCTAGTTTGGCAAAAGCAGCACGATGTACCTCGGCAAAGACTTTCTCCCCTATTCTTCCCCTACGTCTTCACCTGTCTTTCAGTGTTAACAAAAGTAGCTGAGAAAGGACGATGAGGCAAACTTTCCTTTATCACTCACTCGCACGCCAATTTTCCTTTTCAATTTTTCGAAGGTGAGCAACAATTAGAGAAACAAGGGCCAAATACAATAACAACATTGGGGTAATTATTTCTTTTGAGAGGTTGACTATTCCAAACTGTTTGCACTGAAAAAATGAGAAGTCGAAGGAAAAGGCTCGTAGCCGAGGGGATATTTGGTTGAGTAGCTGAGTAATTATTGAAGGAACCTGTATAGAAGGAGCATACGCAGAACTCGAACACAAAACAAGTTTTGTTTTCCATTCACTTTACTTTCTACTCTTTTAAGTTTCTTGCATTTAGGGATATTCACGGGTTGGGTCAGGTCAAATTGAGCGAAAAATTAAAATACAAACCAATTAAATTGTTAAGTTTGTTAGGCTTAAGGACAAATTCATAGTATAATTAAATAATATTAATATGTGGCAATAAGTACTAAAACAAATCTGATAGAATTAAATCTACCAATCAGGCAGCATAGTAAAAATAAATATTAGGGTGAATAGTAATTTACTATGGGATTCGCTTATCACTATTCATGTGGATAATCCTCAATAATCAACCATATCACTATTCTCGAAATAGTATGACCGTAATTATTCACTAAAGTGAGACCCACATCACTATTCATGCCACCAAAATAGATCAAGAAATTGCACATCGAATTTTTAACGTGGAAACCCCAAATACCAGAGGAAAAAATCACTGGACAAACTCGAAAAATATTCCACTATATTCAGAATAATTACAAAATATGCTTTCACACTCTCCAACCCAAGAGATAAATATAGTGTTTTTCGGTGAAAACCCTCCTACTCAAATACTACACTTTTGCAAGTCCTAAGGAGTAATAAAGATGATATCCAAAAATATTCCCGATATATTTACCTATACACTACACTCTTTGAGATTTACTTACACTCTCTATTTTTCCTCTCACTCTCAAAAAATAATACACACTCTGTATTTTCTTCTCTCTAGCTTTTGTTTCTCTGTTGCTTGTTGTGTCTTCAGCTTCATTCTCGCCTCTATTTATAGAAGACGTTTCATGCGTGCACATTAATTTTTCCTATGCATGCATTGAAAAATTCTTCACGGACACGAACTCTTCACGCGTAAACAGCCATTTTCCTGTTCACGCGTTGAAAATCCGTCTCTACACGAAATTTCTTCACGTGTGAATAGTAATTTACTATTTACGCATGGAAAAACTCTCCTCTCTATCTCTCGGCTGGACCCACAATGGGATGCATTGGGAGGGGCAACCTTTTTTTTTGTTAAACCTGAAACGAACCAACTTGATAAGATTTGGATTCGATAAAGTTTGGTTATTGGATTAGGTTTTGATTTAGAGAAATACACAAATCAACAAACAAGGATGAAAACATAAGAGTAAAGCGAGAAGTTTTGCCCTTAGATTAATGGAGTGAAAAGAGGCCCAGATTTAATTTTATTGATCTAAGGATAAAACTTATCACTTTACTCTCTAAAGTGAAGATCCTCACTTGGAGGATTCAAATCCAAAAAGGACACAGTAATGTTCGGTTGGATAGGGCTTTGTTTTAAATTTAAGAATGAAAACATAACCCTTCCTTTGCTAGGAAACCTCAACAATGTCATTTCTCCTCTTTTCTAGCAAGCGGCTAAATGCAACTCTATCAAGCAGCCAAGCATGATGATAGTGCGATGGGGGGTGGAACATGGTAGCGCAACAAACATTAATGCGGGGGAGATGATGGGTGATCATGGTTGAGCATGACTGGGCAAGCAACTAAGCACGACAATGTGAACGGCTAATCGCAATTGCGGGAAGCTCAATAGTGTTATGATGACGGCCTGTGCAACAGCAACACTAGTAAGGGATTGAGCGACAACAATGGTAATGCAAGTGAGTGCTACGATATTCTTAGACTTGTATTAAAATGATCTACATTTATATGTTTTTTTTTTTTTTTGTTTTTTTTGGGTTGGGGGGACATTACTTGGTTTATCTCCATCCATTAGTTGGTCTCTCTAAGAAAGAAGAAGATAAAGCTGAACAAATCAAGTTGGGTAGTCGGTTGATGGGGTTCAATTGAAAGAAGAAGATGAAGATGGAGATGAACCTGACACCTGACATGATTGAGATTAGGTTGTATTGTTCTTTACTCAAACAAACTGAATACCCAACCTGAGTAATTAGTATTGGGTTGATTGTGGGTTAATGGGGTGCGTGTTGGTCCCATGGTTATCAATTTATGGAGCTAACTCAGGAAAGCTCGAACCTCATAAACTAAGTGTTACTATCCTCTACCTTGGAACCTTAGATTAGGTTTGAGGTGCTGGACATGGAACCCATGTCTAACCAGGGAACCATGGAATAGAGGTTGGCGTCATCAAACCTTATATACCTAATGAGCACAACGGGTAACCCAGAGAACTATGTAGGAGGACCTCGGAGGCCACATCCTAACATGTACCTTGATGTGGAACACCCAAACAACAAGTTAAGTTGAGCACATGTTGAGCGTAGACCTTGATACATCTTCTAGAAGAATCTCCTACGGTTTTTCATATCATTCTTATGATATAGCTAAGTCCTAAATCAATTATTTTGGATATATTCAAATAATATAAATAGGAAATGGAAAGTACAACAATGATAAGTTATTTATTTCAATTGTCCTTTTCCCTTTTCACAACTCTCACGACTTGGGCGTTGAAATCCTTTTGCAGGTACCCCCAAGGCATCTGAACCACCATGAGGAGGAAGGATCTACACTAGCCGCACAACAGGAAAAACCCAAGTGTTACTATATGTAACACTCGGATAAACTTGCATAAACTCAGGGTAAAGTCACAGGTTTACTCTTTTAGTTAGGATTTTCTCTCTCAAGCAACATATCATCAAATTTCATTGAAAGAGCTCTTAATTAAACCTTCTAAAATTCAAATTATTATATTTTGACTTATGTTATTTTAATTTTTCACATATTAAAGTTTTCATCTATTACATTTTATTAGGAGGGGACAATACTTAATAATATTTATTTTTATATAAAATTTTAATTAAAAATCATAATATAGAAAAGAATAAATATTTTACGGTCAAAATTCAAGAGAATAATCACAAGCATATATGTATATATATATATATTATAATAAGAAAAGAACAATTTTTTTAAAACAAAGTCATTCCAAACGCACCCATAGTACTAATTTAAAGTTTTACGAGATATATTCTCACTACTAGTTTTTATTTTATGCACAAATAATGAAATTTATAGTTAGATTCAAATCGTAGCATACCTGACTCAAACAAAATAGCCTATAAGAGAAGAATGCACGGGTTTTATAAAAACCTCAAATCACATCGATTTTGCATGGGAAAAATTAATTATAAATTAACTTTGATATATTGTTCAGTATAACATATTTATCAGCATAATATGTTTTACACAATCAACTAATTATATAAGATCAGAAGTATGATTTTAGAAATATAATTATTATAAGAGTCAAATAATTTTAATTTACATGACAATAGACAATTTAAATGTCTTAGTGAAAAAGAAAATTTTACTCTGAAAATACGTTAAAATCAAATTCTTTAGTTTGTATTGCTTATTTTTATTTAATCTTAATGAACAAATTATAGTATAAAAAAATCATATTATCATTTAATCATGTATTGTCAGTTTAATAAATATGATTGTCTTTTACATTTATTATATCTACTTGTTATATAAATAGAAGAATTTAATTGAACAATATTATAATTTTTTTTTGTATTATTAGTGTATCAAAATTAATTTTTTTTAAGCTAACCACGGGGCGTATGTTGAGGTGTAATAGTTCTCAATTCACAGTCTACTTTTATATCTTAGATACGAAAACAAATTTGGCACGAATGTAACGGTATAATTGAGTCATTTTTTATTTTGGTGATTATAATTGAGTCATTTATGCAACGTATAAAGTTCAAAAGTACTACCGTTATATATCCGAATGTTATGAATTATTATGTGTCCATGTACACTGTGGAACCATATGAGAACTGACGTCATAATCATTTCCAGGCCCTCGAGGTTGTTTCGATGGAATATGTTATATATGATCTATCTTGTCACATTATTGCCTTAGTTAACTTCAAATTGGGGTTATTAATAAGTTTCAACTCCTTGATTAAGATAAAGAGTTTACAGATTCCTTGGTCCCTGAGTGTTGTACTCAATGCACTAGCAAACAAGTCAAAAGTAGTAATTAGGGTGCCTTGAGAAGAAAATAGCTTTCCATTGTCTAATCAAAAATCAAACGGCTAAGGGGATAAGCCCTATGGGCCCATTATTAAAGTTCCTTATGTCCCCAATTCATAACAAAATTTCTGATTTGACAGAATTATAAAGCGTCCTAGTTGGCATCTTTATTATACAAATCTGGTCCCCATCGTTTTACTTTATTGATTATAACCCCATTTATTTTTCAATTTTAGGAAGTTAACATTTAAGTGATATAACCTAATATATAGAGTTTTAGCCGACAAGTACACTTGCATCATATGCCCAAACAGTGGTTAAATAGAGTCTAGACTAGAGAGCACCTTGCAAAATCTTAACCTGGATCACAAGAGGGTAATTTCCTTCATAACTCGTATGATTGTTGTCATTTCCATTTTGTTAGCTTTCTTATTTCATTTAGAAAACTGAAATTCAAATTGTACTATGAAATTAGTCTATTTCTTTATTGGATAACGTTCTTCGAACTATAGACCAGTATACTAATGTAAGTGTGACAGAATATTAAGGTACGCATGTATCTAGATAAAATAGATAAAATATATTTATGTGAAAGAAATCTTGTATTTAGTGTTAAATTTTGATATTCAAATAACATAATTTTTCTTTTTGTCCCTAAACTTTATTTATCTAATAACAGGGTTTGGTGAGTTTTTTTTTTTTTTTGGTCTGCTTTGGTGAGTTGGATTGAGTTAATTTGAGAGACATGACCTGGTCATTCAAACAAGAAGTTTAATTGGAAGATTTTTTTAATTAACTAAACCCAACCCAATTAACTCACGATGAGTGGATTGGGCTAAGTGAAACTCATGGGTCCAATATAGATTTTGAAAAAATCGAGAAACAATTAAAAGTACGAAAACGATTTCGTATTCATCCATTATTGTGTTTTTTGCTAAACAAATGAGTTTAATTTTTATTTTATAATGTATATTTATTTAACAGCAATCCAATTATACCACGCCAGCTTTTCATTCGTATGAATTTTACGAAAGTGTTTCGACGCACCGAGAACTTCTCAAAAAAAAAATAATAATAATAAAAATAATAAATAAATTAAAAGCGAAAAAATGCCAAAGTGTGAAATCAAAAGTTTCGATCATAAATATCAACTCTACAAGTTTAAGTAAACACACATAAGTTCAACAAAATAACGTAGGTTTTAAAAGCATAACAAGTTACATGAGTTTGTTGAAGTAAATAAAATTATTTAACTTTTATTGTAATTTATAGCTATATGAGTGATCATATTTTTTTTTTCACGTGCATTCTTCTATGGGAGGTAACCCTATTAAAGTTGAATATGACTACTAATGTGATAAAGCTCTCCTTCTCAAAATTTTAACGCAATTGTATACCCATAACTCAAACTTATACCCTTGATTAAATTAAAGCAACCCCTGGGAGTTGATTGTCAAATTAAAACACTTTATACCAACAATTCAACAAAATCTAATCTCCTATTGTTTTATTATTATTTTTTTGTTGATCACAATGGACAACCTGTATCCAAACTTATTACTAGAAACCAAACTAATCCAACCTGACAAGAGTTTGAAGGGGAGTAGGATCTCCGAACTAAAATTTTTTCTTATCCCATGGCTCAAACCAAAGATTTCTAACTAAGGAGTCTAGACATCTACCATCTTGACCAACCCACATTAGTATTTAATCTTTTATTTTTATCAACACAATAATCCTAAGTTTTGTTGTTGTTAGTATGTTTCAAAGAGTTGATATTAGAATACTTGTATAAAGTAATCAAAATTTATAACACCTTCACTCCATTCACAAAGTACTCAAAATTTTCTCTCTACCAACTTGTAATTTACTTGAGACAAACACATTTCAGAACTACTACTAGTTTACGAGTTTGCTTATTTCCAAAGAACGGGAATTGGGCTACACAAGCACAACAATGCCAATTATACTTGGAAAACCCGGATTGCCAAGGTGACCTCTTTTTTAGTCGCTCTCATAGCAGCGCTTATTGTATTCAACTCTTCTTAAGTTTTGGGTTGAAATCCATTGCTTTTGGATTTAGGCTAATCATGTTAAAGCCACATATAAACAGTTGTCTCATACACCAAAGCCAGCGGCCTCGTCCAACTCCAACTTTTTTAAGTCCAACTCCAATTAAAGACAGAAATTTCAAAATTAACAGTTAGACCTAGCAATATATATATATATATAATCATTCTGCTTCTCTCTTTTTTATCTACATGCAATCAAATTTAAATTTTAAAAGTTTGTAATTACCCATCTATATATGAAAAGTTTAAAATATTTTTTTCCTAAAATCACTTCACTTTCTCTTTCTTCTTTATATGAAATAAAATTTAAACTATATTCCACTATCAAATTATCTTACTCAATTTATTTATTTAATAATATATTAATTAAATACACTATTTTAAATCAAAATTATACAATCAAATTTAAATTTTAAAAATACTTAAGTACCCATTTGTACACATAAACCTAAAATTATATAATTAGATACATTTTATTTTGATATTAATTATCATATACTAATTTATAGAAGTTTATGAATGTTTAAAAGTAGATTTTGTTATTTTAAAGAGATTAGCTTGATGCCTTGATGATATAAATGAATTTTATGTTGTTATTTAATTATGTTTATATGCTTCAAATTTATAATACTTTTAAGATAGTTAATAAGTAGTTGAATCTAACTATTTTACTGATATGATAATACATAGTTGACTATTTATGTAAATTTTTTAATATTAGCATTGTATATAAATTAAATATTAGAAAAAATATTAACATGATTTAGTTGGTGCAAATTGCAAATGCAATTAAGTAATTTTTCAACTAAAAAAAATCACTTTTTCATATAAATTATTTGTATTAGCTTTCACTCAAAAGTTTAAAATTGTTTAAAATAATTCATTTTTAAATTTAAAGAAGGAATTGATACAATTTTTCTTTTGTAAAAAGTATTTTTTTTACTTAATTTTTTTAAAAAAAATAAATTGAATCAAACACACGATAAAGAGGATAACCTAATATATAGCTAATATAATATATAAAAGGAAACTACTATAAGGTTTGCTTTAAAGTAGTAATGATGAAGGGGCAGATGCTATTTTTGTTGCATTTAATAACTTGTTCAAAAAGTTGTGGGAAGTAGGGATGACAATCGGGCAACTTCTTTACGAACCCCCATAAGTATTGTGAGAATAACCACCATCCCCGATCCCCGTGGATCCTCGATCCCGTGGAGGCGGGGATATGCAAAATTGAAGGAAAAATACCCGTCAATAAAAAAATCTTCAATTGCTTGATCCTACAAAAGTGACAAAATCAAAGACCCTCAGAGACCAAATATAATGATACTTTAATTGAATGCAAATATCATGTCTAAATTTATGTAAATATAATGATACTTTTATTGAGTTAGAATTAGAACAAAAGCATCTTTCCCAAAGAGTTAAGCATAAAGAGTATCATCAATTGAGAATAACATTACCTATAATATTGTTCGCATGTGTTGTCCTTCGTCTTACCTAATTGGTCCTTCATCCTCTTAGTAGCTCGTCGAAAGCACTCTTATTCTTCCTGCATCCCTCCTTGCCGATTCGTCATTGTTCGTAGCTCGTCGCCTTCAGTCATCGCATATTTCGTGCGTTCCTTCTTTATAACTTTGAAGAGGGTTGTGCTCGTCGTCCCTAAGGCTCACACCGTCTTCGTTGCCATTTCGTGCGTTTTGCTTCTTCGCATTGTCGTATGGTGCAAGAGGTGTGTGAATATCAAATGCGATGTTCTTATAGTCAGTGATGTATGAGGTGAGGGGTGATTTAAGTGTGAATGTGAGTGAGAATGAAAAGGGATTGGAAATAAAATTAGGGTTAGATAAGAAAGTTTAAAATTTATGAAAAAAATTTATTAAAAAAGTAAAAGGATAATAAAAATATAAAAAATTAATAAAAATAAAATTCTTATGAAAATTACAAGATTAGACCAGAATAATCCCAATCCCAAACTCACCAAGTTTAACATTGTCTCCATTCCCCAGAAGTGCAAGCGCATGTCCCCTGTTGCCACCCCTAGTGGGAAGAGTGCTTCGAACCTTTACGAAGAAATTATTGTGAGATTATAATTTTGTTGTTGATTTTTATTTTATTATGTGAGGGGTTATATTCAGAGTCAAAAACAAAAGCGATTTCAAAATTCTCATTCTTGATAAGGAAAGGAAAGTTAATTCTCTAGCCATCAATTTTATTTTCAAGGAAGTGTTTCAAAATTTAGGTAATATTTACTTTAAGTTGGTTTATTTCATTTCTCTTTCAATAGTTAATTATGAGTATAATTTATTCATTAGATTATGTGTTGAAATAATACCCATAATTTACATATTTTAGGTTGAAAGCACTATTATTCTTATGCATAATTGGAAGATATATTGCGTCGTGCGTCCCTAAAGCATACGCATATTTGTTTCCTTTTTATAACTTTAATTGGGTTAATTTAATATAAGGTCATGTTTATTGACATTTTAATTTTTTTTAGTTGTTATTGAAGATGATATGTGAATATCAAATGCTTAACTTATATATAATTTAATTGAATATACTAGAAATAAAAAAAATTAAATATGTTTAAATCCAGGAAAATTTTAAAAACTAATTTTTCGTGTAGTGCATGCACATCATCTAGTATTTAAGAAAAAGGAAAACAATAAAAAAATAAAGAAAAATCAGAAAACCCAATAAAAAAATTTGAAAGTTCGCATGCACAGCTGCACCCCTCCCTGCAGAAGTGCTAAGCAAACAATGCACAAAAAAGGGAATCAGATAGGCCTTCTTGTGCAGAATGCATTTAAGCAACATAATGCACAAATCGAGAAAATGAAAAGAAAACTCAATGGAATCAATCTGATACAACAAATGCAGCATTGATCCAAGAGAAGGTGAATAACAAAGGGGAGAGGAGGAATAGGAAAACAGAGTGAAGGCAGTGGGAATGAGAAGTGCATCACAAATCACAACAAAGCATGAAATAGATTTCTTATATATACTATAAAAAATTATTATGTGAAGTTAAAAACCACTTAACCCTAAACCCTAAATCTTAAAAATCACTCTACTTCCTAAATCACTCTACTTTCCTTTTTTTTTTTCTACATGCAATCAAATTTAAATTTTATAAATCTGTAACTATCCATTTATATACAAAAGCCTAGAATTATACAATTAGATACATTTTCTTTTGATATTAATTATCATATACAATTTATAGAAGTTTATTAATGTTTAAAAGTTGATTTTTTTATTTTGGAGAGATTAACCTTGATACCTTGATGATATAAATTAATTTTACATTATCATTTAATTATGTTTATATACTTCATATTTATAAGACTTTCAAGATAGTTAATAAGTAGTTAAATCTGATTATTTTGATATTATGGTAATACATTATTGAATATTTATGTAAATATTTTAATATTATTAACATTGTATAATTAAATACTAAAAAAAAATCTTAACATGATAAAAAAAATCTTAACATGATTTTCTTGATGTAAATCGCAAACGAAAAATGCAATTAAGTAATTTTTTTCAAATAAAAAAATCACTTTTCATAGTGGGTGTCGCGACCTGGCTTGGGCACGTGACTAGCACGTGAAATTTCATTCTCACGTAAGTCTCATGACCTGTATCATTTCCATATGCACAAAAAAATCCATAATATAGTTTCATTCTTTTCTATATATCAATCACCTGCTTCGATATCATGATAATAAAATAAACTCTCACAGTACATTCCAAAGTATAATATTATATTATCACAAATATGTAGAAAGTCCTTTATATTCAAAGTGTCTACGAAAAGTAAAAGGCTTATACAGTCCCAAAATAACATTATCATATCCAGGACTATACAAAAGACAGCATGCTCTACGATCCAGAATCCTGCATCACACTGAGCACATCTAGAGCAAAATATCAACCACCTCACCTAATGGGCATGGTAATTGTGATCTAATGCTCCTGCGAGGAAGATGGCGTGGAGGTATCCGTAGGCGCTATACCTGTAAATAGAAAGAAAAGAAGGGGTGAGTTTTGTTACCAAAACCCAGTGAGTGAGTCCTCACCTGGAACCCCCATCCATAGGACATTAAAGGGCATGCAGAAAATCACAATAATATAAATACCTGCTAACCAGTTAATATGGTTATAGAAATATAAACACATGCAAGAGTATTAGAAATGCCTTATCTTATAAAACATAACAGTACATCAATAGAGAAACAGTAATCTCTATATAATTACTTCTAGTTACATTTGGGCGTTACGTATCGGTCTCCATGTCCATTCTCTATCCACAATTTCTGGTTACATCTGGTGTACGTACCGCCGTCCCCAGTGTACCAGTCGATTCTCTATTCAGTTCTCTAGTCACATCTGGCGTTACGTTTCGCCGTCCCAATGTGACAATAATTTCTGTAATCTCTAGCCTAGGCATACTTGGTACCAAGGTTAACGGATTCACTGCCATTAACATGCAGCCTGTTTCTCTATAGCTCCTGTTCGATTGATCAAAGAACCCAATACCATGTTTAAATTGTAAAAACAAGGCATCTATCCTAGGGTGTAAACTCAGTCCAATGGAATTCATAACTCTAGAGATCATACAATCATCAACAACACATGTTCTCACAATTTAGCTTTGTCAAAAGCACTTTTCATCAACAATAGTCCCATGGGTTTATCAAAACATGCTCATGTTCTTAATTCAAAAGTTCATAACATAATAACAACAGAAATTCTCGAATCTTTTGCAATAATCTTTACCAATCATGCATAAAATCATTTCTTTAATGAAAATAGCCATAATGACCAACATAGAGATTACAGATGAGAACCCACTCACCTAGAGTGGCAAAAGTCACAGGAACCACCGGAGTTTTAGGAGGCAAGATTGGCACCCGTATCTATCATGGGAATGTTAGAACGTTAGATTAGTTCCTAGGATCACTAAAAACTTCAAATTCCTTCCTAACATAAAGAAAAGAGCTCTTCACCCTTATGAGCATAGAAACCTCCCCAAGGACAAGAATAGATTGAAGAAACTAGAGCAAAACTAAGAAAACTACATACCTTGAAGCTTTAGAGATGAAGGATTGAAGTTAAAATTGGGAGAAATAGAAATAAATGGAGATTTGGGAGTGAAGAGAGGTTGGAGAAGAGGTTTTCGCATTGGAGGTGAAGGGGTTGTGTTTTTGGGCAATTGAAGGTTCTGGACCCGAAATGAGGTATTTATGTTTCCTGTCGAGTGCTGGAGCGCTCACCGAAACAATAAGGAAGTGCAGTCACCATTCTGTGAGCGCAGAGGTAAAGTGAACGGCAAGGCGTGCAAGGGATAAAAATTCTCGCTCTCTGGTGAGCATGTGCTTACCAGGTGATGGTGACTTCCTTATTGTTTCTCTTGACGCTCGCTCGCCAGAACGGTTACTTCACTTATTTACATTAAGTTAATCATTTATTTTACTTCCATTAACTTTGAAACATAAATGTAAATAAGGGAATACCCCCCATTTGGATTCAAATAAAATATCTAAAAAGTCAAAATCCCCACAAATCAAAATCTAATTTTTGGGTTTTAGTTTAAATTCGGAAATTCTTTACGACCAATCGGGCATGTGACCGTGAGAAATCTCATTCTCACGTCAACCTCGGGACTTGTTATATATGCATGCTCTGTTCATAAAAGTCTATTTAAAGCATAATTGTCACTTTCTCTAGACAAATTGTTTATTCCCTGAAATCAAAATAATCATGTCTGAAACCTCATAATGTCTGTTCAATCCAAAATTATAAATTTGTCCATATCATTGAAATATTACCGAAATACACTTCTAAGTTTTATCATGATATGCTAAATGCAACAACCCATACCCTAGGTCAGAAACCCTGCCCACTATACCTGGAGCACTCTGAAGAATTGAAATACTTCACTCTGGTGAAACTTGCCATTTGGCATTGTCCTGCTGTGTAGGATTTGTTGTCTTGTTCTTATCTATAAAAATGAAAGAAACGAGAGGGGTGAGTTTTGATATCAAAACTCAGTGAGTGAGCCATCACCTGAAATCCCCTTTCATGGGACATCCAAAGAACAAATAAATCATAATAATATTTAAAGTACTAGAAAATCTTATGCAATTACATGTCTCTATACAAATATATTTTCAAATCTTCCTTTCCTGAAATCAATAAAAGTAATTTCTTTAATTCATTTTCTTGTCTACAATCACCTTTTCCCCTTTTACATATTTATATACTTTCACCAATTCAAAAGTGATTCCCTTTATTTACTTTCATTCTGAAATCATATAAGCTTTAAACCCTAAACTCTTTCATACTTTCTAATGACTACTTTATCAATTCAAAAGCCATTTCATTAACTAACTTTCGTACCTGGTATTAAACACACTCATCATAACATAGCTCATAGAGTAACAGTAATCTCTGACACATCTGGGCGTTACGTATCGCCGTTCCAAGTGTGCCAATCAATTCTTTGAAATCTCTGACATTACGTATTGCCATCCCAAGTGTACCAATCAATTCTCTGAAATCTCTAATCACATCTGGGTGTTACATATCGCCGTCCCCAGTGTGATAATCAATTCTCTGAAATCTCTAGTCACATATGGGCGTTACATATCGCGTCCCAAGTGTGACAATAATAGACACCTAACTAGGTCCCTTCTCTAAATACCATGGCCCGGGCATACTTGGTACTAAGGTTAACGGATTTACCGCCTTTAACACACAGTCTGTTTCTCTATAACTACTATAAATTAATCTGGAACACTTAAGACCCTATTTATTCTCTGTGAGCTCTTAGTCACATAAAGACGTATGCTTTAAAACCCTATTTCGTCTAAACCTCTATATTATTCTTTATCAACAATAAACTCGTTATATTCTGAAAACTTGAATCCATTCGATTCTAACAGTCTAACCTTAGCATAACTGTCTCTGGAACCATGTCCAAGGGATCACCCTTTGTGGACATTGAGATTCCAAACCTCCACAAAGTATGTAGCCACCAACTGCTCTGAATCTCTTGGAACTCACGCTTTAAAACTCCTTTATTGATTATCAAATGCATCATTCAATCATCAAAACTCTTTAAATTCAAACTATTAACTTGTTAAACATAGTTTCAACCATAAACTAGGAAAACTCAATATCATATTCTGAAATCATAGAGTCTAAACCATCATTTCAGTCATTTCTCTCTAAACCTCGTATCTAGGTATAAAATCAGCATAAACATAAACCAGTTCCAGAATAGGTAAAACAATCATAAAATCCTCTAATAGTTACACATATAATCAATTCTACATAGAATCAATTCAACAACCATGGTCCCATGAGTTTTATCAAAATACAAATTCATGCTCTAAAACCAGTAGTGCAAAACATACCAACCAATAGTAATCCCAAATCCTTGTAGTAATTCTCTAAATCAAGCAGTAAATCATAGTTTTTATGAAAATAACTCTAATGCATAACATAGAAGTTACAGATGTGAATCCACTCACCTGAAGGGGTAGAATATGTAGAAATCATACTAACCGACCTCTGGAGCGAAATGACTCCACTATCTTATCCAGAAGCAACAAAATGCTAAATTAACCTCTAAAACCTCAAAATCCAACTCTAACAAGGTAAAAAGCTTCTTTCCCTTAAGAAGCTTAGAGAACCACCCATAACCTAAGAAACTTGAAGGAAAGGAAGCAAAAACAAGAGAACAACATACCTTTAAGCTTAGATGATAGGAGATTCCAAGTTAATCTTGAAAGAATTGGAGGAAAATGGAGTTTTATGAGTGAAAATGGTGAAGAAACGAAGTTAGGAGGTGAAGAATTCGTGTTTCAAAGGGGGAAGGGTGTGAGGTCGTTTTGAAATGGTCTGGACCCGAAAGGGGGGTTTTAATATTTGTTGCGCTGCTCATGCTCAAGAGCGCCCAACACGTATCCTGGACCGCCTTACTATTCTCTTACTCAGCGCTCACCAAAATATTGTTTTCTTTCCATTAACTTTAAAACATAAATGTAAATAAGAAAATATCCCCTATTTGCATTCAAATAAAATATTAGAAAAATCAAAATCCCGACAAATCAAAATCTAATTTTTGAGTTGTAGTTCAAATTCGAAAAATCTTATGATTTCGTAAACATGTAAGCTAAAAACGGAGTCTTAAGTGTTTCATAAAATTCATTAAAAATCACTTTTCAACTCATTTTCTCTAAGGAACAATTACCGGGACTTTTGGTCCCAAGAAAATGACTCTATCATATAGCCCTCCAAGGGCGTGTAGGGTCCAAGACTTAGCGAAATTAAGAACCAAACAACAGATAAGGTCACTGGCACCCTTCCTGATTTGAAAAATTTTTCTAACCTTTTTATTTAAAAGGGGTATTACAATTTCGACGATTTTATAAACTCTTGAGCTAAAAATGAAAGGTTTAAGGATTTTATAAAATTCATTAAAAATCACTCTTTAACTTGTTTCACTTTAGGGAACAATTAGGGACTTTTGATCCCTAGAAAATGATTCTATTATATAGCCCCCAAGGGCGTGTAGGGTCCAATTTAGAGAAATTCAGTACTCAAAATGATAGATGAGGGTAATTGGCACTTTTCCTAATTCAAAAAAAATTTCTAGCCCGTTTTATTTAGACAGGGTATTAGTAGGTGTCTGCAATACAGAATCCAAATTAGTCGGATGGTAGGTCAGATATTGGGTGGTTTCACCCAAAAAAAATCACAAATGCTTATTGAGCCATCTTAAACAAATATAAGAACCAATAAATTATTTAAATTTACAAATTACTAAAAAATTACAAAAAAAACTAATTGTTTTGAAAAATATAATGAGATTAAAATGAATAACTAATTTTAATAATTAAAGAAAGTATTTAATTTGGTAACTTAATGTCACGACTCGACTTAGGAATGTGGGCAATGAGGAATTACATCCTCATGTAAGCCTTGTGAGTTCTAGTCTTTTTATATGCATATTTAATTTATAAAATCTAGTTTCAAAACATAATTTCATCTCTGATATAAATCTCTAGCTTTTTAAAATCAAATCATTATAAATACTTTCATAATCAAGCTCTCTCTCTCTCTCTCTCTCTCTCTCTCTCTCTCTCTCTCTCTCTCTCTCTATATATATATATATATATATATATATATATATATATATATATATATATATCTTATACAAAACATATGAGTTGCTCTCAATACCAAATAAATCATAATAATGAAAATACAAAACATGCAATATCTTAATGGTTTGGGAACCTGCCGCAATGTATCCTGGAGTACTCTATCTCTTACAAAAATACCAAAATGCAACTTCACTCTAAAGTGAAACTCATTAATGAAATCTCTCCTGGGAAGAAGTGGATGAGAGGATCCAACGCTAGCGCATATACAATGGAAGAAGGGATAGGGATAGGGGTGAGTTTCATTTAAAACTTGAGTAAACCCTCACCGATAACCCACTCATAGGACAAATATATAATCATCAATACTAGTTAATGCAATAGCTCAAAATCATATTCATAGACTTAAAGAAAATAACTCTAAAATTGATATTCTTTGGTAAATATAAACAACAATACTCTAATAGAAACAGGAATCCCTGGTTATGCACAAATCATGTGTCATAACAAAATCTCTAGACTTTGGGCACCTAACTTGGTCCCATCTTTGATTTCTCTGGCCCTGGGGACGACTTGGTATACCAAGGTTAATGGAATAATTCGTTAACTCACAATCTGTTTCTATACAGTTACCATCTATTCTCTAAATCATAAAAATATATATTTTCTCTAAAACTCTATCATATACTTATGCTTTACTCTGGAAATCATCATAATATTTCACAAATTTCTAAATATAATCTTATCCATACTCTAGCTCTTTAATAAAATCACTTTTACAATAATAGTTCCATGAGTTTTCAGAAAAACATATATTTCATGCCATAATTTAATGAAATTAGCTCTAATGATTAACAAAAGGATCATAGGATCTGAATTCACTCACCTGAAGGGGAGGGGGTGACACCAATGGAGCTTAGGGAAGAGGGATAACACTAATTTTGCCATTGAAGCCACAAAATTCTAGATTAAACTCTAAAAATCTCTAGAGAGCTCTATTTTAACTCTAACAACATTAGGGGAACACCCTCACTTGACAACAATGAGAGAAATAACCAAACCCAATCCAAGATTATGAAGGAATGGAGAGAATAGAGACATAATCTAACAACATATATATACCTTGATGATTGGGGATGATGGATTGGAGTGAATTTGAGAAAAAGAAAAAAATTGATGGAGAAGGAGAAGGGGTTACCTTCTTCTTCAACTGAAGGGAAGAAGGGATTTATTAAAATAAGAGTTTCAGTAAGTGAAATGATGTCGTTCTGTCCTGTTTCTCCACTTGACACCGTATAGCGGTCTAGCCACGTCCTATGGCCCCTGTAAATACACTTATGACCGCTATAGCAGTCTACAAATCACCAAAACTCCAAAATTCGCTCACTATAATCGCTATAGCGTTCTGGACTGCTATGGTAGTGACAGTTGACCCAGTCTCTACATCTTTCTGTCATTTGGTACCTGGATTGTCTCAATACTCACTTATTTATATAAATGTCCTCATTTATTTTACTCTCAATTAACTTTAAAACATAAATGTAAACATGGAAATACCCCAATTTGGATTCAAATAACATATCAAAAAAATCAAAATCCCAACAATTAAAAATCCAAAGTTTGGGTTTTAATTCAAATCTGGAATTTTTGAGATTTTCTAAACTTGTGGGCTAAAAATGAAACGTTTAAAGGTTTCATAAAATTCATTAAAAGTCACTCTTCAACTTATTTTCCCCCTAAGAACAATTACCGGGACTTTTGATCCAAGAATATGGTTCTATCATATAGCCCGTCAAGAAAGTGTAGGATTCCGACTTAGTGAAGTTCAGACCAACGATGGGTCCTGGGACCCTGAGGCTGTATGGAACCAACTCCTGACACGTGTACCTCGGGTATCACACTTAACTATCTAAAACAATATATTATTTGTATAAGTAATAAGGATATTTTAAACATTATATACATTGAGTACTCACAGGATACATAGATAACAATCCCTACAACTACCCTATTTAGTAGGTGATTATTAAATAACCAACCCTGCTATCCTTAGGATATATATGTTTGGTTAAGAGGTAAGAGTTAGGGTAATTTTTTAATGGCTGAACTCAATATGTACTTTTACACATGGACAATTTTTGGTTAGTTGGGCTTATTCTTTTTGTTTTGTTTACTTGTTCTTTCTGATCTTCATTTTGTATTTTTTAACATATTTTCAATCATCGTACAAAAAAAAAACATATATTCAATTAATGTTCGTCGTTATTTCAAAAAAATTTCTCTCTTCAAATGATAAAAAACATACAATTTTTTTCAATATTCTTTAAATCAATGATGATGACTAAATACCAATACATGGTTGGTTGGAGTAACAGATATTCCTTTCCTTTAAATAATAGTCTCAGATTCAAGCTATGGATATAGAGTAACCAATGTGAGGAGAGTTATGCCTTCTATGAAATCTCCAATGCTCAAATAGAATTGCCTCTAGTAGGAGGATACATGTGGGAAACAAAAAAAAAAAAAAGGTTATGATGACAAAGTAACTAGTGCTACAAGGTGTCCAATGCGTTGGATTAGGGGGTTTTGGTGATTTTTCAACTCGACATGCTCATTTAAGCAGTGGATTAGGTTGAGCAATTTTTTCCTTTTAACCTGATCCAAATCATTTGACTCACAAGTAGAGCAGTGACATTGAGTAAAACCATTTTTGGGTCCAGCCACTTTGGACTAAGTTAGTTTCAAGTTAGAAAAATGATGGCCTAGTCCAACTTGTTCGAGTCACAGTTATTTATTTATTTGCTCGTTCAATTTTTTTAACTTTATAATTATATTCATATGAATCAATATATATATATATATATATATATATATATATATATATATATATATATATATGTATTATATGAGATAAGTGATTTATTGTGAGAGTAGGAAAAATAAATCTCGATCGTTGGATCTTGCATAAACGATCAAGATTAAAACATAAAGTTATGTGACTTTTTTAAATGAGCATATGAGTATTAATTAACTTTCAATCTTGGCCATCCATGTATAGTTATATGGCTAAGATTTGCTTCTCCCACTCTCATAATAAATCATTTCTCTCATTTGATACGCCCTATATATGTGTGTGTGGAAAGTTAATGGATAAAAATGTAAACTATTCGTAAGTAGTGATCATATTTTTACTTTATGTGAAATGACAAATGAAACTTTTTCTTATAATTAAATTTTGATAGCTTAACTTGATACAAAAGTGAAGTGAATTAAAAAAAATATTTTTCTATCAATATTTACTTTTAGTTTAAATTTTTTAAGTATAAAAATGGATTAAATGGTCCAAATTCAAGTAGCAATAACTCATATATATAGCTTGTTATTCAATAAAAAAAATTAGTTTTTGGGCCAACTTTTATTTTTTATTCCAATTTTTTCATTCAGCAAGCACATTTTTCAAATTATTCGAGCTTGATCCATTTTTTTCAAGTCTACTCATAATTAGTGGGTTGAGTTGGGTCAAATTTTTGGGTCTAATATAATTTTTTCAAACGAAAAATTACTTATTAAAATATGGCAAAATGAATTTGTTTCAATCAAGAAGAGTGTAGAACTGCACATGCTAAAATGACTGTCATTGAAGAGCTTTCATCTAAATTTGTTGAAAATGAAGGATTTATAAGTTTTGTGGAAACTATCAACCTTAATTTCAAGTTGTTTCTAGACAACTTGTTGCTGAAGTTGTCATTCGACTGTATGTATTTGAGAAAGCAAATTTGAAGTCCATTTTATCATTTAATTATACTTGGATTTCAATCCAAAACTAGAGTTACAAATGTATGACTTTTCACTTTATTAATGATAAATAGTGTTTGAATAAGAAGATGTTTGGATTTTTCATTGTAAGTGATCACAAGGTGAAACTGTACGAAAGGCTTTGAAAAGTGCATCAAAGATTTGCACAATCACAATTAATAATGCTAGTGATAATAATGTGGCTATTCAATATGTGAAGTATGCGTTAGCTGAATGGAATGGCACAATCATCTTAGAAGGAAAATCTATGCATTTATAGTGTGGTGCTGGTATGCCTAATTTGATTATCAATAAAGTGTTGAATGAAATAGATTCTTCAATCATTAAGATTAGAAATCCATGTAAGTTTGTGAAGTCTTCACCTGTAATAGGAAATAGGGGTGTAAACAGCTTTATTTAGATCAAGTTTGAGTGAAAAATCAATCCAAATTGATCAAATTTAACCGGATTAGTTTGGTTTAATTTTTAAATTGTTATTCAATAATTTGAATCAAACAAATTAAATCAAATTCGGGTGGGTTTGATTTGGATCATTGAGGGCAAAGTAAAACATAAGGATTTTTTTTTAAATTCCTAATGGTATAAAAGTTAGTTATGATATACTTAATAATACTGAAAATAAAGGAATCACTTAAACAAATGTAAACAAAAATAATTAAAAAAATGATTTTATTACTAAAAATACGAGTACAAGACTTTGAAAGTTTATAAATAATATTTTTTAAGAAAATAGTTGATTGGGCAATTAGATTAGGTATTTGGGTGATTAGGTTGAAAAATCACAAATCTGAAACCGAAACAATATCAATTGTAAAAAATAATGGTATAATCTAAAATCCATGTTAAAGGATTACAAGAAGAAAATTGTAAAAAATAAATAAATAAATAAAAGAATAGGAAAAGGAACTAGAACAACAAAGAAACAAGGCATTACCAAAGAATGAGAAAGAACAAGAACCACAATAAAAAATAAGAAACTAAACTATAATACACTTCCTTTACAAAAATAAGGTGCATTCTACTGTGCTTCTTGCAATTTTCAAGGAATGATTTTGTGATGATGTGGATGAATCAAGAAAGAACATGTTAAGTATTAGACTAGAGTGAGAAAACATGAGATGGCTTTATGAAAAGAAAAACTACAAAGGTGGGCCCTAGGAAGTGGAAAGGTTATTGGCTAGATGTACTTGCTTACAAGCATATATGAGATTATCATTGGACAAGATAAAACATGACACAACCATTTTTATTAGAGTTGCGTTAAATTAAAAAAGTGGATATAAAATTATAGTTTAAAAATTAATAAATTAATTTAAATATATGTTAATCTAGATATTTAAATAAAAAACACTTACTATCCTTAATAAAATCACATATAAAATATATATATATATATATATATATATATATATATATATATTTATGTGATGTAAAAATTATTTATAAGGGATAATTTAGAGTGCCTTTTTTTATTCTTGAATTTTATTTAATCTTATTATAAGATCATAAATTAGTTTTTTGTTTTTGTAACTTCAGCAATTAGCAAATAAATATATTTTGTTCAAGTCTTGAATTTTCATATCCTTTATATCACTGTAATTTTTAGATTCATTTAGATTATGGACTCATTTGGTTAAAGTTTTGAAAGAAAAAAAGTATTTTTATAATTTGTTTGCATGTTTGTTTATGCTTATCAGGAAAAGCTAGGAAAAAAAAAAGTTCTTATGCTTTGTTTTGGAATAATAAGCTAGTAAAAAATAATAGCTTAAAAGCAGAATCTATATAAGAGTATGAATGTTATTCCTTGATTTATGGATTCATTTTAATTCCAAATGTATCATCACAACTTTTATGATGAGACAAAAGATAATCTTCCAATTTTTGAACTTAGCATTTACATATCTTTTTTAATTTTAGCATTTACATATCTTTTTTAATTTGAATATTTATTCAAGAACTATTGTCATTTAGTAATTTAATGGGGTTTTCTAGTATTTTTATAAAATTCAAGGGTACCAATACCTTATAGTTATTTATGGTTAAGATTATGTTATGTATCTTATTAACCTAATTTATTAAAATATATAAAACAAAGATTCAATCACGATAATGGAAAACAAGATGGGTCCTGGTATCCATAAGGAACCGAAACAAAAGCATTAATTTAAAGATTATTTGTGATCATTTATATGTCTGTGTGTATATATGGAGTAAGATAATATCCTTTCCTTGAGATAAGGTATTATTTCACCCCATTTCCCTCTATTTATAACACATGAGAAATTTTTAAATGCACTGAGAGCAAGACATATCATTTTCTTATAGAAGCTTAGAAGAGAAAATGGACATTTCATCACTAGATCTTATTATTGATGAATTTGCATTAAGGATGTATTCCAATCATGTTGGGCCAAGTTTGATTTATTTAATTGATTAGTTTATATCTTAAATGTTCTAAGAATTGGAAAAGGCTTAAGCTAGTTATTTTTCAATTTAATGGAATTGTTACATGAAATTATGATTCTAATTTTAAAAGGGCTACCAAACATAAAATTTGGAATTGAGCTATCTAATTCCAATTTCAAGTTTCAATTTCATACTCAATTCCACACGCCAAACAGGCACTAAATAAATATCAAATTCATCACAATGATACAAAAGGCATGAAAATTCAAGACTTGAACAAATATATTTATTTGCTAATTATTTACCTTATAATAGGATTAACTAAAATTCAAGAATGAAAAATACAATCTAAATGATCCACTATAAATAGTTTTTACATCACATAAATGTATATATTTTGTGATTTGTGATTTTATTAAAGACAATAATTGTTTCTTATTTAAATATCTATGAAACATTGTTTACTAGAAATTTAAATTAATTTATCAATTTTTTATTAACTTAATTATCAATTTTTAAACCATAATTTTATACTCACTTTTTTAATTTACCATAACTCTAATCAAAATGGTTGTCTCATGCTTTGTCTCTTCTAATAATAATCTCATATGCCAGTAAGCAAATACATCTAGCCAACAACATTTTCACTTCCTAAGGGCCCACCTGTACATATTTTCTTTTCATAGAGCCATCTCAGTTTTTCTCACTCTAATCTACTACTCCACATGTTCTTTCTTGATTTATTGACATCGTTACAAAACCATTCCTTGAAAATTGCAAGCAGCATATTAGAACGCACCTATAACATACATATATATCTCAAAAAATAAAAATGGGTTTCTAACGATTGCCTTAAGTGAAACGTAGCAACACTTAACAATGCATTACAATAAATCATTGTAACTGAGAAAGATAAGCAATTTATGACCAATAATTTACCAAACTAACAATGCACGTGCATCTCTATAACCACAAAATCTCAAATTAAATCAAACTTATAAAAAATCAGGGACAAAAATCATATATTCATAATAACAGCCATAAGATAGAATAGAAGCCACAACATGGGGCCAACAAAGAGCCAAGAATCAAGAAGCAGAGAAAGAAAGGGGTTAAAGAAAGCGAGATCTATAAGTGGAAGATTGGAAGAAAGAGTAAGTCAGGAAGAAGGATAGAGGACTTGCATTTCAACTGTTTTGTGATGCCACCAAGAGGATGAGAAAGGGTTCTAGGGTGAGGGGGTTGTGCGCGTGAAAATAAAAGAAGGAAGATGGGGTGATGGGGTGTTACCATGTTGGGTTAATGGGTTATAAGTTTAGGTTTTTACTTTATATATATAAATAAATATAGGGTGCGGGGGGTTCACCTTATACCCTAAATTGCATGGTGCAGCACCTACTCGACCCGCTGGGGTGAGAGTGGGTCATAATTTTCATCCTTATTTTTTGGCCTAAAACTAACTTCACTTGAAATACCCAACCCAAAAATGACCTAACTCGTTTTGACAGCTCAACGCTACAACAATCTTAAGGGGTGTGCGGTAGCTTGACAGATTGATTTTCATTCCCACGAGTAGAATTTCGGGAAATGTTATTCTTAGAAATTACATTCCCAAGCAAGATGTTTAGGCGCGTAGCGCGCTTGATATGTAGACTAAAATCTCGGGAGTCTTGTAAATTATATTTGGGAACAAACTATTTACTTGTTTGGTTAACATTGACATTCTTGGAATATTAGATATGTTAGAATTTTCTGAGTTTGGACCACTATTGATTGGTGGGTATTTTAGTTTTATAAAATGGGTTGAATGGATAGTCTGAATATTCCCTAGAAACCCATATTATTATTATTATTATTATTATTATTATGTGATCTGTTGTGGGTTTGGGATTTACCATGTGATATTGGGCTTAAGTCCAATGATAAGTGCTAGAGGATGTAAAGACCCAGTGTAATCTAGGTCCATGATGAACAAGACTTTATTACTATATATTCATTTTTTGGGCAAGATCCCCACTCCACTCCAGACTCTTGGCTACTACTCCATCGATGCAACATAACGTTTGCCATAGGAGACAGAAGGAGTGGAAATTCTATACTTGACATACACAGGTGTGTATGTTTCCTTTTGCTCAGGATTCTTGAATCAAAGAGGTATGCATTCCTATTTATCTGTTATATTGGTGTTCTAATTTCTAGTATAGACCCTGTAAAATCTTACAAGACATTTTCAAAAATACTCCCCACAAAATAGCAATGACAACAATAACAACAACAACAATGGTTAAGGAACGGTGCGATGGTCCGTACGGTGGTAGTGGTTTGACGATCGGGTCATCGATGATAAATTTATGAAGCATATTTTATGATTATTACGAGACATAAAATATGTGTTTTATCATGAAACAAGTACTCAAGTATTATGAAATTGAAAATAGAGCCAACAAAATACTATTTCATGCTTCTTATTAAAATTAAATGAATGATTAAGTATTTTTATAACATGATGATTTAATTATTTAACAGCAAGAGAAATAGTTAACCTTGGTATACCAATCAACCATGGTGGCAATTCCTTTATGATTCATGATATCCAAAGAATGTGGCTCTTGCGGGATTGTTCTTGCAAGTTATACAGAGACATAATGGTCATAGGCCCTACTATGAGGATATTCACATGACCCATATGCAACATACAAGAATATAGGCTATGTGTGGATTTTCCCATAAACACATTTTCATGATGCAAGTATATGCATTTTAAATACAAATATTACTTCGAATTAATTTTCTTAAGACTTATTTTATTCAATTAAGACAATAACTAGAATTGCATGTATGTATATATTATTATTAGGTAATTACTTGCACGTCTATATTGCATGTATTATTATTATTATTATTTCTTTATTGTCCCATGTGAGTTATGGACAGAGATTTCACTCAATGAGTTTGATGATTCATCCCTTTTCTCCTTCCTTTTGGATCTAGTTGTTAGCATAGACAATACCTTGGTTCCACCTCAGTTGCTCCAATAATGTGCAGGCAAGGTCCTTGGATACATGCATTATTTTAATTATGAAATTGTTTTATGCATTTATTTTTCATGGAATTTAGATAAGTAAGAATGGTTATAGATTTATGGCTATGACATGTTCGGATAATAATTATTATGGATTATTATATAGGTTTAAACAATTATTTATTTTATGGATTGTCTTGATCGAGAAATATACAAACTTATGCATTATTATGCATTATAGTGGCATGTTTATCAAGAGGCTACGACTTAAAAAAAAACATAGCAAAACATGTGTCACGACTCACTCTAGGAACGTGACCGGCATGTGAGGAATCCTATCCCACGTATGGCTTGTGATTGCCAAGTCACTTTACATGCAATGTTTAAAACATAAAATCCATTTAAAAGATAAACTCATCTTTAAATATAAATCACCTGCTACTTGAAATCAAAATAATCATAACTGTAATTTCATAATCAAACTCTAAAGTTTGTAGTCATAATACAAAACATATGTACTGAGTTGCTCTTATACAAAATAAACCAAGAAAACTAAATCATTAAATACAAATCAAGAATATAATCATGGTATGCAAAATGCAAAACCTATCTCTATACGGTCCAGGAGCCTCGCATCATCATTGGAGCACTCTAAAGTAAAAGCAACTGACATTTCACCCAAGTGAAGCTCACCAACTGATATCTCTCCTGTTAGGAAAGAGGTGGTTGAGAAGAACCTAGGAGCTCCTGTATCTATAATGGGAAAAAGAGAGAGGGGTAAGTTTTATTAAAAACTTAACGAGTGAATTTTCACCCATAAGTCCTTTCATGGGACAACAACAAAGAATGCATAATCTCGTAGTAATAAAAGCAAAGTTCTAAAACATTTTCATATTTATATATATACTAATCAAAATCATTATTTTCTCCGAATCATAAATAATAGTACTCTAATAGAGAAACATGAATATCTAGTTATGCACAAAATATGTGATATAACAATTTCTGGTTATGCCTAATGAATATGATATAACAAATAAATCTCTGGTTATGCATGCCAACCGTGGCATAACAAATACTCTGAACTCTGGGCTCCTCATGAACCCAAATTGGACACCTAACTTTTTGTTCTAGGTGAGATTGTCCTTAAGGGACAACTTGGTACCAAGGTTAACAATCGCTCAGTCGCTAACTCACTGTTTATTTATAGTTACAGTCTAGTTCAAAATCACAAAACTAGTTCTTTTCTCTAAAACTTTGTAATTGGGTTTTACTCTAAGTTTAAAAGGTCTATCATGTGAAAACATATTACTCTGGAAATCATTTGACAGTCATAACATCTCTAAACAATCACATTTATAATCATCTCTGCATAATAATCATTTTAACAATAATGGTCCCATGAGTTTTCTTAAAAACGTATTTCATGCTCTTTGAAAACCATAAGTTCATAACATGATAAACAATCAATAATCTCCAATCTCTTTGAAATCGTCTCTAAAACCATGCATTATGCCACATTTTGATAAAAGCAGCTCTAATAACCAACATAGAGATCACATGATTGAACCCACTTATCTAGAAGGGCGAAATGTGAAGAACCAACAGTAAGGAAGCTCGGGAAGCTCTGGGAAGCAAGAATGACATCAATATCTGTCATAATAACCATAATACTCTAGATTAATCTCTAACAATATCTAGATGACACTAATCTAACTCCAACAACAATGGGAGTGCTTCATTACTTGCCACCATTGAAAGAACAACAATGCCAACCCAAGAACATGAAAGATTGGAGGAAAAGGAAGAAAAATCAACAAACCAAACATACCTTTGAGCTTTAAAGGAAGAAGATTGGAGTTGGATTGAGAGAATGAGGAAGGAAAGGTGTAAAGTGGCTAGGTTTTCGATTTTTGGAAGAGAAACTTGAAGAGGAAGGGTTTTAAAGGGTTAGGGGGCTTCATAATTATAAACTATGTTGTTTTCTCCGTGCTATCATTTGCAGTTGCTTGCAGCGAACTAGACTCATTGTAGCAAGCCTTTTTTGCATAATTCTCCAGCAACAACACCAATTCTGCATCTCTTGGCCTTTCACGCATTGAGGCATTTTTGGCAACATGAGTAGGTCTTAGGGGACTCTAAGGTCGTACTAAACTCGTTTAGAAACACGTATATTTGAGATATTACAACATATAATGCTCTATATAGTGAAAATAACCTATTATGCCTAATAGGCTGACATAGTTATATTATTATTATTATTATTATTAAAAAAATCTAACGATAAAAGAAATATTTTAATCTATTTAAAAATATACGGTTTTAACCTATTTAAAAAGCCTTTTAGCTAATTTTAAAATATATTTTTATAACATATTAATGTCACTTGACTTATTTAAGAGTAAATGGTTTGATTTTTTTTTAAATGATAGTTGAGTAGGCCTTTAAATAGGCTTTTAGGTTAGATCAAACTTTTAAGAAGATCAGACTAAGGCCATGAAAAATATCTATATTAGGTAATAGACCCAGGTTATTTTTTGAGAATACAAGTCATGTATATTTAAGTCAAATCCTAGCCTAACTTATTTCCACCCCCATCCTCAACGTAGGGTTAAGAGTGAGTTGAGTTGTACAAAGCTCATGTTCGGCTCGTTAGTATTAAGCTCAACTCATTAACAATCAAACCTAAAATTCAATAGCATATTCTACATAATTTACATACCATACACATGATACAAAAAATGTCAAATTACATTCATTGTTCATAACTAGCACACTATAATATATATGATAATAAATACATACATAAAATACATAATATATTTTAAAAATTATATATGAAATATCATATATATACATGTATTAAAAATAGAATATAATATATACACACACACATACACATATATTGAGTTAGCTAACGAGCTAGTAAGTCTAATGTAGTAAAACTGAAGCTTCACTCATTTAATAAATGAGTCCAAAATAATTAGGTCAAACTTGGCTTATAAGCTCACAAGCTTAGCTTATTGAACTATTAATGAATCGAACACAAAATATCTCATGAGTCAGCTTGACTCACTTCTAGCCCTATCTCAAAGTACATAAAATAATTCTCATTAATGATTATTTGACTTCTTATCCCACCTAATTAATATTCTTGCTCTTTTTTTAATGAGGAGAAAAATGAAATTACAAACTACTCTCAACTACAAATTAATGAAAAGAAGAGACTGTGGATAATTATGTAATTTTATTTTACTCACATTAGGAGCATTTAGACTTGTTCTCTCACCTAGGGGGTAATTGGTCGGTTTGGTTAGGTTTCAAAGGGAAAAAGAATCTAAATTGATCAATTTTTGATCAATTCGAATTAGTTTGGATTTGAATTTTCTTTCACCCAATCCGAACCAATCAAATTCAAATTGGTTCAGTTTGGGTGGTTGGGTCATACATCCTTTTGAAAAAAAAAGAAAAATTGCTAGCCAACAATCAATCAACAAATTACCCAAATTATTGTCAACATTCTCAACCCATTCTCAATCAATCCATTTAACTAAGGAAAAAAAATCAAAACCAAATCTGGTACTAAACAAAATCAAACACAAATAATATAGAAGAGAAATAACACAATATTGTGGTGGCTCAACTATTGATGCATCATGTGTAGTGCTCTATTGTGCCTCGCTGCTACATCATGGAGGTTCTACCATTGGGATGTTGTCGCTGATGAAATCATGGAATGCTACGTCGCAAGCGGTGGTAAGCCAAGTGGGATGTGACTGCAAGGTGGGCTTGAGCGGCTTGATATCGTGGTGGAATGGAGGCGGATGCGAGTTCATCCTTGGATGAAACTTGAAAGGGGTGGTAATTGGTACCATGGTAGTAGGGCACAGAGTGCGCACTGGTGGTGGCTAGGTTTGTCTCAAAAGCAAGGTGGGCTAGGGGAAATATTGGACTTGAATCAAAATGAAAATAGAGAGGAAATGGGTGGGGGTGTGGGGTCTCTACTTTACGTCGTAAACAATGGGCATACAACAAAAAAAACGAAGAACATGATTGGGTCCCGAGTTTGGAAATGCAAGAACTAATACTTGAACCAATCTTGATAGGAGTTGTTCTGGATTTGACCAAATTGGACCTAATGACTCGAATCGAAACCAGTCAATTTAATTAATTCGGTTTGGGTTGATCGGATCTATTTGACCCACTTATACCCCTACTTATCACCTATATAACATCACTGGTCTTATTTTAAGGATGACACTAAAATTACAAAATCACCCTTGAATTGAACTTGAATATTTATAGGTAGATTTTTTTTAGAATGATAAAAACCAAGACCCAAAACGCTAAAAAAAATAAATAAAGAAAATATTATATAAGAACTAAAACCCAAATTCAATTAAAATGACTTACATTGATAAAGACTTAAAAAACACATTTGAACTCTTTTAGATCAATAGATATTTGTTTTTGCCACAATCTATCCAATGATTATTATATCAATTTTATAGACCACCCTATCTTCTTAACCACTCATTTTTAATAAAACCAATTAACGTAGCAATTAATGAATAAATCAAAAGAAGAAAAATATCCTACCCTCAAAGCACAAAAAAAATTCACAAATTCTCAAATCCCCGGGTTGAACACAATGCTGGTATTTTTTGTGCCGTGCTGCCCTCAGTATTCCCAAATCTAGACACACACCCAAACACTCTAAACCATTTATATATATGCCCCTAGAAATATAGAAACAGACACACGCACAAAAACACTGGGAGAGATAGATTTATAGCACAGGGCATTGGATCTCAATTCCCATCTTTTCCCATTCAATCAAGAAAAAGCCAGAGAGAGACAGAGAGAAGAAAAAAGAAGAGAGAGGGAGAGAGAGAGAGTGATGGGTATGGAAGAAGAGAAGAGTAGCGCGTCGCTGCCGGGTGGCCCAGACGGGAAGAAGAGGAGGGTAACGTACTTCTACGAGCCAACAATAGGTGACTACTACTACGGTCAGGGGCACCCAATGAAGCCACACAGAATCCGCATGGCCCACAACCTCATCGTCCACTACTCCCTCCACCGCCGCATGGAGATCAACCGCCCCTTCCCCGCCGCCCCCGACGACATCCGCCGCTTCCACTCCGACGACTACGTCGACTTCCTCGCCTCCGTCTCCCCCGACACCCTGGCGGAGCCATCCTTCGCCCGCCACCTCAAGCGCTTCAACGTCGGCGAGGACTGCCCCGTGTTTGACGGGCTTTTCAACTTCTGCCAGGCCTCCGCCGGCGGCTCCATCGGCGCCGCCGTCAAGCTCAACCGCCAGGACGCCGACATCGCCGTCAATTGGGCCGGAGGCCTCCACCATGCTAAGAAGGCCGAGGCGTCGGGGTTCTGTTACGTCAACGACATTGTCCTCGGCATCCTCGAACTCCTCAAGGTTCACAGGGTAATATAACTCTCTTTTTCTCTTCTTCACTTGACATGTTCTTTACTTCTTTTGTTTTTCTTTTATTTTTTTTTTTTTCATTTCTATTTGTTGTTTCATGATTGCTTAGCCTGTGTGGATTATCTGTGTTGTATAGACCTAAGACTCATTATTATTATTATTATTATTATTATTATTATTATTATTATTAATTATGCCTTCATGCGATTCTCAAATTGTGTTTGGAAGATGATTTTTAAGCTATGAGCTGACAAAATGGAAAGTTAACTAACACAGTTTGAAACCTGAAATCATGTTGAAATTCTGCCGTGTTACTTGTGGATGAAAACTCAGCTTTGCTTGCCCTGGGGTTGTTTTGTTTTCTGGTATTTGATTAATTGTTGGCACAATTTTGTGTGGGAAATGGTGATTATTAGGTAAAGCATTTTCCATGGTGGAGGAATTTGAACGCCTGATAGTAGATGTCTTAAACTAGGGTTTGAAACATGTAACTAGGGTCCAAACATGCTTCCCATAAATTGCAAGATATATATATTTAGCAATCAATTTAGGTTACTGTTTGTACTAAAACTCTATTGTGTACCATTGGTTGGTGAAAACAAGAATTTATTTTGTGTCTACCTTATGTGGGAATGGTGATTTCTATGTTTGGTACCAAAAGAGAAAACAAAAAATAGATAGAGAGAGGCCGGAAATGACAATTCTATTCCCGGCTCTGATTCCACAGTGATTGGAATCACCTTTTCCTCCCATTTTGTGTTTTTCAGTATAGGCCATTTGGTGGCCAATATAGTATTGGCTCGGAATACAAGCATCCAAACCAATATGTGGTAACTCACTGTCATGATTCCATATTTGATTTCATTTGCTGAAACTTAAGAACAAACTAGAATTGAATATAATATCGTTCCATTCTGAAGCAATTCAAACAGTGGAAGAAGAATGGCCATTCCATGAGACCACAAACATTTCCCTTCTGATTTTGATTCGACTGAAATCACTTCTGCACACCATGGCTAATTAATGAAAAAAAAATCTAATGGCATAATTTATTGGGAAGCCGTAATTTCATGCTTGTTTGACATGTGGTTAGAGTTAAGACTTGGATTACTCCTTGCCTTATGTCCTATTTGGAATCGTATTAGTCAACACCAATCCTTTGTCATGGTTCGGCCTGTAAAAGTAAAATTACATTTACATTTATACATATACTCTATTGATTTTCAAGTTGTGATGTGAGTTCTTGTTTTGTTATTTATGTCATGTGTTTTCTTTCTTTTCTTTTTTTATTCCTGATCATATTGTTCTCACTATCTGTTCTATGTTATTGGGCAGCGTGTGCTGTACGTTGACATTGATGTTCACCATGGGGATGGTGTTGAGGAGGCCTTTTATACAACCGATAGAGTAATGACAGTGTCTTTTCATAAGTTTGGGGACTTTTTCCCTGGCACTGGACACATTAAGGACATTGGGGTGGGTCCAGGAAAGAATTATGCTGTCAATGTCCCATTAAATGATGGAATGGATGATGAGAGTTTCCGGGCTCTGTTTCGACCCATCATTCAAAAAGTCATGGAAGTTTTTCAACCTGATGCTGTTGTTCTTCAATGTGGAGCTGATTCATTGTCTGGCGACAGGTTGGGTTGCTTCAACTTGTCTGTGAAGGGTCATGCAGATTGCCTTCGTTTCCTTAGATCTTTCAATGTTCCTCTAATGGTCTTGGGTGGGGGAGGATATACCATTCGGAATGTCGCTCGTTGTTGGTGTTATGAGGTTCCCTCTTTCTCTTTAGGCAGAATTATGCATTTTGGTACTAACTTAATGTTACTTATTTGAGTACATGCTCTTTCATTGTTTTAGACGGCAGTGGCAGTTGGAGTGGAGCCTGATAATAAGTTGCCTTATAATGAATATTATGAGTATTTTGGCCCAGATTATACTCTTCATGTGGATCCAAGCAACATGGAGAACCTAAACACAGCCAAGGATATGGAAAAAATAAGGTGTGTTTAATATTAATCTCTCTTTGGCTGGATTGAACTTGATGGTTCTGATTTCAATTTTATTTCTCATAATTATGGAAACAAAGGGTCACAAATAATTAAGAATGCAATTACTTAAATGCATTACAAGTTGCTGCATCCAAGTCACATCCGTCTCATAAATGATAATGTTTTTAGAATCTTATCAATAGTTGCATGGGCATGTCTATAGACATATTGTATTACCTAGACTTAAAATATTTAGTAGCCACCATGGAATTTGTTCCTGTGTGTGTGCCAGAGGCCACTGTTAGGGGACCAAACTTTGTCAAAGTTTAAGCTTCCATTGTCTCGTGTAAATTGAATGCTGTTCCATTCTGTCTAACACGGGCTTCATTAGTGTGATCGTGTTTGAATGAGGATTTGCTATTAATCCTCACATCACTTGTTACTTAGTTGCTGGAGTTGATTGCTTGCATTCCCATTATGCAAATGTGATGAGAACAAAGGTCATGAATAATTGCCTAACTACTTAAATGCATCCCATTTTGCTGCATCCAGGTCACATCATTTTCACAGATATTTTTAGTTCGTACATGGAATTGTTGTTTTCTTGTTGGTTGTGAAGACATATTGTTTTACCTATACTTAATATTCCTAGTAAGGCCACCATGAAAGTTGTTCCTCTGAATGTGCCATAGGCCACTGGCCAGGGACCGAACATTGTCAAAGCTTAAGCTTTCATTGTCTCATGCATATTGATCGTTTTTCCAATCTGTCTAACATGGATTTTTGTGCATCATTTTTTAATGAGGGATTTGCTATTCATTCTCATGTTATGTGTTTCTGTGCTGTTGGAGTTAATTACTTTCACTCTAATAGAGCAAATGGTGACTAAATGGACTTTTTTTTTCTTAAAATTAATTTTCAAGGACCACTCTAATAGAGCAGATTTCCAAACTTCCCCATGCTCCCAGTGTACCTTTTCATACAACACCATCAACCATGGAAGTTCCAGAAGAGGTCGGTACTTAGTAACAGTTGCAGTTATTGTTCCTCTGCCATTTTCTTCTTTGTGTCTGATTTATTAAGTATGGATTCAGGCAGAAGAAGAAATGGATAGAAGACCAAAGCGTCGCATATGGAGTGGTGACGACTATGATTCTGATCATGATGAAGATGATAAGGCTAATATAAAGTCCTCAATCTTAACTGACCATGTGAGGTAAAAGCTACGTGTTCTTTTAAAGTTGAACATAAATTCATTTAGCTCATTAGTCCCTTTATTGGGTGGACATGTTCTGGGTTTGTCCCTGAAACAGTAACCTTTGGTAGTGTTTGGTTGCTGTCCCCGCGACACAAACCTATTTGGTGGTGGAGACAAGCACAGTGGACAGAAAAATTTTCTGTTCCGGGGACAGAAATATAGAAAATTTCCGTACCTCCAAAAAGTGGGAACAGTGAGGATAGAATACGGAGACAAGAATTTAATATTTTTTACTTCTAATAATATCCCTATATATATTTAATATTTCCCTATATGTCCTCACAACCATGGGTGGTCCGGCAGGTAGTGATCCGGTGGGTACTAATGTCTTTTATCATGTATTTGTTGTCTTGTCCATGTGTTTCCAAACAAGATATGGAGACAATTATTATGTCTTGTCTTCTCAACCAAACACGATAGATTGTTTTTTATATCTCTCTTCACTTTCTTTGTCTTCACTGTCCTGGAATAGATACCAAACGCTGCCATCTGCATGGTATATGCTCTACCCTCAGTCTTAGTGGAAATTTTGTCTAGATAATTCAGTATTTATCAAATTTCTTGTTAGCCGTTCCAAATGAATTTAATAATCGTTTTGCTTCTTTTCTTAAATGCTAAGAAACATACTCTCTTTGCTGCAGGGATGTTGCAGATGAAATGGAAGAAGACAAGCCAAAAGTGCCTCCACCATCTGGATGCTGCTAGAACAGAGAGTCTTGCACAAAATGTTTATATTGTATTACTAAACGTGAATGTTTCCAGTTAGAGGGGAAGTCATTACTTCTAGTTATATAATATACACATAAACAACTCTTGAGAAAGCGAATATAATGTTACTGATAACATTGTGCAGAAGTAATTTAAGAGTAAACCATTGTTTTGGTCTCTCGCGCATCATTTTGCTTCATGGGAATAATTTTCTTTCATTTTGGTCCCTTTCGTTTGTCTCAGTCGTGTTTTTCGTTTTGATCATTCACAATTGATGACCAAAAGGAAAAAAGATCGTTCACAACTGTACTCACCTTCATTAAGGCTATGATTTTGGTTACTTACTGATTCTGATACTTTCATGTTGATTACTCCTAGATTCTGTTTCTTTAAATGTGGTCCTCCTATCTTTCTTTTGCTTGTATGATGAGGGTCTGAGAGCAAATGATACTTTCACTCTAGTCTTTTTTATTTTTGGTGCGTTACTTTCGTTTTAGTTACTAAGAGGTGCAGAATTTTGTAGTGTTTTACTTTTGAAAAATTCTTATCTATATGCCATATATTTTTATGAAATTCCCAGTCAGCAATCATGTACTTCGCGCAAGTATTACTGAACAGATTTTAATTAAAAAAATGACATAAATATGAGTTACCTACAACTTAGATAGTAGATACAATTGTGCATATGAAAATTTTCACAAACGAGGAACTCAACTGGCAAAAGAATAGGTTTGAGTGATCCAATAGCGGTGCAGGAAACACTCATTGGTTTTTATACACGTTATAAGTTGGTCTTTTAATAATTTTAAACATCGGTTTAGGTACTTAGTATTGAAAATATGTTAGTTTAATAACATAAATATAATACAAGTAAGAACAAGATCATGTTCAATAGATTTTTCCCCATGGGAAATCAAAACTCGATGCTCACAGTATACTCATTCTGATTTCTAACACTCTGATCCTTGAGTTCAACAAGATTAATTTTTCTGAGAGAAGTAATGTTATTCTAATATCTTCAAGCCAACGAAATGCACGTAGAGATTCGCACATCTAATGAACAATAGCTCCAAGAATCATTAGCAATAAATTCTATAGAGGGGAGTACCCAACTCTTTTCTTCAATTACATTCATGTGTTATTATGTTCAATATTCATATGTTTAAGGCTTTGAAAAGGACTGACCAATAAGATTTGAATTTTTAGTGAAGGCATAGCAGTTAGCAAGCCATCGTGGAACGCTCGATGTAGAGCAGGAGTGCATTTGAAAAGAAACCTTTTTTCCAAATGCAGGAGCTAATGTTCCGCGGCTAGCTCTCACCGTAATAACATGAGCAAAGAGGACTTGACTAGAGCTAGAATGATAATTAGAAGTACAACAACCTTTTCTTTTTTAACCAAAAAGGAAGGGGGACTAACAATATGAGGGGGACGTTATGAAAATAGGGATCCGTAGAACGGACCTTGATGAACTTAGCTTCTTATGACATAAGGGAAAAATGACACAGACAAAACAATTACACCTTCTAACACCCTTGGTCCCAAAGCAAGGGGTTTTTTGTCCTTAGGTGAAGAGGATTTACTATTACTATATAATAAGCAAAAGGAGAAGAAAGATAAACAACAACACAACACATAGACATGAGCTTCTTGTAAATTTATGAGTTTTACACATGATAGTCAGGGTTTTCTGTTTCTCAAGCCAACAAATTCATGTTCATCTATACCTCTCAAGCTTACATATTACATCTGCAAATCACTACAAATCTATGTTTCATAATCTTTCTTTTTTAACTTCTTACAAATCGAAACTCGGACCTGACACGGACAAATTATTCCCTCTTGGATTTGAAAATTCTGGATAAGTCCTCATAATTTGAAAAAAAAAAGAGACACATTGGTTTTCCTATACAATTTAAAAAACTTTGTACCGATTTGTACGAAGAGATTAATTCATTTTAATTTTTGAATTGTGTTGCACCAATAAGACACCTCAAATCCTTAAAAACTAATTTATCCATGATGTATTTTTTGAGAGACTAAAATGGATATCAATTCTCCGCATGAAACAAAGAAACATTTATTCATCGAATAATTAATTTTACCACAAAAAGTTGCAGCCGGAAGATATAAAAGGAACAACTTTTCCTTCTCCCGTGCAATATCCAATCAGAAAATCCAGACCAAACCAAACCCGCCGAGCGACAAGGCAAGAATGTCGATCGTGCTCTCCTCACCCCAAAAACAAGCACTCCTTCGCACTCCAATTCCAATCACAACACCATGCTCCAAACTCCAACAACCCATCCTAACAACAAGAAGAATCCCCCTCTCCCCCAAGACCCCCACAACCTCGTTAACAGCAAAATGCCAACACCAACAACAACAAAGCAGCAGCCACACACCCTCCCTTCAACAATCCAAGCCCAGGCCCAAGCCCAAGCCCAAAACCCAAGACGACGGCATCCCCGCGGAGGACGTTAAGCTCCTCGTGAAGTTCAAGTCCCGCCACAACTACATCCGCGTCCTCGAAGTTTCTAGAAAGGCCCAACACCCTTTCCGCGGGTGCAGGCTCCTCCTCCTGGACGGGCCCGGCAACATCCACAGCATCTCATTCCTCCACAAGCCCCTCACCAACACCTACTTCGACGTCTTCGCCACCCTCCCCCCATCCTCCCACCCGGGCCCATCGCCATCCTGGGCTTCGGCGCGGGCTCCGCGGCCCGCATCGTGCTCGAGCTCTACCCCGACGTGACCGTCCACGGCTGGGAGCTCGACCCTTCCGTCATCGAAGTGGCGAGGAGTACTTCAACCTTCGGAGGATAGAGAGAGAGCACAAGGAGAGGCTATTCATCTACGTCGGGAACGCACTGAAGGCGAGTTTGAAAGACGGGTTCGCTGGGATTATGGTGGACCTGTTCGCGAAGGGGAGTTTGATCCCGGAGCTGCAGGATGCTGCCACGTGGGAGGCGATGAGGGGGTGTTTGAGGAAGGGAGGGAGGGTGATGGTGAATGTTGGGGGAAGGTGCGTGGAGGCGGAGAGTAGAGTGAGGGATCATGGGAAGATTGTGATGGAAGAGACTCTGAGGGCAATGAAGGCGGTGTTTGGGGACGAGAAGGTGTTTGTTCTGAGCCTCGGGGATCGAGAGGATGATAGCTCTCTTGCGCTTACTGGGGATTGGCCTCTCGCTGATGAGTGGAAGATGAAGCTTCGGGATCCTCTGCCGTATTACGTGGATTTGTGGAAGCCTTATTCTGGATGATGAAGGAGGACTGATCTACAAAGCCAAAAATGGGTGGTTGCTCGTGAATTGTTTGTGTTTATTCCTCAATGAACTTACACTTTTATTATTATCTATTTTTTTTTTACAAACAATGTTATCTTGACATTCAGACGTGGATATCCCATTTGGACTTACATTCTATCACCTTTGCATGAGACAAATAAGTGGGGATTGCTATTTTATCTAACGGTAATAGAATGAGTGTGAGAATAAGGCCCATACTTAAATGTCAAAATAACATTGTATTTTTTTGTTCGCCTCAAGGAGGTTTTCATTTTGATCATTTTTCATTACGTGAAGGAAATTGATGAATACCATTTTTGTGTAGACTCGTATGGTTGTAAGCAGGATGATCAAAAGTATGCACCATTTAGTAATGCACTTTAGGTCATCCATGCACAAAATGTTTTTTACCCTTCACATTGTATTAAAAATAAATTTTGACTAAAATCATTTTCTTTACTAAAATGCTATTTGGCTTGGAAATAATCGATATGAAATGAAATGTTAGTTTCATTCTTAAGTTTGACTTATCATTTTTAAAATTTTAAAACATTAAATAATTACAATTTAATTGTTTTTCATGCGTTTTCGACAAAAATATTTTTGTTGCACCTAGCACTCCTCTTTTTTTTTTTATCAAAAATGTTATTTTATCACTCTAATATTGGTTGTCTATATTCACCCCTCCATCCATTCTATTCAATAGTAAAAAAGGGGTGTTCCAATTTTGGGGTATTGAAATACTGTTACTCTTTTGTAATTGTGTATCAAAATTAAATTCAATCTAGAGTTGTTTCCTAAGCCACATTATTGAGATGATAGCAATGCTTGCTGTTGCTGTTGCTCGATTGTCTGTTGACAGGACAAAAGTACAAGGTTTTAGAGAGCAAAATTCGGCTAGAGTCCCGGTTATCATACTAGTGTTACATTTGCAGATTTGTGAATTGCAAGCTATTTTTCGCTGGGGGCTCAAGCATGCAGTTTTAAGGAGGGAAAAAAAAAATGAATACATACATCAGCTTGAGCTTTTGACCCATATAAGAAACAAGCTTACCCAATGAAAGTTAGATCAACGAAAATAGATTAAGTCACAAGCAAACTTTACCTATAAGGTCAGAAATTCAAAACCTGAGAAGCTCACCGTATTGTTTATCACTCCATATTTGAGAGATTAAATTAGTTTTTAGTTTTTATTTTTAGTTTTTAAAATTTTATGAAGAAAAATATTAAAAACTAAAAATGAAAATGAAAAATAAAATTTATAATTTATAAAATTTTCAATATTTTTTTTAAAATTTAAAAAAATAAAAACTCAAACTAAATAAGCCCTTAGCTTCCCTATCCAACCTTTCCTTATCATTATATAAAAAAAAAAAAGAAGACTAAAGCGCGTACAAGTTCACATTGTATCCCTGTGGCGTCCATATAATGAAATTGCGAAGTTAAATATTAGCTAATGATATATTAATAATTTGGTGGTTGAATTATTGTATAGGCCCTGAATTTTTTAGAAAATTCAAATAACTCTCTATACTTTATAAATTTGGAATTGAATCTCTAAATTTATAAAACACTTGTTATTAGGTCTCAAACACTTTTATTCTATTGCTTTTTTTGTTTTTTGGTAAGGTTATTCTATTGTCATATATATTATCATTTGTTGAAGTTTAGTGATATACTGAAGCCACTAAAAGTGGATTAATAGTGATGAATTTGGATAGTTTGCATAAAGTTATTAAGATTCAAATCTCATTTTCGCAAATATACAAAAAAAAGTTTAGTGATATAGTGATAATATCTGGATATTATCTTTCAACTCAATTATTATATAACATTTAAAATAACACATTAGAAATATTCCTTTTTATTAAGAGAAATCTAATTACACATATTTTGCAAATTCAAGGACCCCAATTATAATTTTTTAAAATATAAGGATTTATTGAAGTTTTTCCTAAAATTTCAGAGACCTATTTGTCGGTCGAGTACACAAAACTAAGGCACATAGTATCTTTATATAAGAATTTCTCCACAATAGCTGTTATTCCAAAATTGAAAGTCAACTTTCGATTAGTACGCAAAATATAAAACCCGGTTATCATAAATGGCACGCCTATCCACCCAAAAAAAAATGGCACACCTAAGATTCAATTTGCATCAATTATCCATGTGCAACTAATAAAAAAAAAAAGAATATTGAACAATGTGGCAACCGTATAGAATCTTAAATGTCCAGCTTCCCAGCCATTTCATAAGTCAAGGCTTTGCATTTTTCAGGCTGTGACAGAGGAATTGGATACAATGGGTTTGCTGCAGTTTCAGGCGAAGTTGATGGCTGCAGTACTAGTAACATTCCTTCTCGTGGCACCCTATGGTAATATAATTAATTAGTTTATATAAATCAAAGGTTTGTCACACTACAATAGGACAATTATGATAGATATTGTTTTGCCTCTGCAGTAGCATTTGACAACAGATCACCAGGGACAAGAAAGATCAATGCTGGAAGAGATGGTAGTAGCTTTGGAAGGGTGGGCTTGGACAGTGTTAAGGGACAAGGGTTAGAAGGTTTCAGCTTCAGAACCAGAAGCCTAAGGTCTAAACGACTTCCACCACCACCACCTGCTCCCATGCGAAATCGACAGAAAATAACCAAGAGAGCATTTGCTGCTCCTCCGAGTACTAAAAATCTTCACTGATTTTCCTTTTGTTTTTCACTTTTGGTCTTCTATATATATACAGATTTATAATTCTTCATGGTTTAAATTATGATGTACATTTATCTTGTATGATTGGATTTACTGACTCTATTAATAAACTTTTTAAAAGCATTGAATTTCATTAGTTACGCAGGTGAATTTATATTTAAAGCTTTATAGATCAAGTTCATAACTCACACATTCTTATCACAATAAATAAAAGTTAGAATTCAGTATTTTACCTCTATTTTGGATATCTAATCTCGCTATTCATGCGTGGAATAAATTAGAAGCATATATCACAATTTGAGCATTATCCTGATATAGTTAACCACGATTTATAATTAGTTGGGGGTGTTATATATGTTAAAATGGAGTTACAAGCAATAAGAACAACTATAACAGAAAATATAAAGATCATATTCATGTGTCTCTACCCATTAGCTTAAACTTTGGACAAGTGGTTTCATAACTTGTTATCAGAGCCTTTATAATTAAATGGTTAAGGGTTTGATCCTTATTATTGCCCAATCATTGATGTGCCTCTATTTATCAGCTTAAACTTTTGGAATAAGTGGTTTCATGATATATAAATGCAACTGAACTAAAACTAGACCTTTTTTATTTTTTATGTGGAGAACCAAAACTGGTTAATATATATGCTTATCATGATCAACATTTCATTTAAAGAGAGAGATATCAATACGTCGACATTGGAACGTGGCTATCGCGAAATTTTATGTAGGTTACGGATTATCGATCAGTTGTATGACAGTTAAACTAGCGAAATCAAACTCTGAAGAGTGCCCACATCACTTGTGGACAAAATTTCACATAGATGTGATTATATGACACCATGGAACGTGGTCACTTGATATGCTGTATGAACGTATAAATGAGTCCCCAAATATATTCTGGGAAAGACTAGAAAGCCTGCACACACAAGGACTCATGTTCATGTCCTTAATATATATATTTAATTATATGTTACAGTTTGAACTCTGCAAATCCTCGCCGTGGGCGAAGCATTTACATTTTGCACCCATCGTGTGTAATTAGAAGTCCTTAGATTGTATCCAGATATAGATTATGACGTACGGTGTTATAATTAGCCTAAAAATTTGTTTGATGGGGAATTCTCTGGTGTCTGCGGTCAAATGAGTGTGGAGAGATTACCTAGTTGTTAACGCATATGTGTGCCACGCCAGATAGTTGCAATTGCGTTTAATCACATATCTCTGCTTCCAGCCTTCCACCCTCATCCTCTCACCTCTACTCCACCACAGCTCTCCCTCCACCAGTTCAGATATGCACTGTTGAGCCATGGATGTTGTTGCCACCGCAGACACTACGAGCTTCGCGCTCAACAAGTCCATGCCGGCCTTCCCATCTTCTTCGTGAATCGCGCCCTCAACTGCGCCTCCGCCATCAGAGCGTCCCTCTCCTTCGACTTCCTATCCGCTTTCTATACACAGTCATGGTTGGGGAATACCTTTGCGAAACGTCAATTTGGTCAATGTCAAGGCCACCCTTGAACTTGACCCTTGAGTTTCATTCTTGCTCTCACGGTGGGGCTCATCTACGGCAACAACAACTTCATTGTTGGGGAGATGGAGCTTGAAATATTAATAAAATCTCAAGACGTACAAAACTATAAATAAAAAATAAAAATCTAAGATAGATGAAAAGATCGAAGGTTATGATTTAGAGAATGAAAATAGAAGGGATGATAAGGTTAAAGATGAGTGACTATTGTTTGAAAATAATTTTAGGAGAGGAGTAACATAGCTAGTAAGGAACAATGTATCCCTCCTTTATCATTCAAAACCAATCTTTTTTAACCCTCCAAATTGGGGTGTCAAGGATAGAATGAAAACAGTTTTAAACATGAGTGACATAGTCTCTTCCACTCTACTCCTCACATTTTTCTTCCAATTAGCCACTACATTCCATCATCCACTAAACTCTCAATCATAGCCTAAGGGTTTGGGGGGGATGTTAGGGGTTGGACACGGAGGGTTCTAGAAGGTTCGTTGGAGGTGGCAGAGGTGGTGGCCGATGGCGATGAGAGGCAATTTGTAACGGATGGGCTTCAGCGGGTTCTTGAGGGACAACGATCTTAGCCTTGACTTGGACACAATGCTAGAAGACATTATTTGCAAATTCTCAATTTTTTTTTTGTTGGGTTCACAACGAATCACAAAAAAACATGTAATTATTAAGCTTGAAACTTAAGCAACTAAAGTGTAAAGGTAAATGCTTCATGCTTACAAGTTATAATTTCTTGTTCCATAACGAATTTTAGGGGTCGGACACGGAGGGTTCTAGAAGGTTCATTGGAGGTGGCGGAGGTGGTGGCCGATGGTGATGAGAGGCAATTTGTAACGGATGGGCTTCAGCGGCTTCTTGAGGGACGACGTTTCAGCCTCGACTTGGACACAAAGCTAGAAGACATTATTTGCAAATTCTCAATTTTTTTTTTTTGTTGGGTTCACAACAAATCACCAAAAAAAAAACATGTAATTATTAAGCTTGAAACTTAAGCAACTAAAGCGAAAAGGTAACTGCTTCATGCTTACAAGTTATAATTTCTTGTTCCTTCTTCTACTGGTATTTGGGGAAAGGTCGTCGGAGGAGGGAGGGGTGCGGTGGAGCATAGGTGAGGGGATGAGTGTGGAAGGTTGGAAGTAGAGGAGAGAGTTTGTGTTTAGCCACAAGTTTTATTTCTAAAATATGGTTAAATGCAATTGTAATTATCCGACATAGCATGCTCATATGCTTCCACCTGGGCAACCTCACCACACACATTGACCGCATACATCACCTGAGTATTCCCCTTGTTTGATAGATAATCAAACTTTTCCTAAATAAAGCCTCTCTACTTTTGGATTATGGGATTTCAACATTCAAGCTGCTATGCTCAATCGTCCTAAAGCTTAGCTGTTGTCTTTCTCTTTTCGAATAAGATACTTAGGACTATGACCACGAAAAAAGGAAAGGTACTTAGGAGTTCACCTAGCACAACAATATTTATTTTTGTCTATTGATCTTGAACATCTAATTTCATTTATTTATCCACCGTCCATTTGGATGGATCCAGATCTTCTCTTGTTGAGAGGAAACAAAACCTTGCCATGTTTGAAGAATCTCCACCATTTATTGTTAATAGAAGCAAATTGAGGGTTGAAATTTATACACATCAATATTCAAGTCAAAAATACTATTTAATCTACTCTTTTTAAACCATACCTCAGATTTCAAGGCTTTGTTATGTCCTTGCCTATCACAGACGCACATTTCTAGATACATCAAGGTAAGACACTACCATTGCCTTCCATCACTCAACTGGAAATGCGAGTTTGTGATATGGAGGGACATTGCAAAGAGCAGTTTAAATAGTATTTTTTATTTGAACAACGATGTGTCTAAATTTCAAAGTCAATTTGCTTTTATATACGAACCATAAATGGTGGAGATTGTTTAAACATCACAACTTGACGAGGTCATGTTTCCAGAGGATCCAGCCGGATGGGATTGATGAGCTTGGATTGGAAACAAGGTATCGTGGTCTCTCATGTCTGCTATCATTAGCATGTACTATATATATATTCAAGCTCTTTAAGTGATCTTACCGCCAGGGCAATTTGTATTTTCTAGACAATGTCTACACTATTGGTTTCTTTTTCTTCAAGTGATGGAACGCTATTCTTGTTTGTTCGTTTGTACGTAGTGTAGTACATACTCAAAGTGGGTCGATATTGGTACGTCCTCAAAAAGCTAAGTGTTTGTATATATCTAGATTTTTAATGACAGCTAGATGCACAAGGAAGGACAATTTGCTGTGCTAATTTAAATATTCCAGTTGGATTTTATTTGGATATACTGATATTAAAGTCAGAATATGTCTCCAAAGCTTGAGCTTTCTGAGATCTGAATCTCTCCACTTGAACTTGTAAATAGACCTAAGAATAGCTTGGTCCGCGGTAGATTCCAGCACGCCTCTTTTGAATATTGCCACTTGATCTTGTGAATTTACCAAACGAGTTGTCGTTTATAAATGATATTAAATTATTCACAGTACAGTAAAATGACGCTAGCGCGGTTGGTTTACGACAAGGAATATTATGGTTAGAGATGTGTTATTTAAATACTCAAAATGTGAGTATTTATTACTACATTCACTTTAGAATCATGGAATGTGATGTAATGAATAAGAAGTGTGAAATCCATTATTACATCTAATAATTTTAAAATGAATGTTCTAACATACACTCACTTTTTAAATGTTTGAATAACATTTTTGTTATAGATAAGTTTGATATCTCTTAAGAAAAAAATGCCAGCAAATAAAACTTGCACATCTGCGCATTATTGTATCTATTGACATCGTGAAGTCAGACATATGCGTCTTCTTTCGTATTAACATATTAGTATAGTAATAAGCCCCAGCATCCGGAGCCAAGATAAAAGCTTGTGGAAGCTTGTGCATTTGTTAAATGATGTTGGAGAAATATTATTTGTATCATAAACACCTTTTAATGGGCATCCGGAGATGTCGTTTTGAACATTAGTTAAAAGTGAATTATAATTTTCTTTTTTCTTCAATTATGTAAGTGACATCTCATGATGTCTAATTAAGAGATGTCTATAAATACAATACAAACAATACTACTCATTTTAAGAGAGATGAAAATATTCATAACAAGCATGGATCCAAATTAATTACATTAATATTAAGAGATGTCTTGGATGAATCGCATTCATGTCATTAATGACATTAATTACATTTGGAGCAAATGCAACCAAATTGTGATCATGAGTAGTGTCATTTGCAGCTAATGATTTGGTCACATTTGCGCCGAATATAATTAATGTCCTCAATTCATCCTGGGCTATCTAGTTTCAGTATAAATTTTTTTTCCTCGTAAAAAATAGAGCCAATTCTTGTGTTTAATTACGGAGGATTAAAATGGCGTCCGGTTATTGTGGTAATATAGGAGCATCGAGAACAGGAAAACGACAACAACATGCGGTGATTTGAATGGTTTGATTGTGTTTACAGGCATGAATGAAGACGATATCCACTATGTACATGGCTGAATATATGGAAGGGGGGCACAGATTCAAAATGTTGGAGACTACAGGACACGTTGATGTTACCCTCAGGTCCCCACCAGCTCAGCGTCAACCGTGCATGATGCTGGGGTCGAAGCTCGCCGCCCAAGAAAACTGCCCCTTCACTTCAACATCAGCTTAAGGCCAGAATGTCTTTGCCACGATAATACTTCATCTCATTGTTTCTTCCACTCCAAACATCAACGGGATATTTGTGTCTGATCCGTCCGAATTCCTTTTCTGCTTAGTCCAAGTCCACCTTATTAGTCGTATTTTTAGCTAGTAGCAACCCTTCCTCCCTATCGATACCTATAGCAGTGGACAGGGGAGTTAGGATCATCTCAATCCAAATATTGGACCCTCCCCCACTCTCTCTATGTCTAACTGAGAGACAGAAACAATGTTCTTCTCTTTTCTTAGGATATGTTTGGTTATAGGGTAAAAATATAGTGTAAATTTTAATGGATGAGCTCTATGTATAAAATTACACATAAATCTTATTCCATTTTTATTCTCCAATCAAACATACCCTTAATTGTAAACATTATACTTTGGCTTTTCTCTACTTTCGATCTTCCTTTTGTTGAAATTGTATGAAACAAAGGAATTTTCAGATCAAACAATGAGCCATTGGATTGAATTAGATGCTTTTCTTTTGTTCTGGTTAATCGCGTCCTGATGTGATGGCCCTGTTTTCTGGATTGTTGTCTTGTGAAAAAAAGAGGAGGGCCGGGGGTTTGTTTGTTTTGCGCATCCTTGTCATTGTGCTTTTGATAGTTTGAAAAATTGTTAGGTGCTTTTGGAGCAAAAGGAAACATCTATTTTGTTCTATTTATTGATTGATACATCATCTATTGCATTAAAAATATATTTTTCTTGCTCTCAAAACACTTAGGAGAATATGTTTTCTCTTGCTCTCGAAGCACTTAAGATTTCTCCTGTACTATAAAGTTTAAGTACTAGTTCTTTCTAATAATTATTCTGAATGAGGTTGTTCTTCTTTCCCAAATTATGGAAACCAAGCGGGAATAAAGGGATTGCTATCAATGCATAATCACATCTGAATAAGGTGCTGCACTTAAGAGTCTTAAAGCTCAGGCCTTGCCTTAATACACTTGTGCATTTGCCTCGTAGTGTCTCGTTGGCACGATTTTATTTTTGAGATAAATCCCTGGGGACGTTACTTAATATGATTCTTGATATACTGTTCCATCTTTTTCTCCTTTGCTGCTGCAATTTTGGCTTTGGGTTATGCTCTTGTTTGTTTGACGGCTAAAATGGACGTATCCACTCGTGTATTTCTAAAATAATGAAGATGCTTTCTTTACTTATGTCATTAATTAGTATTCAGAGGTGAATTCTTTGATGTTAAATTTCCACGTGATCTTTGTCCAATTTCCACATTTTAAATTAATGTTAAAAGATTACACATGACAATTCATGTGAAAATTTAATACGAGAAGATTCACCCCTTTAGTATTCACATATGTAGTCATGTCATGTGGATAAAATAGAATTTTGTTCAATTCCCAAAATAGTGGTGCAATTGGCGTACTGCACATTTTGCTATTTTCTCTATTGTAAGATAGCCCTCATATCCAATCACATATGGAATTCATTGTTCCTTATATGATAAAAGATCTTCAAAGTTCTAAGGAATATCTTAAGGATGACATGTCTTCTGACTATTCTATTGGCCCTCATATGTTGTGTTACTTTTGTATATTGCTAAATTCCATGTAAGTGGTTTGTGACACTGTATTTGCAAGGTATAGAGATTCTATAGGTTAGGACAGCTTTTAAGGCTTAACTAGTAAATAATTTTTATCTAGCTTCTGTAGTTCTTACTTGTCATGATTCCAGATTAATATGTGGTAAATGATATCAATATGAGTTAGGCAGGCCTATTAAGATCGACCTTTTCCATTTATCTTTTATAATTGGTTTCCGAAGCTACACATTAGGAGGCATACGAATAAGATGTAGATTTTATTAGCTAAAAGGGATGCCACGGATATCCTGTTTTACCTGCTTTATCATTGCAATGCTCTACAGCTCTATATCCAATAATTTGAAATCTTGATATGCATTAACCCCAAGTTGTTTCCTTCAATATAATGAATTGATATATAAAATAATTAATATACCAAGCTGAAATTCATATCTTATTCAGAAGTGATGGATCAAACAGAGGAAAAGATATAATTTGAAAACATATGATTTTTGTCGGGACAAGGTATTATACCAGAAAATGATGTTTTTTTTTTTGTTGGGGGAGGAGGGAAGGGTTTTGCAGCTTCCAGCTCTACTGGAAGGCTTGAACCCAGGATGCACCTTCACCAAAGGCAATGCTTTAACCAACTAAGTTGCGCCTTGTTCAAAAAACGATGTTTCTTCCTAGAGTTGGGAAACATGCTCCGGACCTTTGCTTGTGGTTTTGGCCTTACTGAACTTTCTGATTTACCTAAAATAAGTTGAGCAAAGTATAAAAATTTTTTGGGTCTTAACAAAGTGTAAGTTGTTATAAGTCCAATTTGTGACTTGGCCATTAGGGCAACCCAAACAAGATAAGAATCATGAAAGGAAAGAGGAAGAATGGGAAAATGGGGACGAAAATCAAGCGTCTTCAAATTATATCATCTTTTCTGCCTCATCAATCACTTTTCATCATGTAAAATGTGAATAATATATATTTATTAATAAATATTTAAAATTTTAAAAGTTATTAAATATTTATCTTTTATATGGTAAGAACTGAGAAGGGATTGGTGGGACAAGAAAGGTCGTGATTTAGGGACAAGGAAAAGTGAGAGCTTTCCCTGTCACCTTTGTCTTTCTACTTTTCTTCCTTCTGTATTTTCTTTTCCTGTCATAAACCAGATACTTGTACTAGGAGACCCCATTGTGCGTGGTCGTTGTTTACATGGTTCCACTGAGTTAAATACCACAATTCTAAGGTCTTCTCATTTATAATTGACTACTACTCAGTAATTTTTCTACATAAACTCTTTGACTTTCAGTATCTCCGTAGCTACTTAATACATAAGTTTGTAAATATGGCAATTAGAAAACTTTGTTTTTCCATTTGAAGAGCTGCCAAAAGTCCTTGAGGACATTGATTTCTCGGTAGTTTCTAGGCTTGTAAATTCTGGGACAACCATCTATTGGCTTAGGAAAAATTTAGGCAATCAGAAATTATTACCAGAATTGAGTTGCTCGAATGACTTTTAAATGAATGAGTAGATGTTGCCACTTCACTTTATCCTATCCTCCCATGATTTCTCTTCCGTCATTGTTTTGGGATATATTTAATTATTAGGGAATAAGTAATTGGAAATGATATGTTTCTATGTTTGTTATAAGTTTTACAAAATTTTTCCTAGTATTAATTATTCCATGAAAAAAGATTTTCTTATAATTTAGTTAAAACTCATTCCCAAGTTGAAGGGTGGAAAAAAAAATTCCCATAACTTGAGAATCATAATTATTAAGTATAATTATTAAATCATCACTTAATTATTTGACTTTTTCTCTTTTTATGATTGTATTAAAGATATTTTAAAAATTATGACATATATTCTAGGAATATAGATTATAAAACAAACAAGTTTTAAATTTATTCAGGGAATCTTAATAAATAATTTCAGGAATATTAATGCTAAACAAATAATTTTTTAAAGATACTTAAGAATCATATTCCCAGGAATGTGATTCTTGGGAATGTGATTCTTGGGAAAATCTTGAAACAAACCTTCCCTTAAAAATTTTCTTATTAAATAGTATTGCTCATTTATGAAAGCAATGGACGTATTTCAATTTGTGGATCAAGCAGAATTTGACTTTTCAGTGCCCCTTTATATTGGGCTAAACTTGTAGTGCCCATAAACTATTTCTCATACCCTCTATATATAGTTGGTTAATCTCTTCTTGCTTCTCACCAAATTTACAGTAGACATGTCAAATTAATTCGTCTTTGCTTGGGGAGTATCTATTCTATAGTGCTCTTTGCTAGTCTGAAACAATCAGGTCCTCAACATTATTTGCCCTTTCATCGATGGATGAGGAAGTTGTTTTTGATACGTTGGTGAAAGGCCTGATATCGGAATGTGGTTTACTTGTGTATCCGAGTTGTGTCTGTTTTCTTTCTTGTGCTTCTGTTCCTGTGTTTTTGAATCTCTATTAATTTTGTTGGTATGAATTTCGTTTTCTCGCTTTCGCTTTTCATCTCTTGATGTATATTTGTTACTCTTTGTTGTTGAGAGTTTAGCATTTTATTATTATCAAAAAAATCAAATAAATAAAAATGTGTTTATGATGTGTTCTCCATGTATATGAACCGTGTCTGACATTTCTCCAAACAATATATATATATATATATTACTTTTATATCAAACATGTATGGATGCATGTCCACACGTATCATAAGTGTGTCCGTGAGTGTTTGTTCTATGCATGTTGGACACATGGACATGCAACTAATTAAGTTGCTGTGTCCATGCTTTCTAGGGATATGTTTGAGTAGGTTGGAGAGAGTTATCTTTTGATCTTATTTGTACATAAAAACTCAGGCTTCAAAAGTGGAAACTATAAAGACACTTACAAAGTTGTACCTTCTTTATTTCACTTAATGTTCTTTGTCTCTTTCCATGATGTCCAATTCTAATAATATACAAATAATGTTATGTTAGAGTCTCACATCGGTGAGAGATGTAACCTATGTACGTAGCATCTAAGTATTTGAGCAATCCTACTACCATAAGTTAAATTTTTTAGATTGAGTTAGACTCTTTCAATTCTAAAATAGTATGAGTCCATCAGACTCAAATTATTTTGGACCACAAACTTCATGATCCTTATATTCATTCCTCCCCTTGAACGCACTGATTCTTAGTAACTTAAACTCCTACCATATGTAAGGTTGTAAGGAACATGTTAGAAATGCACCCAACTTTAGAAATGATTTTATACATTTAAAATGATGATAACTTAAAGTGCGTGAGAAATAATGTGGTATGTATATCATAATTGGCTAAGAATTTCCCCCTATACAGTAAGTGGTTCTACAACAAGAGCCAGAATTCTATTTTCTTTTGTGCCCTTCTCTCCGTATGGAATCTCATGTACATGTTACAACCTGGTCGTATACTAATTACATGCTCCAGTGTCTTGGATGATGCTGCATTTGGACATTCTACTATTGCTCGTAATTTTGTTACCCTGTAGCCTGCTCGTCGTTTTCCCTTTTGTATCACGGACTAACATTTTTCGTTTGGCCCACCTCTTGTATTCATTTTTCAAATTTTGAAAGTAGCCTTTGGACCAGGGTTTAATTCACTGTTTATTCAGGATATATAACAAGATACTTTTGAACCGACTGCCAAATTTCTCAATTTCTTTTCCTCTGAATTTATCACCCAAAACACCGAGCTTATGGTGATATATATATTCTGGCCTTTAACTACTCGAGTCACTTTGTGTGATGAACCATCTCTCAAGAGCTTAATGAGAGCTTAATGCCGTGCCATTCAAATGTTTCAGCTATCCGTAAATGTAGCCATTGCTCATGGTAAAAAAGTTTAATTTACTAGAAGCTTAAAACGTTAAAGTATCTAGTCATCAGAGAATTCATATGTGACAAGTCCTTAATGTCTCTAAGAATTTAATAATCCATCACTTGATAATTTTAAATTGTGATTGAATGTGGTGTTTGCGCAGTGAATGTGACGCATGGGATTCGACTCTCAAACACAGGAATCAGAATCTTGTTATATTGAAAACTTTGCAGCCTAGCTGTGAGAAACCTTTCACGTTTTTGTTGGCTTAGCTAGGCTAAGCTGGCTAGCAATAGAAGCTATCTGTTATTATTATACCAAATTATCGTACGTCCCAAACCATTAATTAGAGCCTTTTTTAATTATTAATCACACATAAAGGTACAAGCACTCATATTAGCTTTACATCCACACTTACATTGGATCACACACCCAATAAAATCTTTCAAACCTCAGATTTCAAGCACGGAAAAGCTGAGGCTCCACACTGTTCCGCTAGATCATATCTTTTAAGTTTTTAGCCAACTAGAAGATAATAGTTTAAATGATGGGTGCTGGAGTATTTACTTTTCTTACGAAGATACAAGGAAAAATAAGATAAATCTGTTTTTGCTGAGTCATTCTGTTTGAAATCATCAGGGGATTGCGGGTAAGAGCATAATTTAATTATAATGAGCCTTGTTCTTGTTCATGAGTCATTAACATAAATATGGAATAGATAACGAGATTGATTCACCTAATCCACCTTCTACCTTCTTCCCAGGTATTGTGCCATGATTCTTAAGTTTCCTCATTAATGGTTGATTTGTTTACAAACACTCAATGAGTCTAAAAACATATTAGAACACTGGACAAGCTCAACGTCACCCAAGCACTAGAATTAGTTTTAATTTAAAATTATCATGTCAAGTCTCATTGAACTTATTTAATGTGCTCTAACAAGGCATATCTTCACGCTAAATTAAAATGAATCTTTCTTTTAATCTAATCATTTCTTCAAAAAAAGACATAAAAATGGTATACAAAGGAACACTAAAAGGAAAAGGATTGGGTTACAAACACATTACACCGTACACGCCTATTCATTATTCGTGGAGTGGATGCCTGTGCTCAGCATTGGGCCGGCCTCACTCTCACATGTTTGTATAGTGAGGAGTTAATAGTGTGCGGGCGATAAAGGAGGAATATTACTACTATTCCAGATATATGAAGATAAAGTGTTCCCACGTGTACACACAAACCCTGTTTTTGCTACATGGAAAAATGGTCATCCAAAGCCATAATAATAATCTCTCCCAGGAATATATGGAAAGGAAACAACAGCAGCGACATGTCGTGTCGTCCAATCTCATAATTCCTCTGAACACATTCAAGAGGATCAAATTAAATTGCTACATGGTTTTCTCATACAAAATTAGTACTGAACTTGCGCATACATATATTGATAAATAAGTTATATATATTTTAGCCATGCAACTTTTGTAGGGGTAGAAAACATAATGTGGCACGTTCCCTAGTGTAATTATAAGATAATGCATGTTAGCACGTAACAGATTAGATAACGTATTGAAGAGAGAGTAGAAGTGAGAAATGGAGGGGGAATTGCATGTATTCCATTCCATTATCATTAGAGATCGAAATATGATTTTTGAATCTATAAGCTACAGTAATCGTATATCCACTGAATATTAAATAAGGATTGAGATATATGCATCACTTATTGAGATAAAATGAGCACATTATATATATTTATGCAGAAAGTTGTTATATATATATATATATATTTGGTAACAAAATTTGATGTATATAACTCATTATTTTACGTGCTTCTTTTTGGGATAAAAAATAATGCAAGTGAAGTTATGGCACAAGCTAGCACATCACAAGTCTGAGTAGCAGGGCAGTGTGTCCAAATCAAGATGGGGCAGCAGAAGAAAAATGAGTGTCATCTCATTGTTAGCCTCTGCAACTGCAACAGATGGGTCCGAATAGGAAGGACTCTTTGAAGATGTGGTTGGGGGGCATATGCATGATGATAACAAAGTTGTTGGGGAAAGTGATAAGGACTAAGTGCAGAGAGACTAGAACAGTCATGGACCACTTCTCTTTTCGCTCTCAGTCAAATGTGATTGTCTATGTGAATATATGGAATTATTGATGTAGTTCTAATTTCTGATCTTGTCTCTCAAATCCCAAGGCTGTGTTCTGCCCTCATGCAACGTAATTATTCCTTTTCATTTCGTTTTTTTTTTCATAAATTGCTTTCTTCTTGTTATATTATAGTGAATAAGTAATTATAACACTCCTCCGGCGATATGAGGAAAGGGATATAAAAAGAACGAAAGATAGAAGCAAACTTCATGCATGAGTTTCAATCTGCATAAAAGGAAAGAATTAGTGAGTTATAGAATTCATTAATTCATAATTTATAACGAGTACACTTATTTGGTGATATTGTCACGTAACACTGAAATCAAACTCACTAATTAATTAATACCTAAGAAATCAAATTAAAACGGAAAGAATGAAAAAAGAATGGTCGTTTGGTCCTTAATTTTTATTCAACAACATGAAAAGATTTCCAGAGTCCACCAGCCGCATATAGGCGAAATACCAATATCAAAATGTAAGTAAAGGAGTTAACATGATTAGTTTTCAACAAGTATAGCCCACAACGCGAGGTTAGCTTTGACCCATCACTCAAAGCTAGCTATTTGCAAGGTTGGCTTCTCATTCCGCGGATGTATTCCTAGTAATTAATTAGTCACATATATATATATATATATATATATATATAAGAACGTGCATTTGCTATTCTAACACTTTAAGTGGATATTTCAATTGGATACTTACTTAATTAACAATAAAAATAATGAATAAATAGAGAAAATTGAAATCCATTATTATATCAAACAATAGTAAAATAAATGTCTTAATTAGGTATTCATTTTTAAATATTGAAATGATATTTTTTATACAAGCATTTATGTGGAGCCTTTTTCATATATAATAATAAAAGTTTTGGGGCATTTAGTGGGGAGGGGGGCCTCGGAAAGGAGTTGGTGGGGCAAAGGAAAAAGACATCCCTCCTTGAACGATGCTTAGAATTTGTGTGGGTTGTGTGTTGTTTTGTACCTAATTTGTGATCCTAACAACACCAAACCAAGGGTTTCACTTGGTATTCATACAGTAGCCTGCCGACTCATGGGTTCTTTAATTCCCCCATTAAAACGGCATATGATTCTACACCTACTACTACAATATAATATTAACTGCATAAAAAAAATAAATAAATTTTCTTCTTTAAAACTTTGTGCTACATGAACTATCTCTTCAACAAACTTAAACTAATAAATAGAGATATATAAATGGTTTAAAATTTAACATGCTTATTCATGCAAATATCTCTTTTTAGTTTGAGCATAAACAATTTTTAAATTAAGGAGTAAAAATACATTATATTTAGCACTCGGACAAAAGATAAGTTTTTCACTTTTAGCGAAACAAGCAATTTAAAACTTTAATATTAAACCTTCCGCTTGTGCGGGATTATCTTTATTAATATAATTAATTTGTCAGTAAATGTTAACGAAGTACTTGATATAGCCATTTTCCCCTAATGTTAACCACTATACTACAGCTATAACAGGTGCTATTAATCACTATGTCTATATATTTTAATTTATAAAATAAGGAATTGGAAAAAGGAGAAAGTGATGAGTGATGGTACCACATCTAGGCAGATAGGGGAACTCTCTGCCATTGCTATCAGCTACTGTAAGTATATACGTCGCGATCATGTTGTCACCTCTATTTTCACATAATCGTCGTGATAAATGGTATCATATCGATCGGTAAAGGCTACAATCGATCTCTCAAAATCCAAAACTTGATCGGAAGAGTAATTTCTTAATTTCACCTGTTGCAGGTGAATCAATGTATAATTTGTGATTTCCGAATTAGTTAGATTAGTTATTCACAGTTGTATTAGTTATCAATTAACAGATTCAGTTTCAACTCATCATTCTCTCTTCTCTTTGTTTCGGTTCTTGCTTCCCCTTTCCCTTTTCTCTTCTTGGTTACCGTTCTGCGAGGAGCTTAGATAGGAACATAATCATTTTCTTTTTTATTTTCTAAATAAATTTTACACATAATATATGTCCAATCTAACCCACGTTAAGCAACTGGATCTTGGCATGCAACTTAATATTCCTCAATCTTCATTATTGCCTAAATGAAACAACAATAATTCTTAAGAATTGAGTCAACCTAACTAAGTCTCAAAAGCTAGCTCCCAACAATGATCACTCAAATTCTCATAAAAGTTATCTTAGTCATATCCTTAAACAATGTAGAACTACTCTAACAAACCCCTTTCACGTACTTTAATATTATCTTAAAAATTGAGTTGACCTAACTCAACCGCAAAAATTAGCACATGAGGGATGATTGTTCAAGCTTTTATAAAGGCTATTTTGACCATATATATCAAATGGCACTATTATTTTTAATCATAAATCATGTCTACCAAAAAGTCACTAAAATCTAAAATCATTAATTATCATTTACATGATCTATTCCTCTTATTAGGTTTTTGTTGGTCTTCTCCTCATATGACCAAATCACCAATTTTACCATTTTTAATAATAGGTGATGTACTTAATTTTCTTGAACATTTTTTGTTATTTTCAATATTAGTTCAGTGAAAATGAGAAGAAAATATTTAATGTGAGTTTGTTAAAAGAAATACTTGTATGCTAATAAATAGCACTAGCTAGATGTGCTCTATACTCAATTATAGAGATGTTAAGATGGGTTAAGTCCTCCCGTCAAACCCGTCATTTTTAGTGGCTGTTGAAGTTTTGAGTCCTCCAAAAAATTTCAACCTGTAGCCCACCCTTAACCTTGTTTAGGTGTTGGCCTTCCCGTCACCAAGTCTTTTGTATTTTTTTTTAAAAAATATAATTTATTGGTAAAAAAATAAGAAACGTATGACCTAGAAAAGAAAAAAGTAAGAAATATGTACACTCACCAATATATTGCCACTGTACAATTAATATTATTTACTCAAATTAAAACTTAAAAATAAAACAGTGTCATAACTCCCAAATAGCACTGTTAACAATAACATTTTTTTGTCAATTATATATAATTATTATGGACCTTAAAAAATTGGGTATATATAAATAAAAAATATTTTTTAAAAAATTATCAAAACATTAAAAAATATATATATATATTTTTTGGTTTCAACCCATTTTATTTTGATGGGTTAACCTTCCCTGACAAGCCTAAATGGGATGGGTGGGCCCCCGTTTTATATCTCTACTCAATTATAGATTAAGATCAACTTTTAACTTTCACTTTTAGAGAAGATGTTATTTTATTAATATGTATGGCACATTCAACTAATGCTACAGGGGCATGGAAATATTTCTTAGTTTATATAAGGGTGAAAATGAGAAATAATTTCCTCTTGGGGATAGGTTTATCTGTATTTAATGGGGGCATGCGCATACGCACAAAACAGACAGCTTACACGTTACATCTGTGGCTAGGGCACTGAAAGGAGTAGCCGCAGCAATTGAAATTTGACCTTTAGAGCTTCAATTCCAACATAATTTATTTCCATGTATATGAAAATGATTAATCACTACGATATGGAAAGAGATTTTCTGGCTTCACCAGACTTCCTATAGTCAACCGCTCCTTAAATTGACAGGATCGATGCTGTTATTGATTTAATGTCGTGTTCTCATAAATGGTCTCGACCATCATAACGTAAATCATGTTCCAGAACCAGTTAAATACTTCGGACGGGAATGCATTGATCGCATTTTTCTTTGCAGTTCACTCTGAATTAATAATGAAAGAGACAGTAGACAGTAGACAGTAGACAGTAGACAGTAGACAGTAGAAGATTATTGCGGATTGGTCTTTATTATGTTATCACTTATAATAAACTACTGTGCAGAAACTAATCATATGCTTACTTTAAAATGATTCTTTCTTCCACAGAAAGAACAAACATAAGTTAATGTGATAAAACCATATTTTCCAAAAGTGTTAGTCGATAGACAAAAATATTTTATATCCAACATGCTCTTTCACGTAAATATCTCTTTTAAATTTAAAATATGAATAATTTTATCAGAATAAAGGTTTACATCTTAGACCACTTGATCAATAAGATTCTACTATCATATTATGAAATTATCTTTCTCATAAATTTAAGCTAATGAATAAAGATATATAAATAATTTTATATCCAAAAGTTAGCACCTTTAAGGTTTGCCATATCAATCGCGTCCTGTTTTTTTAATTCTTTCGGTCCAATATGTTATTATCAAGCCTAATAACATAACATAACGCAGATAAAGTTACAAAATTAAATCTGCTAGATATTATCAAACCCTCTCCTTAGTTAGTCTTATCCCTATCTGCTGTAGCATGTTCAAAATAATTAAGCTTCGCCTGTTGATGTGTCATTATAGTAATGAGGGTCAACTGAGTACTTCTTTTATCTTTAAATAATTATCCATTTTAAAAATTTATTATGTTTAAAAGTAATTATCCATTTTAAAAGTTTAGATAATATTAATTATTTTTTATTAATAATATCCTATCAAATATTATTGACTCATTAATAAAATAAGTGAGAGGAAGTTGGAGTATTGAAAAAAAATAAGGATAATATAGTAAACAATTTCTAATTTTTACTAACAATAATATTTTACTAATCATTTTTTCAATTCTAGTATATATTTATAATTGGATAATTATTTAAGTACTGAGGAGGAGGGATGGGAGTACTTAATATATCGTGTTGATTTTGTAAATACAATAAATACCGCATCATCATTTTGTAGAGTGAGTCTAAGCTGGATACAATACACAAAAATGCAACTCTAGTGAGAAGATGATCGCACACAAACACATATATGATCTTCTGTCCTCGTACAAGAAGACAGTAAAGCAAACCCCCGGCCCTAACCAATTCATAGGTATCAAAATTAATTTGTAGGTCACGATGTTAATAGTTATCAGTTTTCATCTTCCTTAATTACATATGTGACTCGATTCCCTCTTTTCTTTTCTTTTTTTTTTTCACTTTTTGTGGTGTTTCTTTTCTCTAAATATTTTTCAGCCCCTGCTATTCATTTGATGAGTGCCCTTGAAGTTGGGTGTTTTACCAAAAATATAATTAGTTATAGGTTTGTTTCTCAGTGCTTGAGCTATAGAGAGGGACTGAGAATGGGAGACATCCCCACATTCCTGATATTATTATTAGATGCAAGGTCATAGTCATTCTTTCTAGTGTACCTCCATTTATTACCTTTGTCTTTTGCATCCATTCCCTTCTCCATCCACTCAATGCTGTTTGCCTTCCCCTCTCTACTAGCACCCTTTGCCACTTAATTATCAGCTTTCATCCTTCTCACTCTCTCTCTCTCTCTCTCTCTATCTGTCGCTCTCCCTTTGTGCCTCTCTTCCAATTAGGGTTTCCTCTTTAGGAGTGCCTCTCAACAAATCTGAGGCTAATACCTCTCATTGGCTTTTGTCTCGGGAGGGAAAAAGGAGCAGCTTCTGAAGGACCTCCAACAAGGGAAAAATTAAAAAAAGGTACTTCCCTTTTACTTCATCTGATCAAAGAAACCTACACATCATAAACAGATAAAACCACACATCATAAACAGATAAAACCATGTTCATGTAGCTTCCTTTCTTTGCTCCTTTGCTTTATGTGCATATATATAGTTCTTTTCTCTGTTTTTGTTTCTTTCAATTAAAGTAACGGTTAGTAGACAAAACGGATCCTTTTTTTAGGGCTTTTTTTTACCATTTTTATGTTTTTTATATGAAGCCATGAAACATAATCATGGCTTGTTGCAGCAGTCGAATCCATGACTCAAGTGATTTTGTTTCAGAAAGAAATTGTATATGACTTGCTTCTTGATCATGCATAGCTGAATTGTTCCAAGTTCCAACCGAAGAAAGATATATACAGATAAAGAGTTCTTGTCCGCGCTATACATAGTATATGGATGTTTTCAAATAGATAATAAGTGAAGAAGAAACAAACCCAGAAAATAATCTAAAGGAGAAAGCAGACAAAAGCTTTGCAGAGGGTTTCATGTTTAAAATTAAGAGCTCTTTACTGATTTTTTTCCTCATGTATTTAAAAAGCAAAAAGTGAAGGGAAAGAAGGAAAATATATTTTTCAGAAAAGGAAATAAGAAAGGTTGTTGTTAATACAAAATAAAGGAAAGGGTAAGGATAATCATATGATATATATATATATCTTCTATTTTATGCCAGCCATAACATAATCTCGTTGGGCTTGGGGTTGGAGTTGGATGTGTAAGATTTAGGAGGGATGGATAAAGGCCTAAAGGTTACAAGATAGGACTAGTATTATTCCGATTCCAAAGTCTTTAGAAAGCTCTTTTTTTTTTTAAGGGATTTATCATTGGGTAGTATTACTGGTATATTCTGCAACAATAATAATAAAGATTCCGCAGCCCCCATTTCGGTAGCTAGCGTTAATAACCCTATCAAAGTAAGAACGCACACCACACTATGGAAATTAAGCTGAAAATAAAAGTAAAATTAATGAGCAGTGCAACTGAGCTATAGCAGCAGATCCAATTTCAGGACCATGCAGCAGGTTTCACCTTCTGTAAGAAGTTTGAATCTAAAATCTGCTTAGTGGAAAATTTAGACAGAGTTTGTAATTAATTGCTTTTAATGCCAAATTTTCTAGTGCAGGAAAAGAACAAAAAAGCGAATGGCATCATCCAGCTCTTACAATTCTCCCTGCGCTGCCTGCAAATTCTTGAGGAGGAAATGCATGCCAGGGTGCATCTTTGCGCCTTACTTCCCACCCGAAGAGCCTCAAAAGTTCGCCAACGTGCACAAGATCTTCGGTGCTAGCAACGTGACCAAGCTCCTCAACGAACTCCTCCCTCACCAGAGGGAAGATGCAGTGAATTCCCTTGCGTATGAGGCAGAGGCACGGGTGAGGGACCCAGTTTATGGCTGCGTTGGTGCCATCTCTTTCCTTCAGAGACAGGTCCAGAGGCTCCAGAAGGAGCTTGATGCCGCCAACACCGATCTGCTCCGCTATTCCTTCGGGGAAATCCCTCCTGCAGCAGCAGCTCATTCTGTGCCTCCTGCACTCGCCAATTCACTTCAACAAACTCCCCAGAGACAATTCAGTGCAAGAATTGGCAATGATGGAAGCGCGTTTTATCGCCAGCCTCCTGCTGCGTATTCTTTCCCTTATTCTCTTCCTTGGACTGATGCCTCTCCGGAGGACATAAATGAGGGAGGAGGTGTAGGAGGAGGAGGTAATTTGTGAAATTAAGTTTGCACTTTGCAGTATATACCCATTCTAGGGTTTATACTTTTTGAGGCTGATGAAATGTGTTGTGGTGGTATGGTGATATTTTTATATATGTCTATTATTATGGAACATGGACTCTGGCTATGTAGCCTTAGCCTGGACTCTTGTGACTAGGTGGTTGAAGGTCTATCGTATGTGTTTCTCTTAATTTTATTTAGGTGGCTTTTTCTTTTCCTAGATGATGAGCATGTATTGTTTAGAAAACCTTACCCCTGGATCTTAGGTAGTCTTTTCGAAATCTTTTTAAGTGTGCCTTTAGAGAGGCCTAAAATAAGTTGGTAGAACATGCATAGTATAATGTATGGGGCTACTAGACCTTTGTGTATTCAGTGCAACTCTAGGCATGTGCAATATGAAGCGGAGTTGACATTCTCTGCCATTGTTTATGATTAAGAATAAAATGAGCGATAACATTACTTGATTATAAAGCCTAACTCTATGGTTTAGACGCTTGGTCCTACATTCCTACTAATTAGGCTATATATTCCTTCCTGTTTTTCTACTTTGCTCTTATTTATGGACCACCCTTTCACTTTAATTTCTCATTGTGGTTACTTTACCCCCTTATTACCATCATTTTATCTGGCTGATTAAAAACTACCGATTTGAATATTGCTTTCCTTTCTTATATATATAACTGATCAGCTGGTAAACTATATACCAGTTGCAAGATTACTTCACCAACCGTTAAACGGTTCTCATAAAATATTTTGCAATAGCTAGGTCAATAACACACTAGACAGTTTTCCCAAAAATATTATTGAGGTACCAGAAATCAAATCAGTGACTCTGATGAGGGAATTGAGTTAATTACTGGCAAGTGTCAGTCTCAAGCACAAAGACAATATCTTGAGCTTCAGTAGTTCAGCATCTCTCTCTCAATATCACGTAGATAGGATTGTGTAGCTTTCTCATGTTAATGTCTGTAGGTTCCTGATTGTAATCCAACAACATATCTACTTTTTTATTTTCTTTTATGATTTCTTGAAAAACACATGGGGTATTACTGGGTTTGGTGTTTCGATGAACACAACTAACAGGAAAAACGAGCAGTGTTTTTCTGAACTCGTGTCCCTGCTGTAATCCAAGCTTAGTTTGAATTGTAGTTTTCATCATGTACTGAGAAAAAGGTGGGATGATGAATATCTCGGTCTAAACACACATTTTTTCTTCCCGTGAGACTACTGAGGCTGAGCTCATCACCCCAATCGACCACTTCTTTAATAAAACAAAATATATCTGAAATAGTGAGCCACTGTCGCTGTCCTCGTTGGATCCAATACAGAAAGTGGTAGTAGTAGTAGAATTCATTCTTAGGGTTTTCAGCAATTCTCTCTCTCTTTTATTCTTCTTTTCTTTTTTTAAAAAAAAAGGATAAAAATTTCCTCTCATCTACCCTTCCAAGATTATGTGTCCCAGCTAGCCCTTCGAAACTGTTACTATGTGGCAACCACCAACACCCACCCCGAGACACATACACAGTGAACAGCATGACCCCCTCTCATAGACTGCAGCTACATTGACAACAACTTGCATGCAGATGAATATATATTAGACATCAATTACTTGAAAATATAATGCAGCTACATTAACTATATATTTAAAAAATGTTATGTAGCTTCATTAACTAGATAGATAATTGAATAGAAGTGAGAGACCTATAAATAGTTTTTATTAACCTTTTTCATTAATCAAAATGTTATTTTTCCTGGGAGAATATTTGTTTGGAATTTCACATGTAAAATTCTGAACCGATCCATGATGAAAGATCAGAATCCCAGGAAGTTGCAGCAAAAATACAAGTTCATGATCCGAGAATAAAAAAAATAGGGTTAGGGTTTTTTATTCATGAATAATGATCAATAAAGTTAGTTTCTCTGAAAAAAAATAGAGTGACAGTGAAACCTTAATATCTTCCAAAGGTAAGCAAGCCGTCGTTTTATCCTTTATATATGCGTGTTGTTTAAAATCTTTAAGCCCCAATTGTACAATTTTTAGCATAGAGATAGAAAGAATAGAAGCTCAAATCATGAAATAATCCTTATTTTCTTCGATGATTTCGTTCCCTCTCTCTTATTTATGAGCTAACATTCATGAATATGTGACTCTTTGCTATCTCAGTAGAATATAAGTACAGAGATAAATGCTCAAAAACCCTATTCTGTTTTTCTCCCTTCCAGTTATGTCAGTCACTTTACTCCCTCTCTCAGCACTCACAGCACAGAGACACTGTTACACTCAGAAAAAAATCAAGAAAAGTCAGAACCGTCCCTCACTCAAATACACATATAAAGAATATGGGTATGAAGGAGGGGACACGAGGACCTGCCAGAGAGAGAGAGAACCCTTGACTGCTTTGTATATAGTAATAGAAGTGAGAGTCACGTCCTCCAAAAACAAAGGCCTCCAATTCATCACCCTTCTCTTCCTTCAATTCCCACTCTCTCTCTCTCTCTCTCTATGAAAGGGCACACCCCTGACCCCGCTTTCCTCCTCGAGATCACCAAAAGCCTCGACTTTTTCTTCCTTGGAATTTTTGGTGAACCAAATCTAATCCCTGATCTGATCGACTTTCCCTCAGAATATCTCTCCCTTACACCGTCAAGTCCCTTTTAATTGGTATGTTAAGATTATGATATTGGACTTTTTTTTTTTTTTGCATTGAAACAATATCAAACAAATTCAATACTTTCGTCGCAAATAAAATAATTAATCAAAGGAAAGGAGGGGTTGTGATGTGTGCACTGTTGTGGCTCAGAGGAAGAAAAAAGTGAGTATGGCTTTCTGAAACTTGGTGTTTCCTCTCTGAATGAATGCAATAGTTATAATTTCAGAATCCATCAAACCCATCAATCTTCCTCCCTCTTCTCCACTCTGCACTAAGACGTGGAAAAGAAGCAAAGAGCAGGTGAAAATTGGCAGGGGCGAGGGTTATTAGCTAGAAAGGACAAAGCATGTGGTGGGGGGGGGTCCTATCCCCCCTATTTAAGCCCCCACAATTCAAATTCTTTATGTCCTCGTGGATCTAAGAAAATGGTCACAATGGGTCCAGGGACTTGTATCTTTCGCGTTATATATATCATTTCCATGCTCTCTCTTTCTCTCTCTTCTTCCCATAGACTCACAGACCAAAACGTGTACCAATGTACTTATGTTACTCGTCACATTGTGGTCATCAGAGACAAACATGTCCATTGTCATCCTAATAGTATTTACAGACAGTCATTGAGACAAGTATTCGTGCACATGTGATGCGTCAATTTCAATTGCGTGTGACAAAAATATTCGAAAAGTTTGAAAAGCATAGCTCAGCCAAATGAATAAATTGGGTCATCATTCATTCATGAGGGAACTGTAAGTCTTTGATAATAACCTATCACTACCCGGGTTTGTTGATTTGACTCTCATTATATTTGGCCATTTTGCCAACCCTCGCTATCCACAAGCTCGTGATGCCGTACATATTTCAAATATTTGACTGACAAGCAAGGCCCTTCTTTCACTTTCACTTGCTCGCTCTGTTAATCTTCGAGGCCAATAGGTATATGATGTTGTCTAAACATTAAAGTATGGAATTTAATTAACATGGAACCGTCTACCTATAGCTATGCTAACAAACTTAACAAGTTCTAGAGTACAACCCGTCATGTATTTTCCTATTATTTAACATGCATCAGTCCTCACTGCAGGGTTCATCTCCTGTGCACTGACCGTAATTTATTACGTTTCAGAATAACAAGACTCCTTCTTTTTCGATATGCTAGGATTAAAGAGAAAGTAAGAGAAAAGAAAATAGAGGGGTGAGAAAAAAAAATAGCTTGTATTTTTTTTATCAATAATATTATTTTAATATTTATTTTTAGATATTTTATTGAGATATTCATTTTATTATTATTAGATGAGATTGTGATATGTACTCATTACTACTCATCCATTTCATCAAACGATGATAAAATGAGTATCTGAATATGAATACCCAAAAATATATGCTGAAATAACTTTATTGTTTATTTATATGTTTGGAGATGAAGGGAAAATGAGATTTGTATCAAAATGATATATTCATATTATAATAGAAAATAAAAATATAAAATTGTGTTAATACTCAAGTAATTTTATTATTTCATCAAGGACACAATAGTGTATTAGGCATTTTCTCACTGCAAAGAGAGAAAAGAAAACTAAGACGGTTGGTCCATGTATATTTTTCTCAGGTAAACAAATACTCAATCCCCAAAAAATTGTGTCAAAGAATTTGGTCCCTTAAGAAATAAATTTCACTCCTGGTCCATAAAGAATTGGAATATGGAACAAGTCAGTCTCTTTGTTACTCTATTAATGGAATGAAGCATATGGTGTACTACAACATTAACACATCCCATGAGCTGATGCATTGACATGGAAATAATGTCATTTTGAAAGGATTTAAGAAATCACTTTGCGTATTTAAGAAATCATTTTCCTTACATCATATTGTTCTAAATTTTGGGTTGGGGAGGGGGGGAAGCACTGAAACAACGTCGTATTGCTCAGGGGTGTGAGTGTGATTTCCATATGTAATATGATATGCCACATTATTGACTTAACAGATCACACGTGTCATTTCATTAAGGTTTAATGAATAAATTTTGTGGAGGGAATTAACTTGCCCTACATTTCAATTCTTGAGAAGCTACAAGAAGAGTTTATTTACTTGAGGAACCAAATTATCCAACATAATATTCTTGGGAGATTAAATAGGATGTTCACTCTATTTTTCTCTCCACCCCAATTTTCTCGGTAACCAAACAGAGAGAAATTGGTGGTTTGAGTTGGTTTCCTTTCTTCGATAGTTCTTTCCTTTCATTTTATGTGTAAAGCAAATAAACGGTTAAAAAGTGAAAACATTTAATTGGTGAATTTCGTAACTAATGAGTCAGAAGTTCAGTTCCATGTAAATATGAAAGCGTCTAATATCGGAAAATTATTATATTTGGTGTTTGGGTAAGTTATATAATGAACTATGGAATTATGGAGGAATTTGTGTGAATATGTTATTTCAATAAAATCACCATTGGCAATTTTATGAGGCACGAAATCTCTTCTGCAAATTGATCAGACAAGACATTTCTTAATGAAATCGTCATTATTGACTATTTACTTTTAAATTACTATTTAATTAAATCGCCATAGACAATTTATAAAGGGATTTGAATTCTCTAAAGTAAGGATCTCATTTTAAAAAGTGAAGTGAGGTGTTTCATCTTTAAATCAAGGGAGTGAAAAAGACTCTGCTCCTAATATTATATTATCTAAAGATAAAATGTCTTCGCTTTACTCTCTAAAGTGATATCTTCACTTTAGATAATCCAAACCCTTTATAAAATGGGTGGGTGTGTGTGTATATATTGGGTTTTGCTATTGGCGATTCCCCTATATTTTAGGAAATTCTTTCAAAGCATCATATTTTGGTATATGAGTTTCAAAACCCATATGAAAAAAAAAAAGAATCCCTAATATCAAACATGTATAGAAATACATTGATTGGCCTTTATCAAAAATAAGAAATGAATATGGTGCCAATGGGGTTGATTCACCTACTCAATCTTCCGTTTATTCATCGTTATAATTTAGGTTAGATTTTTGGGTTTCTCTCGTTGGTAGATAATTTGTAAATATCTCAATAAATATTTGATAAGTTCAAAAATATGTTCTGACCTTGACTATGATATAATTTCTCTGAATATCTCATTTAGAGGTTCGTTCATCATTTAAGTTTTACGTACATACCCTCGATTAAGCTCAAGCAACAAATCACAACTGATAAATATTTAGTAGGGTCTTGATTACCATTTTCTGTTTTGGTTGGCTCTCTTAACGTAGTTTTGTAGTGTTTGTTTCATTTTCTATATGTTTTTTTCTATTTTTTTCATTTCATATTAGTGTTGTGTCAACATTTGAGCTGCTTGGTACCTATCCTAGGATAAGAAGGACAAAAACAATAAAGACGACAGTGACGATGTTGAAGACGAGATAAAACTATAGTTGTTAGTGGGGTGCAGAACATAATGATTGATAAAAAGATGAAGATCAAATTATAATTTAATGAAAAATTGAAAAGTGGAAGGGTAAAGATAAAATGTGAAATGTTTAAAAAAAAATTCCCAAAATGAAAATATTTTAAATTTGTATCATAGAAATATGTCTCTAGCATTTTTCCTTTTTAGAGGTATAAAAATTAGCTCAAAAATTATTCTGAAATGAATTTTAGGATTTTTGTCTCTGCCCATTCTCCAAGCATATTTCTACTATCTTCAATATCTCCATATTTTCTTTTCCAAGACATTTACCAAACGCTACTTGATGCTTCTTTCTCTAAAGCATTTTCTACCTATAAAAAAAGTTCAACAGCAAAATTTTTCAACAATTCCTCAACTTTTTGACCGCTTTTATCTAATATATAGATAATATGTATGTTAATCATACCAAGTGACAACCAATCTTTTTGGGGAAATTTAAAATGAGAGATCTTCTTAGTCCCAAAAAATCTAGAAAGAAATGAGATCATTATGATAGGTAGCACAAGATTTCCTTTTACTTATTCTCTTCTATCTTTTGTGGCTGTACACTTTACTTTTTAAACTTAGAAAAATACAAATTGATTATGCAATTCAATTCTTCTATTAAATTTACGTTATTATTTATTGTAACGAAAAATAAATACCCCTTGAATTTTAAATTATATGTAACATGATATTCTAAACTAAATGTGTTGGTTAAATTAACATGAAATATACTTTCAATAGATAAATAAAACTAACAATCAAAATAAATAAATAGTAAAGAATAAAAGAGATAGCTTATCGTGATTAATTACTGATGTTATCCCAATTGACCTCCAATTTGTATTTGCTAATATCTGGATCTATAGATATTTGATTGAGGTGATTCTTGTAGTGTTTGAAAGCTTATTCAATGGTTACAACTTCTATTTATAAGTCCAAAAGCTAATTTGAATGTTTTGAGCCCCAAAATTGGCTTAGAAGTGTGTAGTGGACCGTCCCAGCGGTCTATGACCACCTTGGTAGTGGACAGAGAAGGCCCGAGTTCCAAATTTTTTTAGTTGACTGCTCCAGTCGTGCACCTTGCATCCTACATCAGCAAGAGCGATTTAACCCTATTTGGCCCACTTTTATGTTATTTTTGCTATATTATAAATAGGAATAGGTCAAACATTGTAAACAACTTTTGGCACATTATTTTTAATTTTATCGTCAAACACTTTCTCTTTCTACCCTCTCTCTTCCTCTCTCTACTATCTCTCTAGATTTTGAGAGTTTCCAATCCTTATTTTGGCTCTTGTTTGATATTGCAATTGCACTTTTCCTCAACGTTGATTGTGATCCTCCATGCACTTATGGAGGAGTAATTCTTTTACCTCATGCAAGGATAATTAAAGATTGAGATTGTTCTTGAAATTTTTATTTTAATTGTAATTTATGATTGATTTTTCTCTCACTTTTTTCATCTCTCTTTAATATTGATTGTATAAATTATTGCAATTATATTTTTTAGAGCAACCTGATTGTGTGTTCATACACATTGTGAGTTGTACACAGAAGTAGGACTCCATTGGGTATTTGATCAATTAATTAAATTACATCAATTTGGTAAGGGATTGGAATTAACTTTGTTAGGAGATTAGGTTGTTGTAATTGGTAATTAAATTGGCATAGACTCATAGAATCATGATTATGAATTACTAGTGCATGTGTTAGTCAAACCCTTAGTGGAAATGCGATTGTATAACCATTAAGTAGAATTGCACCATTGTTGTGTGAAAACATAATTAATAAAAGTAACCACTACAATGAATTTATCTTTTGAACCAATGATTGAAGCTCTTAATCTAAATGACTCCTTGTGCAGGTAATTCTTCTTATATTATTTTCTCAAATTAATTTTGCTTTCACCAACTTAAACCCCCCCCCCAAAAATTCCTTGAATCAATTAGAATTCTTTTTGTGAGACGACCTAGGTTTTACTACATTTTTGGTGCAAGCTTAGTATAAAATAAGTTTTAATTTGTTGTGGGTAGCGATAACTCACATCACTTACTCATATGAATCTAGCCTTTGAGGAATTCCCAAATTTAGGCTGGGTTACCATCACTCTCAATCTTTGAATTGAGCATAAGTCACATCCCCTCGATGTATTGCTCACTAGCTTTCTGTTTAGTGGCTTTGTCAAAGGATCTGCCAAATTCATCTTTGACCTTACATAATTTAAAGAAATAATTCCATCATTTAGTAGCTGCTTTACAAAATTATGATGCATACGTATATGTCTCTGTTTTGCATTATATCCTTTGTTATTTGCTCTTGCTATTTTGCTACTTGGCAATCACAATGTATAGATATGGAAGATAAAGGTTTCTTCCACAAAGGAATATTTTCTAAGAGATTTCTTAACCACTCAACCTCAAATCCCGCTAAATCAAGGGTAATAAACTTAGCCTCCATAATGGATCTGGCTATACAAGTATGCTTGGATGATTTCCAAGCGATAGCACCACCACCAAAGGTAAAAATGAGAGAAATGATTTCCCTAATATTCATATACTACCACCTAAAAGCTTTCTAGTTTTTGACAGAAATAATTCACAACGTGATATTAAAACTTCTATATCAAATGGGCAAAATAATTTTTCTCGAAGGGAGCGAACAATTAATTGTTGGATCGAGTGTTTACCTATAGGCTAAAATCTAGAGTTGTTAATTAGTCGGGTGCAACTCTTTTTACTTAAGCCCATTACCAGGTGCCATGATTCAATTTGACTTTGACCCCATCTGGTCTTCCTGACGTGGGATGTTGTCCCACAAGCAATATAAACTTATAAATCAGTGATATTACAGGGCCAAAATAGCTTAAAAATTTATTACAAGAGACGTTAGTAAGAAAAAAAAATTGAATGGGAAAACAAAAATCATGAGGAAAACATATATTAAAAAACCAATCATTTTTCCTTTATAAATTTACTTTGACACAAACATCTAAGTTTTATGATCACCTCAATTTTAATGCTTGAGCAAATGGATAAATTAAGTTTTACCTAAGTTATGGAAGCATGGAGTTGTGTGCTCACCTTGTTTTCATGTTCTCTCACAATTTTCTTATGCTACTACGTACCCATGCATTGAAGATGCTTTGTTAGTAGCATGGTTTCTCATTGATATGTAGACAACAATGCTTGCATGCATCCTGTATTGCAAGGAATGTGAAAATCTCTCTCATATGCAGATTGGTCCTCACCCTTGCAACAAAAGATCAAGTTTGCATGGTCTATAAAAAGGTCAACATTATGCAATTTCTGTTCCTAATCTTGTTGGCAATGCTAAAAGGATTAGGGATGGAACTTAGTTTAACTATTTTTTGGATGTCTTATTATCTTTTTGTTATTTTTTGCCTTTCTTGTATTGCTTCTTTATCCCCTAAACTCCTTGTGTAATCCTGCTCACCTCCATTTGGTTGGTTTGAGCATTTATTCTCATCGGAAAAAAAAAGTTATAGATTTAATTTCTAATTTTAAAAGATGAAATAAAATAGGAATACAGGGTTTTTCACCGTTATAAAACAAAAAAAATCATTGATTACATAAAAACATAACTACATCTTTAATTACCAATTTTCAAAGTTTTTCATTTATAGGGGAAATCGCCGTAACTTACAGCAATTTCATTTTGCCTAGAAATCGCTTAATTACAAAGATTTCAATGCAAATTGAAAATTTTTAGGCAAATTGAAAAACAGTGATTTCTAGGCAAAAATGATATTACAACGATTAAGTAATAAGTACTTATAAAATAATTAGGCAAAAGTCTAGAAATCTTTCAACTTTGACTCATGTGTACTTTGATTTTGTTACTTTAAAAATGTGTAAAATGGTCCGCACAAATTTTTATATAATCGATTAAATAATAAAAAATTAATTTATATTTAAATGTATTAAATTTAAAATAATCTTAATGTAATATATTATATGCTTATAATATTTTGAATAATATTCTCTTAAAATAATCCCTAGATTTTTTATATACACCTAATATTTCCATTTGAGACAACATCAAATGATTAAATATGGTGTGGACAAATTAAATTCTAAGCCAATTATGAATGAATCAAGTGCATGAATTGCAAGTCTTAGTATCAAGACTAAGGGATATTGAAGTTAAAATTTCTGATATCTTGCAAATTGATGCAATTCTTTCTAAACTTCCTTTATCATGGAATAATTTTATAAATAAAGTGATAATTCACGCCTCAAAATCTATATAATCTTCCATTCTTATTGTTCATTTTTCTAATGATCTCACTCTTTTAACAATTTTTGTAACAAGTGGAAATCACTGTAATTTTATTAATGAAATCGCTGTAAGTTATAACGATTTTACCTAATAAAATGAAAAGTTTGCAGATTGGAGTTGGCAATTAATATTCCATTTTAACATTAATGTAAATAATAATTTTTTTTATTTTAAAAGAGTGAGAAAGCCTAGGAATACATTTGTGCCCATGGAAAAAAAGATACCAAATAATTCATATTGTAAACTCTAGTTAGGTGTGCACTTATTTAATAAATATTTTGATTATTATGAACTTAATTAGTGGGAAAAAAATTAATAGCACATCACTTGTTGCCCCGCTAAGAATCAAGTAGTTCTAGTTATCTCAGTACAATGAATCTTTCATGAATTGAGATCCCCAGTTTGGCTGGGAATCATATGCATCAAGCAATAATTTTCATGCCGCAATATCATTACCCTTATCTAATGCAATTTTTTCTAGGGTATATTTGGTTAAAGAGTAAAAATAGTGATAAATTTTTTATGAATGAGATTCATATGTTATTTTACACATAGAATCTATCCATAAAAATTTACACTCATTTTTTACCCTTAATCAAGCATAACCTAAATGTGAATAATATTAAATAGGGCAAATTGCACTTATTCACTCTAAAATTTGGTAAAACTTATTCTAATTCCTTTTATTTGTAAAATCCTTTCAAGTGGTTCTTGATTTTGTAAAACCATTACACTAATCTCCATTAAATTTATAAAACTATTTCACTACTCTCTCTTTTATTGTGTATTGCATATTACATCCAAAGAAGATCAGTAACAAAGAGAAAGTAGCCAGAAAAATTTCACGAGACCGAAGACATGCATTTTCAATATAATTTATCCTATTAAGAGTGTGTTTGGTTGAGAGGTAAAAATGGGGCTAAATTTTTTATAATTAAATTTTATGTGTAATTCTACACATGGAACCAAATCATGAAAAATTTACCCTCATTATACCCTCCAATCAAACATATCATAACTGTTAATAGTAAAAATGGGTCTTCAAGCTTTCTTATAGAAAAAACAACACACATGTACTTCTATAGTAATTGATCAACACATATAATTGTGTCCAGCCTAACTGATAGGGTTCAGAGTTAGGTGTAATATTGCCACATGCACTAGTTCTAGAAAAGATTTACGTCTAAACACCACTGCCTTCTCCTTTTGTCTACTTCTTCTTTTATATATGTGTGACCCTTAATTATTACATTTTATGCTAAAAGTTGTTCATCAATAAGATTTCCAAAGATGATGCCCATGATGGTAGCCACTACTGAATTCAAAACAAACCATGATTATGGGGCAAAGAGATGCTCTTATTTCATTCCCTGTTCCTTTTCGCTCTAGATGAATCCTACATATGCTTTTCATTTCTCTCTCTCGATTCTCGTTTCAAAACGCGTATATATAGATATTCATATAATCATATTCTTCTGCATTCGTTTAAAGGGTATGCAATTTCTTATACTTGATTTTATAAGAAAATGATGAAACAAAGGATATATATAATCGTAAGATATGCTTATGCCATGACCCATGAGTTATTCCAACTTCCACCAGGTATCATATATATTATATTCTATTAAAAGAATCATTAGGCAGTCCCAAATTCCCAATATTGGTTAATTTTTTAAGAGCCTCCATATATAGTAATAGCAAGGAATAAGGAATTTGGACTGCCCGAACTAGAATGTGGTGCTTATTATGTATGCACTTTGTAGTTTAATGTTCACCATACATCTTGGAGATTAATGATTATGAATGATTTAACAATGTATTGATACACTAATCATTATAATACATTGTAATAATTTTTCAATTATAGCTGGACTTTGAAATTGTGATAAAATGCATTTTTTAAAGTGATCAAATTTTTCTTTGTAATCTTAAAATATCTCTAAAAAATCATGTTTAATTTCATGATCATGTAAGCATATAAAACTTTGGTTAATTTCAAGATCAGACAAGTAATTTTAGAATTATTACATTACATCATATATATTTTGAGTGTAACCAAAATTTATCTATATTATCATGAAATATCCCACAAAAATTGTTAATTTTAGGATCTTAAAGATAAATTTGTATTTAATTGCATATCACACATATAACTTTTTTTTTGTACACAAATAAATATAAAAAAACATTATTTACATATATGTCTTTGCAAAATTGTTACAAATATATATATATATATATATATATATATATATATATATATATATATATATATATCCTAGAATGCATTTTAATGGAAGTTGATTTACCCCAAAATCAAATTAAAAGTGGTTGAACTTCCAATGATCAAATTTATGCCGACTTGAAGTTGGTGCACCTGAATCGATTTTACACTACTCAAAATCAATTTAGGGTGCATTAGTTTCCACAAGTCTATACAACCTCCAACGTAGATTGATTTTTGAGTGGTGTGAATTTGATCCAAGCGACATCAACTTCTGCATTGACTCGTCCAATAAATAGAGCCGATAGCTCCTAGTTGACACATTTACTAGATCCAAATAGTCACTAATGTGAAATTGTTGAGTAAGAAAATGGCAGAGTGATGTTACATGCTTGTTCACCATGATGGTGGAATTACAAATACAAATGAGGGAATGACATTTTGTAGTAAGTTTGTATGGTTACCTGTCCACTTATCAATTTATTAGAGTTGCAGGATAAAACACTAGAAGAGTTAGAGAAAAATATATAACAAGCAAATTACAAAGATGACACACACACACACACACATACACACATATAGGATGCTCTTTGCTTTTGGGCAAAATGTTATCCAATATAAAAGTTTCTGGATTTGCAAGGACGATGATGTCAGTCTCATGTATGATTCCCGCGCCTTGTTTCCTGAGGTTTGCATCATTGAGTTATTTATCGAGCTTGTAGACAGTCATTTTAGCTCTGGAGGTTCAGCTCCACGTCCATCATTTGCTTTAGCACCTCATGCTTCCCAGTTCTTTGAAGCGACTCTTGATTCTGTACAAACCAGATTCTCACATAAAATACCACGACAAATGCGTGAAGTTTAGTGGTGGGTGTAATTGAAGTATACATGTTACATATTGCTGAAAGTCGCAAATGTGGGAAATTCAGAAGTACCATGGACTGAACATGTGTATCTTCGCTAAGGTTATGCATAACACCACTCCAAGTTGGAAATATAGTAATATTACCTATGCCCGAATATTCCTCATGGTGGAAACGGATCCAGCAATATCCATCAAAGTGCAAGCATATCGCTGCAATCGAGCTTCAAGTCCAAAGCATCGTATAGGAAAGTGTGGTTGGCCAAATATATAGAAGGGCAAAATTTCTTTTTCTTCCATTCATCTTCCCAGCCCCATACTCACTCATCTGGGCCAAAGCAAAAGTGCCCCTCATTGTGTGCCAAATAATGGCTTTGGGAGGTATCTTGGTCAACGGACGAACCAATTAAGTGAGAAAATAACGAATGAAAACATCTAGAAGGGAACTGCATTCTCAAATGGAGAGGAAGGAGCAACTTGACACGAAGAGGATTAGAAACACTATATGAGCATCATGTGAAGAGTCTTGATAAAGCTTAAACACCCTTTATTGCAGACATGGTCTTACTTAAGACAACACAAGACAATTTGTTGAAAAGTATAATAGCTCTTAAAACAGTAATGTATTTTGGACATCCAAAACATGTGTACATGCCAATTTTATTACCATTGAATTGACTTGTGACCACTCATTCACTCCTACTCATCTACTCTCTCCACCCTTAGATTTAATGAATGTCCACATGACCACCCACTTTTGGATGCTCAATTTTGGAATTCACTTCGAGCGTCCTTTGTGCACCAAAAGATCAGGAGGCGCAGACACATTTTTTTTAGATAAGTAAACAAGGCTCGAACCTCATACATGAGGAGCTAGGAAAAGAACAATACAAAGGGTACATAATATCACAGTTATAACCGCATCAATTGCGACTGCGGCACAGAGAACATATTGTGGATGACATGAAAACTAGAGCTAACAGAAAACCACACCTAATAGAGAACATCAAATGCAGCCACATTAGTTTGATGTTTTTTACATTTAAAACAAAAAGTTTTGCTAACCAATGCCCTAGGAACAATGATTAAGGATATCCAAGAAAATAAATTTTGAAACATTTACAGATATTAAAACTCATTTTTTCAAGATAAAATTTTCCTCTTTTGTTGCCTTGACCATTGTCCTTAAGACATTGGTAAGTAAAATCCCAAAAAATATGATAACTAGAGTTAACATTAATATTCCATAAAGGTTAGACCTGTCAATAAGTGGGGATGGCATCCTAATTAATTTTTCGCAGCAATGAAGCTACGTGTCATATAGCTAAACCCCAAGAGGTATCACCCTTATCTACTCTAACTATTATAATATAAGGAATTTATTAAAAATATTAAAACTGCAAAAATCTAATGAGAAATTGAGTGAAATTATTACATATAATTTCAGGATTTATTAAACCTTAAATGTATCACTTAATAACGTCACAAATATTATTAAAGTAGAATACGGTAATTATCGATTTGACGGGATTGTTACCAGTTCTTTTCTTTTTTTAACAGAGATCGTTATCAGTGTCAAGTGCGAGATGAAGGCATGTTGAGCATTTCCTATGACTACAAACAAGGTCATTTCTTTTTTGGCACAAACAGGGTCTTTATTTAGAGGTTTGGAAAATATGGGCCCAAAATTTTGGAAAATGAATGTAGAAGATGAGCTGATGCTGGGAAAAAAAAAGAATTTTGTGGGCCCTTTTTTGGACTTTTAAGTTTGAATTATGTGGGTTTTCTTTTGGTATGAAAATTATGGGGAGCAAGCCACATGAGTTTTGAGACAAAAAAAAACTATGTGTTTAAGTTTCGAATATGGGCCAACAGCCCCAAAGTATTTTTCTCATACACCACTGAAGGCGTGGAACAATTGGCAAAAAGTAGTTGGCCTCAATTGAAGTGCACCCGGGTTCGAACCCATCCCCCTGACCAAAAAATGTCGGGCTAAAAAAACAAAAGGAGAAGAAATGTAAATAATTTCATGACAAACAAAATGAAAATAATGTTGTCACAATTATAACTCTCCTGCAATCACTAACGACAAAAAATATGCATACCCCAGCATATTGGTCTAGACTCCATACAAAAGGTCTAGATTAAAAACATAAGGAAACTCCGAACCAAAAACAAAAAGAAGGGAACTCACATCTTAACTTAAGAACATAATAATATACTAGCACCCTTTAGATAAAATTGCTATTTCAATATCTAAAAGTGAATGTCTAATTAGGACATATACCCCATTATTATTCAATGTGATGGTGATTTCAAATTTCTCCATTCATTCATCACATCCAAAGATGATAGAATAAGTGTTCAATTAAACACCCACTTTTATGTGTTAAAAATAGCAATGGTCTACTTTAAAGCAGTCAACAGTGATTAACTCATATGATATATGATACTTTATATTTACACGAATTTTATGAAGTCCAATGGCTTTTATTTTTAATATCTTTGCACATTTATATTTTCATTCTACAATATAAATAGGTATAAGAGATATGGAAATACTTTTCCCATACTGCCATACCTAACTGACTATTTCTAATCATCAAGGCACCCAAAAAAACAACTATTTTACCAAGGTATTAAAATATTTTACACCATTAATTATTCAATTATTTTTTTATTTATGCAAATTTTTAAATAATAAATAGAAGAATTAATTATTATAAAATATTATATTAAGATGATAATATAAAAATTAACGTGCAGAAAGTAAAACATTTAATTCATTACAGAAGTGACGTTTGACGTAGTTCTGATTCTCTGCACCAAATGAATGACGACAGTGCTCTGAATTTGCACCGATGGAGCAGGCAAGGAAGCAAACGCAACCCATCATACCACTGATGAGTTCACTGCAACGCCAACACCTTTCCCGCACCAACAAACGACATATACCCTCTTCCCATGCAACCCTTCCTCCCTATCCCCTAACCAGGTGTACTCATCCCCTCCCTACGTGTCACCACTCTCCCTCCCCTTATATTCTCTCTCTCTCTCTCTATACACAAACAAACTAGTTCAACATTCATCCATTTCATTTCCCAATTCCTTCAAACATGGCTGAGCCCCAACAACAACAAAACTACTACCAATACCAGCAGCAGCAGCACCCTTCAGGGAAAGACGCTCCTTCTTCTTCGCAGGTCCTGGTTCTCGCCACCCTCGTCCCCTTCGGGGCCTCACTCCTCATCCTTGCGGGCCTCACCCTCGCCGCAACCGTCATAATCCTCGCTGTCTCCGCCCCGCTCTTTCTGATCTTCAGCCCAGTCTTAATCCCCGCAGCGCTTGTCATCGGCTTCGCCGTCGCCGGGTTCTTGACTTCCGGAGCCTTCGGTGTCACCTCCTTGTCTTCCTTTGCATGGATAGCGAGCTATCTCCGCCGCTCGCGGCTGCAGGGACAGCTGCAGCGTGCCAAGGACCGTGCCCAGGAGATCATGGGTAACGTGGCCCAGAGAGCTAAAGAGGCTGGCGAGAGCGTAATGAGTAAGGCCCAAAGTGTGGCCCAGAGTGAGGCCCAAAATGATGCCCAGAGTGAGGCCCCGAGTGTGGTGCAGAATGAGGAACAGGTTGATACCCAAAATGAGGCCCAGAGTTAGGCCCGTGAATCAGGAAAAGCCCAAGATAAAAACCAACCATCGTCCTGAGTTTTGGGTTTGGCTGCTATGGCCACGACGAGGAGTCTAGAAGGAGTCTCGGCTGAAAAAAAAAAAAGGTTCCCTGCTGAGGGTTCCTGTGTGCCTTCTTTTAATTTTCCGAAGCCTGTTTTTCTTTGTGGGGTAGAGTTTATTTTATGGTTGTCTGAAATACTGGCGCTTAATTAATTATTTATGAATGGTATGTTGTGAAAAGAGTGTGTAGTATGCTTCTGCCAATAAATTTCTGAGCTGCGTGGTTGATTCGAACAAAGCAGTTGAATAAAAGTTCAATATTTACCCAATTACTCCGTGTGACAGATTTTTTCTTGCGTATATGCAATCTAATTTAAGTAAAGAAATTTTTCTTATGGCATAACATTACTCGACACGTAGGATATACTAAGAAAGTTTTTATACTAACAATCATAAGGCATTTCTTAATAAATATAGTGTATTTAATTGACTTGTTTTTATAGGAAAATAGGGATAAAGTATGCACATTTATCACTACCCAACCCCTGTTATTAGCTTTTATTTAGCTAACTTTTTTAGTGGTATCATGTGTTGGGAATGCCACAGTGAAATGGGTCAGCCAAACACACTCGTGTGAATTCAATAACTCAAATAAACTTAATTTAAATATTCATAAATCTAAGGATACACATCTTGGATACAAATCTTAAGAATAAATAAAATTAACTGTTATTTCATCATGATATATATATGTGAGTCAATTTTCCAATGTTAAACAAATGTAGCTAACCAGCCTAACCTCTATCTGTATCTTTATCCCTCATAATTAGCCTCTAGTTGGTTGTGCCATTGAATATTTACACAAATTGCTGATCAAGCTCAGAAGAATAAATTGGACATTTGAATATTGGAAGAACAGATGAGAATTGTAACATGCCCATGAGATCTATCATAAGGGCATCAGCTAAGAGGATTCAAGACAATTTTGGAAACTTGGCCAAATCATTTGTTGAAGAGATGCATCAAGAATTAGCTAAGACTTCTATTAGCAATTATGGCCCAAAATATTATTATTAGTGAATTTGCATTGACAATATATTTCGGCCATGTTGGGTTAAGTCTGATTAATTTAGTTTATTAGTTTATATTTTAAAATGGGTCAATACTTGTTTTATTTTTGTGATTGTTAAATCCAATTGTCATTGTAGTAATTCGGCCTATTCTAGGGTTAGAAAATAAGTTTAACCTAAATAAGAGGTATAAATACCTCCAAACTTGGCTGCACTCTTTCAGTTTTAGTTTGAATAAAATTTTATGGTTTCTTTAAAGAAACTTTGTGCGTACAAGTTAAGTGATTTTCTTACTTTGTTGCATCAGGAAGCTGATAGACAATTGCAAGAGAGTGATTCTCTTGTAATATTTTATTTGATTTTTCATTCCTATCTTTCATATCAATTGTATATTGGGGTTTCTGGGTTTTGATATTCAGGGTTGCATTATCTGTCCTCTATAAATCTCCCACCTTTCAATTATCAAGAGAAGTTCCAATTGAACTTAGCTATTGTAGCACTTAAGAAGCTTACTAATTGGTTGAATTTCATAAACTTGCCAAGAACAACAACCATGTAGTTAATTGTAACCCTTGGTGAATATCAATTAAAGCTTTTCCTATTTTCGTTCATAGTAGATTCAATGTAAGTTCGGTTTCGATATAAGTTCAATGTAATACATATACTAAAACCTACCAGTTTTCTCACCTAATAATTTTAGAGTAGTGTTATTTTGACTCAAATTTTATGAGGGCAGTGTCAACATACTCTCATCATCCTTTAAATTAGATGTGGACCCACTAATTGGCCTCACATCTCATCCAATGATAATATAAATATATCGACAAGTGTCACAAAATATGAATTAAAATAACATTTCTCGTAATCTTATCTTTGGGTTAGACCCTACAGGAACTTTAGTCATGACTGCTCATGCAAACAATATATCCGAACTAATTCTTTTTTATTTCATATACATCACATCAGCAGGAAATTTTCATTCTTACAGCTGTATGGCCGATAGTCTTTCTATAAACTCCATAATAGTTTCTTCAGTATCAAGCATACTAATTCTTACATATTTCGCGCTAACCCCAAAACGTTCCCCATTTCTAGCTAAGATCTTGTGTTGTCGAAGGAAGCTTGCGCAGTCTTCTATTTCTCCTTCGCACTTCAACCATAAAAAACCTGCAACGTAGGCATAATAACAAGAGGGAAAAAAATAAAATCACATCTCCTTGACATAAAAATGTACTAGTTGGATATGCATGTATGAAATTAATTAGTCCCTAGTCAAATTTATCAAAACTCAGAAGGTTATTTACCTGGGTGAGGCTCCGTCTCCTGATTGAAAAAGGTGCAGAATGCAGGAGAAAATTTTGGCAAACTAAACAAGCCATTGCCCTCAAGTGCTTCTCTCAGCTGCTTCCACCTTTGAAGCATGGCGTCATAGCTGTACTTGAAGAAGGAGTCCCCATCTCCGGAGTTCCCTTCTTCACAACTATCAGAGACTGCCTTCAAAACCTTGGCGGCTCTTAGCTGAGAATCTTTGGAGACCCCTATTGTATTGAGCTCAACAAATTTGGTCATCTTCCTGGCCACTTCTGGGTCTTTAACTAGAGCCCATCTACGAGAATAAATTGAGAAAACTTTAAGAAATTAATGTGATTTTAATTATTTTATAATGTCTGAGTTTTATTTCCATCCAATATATTAGACTATGATTGAATAATGTTTCACTGCATCAATAAATAATTTAAATTCTGAGATCCTAGTTATTATAATTGCGAAACAGTTTGAATAATAAATTATCTCAATAATTTGACAATAAATGATTGAAAAATTATGAGTTTCACCTAAATATCCACCCCACCCTAATCATGCCAAGATATGGCTCTCCATATCTTCTTTAATTTTATTAATTTTTTTGGGGAATGAAATGAGAAATTCAAGTTATTTGAGAGTAAGACAAATAATTTGTCTTAAAATATGGCAAGGATGAAAAACAATAATAACCCACAAAATTAATATATTAATTAATAACTAGTATAAAATAAATATTTTATCATACTCTAAAAGTGTTTAAAATTATATCGAAACTAAAAAAAACTTTGAGAAAGTACTATTATCAACTTACCCAATGCGAGTTCCTGCATGACCAGTGCTTTTTGAGACAGTGAAAAGCGTAAGGTCATGATCTGAAGGGTGTGTTATTGGAGTGTACTGCGGCCAATAATAGGCGAGGTCATGAATCAATAGTCCCTGGCTTCTGTTAACCACTGCTTCCCTTGTATATCCATCAGGGTTATTGGGAGAAGTAACCAATTCAATGTAGGGACCATCTTTCACAAAACTCTCTGCATCACCAGCCCATTTGTAAAGGCCTGATTTCTGGAAATCTGTCATTGATGAATATGACTGCAAGCAAATTTCTCACGTAAATTCAATGCTTAATTAACAATGAGCTGATCAAACCAACTAAATGCAGGTAACATGTTTCATTGCAATCTTCAATCTTGAATACAACCAAGATTCTGCGAGGCGTCATATGACAAAGCCAGAGCCATGTTAACAGAAATTGTTGTAGCCACTTGTATTATAAACCTTTGCATTAAATTCTCAGAGGGTACATTGCTGACTTGTTAGTTGTTGCCAAATATATAGTACCATTTTCCCTTCTTTTTTTTTTTTCAAATGAAAAAAATGAATTGAAAGAATATGCATCTAGTTTGGATTGATAATCACTACTGACAGAGTGGAAGCTAGATTTTACTGTCAGGTCAGCACATGTTAGTTTTCTTGTGATCAGGTGTAGGCATGCAAGGGGGTGAGAGGAAGACATTAATGAAAACGAACAAGGAGAAAAGCTGGAAGAGGAGGCATAAAAATTGATCATGGAATGCAAATACGTAAGAAATGCATTGACAGGTTGCATGCCACAACAAACAATATGTGTTCCTGTTTCGGAACATGACCATACTTTCTGCTACTTTTGTTGGTAAAGAATCTCACAAAGTCGAGAAATAGGAAAGAAGAATCAATTTATTAAAGGCAGGCAAGTCCTTGCCCACTGCCATAAACAATCATCTACCTTTATTCTGCAGCAGAGGAGATGCCTAAATAATAGTTTATAATGGGTAATACCACTTTGTTCAGATTCGTTAATGAGCACTAGTATAGAGAAATACTAAATCCTCTCATGCAACCAATCTAGTAATCTTGGTTTCATTAACTATAGATGAACATTACGAAAGGTTTCATCAACTATCTACAAACATTACAAAAATATCAAGTACCTTTTTAGCTTTCAAAATATTAAATGTTTATGCCTTCTCTTTTTTTAAAAAAAATTACAACTTATACTTTGGTTCATGAGCACATGAGAGACGTCTTTAAAATCAAACAAATTCAAAGTGGAGAAATATTAAATTCTCCTAAACAATCAACCTAATACTTTCTTTTTTCATATAAGAAATTAACAAAGAATAATCAATATATATATATATTCATGGCTCACCGAGTAATAGGGTAGTGCAGAGACAACGCTGATTGGTTCATCGGCATCTTTAGGGGACAAAGCATAAAGAGCAGCAAGAAACAGCTGAGAGGAACCAGTCCCAACAACAATGTGGCGACCTTCTGTGATCGCATTGCCCACCAATTTGTGCACCCTCACCACCTCGTCTGCAAACTCAGGCTCCATGAACCAGCAAATGTTTGGCACATCAGAAAAATAGCTCATGGATTGCCACCCTGGGATTGTGATCGTGGTCTTGTCACCCATTTGTCGCCAAAACCTTTCATACATTGTAGGATCTCCACTGCAATATGACATCAACTTTCAACATTAATCAACATCGATCTTGTGTTTAATTAAACAAATAGTATTAGAATTGGAAACTAACCGCATCATAATTATTTCCCGAAAAGTATAAAGGTAGCATTAACATTTTAAGGAGTAGTATATTTTATTAGTCTATTTTATTATTGTTTCTAAATAAAGTTGATAGGATGTTATATCACTGCACCACTTGTTTTTTTTTTTTTTTCAGTTTTTAATTCTATTGAGCATGTAGCAAGTTGTATCGGTGTCACCCTTCCTGTAAAGTGCACAATATGTCTGATCTGACCCATTTAGATTGATTGTAGGGCGTGATATCTAGAATAGAGGGTTTTTTTGTTTTCATATGACATTTGAGTGGTGCATTTACATTAATATAATATTTTAAAAAAAAATCATATAATATGATATTTTTAGTATAGAATCCATCAAAGGCAGTTTTAATACTAAATCCACCAAAAATAAATTCTGTATAAAAAAATTAACACAAAATCTGCTATTAAAGTCAGATCAAAATCTACCAAAGACAAATTCTGGATAAAATAAAAATAACAGAACCTATCATAGATGAATTTTATAGACACTATATATAAGTAAATTTATCCATTTTCTTATATTAATATAAATCACCTATATATAAATTATTTTCTCGAATTATGAAACAAAGTGGTCTTGTACGTGGATGGCCTAGAACAATTTCTTTGCCCTAGAAAAGCATGAAAGAAGCAGGGTAGACTGCAAGAACAGTGAAAGCACTGTGAGGCAGGTAAGGAAAAGATGTAAAAGAAGTGACCTTGTTGAAGAGAAGTGCAGAGTTAAAGACTGCATGGGGTAGATAGGCAATGGGAAAGTAAAAGAAGAAACTGGGGGCCATTCATTATACATATCAGCCAAACAATGATTAGATAGAATGATATGTAGTGTAATGAATCAGATTAAAAAAAAAAGGAATGATAGGTAGTATATAGTATAAGAAGACGATTGCATTTACAATTTGATCAGTGATACATTTTTCTGAGGAAAAATGTTTCTATACAATAACATATGACAAGAAATTTACACCATCATTATTTTATTTTACTATTTTAATTTTGTTGAGTTCACTTGTTTTATCTTTTTGTACATATATACCTATGATGTAATGCTATTGTAAACAAAAATTGTATATGTAACATTACTCTTTATCTAATTGTTCTCTTGATAGTCCTCCTACTTATTAAATTAAATAAAAAAATACTTTTAATATCATCAAAGTATAACAAATTGTTAATATTCTCTTTGTTTAGTAATTAGGAAAATAAATAGGAAGACGCTTCATGAACAAGAATCATGACACTTACAATTTACTACATCAGATCAATGGACTGTAGCATGCTTAACCAAAGAAAGACAAAATACGACAGGGAGTGGACTTTCATTGACACAGGGCCCGCAAAGTGGGTGATTCAGACGACCCATATGAAAATAAGAAGAAAGAACAAAAAACAGAAGGAAAAAAAAAAGACATTTTCTTAAATAAAAGAAGAGATATATGTATAGAAATATTATTTATATAACTTTTTTAAGACATATTTAAAAAAAATATTGATTATTATTTAAATATTAATTGAAAGAAAAATTATAACACTGCAAAGTGTCACTTTGAAAATATCTAAAAAACTGTCCAATGTTGAAGGCATATTAAACAATATAATTTGTATAGCTTTTTTGAGATCTTTTAAAAAATACTATAAAGTAATTCTGAATCATTAGTTAAAATAAAAATTAAGATTCACTCTTAACCAATATTTAAAAGCACGACATCTCTTTAAAAAACTATATAAATAAGATTTTTTTTTAAAAGTATTCCTTTATTATCTGGAAAAAAAAAAAACATACACACACAAGGTAACATTTCTCTTTAAAAAGCTAATACAGGCCAGTGATTCACCACTGGGGCGGCTAAAAGTTGTAAAGATCTTTCATCACAACTCAAGGCGCACTTCCATATACAATAGTCTTGTGGTCATGGCAAAACGCCACCAGAAGGGAGTCTTCATGCAGTCATGGTCAACGGCCACGTGGCCCCCGCCAACTTCTTTGGTAACAGGTATTCTTCTTCCAAGAACGATTATGTTACGCTATATTGCTCTTAAAGCCACCACTATAGTACCGTCTCTAGCTTTTTAGCAGTTTGAGGTGGACTACCTTAAAGACCATAATCATCTTGTTGTTGGTCAAATGTCAATAAGAACCGCCCATGGTGCTACGTTTAGACACTAGCACCGCACAAGCTAGTAGTACATTGTCTATTGCTGCTAAAATATCAAAACAAGGGTTGTCTAAAGCTTATTAGTAACTACTGTAGGGTTTATGTTAATGTTAGTAATTAACAATTAATAACTCCCTAAGATGAAAATAGATACTATTGTTCCTAGAAAAATATTATTTATACTATTGAATATGAGATATAGATTGACACTTTATTCAATATTGGATGAATGTAGATTCATTTGAATGATTAATATCTTATTTCATAATAAGTGATGGGTGAATTGATATGATATCGGCAAGAGAACAAATATCACGACTCATTGTTCCTATCTTCATTGAACGCCCAACCTCTACGTTAATTCCCCTCCAACCAACTTCCGACCCTCCAACTCGGGAACAGAGAGCTGACAAAACACCGACATTAAACACGACGCGTGGTGCGCCCCATTAGCATCTATATTCACAAATGAGCGAGTCCCAAAATGCGATACCAATATAGTACTATGTTGATTGAATAATACAGTAGCAACTATCTTCAAGGAATAAAAAGATATATATCATTTGTAAATTTGTTGCATATAAATTATCTCTAAACATCTTTAAAAATAATTCCATGTGTTCAACATATCGAACCCCACATAGGCACATACGTTATTAAAAGGAGCAATATTTCAATATATAACAAGTTAAAAACCTCGAAACAGAAATTCAATTTTTTATCACTAAAATGAACATATCTGATACAAGCAATCGACTGTACTCTTCTTTTCGTGAACATATAAAAAAAACACACATTTTCATACAAAGAAGATGCGTTTTGTTTTCTAACTTCTCTGACATTTTATCAAAGGAAAATAACGTTAGAGACGACGAGTTGTCCCTGTCTTCCCCAGGAACAAGAGCAAGAAGCAAAGCACAGTACGAAAGACGTAAGCCCTAGGCCAAGAAACAGAGACGGGAAGATTTTTTGTTTCTACATATTTCTTTGGTAGTGGTTTTTTTTCCCCTACATTTAAGTAAGAGAAATGTCACTTCTACATAATAGTTGCCATGAAATATGAACCACGGTACTTGTGTAGACCTCACCCTCCATTTAAGGAGGAAGGAGAATATGTTGACATAATGTCTCATAAATTATAATATTTCAAAATTTGACTGCATTGAAGTATGTAAAAATGAAACAAAATAAATTTATCCGCAATTAAATAATAAAATTGTAATTATAATATAAGATAATACACATTTATATGAATACACAGTCATCCAAATAAATAATAATTTAAAAAAAGGTGAAATTCTTTTTAATCGTAAAATATATATACTGCCAGAAAAAAAAATCACTGACATCAGCTTCACCTTGTTTCCTGGATTTTTTTTTTCTCGGTTACTAGTTTCCTGTGCTTGTTATCGGTGAATTAACTCTCCCTCCCACCATAAAATGACAATCATGCCCATCAAGCAAAATCATGAAAAGATGTTCACTGTAGAGGAGTAAGCTCAAAAGGAATTCTCAAAAAGGGTTGTGAATGAATCATGATATGCCAGAAAATCTTCAAATGATGCTTCCCTCACCCACACAACATTAAAATTAGCTAAGCTGGCAACCTTGATACAGAGACATTTTGATACGATCAAGGAAACAGACAAACCAACCAAAAATGAAAACATGTATGTTTCACTTACTGGTCGAGATTGATCACTTTTCCCTTGTCTCCTGGATGATCTGCACGAGTCGAGTTAACCAAGGACGAAGATATAGCCAAACGAGATTTCTGGACAACATGTCCTCCCTCTCTTTTAACTCCACAATCTGCTATCATCATTTTCTTCAAGCCGTGTTCTTCCTCAGATTCGTACACCATTCTTAGTATCAGACTCACATTCAAAGCCAGGGATAGCACCAGGACATGCCTCAGGGAGAACATAGTTTGATTTGCCATCATTAAGCAGGAGCAGAGCAAGCTTTTGTGCAGGAAAAGATGCGTATATGATGTATGGAAGGGTGTGGCATATGTTTTATAGTGCTTAATTTCCTCTATGAAAACCGAGGCTATAGTAATAAAACAAATTCTATATTGTCACAAAGCCTTTGGTGGAGAAGTTACAAGATGAAAGGCTTCAGTCGGTCAGGGCCAGGAATCCCGCGACCGTTATTGTTCTGAGAGCATATTTCTAACATAATAATAATAATAATAATGTAAAATAAGGATTAAATACTCAAAGTAACAGCTTTATGGAGCAGGGAATTTCGGAAGATATTTTTCGAATTCCTGAGAGATGATATCAAGAGCCTCGTACTCAGAACAAGAAGCAGAGAGTCCGGTCTTCAAAAATTTTCTGACTCGCTTGGTTGGAGGAACATAAGTGGCAATGAACAAAGCAGAGAATATTATGGAGAGGGAGGCCAAACAAACACAAAGTTGCAAACAAATCCCACCTAATAATAATAACAATAACAATGCATTTTATAATTTAACATTTGTAACTTGCTAAAAAATGAGGATGTGGGTTGTGGTTTGCGGGTGGGGGGCAAGGCTAATAAGCAGTAGAAGTAATGATATCACAGTAATCAAAAAATCATGAGGTAGCTTTACCGGGAAAATCACAGCTTTTCGTGCTGGATCTTGAAAACAGTACTAAAGCTCTAATATACAGGTACCTGGTTGATATTATAGACGCAGAAAGCTTGCTCTCCTTATATTCTCTGAATCAAACAAGGTCCACCGTATGCACGAGAAATGTTTTGGTGTAATTTTTATGGTGTGCTCTTCTCTTGTCACTAAAAAATATATGTATTATCATTTAATTTTCTTAGCCCGTACCCGAAAAAAAAAATTCTTAGCCTAAATAATCTAATTGATATTTTAATTTAATTTTTTCCAGTATAAATAATTACCTTTAATGTTGTCTTTTATGTGTGAGAATGCAACATTTGGTTTTCTTTTAACTATTATATGAAATATATATCCACCACAAAAAAGTATATGAAATTTGTTGGATATTTGACTATTTTGGTCGACTTATTTTTCAGTTACAATCTTGGAATTTGATATGTTGAGATCCTTTGGTTAAAATTCTGAAAAAAGAATTTCTTCTGATTCTTCAAAAACAAAAGTAGAAGCAAAAAAAATTTATACATTCGGATAAATTGTAGAAATATTTGTTATTATAATTAAAAGTTATTAAATTATTTAGATAATGTAGATATAGAAGTAATTTTATGAGTAAAATTACAAATGAGGGTATGAAAAGTTACCTCCTAAGAAAGATGTTTGGATTTTTCAATATTTTTTGCACACGAGTTTTATTTATATTAAACTATTTTTATTTTTATTTATTTTAAACTAAATATAATTAATAAAAATTTAAATAAAATAAAATCAATTCTTTAATATTTTATATTTTTTATGCTATGTAATATTTATTGGGTTTATTAAAATAATTATATATATATATATATATATTATGGTTATTGAGTTATGTTGAATTATAAAATAATATACACACAAAATAAAATGTAACGCAGAACAATTAAATTATTGCAACTATGATAGTGAAAATAGGTTGAGCGGTGAAAGTGAATAAGTGGAAATTACTTTTTGTCTTTTCATAAAATATGTGAGGATAAATTTAGAATCTAAATAATTTCAAAAATCAATAAAAAATATTCTCTCATTTCTACTACTTTTACTAGAAGCATGTAGGGACCAGCTTCTAAAAAAAGTAGAGAAAAACTAATTATTTTTTATTATTGGTTTTTTTTTTTAGAATCACAATCAAACATGATAAAAATTGTAGAAGTACTTTTGTTTTTTTGAAAAAATTTAAAAAGAAATACCTTTTTCTTCCTCCTAAAAGCTTATCCAAATATTGATTAGAGATTGATCTACTATAATTTCCATATTAGTGATATTAATTAGGGTTCTTCTATGGTATCCAAGCTAAATCTTGGTTTCAAAATTAAACCCTTGCCTACATGGACCAATAAAAATCTCTATATAATTTGTAATAAATATATTAAATATTTTTTTTGGTAAAATTTAATTTTGTAGAGTAGTACTTAAAGAAATAAAATTATAACATGAGTCATTAACTTTTGTAAAATATAGCTTTTTCCTTGAGAGATGATATTATTACACTTTTATTCATTCTATTTCTAAAATCTAGACTAAATTTTCAATCCAGTTCTAGATTTATAGGAAGGGATAAATTAATTTCAATTTAGAAAATTTCATGTTAATCTCTCAAACTTCATAAATGGATACAAGTTAATTTCTCTATCAAATTGTTATCTGAACTAGTAACAAAAATGTCCACATATTCTTAACTTGCTGTGTACCTGTCAATTTTATGGTGGGTTATAACTTGTCTCACTTCTTTATTTTGCATTCTGATAGAACCAATAACAACTTAAAATTAAAATTTTTCTTCTAAGCATGGAGCTATAATGAGAGAGAAGATGAAGAAGAAGGACTAAACAACTTCATTTAAAGGAATGAGGCAAGTTAGTACCTATCATGAAAATTAACAATATACGTAAATAAATTAACAGTACACATAAGTAAATTAAGAAACACAGCCAAATGATAGTTTTATAATACATTTTATTAGTAAATAATTCTTCAATATATTAAATTCTTTAGAAAAATATTTTTAAAAGTAATTATAACAAAATACTAACAAACTTGTGCAACGCACATGTATTATATGAAGTAAATAATACAATGCCAGCGCATGCATTAATTAAAACATTTCAAAATAAAATTTTAATTCTTATAACGTTCACGTGCACTTATGTAAATTTTAATTCATAGAGGTTTTATTTTTTAAAGACTAATTGATAAATTCTCAGTCATTTGAGTTTTAATTTCTTTTCTTTTAACGGGCATTTGAGTTTTGATTTCAAGTATCACATCTACATTTTTTGTGTCAACTTATATTTTTTATAATTATTTCTTATTAAAATATTTTTAAGAAATTAAAATTTAAATAAATTATAATCGACATATTATAAAGATATTATGAATATCAAAACCCATATAATAAAAATCATGTTCTTAGTTACATAGTAGTTTTTGTAATTTTTTGTTGGATGTTTAAACTGTTAACTTGTTTTGTCACAAAAATAAATTGTTTATTTGTTTTATTAGAACAAAAGAATAATTATTCTTATATTTTACTCCATAGTTTTAAAATATATTTATTCATTTTTAAAATATTCAATTAAAAAAATATGAGATCATGAATAAATATAAGAGCGCCTTAAATTAAAAAAGAAAAAGAGATAGAGAACGAAAACAAGATAAATATTTCTTTATAGGTTTTTCTAACTAATATAATTAGGGTATTAAAAATAGTAACCTTTTTAAAAATTTTGATACACCTATTATTTTAAAAATTTAAAAAACTCATTTTTCAATATAAAATTTATCACATCTTATTCCTTGAACCCTTTTTGTTAAAAATTTATTTTTTATATACTGACATTGTAAAAAAATTTTATACTATTAATTAATAGAATTTTACTAAAGTGAAAAATTATAAAAAAAGATAACTATATATTATCACTGTCAAATAGTGGCTTGCTTTATGCCATCACTTTTGATTATTAAATCCATCGAAAACATAAAGGAAACCCACCGAAGCAATTGCGGTTGGTGAATTATTGCATGGAGGCTCTTGAAGCTGCTATAAATAAGAGGGATGCAAATGGAGCAAATCATCCCAGCTGAAGCAATTCCGCTTTAAGAAGAAGCAATATTAGCTTCTTGCATGTAGAAAAATAGAGAATGTGTGTAAAAAAGTTTCAAGAGTGTAGTGTGAGTATACACTGGGGTTTTGGATATATTCTCAGGTCTCTATAATACTACAAATTGTAGTAGAATAAACCTCACTTGGGATACACTATATTGTAATTGCTCTTTAAATATAGTGGAATATTTTTTAGAGTTTGACCCATGGTTTTTCCCTCAAAAAATACAGGAGGGTTTTCACGTTAAAATTTGGTGCAGTTCTTTTATTTATTTTTATTGGTATGAATAGTAACAAGTGGGTCCTACTATAAAGTACTATTCATATGTTTTATCTTATCCGTTACTCTTCATAAATTTGGGCATGCTTCCGCTACAACCATAAAGTATTTATTACACTTGGGGTGTACCCAATTTTGATATTTCTTAACAAGTGGTATTAGAGCCACTTAGTTTCAGATCCAAGATGTCAGTGCTAAAATTTGAAATGGAGAAGTTTGACGGGTCTAATGACTTTAGAATATGGAAGTTAAAACTTAGGTATTATTAATCAGAAAGGTCTTGCAAAGGTGTTGTAGGCAAAGAAAAATTGCCGAAGTCATTACCTGATGACAAGAAGGAGGAGATGATGGTCAAAGCACTAAGTACAATACAATTGAGTCTTGCGGACAATGTTCTGCAAGAAGTCATGGAAGAAGAAACTGCGATTCACTATGGAAGACTTTGGAAGAAAAATATTTTGTAAAGACCTTATCCAACAAGCTTTATCAGAGAGAACGTTCACATTCGAATATTCAGGAGGAAAATCAATGCAAGACCATATAAACGCTTCAAGGATGATCTCCAATGTTAGAGTAGCTGGAATTAAAGTAGAAGATATTGATCAAGCTATGATCTTGTTGACTTCACTACCTCCATCTTATGATAATTTATGTGATACCATACTTTATAGTAGATCCATATCTCAATGAAAAATGTCAAAGAATCACTGATGATAAAGGAGTATCAGAAGTTAGTATCCGAACCCAATGTCGAAGGTCTTGTAGATGAGTTGTTCGTGACAAGATGGCGTAATCAAGAAAGATGATCAGGAAGCAAAAGAAAGGGAAGATCAAAGTCCAGAAAGCACAAATTTGTGAAGTGCTTTCATTGTCACTAGACGGGACATATCAGAAGAAATTGCCCAAAAAGAAAGGAGAAACAGGAGATCCTTCTAGCATAACAATTGAAAGTCCTAATGATAGTGATCTTAATGCTTGTTTCGCCTTGAGGATTCACAGTGACATTGGAAATGAGTAGATCTTGGATTCTGGCCTATCCTTTCACATGACACCTAATTGAAGTTTTTTCTCATCTTATAAAAGGCAGGAGTGAAAAGTCAGATTAGGAGATAGAATTATTCCAATTCCTGAAGGAGATGTGTAAGTCAATTTGGATGATGGTATGGTACTAAAAGGACGTTTCAAGCATGGTATGTACCGAACTGGTAGAAATCTGATCTCGTTGAGTGCCCTAGATAATCGGGGGTACAAGTTCACTAGAAAGAGTGGTTTCTTGAAGGTACTCAAAGGCTCAATAGTGGTATTGAAAGGAAAGCTACAAGGCGGAATCTATCTATTGCTAGGAAGCACAATCGATGGACTCCGTTGTTCTATCTTTTGAAAGAAATGATGATGGTACACGATTATAGCACATGCGGCTTGGTCATATGAGTGAGAAGGGAATCACCATACTTGCTGGTAGAGGCCTATTGAAAGGCTTGAAGAATTACAAACTTGGTTTATGTGAAAACTATGTATTTGAAAAGAAAACGGGTGAAGTTTAGCTAGCAAACACAACAGCAAGGAGATATTGGAGTATGTCCACTCAGATGTTTGGGGTCTAACCCTTAACTCTTAGGTGGAGCTCGCTATTTTCGAACTCTAATAAATGATTATTCCAGAAAAGTCTGGATTTATTTCCTGAAGAAAAAAGAAGAGGTGTTCAAAAAATTCAAACAATGGAAAATCATGGTCGAGAAGCAAGCCGGGTGGTCAGTCAAAAGATTAGAATGACAATGCCAGAATTTTGCTACAAAGAATTTATGGAGTTCTGCAAAAATGATAGTATAGTGAGGCACCATACTATACCAGGAACATCACAACAAAATGGAGTTACAGAATCGATGAACAGAACACTTCTAGAGTGTGCAAGATGCATGCAAATCAACATAGCACTTCCCAAAATATTTTGGGCTAGGCGGTTAATACAGCTGTATATCTGGTAAACAAATCTCTATCAACTACTATTGATCTGAAGATTCCATAAGAGGTGTGGTCCGGTCGACCTCGTAAACTATTCTGATTTGAAGATATTTGGTTGTCCTGATATGCCCATGTAAGTGATGGTAAACTTGAGGCCAGGGCAAGAAAACGTATATTTCTAAGGTATGCACAAGGGGTAAAAGGCTACAGACTGTGGTATCCAGAGAATAAGTTCACCCAAAATCTTTGTCAGCAGAGATATCACTTTTGATGAGGCACCAATGCTAAATCAAAAAAAGGAGTCTAACTTAGATGCGGCAGAAATAGATCATGGTGCTAAGAAACAGGTGGAGCTGGAAATTAAATGTGGGAAAGTGAAGCAAGAAAAAGATGCAATGGATTAGCCAAGTACTTTAGGGATTGTTCAACCTAAAGTAGAACAACAAGATGAACCTGACTATGAGGATGGTGATGAACAAATCAAAGAAGTAAGGCCATATAGTATTGCTACTAGCAGAGAAAGGCGAGAACATCAGAAACTAAAATGATATTGGATTCTAATGCTTGTGCACCTGACTCATTAGATGCAGATCCTATAGCCTTTGCCTTGGCTATGGTGGATGGTGTAGTTGAAGATGAACCATATACCTACATGGTGCAATAGAAAGTAAAGAGTTGAAGCAATGACTGATAGCAATGAATGAGGAGATTGAGTCTTTAGAAAATTAGATGTGGAAGCTGGTACAACTTCCAAAGGGAAAAGAGTAGTTGGCTACAAATTGGCATACAAAAGGAAATAAGGAATCCCTGGTACTGAGCTTCCAAGGTTCAAGGTGAGATTGGTAGCAAAGGGTTATACTTAGAAGAAGGGTGTTGACTTCCATGAGTTTTCTTTCCTGTGGTGAAGCATAGCTTTATTCGAATCCTATTAGCTATTGTGAGTATGTTTAACTTAGAGCTTAACAGCTCAATGTGAAGACGACATTCTTACATGGTGAACTAGAGGAGCATATCTACATGAGTCAACCAGAGGGATTTGTAGTTCCTGGTAAGGAAAACCAAGTTTGCTTGTTGATGAAATCATTGTACGGCTTAAGCAATCCCCAAGGCAGGGTACAAAATGTTTGATGCATTTATTATTGGTATTGTATATAGTAGAAACTAATATGATAATTGCATATACCAGATGGTTCGAATTTATTTGTTTTTGTATGTAGATGATATGCTAATTGCAGCTCACAACAAGGCTGAAATTAGTATGTTGAAAAATTAGTTAGGAATTGAGATGAAAGACCTGGGTGTTGCAAGGAAAATTCTTGGAATGAAGATTCGAAGAATGGCATAGTGAAGGTTAAGCTTGACACAACAAAGCTATGCTATGAAAGTGCTACAATGCTTTAATATGGATCAGTCAAATCTATTAGCACTCCATTAGCTGCACATTTTAAGTTATCTTTGAAGAAATGTCCAGAAACGGAGGAGGAGGTGGAGCACATGTCTTATATATCTTACTCTAGTGCAATTGGCAGTCTCATGTATGCCATGGTGTGCACTAGATCGGATCTTTCACATGGAGTAAATGTTGTAAGCGATTTATGAGCAAACCTATAAAGATATATTGGGAAGCTGTGAAATGGATCATGCGGTATCTGAGAGGTTCCACCGATGTCTATTTGGTATTTGAAGGTCTGAAGAACTGAAATTGTGCGTTATGTAGATTCTGATTATGCAGGTGACTTGGATAAAAGGAGGTTATTGACACGCTATATTTACAGTCTTTGGATGTACTATTAGCTGGAAGGTGACATTGCAATCTACAGTGGCATTGTCAACTATTAAGCTGTATATGGTGTTGACTTATGCGTTAAAGAGAGCATTTGGGTATATGGTCTTTTGGATAGTTTTGGGTTGAATCAACATGCACCAATTGTAAATTGTTATAGTCAAAGTGTCATTCATCTAGTCAAAAACTAGTCTATCATAAAAGGACAAAGCACTTTGATGTTAGACTTCATTTTGTCAAATAAAGTATTAATGGTGGTACCTTTGGTTTAGAAGATAGCTATAGCTGAAAATCTAGTCGACATGATGACAAAATTGTTGTCGATTGACAAGTTTAAACATTGCTTGGACTTAGTCAATATTTGTAGAAGTTGAAGGATGTTGCAAAATGCAAGCCAAGGTGGAGAATTTTCAGAAAATGGCTTGCTTTATGCCACCACTTTTGATTATTAAATCCATTGAAAGCATAAAGGAAACCCACCGAAAGCAATTGCGGTTGGTGAATTATTGCGTAGAGGCTTTTGAAGCCTCTATAAATAAGAGGGATGCAAACGAGAAATCATCCAAGCTGAAAGTTCAGCTTTAAGAAGAAGCGTGTTAGCTTCTTGTAGTGTTAGAAAAATAGGGAGTGTGTGTAAGAAGTTTCAAGAGTGTAGCGTGAATATACACTGGGTTTTGGATATATTCTTTAGGTCTCTGGAATACTACAATTGCAGTAGAATAGAGTCTCATTAGGGATACACTATATTGTAATTACCCTTTAAATATAGTGAAATATTTTTGAAATTTAACCCGTGGTTTTCTCTCAAAAATTATAGGAGGATTTTCCACATTAAAATTTGGTGTGCAGTTTCTTTATTTATTTTTGTTAGTGAAATAGTGACAAGTGGATCCCATTATGAAGTACTATTCACTTGTTTTATTTTATCCATTACTCTCTATAAATTTTGCATGCTTCCGCTTACATCCATAAAGTATTTATTACACTTGGGGTTGTACCTAACTATGAATAATTAGTTAAATTTGCAACCAAGATTAAATCATGGAAAAACCCGTTTTGTTAAAAAATTTGTCTTTGAAACCAGATTTAATTTGGAGTCTTATGCATGAAGGGTAGGATTTAATCCTACGCACAGTACACTGTCCTTAAACCCTTAATTGATTTGCAAACTATTAATAACCTTTCAAAATATTCATTTTTATATTTATTCACAACAAAATTTAAAAAATAAATTGGTACAATTTATAGTGTCAAAATATTGTGTTAACAAATGTCAATTAAATTAATATTTTTTTATTCAAAATACAATATTTCACAAATAATAACAAATTTAAACTAAATATATAATAAAAATTTCTTATGAATTATAAATATTTACAAATAAGATAAAAATTTATTTTGATATTTTTTACAAAATAATCAAATATAAAAGATACATGATTTTCACAAATTTGGTACATATCTCATATATGTTCAAAATAAGTTAACTTTATAATAACTTTTATTTTAAATAAAATATAAAGAAATAAAAGCATTAAATGAAATAAAATATCTCATAAAAAAAACTCATGAAAAATTTACAATTAAGACAAAAATTATAAATATTATATTTTGACTAAAAGGGATCCCTCCTACCCTCTAATGGACTAACTCACGGTTCTCATTTGGGTTTTACATATTTTTTAATTAAAAAAATAAAATTAATATTATTTTAATTTTTAAAATAATTTTTATTATTATGGAATTATAACATTCTTTTTAATAAAAAATTTAAAATTAATATTTTCAAATATACAATTATTTTGAATACATTTCTTAATAAATTAAATTAAAATAAATATTGTTATACAATTTTTAAAACAAAATGTAAAAATTAAAACAATTAAATTGAAAAATCAATTCTTTTTTTATAAAAAATTACATTCATAAAATTAAAAAAATAATTAAATATAATTTTATTTTGTTTTTAACAATGCATAATTAAATATTATATAACTAAAAAATATACTTGAATGATTTAAAATTGTTACTATATGTCACAAACTCTTTTGTAGTAAATTTATTGATTATTTAACCAAATTAAATAAAACTTTTTTATAAACCACAAAACTAAACCCAATAAATTAATTCCTTAACTCTATTTACATGACCACTTTACACCACATCATAATCGTGCTAAAAATTTCCTGTATACATGTCTTTCTAATCCTCAACAATTATATTGTGCAATATTATGCAGCTTCATTATGCGCGCAAGCTTAGTCCTCAAAATCGCGGGCCACGTATAATTGCAAAGTGAGCCTGAAAAGTTCGCTCTACATCCTTTCGTTGTGCTTCTTGATATTGTACAAATAATTTTTGCTTATCACCTTATGTGTGCGGGATTGTTTTGACAATGTTGCCCAGTCAGGATATATACCATCTGTTAAATAGTAACTCATAGTGTAATTGGTGCCATTAATTGTGTAATTTACCTCTGAAACACAATTGTTCAGAACTTCATCAAATACTCGGTGAGCAGTCTAACACAATGATATCGTTGTTTGAACCAGGAACTCCAAAAAACGCATGCCATATCCAAAGGTCAGATGAAGCCACAATTTCGAGTACTATGGTTGCAACCCCATGGTAACCACTCATATACATACCTTTCCATGCTCTTGGGGTTTTCACTGCATGCAGTCAATGCTATCCATCATGCCAGGGAAGCCATGAACCTCCGCCATTTGTAAGGCGTTGTGCATCATTTGAGTTTGATTTTTGCAAGTATTCAGTTAAAAAACTAAGATCACGCCTTCGACAAACTTCTCTAAGCACTCAATTGATGTGCTTTCGCCTATCCGTACATAATCATCAACTATATCAGCTGATACTCCATACGCTAACATATGCATGGCAGCGTGCATTTTTGCAACAAGGATAAGTCTTTCCTACTGGCTTGTAGCATCGACCCTCTGCGGAAATATTGATCAACATGAGAGTGGGCATCCACTATATGAAGGAAGACATGTCTTCCTATTTGGAACCTTCGTTGGGATGTCTCAGGAGGATACACCGAACTAGTTTTCATGTCCTGCTTCACAATCTCTATCTATTCACCTATGGGAAGTGGAGGACGAGCTTTGCCCAAACTTTTAAGAATGAGTTGTTGTAATTGACGCTCCTCTGAGCCATCGAACAAAAATTCTTCAATTCAATCATCCAAAGGCATGTTATTGGATTGGTCTAAATCATTGTACAAAGTTTCACTAAACAAGTTGTCAAAAGACATGTTATTGTAACTGTCAGAGTTTCTGGCTATTTGTATTAATGGATATTTCAATGGTGGTTGAAAGGAGCTAGTGAGTGCAGATTAGAGTTAAGGCTTTTGATAGGAGGAAGAGCAAATATATTGTGAGGAAATACGGAAGAATGGTGATCCATATTTATAAGTCAACACATAACAACTAGTTTTGCAACGGCTAATTTTGCAACGGTTAGTTTTACAACAACTAGTTTTAGAATAATTAGTTTTATAACAGCTAGTTTTAGAATGGTCAATTTTGCAACGGCTAGTAGTACAATTATATATTTGAATAAACTTGAATGATTTTTAGAATTAAATGATAAAATTATAATTATAAAATACAATAAATTACCACCAATATCACATAATTGAAACAACCATTTGTTCTACTATCACAATCAACTCTTAATTAAAAACACAATACATGATCAATGACGTTGTATAATTTTAAATAAACATTAACTCTACTAATACAATCAACTAAAATACTTTGCTATATTTTTCTACAATCTTCTCATAAATAGATCGTTATTTGTCAGTCATTGTTGAGATGTCTTTATAAAATATTTCCATGTCTCTTTCCTTTTCCTTATCCCTTGGCTTCTTTTTCTTGATTGCTATCATTATTTCTTTAAACACCCTCTCTTTTCTCTGTCTTCTAACTCCATTTCCTTAGCATTCACATGTCTCTTTATGATAGATAACTTCTTAGCAGTAATAGATTTGAGCATGTTAATGTCTTCATCATCATCCTCAAGGGCTTTTGATTTTCCCTTACCTTTCTCTTGGATTTTTTGGTTCCTTGTGGACAAACTAGAGACTCCACATGAACATCCCCACCCACTAGTATTTTTGGATTTAATGAGGATGAGTACGATCCAGAAGCACCTATCTTTGTTCTCTTGGAACCCCTGTGTGTTGATTGGATTCTCCATTTTGTTCCTCCGAAGCATATTCCATGTCATTTAAGAGTGAATTTCTTCTTCAACCTTTTGAAATAGAGTTGATGAGCCAATTTCATTATATCGTCACTATTTGAACCACTCATAATATTTCGAGATGCTTGATCGTGACAAGCACCAAATACTTGAACCATCTCGTTGATCTTATGCCATCGTTTCTTGATCCCACCTGCCCTTCTTTCATGTTAGGGTTGTTTTCCAAGCAATATGCATGGATCCTGTTCCAAAATGTGTCACCCTTTTGGTCAATACCTACTATAGAATCCATTGATACATTCAACCATGCACTTATCAACAGCTTATCCTTTTCCCATTGCCAGTTAACACTCTCTTACTTGCGATCTTCAAATCCCTCATCATTGAGGTCGATATCATCCAACCCACTGTGGATGGAAAACTCTGAATGTCGTGAACTTGGAGTTGAATTTATTGACATTTGATGAGATGAGTCATTTGACCCACCAACACCAGCTGATCTCAAAGGAGGAACACGATTTGGGTTTGAAATGAGAAAGATAGTGGAGTGCCCATATTTCCTAACAATGAGTTAAATGTAGAGGGAAATGAATATTGAGGTGTTTGTCAATTTTGAGTGTGTGGAAAAATAGAAAAATTAATATTGGAGGGAATTTCAAAATTGGAATTTTAAATGTTTTGGTGGTTTTGATTTTGAAAAGAATTTGGAAATTTTGATTTGTGTTTTGAGGGTTTGAAGATTGAGAATTTTGAATATTTGGATTTTGCAGGAAACTTGAATTTTGCAAGTAGTTAAGAAAGGAATTGAATTGATTTGGATCCATTTTTTTTATGAGTAGAATTTATGTGGGAAAATTTAGAAAATATTGGAAGAGATTATAAAAGAATTATGAAGATGGAAGTGAAAATAGATGATATTTATAGACTAAAAATTTTAACCGTTGCATCCATGACTCTTTCCAAATTTCAAAAGTTGCAACAGCTAAGCATTTTACATTTAAAAACAAAAAAAGAAAGCCACATGATGTGTTGTGGTTGGTAGAATAAAGTCCCCATTCAAAGGGACTTACTTGCTTTAAACCTTAAGTCGTGTCCCACCTTCTTCTCCTCTCGTAGGACGGTCCCTCATTCCCTCTGACATGTAAGGGATAGGGACGAGGTGCTTCCTGCATTGGAAATGGTCTAAGTTCAAATCTCAGGACAAATAATATAATTTTTGAAGAAAAAAAAGAAAAAAGACACATTAGAGGTGGGATATTTAATCTGTTGAGAGTTGTGAGTTGAGACATAAAATTGGGCCTATCCCATTATTACTAACGCAACGATAAAACTATGAAGAATGATGTTATGCAAGGTACGAACAATATATAACTCGAGCAATAAATTCTGAATGTTTACGCAAGTCCTTGAAATTGGCCCACTGAGGTCCCATTCTTTGGGCATCGATCAAATGAAAGCTTCGTGCTTTTGTTGTTGTTGTCTCTTTTAAATCCACCCCTTCTTCTTCCTTCCATTCTATCACTCTCAGGAATTATGATGAAAGAGATAAGACAACTACATTCCTAGAGAACAAAGGGCCTGGACCTCTGGCAGATTTAGGGTCCACGAAATCTGGCCCTTTGAAAGCACCACACTGCAGGCTCACAGACCAGGGACCAATTTTGATTATGTATGGCCATGGATCGATGCATGAGTATTATTTTGCAGCAATGCAAGCTCAGTCATATACGGTCATCATTACAGTTAATACTTTTAAGAAGTATGAAATTAGTCACAAAATAATGTTTTAACTAATATTGATACCTAATAAGAGATGTTTAACATATACATTTAAAAAATATTTTTATAATGGGGCTCTAGCACTAAAAAAAGTTATGATAATGAAAAGTCGGATATTAATCTGTTAACATTTCATGGAAGATGCTTAATACTCTAGATAAATTAAAACATATTTTGATTGAATTACATTGTCATGGTTCACGTATTTATCATATTATCATAACAATTGTTATTTAAATAATATTATTTACTTTATATATAATCTAATTAATATTCTCGTGCATTGCAACAATTAATACTTTGTTTTTCAACATTACAGTTAATACTTTTAAGAAGTATGATCATGAATTGTTAAGTACTATTTTCATTTTGTATGATCTGTGCATAGCACGGATTTTCGACTAGTTTTGAATCAAACCACCTTGTTAATTTGACTTGATTTGAGGCTCAGAGCTTTGCTGCATTCAACATGGGTCACAATCTATGCCCTTCCCCTTGACCCAACTAGTAGCGGTCCATGTCTGGGTCTACTAAATAGCGTATTTGGTTTTGTATATGTTTTTGTAAAATTGATTTTGAATAGAATTGGTTTTGTTAAAATTGAATTTGTTGAAATTAATTTTGAGGTAAAGTAATTTATGTTTAATTGTTTAATATGAAAAGTAATTTTGACAAAGATTAAAAGAGTAAAAATCTAGAAGTGATATTTTTTTCACTTTTGACATAATCAATTTTTGACACCATAATTGATTATGCACTTTTGCTTAGAAAAAAAAGCAAACATGCTTTTTATTTGAAGGAATCGATTCCCAAGGTTGGAATCGATTATGAAGCCCCTCCACCGAACATCCAAACATGCTGTAAACTTAATTAAACAAAACAAAGCAAGCCCTTTTGATTTATAAGTGTTTCTTTTTTAAACTCCATGAGCATGGTCCTTTTCAAGTTGCTCACATGCCTTCACTAAGCCTGTGCGTTTCAGATCTCATGATCACGTTGGGATCCAGCATGGAAAAATGCAACTTCTTCCACAGTGGGTCTCGAACTTTATTTTGGGCTGAAAAAGGTGTTGGAATAATTCCTTAATAATAAAGTGAGTCTATAAAAGTTAATTAAATCATATAGTTTATTTAAAATGCAAAATTTATGTCAAATGCAAACAAGTTATAAAGTTATTTTATGCTATTCGAATATATTTTATGGTTAGTTTTTCAATTGAGAAAGTGATAAATAGTTAAGAAAACAGAACTGACAAAGCTATCATGACAAAAATTGAATGAATCATATATCTAAGAATCTCATGTCAAATGCAATATTAAATTTCTTGACATAAGTCTGACTTGGTAACTTTATTATTTAATTATTATTTAAAGTTGACGAGTCTGCTTAAAATTGTCTACGTAAGCCAAACCAATGATGGCCAAAATAAGCATATATAAAACCGGAAATTAATGTGACTGTAAAGACAAAGAGAAGAGAAAAGGAAGGAAGAAAGCAAGAGGTGGATTGATGATATTGATCACAGGTGACCCTCCGCAATCATGGCTACATTGAGTTGGGTGTAGGTGCTTTGTTATAGTTTAATGGGTATATAAATCTCACGTGCCAATAAGCATTCTTTTCTCTCCATAATGGAGATTAGAATGCATAAAAGTGGAGTTGAGTTCATGAACTCGAATAGTGGACTCATTTTATGACTAATTCATTATTCCCTGAACCTGCGTGTCAACAATTCACAACATCATAAGAACACTATCTTCCACAAACTATCATAAGAACACTAGCAATTTTTGTTTTTCTAAGAGTGGAACTTGCATTTGGTTTGCACCATGTGAATTCTGTAGCCACTTATTGAGCAGATAAATTCCAAACTGCTAGTGTTTCATCGAGCACTACGTTAGTGATTAGTTTCCGATCCCAACAAGAGGAAATAATCCGAAATTTTATATTGATCATCCATTTAATTATATATACTTACAAACCCCACAATCCAAATTGTCATTTACCTAGAATATGAATACCAAAGTCATAAGGAGAACAAAAGTATTCATAATAAACATAATCCAGTTTTTTTCTTAACAAATTAAAGGTTTAAGAAGTGGGGATGTTATTTAATTCTAAGACCAATATTCATGTCCCACACTTCAACAATAAATGCTTACTTTGATGAAGGCCAGTCTGGATGTCATTCTTTTGACTTCCTTTATATGAAGAATAACTTTGGAATGCTTTTTACATGAATGATATGATAAGTATGATTTTTTTTTGGGGTTTGCAGCGAAGGGGGTTTATGATCTGGTGAGAGAAATATACTATTTTAAGTTGCAAAAAGCGGCCAACCCCGGAATAATTAGTACTTTCAAGTTTCGAAGAGACTCGGATATCAAACTTTTATTTTCATGTTGACCTATAGAATTTAAAAAATGATATTAATTAAAGTTCTACTCCTAATTTTCACAAAAGAGATGGCTTGAGCCGTTATTGACAATGACAACCATATTGAATCTATGATGACTAAGATTTAATTTTAGTGGCAGTTTCATTAGAACTCTAGGTACGGAGGGAGTATAGTTTAGGCATAATCCGTGTCGGTCTTTCCGTCTGGGTAACAGGTGAGAAGAGTAAGCTATAATTAAAGAGATGACTTAAAACTTACAAGTGCCTAATTCGTGGGCCCCGCGATATGTAATGCCCTAAATTGACATGTTACAGTCACTTTCTGCTAGTGCGAATCAGTGATCAAAATCCCAGCACATTACTAGGATCAAAGAGGCAAGAACGGACCATAGATTTTCCAGAGCATGCACAAATTAAAGGACCCTTTTGTAAAAAGCAAAGGTTCAGTCATTGTTCTTTTGCCATATTTTGATGGCAAATGCAGCGTGCTAACCTCTTCCAGTACTGTAAGGTAGTCTTGAACTGAAAAGGAACCAAAGCTTTTGTCCACTCAAACGTTGTGGGCAATAAGGTCGGTCTAGTGATTACGTTTGTGTTGAGAACACCACTGCAATCTGCTAGCACTTGTCTATTTTACATCCACTAAATGTTAAGTGCTGAGTGAGGTTTTTTTTTTTTTTTTTGGTTGAACCAGGGCATTGGTATGCTAGAAACAAGAACTAATTATCTTGAGATATAAAAAACTCACCTGATATGGTATTCAGTACCAGATTTTTGTTAAATCACGAGACATTTTTATATACACTTAAACCTAAGCTAAATATTAAGGAACATTAAGCTTCGTTAAGCATCGTGACGAGTGTTAATTGCAAGCAATCTTCCACATTGAGTTGAACAAACCAACTATCAATAATTCAAATGTTTGACAATAAAAATATGTATTCTAAAATAATTTTCACATGACACTAGTCACTACTATAGTCAAAGCTAAAACCTTGAGGGCTTTACATTTGTCTCTAACCCAACCCGTTTTTGGTGGTAACCATCACACCTGTCTATCTCGGCGTGAACATTAACCGGTTTATGGCACCCTCATAGGAACTGAAGATCATTAAGTCAACATTTCCATGTGATCAGCTCACAACTCTATCTAGACTTTTTCTCGTGGACTCGGATTTGGATGCCTGCTTCTTTAATACTGATAAATGACATACTCCAACTTCGAACTGACTCTGTGTTAATTTAAGCTGCTCCGATACATATGTATTGATATGTTGCGGGTTAGGCTAAATGCGACGCTTACCTTATTATGGTTTAAATAATATTTAGTTGGAACACACTAACAGTGTAAAATAGAAACAATTATCCAATCAGGTAATGATAGATCAATAATAAATATGGTTACTTTCAACTCTTATCACTACTGGAAAAGTCATAACATAAAAAGAGATTTGATTGAATGACAGTATAATTCATCAAAATTAAACTCTTAGATATAATGAGAGTTGATAGTTTAAATATGACCTGCGAGTTATTTGTTTCTGATTTTATATTTTATTTTTTATATAATTATAATTTTAAAATAGTCATTTTCAATTATTTATTTAATTAACATATATTAGAAAATAAATTTATTTTTATTGTAAAGCTTAAACTTACTCATTACTTAAAATAAATAAATTATTTCAAAATTTAGATGAATTTTTTAAAAAAGTACTTTGTTATAATTAATTTTAAATTTCAAATTTATGAATTAATTTGACTCGTTAGGACTTCTTTTTTTCAACACTAGCTAGAAGTCCCTTTTTTCGTTTTTGGTCGACTTTGGGACTCATTAGGAGTTAGTCTGATCTGCATCAAATCAACATTGGGCCAAATTATTTTTCTTCATTCGTTAGCCCAATTCGTATATTTTACGGGTTTATTAATTACACTCAACCTATTTTCACACTCTTATAAAAATGTATATCATTTATCTTACTTTAGATAGTAAAGTAAATGATTTTACTTTTGAGTAGTAAATTTAGAAGCGGAGCCCTTTTCATTTTATTGATCTAGAGTAAAATTTCTCATATTTCTCTCCAAATAATGGGTTTAAATATACACAGAAGAAGATATACCTGATAGTATAATACACATACATTATTAGATTTGATTTTTGTATATTATGTAAAATAATTTTATATATTCAGCCAATAAAATTTCAGAAAGAAAATAACAAAGCATGCTAAATAATTTTACACAGTTGGATGATGTGAACGTCAAAATCCCATCAAGTTCTAATGTGAATGTCAAAATATCCACATATTTAGATTAAACATATATCCTCACTGTTTATATGATATAAAAATCTTACTTACAATTAACAGGATTACAAACAAATAAAGTAAATTAGGGTGCATTTGGCTCATGAAATTGAAATTGAAGTTTAGAATTTTAAATTCAATTCTAATTCAGTTAAAATTGGAATTAGCTTGAAATCTAAAATTTTATATTTAGCTCTTACAAAGATTTAGGATTTAGAATTAGATTTCAAAATTCAATTTCATTTCTATTGCTTGGATATGTGAGTTTGTTGACCAAATATTTTGCATATAGTTTTCCTTTTACACTAGGTAATTATGTAAGCAATTTGTGTATAATTCTCATTATTTTGCTAGGAAGTAGCAATTAAATCTTCCTGCACTCAATGCTTGAATATGGCTTTAATTCATTGGCATTATTCATATTTGATTTTGTCACTTGATGAGTTCTCTTACTGTTGTAAGAGATTTGTGGATTTGAGGGGATCGTCTTTGAGAATGCAATGTGGAGTTTGTAATATCCCGAAAATAAATGTCTTTAGAAAGGTCAAGTCAAAGTTATGGAAGTGTTAGATAAAGCTAACTTAAACAAATAATGTATCCCAACAGGAGAAAATAAATTATAAATTTATAATGAATTTTGAACATTAATGTTTTTATATGCTGATATTCAATTATTATTTAAATTTGATATTTGTTCTTTTTATGAAATCTAATATTCAGTTTGTGATATCATGTTTGTTTTTTTTAAAACTTGAAAAATATTATCTTATTAAATCTATTAAATCTAATATGTTTATGAGTACCGTTGACATTTATAGTTGTATCAACATTATCTATTATATATTTTGTTGGAATTACAAAAGATGAAATATACTGTATTTCCCTTTCTACATATATTCTTTAAAAATTGATTTTGCTATAATTACTACGATTACATTAAGATTTATTTAGATATCTATCATTTATATTTATGGTGTAAATATCAATTAGGATTTGAGATATATATATATATCTAATATAAAGTATCAGTTTGATGTTAGTTCATTTTTTTTTATTAGAGATTGTAATTATTCTATAAAGATTTGATTATTAGTGTATATATATGAAATTTTTCATAGATATTACTTTTGTATCAATGATGTTAGCATAAAATATTTCATATTGTTAATAGATATAATTTTTCAAGTATTTATAAAACAATCAAATACTTTAAATAATATAAATATATAGAGTTAAATGAATATGTTAGAAAAATATACTTCTTTATATACATATCAGTTTTATAAAAATTTGAATACAAATAAATCAATACTTAGAGATTTGAAAATATTTGACAATTAACCAAAACTATGAATATTATGATTTGAAAAATATTTTCTATTCATCGATGAATTATAATGATATTTGTTTGAAGATACTAGATATTATTTATATTTAACATGTATTATGAATATGATTTGTTACATATTATTTTAATAGAGAATTATTAGATATTATTTAAGAAGTTATTAATGATTAAAATTATGCATGAAATTTCTTGATCATGTAAATTATTATTATTATTATAATGTAGAAAATGTTAATATTGGAACATCATAGGTAGATTTGTTCGTTAGAAAAAAATGGAAAAGTAAATAAGAAAATTTGAATGTGGAAGAATGTGTGATTTGTTAATTAATTTAAATTACATCGTATATTTTTACTATTGCTATAAATGAGGTATTGCAACAAAAGTACTTGGATGCAGAACTCCTTTGTTTGATGTTTAAAATTTTATACCACTAGTATATATTTGACAAATTATAATCCTCTTACATAATCTTCTAAGAACCCTAGCCGCCAAGGATTTTTCTATAGAGGAAAACATGATTTCTCTCAATTTTCTTTGATTAATCTCTTCTGGTAAGTGCTCTTATCCATATCCTTATATGGGTTATGAGTTTGGCAAATCTTTAGGCTATTGTGGTATAGTTTTCTCTTCGCATTCAATTCCCAACAATTCCTGATTCTAGTCTATAATTCTGTCAGGTTGAGAATGCCATTCAGTTCCCCAGTATCATGTAGGCAGTCAGGATTCCTAATGAACAGTGAGTGGGTAGTTGCTTATGGCTATATTTTAGCCATTAAAAGTATTTTATAAATTGATTATTATAGCTATTATCATGAAAATCATATTTTGGAAACTCATGGGACCATTGTTTGTTGCATGATCGTCGAAAGATATCAGGTTCAAGTTATATTATATTTTAGAAATATGTTATTTTATTTGGCATGATATGGATATTCTCATTAGAAAATAGGTTGACAGTTATCATGATTTCAGCTAAAATTATTATTTAATTATCAGATATAAACGAGCAGGACATCATAGAATAATTTATATGATTATTAGAAAATATTATTATTATTATTTATTTAGCATAATTGACCTAGTTAATTACCATAAAACAATTAAAAAGATAAAATAGTTCATATCTAATTAGTAGTTACCATATGAATAGCGTTAGAATAGTAAGGATAATTATATCGTTATATAAATTTTAATTATATATATAGAGCCCTATCTAATATTAGAACTCAGTTAAATAACTAGTATAGTGCCCATTAAAATAAGAACTAGTAATGTTTAACATGATAAAATTTAACTAGTTGATAGAGAGTAACCAACAGTTAAGTTATACAAACAGATTAATACATACTTATTATGTATTGTAGGAATAACAATCAGAATAATGAGAATGACCAAAGTAACAATTAAAGTTTAATTAATAATTATTAGGTAACATGACAGGACACAGTCAATTAATAAAAATTAATTAATAGTTTTTGCAACCTCTATGACTAAATTATGAATTAATTATTAAAGTATAAGAAGTGTTTAGCATAGCAAGATCACTGTTCAATTGTTATTATTGTTATTAGTATTGCTATTAACTTGCAAGTGTATTAGTAGACGGTATGGAACAGATAGTTTCTACGATGTAATACTAAATATTTAAATTATTATTTCATTAGTAGTAAGCATAATACAAGGAATAAGTTGCAATGTTTGAATTTATTGTTGATTCAGTTAGTTTATGTATGTTGAGATTAGTATAGTAAAATTATAGCATATTTTGGAAAAGTCGTTAACCTTGGTACACTTGGCTGCCAAGGAGGCGTGTACCAAGCGGTCATGGAGGTAGTTTTATGAGATGTTAACCTTGACATACCTAGTTGCCAAGGAGGCGGTATACCAAGTGACCATAGAGGTAATCCTATAAGACTTTAACCTTAGCATACTTAGCTACCATGGAGGCGGTATGTCAAGCAACCATGGAGGCAGGCTTTCAAAGACAGAGAAGTTCGAGACCTAGTGAGGTGTCCAAAGAGAACAGAGTTATTTACACAGCTATTATCATTCTTATGTATATATATATAGAGTAATGTTATTTATGATTCAAATATACCACATGATACGGTCCTTAAAAGGACAAACCCATAAGAAAATATTTATGATGCAAGTGAATCGTATTGAATTGAATGTCTATAAATATTATTATTTTTATTATATAATTATTTGCATGTCCATGTTGTATGTATTATTATTATGTAATTCTTTGTTGTCTCATGTGAGCTTGTGGATGACTATCTGTTAAGTTTTGATGAACTCACCTCTCTCTTTTCCTTCCCCTTACAGTTCCAAGTTGTAGGTATAATTATTGTTAAGACTCAACTTTAGTAGCCTTGTACTTGTTCAATGGTTAGCTTCACTCTGGAGTGAAGTTTATATTAAGATCATGTTAGAATAAAGTCCTCTAGTAATGTGAGGTAGGTCCTCGAACATTATTTAGCATGCATGATTATTTTAAGGTTATGTTATTTTGTCATAATGATATGGTATGTAATTTCTTCCAAGAACAAGATTTAAGATTGTCTATTTCAGTTATGGATTTTGGAAGAATTAAATATTTTATGTATTTTATGAATAAAGTTTTCAATAAGTTTTAAGGAATTTATTTATATTTATGATTTATTATGAACATTAATTTCGTAATTTACTATGCATGATTGCATGAAATTAACTCCAAAAGGTTTCCATAAAGGACAATATCCCTTATATGTTGGTTACGATTTTTGGGTCGTGACAAAGTTGGAGCTTGGGGGCATGCTTTGAAGAATAACAATGAAGAGGAAGCCTTGGAGTTAAGAGCTCGCCACTGAACTGCATCGTTCCAGCGAGGTTTGGTCACGGCGGCAGTATGGGACTTGCAATATCCTTAGAAGCCAACACAGCTTCGCCCAATGAGTTTTGGTCACTACAGCGAGCCTACGTAGACTGAATATTGAAGACCACTCGCAGAGAGTTTTGGTCGCTACAACGATCTTTGTGGCCCGAGACAAAAATTTAAATATTGCAATTTTTACCTACTTGGGCCCTTTTCTCTTCCTTGATGATGATGTAATGAGAGTAGCCTCTAATTTCGAGGCATTCTTTGCCTTTTGAGGAAAGAAACCTATGTTTAGCTAGAAAAGCTCTCTCTTTTCTCTTCCTTCTTGCTTCTTGAACAACACTCACTTGACATTATTTTAGTTGATATCCTTTGCTTTCCTTCTAAGTTCTTTTAGATTTTATTGCTTTTTGACCTTGTAACCTCATTCACGAAGGATTAGTTTTCTTGCTAGGTTAAGGGATTCAAGAGCTAGGGTTTATGTTTTGAAACATTTTGGTTTTTAATAAAATGATTGGTGTGGTTCTCTTTCCCTTCTTGTTATTGAATTGATATGTATGTTGAGTGAAGTGCTTTTGTTGTGCAGGTGGTACATGATTTTTAAAGCATGCATGATTAAGCTAGTTGGTTGAATGCAATCTAATTGTATGATTGAAAAGTGTTTAATTGACTAAGAGGGTAGAGTTGATCATTGATTTAGGATTAAGCTATGGTAATTAGTGCTTAAGCTAGCTCATGCAATTAGGTATTGTGATTGCAATTAACTAAGAGTATGTGCTAGTTCGTTCCCTTCTAGTTGATTAATTACTAGGTGAATTACTTGTTGATTGTGTGATTGCATAATTGGCAACATAGCTTCCCACCAAGTCTTTGTCTTTTTGCATGTGTTAATTATAAACATTCCCTAGCTTGAGAATCCCTTAGGCTAGCCCTTTTATCATTGTCTTTTTTACTCAACTGTTTTTAATTATCATATGCAACAAAATTGCCCCTCAAAACTCCAATTAATTAGCACTACTTCCTTGTGAGACAACCCATGTTGCACACCATTACCTTAGTATTCTAGTGTAGCTCAGTTTGGGAATTCATTTTACCCTTTAAATTTGATTTAGATAATGGCTCTCTATCAAGTTTTGGTACCATTGCCTAGGAAGTACACTAGTTAATTGTGTTTATAATGTGAAATTGGGAACATTTGTCTTTATTTTCTTTTGTTTCTTTTTTCTTAAGAAAAATCCAAAAATATTAGTTAGTTTTTGTTTTCTTTCAGTTCCCTTTTATATTGGTTCTCATGCATGGCTAAACCTAGCCTGACCATCAGTCAAGGTTAGAAAAAGCGGACATGAAACAGTTGGGCAAAGGTTCAGAGGTTCAACCTTAAATCAGAGGTTAAACCTGATATAATAAAATATGTATTTATATAAATATATAAAAATATAAAATAAAATATATGTCATAAAATAACTAAAAATTAAATTAGGTATCAACAAAACCCATAGAACATAACATAATTAATCTCTTAGTCAAAATAAACATTATCCATATGGATCAAATATCTCAAGTTACTACTTCCTATATTAGAAAAGAAAAAAAAATTAGGAAATATGAGATTTTAAGCCTTTTTTTAAATAAAAAAAAACCCAAAATAATGCAATTTTGCATTTTTTTACAAAAAAAGGTTCAAACTGGTTTTTTGGCCTCCCTTTTCCTTCTTTCCCTTCCTTCTAGCTTTGGGCGATTTTTCTGGGGCGGTTTTGGGTCCAATCAGGCGGACAGGCAGGCCTGCCAACTCTGACCGGCCCTAGTTCGGTTTAGAACAATGCCATCAATTAGCTCGTTTTGATCCTGAATTGAGAAGATCATTAGGCAATTGAGACAGACTAGGAAGCAATTGTTCTTTCTTATGGAACCTTCAGAAAATTTTCCTTTAGATTCCAATTTCGATTTAGAAACTGTTTACATCTCCCTAAACTTTCTGATACCTCTATTAATGTTTTAGGAGACTTAGATTTCATGACTGATCAAGGGAGGACTCTTAATGAGCCTGCGCTCCTTATATGAATCAATAATCCCTATCATTTATTCTGAGTTGGAGATGGATTTTGAGCTCAAACCTAGGCTCATACATCAACTTCCAAAGTTCCATGGCCATGTTGGTGAAGATTTGCACAAACAACTCAAGCAGTTTCATGTTGTTTGTGCAAATATGAGGCCACTTGGAGTAGATAAAGACCAAGTGAAGTTGAGGGCATTCCCATTTTCTCTTAAGGAGCCGCCAAAGAATTGCACTTGTCCTCATTGTGCATCACATACAACTTTTGCTCCAAGTTTGCATAATTATAGAGGAATGTGGATTCTAAATGTGCTTAATTGATCTACATTGGAGTGAAATATGTTTGGTATACGAAAACACTCAAGTAATGGCTAGAATAGTATTGGAAGAAGCTCACTTGAGGAAGCCAAGAAGCATAGAAGAAAAGGAAGGAAGATTGGAAGCTCAATTATCACCCAAGCACAGGACAACTCGCCTAGCGAGCTACTGAGCTCACGTGACAAGAAAAGAAGTCATCTGTAAGCCAATCTCTCAAGACCTACCAAGAAAGCATCACACCATCACTAGGCGAGAAAGCTCCTTTAATCCTAAAGATTCAGCAAGACTTGCTAGGCAAACTTGTCATTTTCGCCTGGTGACAACATAGAGTCTTGGAGCGTGTTTCTCAAGGTTCACCTGGCGAGGCTATTGTGCTCGCTTGGCAAGAAATCACGTCAGCACCATAATTTGGAATTTTTCATTTTAATCCTTGTGCAACCTTTTTTTGGCAATTTTCATGATGTAATAAATACCTTGACTCGGAAAATGCAGCTTTTACCATATTAGGTTGAGATTAGGTTTAGAAGCATTTTCTCTCTTTAGAACTCTCTCCCTTCTCTCTAGGATATCATACACTTCTCTCTACATTTTCTCTTCCATTTTTACTCATTTTCATCATTTAAATTGTGTTTTCTCATTAGCTCTAAATAGTAGTTATGTTTTCATTCTTGTTCTTAGTTGTAACCTCTATGACTATGGACAAGTAGAATTTATTCTCGCTTGTAGAGTGTGGGAGTTAATGAACACATATTTTTCATATAGTTTTCCTTTTACACTAGGTAGTTTTGCATGCAATTTGTGTAAAATTCACATTATTTTGTCAAGAAGTAGCAATTGAATCTCCCTGCACTCAATTCTTGAACATGACTTTAATTCATTAGTTTATACGTATTTGATGTTGTCACTCGCGCGTTATCTTACTATTGCAAAGAGATTTGTGGATTTTAGGAGACCATCTTTGAGAGAGCAATGTGGAGTTGGAGCTTGGGTGCATGCTTTGAAGAAGAACAATCAAGAGGAAGACTTGGAGTTAAGAGCTCGCCCTCTCCAGCAAGGCTAGGACTTGCAACATCCTTAGAAGCCAACACAGCTTCACTTCAATTAGTTTTGGTCGTTGCGCAAGCTTGCATAGACTGAAGATTGAAGACCACTCGTTGCAATAAGTTTTGGTCACTGCATGAACTTTGCAGCTTGAGACAAAAATTTAAATATTGCAATTCTTTCCCACTTGAATCCCTTTTTGGCAATTTTGAGGAAAGAAACCTAGGTTTAGATAGAAAAAGCTCTCTATTTTCTCTTCTTTCTTGCTTCTTGAATAACACTCACTTTATATCATTTTAGTTGATTTTCGTTGCTTTCCTTCTAAGTTCTTTTAGCTTTTACTATCTTTTTGCCTTGTAACCTCCTTCATAGAGGAGTAGTTTTCTTGCTAGCTCAAGAGATTCAAGAGATATGGTTTGTTTTTTGAAACAATTGGGTTTTTAATGAAGTGCTTGTGGTTCTCTTTCCCTCTTATTCTCTCTTTCCCTTATCATGCTTATTGAATTAGTATGTATGTTGAGTGAAGTATTTTTATTGTGCATATAGTACATGATTTGTAAAGCATGCATGATTAAGCTAGTTGGTTGCATGCAATCTAATTATTTGATTGGAAGGTGTTTATTTGACTAAGAGTGTAGAGTTCATCCTTCATTTAGAATTAAACTATGGTAGTTGGTGCTTAAGCTAGCTTATGTAATTAGGTATTGTGATTACAATAACTAAGAGTATGTGCTAGCTCCTTCCCTTGTAGTTGATTAATTGCTAGGTGAATTACTTGTTGATTGTGTGATTGCATAATCGGTAACATAACTTCCCACCAAGTGTTTGTTTTTCTCCATGTGTGAATGATAAGCATTCCTTAGCTTGAGAATCCCATAGGCTAGCCCTTTAATCATTGTCTTCTTTGCTCAACTGCTATTTTAATTCTTGTATGCATAACAACCCCCCCAAACCCTAATTAATTACCACTAATTCCTTGTGAGAAGACTCGGGTTGCACATTACTATGTTAGTGTTCTAGTGTAGCTTGGTTTCGAATTCATTTTCCCTTTAAATTTGGTTTAAATAAGCTCTTTACTAGAGTTATAACTTCAAAATGTTTTCACTATATTAAGTTTGTGACAGACGAACAATGACATTGGGTTGTATGCCATTAGCGGAGGTGGTTGGCGACGGTGAAAGGCAAGTTGTAGGTGACTAGGCGGTAGTCGGCACCGCCGAGGCGGTCAACAAGGACGAGGGTGGTCGGCCACGTGGTAGGTAGGCAGCACTGGCCAAAAAATAATAAAAAATGCTATTATACCAACTGATGTTGTGCTAGGATATCACTATAGTGGTCCAAGGTCTTGATCATTATATGAACTAAATGCTGTCTTGGACCACTATAGGTATAGGACCACTTTTTTGCCAATTTTTGCTCTCTGGTAACCGCTATAGTGGTCTTGCACCGCTATAGCAGTCTAATACTTGCTTAGATACCTCTTCATACAATTCCAAGCCGGTTTTGAGGCCTAAGACATTCGAATGAGCTCTTAGATCTAGAAATAGAAGTTGCAACCCTTGAATAAGTTTTACAACACTGCAAGAATCACCTTAATTGGACATTTGTAACTCCAGATATTAGCAAAATACAAACTGAAGATCAAATTGGACAGCATCAAAACATCAACAACCTTTAATCTTGCAACTAGATTTTCACCAAGGGGCTCTTAGAATTGGGTTTTGAGCTGAACATTAAAGTTATAGAAGACTTCTTGAGCTTTCTAAATATCTTTGTTTGTTTCAATTTGATTTCTATAGAGAAGGATACAGATTTTTTATTACAATACTTCCTTCAAATGTGCTCAAATGAGTTCCATAACTCTTTTATTTAGCTCCTCAAATTCTTCCAAATTGAACATTGCTACAAGCTTCATGCACTTCTATGGTCTTCATACACCACCATGGCAAGTCCCTACAAGCAAATAACACTCACAAAAGATGATTAAAAACACATGAAACTCCAAAACATATTTATTTATTAAAATTGTGTAAGGAACCATGACTTTATTCAATGACACACAGTGAGGACTAAACACAAATCAATCAAATGTTAACCAATTAAACACATAAATGATGCAATATGTCTAGAGTTATATAGGAAAATGAGTGAATAAATGCAACTCACCAGCCATCCACATATACCAAGATGATGGTGATTTTCCCATTAAAGTGTTTGACAAACAATGAATAATCGGCTTTGGATTGGCTGAAACCACACTGCAACAGGACTTGAGTCAACCTCTGGTTCCACTGTCAACTGGCCTATTTCAGGTCATAAAGTGACCTTTGCAGCTTGCACACTTGTCCAAGGGAAACAGAAGGAAGGCTAGAAGGAGGAAGCATGTAGACTTCCTCATAAATATCACCATGAAGGAATGCTCTGGTACCATGTGAAAAATCATAATCTCAGCATGAAATGCGTGCTCGATTCCAAGATTGGAGAGAAAGTGGAAGAGAATTTGGTGAGAAGCTTTCTCATTTACTGAATGAAAAATGATAAAGACACAGCACTTAAGCTACACTTCTATTTATATAATGGAGAAACTACTCTGACTACAATAACTGAATTTGTTAGAGAGCTAAATGAACAGTAGAAAAATAAAGAGTGTTATCATGATGAGGGAGCATGGAAAGACTGTAACACTTTTCAACATAAAGTAATAATTTTCTAGTTATCTCATAATCAATTCTAAAAGTAATAATTAATTTTAGCTTCTTGAAACCAAATATATATTTTGTTAGAAAACATTAGGAAAAATGTGAAAACAAAGAATGAGGCTAAGCAATCTGAATATTTTGGTGTTGTGTTGTTTATGATACAATAAAGTAGGCCTATTTATAAGCGAAAAATAATATCAACATATAATGATAAAATCAATCTAATATCAAATTAAATTAGTCTAAATCAATCTTAGATATACCTAAATCAATCAAAGATATATTAAGATATTATTTTAATTCTAACATATTTAAGTTAAATGACCAAAATCAAATCCATAGTTTTAGAATTGATTCTAATCCCTCCTACTGTGAAACCAAACAACATGCTGTCAGCCTAATGCAGTAAGGTAGAAATGGAAGATACTAAGGAAGCTGAATGTAAGTTTGTTCTTGGGGAAGCTGAACCATTTGGGTATACATCGCAGACAAGTGGAGAATAATGACCAAAGGATTGTGATAAACCCAAAGGACCCCGAGTCACATTAGCTAAGCTCACCAATACAGGAAAATTGTACTGCATACGTATTAAACCTTTTTAAGGATTTTGTGAAATATTGATTAGCAAAAGCCAAAAGGAAACTCAAGTCATTAAGCTTCAAGCAAATCGTAAGTCACTTCTGTTTCTATGTATTCAATTTATTCTAAATTAAAAAGTTTGAAAAAGGAAAGCAGACTTCAGTATGGTTGGATTGGTCTTGTAGTTAAGACCAGGGTTTAGTTTGACAACTTGTCCTTGAACCCTTCATTTTATGAACAATTGAATCTCCATGATATTATCAGTTTATCACCTCAAAAGAAAATGCTATTGCAGCATGAACATATCATGCTTTATAGATGCAGATGTAGACTTCATCCGACCAGTTAGCTTTCACAATTTACTAAGGTATTTTTATCAGTTTGGATTTTGGAGAGGAAGGAAGGGAAGGGCAGGATTTGTAATATAATTTTACACTCCAAGTCCTCCTCCCCCTCTCTTCTTCTCCAAAATTCAAACTCACAAATATACCCTAAGGAATACACGATTCACCCTCAAAGAAGTCACACGAAAAAGCACTCATTATTTACCAACTCTTATTTTAGTTGTTTGTGGATTTACATAAACCACCAATCACATTCGTATGATTTTTTTCTTTTGTAGACATCACAGTCATATGAATTGAACCAATATAACTGATATGTTACCACTTGACTACAAAGTTTTATGCAGTTAAGTAGTATTTATGAATTTCTCAGCTACCAGAGCTTAATTAGTTCAGAACAAATACTCAACCACGGACAATGTTGAAGAACTAGGCCACGGAACTTGGAGCTTCACCATGTTATCATCATAATCAAATTCCACGGCTACTCCATCAATCGTACAACTTACCGGCTTCTCTGATGCAAATACCCTCATTTCCCCCTGTCCTCTCGCCCCAATTCTTGCCAAATTTTCATGTTCATCAAATTCCAAAGACCGAATTGAGCCCCCAGAGTTGAGCATGTTCACCAATCCAATTGGAGCAAATTGGATTGATTTCTTGGATAAAACCACAACTGGAGAAACTGTCATAAGCTCAAAACTAAAAGGCTCAAGTGAAACCTCCACACTCTCCGAGCACTTCAGGAGCCTCAACTCGTCATCCTTGAACATGTACACAGCAAATACATCAAGCCCTTTGATGCAAATTGGGTGCTTCCCTTTGCTCCATTCAATGTCTTTAGGACTTGCAGAGCATGTCACAGAGTGTGAACATTCAGAGGCACTCTTGTTTCGCCTAGTAACAGGGCACCACCCTCCCCCTTGGCAGTTAAACAGACCCAAAACCCCTGTATACTGTTAACAGAAAAAGAAACACAAAAAAAGTGAGGATATAATGGTTTACACATTGTTGGAGAAATTGCAACAAGGGAGTATGTCTCAACTTTTCTCTCAATCAATATTTAAGGCATAATCCGTATCCCATTGTCCCCAAAACTGGTACAAATAACATTAATCTTACGGAAAGACACATGTATAGGTTACGCCTTACTTTGTTGAGGTTCCAAATTTTGAGCATTGCTTTCCCATCATGTAGAGGATCTTCAAATAAGCAACCTCTAGTAGGAAGTGCATAATGTTGGCACCGCAAAATGGTGCCATCAGGGAGAACCAGCTTCTTTAACAACTTGAAGTTGTGGTTTCCAACAGAGTCGCTCACATAAACTGGTCCACCAGAGATAGCTCGAGAAGCAGCATGAAATTCTGCACAAGCATGATCAGATTGGAACATGTCCCAATCTGGGTGTATAAAACTTCCCATCCACAAGCTGTTGTAGGCACAATGAACCATGTGACATCCTTGCAGCCAATATGTACCGTTTGGATCTCCAGCCGGGTCCGTGCACCAAAAATCATCACCTGCACCAACGAATATGTGTCACAAGGAACACAAATTAATGAATGGTATATTCTCTATGTATCTTTGAACATTAATTGATTCTAGTGTGGTGATATTTTTGAAGACGTACCAACTCTTCCAAGTGATATGGTTTCTGTACCAAGGAACATGAAGTCGTTGCACTGCTGCATGCTAGAGATGACACCATTGCCTTTGAAATGCTTCCTCACAGAAGCAGTGAGTGCTTTGTAATATGCTTTGGCGAGTTCAACACGACCACCATATTCCTCCGATAGCATCTCTAGAACCTGCAATATGTAAAAATACTAATTAATTAGTATACTGAATTAATCTTCATTCTGAATTCTGATTCATATTACTGTGGATTCCAATTTTTGTACATGAGAACACCGAAAATTATGCGCCATATGCCCACAGCATGGTAGCTATTATCATGGCTGGGATTTACAATTGAAAGTGGAATATATATAGAGTATGCACCTTTCTATAACATCGACTCAATGAAGTTGTAGCTAGCTAGATAGATACATGCTCTGTTGATATTGCTTTAGCTTGTGGTCTCGTGCTAATGCAACGAACGCGCTTGTTCATAACAGATGAAAATTAAAAAGAAACAAAAATTAAGGAAACAATTTCTAGTTGATATAATGACTATCGATATAACGAATTTTTAGGTGTTTCCATAATAATAGAAAAATTTATTCTGATCTATTTGCAGATTCTTTTGGTATTGCATTAAAAATGTAATAAAAATAATAACAATAACTTACAATAGCTTATATTGTATTTTTAATGTAATACATGAAGTGCTAATGTTTTTTGGTTTTTGAGGTATTCATCGACAAATGACTAATTCTTTGCATACGATAAGTTCATTTAAGAGGTAGATATGATCATAAATTTTAAAGTTGGTTCCTTCTTAAATTGAGAATTGAACCATGCACATTTGATTAAAGAATGAGTGTTAAATTGTAACTATATCATAATTTATTTTTTTATTTGGATAAAATCTTTTGCTAGTCTTTTTTTATATGTACTATCATTGTAAATAATAAGTTTTATACATAGATCCAACCAGTTATTGTCATATTAATAAAAATGTTTAACTCAACTATTTATTATCTTGAAAATCATACAAACAAAAATATTAAATTAGATGAAACTATAATTAATTATTGTGTTTAGGGTTTAGGGCTATATATATATATATATATATATATATATATATATATATATATATACACGTTTATATGAAGATTAGCATTATCCACATTTTTATTTGAACAAAAATATCCAATTATTTTCTCTCATATCTTCTCTTTCCCATTTGTATTATATATGAGGAGTGATACATAATCATCACCAAACTTACACCATACACTTACACCAAGTTAAAAGTTGTAAATTAGTATGTAAAAACTTTTTACATACTGGTTTATAACTTTTTGCATACTGATTTACAACTTTTAACTTGGTATAAGTTTATGGTGTAAGTTTATTGATAATTGTTTATCTTTTCTTATTATATATATCTTTGCTATCTGACTTTATCTCTCTCTCTCTCTCTCTCGATTACAATAACTCATGCGCTGTTGCATTCTTAGCTTGGTAGATATTTTGTTAGATCCAACCCTCATTATATTGCCACCTCAAGCCAATGCAAGCACCAGTGTTATTTTTCTAACAGACATTATAATTTGTTCGTGGTTATATAGTTTGCAATTATACAATGTGTATGCACAGATGGCCATAGCCGCAACAAAGCATAGCTGAAAGAGCTTCCACAAGTAATTCTTTGATCTCGAAGTCAACTCCGGAACAAGAAAAGAAATCAACAATGACAGAACCTTCTAATATAAAAGGATGAACCCATTTCTCAATGGGGGGATGAGCCCGATGAAGATACACCTGAAGAACCAGTGCTAACAAAGGAGAAAGAAGAGCAGATCTTAAAGGCCGATTAATTGAGAAAAGAAGTGGAAGCAGCAAGGTTGAAGGAGAAGCGAAGCGAAGGCCAGAGGAGATTTTTATTTTTATTTTTTTGGTCCAAAGCTAGAGGAGACTGAGAAAGCTAAGGAGGCAATGCAAAGGAAAAGGGTAATGCAGAGAAGATCCAACAAAAACTGAACTGGTAAACAAAGAAGCAAGGGTGTTTCCAACCGGCCCAGTGCTAAAATTATTACGACAGATTTGGGTTTTAAATTTTGATTCAATAATGCATTTTTAGTTGGGTTCAAGTCATAACCAAACTGAAGTCAAATAAGCTTTTGAGATATATATATTTATAATAATTAGTAATAAATTATAAGATTTTATAGTTTAATTAATTTATTTTATATAACATGATATTATTTTTATATTAATATAGTTTGTTTTGAATATACATGATAAATATCTTTTAAATTTTATTTCTTACTTATAAAATTTCATAACTTTAATATATATAATATTAAAATCCTCATATGCTATTTGAAGGTTAAGTTGACCTGATTTTAATCGATTACTAGTTGGTCATTATTTTGGTTAAAGTTTCCAAAATAGACTAATCTAAAAATTGAGCCAAATTCAAATTTGATACAATCCAACCCAACCCAATTCATTTCATGTATACCCCTCCCTACAAAGAAGTAAGAGCGCATGATAGGCAATAGAGAGAAGAGGGATGAGAGAGAAAAGTTATTTGTTGCAATTAATTAGGATAAATAAAATTATAAAATTACCCAAATACTAAACTTAACTCAAACTAAAATGATATGATATCTTTGTCCAAATAAATATGGAGGATGCTAACCTCCGTACGAAGATGTGGATATATATATATATATATATATATATATATATATATATATATATATATATATATATATATATATAGCTACAAAATGTAACCGATAGAACAAAAACGAAAGGGATAAAGTTTAAGGACAAAAAAATTTCATCCAGTTTTAAAATAAATCTAGAAACACCCAGGAATTTATCTCCTATATTTTGAGACAAGCAAGCCCGGCTTGCATGCACTTTGTCATTGCTTGTAGCCATTGCATATTTGAGCTGTCCTATTATATTCCAACAAATGGCAAAGATACATAACACGGCTATCAACACATGCACAAGCATTCTAGTATTCTACCTTTCTCTTCGGAGTTCGGACACACTGCATGTACTCCATATTTCGTATTTATGCAGCACTCATCATTCATAACACCTTAATTATTAGAACTGGCATATTAAGAATTAACATCCGTCCGATTAAAGAGTTTAGCTATTAAATTGTTTTTCTGTTGTATATATCGATGATTAAATCTTACTTTGATTTGACTACGCGCTCATTTATTCTCCTCAATTAAACTTTATATACGTGACGACCAAAAGAAAAACATTATGTGGCTTCCTATAACATTAACAGGGGTGGCCCTAATTAAATAGTAGGGTCTAGAACATGGAAATAACGTTTTCGTTTAATATACAAATGAGAACCGACCGCATCAATAGATAAGGCACTATTCACCATTCAAATTAGCTAGAACTTCAACACCATATTTGTCTGAACACTAAATATGAGTATTGATATTTTTATGACTCAAAAGTGACCATAAAAAATGGGCCAGTTAAAATTCTAGCCATCTAGGGTTATGATGATACTTTCCATGTCTCGTGGTTTTTATTATATCCATTATTATGATTTACTTTTATAAACACATAGTAAAATCTAGAACTTCAACAACATTAATTATATGTCTGAACACTAATAAAATATCAGTAATGGTTTTTTTAACTCAAAAAGTGAACGTAACATCAAAAGAATGGGGACTATAAAATCCCAGTTTTATCTTCGGTTATCAAAATAGTTTCATGTCTCGTGGTTTTTATTATATCCATTATTATATATTATTATTCATGGATTTAATTTAATACATTAAATTTTATCTAAGAATTATTTTATTTAAACTTATTTTATTTAAGATATTATATTATACTAGCTATTCCACTATTTACCATTAAAATAATAAGATTTTATTTTGCATATTTTATAATATTTTCAATATGTGAATAGTAGATATATTGATATGGTGTCAGATATAACATGAGTAGTCACTATCTTATACAATTTAGAAGAACACTTACATGTGTGACATCAATTTTGACACCGTCAATCCCGACCGATTCGAGGTGCGAGTGAAGCCCCTCGTACAACTTGTCAGTCTCATGCGGCGCCACAAGCCCCACCCCATTCTCCACAATCTTCACCACCGCCAGATCCGTCATCGTCATCTCCGCCTTCGGACAACCTCGGAACAACCACCTTCGACTCCGGCATCCCTTCCACCTTCGGCCTAATCCCACCCCAATACCCACAAAGTGCATGCCACACATAAACATTCTCCAACGCCCCAAACTCCGCCTTTAGGTCCCTCACAAAGGCACCCATCCCTCCATCAGAGGGCACCCTACGGGACCTATATTCCTTAAACTTACAATTCTCTTCAAACCTTATAAGCCTATTCAACATTTGTTCGCCAGGTAAAGAGCAATCCAAGCTTCCTTCATCTGTTACGGGCTCATCGTCGCGGCAAAATGTTTGCCATCCATCATCGATGATGACCAAACCTGGAGGGCACCCTCCCTCCGCAAGGGCATTCACCCCTTCCCAAATCCCTTGAGGGTGCACCTTGAGGTAGAACGCGTCCGACGTGCACCAACCGAACTTGTCAACGATGCTTGGCGGGGTCTTCTCTTCCAGAAGCTTGAAGGTTCCGAGATGGATTCGGATTACCTTCATGGCTTCGTTCACTAGAGTGTAGGGATCTTCGTTTGTGTGAACGTACAAGCAAGTTCTGAAGTTGGAGTCGGAGACGCGCGTGGAGCCACTCTCCATGCAAACGTCAACGTAGTCATCGTCGAGGCCTGGCTGGAGGGAAGCCCTGAAGGGTCCTTCGATGAGTGGCAAGATGAGGACATAGGGACGCCGCTTTTCACCTGTTAGAGTGAGAGAGAGAAAAAAAACAAAAGGAAAACACTTTATTTCTTCTTATATTCCTTAAATTTTTAAGTACAATACTTATAAAAAATTAGAAGAGCTCGCCATAAATTTTTAATTAGATAGGTTTAGAATATTAGAAAAAATTTACGATGTATTATTCATTAATAAATAATAATTATGTTTTAGTTTATGATTATCTCCTATTTTTTTCAAAGATTTTTAATGTAATATATAGCTAATATATATTGATGGATAAATAGTATATATCAAAATATTTCTCTTAAAAATTTAATAATCTTTTCAAAATTCACATTTTATGTACGACAACAAAAGAATCTTGTAACTTCTTTTCAACAGCTTTAACTAAGTTCATCAAAACCGTAAAAATAAGAGAAAAAATTTAAAAATTAGGCGTTTTTTGAAACTTCAAAAAGTAATTTTTTTTCATCTAAATGTTTAAATGGAAAGGAAAAATTATATCAGTGAAAATGAGGAGAAATTCTTATGTGTGTTGAGAGTAAGAAAAAATATTTATTTTAATTTATTTATTAATTATTTATAGGTCATTATTATCTCTTATTTTTTTTATATTTTTAATATAATAACTAATTTATTAATTAATAAATAAAATAATATAAATATTTTATCTTATTCTAATAACCCTTAAAATATCTCTCAAGATGTGATAGTATACTTTCAGATTTAGAGGACTCCGTAACAACTCTCCGTCTATAACTCTTCCAATTAAGAAAAATAATTTACGTTTAACTTACTAGTTCTAATAATCTTCAATCACACATTAACCAATGTTTCACATGACTCACCGTCATTCTCTAGTATCATCATCTGTGTCCCGTATTCAACGTGGCGGCCACATGTGCCGGTCCAGTGCGTGCTCCACCAGAGCTTGAACCGGAATATGCTCATGAATCTGATACCTTTGAGCTTCCCGACGGGAACCACGTGCCGGGAGCGTGGCTCGCCGGAGTCGAACCCGACGAAGCACCCGGCGGTGTTCTTGCTGTTTGAGGAATCTTGTGGTGGTGGCGGAGGCGTGGTGGTTATGTTCGGTGGGACTTGGGTGAGGATTGGTGGTCGTTCGCGAGGAAAGTTGAGCCTTCGAGTTTTATGGAAGGTTGTGGGTTGGCGTGGAGGAGCCCCGTTTCTTCGAGGGTGGTTAAGCTTGGCGGCGCCATCGAAGAGCTAGCTTGCAAGCTTGTTTCTGAAGATGAAGTGTCTTCAATGGCGGCAAAAAGAGCATGAGAGAGGGAGGTTTGTAGGGTTTGGTTAATATAAGGTGCAGAGTGAGTTGAATCAAGAAGGTTGTGTACTTAAATACGAGATTGTACGGCCCCCCAGTTGAAATAGTTTTTTTTTTTATTTTCCTGTTAATTAATGAGTAATGTATAGTTATATATTAAGTTAAACCAACGTTGAATGAGTAAATTAACAATAACATTAGAGGGCCCATTAGATGGGTGTGAAATATACAAGGATAAATGAACCGCCACCATAATATTTAAGAGTTATATGAGAGTGACTTCTGCTCACATATATAAATATACGTATGACGTGCATTAAGAGCACACAAACAACCAAACAAGTGAGGAAAAAAAATAAAGATATTAAGATCATGTGTGGATAAATAATTTATTTAAGTTTATATGAAAGTAAATTTTAAAAAATAACTTATAAATATATTATTTTATATTTAAATATACAATAATAAAATTGCTTATTTTTAGTATTTTAGAAAATATTTTTTAAGAAACTAAATATTTTAACTCAAAATATTAGGAATAATTTTTAGATAAATAATAAATTATTTAGTCAGGATAAAAAAAAATAAAAATATGATCCTTTTTAACTTTCATAAAATTAAAAAAAATTATAAATTGTATTATCCAAATTGTCCCTAATTCTAAATACCTCTCTCTTTCTACTTTATTTTCAGCATGAAAGTGTATTATAATTAATCAACAACTTTATATACTTTCTTGAATATTTTAGCTAAATGGCATCTCTACAATACTAGTAACATTTTCAAAAGTAGGCATTAATTAACATCACATGACTGCTGAGCTGCGATTTTTCTAGTTATAGTCAAATCACTCTATCATAAAATAAAGTTTTCAACTTTATTTAACTTTTTTTTATCATTCACAACTAACCCTCATTTCAAAGCCTTGTAAGCATAAAAGAAAAAAAAAATTCACGTATTAATAGTGTCAAAAGTTTCTTATATTTTCAACTAATCAAATAATTAATATCATTTATATGATTTTATAAATAATAAATATGAGAGTCAATCATATGTTCAATGTAGTAATATATAGTTGGATGATAATATAAAACTCTTATATTATATGTACATTAAAATATTAAATTTTAAAAAAATAGATATCAAATTACTTCAACAAACCAAATATATATATATATTTAGGGGATTAGTGATAAAAAAATAATAATAAGGCTTTTGGAAAGAGTTGAATGAAATTCATTCAAGAAATTAAATTAAATTCTCTAATTTGGAACTAACTAACAACATAAAATTAAGCGTAAATATTGCTTTTAATCCCAAGATTTTATAATTGACATCAATTTAATTCTAAAAAATATTGACATCAGTTTGGCCTTAAAATTTGAACATTTAACATCAATTTACACCAATAGTCAATTTCCACTAACACTATTAAACATTAGAAAATAAAACTAAAAGAAAAAAATTCTTTGTTCTATCCATTCCTTCACGTAGCCACAATCCAACCCCAACTATCGCAACACCAAGAAATGCTTCTGACCTAACCCAGGAACCATGTTTGGCAAACAATTTAGGTTAGATACTTCCTTTGGAAATTGGTGGGGTGTGGGTGTAGTTTAGATACTTGCTTTTGAGTGACCGTGATTTTTCTTTATTTTTGGAGTTTTCCATGTTAATCATTGTATTTTGATTGTGTTTCTGTTTTATTCTCTATGTTCAAGGGTGGTTTTCAGGAGGAAATGATTTTTTTTTTCCAACAAGATTGTTAAGGTTGATTGAAAGAGAAAATCTTGGAGGAAGAAGACCCATATCACCTAAGAATGAAAGAGGGAAGCTTCTTAGAAAGTCCCACATCACCTAGGATTGCAAGTGGATAGGGGAGGCTAAGGGTATATATATATAAACCCAAGTTCTTTGTTTTAACTTACACCAAGTCAGAAATACTTTTAGCTTGTATATGATTTTCTTCATTTTCTCTGGATTCTTGTCTTAGAGTGTTATGAAATATAGTTTAGATACTTGCTTTGGAAAGTGTGGGCATATTGGGGGTTAGTGGTGTTTAAGAGAAATTCTATGTGTTTTTCAAATTTCACATAATGTTATTTTTTTGTTGTTGTTTTGCAGGTGGCCATTGTCTTTCTTCCATTTTGGAGTTTTTTACGTTGATTATTGTGTTGTGATTTTGTTCCTGTTTTATCTCTCTATGTTTAAGAGCAGTCTTAAAGGGAAATGACATGTTTTATTTCCCTATTTTTTTTCCTAACAAGTGGTATTATAGCCAACGATTTTGATTCGGCCTAGTGGAATATTAGAGGAATGGTGGGTTAATACCATTGAATACTCGGCTTCCATTGAGGGGCAGATTATGTTGGGCCTCACACTTGGGAGAAGATTGTTGGGTTTTAAGTGTAAGAGATGAAGTTTCACATTGGTTAGGAGTGGATTATGTGAGGTGTATATAAATAGAATGACCCATAAACTTCTTGCTTTAAGATTTTGGATCAAGATGTAATATCCAGTTGTTTATATGATTTTCTCACTTAGCTCGTTGTCTTGAATCTCTCATGTTGGGCTTCCTCGACCTAACAAAACCTTACCTAGTATATATTTTTTTCTTTCTCTCCTTTTTATCAAAAATATCCTTAATGAAAAGTAAAGTAGTATATGTAAAGAATTCAATTCATTTTCATATATATATATATATATATATATGAATGGAATAATAATATATATTTCCTAATTTTTACTAACCTACAAATTTAAAAGAAAGTCATATATAGGAAGAGTAAATCATGAGTTGGTCATCGACAAAAATTATGCTGACCAAATTAGTCTCATTTTAGGATTTTGATGAACTTATGTTTTATTTGAATTTTTATTAGTGATCAAATTGTATTATAAATTCTTCAAAAATACTAAGTGTGCGTTTGGATGGAGCAATTATAGAGGGAAATGTAATTTTTGAGAGGATTTAAAATTTATCATGGTAAAATATCCTGTTTGGATATTCACTTAGAAAGAATTAGAGAATTCAATGAATTTTAAAGAGGGATTTTATCTACTTAAAATAGAGGATTTTAATTTCCACCTATATAAAGGAAATTTTGAAAATCCCTACACATATAAGTATGCACCTTTCTCATTTTGGTAAGTCTCATTTTTATTATATTCCATTATAATTTCTTTATATTTATGAGATTTTTGTTTAATGTTATTTTTAATTCATTTTGTTGCATTTTAAATTTTTTAACATTCAGTTTATATTACATGATGTTATATTTATGTATCATTCTATTTTGTTTATATAACAATCAAATTTTATAATTCAAATTTAAAATATTTTGTGAATAAAATTTAAGATGATTTATGAAATATAAACTCATTATAACTGATTTTATATAAGTTGAATTTTGATTATTAATAAAAAAACTTATTTAAAAAAATACATTATATTTTTCAAATAAAATATGTTAAAATCAAGGTAATGTAATTACCTCGCCCAAACAAAGTATTTTATAAATGAAGGAAATGTAATTATTTATCCAAACAAAAAATTTAAAAATTGAAGGAAATTTAATTGAAATATTTTAATTTCCTAGCATTTTAAATTCTCTAGTATTTTAAAAATACTCTATCCAAATATACACTAAGAAGGGATTAGTTTGTTCTATATTTTTAATTGTGAATGATCATGGAATATTTTTTTCTTGAATAATCAAATTGTCAATAACTGAATTGAAAGATTTTTCTAAAAGAAAGTATATATTCCACAATCAAAATTCAAGAAACACATATATACAAAATATATTATGTATTATAATATTTAAACATAAGTAAAAGATTTATAAGAACCAACCTTAAATATTTTAATTTTATTTTTTAATTTGGAAAATAAACAAGTATAAAATAAAACAAGAGAGATAGAAAAATGAAATAGTGGATGATAAGACCAATGAAATAATTGACATATCTAATTTCTTCTATTTTAGTTAGGGTAAAATGAATTTTATCTCCTGAATTTTAATTTATGTGTAGTTTATACCATGACTTTTAAAATGTGCACATTATGATACTCTAAACTTTTCAAATAGTGTAAAATACCTTAACATAATTTTGCCAACCGTTGAAAGTATAATTTATATACATATAATTGAATTCAATTCTGAAAAATTTATTGATTTATTTTAAACATAAAAATTTAAATTATAATATAATTGAATTCAATTGGTGATAGAATTGATCTCATGCTTGCAATTTAAGGATTCAGAATTGCTATATGGTGCCAGATTTAAAATTAAAAAAAAAAAAACTGCTAATATGGTATAGGAGTGGTCGTAAAATGTAACGAATAATGTGGCATCGGTAAGATTTAAGTGAAGCAAGTGATAGAGTCCATGACGGAGGCGAAATATTTTAAATTTACTTCACCTTTGCAGTCGTGCCAATTTTCAAAAGTCAATTCTTAACATTAACAATTTTTGTAATATACCTAGAGTAATAATATCTACATATTAAAAGTAAACATTATAAAGTAAAACACATAATTATTATGGTACACATTTTTAATGTCTACTATATATTTTGTATTTTTTTCCCTTTCATGATATGCATCTTTGTTTTATTTTTTTCAATTGAATTATGATATGCACTTTTACTGTACGCTTTTAACATATAAATAAAATCACCCATATATGAAGATGTAATACTTGAGATTCACTTTCCGTTTTTCATATACTTGAAATAAGCATTATATATATATATATATATGTGAATCATGTCATGAACTATATCCAAAAATTTAATTAAATTGATAGGTTCAGGTATATGAATATTTTTATGTAATATTACAAAGACCTGTTGGTACTTTAATTATCTTTGTTTAAAAACACTCATTCAAACATAATGGGAAATATTGAAAAACAAATGCGCTGACTTGTTTATTTACGTAAGCACATTCAAACAAACCAATCTTTTTCGGTCAATATTTCATCCTAGTAAGCGAAATCCAACTCAAGCTTTTTATATGCTCTTATCTTAATTTCATTCTTTATCCTCTTTTTCAGGCCTTTAGCTTCATCCGAGAGAGTCCTAGAAACATCAGAAAACTCGGGCAACCTGAATCCCCAATTTGAATTACTCTCTCTTTTCTTTATAAAAAATCGTGTCATGTACATTAAAAAGTTATCAATATCCATAATATATAAATCGTAATGTCTCTAGAATAATATCTGATAAATAGATTAAAAAATGATTTTTGTGAAGCCTTTTCTCAACTTTCTTTTCCATTTTTTTTTACATAATTTCCATTTTTCACAATTGTTTTAAAAGTAATAATTTGACTCCATGCATCTGTCAAAAAGACACACTTGTCGTAACAAGGAGAGTCGCTGCCTTTTTAAAACGACTTAACCTATTTTACAGTCAAACCACCAAAGCGGCACGACATGACTATCTTTTTTTATTATTTATTTACTTTTATATTTAGAGAACATGAAAAACAAAAGGCAGAGAAACTACGAGGTCACATCACAAGAGAGAGCAGACTGGACCTGTGCAGGTGGTGATCTCTATTAATTATATAAAGAACCTTTTTAATATTTTGCGTTATTTTTTAAAATTATAAAGAACCTTTTTAACATTTTGCGTTCTTTTTTAAAATTATAACATTTTAAATCAAGTTTATCAGTATTAAGCACTCTTTCATATTTTTATTAAATTATTGTAGTTAAAATGTAAATTATTATATACGTATGTATATGTATTTCAATGTGCTAGTTTAGTATACATGATGAAATTGTCGAAAAGTTTTATTTCTCTATTCAATTAATTAGAATTGTTAGATAATGCTTAGGCCGTTTTTTTTTCATAAATAGAAATGCTTGACTCCCAAATTGGAGGTATAGCTGTCTCAACATAAATTACTTCGTATTTTGGACTATGTGTTTACGAGTTTTGGGGAAATGGAAAGGAAAGTTATAAAAAAAAACAAAAGGAAAAGGGAAGAAAAGATTTTAAATGATTTTAACCAATCTTATTCATAGATTTAAAATTGACAAGGAAAAGAAAATTGAGGACTTATAATAAATTCTTACAATTTTATCCTTTATTAAATTAATTTAGTATAGCTAATATGCTTTATATTAATTGATATAAATGTTATTTTAATATTTAATATGGATAATATAGTAAATTAAATAATAATTGATTTAAAAGCCTCAAATTGGGGAAATACGAAATAGGGACTTAGAAAGATTTTGAAGAGTTAGTAAAAATCCTCAAATATCTTTCTCTCCTAAAAATAAAACTCATGAATACATTTAAACCCCATAAATCTTACCCTCCCCCCCCCTTTTCCTTCTAAATCAAAATCATTAACACACCAAGGTAACATTTGGTAAATGTCAGAGACAGAAATATGGAGGCATTGATTTTAGAGAAGGGAGTGGAGACAAAAATCCCAAAATTATATCCATCCTAAAATAATTTTTGAGTCAAGTTTCATACCTATAAAAATGAGAGACGCTAAACACATATCTTAGAGACACTAATTTAATTTTTTTTAAGAATATCCCTTTAAATATTTTATATTTCATCTTTGTCCTTTTTATTTTTTGATTTTTCATCAAATTATAAATTAATTATCTTCATTTTTTCATCGATCACTATATCCTGGACACCACTATAAAATTCCGTCTTCATCTCTCATATCATATATGTTTTTATTGTCTCTCTATCTTTTCTATCTCAAGGTATTAAATGTGGTCTAAGAGTCTAAGATTACTTATTAATGAAAGAGTAATAATAACATAGAATTGAGTTTATGGTGAATTCTAAATACATGCGGCAATGTATTAATCGTTCAACATATAATTTAAAGTAAAAAATATATAAATATTATAAAATCACTCGTTGAAATCTTGTCACGTGGAATTCACCATAAACTTGAGTCTATATAACATTTTCTTTAATGGAAAGCAATATCTATCACTTGAAGATGTTATATTTGTATCATCTGATTTAGATCTATATAAAAAAGTATACTGAACTAGCGTTGTCTTAGTAACAAGGAGGTTTAAACTTTGTTTTTAACATAAGCCAAATTTTAAAATATTTGAACCTAATCAGTGGAAACTTTCACTTTGGTTGAACAATTAATACATTGCGGCGTGTATAATTGTATCACCGTAATTTAAAGTAAACAATACATAAATATTATAAAATCACTTTTGAAATATTGTCACGTGTAGGATTTATTTAAACTAAAGTCTATATAACATTTTCTTTAATGGAAAGCAATTTCTATCACATGAAGATGTTATATTTGTGTCATCTGATTCAGATCTATATAAAAAGGTATACTGAACTAGCGTTGTCTTAGTAACAAGGAGGTTTAAACTTTGTTTTTAACATAAGCCAAATTTTAAAATATTTGAACCTAGCTAGCGGAAACTTTCACTTTAGTTCCACGGTGTTAACATAGAGTGGAACTATGCAAGAAAAGAGAAAGAATCATGGAGAATAAGAAAAAAGCAGTTAGGGTTTTATTAGAGTTACAATGAAATAGTCCACATAATATAAAATATAAAAGAAAATATATACCCAATAACAAAATAATAAAGCTACCCTTAACTAATATATCTAATATTATCTAACAGACGGGATAAAGATGATGAACATTGAATAGCACGAGTGAATCACAAGAGTGCCTCATGTTTAAAAATTATATACGGAGCTAATATTTGGATATCCAACTCGAGTAATTTTTTTCTCTATTTTTAAAAATATATTTGAGTTTTATAAATAAAAAAAAATTTAATTTTTATATACCAACACTATTCTCCAATCGAATTATTTAAATAATTTTTTAAATAATAAATATGAAAAATATAATATAAGTGGATGATAAAAGAGAGAGAAGCCCGTATGTAAACTCCGGCAAGGCAAGTGCAAAGGATAAGGACGACAGCATACAAGTGATACACGTATGCAATGAAGGGGTACGTGTCTGACGTAGAACAAAGTGGAGGTCAAAGCACCGGAGCCAGCCACGTCACCTTCACAAACTACGTGAGATTTCTCGATGAACAAGTTTCAAGCTCAACATTTATTAATTACTTGGGAACATATTTTAATATTTTTTATTATTTTTAATTTAGATTATAGGCATTGTATATTAATGTATTGATATGTTAGTATGTTACATTTGATATGGCCTTCCTTGAGGCATAGAGCATAACTATCTCTATTGGCCTCAATCCACAACTTTGTTGTCCTCCCTGTAATATTTTAGTTTCCTTGTGAATGTTTTTATTTTGGTGGTCTCACATATATGGCAAAAATGTTCATATCTAACCCAACAACATCTTTAGCAGCACGAGTCCTAAAACCCAAATACTACAAAGGACACCTTTGCGGAGGGAAAGGTGGATTTTCAGCCTGGAAATACATGAAGGCGTGTACAAAATGCCTCTTGGATTGTAACAAAGGGAGGATATTGGACGGTGGGAAATGGAGATAAAGATAGTGTAGAATGATGGATAAGCAAACGGAGAAAGAAATTGGCACCAAATCCGAACCCCTCCCAATACTATTCCACTAGACACATGGGCCTCCATGTTAATTGGTACCTATGACTCACTTTTTGTTTTTGGTCAGGGTTGCAAATGTTAACCAAATAAGGTCCAACCAGACCCCAGGCAAAGGAATTAACAATGGAAGCCCAGGCCTGTTCTTGTTTGATTTGAAACTAAAAAAACCAAAAGCAGACAGGCCCACATATTCAGGGCTTGGGCGTCAACCCAAAAAAAAGGCCAGGTAATGAATAATGGTAGTAAAGTCTCAGCTCTCAACCATAAATATAATTTAAAGTTATTAATATGATCAATATTAATTATACTTATAAAGTGTGAGACACCATATGACTCACACTCATCTACTATTGAATGAAGTGTGAACGATGCTTAAATGGTATCCAATCCCTATTTATAGTGGATGGGTTGAGTAGATATGCACACTCTAAGTGCAAATAACACAACTTTATTAATATATAGATTTTATAAAAACATTAAATTTGTGTCGGAATTCATCATAAACTCCACTCAATATTAACATTTTTCCCACAAAAAGCATCCATTTTATGGGAGGATTCACACAAACACAGCCCTCCTAGGTTGCAGTGCCCACAAAAGGTCTGGATCATGATCCCATGGGCTCAATAGATATAGTCCAATATTTTTTTCAGAATATGAGGTGAGGAGCCATGAATAAACTTTATAAAATTTTTCTTGATTGCGAGTGTGATTTTTTTTTTTTTGGGTCAACATGTGTTTTTTCCTTAACGCTCCCTCTCCCTCATGCACCATCCATTAAGGCCAATAGAAGACCATCTAATAGAGGTGTTCATAACCAACCAACTTGGCTCGAAGTTCATTAGGTTGGGTTTGACTTGAAGCTCATTAAATTGGATTTGGGTCTCAAAAAATGACCTAATACATTTTTCGGAGTTTGAGTTATTTATCAATTTGATCTAAATGACCTGAAATCAAAAAATTCTTTTATATTTTCATCTAATGATTTGTGAAAAATTATAAGATTTTATAACTCAATTAATATATTTTGTGTAATCTGATATTATTTTCATATTGAAATTATTTGTTTTAAAACATATATTGCAAAACAGTTCTTAAATTTTATTTCATGTAAAATTTTATACTATTACAATGTATAATGTCTAAATTCTCATTTATTATTTTAACATTGATTAATTAATTCATCAGGTTAAATTTGAGTTCCAAAACTGACCAGATCTACAATGTTGCTCTCACATTTCCATGCTCACAATATTTCACGTACATTTATGAAATTAACTTAACTAGGGTGGTTGAAAAGATCAAACAGGCAATTTTTTTTGGATTGGACTAGATGACAAATACTCTGGTTTTCCTTTGGATTACAAATCCTCCTCTATAAAATCCGAAAAAAACCACAGAAAATAAAAATCAAACAGGCCTACTTTCTTCAACCCGTAATTCCCATTTTGTTTCACGTCCTAGTCCTCACACGGGCTTCACTAACAACCCAACAAAACATCCAAGTTCTAACACACAAAAAACAAAAATGGGGGAAATTACAAAGGGGCAATAGAATGTAATCGCAAAAAACGCCTCCGCGGATCGAAAGAGTAACGCAACCCACAGATTCCTATCAGCATAGCTGGTCACTGCACACAGAGCTATCAGCGACGTGGCATCGAACCTCGCCTAACCCCAAAACAAAAAAAAGAAAAGAAAAGAAAAGAAAGAAAAACGAAAACGAAAGACAAAAGAAAGACAGTAGCAGTAATAATAAGGTTCCCTCAGAATCCCTTTTCAAATCACACACACAGCGATTTGCAGTGTGTCATACGGCACTTGCACTTTTCAATCAATTAGGGTTTTCTTCCTCATTGGGAACCATTCGTCTTTCCTTCACCTATCCCATGAATCATATCAGATCCAAGAACCACATTGCATGCAAGAATAATGTATATTCTTATTTGTTATAAAATGAATTAACCAGATACAGCAGAATGAATGTGCAAAATCAATGAAAAAGAAAAAGAATGAGCGTAGCAACACAAAACGGCGTACAAGAACAGGAAGACGGGGTAATAGGGTTTCGTCGGTTGGAGTGAGTCACATTTTATTTATAGGCACGCTCAAGGATTGTGGGCCGTTAAGTGGACTGATATAAAATGTGGATTGGTATTAGCAATAGAATTTTGGGCCTTGAAAATTGGCCATATGCATAACACAATCCAAATCCTTCCAACAACAAGGCCATTTCCTCATGGGCTTGTAGTTAGAAGTTGCAAAAGATGGATATTGGTTTCAAAACCAAAAATGTCGGCCACTGACCAGGCGTACTGCTTGTTGCAACAACGTAAAACAGCCCAAGCCTACGAAGCATGGAAACATCATTTGAGTATCGAGTATGCATGTCAAATCTGTATTTATCTTGAATGATATATGATACAATAATGAAATATATTTGTAAATATTTAATTTAAAATTTATTTTTTTCTCACTCTAATATAGATAAACATAATATAAAAAAGGTTATAAAAATAAAATAATACATAACTTTTTGTATCTATGAGAAATAAAGTATAAGTTAGGCTTATATAAATGATATTTTGAATAATGAATTATTTTCTTTAAAATTTTAGTTATATATATGTCGTCCATATCCTATGTAATTTTTCAACTTTTATGTGTCTCTCTGTTTGTTTATGTTCTGTGTTCATGTTAGTGTCTATACTTCATAGGACTCCCACCACTTGTGGTGGTGAGTGTTGACTGAGTTTGATAAAAAAAGATAAGGATATGGACAAAAAGGAAAAACATGAGACCTAGCGTAGTTGATAGTTATATGGGCTCTTTAAACATCTAGTCAAATGTTCAATTCTAGTGTAAACAAGTCTTGTGGAGAGATTTACCTCTTAGGAGAGCTCCTACTTGCACAATATTAACCATTGTTACTGATTGTGGATACCCTGAAAATAACATAAAAAAAGACAAAAAAATTATGAATTCAATTTATAAATTTTTATTGTAAAAAAAATTATATTATCATCCAATCATATTTGCAATATCAACATATATATTTGACTTTCATACCCATTCATTGCATTAAAAATCATGCAAACAAAAGTTTTTTATATTATTTGTACATCAAAATTAATCTCAAAATATATTTATAAAATTATTAAAAGATTAATTTTAATACTATATTAGAGTAAAGTATAATTTTTACATTGTCAAAATCATATATAATCATAGATGTGATTTTCAAATTAGTCATTAACAATATTAAAAACTTTTAATGAGTTGATAATATATAATTAGATAATTGTGTAAAATATTTAATTAAATCTAATTATTATATAAAAAGATGAGAAATTAGTTGACACAATGTAAGTTAAACACATATTTTCCATCATTGGAAAACCTTTTTTATTGAATAATATTTTACAAAGTCCACCAATGGATTAAAAATGCATGTGATATAAATCATGTCTATGTAATTTCATATTAATCGGAAGTTGTTTAATCCACTTTTTATATTCAACTAAATCAACATAATCGATATTTCTTAAATGTATACAAATGAGATCTATTTAATTGCATCTTTATAGATGTTCATTTGAAAAAAAATCATACAATGAATACTAAAAAATTCTAGGGAGCCATAATTTTTGTGAGAAAATAAATGTTAGAATCACGTGATATGACTATTGACTTTTAGATGAGTAAATGGATTCTATTATTACATTTAATTCAATCACTATCATTTATTTAGTTAAAAATTATAGATATATTAGTATGGCTATATAGTTACTCATCAATATTATATGTAATTATAATTTAACGGTTTGATCGAAAAGAACTATGTTATATAAAAAAAAATTGTTAAATATGCAAGTGTGCCAAATTTTATAACAGTATTAATAAATCTCTACTCATATAAAAAATGTATAATTTAAGTGACTCACAAATGATCATATATCTGAAGATGAAATTTCACAAATTAAGTATTTAAAAGTTACAATCACATAAGTTTAACAGAAAAGAGGTCTACACGTTCTGGACGTAAAATATAACCAAGATAGTAGTCCAAAATTAGTTAATAATATATACATGATGGGATTGTTTTATTTAGCTAAATTAAATAAAAATTATAATTAAAACAGAAGTTGAGAATCACCCGATATTCATTCCATCAATAATGTTATTATTCAAAGAAAATAACACAAGTAAATCGCAGTAAATTCAACTTTAGAGAATATATATACATAGGCATGTCTTTTGGGGTGCATAGCTAATAAACTCCAACTTGCTTTGTTTATTATATACCCTCCACACTCCACAGTAAAGCCCACTCCGGCAATGGCCAACACATAATATTGCTTTTGAAAATCTTCTTCTCACAAGTCTCCTTTACCCACCTCTCAATCTTCTTATGGAAAAACTCATAATCATGGGTTTAAATAAATAACTAATTGTAGTTCTTTAATTATTATTATTTAACTGTTGTGTTGCAAAGGTGGTGACATCCCCATCATTCTCAATCAACTCCTAGCTACTGCGAACGAGCATTTCGGTTTTCCCCTTGGATTATGCGTGCATATTCTTTTTGTTTACACTAGCATATTACGAGATAAAGACAAACAACCTTTTCTTCAAATCTTGCCATATAAGAGTCCCCCGCCTCAGGAAACATCACTGATAACAATTCGCTTGTCATTGAGTAGCATAGATTATTAAGTTAATAATCTATGTTGGGGCATAGTTAGAGGGCAAAAAACTTGTCATGCTATGCCCATCACACCCACTTCTTCCGTGATTGGCTCGTGTGGCATGGGTCCTGTTTCTGGTTATTGTGATATGGGTCCATGTTTCAACGTGCTATTGATGTATCACACGTGGGGGCACATAAATATAAAAATACTCACAAATTACATTGATCTGACGATCTCTCAAGAGGTTTCATGAAATTCAATCTTCTTGCTCTTCATTTGTCCAACCTAGAACGATTTCCTCTGTACTAACAGAAACCAAACATTATTAACTTAACTGCGAGCGGGTTTCCTCCAATTTACCTTTACCTACATCCACCTGGTGAAGCTAATTTCATTTTCAAGACTTGACATTTCTAGCCATTCTCATTCTTACGGTAGCATGACCCACAAAAACCCAACCCTGTGAAGAGCAAGACAGATCAGACGATGATGGTGTCGGGAGGGACAACTTGCATGCGAGATGGGGAGGAAGGAAGGAGGAGAGGGTAGAATAAGGGGAATGGATATCTCGTATACCAAGACTTTTTGTTTAATGATTTTTTTTCCTTGATTCAAATTATCATACCTTGATCTTGCAAGGTAAAATTATGTTAATGAGTAACAAAACTTAGCAAGACAAACAAAGTTAATAAGTAAGCCACACAATAGAATACTCTTTCAGACTCAAATTTATGTGAGAAGAGAAAAAGTATCAATCATAATATCTAAACAAAAAGTCTTGGTATACGAGAGATGTCCCTTCCCCTTTCTGGCCTCTCCTCCTTCCCACCTCCCCATCTTCCAAGTTGGTTTTTGTGGATTGTGCTACGCATGGTAAGAATGAGAATGGGTAGAAGTATGAAGCCTTATAAATGAAATTAACTTCAAGTGGGTCTAGGTCAGGGTAAATTAGAGGAAGTCCACTCAATTAACGTAACATTGTCACATTTGGGCGCGACGATCACCATCCTCGGTGTAAGTGTAACATTGGTCTGTATGGGGAAGTCTCACATTATGGGCATGTTTTTCCTCCTTCACCGATGTGGGACAAGTTCCACCCCTCCATGGGGACCAACGTCCTCGCCGTACATTGATCTCGAGGCCAGCTTTGATACCTTTTATAACATTTGTCATAATTAGCGCTCCGTATCGCATCTCCAGTGTAAGCTTAATACCGGTATGCGGATATTGCTCTTTTTGAGCCTAATTAGGCGCCCCAGATTTAAAGGTGTGGATATCTCCCCTATGCGAGACACGTTTTTCCCTTGAAAGGGGAGGAGCAAATCTGTGAGGAGCGCCTAGTTAGGCCCAAAGCGAACAATATCTGCATGTTGGTATTACACTCACACTGGGACGACGATACATAGCGCCCGATGTGACAGATGCAGATGGTATCGAGCCAGTTCCAAGATCGATGTGCCAAGCTGAGAGGATCCTGGGCCCCTACTAGGAAAAGTGGAACTAGTCTACATCAGGTGAGAGGGACGAAGATGCCTTATAAGGTGTGGATACCTACCTTATGCAGACACATTTTCCCTTGAGAGCGGGAAGAGCAAATCTATGAGAGGCACCCAGTTAAGCCCCAAAGCGGACAATATCTGCATGCCGGGTATTACACTCACCTTGGGCACAACGATATGTAACGCGCAGGATGTGACAGATGTTGCACTCGGCTTTTCCCCTCTTTTTCTAAATGAACTATTTGAGGTGTCCTTCACAAATAAGTCACTCGATTTGGTTTTTGAGGCCTAACATTATTTAGTTAAGTGACCGAAGATGTTATGGTAGTCATACTTCTTGTCCTTATCTGTGCCTTCTAAGGCAAGTTGGGGGTTACCTTTTGGGCTCTGACAGTCTGGTAGAGTAAATTTCTCTCAGAATGACTTCAACTCGGGCATTAACGGGTGTAGTTCCTGAACCTCGACTCGTTATATCTAGAGTCACCCCTTCCTTCTTGCTCTTTGATCGGCCTCCATTTTTCTTTTGCTTATAGTCATCTTGTTGGGCTTCTTGGTGGCACGGAGCTCTTAGATATTAATCTAACTGATTGCTCACTTGCTAAGCTTTTGCACTATTGGTCTGTGGATAGAGGTTTTCTTTAGAAGGCCGAGCATAGATCGATTATGATCTTGTGGAGTTGGACCGCTAGGTCGAGGTTTGAGATTTGCTTGGCCTTGGTATTGAATTTTGTTAGATAGTCTCTCAAGGATTCGTTGAGGCTTTGTCTCACGTACTCCAATGAATCTAAGGTCTTCATGTAGATCTTGGATAAAACAAATCGATTCCTGAAGGCCCTAATCAGCTCCTCAAAGGGGTGTATTGAGCTTGGGGTAGAAAAGAGAACTAGAGAAAGATTGATTTTTCGTGAAGGAAGGGAAGGTTCGATAAAGGATTTGGTTAGTTGCTTCGTTGACGAGCATCATAGGCTTGAACATCATAATGAAGGACTGGGGATCCCCCGCCCATCATAGGGGCATAGGGAGGCTGGCAACTTGAGGTGGACGGGGAGATTAGTGGCCATGAGATCGTTGAAGAAAGGGCCATAGTGGATTGCGTAGGTTAGCTATTGTGTGCAACATTGTATGTGGTGAATCGGAATAGGATGTCCTATCACTCCGAACCAATAGCTACCGTGTTCGGTGTTTTCACTGTCACCCTGCCTTAAGGATGAGAGGCCTTAAGGTCTCCTTTATGGATATAATCAGCCATGTATCGATTTTCTCCTCCAGCTTGTGTATGGTGACTAGGAATTCCTCCTTGTGGGGAGGAGGTTGGCTATGGGTGTCATTATTTTGGCTAACAGTGTCAGCCATGGTGTTGTTGATGTTGGAGTTATGGGGAGGCTTGTTTATCAGCCTCACAATGGACGCCAATGTTTTTACCTAAAAGTGGTAGTAAGGGCAGGTTCCTCCCATCGTCCTTGTAGGAATGGGTAGACACTTGACGTTCAAGTCAATAAATGAATGAGGCGTGAAGGTTTTAGAGTGTAATGAGTGTTAAGATTGTGATATCATACCTAAGTGATTTTAAGCCCTCTTTTATAGTGAGGGGTGACCCCATGCTAAATCATGAGATAATCTTCCCAAAATAGAAGATATATTCTAAAGATTTAATAGATATTAGATATATTCTGTATTTATTGGGAAATATGATCCAATATAAAATATATGGCAAGTTAATAGGAGATATGGAGAGATAATGGGAGATCTTATGGGCGATTTAGGAAATATCATTGACTAAATCAGGGGACAATCTTTGGGAGATCATAATGCCACATGCATGGCCATCTATGGAGTCCCTGCTGAGTTCTCCGAGATTGTGCCAAGGTCTCGGGTCCTATTTCTAATCCAGGACAAATGGTAAGAATGAGAATAGGTAGAAGTGTGAAGTCTTGCAAGTGAAATTAACTTTAGGCAGGTGTAGGTCAAGGTAAATTGGAGGAAGTCCACTCAGTTAACAGTGTTTGTCTTCTATTAGAACATGGGAGGTCATTATAGGTTAGACAAATAAATGAGAGAAGGGTTGAATTTCATGAAACTTAAAAGAAAGTTAGTTTAATTTATCCTGAAAATAATACATAACTATAAATAATTGAATAAATTTAACAATCCAATTTAGGGTAAAGGTAAGAGATCAAAAATCTATTTCATAAATTAGTAAATAGATCGGTTAAGTAAAAATGACAATAGACAATAAAAACAACAAGAACTGATAATAACCACTCCCTTGAAATTGAAATCTTATAAGTTTTTTATTAACTGCATTAATGAATGTAATTTACGTAAGGCTGAATTGAAAAAAAAAGAATATTAATAACATTTTCATATTTTAAATCAACAAATGATTTAAAATATAAAAATTAAATAGAAAAATATAATAAAATGAAAGAAGTACTACTTAAATTAAATGCATCATGTTCAAATTCTTTTAATATAAGCTCAACTTTCATTAATTTTTTCAATAAAAAAAATTCTATAATTTCTTTTTTCTTTATGGTCATAAAGTCCTTATTATTGTACGAGTGGAAAATTTAGGGTTTGCCAGCAATGTTGAACTTAACTTTATTGATAGCATCGATTCAGGTATGAAATTTTGGATATTATATACAGGGAACATCCTTGCGACACTAGGGCCCCAGGATTGTTTAGGGGTACTATATTGTTCATTCCGTCATAAGTAACACTTCGGGTTACTATATACATCGCTTGTATTTTGTCTAGCTTTGTCGTTCTAGCCTATGGAAGAAAAAGAGGACTTTTTTAGACTAATTGAGGGTGTGTTTGGTGGAGAGTAAAAATTGGGTATAATTTTTCTAGAGAAATTTGTTGTGTAAATTATTAAATTTTTATGGATAAGTTTTATGTATAATTTTATACTAAGAATCTCATTTATGAAAAATTTACATCTCATTTTTACTCCCAACTAATATGATCCTAAAAAAGTGTTTTGTTTTGTATTATTTATCATTTCAATATTAATCATGAATTTAATCATTGGATTAAAAAAATATGGGAATAAGAGACAAACATACAAAACTAATGTATGTTAAATAATAAATAATATAATATAAAACATATCATATGTTTTACTTTGACAAACCACAATAAATATGGCCTTTGGCCAGATAAAAACCTGTGTGTATTTCAAACTAAAAGAAACTGTGTAACCAAACAAAAAACTAAAAGAAACTGGCCCTCTTTTTTATGGCGCATAAGCTTGGGCGTATTGATCTTTTACCTCGATGATAATTTGGTTCGAGTGATCAAGACTAGCTGGCCTTTAAAATTGTTTTTGGTTGTTATAATAATGGAAGACAGGCCATACAGTATGTGGTGGGTTTAACATTGACTTCCACTGAAATGCCCCATCGCAAATGTGAGGAGTTCCCACTTCCTATATATAAATCAAGAAACAAATAGACTAAACGAAAGAAAAGGGACAACAAAAAAATAACAAAAACAAAATAAAAACAAAAACAATACAAAAAGACTATGTTGTTGTTTTTGGGTACATAGACTAAGCTGCTTTCACAAATAGAAGTGGAACAGATAAATTAAAACAGAGATAAGAACTTTAAATTCGGGCCTAACTAATATATAAAGAACAACATGTATCTTTTTAATTTTTAGTATCACGTGATATTTTAAATATAAATCATCACAATATATAAAAATAAACATTTACAATCAAAATTTAAGAGACATAAATATATGCATAACATATTATTTATTTGTAGCATTTAAACATTCAATTAAATAAAAAATTTATAAAACAACGTCCTTTATTGTTATCATGGAGTTTAATAAGTCATAACATCAATTTATAACAAGCCATACATGCTTCTTTAATTTGTTAAGTGTTGAAAAAATGAGTTGAGAGAAAGACTAACTTATCTCATTTTATGAAATATAAAAGACCATATGAGGACTTTTAAGTCCTAAGAGAATAATTTGTCATCCTCTTGCAACAGTAGTCATAGACAATTTATAGCTTTAGTCTAATATAGATAATTTTGTTTTGTTAATATCAACCACTCAGAAACCCATATAAAAAAGCTAGAATGGAAATAATCCTATGAATGTTGAGTTTTTAATTAGAAGCTCCCTTAATTTTAATTTTTTTCTTATTAACTTGTATAATTTTTTACATGCATATGGCAGTCGGTTCTTCCTTAAAATGGCATAATATAAAGAAGATAAATAAGTGGAATATGATAAACTTCACTAAGTTTACTCAATAAATGTGTATTTTCAACTGTTGTTTCCCTTTTTTTATAAATGGATAATTGTTTTTTTAGCTATATAATTTCTTATTTATTTATGATTTTAAATAAAAATTAATATTAATATTTAATTTTAATATATTGGCAACGTATAACTTTTTTCATATATATTATAATCTTTTTTTATTGGTCAAGTCCTCCCTACTACTAGGAAAATCTTTTTCGGGCATAGTCCAGTTTGCCCTCTCAGCTAACGTGTTTTCCAATAGCCAACCAAAGTCCTTTAATTTCTAGGATTGTAGTATGTCTATGCCAACTCTCTTGTCCCGCTTCTTATCTAAATATTCCTTTTCAATAATTAAGAGATGCTTTAACTCTCAGAGAAAAGCAACATCAAGTGTTAAACAATACACCAATGATAGAAAATGAACCAAAACCGAAAACTCTTAAGAGTCATTAACCTACATACAAGAGGAAGCTCAAAAAATGAGAAAGATAGATCAACCCATCAACGTAGCATTAGCACTTTCACTAGCTGAAAACAATTAATGCTTTCCAAGACGAGGATAGGCCCATACACTTACCTAGCTCCCGCGTCTGTGGTGCACCAGAGATGCCATCAGGATCATCAAACGCTTTATTGATTTATACAAAATGCCAAAGACTTCGTGATGGATAATTTGGTCCTACGGTTATTTTGGATCTTGTGATAGTCCTTTTGTTTATATCATTGGATTTTGTTTGAACGATTAAGATTTAATTAATTAATTATCAAATAAAATTTATTGAGTGATTTTAATAAAATAGAAAGTTTCAAAATTACTAAACTATCCAAATTGTATCTTCGCCCTTTCCTTTTCAACTTCTCACAGCCACCACCACGACCACCACCGACTTCACTAAATTCTCAATGATCCCTTCTCGCACCTACCTCTCCTATGTTGCTTATGCTGCCAGACCATAATTGGTCATCAACTCCATCAACACATTTCATCATAGTGCCAACATTGTTAGCATGTCCACTGTTTCAGGTAGTGACTCTGCGACCTTTATGGTTCCTTGCCTCCAGTTCATGTCCTCCTCGGTGATGGTAGAGACGTAGTGAAGAATGAATTTGGTGGCAATCTTAGACGGATATGGGAAGCAATTGGTGGCAGATTCAAATCGCACCAAGAAAATGGGTGAAGCAACAGTGCAGGGACAACTCACTGTGTGGTGACACAGACAGATTAGTCGAAGATGGTGATGAGGATAAAGAAAAATCACATTTGAAAGGAATGCTTATGTTAGGAATATTTTGAGATATTAAGGACATTTTTGTAATTATGGAAGGGACTATCTCATGCTCCAAAAGAGGCGAGGACCAAATTATCGACCACCCAGAGATGTACGGGTCCACATAAAAACTCATCCACTTCATTTAGCACACCAAGCACATAACAGCAATCCTTAACCATGCCTTAAAACCATGCGGATTGCACACACCAAAATGGGTCTCGTCTAGGAAACTCTAGCGGCCCAAAACCAAGACAGAGCTCAACACCGTTAGAAGAAGATTCTACCCCTAACACATGCGTGCATTGTTGCTTGGGGAGCTGATACATGCTCACCGCCACCATCAGCGAGAATGTTGCACACAACCCGAAGCGCTATCTCAAACTCACCCATCGAAGGATAACTTCACCCTTTCTTGATCGTTATCAAGAGCCTCATCGATCAGGCATGGTCACAACGCCTTCAACAATAGGAGAGATTGCAACACCGCTAGAACACATCAGCAGTAGTAGAGGGATATGAGTGGGGAAATGGTAAATTCAAAAAACAAAAAACTTGGACCCAAACTTCAAAGGCCACTACAAGAAAATTGCTATATAGATGGTTACTTTCAGTGACATATAAAAAATGTAGGTATAGGTAGCATATATCTATAGATATATGGTACATCAGTCAATATAAGTTTTAGGGAAAGAAATCAATACCATGGGTGATGGACCACTACTTTTAACATTATTTAGTTCCTTTTATTTATTCATTTATATATTTTAATTATGCTAATATTAATATTTCATTGTAATTTGCAAGTGATAACAAAGCGAAGGTGTTTATTTTTGTTAATAGTTGATTATTCATACTTATTATGTTTTAAAATTGTATTTTGTATGCACCATATTTATTTTATTGGAGCATAACATATGTATTTCTTTATATTGATATGATCTTATTTTTTTGCAATGTTGATACCTACTATTTTAAGACCTATTTTTATATTTTTAATATAATTAGAGTCTTTTTTATATAATTGTTATTCTCATATATACAAATTTTTATATATAACTTGAGTTCCAAATTTGAATTATTAATAACAGAGATAATAATTTATCATCATTAGTTGTACCCACCAAAAAAAAAATCATCATTAAGTTAAACCCAACAAAAATTAAAAATCTATAAAAGTGTGACTATAATCTATACCCACATAATATTAAAAAGAACAAAAAGTGACATGATAATTGGATAAAATCTCAAAAACATTAAATAAAAATGGTGGACCATAGGGTTATATCAACGAAAAGAAAAACTATAAAAATCTCAAATGAAAAATGAAAGGCAACAAAAACAAAGGACAAACAAACTCAACAAAGAAACCAAAATGTTGAAAGCAAACAACACCAATATTTTGAATAATCATACATTTTCTGTCAACGGGAGTGTTGCATGGTTAGCTATGTGGATCAAATTTCTAAAATTCTCGTGGTGAATCTACCCATAACATTGTAGGAGGCGCAGTGTCATTAAGGCTTGAACATTAAGCCACAATTGATCAAAATTAAAAGTTTCTATGTGGCATGCGGTCTCATCAAGATTAATCTGATGTATGTGAGTTAAAATATTGCTCAATGCTCGGGTGTATCTTTCATCAGGCGAAATAAGGGGTAATAACACGAAACCTTGAAATTCTAAATACTAGCCACATTTATTACTTTATGCAAGCATGCAATAACAAATGATTACTGAATCATGTTTAGGGTTTAAATTGTTAATATTGTAAAAGTGTTTCAACCATTTTACTCAAATTTCTTTACCATTTGGATCACAATGTTACCCGGCTAAGAGTTGAAAAATATAATAATGTAATTTTTTTTTTAATCAAATTGGCAATAATCATCAAGAAATGAGTAATGCAAATTAACCTATCAAACACTACCAAATTATTAATCATAATTTTTTTAAAATTCAACGAGAATTTCTCTTCTTTAGACAAAACAAAAGAAATTAATATCACTCAACAAAGATTTATATTTCAAACTTTACTTACTGAAACTCAACAACTAGCTCCAGTTTTGTTGGCAAAACAAGAAGGTACAAGTCATACTTAGCCACTTTAGCTTTTGAATAATGGGAAGGAGCCTTTTGTGCCCTACAAGCATGTATGTCAGCTAATGCATAATGCATGTAGCATATATTCATGCCATATATGTATAGTGCCTTGAATATTATATCGAAACTTTACTAATTACTGAACACACTTTTTTCTACGCGCATGCCAAGACACACACCAAGGAATGAACAAGAGATCACATGTGAAACTACAATAGTGAGTAGTGCTGGGAAGAGTTGTGGCAGGTGATGAGATGGTGTTGGCAAGTTGGGAAACAGAATGGGACCCTTATGCATAACCCACAGTTCGCATTTCATCACTCCATTGTTGAAGGGTCACCCTCAATGCCTTACTTTTACCCCGTCAAAGCTCCAACACCTCCCATCATTTCTCAAACCGCCATGGATGGAAAAAGAGATATAGGACCTCTCTATATGACGTTGGGATAAAACTTGAAAGAGAAGTAATATTATTAATTCATAAGAGATATTATTCATACTATGTTTTGAATTATTTTTAATTTTTAGAGTATCTTTTCATTCAACAAGTGAGAGATCAGTAATCTTAAAAATCCAAGCTAAACTTTTTTCAACGGTACTTTTTCTTTTGCATAGTTATAAATTTCAAGATAAAATTTAGATCGCATACTTAAAGAACCCAAGTTCCTTCCATTAGATTTTGTTTTATTTTTTAAAATATTTTTAAAGAAACTTTGTAAAGTATTTTTTAAATATTAATTAATTGAGAATAAGTTTTAATTTTTCATTCAACTAATATCTTATAATATTTGTTTTAGGTAAAATTAGGATATACATTATTGGAAGCAACGATTAATTTCCTCAAGGGGTAAATCAGCTCACATATATACGTGGGTTTTGTGCCTCTAACCGATTACTTTTCATATATATTATCAGGAAACAAACCTTAGATTCAAATCTCATGCCCCCTCTCTTTGTCTCACTCTATGTCCCTCCAATTAAGCTTTGCCTTGTATTCAAATCATGGGTAGTTAAAAAAATTTGATTAAATAAGAAATCATTGATGATGTCATCATTATGTAAATATCAAAATTTTATTGAGGAAATATAGAGAGGGCAGTAGATTTGATTTCACAACGTCTGACTAAATGGTTAAAGAAAACTAGCAGAAGAAAACATAGGGTGTGATACAAATAATATTAGAGAAATATTAATTAGTTAGAAAAATATTATTAGGACTTATAGAATGTAACATCATATCAACTCACATCATCACTATTAACGAGTATGTACTACTAAATGAATTCACACCCTAAATATAAATAACATAGCTCGTAATATTATTCATCATATTCATCCGCACCGTAATTTATTTCCCATGTACAAGTAACATTCTTCTAAAAAGAGACGTGAATGGCACGGTGTGGCCGCAGCAAAAGCATCTTTTTCCTGCAACGCGTATATGTCTGTCTGTTTCGATTCTTTCTATCGCCCGTGGCCCTGTCGAATTCAAATTCTCAAAACTTACAATTGCATGCTAGCTTTTATCATTGGTTTTTCTAGATGCACACGTGTTAGGATGCATTCATACCATTATCTTTCTTTCGTTCTTTCTTATCAGTGCATGCACGCATCATCAAGGAAAAAGGAACAAAGAAATTATAAGTGCTTATAGATGGATATATAGCTGTAATTTCGTTGTCAACAATAATGTTGGATGTAGGGGTCATTTGTCATATGAATATATATAGGGGCCATATTCTAGAAAAACGTCATACGTAACAAGACGTGCTTGAGTCTTATACTTCTTGATTTATATAGTTAATTGATTAATTAAGTATCAATTGAGCAGTTTATTAAAAAAGAGAAACACTCCTTTTGCTGAAAAGCTGCGTCTTTTCTTCTTTTTTGTCCCTAAGAAAAAGAAATCATTAAAAACATTGGTGGACGATTGGATATCTTGGCATATCGTGATCACACTCCAGTGAGTGTGACGGTTAATTTTATATCAATGTAGTGTAATAGACTGTACGTATAACATTTCATTTTTAACTGACTCTTGCACATTTTTTATTCTATTAATTTTTTTAATTACTTTTTTAAGTTCACGGATAACACAGGACGTAAAAATATTAGCTCGTGCATGCAAAATATCATTAATTTTTGTGTGGCAATATAACAATGTCATGAAGCTGTTCAAACACCGGATACATACCAACAGCACAGTACGTAGTACAACTAAATTATTTACATGCCTTTTAGTTGAAATCTGGAAATAATTAATTGTGACCCAAAATGGAAAAAAGATGGAAAAAAAAATAGAGGGGCTACATGAATGTGAAATTGCATTTCGATTTTTTTAATACATGAAACTACTTTAATTTGTAAAATAATAATAATTAAAACGTCAGACAGCCTTTTAAAAAGAAGTTAGGCAAGCAGGTCACATATCATGCCAAAGAATATACAGTGGAGCAACATGTCTATTGTTCCTTTCAGTTGTATCAAGCATCAGATTTAAGGGAAGATTACGTTCCACCAGCACATCCAGAGAAATTTTGTCTCAGCAAGAATATACTTGTTCTGATGTATTTAATAAATAATACATCAGTTATTGCATTAAATATATAAAAAATAGAAGATAACAGTAACTCATAAAACTTATGTGTTATTTATTTAATGAAATAGAGTAAATACATTCTTTTACTATTAAAGTATCTAAGTATTTCTCAGCACATTGGTAAAATGTAATGACAAGTCTTGACACGTGTTATTAGTTTAATTTTACTACTTGCACTATTTTTTTTGTTTTCTATACTTCTTAAAACAATGTTTAAACTTTTATATATATATATATATATATATATATCTCTTAAACTTTTCACCACTAGATGAATTAACCAGGCATCCAATATAAATATATGTCACTATTGTTTTCACTACTCACTGTTGATTGTAGCTAGATGGATGGCACATGATCTTAATTCTAAATTAAATAACGGGAACTTTCTTCTTGCTTTCTCCCTTTTAGCCATTATAATTATTGCGAAATTTTGTAAGGTTTTCAGAGGCAACTTTGCTGTCAATAAGGTAACAACCCATTTTCTGGTGATGATATTATCTGTTTTGGGTTTAAAACGTACGTTAACTCACTCATGAATCCCCTCCCAAAAGAAAAGAAAAATTGCTTTGTGGAAAGATGACAAAGTCGATAAGATTATCATTTTAGATTGAAATTACAAAGTACAGCAAGGAATGGATTAATTAACAAAAATTGATTACCATAAGAAAAGTGAAAGTAAATTTGGGGTGAGAATCCTTGTGCAAAACAAAAGAAAAAAAAGGAAGGGCACAACTACCTGGCATCATTCACACGTAAGAATTTGGTTTTACTTCAGATGTAATCTTCACATAATGATTCACTGCTACTCTTAATCATGCATTATTATGCGCTCGAAAATTTTACCAAGGAAACATCAAGTCCACACCCCACTGGAAAATGCAAGCCACTTAATAAGGACAGGTAGTAATTATGAGAAATGAATACAGAAAAAGTAAAGGGAAAAGAAAATGCAATTAATGTCAAACCGCTTTGGTAGGTTCAAATCACATACTAGTTTGTGGTGTGGACCATCCCATATGGGGGGTCTCAACTCTCAGCCATTGACTTCACTAAGCACAGCAAGGTCTGATGATACTCAGATGCAAATCTTTGTTTTATGAGTTCTGATTTTTTTTTTCACATTTAAACTTTCCTACACCTTGTCATATTGAGTTAATTATGTTTAATTTTAATTAGTTATCTATATATATATTGTAATTTATGTGATAATATTAATATGAGTTTTTCTAACAAGTGGCCTTAGGTTAAGGATTTCAATATAGGCAAGTTTATAAACTTTGAAATGGTCTCTATGTTTTGAAAACTCAAAAATCATTTTTCCATAATAAACTTACCTGTTTGGAATATTTAACCAGTGCCTTTATTCGAAACACCTTATCAATATTATTGAATTAATCATAAACCAAACCTGTTAAACTGAAAATTTGTACACAATATAAATTGTGGAAAAAATAAGCGTGACACGAGAATAGGTCATGAAAATTTTACATGGACTAACAATGGTTTTAACTATAGTTAGACCCCATTGTACTCTTTTTCAAGGAACTAAATTTTACATGGCAAAACTTGATTGGAGAGATTTGGAGGGGATAGAGTGAGGACAGGAGAATTGGATCCCTTTTTCAAATCCTACCTTATTAATTCAAGAGGTATGTTATTTGTACATAAAGTGTATGAGATATAATGCTAAATCAAATCCTATCATTATTAAATGAGGTTTGTGAATCTTATAGGATCACAATTTAATGGTAGATAATTTGAGTCAACATTATATCCCACACAACCTATATATAAATAATATATTTCTTGATCCAATGATAAGATCTTGGGAATAATTATATTATGTGAAATTTTGATACTAGAAAATTCATTCTAATTAATTGCAGACCGCTAAAGCAGGTCCAAGGACTAAACGGTATCTCTGTAGCCGGCATACCAGCCGTATGTGTTTATGTTTTGTGTGTTAGTGTGTGTCTATTACCATACTCTATATATGGAGGCATGTGATTTCTCTTCCCTCACACACATAAATGCTTTGTCCTGGCGAGATTCTAAAGCAGAGCAATCCATGAAGGCAACACTACGATACTTGGCAGGAATTGCTGGCCCTAGTGGTTTTGGCTCAAATTCAACTGCTGAGCATGTCACTCAAGATTGCTCTAATTCCTCATTGCTTCCTTCGAATCTTACCGCTCTCATCACTGGTAGGTCTCATAAACGCCAGAACACATTATCCAGTCATATAGACTTTTGTGACCAAACACATTATGTGTTAGGAACCAAGTTTGATTGTTTCAGATTATCTTATTTTACTTTCTTTTTCACCACCCACATTTTCATTTGTAGTTCTTCCATCTGCATTTGGTCTTGTTTTACAGAAAATTTAGCTGAATCTCTACCCAGAGTTTTTACTGCAGAGTTAATTATTTTGATAGTATTTTACAACCTAAGCTTTCTCCCAAATTAAGAAAATGTCTGAATGGTTTTCTTACTGATTAATTTTGAATAGTTACCAGCTAAGCTTTCTTAAGTTTGAGGCATTGGGGAAGGTGGGGGGCTTAATATTTTACTCTGCAGGCCGTGGCACGTGAGCATATATACCACTTAGGGTGGTGGTTCTTTTTGGCTGCAAGAAGATGCGATTGTCTCTTTTGTACAATGTTCTCTTATTGGTTCAGACAGGATCACCCCACATCTATGTACAACAGAATATCATAATCTCCTTTGTTCCCTCACTAAATTTGTCTCCTACACCACATTTTATTTACCCTCATTTAAAATGATAGTGATCTCAAGAATATTGTATATATATATAAGTATTTGTAGATTAGTATGTGAAATATATAACGTGGGGTTGGCATATTTAATGAAACTATCCAATTGTTGTTGAATGTTTAATTGAAGGGGGGTCTTCTGGAATTGGAGCTGAAACAGCTAGGGTGCTAGCAAAGAGAGGAGTGAGAGTTGTGATTGCAGCAAGGGACTTGAAGAAGGCAAAGGATGTAATAGACAATATCCAAAAGGAGAGTCCAAACGCTGAGGTTATTCTTTTGGAGATTGATCTCAGCTCTTTTGCATCTGTACAGAGATTTTGTTCTGAGTTTTTAGCTTTAGAACTGCCCCTCAATGTTCTCATGTAAGTTATTTTATTTAAAAAAAAAAAACAGAACATATTGTTCCTCCCCCTAATTTAATGTTCATGATTTGCTCTGTGTCAGGAGAGGAGAGGTCATGTATGTTCAACTCATGCTGTGCTAATTTTGTTGGAATAAATTTGTTTTGCAGAAACAATGCAGGAGTATTCTCTCCAACTCTGGAGTTCTCTGAAGATAAATTTGAAATGACATTTGCTACGAATTACTTAGGTACATTTTTCCATTCTTTCCGCTAAGAGTGGACACTAAGCAATTAATTATGGATTGAAAATCACTTCTAAATCTTCGGCAAGCACACATACATGGCAATTGCACAAGCTTAAATTAAGAGAAGCTCAAGCACCGATATACCTATATTTGAATTTAAACAAACCATAGCTAAAGATATTTGTGTAAGTTTGGGTTTTGAAGGAAGGAAAAGATTTGTAAAGTAGATATACCTATATTTGAATTTAAACAAACGATAACTAAAGATATCTATGTAAGTTTGGGTTTTGAAAGGGAGGGAAAGATTTGTGAAATGAATATATATACAAGAAATTTTTTTGAATGATTGTAACTCTCGTATTCATTTGCAATGTTTAAAATTGTACAGTGGTTCTATTTGATTTTATTAAAAAAAGGAAGTCAATTAGATAATTATGCTCGTTAAATTGTACAAAGTTCCCATCCTTATTCATTCATTCTCATATGACTAAAAGTAAGATTTTTACTTTAGTTAAATTTTACTGTTATGAATTATAATCTTTTCTGTGTAACTTGTAAATTTTCTCTTCAATAATTTCATAGTTTAATTTTGATACACTAACTAAGTGAATGTCATTTAATTAAATTCTTCCATTTGCACAACCTTTTAAATAATAGACATGAATGTCAATTATATTTGCTGATATGGAAATACATGATTAAATTTTTACATTATTAATACATCAAAATTAAATCCGTAATTTCAATTCAAACAAACAATATTGTCTTAATTTTCTAATATCAAGTTATCATTTTTTTTAAGAAAAATTTGAGATTATATTTTATTTTAGAGTTAATTCTCATTTTAGTCCCTTATTTTACATTCATGAGTCATTTTAGTCCTAACTTTCAAAATGAATCAAATTAATCTCTGTCATTACAAAATATGAATTATGTTAGTCCCTCAATTCACTTTTATTTAACATTTTATCAATTAAATAATGATAGATAACCTTAAGTGATACCTTAACATATCATTTGTCTTTTGAAGTAGAATAAAATTTAAAATAACTAATTTTGGTGTCTAACATTACATACAATGAGTCATTTTATGATTTAGAATGAAAATTTAAATGATTCATTTTGTATAATTTTGAGACACAAAATAAGTTATTTTAAACTTCATTATACTTCAAATGACATAAGATATGTTAAAGTATCATTTAAGATTACATATGACCATTTAATTGATGAAATATTAAATGAAAATGAGTTAGGGACTAAAATGACTCATGTTTTGCAATGTTAAGGATTAAAGTGACTCATTTTAAAAGTTAAGTCCTAAAATGACTCAGGTATAAAATTAGGAACTAAAATAAGCATTAACATCTTTCTCCTTATGATTTTGTTTAATGCCCGGGTAAAACCCTTCCTAGGCAATCTAATGTCTAAACTCATTTTTATTAATAATCTGTGGCGACTTTTAATTTAGCTGACAAGAACTTTATATCATAAAAAATCAGAAGTAACATCTAACATGTCTCTGTTTAAGGTCTTCCAAAATAAGAAAAGGAGCAATCATCAATAATGTTTTTACTCGTTAATTAAGCTCCATTTTGGTCCAGGACCACAACTATATGATGGGACTAGCTTCGATATTACTTTAGCCTTCATTTTGGTAGACAAATAGCAAGCACCGAGCATGCGCCATATTTTTTAATTGATTCAAAGTTCAAAGCCAACTATGTGGCCCATTTCCACAATGCAATGCTTCTGTTGATGATGTTTTGTTGTTCTTCTTATCCAAACAAAGAATAGAAGATTGAAAAATACTGAAAAGAAAAGAAATAACAAATAGAATCGAAGGAGACATGATAAAAAGGAAAGAAAAATAAAATAAAAGCTCAACTTGGGACAGAAAGGAAGTCTCATAATGTCTTTACTGTTTCCCATCTTAAATTGCAGGACATTTTTTGCTCACAAAAATGCTATTAGAGAAATTGATAGACACAGCAAATAAGACCGGCATTCAAGGAAGAATAATAAACGTTTCTTCCGTTATCCATAGCTGGGTGAACAGAGGTTGTTTTCGTTTCAATGACATGCTCACCGGAAAAAAGTACTACTACCTCTTGCATCTCTTCTCTGAAGAAAATTAAGAACAAGTTTAATTCCATTAAATTTTGGATGATAATAATTTGTAATTCAATGCAGTTATAATGGCACACGCGCATATGCTCAGTCCAAATTGGCCAATATCCTGCATGTGAAGGAAACGGCTAGACAGCTGAAGGTTAGAATGAGAAATAATAGCACCCAACTTTTCTTTCTTGTACTTTCTAATCTGTGGTGAACGGTGATCATTATGCTTCCATAGTAAAACTTCGCATGTCCCACTAAAATATTTGGAAATTGGGAGATAATCACAGGCAAGGAATGCTAGAGTAACTATCAATGCAGTTCATCCAGGCATTGTGAAGACGGGAATTATTAGGGCTCATAAAGGCTTAATAACGGGTAAGTAAAAAGCTTATTTAACTTGATAACTCGTTTCGTTATTTCATTCTTTTATATAAGGTTGAAGCTACTCAAATATTTGTAAAACTTCCATGCAGATTCACTGTTTTTCTTTGCATCAAAGTTACTCAAATCGATATCACAGGTATGTAAACAAATAAAATAGTAAAGGAATAGACTCTAAGCAAAACGTGACCAAAGGAGAGTACATAATATAAACCAATCATTTTTCATTATGAGTGGCAGTATTTACATTAGTTCGTGTCCCCAGGGTGCAGCAACGACGTGTTATGTTGCTCTAAGTCCACAAACAGAAGGGGTGAGTGGGAAATACTTTACAGATTGTAACGAGGGTAGGTGCTCAAGCTTAGCAGATGATGAATCGGAAGCTCGAAAGCTATGGAACAACACTCATGCCTTGCTTCACAAACGACTGAGTCAAGCGGCAACTTGAAGTGTTTCTTTCCCCACTTTTCTAGACCTAATAGTCTAGACATCATGTATAGCAGGATATAGGAGTTTTAGAAGGCAACCTAAAACAACGTCATAATCAAGAAGTTTCACAATAATTCCATTCTCTGTTAGTTCTACAACGATTCATTGTACAAATAAGAGAGCATAAAGCATACAATCTTTCTTTCTCTCTCTGTCTCTCAAAATACTAAAACTGGGGTAACCGGTAACCTTAGAATTGTGGTGTTCAAGGATGGTGAGATCAGATGTACACTAGGCTCCCACCAGTTGGGTCTGGAAAAGGGTAGATGTACCTTCCCCACTTTATGAATAGGCTGTTTAGATTTAAACCCGTGACTTTTAGGTCACAAGATAGCAACTTTCGTTGCATTGAGACTTACCTTCTAAGTAGGAAAAAAAAAAGAGCATAATGATCATGGAGATCTACTAATATATTACTTCATTTACACTGCCCATACATGATATCAATACTACAATGACTGAAGATCAATTGAATACTTACGCATGTTTAGCAAGAAGGGGAAAACACAAACAAGAATAAACACACAAAAATTGCCACAGAAGATAACTTACAATGATTTCCTGTCTCCAAATATAGTTTCAAGTTACAATACCTATTTTAGGGAGATCCTCTAATCTGCTATATACAGGTCCAGACATCCAGAACGCGTATATGTCTGGAAGCAAGTGTCAATCTGCTACCTGAGACCTGAGTCATGAGTTATGCCTACAAGAGTACTTCAAGGACCTCAGCATGCAGCACCAAATGAGGTGCCATGCATCCACCACTTGACTTTAGTTCATCAGAGCCTGTCATATACGAGGCTTCAGCTTTAACTGACATTGTATTCATACACAGATAAGAATCATACATAATTTTTCTCATGTAGGAAACTCGCCATTAAGGCCCTGTTTGTTATGTAGTATAAGGTTTAGCAATATATGTTTATACTATGTTATCTGTTTTTATCATTTATTTGGTGTGACATATAAAAGGATAAAGTTATCCAGTTCACCTATGTTTATTAGGTTAGACAAAATTCAATCATTTACTTCCAAATCTTGTGAAAAATAATTTTTTAACACATTTCATGTCTAAGGATAATTTTGTTCATTCAAATTGTTGGACAACAAGCATATAAGATGGGATAAAATCATAAAATTATTCAATCATATGCGACTCACCAAAGGTTGGAAAATTGAAAGTATAAAAACTATCCAATCTATACTATCAAATCTGGTATTATGAGACTCATATGATGTACCAAATAGGGCATAAAATTCATTTCCGATTAAACGATGCCAGAAGCCCAAACCAGAGTATAGTGACTCCACTCCCCTTTTTTACATGGAATGCACCATAAGTCCATTGAACCCAAGAATGTATGAATGATATAACCTCAATGGCCAATGCACATAATTTCTATCAAGTTAGTTACTTTTATTTTATAGCATTCACACTTCACAATCATATTCCCACAATGATAATTATATTTCAGATCTGGAATGAACACTCAACAGGTCATAAAAAGAACATGCAACTAGGTGGCACAAGTAAATAGATAATGGAGGACTAAATGTCATATTAAAAAGGAGGAACACAGAGCTACATAATGAAGTGGCAGATATTTGCCTTGCCCTCTACACTAACGTTTATTGTACACTAACGTTTATTGTTTTTCAGTTTTCCATCTAAGCTGCAGGCAAAATCCAGTAGAGTACATGAGTACTAAAAGCTAATAGGGTTAAAGCAACAGATTTAAGCAGATTTTAACAATAATCATCATACAATTTTAATAGACAATTCAATCACCAATATAATGTTCTCAGCATCTACCATGCCTCTATCAAGGACAAAATTAGTTGTCTCAGAACAGCACAAGTAAAGTAGTCAGTCTAACCATTATCATCTGTTTCTAGGTTGAGTCAGTCATCCAAGAAAAGGTCAAAAATGATTGGGAAGACCTTCGTAATCATATACTCATGTTGAAAGTACAATAGACAACACCACAACTAGGCCATATCTTCCGGGATAGCACCTTGTTCTGAATCAGGAAATTAAATTCAAGAAATACAACCAAGTGACCAATTTATTCATACCTTCAAACGTGGAGACCGCGAACAGATGATGTAGATCCAGGTGATAGAATGGCTGATTTTAGCCTTCTTTGAATATGTTTGTTGATATGTGTATTACCTTCGGTGGGTTCAACTTGATGCTGGTTTTCCTCAGTTGTCGAATCACTTCTGACAGAGGACATTGATAAAACTGGAGCAGATGAAGAGATAAATGCAGATTCTTCATGTTCAATGGTTGTTGGAACTAAACTCCCTGTTATTGTAATTTTAGAAACTAACATTAATAAGAAGTCTCTTTTTCATCAATGTTCCAAGTAGTGGTCATTGTACAGGTCAAGAAAAGTGTAAGGGGTTAGAGTTTGAGAGATTGAACAACAGCTGACCAGGACTGATAATATTATTTTAATAGATATAGGACATTATATATTTAAAAAAAAATAACATATTTAGGTAATATGTTATAATGATAATTGAATATAACACCTCTGGTCCATGTCTGGATAATAAACATTCAATTCAATAATTTCCTCACTAAATCAAAATATCTCACTATAAAAATTATTTGGAGTTGTTGATAAATTTGTATAAATACTAGTAATATATACTTTTTTTTTCCTCGCAAGGTTTAGCATAAAAGATGCTAATTTGATTGGATACTAGTTTCTTGTCTTTAAAATAACTACTAAGCAAATAATGTTTTCTAATTATTTATTTGTAAAAAAAAAAAATACTGTAGACTTAAATTTAGGATGCAATAAATAAGTTCACTACCAACGTTGCATTTTAGCTTAATGGTACCTACAACTTATAGCCATGGAGCCAGGTCAAATACTTTATCCAGATGGATGCCAGGTCAAAAACTTTGGGGGCCCAGATAATCCTGATGAAACGGCAATGTCTTACAATTTGGCAGAAAACTAGCTGGTTCATTCCTGGTTAAATCATGGTTTCGATTTTCAAACAATAATTAGACTGGACAAAGGGCCAGTAATTATTTTGTCATTGAACCAGTCATTTCAGCCTTAAAAATACAGGCCCCCGCATCTCATTAATGCACTCATCTAAAAGACTGAAAGAGATATGACTATACCTTGCGCAACTGCTTCCTGGAACTTTTTCCTCATTACTCTGACAAATTTAAATAACTCGTTTGTCTTGTTTAATTCATGGATCAACTCTCTGGTGTCTTTGAGGGAAGGTTCACAACTTAATACTGGTATAAAGGAAAGAATTCAGATTTCATGAACTATATGAGTAAACTTTAAGATCATAAGCAAAACCAGATCCTGCTTACACGCGTAAGTATTGTTTTCATGGCGGATGGCAAAAGAGTACTCCTCATTTGGGTTGTTCAAATTTATATTCTTGAATGTGAATTTTACCCCTGAAGAGCAGAATAACTAGTAAGGATATCAATTTCGAGAAGAAGAATAATCCTTGGACAAAAAGATCAACATCAACTACCTCGTCCACCTTCGACATGAAAACCGAGGACTTTATTGTACCAAGAGATGGCCTCCTGTGTTTCATCTTTAAGTTCAATGCTTTCATTTAAGTTTTCTTCAGATGCTGCTAAAACTTTTCATGGAAGAAAAGGGAAGAGGGGAAAGGAGAGAGAAGCTTAGATTAGTCCATAATATTTCTAATAATGTAGATTTTCAAGTTCAGTAAGTAGAACAGTGCAAAACTGCAAATAAAGTAAAGGGAAAATAGAGACAGAAACATAATTTCAAAGCACGTCCTGCAAAAGCAAGTAATAAGCACAAATGACAAAACCATTAATAAAACATCCTTCAAAACTTCTTTCATCACAGGGCACAAGAAATCTTCAAATGTCATATTACAGAATGAATGATAGTCCCTATCCTGATAGGTCTTTGCTTCAAGAAAAAGGAAACTGAACATAGATTACATGTTGAATTAGCTATTGAAAAACAATGTTGGTGCCTAGATGTGAAAACCTCAGATCAAATGTAATTCCAATGACGATGCAAGATGCCAGTTGGCTACTTTGATGTCTCCATGTTCCCAACCAATCAGAAGCAAAGCTATGTGTAAAGCAAAATCAAGCAATCTTATTAGCGTCTCATCATCTGCGGTTACTTTTATTTCAACACAAAATATATGATATTGGACAACTTGATACCATACCACATAAACTGAGTCCAAATTTACATATAATTTTCAATGGATTAATCCATAATAAAAGATATACCCCACTAGGCTTGAAAGATGACCATCTACAACCATGTTTGATTTCAATGGAAATGACAGAACAGCCAATAATGTCTACTTAACACAATTCTCCAAATAAGTTATACGGCAATTACCTTCACTTTTCCACAATAAAAAACACAAAGCTTATCCGAGACTGAATAATGCATAGAAGACGGCTATAAATAGTTGCATTGGCCATTACCGAGAGACTGCTGAGATAGAAATGCTTCAAATTCTTGTTTCTTGGTTCGCTGCTGCTCAATACACGTCTTCAGCTCTTCAACTCTACCCTTTGTAGATGCAATAGCCTCCATCAACGCCATGCGTTTGGCCTCTTTGAGTCTTAACTGCACCCCAAAAGAAAAAAAAATTAAAAAAAAAGAACACCATGCAGTGCAATTAAAGAGTTGCAAAAGGTAACATTGAATTATCAACTATGTTACCAAAACCTAACACGTCCGGTTATTGGAAATTAGGAAGCAAAATTCAATTCAAACTGAAAACCAACAACAACAACAAAAAATGAAAGTTGCAGCTGAAAGAAGAGAAAACGATGAGCACCTCCAATTGCTTTGACCAAATCATCCTCCGCCTCTCTAAGTTTACCTTTAACCTGTTCCAATTGCCCTGTAAAATAGCGAGACACAGTAAAGTACCAAATTAAAAAAACCCTAAGAGCACTAGGGATTGGGATTAAGATGTCGAAACCCTAATCAACAACGAGAAGCGAAAAAAAACGAAAATCAGTGAGTGAAGCAAAAGACTAAAAAAAGACCTTGAAATTGAGCAGTTTGTTGCGCTGTGGCCTTGACGGATTGGAGGGATTTGGAGTAGGAAGCGACGAAGGCATCGATCTTGCGCTGTTGAAAAGGGATCTCTGTGTCGCAGATTGAGGCCACCGATTCCATCCTTGTTCTTTCTCGCTGTAGGTCTTTGCGAGTTTCAGGAGAAGCTTTGTAGGTTTTTGAATTAAGATCTTAATTTAGCCCGCCACATTTTTTTTGCTTTGGTTCTCTGTTGATGTGGGTTTTGAATTGGGAGGAGAGAGGATTTTTTATTCAAAGCGGAGCGTCGTGGAAACACTTTAGTGCAAATACTGTACTTTTTTTTTTTGGTCAATAGTCCATATACTCCACTGTGTTCAGTCTCGCAGAGTAAGACACATGAAGGTTGCGGGCCTCACGTTGCTCAGTTGCAATTGCAGGGATTTTTTCTTATCAATTTCTTAGTTCTCTTTTGGTTTGGACCTAGACAAAAAAACTTTCTTTTGGTTCACTTTTTGAGTTCACTATCATGGCAACCCCACCCACTCACCGTGGACATATCAGTGACATTGCATAACACAGTCTAACTCCACACTGACCTTGCAGTTGCTGCTCCCTCCTCATTGAACAGTCATTTTCATGCCCTCATCATCGCTTCCATCTCCCACTAGCGATCTTATTCTCACACCAACAAGACCCACAACCACATGCCTAGCCGTAAATTATCTCAATACATCTTAACCCCGTTTTGTTTTTGTTCAACATTTTTTAAAATACAAAATCTTATACTTCATCTATTTAACATGTGGAGATAGATCACGCCTAGTCCAAATGTGCCTCTCTTTTTTATAAATCGCATGCTCCTTTTGGATGCATTTGAATTTTGAAGTGAAGTCAAATCCTCCTCGGATAAGTGAAGTCAAATCCTCCTTAGATAATGGATACCTCGTTATTTGGACTTGGAGTCTTTGAATTTTATTTTATTTTTAAAGGTAAAAGTGGGTCAACTCTAGGGATGGCAATGGGGGCACTGGGTCTCCGGGATCCCTGAACTTGGATCCGGGTCGGGGATTTTGTCCTCGCGGACGGGATGGGGTTGAAACTCCCCCATGGTGAGTTCGGGACGGGGACGGGGATTATTTCGCCAAGTCCCGTCCCGAGGGATAATTTTGTAATTTCAAATAAAAATTATATTTTTATTAATTTTTTTCAAAAACATATTTTTAACTTACATTAACCCTAATCTTACTCTGATACTCTCCCATCCCTTTCACTCCCACTCAGTTCACACGATAGCACAACACAGGAGCTGACATGGATCTCCACGCGATGGTCTTATGGGTTAACCATCTCAGGAAGCAACACACGATGCCCACCCACACTTGGCCTGCGATGAGCTACGAGCCTGCAACCACGAGGCCGTGACGGACGGCAAAGGCGCTCACGGGCGGAGGCGGACGGCGCGTGGGCGAAGAGCCAGCAAATGTGACGGCGAGCGGCGGCGGCGAACGTGGTCCAACAAGGCGAACGACCAGCACACGAAGGCGACCAGCAACCATGAACGCGAACAGGCAGCGCAGCCGCGCCACGACGAGCCAACAAACCGACCATGACAGGCAGCCCGAGTTTGGATGCTAGTTTCTTTATTTCTCTCGATTTTTTGTGCTTATTTTTTTCTGGGTTTTTGATTTGGTCTTTTAGTCTAGATTTTTTTTCTAGGTTTTTGAGTTTGGATGCCAAGTTTGGACAGCCGGCAAGCGTGTCGATTTCTGTGATTTCCCTCAATTTTGCACATCCTCGCGGATCTCCACGCGGGGATCGGATCGGGGGATGGTAGTGCTTTCTCTCCACCACGGGGTTCGGGTCGGGTCGGGGACACTCATGAAAATTTGGGGGGGGAATGGGGAAGTACCCGGGCACTTGCCCCCCATCCATCCCAGTCAACTCTTAAAAAAGAGGAGCAACAAATACATCTCAAAAAGAGTCTTTCCCAAATACACAAATTTGTAAGGCACAAATTACAAGAAATCTCATTATGCAAAACATATAAATGAAAACACAAATCTCACACTCAAAACATAAAATATGCTACACAAAACACAAGTTCCACAATACAATAGCACGAAATGTGTCATCTAGACAATAATCAACTAATCGAACAGTTTTGTGCGTTGCAACTCTTTAGCTTCCACACACGCTAAGTAAAACCCTTGGAACAATCCAACATCTCATGGCTTTCCCTACACCATGATCATCCACGGTCACACCTTTGCTCAACTAAGACTAAAAGTTGTTTTCAAAATGTAAAAGGTGGTTGATAATCTAACACAAGGGAAGGCCTAGGACATATACACGCACTGCCATGGGAGAATCTTCACTTACATGATCCTGAAATAGAAACTAAAACCAAAATCGATTCCTGCACAAACCAAAAACCTACACAAAAACAAACCCAAAACAAAAGTACAAACCAAAGCCTAACTGAAAACATGTACAATTTGAAGCCAAAACTCAAACTTGCACAACACCGTACCACATACCTCAAAAAAATAGTAGCCACCAAAAACAAAGATGAACACAAAATTAAAAAAACAAAACCAACACCACTTTCAATGATTATGAAAAAATAGAACACCAAAACCTACATAGAAAATAGGGCAAGGAGGAAGAGGAAGAGAAGGAAGCTATGGGAGGATAAGGATGCCCCTTCGCCCCAAATCCAAAATGAAACCATATCCAGCGATGGATTTGGATCCACAAAGCGAGAACTCTAATAGCCCAATCCTCAATTGCCGCCATCAACTAATGCGCAACGAAGGAAGTGCGTTAGCACACGTTGATCTGATGGCATCACATATTAGGAAAGCAAGAAGCATGGTGGCGGAGATGGCTAGGGTTTGGCTCAAAGAGAAGGGAGAGGAAATTAAAGGGCTAGGGATGGGGCCTTGAGGGCACACCATGTAACATCCCCCTCCTCTATGATTGACGGTTCCCAAACCAATACAGGTCTTTTTCACATGCTTTGTCCTCACTCACACGCTTCCTGGAAAACTTCCAGGAGGTCACCCATCCCAAAATTACCCCAAGTCAAGCACGCTTACTATGGAGTTCTTCTGATAGACTGAAAAGAAAGATGCATCTTTGTGGCATAGGTAGTATCAATCAATTCATATAGCCCTCCTTAACTGTAGTCTTATACTATAGCAGACTAGATCCCTCATTCGGGTGTGTAATTGGTTCATTCATGTACCCTCGCTTGAGACAGGGCTCCTTGTCCGTGCCCTCGCAGGCGTCACTCCCTGCCTCGTCCCGGGCGTTACATGCCTACCAGCTTCCGCTGGTTCGTCCCGAACCATCGTCCTGGGAGAGGTGGGCTCTGATACCATTTGTAACATCCCTGCTTTATGGATTGATTGTCCCCACAAACCAACACGGGTCTTTTTCAGGATGCTTGTCCTCACTCACACTCTTCCTGGAAAACTTTCCAAGAGGTCACCCATCCCAAAATTACCCCAAGTCAAGCACGCTTACTGAATTCTTCGTGATAGGCGAAAAGAAAGATGCATCTTTGTGGCATAGCTAGTATCAATCAATTCATATAAGCCCCTCCTGATAGTCCTATCCTACTGTCAAGATCCCTCTCATTCGGTGTGTAATTCATTCATTCATCCCTGGAGCAGGAGCCGCTCCTTGTCCATGCCCTCTCAGGCGATCACTCCCTCCACGTCCCGGGCATTACACACCACCTTGAGACGGACGATGATTGCCCCAGTGATCTAAGGTTCACAAGGAAGGAGAAAGGGAAAAGGGGAAGGATTCGCAAGGTAAAAAATATAAACATGGCTTAAATATACCCTTAGTATGCAAGGTAAAAAATTATAAACATGACTTAATTGTCATGTGTCAACCTCTCACTGTTTTTCCTTTATGTTGTTTACATTTTCATGATGAAAATCTTCTATTCAAATGGTGTACCTTCATCCAAATCATTTATTGACACATTACAATTAGGTATTGCATATTTAATAGCTTATAAATTTTCAATCTATTTTGATTTTTATATTTCCACATATCAATAATAATTGAAAAGACTGGTAATAAGATATCATTTTAGGACAGAACATTTCCATCCACATTTTCAAAGCACATGATACATTGAAAAGTTCAAAGGTCTTACCCATTGGATTTCTTAATTAATGAGTGGGAACTCCAATAGATAGAAAAACCCAACTGATTAATAAGAGAATAATTCAAACTAAACATGTTCTTGAAATCAATCATATTGTATACTTCCTGCAGACCCAAGAATCCAAGTCACCGTAATTTAAATCTGATCGTGTTCGTTTTATCTAGTGCTTATACAATGTACGCGAAAAATATTGGTCATTCAATTTCGCCCAGCATACGGCACATAAGTATTCACTTCTCCTTTGTCCGTTGCTTATGCACTCTTTTCTCGTTGGTTTCTGCTTTATCCGATCCCAACTTTGACGGATGATGAGACCATGGCAAGTGAGAAAGTATATGATGAAATAAGATATCAGGCTATATTTGATATATAGAATAAAACTTGATTGTATTAGTTAATACTGTAAAACTGATTTTTATCATATGTTTGGTTTTACATATAACAGTATAATAATATACTATTTTTATTATATAACGATGGGATAAAGTTATTAAATCTCAAGAGTCATGATTACATGTTATTATTTTTATTAGTCAATCCCAAATTAAACTTTACTCTTTTGCATCAACACATGCACACCTACTCCTACCGTCCGTTACGCTGCCTGCCCCGCTGCCATTGGTCATATGGCACACCAAACACTAGATATGATAAAAACTTATACAATAAATTTTTTATACTATATTATTAAATATTGTGCTATCTTATCTAATATAAATATTAGGTTTTATCCTATATGATGCACCAAACAAGTTCCAACTGCTGGTTTTTTTCCTTTGAGTTAAAGTATACTACATATTATTTGTTTTTAAATAAAATAAAATAAGCATAATAGAAAATGCGCCTAATTTATTATAAATTTTTAATATTATGTAAAACACAAAAGAAATGTTCAGAATAAATCAAGAGTTATAATAATTTAATTGGATAATAATGTTAAAAAAAATCATATAGTGAATCTAAGTTAACTTTATATTATAATTAGCACTTTTTTTTTTGTTTGAAATCTGAAGTTATAAAAGTTATTAAAATGGAAGCATCAAAAGACAAAAGATCCAAAATAGTGAAAATTCAACTGGGCGCATTTCCTAACCTGGACCTTGTACCTCGACTTTTAGCACAATAAGCTAGAAAATTCGTCATTTTTTGTTCCAATGTCTAGGATAATACTGAGTTTTTCCTTTAAAAAAAAACAAACAGGAATCTATACAATCAGCAGCTGTTATAAGAATAAATTTTTTTAAATATATATACATTCTTATCTTTTATAACATCTCATGCTGCTGAATGGACGACTATCCCCAAAAACTAACACGGGTCTTTTTAGTGTTTTTGTCCTCACTCACACGCTTCTGGGAAACTTTTCAAGAAGTCACTCATCTCAAAATATCTCCAAGTCAAACACACTTAACCATGTCATTCTTTTAGTGATGGGCTAATAAAAAGAAGATGCATCTTGTTAGTATAGGTAATATCAATCAATTCATATAGTCATCCTCAAGTGTATAGTCTAACACCTCACAGCCTTAGATTTTTTCATTCTTGTGTGTAATCAGTTCATTTATATACCCTTCAGCTTAGAAGTTTAGGAGCCACTCTTTGTTCGTGTTTCTTATACCTACACTCCGCCTTTGTTAGTCCTGAATTACATCTTTTACTTTAACTTACCATCTCAAAAGAAACTAACATAATCTTAATCATATTTAGTTTTACACTAAACAAATAGATTTAGTTTTACTAAAAAGAAATTTAAAAAATAAATCTAACCAACTCAATTAAGTTTAATTTGATCATTTTTTTCTATTCTTTCTATAAGCCCGTAAACACCCATAATAAAATTAACTAGTTCATCCTAAAGGAATGGATTTTAATTCATAAAGGAATGGAAAATTAGTACTATTGTTACCCTCTAGAAAATTAGACATAAAATAATGCAACAAAGTCCCCCATATATTAAATTATGACAGAAATTATTTTATTATTTTTTCTTACAGAAATTATTTCTTGTAACAAGTCAAAGTAAAAATTTGGTTTTAGGACGTGTACATAATGACTTAATTAATAAAACAATCTTTTTATTTTTTTTTCTACTCAAAAAACAAAAGAGAAGGTGTATTTCATTTTACACTATACGTACGACTATAAACTGGCGTGGTTCCACTTCAACCTTATCTTGCCTTCAGCCTTTGCGAATAAATTTGACATATAATTCAGGTCTCTACAATATGTTTAACCCTTAATGAATTAGTTAATTACAAATTATCAGTAGTGATTACTTGAAGCCTCATCAGCCACATGATGTTGAAGCTAATAATCAACCTTCAAATGCGCTGGTCTTAAAAAGCATAGGCCATATGTATAAACAATTTCATACATGTGACTTCATAAATATATTTTGACTCACGAACTTGTCTTATTCAGCCTTACAAACAACATTGGCAAATTCAGGTCCCTACAATATTTTGAAAACCTTTATAAATTATAACAAATGCTAACAAATAAAGGATTGCTTTGAAGCTTCATCAGTTCTCATGCTGAAGTAAGAATCAACCTTTGAATTTTGAAATGCGCTGGTCTTAAAAGAGAGAGCCAGGCCATGCATTAACAATTTCATATGCCTTCACCAATCTTCTTGTCTGGTGTATTTATTGATTAATTAATAATCCACTTTAAACTTTACAGCCGAAAGAAGAAAAAGTTAATTAATTAGGTCATTAATCTTGAAACAAAGCGAAGAACATTCCAAATAACGAAGGCAATTGAAAGCAACCAGACAAGTTCCCTAACATGAGAAATTCTAGTATGATTTTAGAATACATTTAATTTGTGCTCGAGAAAACTATGAACTCATTCATTTTAATTTGTGATGTTTAATAAGTATATAAAAATATAAAATGAGTGATTGTATATGTTGATAAAAACGCACGTTAAATATGATTCGGGAACACACAATTTTCTCCCCAACATTTAATAAACTTAACAAAAGAATTGGAAAACCATTAACATATGCACGGCTTTCATAAAGTACAAAGTTTTAGGTTTATACTCCATCCTTGAATAGTTATTTAGTTATAAATGCTTATTAAAATTAAAAAAATAATTAATAAAATATTAATATTAGTAAAAATTATGAATAATTTACTAAATTATTCTTATTTTTTTAATACTTTAACTTTCTCCTTCTTTACTAATGAGTCAATATTTAATAGGGTTATTATTAGTTAAAAATAATTAATACTATCTAAATTTTTTAAATAAATAATTATTTTTAGATTAGATAAATTTTTAAAATGAATAATTATTTAAATACGAGGGAATGTGTCATAAAATCTGTTTTGGTTATGTATTAGCTTCCACTTTAGAAGGTTATTATTCCACTAGCTAGCATCTTGATTTGGAATATACCCCCGTTCGGCGATCCCAGTCTCTTTTAAAGTTCGGGACTCAATTATTGTTCTAAAGCATCTCGATTCTAACACTTTGCTTTGTCCTTTAAGTAAAAGGTCAAATAGCAATTGTACATGTGCATAAGCAAATAGATGAGACCAATCAAAACCCCGAAGAAGAAAGGAAATGTTTGTTTCAATTTTTTGGGAATGTATTTATACTTTGAAAATATTAATAAGTATTAATTTCCAAAAATAAAGTAAGATTTAATTTTTGATGTTATATATATATATATATATATATAAAAATTCTAAAATCAATTTTATAAAAACGATAATAGTTAATTGTTATTCAACCAATCTATCTGGTTTTCCTATAAAAAGACATTAATTGCAAGCTTTTATAGGAGCAAGATTCAAATATTTGCTAAAAAAAATCACATAATAAATATTTAATTTAATAGGAATGTGATTTTTAAATGAATCAGATTTTTTTGTAGGAATAAGATTCAAATATTATTTTATGAAAAGACATTAATTGAGTTATTTTTATACCAATAGGATTAAGATTTTTTAATAAAAAATCACATACTAAATATTTAATTTAATAAGAATCTAATTTTTAAATGATACTGATTTTTTCTATAGAAATAGGATTCAGAAAAGGTAACCCTAACATGTCATTCAACTAGACCATTTGATTTCCTACCTATGAAGATACATTAATTGCATTAATTTTTATAGGAATGTGATTTAAATATTTTAATAAAAAAATCACATACTAAATATTTAATTTAATAAGAATGTGATTTTCAAATTAATCAATGTTTTTATAGAAATAAGATTCAAATATTATTTTATAAAAATACATTAATTGAGTTAGTTTTTATAGCAATAGGATTCAAAATTGTTAATAAAAAATCACATGCTAAATATTTAATTTAATAGGAATCTAATTTTCAAATGGATCAGATTTTTTTTATAAGAATAGGATTCAAATATTTTATATAGGAATAGAATTCAAATATTATTTTTTAATAAAATCTGATTTTGATTCAAATGTGAGTAAAAATCTTAAATCTTGTTAAAATATGATTTTAAAATAAATCAGATTTTTTTGTAGGAATAAGATTCAAATATTAGTAAAAATCTAAAATATTGTTAATAAAATCATTTGATGATAAAAATATCATTTTTTATTTATAGTAATAGGATGCAAATGATTTGCATTGCAATATTTTTAACAAAAACAAATTTTAAAATGTAAATGATTAGTATTAGTATTTGATTTCATTCAATTGATAGATTTAATTAGACACTTAATAAGATAATTCTAATTACCAACAATTAAGGATTCATTTATAGGGCCTAAAAGACATAAAAGAATATGATAACATTTAATGCTAACAATAATTTCAATTTTCAAATGATCAACAAAAAAATTTAGCATTGTTATACGTTGGAATGAATTGACTTTTACATATAAAAATGGGATTTATTTTTAAAGGAATCTATTTTTCAAATAAATCATATTTTTTTTTATAGAAATACAATTTCAAATAAAAAAGGGTTTTTTGTGAACTAATACTTTATTTGCAACCCAATAAAGTAGATTTATTGATCAATCAATTGAATTCTAAATTGATTAAGTTGTTTCTAGTAATTATATATATTATAAAAGAAAAAGTTTGTCTTATTTATGGATTAAAGGTAATAGTTTTTGTAACATCCTCTTCTTCACAAAATATTTTATAGAGTCATTTATCATATTGTTATTAGTTGTTTAAGTTGATTATGGTAGAATAACCTAATAGAAATTTAACAAAGAATTAAATCTTGATTAATAAATATTTAAAATAGGGCTATAAAATATTGATGAAATCTTATGAAAACAAAATAATTAGTATTATAATATATATCTGATCATGACATGTAATGTATATAAAAATATAACATAATATATAAGTAACATAATATAGTGTGTGCATATATATATATTATCTTTGAGATATAATTTATAGTAATATAATAATATATATTTTATTTCGTTAATGCTCAAGTTTCTAAACTTGGTGGTCAAAGATTAGAACCTCTATATAAAGAGGTGATGTGAAGAAGAATTGCAAGGGTAGAAGTGGAGCTTTGAGCATTAGCATTCCTAAAAGAAATTAATATAAGAGAAAGAGAAGGAGAGAGAGAATTGTGCGGTATTACATTACATTGTTATCTTTATAATAATTTTAAGGTAGGAAATGAGTCTCCTTGTGAATTGAAAATCATAATTACATTGTCTAATTCTTTTCAATGAACCAAAATCTTAGTTTTATGTGTATGATTTTTATGTGTATGATTATAGAGAAATCTCATAAAAGTTTAAGAGATTTTGAAGAAAATCTCATAAGAATTTAGGATATTTTAAGGAAAAATTAGTTTGTTTGTTCCTTTACATGGTCTTATAAGTAAATTTATAGTTATATTAGTTATTTTCTTTATTGCTCATTTATCTCTAAGTTATCTAGTTGTTTATCTTTAATTGACTTCCAGTTCTTTTGAATTATTATTCCTTTATATTAAAATCATTTTTCATTATCATTTTACATTACTATTCCTTTACATTTCAAGTTATCTTTTCCTAAAGTTGCTAATTATTGATAAGGTTAAATAATGAGTTATATTACTTTGAGTTATCAAGCTTATACTACTTGAATATCTATGCACTTTATTTATTTTTAAGTTTAATTATGCATTAACCTATATTTTATGCACTATATTAATTCATTTACGCTTAATTTTAAGTTTTATTTTAAAGAATTTATTTATAATACTCAAGATTCCTATTGGAGTCTTAGTTATTTAAGTTCTATTTAGTACTTAAAGATTATGTATCTCGTATTTTGAATTTATGCATTTCCATGTTTATTGTGAAACTATACATAATAATAAGAAAATAATGAAGAAGATATTTAAAACTTTGTTGCTAACGCAAGCAGAGGGAGTTGAAAGGTCCGTTTATGTTACCTGCTCGTTAGTGTGGTGTAAATATCTCACTTTATCACAATGTTAAAGAGTAACATCAGAATAATAGAAATTTCGTAGAGAAGGCCTTCAACTATGTATGAGACAAGTAGACAAAGAAAAGTGAAAGATTAATGCAAAAAGATGATAATCTCAATAAGCTTTGCATGACTTGCCTTATCAAAACATTCTATTTATGCTATGATATCTTATTATGTTCTTACAAAGATATATGGCTATATGTATTTTCCATGTAGATGTAGTTGAAACCACCATAGCTTAAAATGTTTTAGAGATATTCATTCCCTATTGAGTTTTTTTTCAATTCTCATCCTTATTTTCTGTGGTTTCAGATTAGTCAAGTAATACCAGAGAAAAACAATCACTTTTAGATTCTATGAGTATTTGAAGTTATCTTTAAATAATGTGTTCAAACTTATTATGTTTTATACGATAATTTGGTTTGTAAACATTATAGTTAAACACTTTTGTCATAACACTTTATTTGTACTTAACTAGAATAATGGTAAATATCGTATTTGACTATCTAAATTACTAGTAATGTCTTTAGAATCAACGGATATTACAATTTTAGCTTTAGAGTCTTGTTTTAGGGTTTTTTTTTTTATTTTGCTATTAATCATGCTCTTAATGTTGTTCTTAACCTCTTTTTTTTTGCTTCATTTGTCCTAAAGGTTTTTTTTTTTTATCCTAAGCTCTACATCAGCATCCAATTTTATTTCTATCTTCATCCACCTTCTATTCACTTGTTTTTTCCTTTGTGTTCATAAGTAATAAATTTTTTCACTATTATTTTAATATTTTTTCTAATTTCATTTTAAGTTCTAATTTTTCTTCTATGGTGCTAATCCCCCTTGCTCTCTTCTTTGTTTCATTATCCTCTATTGTAACGTTGTTAGATATATACCAGTAATTTGTTGTCCATATTTATGAAACTAGTCACTTCTATTAGACTCCAACTTGTTTCTATTATGCATCTTAATGTAGAGATGTGCTAAAGCAATTGTTTCCTATTTTTCCAAGCAATTTCTAGATTGTTTCAATATAACACTTTTAATTGGATTTTGAGGCATTGAATTTTGTTTTTGAACAGCAATTTCCATAGCAATTTGAGGTAAGATTTTGTGTACAAAAATAAATTTAACTTTTTTTTATTTATATGCTTGCATGTTTGTTTGTGCACATATTTTATAATTAAGGATAAACAAAGTTTTTACGTTACATCAATAACTTTTTTGGCTTTATATGAAAGTTCTACTTAATACTATTGCGTGCCTATAATTTTTGTACTATGATCAATTCCAATAAATTGGTAGTGATATAGTATATAAGATGCTATGCAAGTTTTTATGATATATTATACTAATTAGATTTTTCAAGTCTTAATTTATCTATATTCCTTTTAAATATAGAATCTTAAGGTATAACCCTCCACCACATCATGTTCACTATCTCCATGCAGCAATTTGACCAGGAATGTGCGATGATAATCAACCTTCAAGACAAACCACAATAATAATGTTGTATCGTCTAACAATTTTTTTTACTTAGGTTTTTAAGATTTTTATTGGTGGTTTTTAAGTTATAGAAAATACTAGATAAAATAACTATAATAATAAATATAATTAATTATAATTGGTTTCAATTGACTTGAATTTAATTACAATTTTTGCTTAAGTTATTTATTTGTCTATTTTTTAGGAAATATAATGATTATAATAATAAATATAATTGATTATACTTGATTTCAATTCTATTATCAATTATGATTCCCAATTTTTGATTAAATCAAATATAATTCTTTTAAGTTAGATATTAGTTTTAAAGAATAATATTTGAAATAGGAATTAAAAAAATTAAGTTGATAATTTTAAAAAAATTAAAATAAACATTTTTTATCATGTTATTTATTTAGATAATATATAAATTATATTAATTATACTTAGACAATAACAATTTTTTGCTTAGGTTATTTATATAGAGAATATATCAAATTGTAGTAATTATAACAAGCATAAATAATTATCATTTATTATACTTTACTACCAACCATCATTCATAGTCCTTTTATTAAATTAGATAATTATTTGAGCAATATGTTATTTTTTGAAATTGAGATTAAATCAACAGTTATTTTCATTTATGGTATTTATTTTGCTACGAAAATTTTTCGGTTAGGTTTTTAATTTATAAGAAATACAAATTGTAATAATTTTAATAAAAAATAATTTAATAATAAATATAATTAATAAATTTGATTTTAATGAATTTCAAATTGATTATTAATTTTTTCTCTTATTTATTTAGAAATAAAATATTTTTTACTCAAGATATCTTGATAGTATACTAATTTTAATAGTACATATAACTAATTATTGTTGATTTTGATTTGATTCTCAAGCATGATTCCAAATTTTTTTATTAAATCAAATATTTAATTTTTACTATAGCTAGATATTAGTTTTTAAGACTACTATTTCAAATCGGATTTGGAAAAAATGAATACATTTTTTTAAAAAATAAAATCTATGAACACTTTTTTTATTCAATTTTTCTTTTTTAAAAATGAACATTTTTTTGTTTGGATTATTTATTTATAGGATGTATCAATTATAATCATGGTAACAATTTTAATAAATTAAATTATTTATAATTTGTTATAAATGATGATTCATAATTTTTGATTGAATGAAATAATTAGTTGAACAATATGTTATTTTTCTATATAGAGTTTAGCATTTAAAAATTTTTAATTTGAAATTAGATTAGAGCATTAATAATTTTCAATCATACTATTAATTTTGATTTGATATGAACAATTTTTTTGGATGTGGTTTCAATTTATAGAAAATACCAGTTATAATTATTATAGTAATAAATATAATTAACTAGTATAATTGATTTCAGTTGGCTTCACTTTGAATATTAATTTTGTTTAACTTATTTATTTATATTACATATAAAATCTTTTTGTGTCAAGAAGTTTATTAAGAGAATATACTAATTATAATGATAAATATAATTGATTATAGTTAATTCTGATTTGATCATCAATCATGATTCATAATTTTCAATTAAATCAAATAAACTATTTTTTTAAAGTGAGATATTAGCTTTAAAGACTAATATTTGAAATAGAATTTAAAAAATATATATATTTCTTTTAAAATTAAATGTAAACACTTTTTTATTAAGATTATTTATTCAGTAAATATATCAATCATAGCAATTGTAATAAATTAATTATTAATTATAATTTATGGCTAATTATTATTCATATTTTCCTATTAAATTAGATAACTAATTGAGCAATATGTTATTTTTTTATTAGAGGTGTTAAATGGCTCGAATATAATGAGTATGAAAAATGATAAATCTAATTTAACAAAATATCATTTGTGCACTTGACTAAAAAATGATAAAAAAAAGATAAAATAATACAAAACAGAGCATTTAACGTTCATATAAAAATCACGAAAAGAGTTTTGTTACAATAATATCTTTCCTTTTTATATATTTAAACATTTTTTAATTTTTAAAGTTGAAATTGTGATTGCATCATTAGTAATTTTTAGTCATGTTATTTGTTTTTACGAACAATTTTTTTTGGTTAGGTTTTTAATTTATAAAAAATTAATTATAATAATAAATATAATTAATTACAATTGATTTCAGTTACTTCATTTTGATCAGTAGTTTTTGCTTAAGTTATTTATTTAGGTGTAAAATTAAAGCTTTTGTTCAAGTTATTTGTTAAGGGAATATAATGTCTATAATATTAAATCTAATTGATTATACTTGGCTCTAATTTTTGGTTAATTAATTATAATACCTATTTATAGCAATGTATTTCTATATAGGTTGACTACTCTCATTTACAAAAATTAAATTGATCTACTTAAGCATATTATATTTACTGTAGTGCTCCATTTTTCTAATTATTTATTTAGCATTTTATTTTTTAGAATAGGAATTAATGAGAATTAGTATATTTATTTAAAGAATGTAATAATTTGTTTTATTATTGCATAAATATTTTTTAAATATAGATAAATAGATTTAATATTCAATAAATTATTTTGATATTTATTATTCAATGCATCCCTGGGTAATAAACTAGTATTATTATTTATTTATATTATCACTATTAATATGTATTTATATTGACATTTGCTCATTTTTTTTTATTTCTCAAAATATCTCCGTCCTTGCCAATAGGAAAGAGACAAATTAAATCTCCCTGAATACAGATAAGCGCCTAAGCGAGCCCGGGGCCCTTCCAAATACTTTTTATTTTTTATAATCATATATTGTTACATGTGAGACTTTTGAGATAATTAATGAGAGACAATCACTTGTATTCATATGTGACAATATGTAATTAGACAATAGTACAAAATTCTTTTGCAATGAATATAATAGAGTAAATATCTTCTTTTAGTCGTAAGATTAATTTGATTTTAATTTTTTTTTAGAATCAGATGACATTAATTTGATTCTAAAATTTTGTTGACATAAATTTGATATTATAACATTTCGAATTTCCACATCAATTTTAGCATTTCATTAAAATCATTAGTAAATTTTGTTATAGTTTATTAATAATTTTAAGTTGATGAGATGATGTGATTTTGATTTTCTTACTCGAAACAAGTCTTAATTTTCACAAAGTGAATGCTTATCATAATTTTTAGGATAAATATATTTTACCCCCTGAATTTTAGGTCATGTACAATTTACACCTGATTTTTTCAAATATGTATCACAACACCCTAAATTTTTCAAACTATGCAACACCCCTAAGGATAATTTTGGCAGATAATAAAGGTAAGATTTATGTGCACTTTACCCCAATATTTCTAATTTGTGCAATTTGATACCTTATCTATAAATATCATGTGCAATTAACCCCCGATTTTGTTATTATGTGCAACCTGATACCTTGCTATGACTTAAATTTTTAGGGGTTTTTTTTGCATAGTTTAAAAGTTCAAAGTATTGTAACACGTTTTAAAAGTAGGGATTTTTTGCAAGTTAAAAGTTAAGTGTAATGCACATTTTGAAAAGTAAGGTTTAAATTGCACATAATCTAAAATTCATGGGGTAAAATGTATTTAACCCTAGTTTTTATTGCTTTTTGTGATGTGGTCACTCATGAACTAATATATATAGGGTTCATGTATAGAATTGTTGGGAAATTCATACATGTTCATGCTCATGTGATAAACACCATAATCTACTTCTATCTAGGAATAGAAGTGCATGGTTGATTGTGTGGTTTGCTTTAAATTTCATTGATGCTTTGTAAAAGTCTTTTCTAATTAATTGGGATTTGTCTAAGGAGTTAGATGATTTCATTTAGTTAAATAAGGACTAATATAGTAAGAAATTTGTTAGTTAATTTGGGAAATTTAACCATCAATTGTAGAACTAAAGCTTGATTAAGTTCATAGTAGTTCACATGTTTATCAAAAGGTCAAGTGAAGGCGAATCTCTAACCTTAAAAAAAAAAACTAAAAATATAAATATTGTATTTGTTCTATTTTGTTGTTGATTTGTAATTTCTTCAATCTAAAATGGATATAATGTTATAATTAGGAATTAAATTAGTAAACTATTGTTTGGTAAACTCAATTATCATAAGACAATATTCATTCACCATATTTTACTACTTGAGCAATTCGATATATTTGCCCATTGGTCATCATTTATTAACAGACTTATAAACGAAGACAAGTTTATAAAACTTAATTCAAACACATATTTAATAGGTGATAGCTAGGCAGTTATTTTTCAAATAATCTCTTTGTGAATAAACCATTACATTAATTTTATGATGTACAATTATTATAAAAGAGTGTTATGCCATCCTCTGAACATATGCTGTTATTTATAAAATTTTCAATAAAATATATATATTTAAGTCAAACACTTATTGATGTGAGAATTCATAATTAAAATTGTATAAAAGTTTTTTCCACTAACCTTTACATACATAAAAATTAAATTCATAAATCATATTATCAACAAAAGATTTTTGAGTTTAATTTTTACACATCGAAAATATAAATCAATGTTATACTTTCATCTAATGAAAGTGCAAGAACTACTGTGTCATCATGACAATTAATTATATGAAGTTAAATTTCTATGAAATGAATTCATCATATATATGTTTGGCCCTTTCTTTATGTTTTGAAAGTGGCCTCAAAAACCATCAATAAAGAAATGAATCCTCTCATGTAAGATTTTCATATGAGAGGATTCATATCATTTGATTGTATAGAAAATAAGTCATAATCTTTTTATCTAATTGCATTAATGAATAACTTACTTTTATTAATTTATTACGATAATTACTTAGTTAGGTGACAAATATTTTCTAGAAAAATATGTTGCCATTAGTCATGAACATTGCATATATCGACACAGTGACGAATGAACTGTTTTTGTTAGCTTCATTTTTCAACCATAACAGCTGAAAGCTTATGCTGCACTAGTCTGGTTGTTGTGAGGTAAGCAAGTAAGAGGATGACGCTAAACCTTACAAGGAAACGCAAAAATGCGTTTGAAGAAACCATGAGAATTGCTTGCGTTTTATCAAGCCGTTGGTACATCTCACCAAAATAAAACGACTGATTCAGGATAGAAGGGTCTTCCCAGACAATACTACCAAATAAAAAAAATGAGTTTCATCTCTCAATTTCTTGTCAAGACAGTTGCACAAGTAGATAGCATTTTGTGTTGATTGCCGAAAGGTGGAGACTTTGATTCCCCTCTCTCTTTCTGTGTCTTCCTAACACATACACACGCAATGTTATTATTGAATTATTGATATATACATATATGTATTAAATTTAAAAGGAAAAATAGTATAGGCAATGTCTTCGAGCACCTTACTTCATCCTTTGTGATGCACCATGTACTCTAACCATTAAAATAATAGGGTGTGTTAGTGTAATAAACTATAATGGTGCGCTGTAATAATTTTACAGTTTAGTTAGATATTATAAGTGTAACTAAACATATTAAAAAAAAAGATCATAATTTTTCTGCATGATAAATTTATTTAAATTAAAAATCACACAGATTAATTTTGGCTACTTTTAAAATACAGTTGATCACGTTTTTTAATTTTGAGAAGTGATCAGATTTCGTCTGCTCCATACTTTAAAATTTTTATTTAATCACAAGATCATACTGATGAAAGTTTATTACTTTTAAAATACATTTTACCATATTTTTTAAACCTAGCTAAAATAAAAATTATTACAATACGTCACAGGGCTTTAATACATCTATACACCTCAATATTTTGGCAATTGGATTATCAATTGCATCGACAAGGTGCACAACAACTTTGAAGTTGGGTGCACCATATATAGCACTCGCCAATAGTATATTTACAACTTACAAACTTTAAGAATAGGAAGAAAAAGGTCAAATTATTTTGTATGTCTTTGAATTTTTTAAGAAAATTTTAATCGACATCATATTTTAAAAATTTATAATTGGGTCCCTAAATTTATAAAAAGTTTGTATTCAGGTCCCTTGACACTTTTAATCTATTGTTATATTATTGTTTACTGATATTTAGGATCTAATGATAATATCTTGATATCACCATTCCACTCAATCATATTATATAACACTTAAAATTAGATGAAAAAAAATATAATGCTTAAAATAACACCTTGTAACATTTAAAACTGTATCTTTTGTTTTTCTTTCAATTTGGAGAGGGTAAAAGGACAAAAAAGTGAGAATATGAAGTACTACTAAGATGGAAATCTTTTGTTCCCATATGAGAATTTGAATTAATGAGAATTTAAAGTTATTTAGTAATTTATAAATTTATAAATTTGTTTTGATTCTTATTTTTCTATGTGATAATAAATAATTGAGAGCAGAAATAATGATCATCGTTTAGAGAAAATTTTTGTCCTTGTCATTGGTACACAAATTTTGTAGATACCAGGACACTTGGAAAACTACATGCAAATAAATAAGTGAGGATTTCAGCTAGATATGGTAAATTTATTTGTGAAGAAAAATGGAATCTTAGACTAATGGATATAGACTTTAATCATTTAATTGGTGAGTTAAGTGAAACAATTTCACATTCATTAAATAAATTATCTAATTATATCAATTACATTCATTGAAAACACATATAATTTTAAAAAATTCAATTATGTTGACCACAAAATTAAAAAAACATGTTTAAATTATGGATTAAAAAACATTTCCATTTATAATAAATAAGGGAGAGAGTGGTTCCTCTCTTTCCCCTCTTACCGTTGAAATTTTAAATTGTAAAACATAAGAGTCGAGACCTTTGTCATTCTCAACTGTTCCATAACTATTTCTTTGTTGCCTCTATTCAAATACTCCGGCTATACTTACAACTTTTTTTTAGATTAACCAAAGCTCAAGCTTCCAAAGGAGGAAGTGAGCAAGTACAGTGCAATAAGAAAATAACATCACAAAGTTTGAACATGCCTAGTTCATAACACAACAAATAGACTATAACAAAGAAGCAAAATAATAGAATAGAAAACCGCAAACAGGCAAAATAAGTTACTAAGCAGAAGAAAAAATAGTAGTAGGATCATGGCAATGTGGAGACATTATCAACCTCCACATCTTGTCTAACTAGATCCTTGTATAACTCCTTTGGCATTGCCATCAAGGTTGAGGGAGAGAAAACAAACCCACATAGTAGCTATCTTAGCGGTTTCCATCTTCAACTCGGCACTAAATTTCCAGAGAAGGATGATGGATTAATTAGATGGGAAGTTCTCATTCTATCCTTTTGCCTACTATGCCCTCATCTATCGGCTAGAAAATATCATCCCACCTTGGTTTGAAGGATTCAAATATAATCCTATTTCTCACCCAACAACCATGCATATGAGTAACACCCATGTTTTTTTTTTTTTTATCAAAATTCTTGAGAGGCACCGCACACCATGCATCAAAGAAATCAGAGGGAGATGATGGAAAGCACCCAATAGACCCACAAATCAAGGTGTCTAAACCAAGAAGTGACAGAGGGCATTGAAAAAATGATGTTCCAAGAGTTTAATTTCTTGATCTCTATTATAGAAAGAGTAAGTTATATCTGATGAAGAAATGCAATTCAATCTAGCCAATCTTACTTTGTTGTTCAGTCGTTCTTGTAGGATAAACCATATTAGTAGTTCCACATGAGGTGGAGCAAGACCCTTCCAAGCTTTGGCTCCTGCGATCCAACTGGAAGAAGTTGATACCATTTCTTTAAAAACCTGATAGAAAAAGAAGAAACAGAAAAATAACAGACAAAGAGAATTTCCAAGTGCACGGAGAGGAAAGTCTATTAGTTGTTGCTCTTCCCACACAAATAGAGGCCTATACCATGTCATGTTCCACTTCCAAATCCTGCCTTCCCAATATCCCATACTCACAATAAAATCATCTTGTTGTAGATATATACATACAACTTAGAAACGGAGCATAGAATAATGATACCCAAGTCATTCTTGCTCAAAGTAATTTATAGAATGCCTTTGGTAGAATTATAGAGCTATACTTGATTGAATTAAATCACTATCAACTAAGGTGTCATTCTCTCACCCTAAATTTCTAATTACCCAAAAAAAAAAAATCACCACCAACTTATACTGCTGATAGACATGCATGGGTTTATTTCTTTTCTAATCATGGAGATCAAACTTTTGTTTTTGAGGATTTGTATAATTTGGCTTAGTATTTAAAATAAGAGATAACGGCCATATATGTCTGCGTAGATATTGTTGTTGTATAGTTAAACATTTTGGCCTTTCTCTTTTAGCACAGGGTGGGGAAACAATGAAAGAACAATCTTTTCCGTAAACAAAAAAGGGAACAATCTTGACACCTTCACATCGTTTAATTAAAAAACCAAGTCGATTATAGTATAACTTGTTTTTTATTATAATTTTTTTGGTTTTCCAGATCTATCATCTGGATACAATGATTAGTCCCTTTGTATTATAGATCTATTTAAGAGGTAAATGAACACTGGATTTTTGTTATCATTTAATTGTATATCATGTATTATTTTTGAAATAATGAGTGTAATCAATTTTTTTTATTTTAATGACAATATATTATTTGATAATAATGAAAAATACTGTTCCATTACGCCAAAAGTATCACAATATTCTTTAACAAATAATTAATTGGACGAAAGAGTATAATCACATATTAGAAGGTTGCCCATTCAAGTTTTGTCAATGGATTTATTCTGTTTCTTCCCGAAAATGGGATATAAAAAAAATTAGAAAATTAAGGATATTCTCAAACATGTAACATTAAAATTATATATAAATGAAAAACAACAAAAGCAAAGTGAACAAAGGTGTTTGTGCCCTTTAAATGGAAAAGGATACTACATCAACCAATATGACATGATGTGTCGCCCTCATAAAATATTTTTTCTTTTGGAACAAAATAGAATGAAAATAAAAGAAATATTCTTTTATATAAAATCTTGTCACTTCATATATTTAATTTTGCTGCATTTTTAGTGTCGAGCGACCCAAGTGATGGCCGTTTATAATAATTTAAAATGTATTTTTACTCTCTGCCATTTTACACTCTTTTGGAAAAAACAAAATCTGCCAAAGAAAATGTTATCAAGGAAAAAATGGTCCCCTTAATTTTCTTTTCTTCTTTTATTATAATGGATTCAAATGATATATTTTTCTCTAACTTTATCTAGTTAACCAGTGTTGTTGGTTATTCAGACACAAAAAGCATATTATCAGTGCTGTACCAATAACCAAAAAAAAAATGGTACACTATCAGCGAACAAGATAAAAGCTAAAGGAAACACGAGTATTTATCCGAGAGCGATTGATGAAGTGTTAAAAAAAATTAAAAAGAAAAAGAAAATCCCTTTTTTAAAAAAAACGAAAATCCCTTTTGATTCTTCAGAATTAAGATACGTGTTTGGATTATTTTATTATTACACATAATGAAATATCATCCAAAACTCATTTTGTTAAGGTTTATTATTTTTAGGAAAAATTATATTGACCTTTCTAAGATCTGGTAAAATCTTTTGTCTCCAAATAATATTCTCTTCTATGTCTTCCAATCATTCATTGCTACATGAAAAGATTAAACCAAAATAAATTTAAAAATTTATGAATTATTAAATATATAAAATGTATTTTTCATATATCTCTATTGCACTATGAAAGGAATGTTAATACCATTCGAATAAATAAATTAGCCATGGTGAATTTTATAAAATCTTAAGAGAGCTTATTAGAATTTCCCTTATTTTTTAAAAAATAAATTAATCTGATATAAATATAGATATAGTTTTAGTGGCGTAATATGTTACTAGCAATGAATTTGAAAAAATACCGTGTCTTGTGAATTATTGACTATAGTTTTTTCACTTTTTCTACCTCGAGATCTATTGTTCTTGTGGTTACTCTTGTCTCCATCGTCTATCCCAACAGTAGAAAACCCTTAACCGATAAGACACAAACCGTTACACTTCTGAAGTGACTGTGAAAATGACTGATCCTTTCGCTGGGCCTCCCAACCCCGTAGGAAAATTTTTATAAGGTCCCAAGCCAAAAGTGCCAGCAGTTGAGAAAGGTCCCATCCGTGTGCGACAACAGAATCAAACCCACACACACTACCAAACCAAACAGTTTCTACTTATTCCTAGTGCAATAAATGGAACCCCATTTTGCTTCCTACCCCTAGCTAGCTGTGCTTTATCATCGTCCCCCCAATCATTTACATACGAAAAATGTTATTTATAATTATAGTGCGTCGAACACTACTTCAATTCCTACATTATTCATTACCAGATGAATTTGGATTCGCACTTCATATATTAATTATTATATTACATAAATATTTAATATATAGAATTAATATTTATTTTAGTCTGTTATTTTATATTCATAAGTCATTTTAATCTTTAACTTTTAAAATAAATTAAATTAGTTTCTGATATGATAAAATGTGAGTTATGTTAGTTCATCAATTCACTTTTATTTAATATTTTATCAATTAAATAATAATAAGGAACCTTAAATGATGTTGACATATCATTTGTCTTTTGAAAGAATTTAATTTAAAATAACTCATTTTGTGTAATATTTACAAAATGAGTTATTTTATGATTTGAAATGAGAATTTAAATAAATCATTTTGTAATTTTAGACATAAAAATGAATTATTTTAAATTTCATTAGACTTCAAATAGCATAAGTTATACCAATGTATTATTTAAGATTACCTATAATCATTTAATTGATGAAATATTAAATAAAAATGAGTTGAAAAATGACTCACTGTTTGTAATGTTAACTAAATTGACTCATTTAAAAAATTAGAAATTAAATCACAATATAAGTTAATGACTAAAATAAGCATTAATATTTTTATATATTTTCCCACACCTTATAAGAGGGCAAAAAAAGATCGCCAAATTTTTAGAGGTTGGCGTTTTAAGCAAGTGTCACAAAAATTAGGTGTAGTAATGAGGAGCAGACCTAGTTGGGGGTAATGATACAAAGAACGAAAATGAAAGTTTTAAGATGTGGCTATGCTTGGGTGGTGTTTGGCATAATCCACATCTTAAAGAGGCGCTTATGATATACATGCAATTTTACATAAAGCTGTCGTACGCCATGGTTGGCTGGGCCTTTTAACGACTAGAATTCTCTCACATGTGCTCCCATCTACCAGCTAGCTCGAGCCTAGATTCCCAAATGATGCATTTGTCAAATAATTCGAGTATAATATTCTACAACCCCATCATGATCACGAGGGGAGGCAGTATATGTGTATGGCCAAAATCGCCAAGTATCCACCAAAAACCAAAATCCAAATCATTCATTATTCTCCAAGTTCCTTGCCGTCACGCGACATCACGTGACAGGTTGCATTTTTTTCTTTTTAATTAGTATTTAAGAAAGAAAAGAAAATAGAAATATTAACAAATTAAATGGGATTCAAACTACCAAAATAAAAGAAAATGGATAAATTATTTTGTGGGTCAGAAGGGCTCTTAGAGAATTATATGTGATTCTTGCACGTTCGGGATTAAAAATCGGATCGTTACTTATGGATTAATACCAAATTTTGAATATGCTATTGGCTTATATTCGAGATGGATATGGTTTTAAATAATATGAGATTCCAAGGACAAATAGTCAGTGTCATAGATCGCATATCATGTATGACCAATACTGCAAATGGAGCAGGTTTTGTATGCTGAGAAATTAGAATCCGTCCAGTCATGGTGTCTAAATTTTCTAAGTGTGGCTCAGATCCAAAGTTAAAATCCTCGACAAATTAAATGGGGGCAACATCTGAATCTCACACGAGTCTCTGAAATCCAAGTCCACTCCAAAAACATATAGGAAATAAATTTAAAGCTGATTTAGATCATAGCAGATAGCAGACCCTTTATTCGAAAGTTTTATTTTCCTTTTAATGTTCTGCTACATATTTTCACACTTTCTCAAAACATGTGAAAGGGTGATTTTGGACATAATAAAAGAAGGTAAGACTTTATTCTGATTAATGCATCGCTTTAGCTTTGGTGGCACCGCTAGCCGCTGACTCAAAATAGAAGAGAAAAAAACAAAACATCTATTTATAACTGGTTAGGTTCTACGTTAGCACTATACGTTAGCACAAGCATAGTAGCACTCGGAGTGAATGAAAGTGTCCATTTTATAATTTAAGAAATTAAAAGTTAGTAAATTGCGCGGAAATAATTTAAAATAAGAACCGAGAAACAAAATTAGTATGTGAAAGAAAGTTGAAAAATAAAGTGGAATATATTTTTAGAAATACATTCTACATTTATAACTTTTTTGAAATTATATAAAAACCATCAAATATCAACATGACATCACAGAAAAAAACTATTTTAGTTTAATCACTATTCTAATTAGAAAAAAAATTAATTTTAATACATTATCTATCTAAAAACAATTTACATAATTATTAACTTATATATACACCTTACATGCTAAATTTTTTAAATTGTGAATATAAAAATCAATTTTTTTTGGGTAAATATAAATTATATACGATCGGATATATGTGTAAAATACTTTAATACTAACTATATATCAAAATGAAATTATCTTAAAAAAAAATTTCAACATCATATGAAAACAGTATTATTGGCCATAATGGAAGAGGTTAAGATAATGCACCATCACCAACAACCTAAGCCCAAAATGTGGGCACTTAAATCTGATTAGGCTTGGATTTAGATATCCCTGCTTTGCCATTTCTATACAAAAATGGACAGTCAGGCTCATAACTAGTTGGCTCTTTGGCAGAATGTGTCGTATGCCGGTAGCGGACAAATGTTGCCCATATTTTTAGGATGCAATTCGTCTCATCCACCTCATGGAAAAAAGAAAGAAAAGAAAAAATCCAAGAGAAAATGAGAGTTTTATTTTACAAAATAAGGCCACATCAAAAGATAAACAACTGATATTAAAACAAAATTTAGAAAGAAAGACACTCACCCACCCATCTCTGTTGCTCGCTATCTCAATTTTTTTTCAAAAAAAAAAAACTGTTATAATCCTTCTCCCCACCACCACTGCACTCCACTTCCAACATAAACAAATACTTATAAACAACCCCTCTAAAATTCCACTTCCTCTCTGCAGAAACATCATGGCCTAGGTGTTTCTTGGATCCGGAGATTCTGGGGTATTTTTAATTTTGTATAATTATAACTCTATCAATATACTAATCTGTTTTTTATAATCGCAAATAGCCCACAAGGCATGATTTGGTTCCTTCCCGTTGTTCCTCCCTAGGCTCCTCAAACCTTTCTCCCTGTGTTTCCCTTCATTGGAGTTTGTAGCATAGTTGTAATGCCTGTAAATCCATGGACCCTCTTCTTCTTATGCGTTTGCCTTTTGCTCATCCCATACCAATATCCCTTCTTGGCTCTCGCAGTGAACCAACAAGGGGAGTCTCTTCTCTCATGGAAGAGAACTCTGAACGGTTCTTCCTTAGAGGTGTTGAGTAATTGGGACCCAATTGAAGACACACCATGTAGCTGGTTTGGAGTGAGCTGCAACTTGAACAACGAAGTAGTACAATTGGATCTGAGGTATGTTGATTTGATGGGCAAACTCCCTTCCAATTTCACTTCATTCTTGTCCTTAAACAAACTCATCTTAACCGGCACAAACCTCACCGGTTCAATCCCAAAAGAGATTGGCTCACTTAAAGAACTCAGCTACTTGGACCTTAGTGACAATGCATTGGGTGGCGAAATCCCAAGTGAGCTCTGCTACTTGCCAAAACTCGAGGAGCTTCACCTGAACTCAAACGAGCTCGTGGGGTCAATTCCAGTCGCAATTGGCAACCTCACAAGGCTTCAGAAGCTGACCCTTTACGACAACCAATTGAGTGGCGAGATCCCAAGCACAGTCGGAAACATGAAGAGCCTCGAAGTGATCAGAGCCGGAGGGAACAAGAATCTCCAAGGTCCATTACCTCAGGAGATTGGAAACTGTTCAAATTTGGCCATGTTGGGGCTTGCGGAAACAAGCATCTCGGGTTCTCTACCACCAACGCTAGGCCTATTGAAGAAGCTTGACACCATTGCAATCTACACGTCACTCCTCACGGGCCAAATCCCAGAAGAACTCGGCGACTGCACTATGCTCCAGAACATCTACCTCTACGAGAACTCACTCACGGGCTCTATTCCGACAAAACTGGGAAACCTTAAAAACCTCAAAAACCTGCTGCTCTGGCAGAACAACCTCGTCGGGACTATCCCACCGGAGATTGGTAACTGCTTCCAGTTACAGGTCATTGACGCGTCAATGAACTCTATAACTGAAAGCATACCGAAGAGCTTCGGGAACCTGACGTCCCTGGAGGAGCTTCAGCTCAGTGTCAACCAGATTTCGGTGAGATTCCCACAGAGCTTGGGAACTGTCAGCAACTGACGCACGTGGAGCTGGACAACAACCTCATCACGGGGACCATACCTTCCGAATTTGGGAACCTTGGGAACTTGACGCTGTTGTTCCTTTGGCACAACAAGCTCGAAGGGAACATACCCTCGTCGCTCGGCAATTGCAAGAATTTGGAGGCCGTTGATCTCTCGCAGAACATGTTGACGGGTCAGATACCAAAGGGGATATTCCAGCTCAGCAATCTCAACAAACTCCTGTTACTCTCTAACAACCTCTCCGGGAGCATTCCCTCTGAGCTTGGTAACTGTTCGTCGCTGATTCGGTTCCGAGCAAGTGACAACGAAATCACGGGGAGCATTCCCCCTGAGATTGGGAACCTGAAGAATCTGAACTTCTTGGACCTCGCTGGAAACCGAATTGCAGGGGTTATCCCGGAGGAGATATCCGGGAGCCGGAATCTCACTTTCTTGGACTTGCATTCTAATTTGATTGCCGGAAACCTGCCGGAAAGTCTCAGCCAGCTTGTTTCGCTTCAGTTTCTGGATGTTTCTGATAACATGATTGGAGGTAATCTGAGCCCCAAATTAGGATCACTGGGCGCGCTTACGAAACTTGTTCTCGGGAAGAATCGGATCTCTGGTTCGATTCCGAGCCAACTCAGTTCCTGCTCGAAGCTGCAGCTGCTGGACCTTGGAAGCAACGCGCTCGCCGGAAAAATCCCAGGCAGCCTCGGCAACATACCGGCGTTGGAAATAGCATTGAATCTGAGCCTGAACCAACTCTCCGGCGAGATCCCAAGGAGTTTTCCGGCTTGGCGAAGCTCGGGGTGTTGGACATTTCGCACAACGCTCTCACCGGAGACCTTCAGTATCTCGCCGACCTGCAAAATCTCGTGGTGCTGAACGTCTCGTACAACAAATTCTCCGGGCGAGTTCCGGACACGCCGTTCTTCGCGAAGCTTCCACTGAGCGTGCTCGCCGGGAACCCAGCGCTGTGCTTCTCCGGTGACAGCCAGTGTGACGGCGGAGACGGCGGTGGGAAGTCCGGGCGGCGGGCGAGGGAGGCGCGCGTGGCGATGATTGTCCTGTTGTGCACCGCGTGCGCGCTCCTCATGACGGCGCTTTACGTCGTCGTCTCGGCAAAACGACGAGGGGACCGCGAAAACGACGTCGAGATAGACGGAAAGGACAGTGACGTGGCAGACATGGCCCCACCCTGGGAGGTAACACTTTACCAAAAACTCGACCTGTCGATCGCTGACGTGGCAAGATGCCTCTCCGCCAATAACGTCATCGGGCACGGCCGCTCCGGCGTCGTTTACAAGGTGAACTTGCCGGCGACGGGGCTAACCATCGCCGTCAAGAAGTTCAATTCGTCGGAGAAATTCTCCGCGGCGGCGTTCTCGTCGGAGATTGCCACGCTGGCAAGGATCCGGCACCGTAACATCGTACGGTTACTGGGTTGGGGTGCGAACCGGAGGACGAAGTTACTGTTTTACGATTATTTACCGAACGGTAACTTGGACACGCTGTTGCACGAGGGGTGCACAGGATTAATCGAGTGGGAGACGCGGTTCAAGATAGCATTGGGCGTTGCTGAGGGCGTTGCTTACCTGCACCACGATTGCGTCCCTGCTATCTTGCACCGGGACGTTAAGGCGCAGAACATCTTGTTAGGTGACAGGTACGAACCGTGTTTGGCTGATTTTGGATTCGCCCGATTCGTGGAAGAGGATCCTGCTTCGTTCTCTGTTAATCCACAGTTCGCAGGCTCTTACGGCTACTTTGCTCCTGGTGAGTGAAATTTCTTATTATTATCTTTATTTAATTAAAATTGAAGAAATCACAATAATTATTCACGTAAACAAACAACATAGAATCATTTTCAAATTAAAGTAATAACAATAATTATTTACTTAAATAAACATAAAATTATTTCCAAACTCAGATTGTGCCTATGATTGATGAATTTTTAACTTATATTAATTAATTGATCTAAACGACAAGTTTAGAGTTTAATTTGGTCATAGCATCACTATAATTTGAGTATTAATCTAATTGGGCAGTTCCAGTGAAATGTGATATGAATTGCATAACTTTTTATTGTTAATAGAAATTTGATGGATAGGCATTTCTTGAATGTATGATCTATAAAGGACTAAAAATTATAGGGAGCTAGTTGGGCAAAGTGGGTTGGCCGTTTTTCATATGAATCCATGAAACATGTGATGTGAGTGGATGGGAATTGTGAAAGTGGGGGGGACCGTACGGCCATCTCGATTGAAGGCTTTTCCGCACATTATGGTTTTGATGCTGTTCAGTTTGTTGCTTTTCGGATTTTTTGGATTCATTATCTGTACATTTCATGTACTTGATGACACAATTTACCTGCATGCACAATAATTAGCTTAGAACTTCGGACAAGCACAAGACATGATAGAGCGCGCCCCCCCCCTTCACAAAAGCCAAATCATCATGAGCCATGGATAAAAAAGAAATGGCCATCCTAATCTTATCTGATTAATCCTTGTACAACTACTTTACAGACAACAAATGTCGCCTTCCACTGCGTCTTTGGGTAATATTTATACTGAGTAACTGAGAGTATAATTGGATTTTTTTTGCAGAGTATGCTTGCATGCTTAAGATTACAGAGAAGAGCGATGTGTACAGCTTCGGGGTGGTCCTACTTGAGATATTAACGGGGAAAAGGCCTGTAGATCCATCATTCTCGGATGGGCAACACGTTATTCAATGGGTCAGAGAGCACTTAAAGAGCAAGAAGGACCCAATTGAGGTCCTGGATCCCAAGCTTCAAGGCCATCCAGACACACAAATACAAGAGATGCTACAGGCACTTGGTATCTCTCTACTGTGCACAAGCAATCGTGCGGAGGATCGACCGACAATGAAAGACGTCGCGGCATTATTGAGGGAAATCAGACACGATCCTCCAGCAGGGTCTGAGCCCCACAAGCCCAAAGCAACCCAGGGTTCGTCGTATTCCTCGTCCTCGGTCACCTCTGCTCAGTTATTGCTCCTCCAATCCACCTCTCATTCCTCATCATCATCAATTGCCTATTCCTCTTCCTCAGCTGCTGGATACCACCCACCAAGAAATCAATCATGAAATTGAATATTGAATTCAAGCCCATTAATTTACTTTTACTATATATATATATATATATGTATTCGAGGACTTAGCTAGATCATGTTAGATATTTTGATTGAGTAGTTAGTACGTAGTATCAGTAATTAATTAACGTTAGTATAATGTGGGATTTGTAAAGGTACTATTATGGGTATTCTGATTGGTAACAAGATAAAAAAAAAAGCATAATGAGATGAGTGTACAGCAGCTTAATGGATTAACTTGATTCTATTATTGTGGCTTCTTCACGCGTCTTAATTAACTATGCTTTAATTTCATGTGTGTGGATTTTATGTTAGGGGGGCAGTATGATATCCATATAGGGTATAAAAACAGAAGGGTTGTTTTCCATAGGGGAGTTGGCTTCCCTTGGCAATAGCGTGCTTTGTTACTCGGGAATGTGGAAGAGTAAAATTGGGAGATGTCAGGTTGATCAGGAAGGAAGGTGGACAATCATTAGGTACTTTGTGAGCCCTCATTTCGCTTCCACTATGATTGTTAGAAAAGACGTGGGTTGGCTTGTCCTCATTCAACTAACTATCTAGGCCCGCACCATGTGAAAGTAGGAGCACCCTGCATTCAAGTCACGAACATGGCCAAGGGGCAAGCAATGAGCAGAATTCCAAGTACCCCTTTCAGCATCTATATATATGCCGTGCGATATAGCATGCAGCAACTGGCATGGCTTTGCCTTAAATAGTTAACAACAGTACAATGAGGTCATGAATTGACAAAATGCAGAGTGATAGCGCTGCACCCTTCCTTTCTTTTACCTTTCAAAAAGGTCTTTCCCATTTTGTACCACTCAGTTTCGTTCTATATGTATGATTATTGACCAATATTTTCAATATTATATGCAAAATTTTCATGATACAAGGGTGGCATTTTGATGGCTCTCACGTGACGCACATGCAGATCAATTGGAACTACATTACCTCGCGGTTTGGCCCCCTCTTGCAAGATATGGGATCTATCATCTGTTGCTCTACCAAGAAAACGAAAAATTTATGTTAGCTTCCATAAAACAAAGAAAATGAAAATGAAAGATTACCAAAACTTATGTAGTTAATTTTATCCATTTTTTCTTGACAGGAACGACGAAAAATAAATAGATATATAACATGCAACATGAAAGAAACATTACTCTAGCATGTCAATTGCATCATTTCACAAAAAAGAGGGTCTTTTTTTGGGTTTAAATTTCATGATCATATGGACTCGCGACTCGGAGATATTATGTACTCGCTACATCCATAAAAGGAATAGCCGCTAATGAAAGTCAATTTGCACATGCCTATGTATGGTCCAGAGAGGATGAAAATAATGCAATCAGGGGGAAACATTTCAGGAAAAGTGAGAGCAATATAAGTTACAAGGTCGGGGTCATGTGTCTTAAGGTGATAATTATTATCTTGTCCTGTTCTGATTCATTAAAAAAATGAAGAAAAAATCCATCATCATAGTTGTGTAGATGGATGATTGATATTCTGTAGGGACCAAGCACTTTAAGCCTTTACATCCAATGTCTGACAACTCTAAAACATACTTCAGGATGAAGGCTAAGCTAGATCTCTATACATCCACATACACACTTAATGTATGTTTGGATTTTCATTTGCAACCCTCACAAATCTGATTTGAGTAAAAGCTACAAGAGAATAATTTTTGTTCAATCCAATGTTTAAAATTATGCATAGTAAGGCTATGTTTGGGAGAATGAAAATGGAGATAATGATAAGGAGTGGCAGACTAAAATTAAGTGACTATTATTTGGAAGTAATTTTAGGGAAGAGAGTGTCATGGTTAGTAAGGGACAATATATCCCTCCTTTATTACTTAAAACTAAGCTTGTTTTATCCTCCAAATTGGTGGGTGAAAGAGAGAATGAAAGTAATTTCCAAATAAGATAGTAACATAATCTTTTTCAGTCTAAGCTTCACCTTTCTCTTCGGTTTTATTGTTAGCCATTTCCTTTCATCATCCACAAAACTCCCATTCATAGCCTAAAAACCAAATGCTAATAAAAAAAAGTAAAACACCCCCTTTCAATTTAACAAATACTTCAATTCAATACCATCTCTTGTTCAACTTCCAAAACAAGTATGCTTTGGTATTAGTGGTAGAAGATGATTGACAAATTATGGGAAACGAACATAGAGTAATGATATATTTTCATAGCCATCATTTTTCCTAATTTTAATTAAATTACACTTACAAAGGTATGTGTTTTCATTTTGAGTTGCAAATTAAGAAGGTTAATTAATTAGCAGTGATTTATAAAAGAGGAGAGAGAAGAAGCATATGAATTTCTTAATTTATGGATGTAATCTTGCTTACAATTTAATCTAATGGTTAAAACTTTCATTCTAGTTCTCACATAACAAACTTATTCTCATATATATATATATATATATATATATATATGTGAGAAAAGTGATTTTTTGTAAGAGTGAGAGGATTAAATCTTGACTGTTGGATCATACATGAATGGTTAAGATTAAAACATAAAGTTATTTGACTTTTTTAAATAAGCTTGTGATTATTAATTACCATTAATCAACTTTTAATCCTAATCATCCATGTATAGTTATACGACCCAGAATTGCTCATCTTATCACTCTCATAATAAATCACTCTTCTCATATGATGTGCCCCCTATATATATGTATGTATATATGAACACACGATTAAATTTTCAATGCATTGCTCGGGTTCTGCACTAGAAAACACATTGGTTAGATTTTGGAAAAACTTATTTTTAGTCATGAGCAATTTTTTGTTGCAATTTCTAATGTTACGAAAAAAAACTTATTTTTACTAAACATATATATAATTTAAAATCGCTACAAAAAACAATTATATGATTTAAACTTACATGTCCCTTTAATTCAATTGTCTGTGCAATTACACTAGTTAAATTCTAGTCTTGATTAAGGAAAAGAGTAAGTATGTCTCCCTCTTTGGTGGTACCCTTAAAGGTCTCTCAAGTGATGCATCTCAATTTTGTGTACTAGTTTCTCAAAAGAAGAAGTGGAAGTAACTTCATGATTATAAGTCTGCTATATTATCACTTGAACAAATCTCTGGATATCAATTATTCCTTGTTTTTTAAAATCATGTGTGAAGAAATTTTTTATAGAAATGTGTTTTATTCTATCTCCTTTTATATACCCTCCTTTTAGTTGAGCTATATATGTCGCATTGTTCTCATATAATGTTGTTGGAGTTTTGTCTTGATAAGATAATCCACTTGACACTCAAATATGTTGATTTACAGCTCTTAGCCAAAAACATTCACAACTTGCTTCATGTATTGTGATTATTTTTGCATGATTTGAAGAAGTAGCACCTACCACTAGTTTTGTAGATTTCCATGAAACACATGTATCCCTATATGTGAATAAATAACCTATTTGAGATCTGCATTTATGTGGATTTGATAAACATTTTATATCTGCATACCCAACCAATTGTGAATTGGATTCATATGAATAAAATAACCCCCAATCAATTGCTCCTCGAAGGTATCGAAGGATATGTTTAATTCCATTCCAATACCTTTTGGTTGGAGAGGAAATATACCTTGCTAACACATTTACAGGAAATGCTATATCAGGTCATGTATTATTAGCAAGATACATAAGTGCTTCGACGGCATAGATATGGTACTTCGGACCAAGAACTTCTTCACTACCTTCCTAATGACAAAATGGATCATTTTTCACATCCAGAGATCATACAGCCATTGGTGTACTTAATAGGTGTGATTTATCCATATAAAATATAAGGGTTTTTCTTGTGTAAGTTGACTGATGAACAAAAATTTCATTTGCTAAATGTTCGATCTTACGAGACAAAATAAAATTTTGTCTTTTCAAGATCTTTCATCTCGAACTCTTCTCTTAAATCTTTTATGACTATGCGAACTTCTATAAGAGTTTCAATGATATTTAAATCATCAACATACACAACAATTATAATGAATCCAAATATAAATTTATTTATATAAACACACGGACAAATAGCATCATTCTTAAACCTCTTCTTAATCAAATACTCATTGAGGCGGTTATACCATATCTGATCCGTCCAGATTGCTTTAGACCATATATAGATCTATGCAACTTGATGGAGTACATTCTTTGGGGACGTTCACTAGACGATGTTGACATCTTTTATTTTTCAAGAACTTTCATGTAAATATCATTGTCTAGTCAACCATACAGATAGGCTGTGAGAACATCCATAAGATGCATATTTAGCTTATTATATGTAGATAAGCTACTCAAATATCGAAACGTTATTGCATCAACTACTATAGAATACATTTCTTCATAACCTATACCAGGTCTTTGTGAGAAATCTTGTGCTATAAGTTGAGTCTTATGGCGTACAATTTCATTTTTCTTATTTCTTTTTTCTCACAAATACTCATTTGTATCCTATGGGTTTTACATGTTCTAGTGTTTGGACTATAAGTCCAAAGACTTTATGTTTTGTAATTGATTCTAATTCAACCTGCATGACTTTTGCCTATTTTGGTCAATCATCACTATGTCAATATTCTTTGATGCTTCTTGGTTGAAGATCATTATTCTCATTCATAATATTTGGCACTATATTATATGCAAATATGCTGTTGACAACAATTTCTCTCCAATTCCATCTTTGTCCCATAGAGACATAATTTATTGAGATCCCATTATTTTCAATATTCTGACTATTTTCAATACCTGGTCGTCATCTAGCTTTTTAATTATGTTAAAATCCTGGACCACTGGAGAGGTCCTCACTATATCTCTATCCTCTTCTATAAGAAGGGAATCATTTTCCTCCATAACATCATTTTCTCTTCTTGTTTTTCCAAGAATTTTTATTTTTGGAATTGATTGGTCTACCATGGTTCTAGTGTATGATTGTTTCATTGATCAATTATCCAGGAGATTAAGGCATTTTCAGCTAGTATATGAGATTTAGTCATCCTTTTTGTATTAGAAAATGCATTTGACAATTATTTTCTATTCTTTGCAAATATATAATCTTTTGAACTTTTAGTTCACATTGCCTTGATTGAAGATCTAAATGAATCAAAGATGATATATTCCAATTTAGTTTATTTTCCAGGTGTTTCTTTTCTTCCCTAATGTTGGAAATATTATTTCATCAAAATGACAGTTAGCAAAGCGAGCTTTAAATACATCTCTCATTTGTATTTCAAGATACTTTACTTTAAGGGGAAGTCATATCCAACATATATTTTCAATTTTCTTTGGAGTCCCATTTTGGTGCAATAAGGTGGGGCAATTAGAACATATATCACACATCTATAATATTTTAAATGGAATATGTTTGGCTACTGGCCAAAAGCTAACTATGGAGGAGAAAATTTATGTAACTAGTTGGCCTCAAATGGATAAGTGTTGAAGCATGTAAACTGCATGCCCTCAAGAGATTTGTTCTCATATAAGTAGTGGTCTAACAATCATTTGGAGACGATTAATAAATGATTTAGGTATCCTATTTTGGGCATGAACATGAAATTGGATATTCAACATTTATACCCCTAGTCATGCAATAAGCATTAAAAGTTTGAGAAGTAAATTCATTGGCATCATCAAGACAAATTGTTTTGATTGGATTTTTTGGAAATTGTTCTCTTAATTGAATAATTTGTGCAAGTAGTCTCACAAATGCCATGTTGCAAGATGATAATAAGCTCACATGTGACCATTTTGTGGATAAGTCAATTAAGACTATGAAATGTCTAAGATTGATGAATTGTTCCAAATATATCACCTTGAATTCTTTCTAAAAATTCAGAAGATTCAAATATAATCTTTGCTAGTAAGGGCTTGGAATTAATTTTTCTTGAGAATATGCAATACAAAAAACTAGTCAGATTGAATAATCTTTTGGTTCTTCAATGAACGCCCTTGTAATTTTTTAATAATCCTTCGTATTATTATTGCTCTAGAATATCCCAACCGGTCATGCCAAATGATAAAATCATTTAGGCTAGTAAATTTTTGGTTTACAATAGCATGTGATTCAATCGCACTAATTTATTAGTGTAATAAAAACAAAAAATGTGAAGATAATTTTTCTAGTACAACTTTCTTGCTTGAATCACAAATTGTAATATAGAGGTACTCATTACTTTTGTCATTTACTGTTTTAATATGATATCCATTTTTGCGAATATCTTTGAAACTTAGTAAGCTTCTTTGAGATATTCCTATCATTAATCAGATGAACAATACTCCTATCAAAATCCTAAAAAAATCGGATATATCAAGATGACTCGAATTCACTATGGTATTATGAAATACCCAGTGTACACGTGTTAGTAGACAAGTTCTGTTCAACCTCAGGGTTTTCCATGACCCACCACCGAGTCTGAATTTCGTAAGTCCGATCCTTCGCCTTCTTGGAGGGCTATATGTTAGAGTCACATTATTGGGGTCAAAAATCCCTGTAATCGTTCCCAAGAGGAAAACAAGTTAAAGAATAATTTTTAATACTTTTTATGAAACATTTAAATGTTCCGTTTTTGAACCACAAGTTTAGAAAACTATGAGGATTTTTGAATTTGAACTAAAACCCAAAATTTGGATTTTGATTGGTTGGGGTTTTTGATTTTTGGGTATTTTATTTGAATCTAAATGGGGGTATTTTCTTATTTACATTTATGTTTTAAAGTTAAGTAAATAAGTGAGCGTTGAGACAAGCCAAATGCAATTGGGTGTTGTTGTTGCAAGATTCTGGAGAACAGGCTCGCTGCAGTGAGCAGACAAGGTAGGAGTCTCGCTAGCAAGTGATTGCTTTTCCAGTTTCGCTGCGAATTTGTCTGATGTCAGGAGTGAAAAACGATGCAGTTTTGATAAATGAGCCCCCAACCCCTTATAAAACATCCCAACTCGGGCTTTCTTCCCTAACCCAAAACCCTTCCTCTCTAACTCTCTCCCAACCCTTACTCTCTCAATCCAACATCACTCATTCTCCTTCCAAGATCAAAGGTAAGTGATTATTGTTAGTTTATGTTAGTTTCTTCCATGATCTTCTTTCCCCATGTTATGGGTTGTTGTTTGTCTCCATTGTTGTCAAGTGGGGATGTTTTTCCAATGTTGTTAGAGTTATATTAGAGCTCTTTAGAGATGATTAGAGTTTAATCTAGAGTTTGTGGTTTCTTCTATGGCAGTTGGTGGTGCCATCTCCACTTTCAGAGAGCTATATTGGTGTTGACGCCATACTTTCCTCCCTTCCAGGTGAGTGGGTTCGAATCCTGTAGCCTCTTGGTGGATCACTATGGCTACTTTTATTAGATTGTGACATTATTGCATGATTTTGGAAATGATTTTAAAGAAATTATGAATTATTATGGGTTATGCCAAGTTTATGAAATCGTGGTTTTCAACCATCATGAATTATATGACTTGAGGCTATTTTAGAAAGGATTTGAGAGTTGTGATGATCTTGCTAAGCTTATGAGATTATCATTTCAAGAATGCCAGAGTATGCATATATGATACAGTTTAAAATCAGAAAAGAACTTAGTAGAGAGTATTTAGAGAAAAGGAATATATAGAGAGCAAGTATGATTTAGTTTGTGTATAAATATGTTATTTCGTCTTAGAGTTATCATGTTTATGATTATGAATTCTAGTGTTTTGAGTTATGATTTTAAATTATCAAGTATATGAAAAGATATGTTAGTTTAAGTTTTGAATTTAGAACTTTAGCATATGATACAAAGAAGTATAGAATTCAGAATGATTCATAGCAACTTCCAGACACATATTTCGTGGGCTTGAAATCGAAATGCCTACAAGCGGTTAATCCCCTAGGCATGATTTCATAGCAACGGTTATGCCAAAGTCAGATTGTTAGGATTAATGTACTAAGAGGTACGGAATTCAGGATGATTTGTAACAACTGTTAGATACATATTCTATGAGTATGAAATCGGAATGCGTACAAGTGGGTGATCCTTTAGGCATGATTTCACAGTACAGTGATACTAAAGTCAGATTGTTAGAATTGTTTAGTCTAGAACTTTAGAGTACTAATAATTTAGGGGCTCGTGTTTGCGAGGGACGAAGTACCCACCTTTCAGCATTGTTGTTTTTAATTATTCTCAATTCAGTTATATATGATGATTAGTATTTAGACAACCATGGAGGCAACAATATAAATCAGCCATGGAGGCAAACATAGTAAACAGCCAAGGAGGCAATATAGTAAACAACCATTGAGGCAATAATAGTAAACAACCATGAAGGCAACAGGATAAATCAGCCATGGAAGCAAATATGATGAAACGCCATGGAGGCAATAACAGGAAACAGCCATGGAGGCAATAGCATTAAACAGCCATGGTGGCAATTTCAGAAAATGGGACCTAGTTAGGTGCCCAGCTGTCCATGAGGGACCACAAGAACAAGAAAATTCAATAACAATTATTATTATTATTATCGTGTTCTTATTATTGTTATTATTATTGCTATTAGTATTATTATGACTTTTATGCATTTTGGTTACTCCCATGAAAGGTGTAACGCCCGGGACGAGGCAAGGAGTGATCGCCTGTTAGAAGGCACAGACAAGGAGCGGCTCTCCAGCGGAGGGGTACATGAATGAACCGATTACTCACCCGAATGAGGGATCTGAGTTGCATAGGTATGGGACTATACAGTTAAGGAGGGCTTATATGAATTGATTGGTACTACCTATGCCACAAAGATGCATCTTTCTTTTGGTAGCCCATCACGAAAGAACTCCATAGTTAAGCGTGCTTGACTTGGGGTAATTTTGGGATGGGTGACCTCCTGGAAGTTTTCCAGGAAGCGTGTAAGTGAGGACAAAGCACGTGAAAACCCGTGTTGGTTTGTGGAGTGGAATCCATAAGAGCAGGGGATGTTACAAAAGGGGTTATGAGTGAGAATTCACTCACTTAGTTTAGATGAAACTCACCCCTCTTCTTTCTTCCATTACATGTATAGTAGCTGTTATGGATTTTTCCATCGTCTCCTCTCCAGGAGAGGTACCTATTGGTGAGCTTCACTTTTGAGTGAAATACCTTTTTGTTGTTCTTAGAGTGCTCTAGTGTCATTGCGAGGGTCTCAAACTATATTGATGTTTTACATTTTGTCTTACCATGAATTAGATTATATTGTATTTGCATGATTATAACTCTCATGGTTCTAAATCCTAAAGAGAGCAATTTAGTATTTGTTGGATTATGATTATAGATAGAGAGTTTGATTATGAAACTAATTATGATGATTTAGATTTCAAAGACAAAATGATTTATGTTAGACATGAAATTGTGTTTGAAAATGGATTTTATGATTTAAGCTAGAGAAACTTAGAGGTCACGAGGCTTACGTGGGGATGAGATTCCTCACATGCCGGTCACGTTCCCAAATCGGGTCGTGACACATTATTGTCTAAATTATTTTTAGAAACAAAATTTGCCTCTAGTTTTTGTTCCTTTGATTCATGCTAGATAAAGTTCAACTAAGTGTTTTGGTGTATGACAAGGTCATGACCAATGACCTTTTCCACCACAATGATAGCATTTCTTCTCATAATTCTTACTCTATCCATTCTTCCTTCCATCCTTGTTTACCCACTTCTACTGTGACTTATTCTTAGAAGACGAGTGAGGGGCACCATGAAAGCGACCGTTGTTTTGTCTAGACTGTGTTTTTTTATTGGAACCATGACCTTTACCACTTTTGGGGTTATAATTTATCGCATTCACTTTAGGGAATGGAGCAGAGCCAACATTAGGAGCTTCAAGGTTTTTTGTGAGCAATTCATTGTCTTGTTTAACCAAAGAAGGCATAAAATCAATTCAAATATTTCGTAAAGCTCTTTTCTCAATACTGCACAGGAGCACATTCGAAGCATGAAAGGCTAAGAATGCTTTTTCTAACATATCATCTTCAGTGATATTTTCCCTACACAATTTCAATCGTAAGATAATTCTGAACATTGAGGAGTTGTACTCACTTATAAACTCAAAGTCTTGTAACCGTAAATATAACTAATCATACTAGGCTTTTGGAAGTATCACCATTTTTTGGTGATCATATCTTTCCTTTAGGCTCCTCCAAAGATTTGTAGGATCTTTTAGTGCAAGATATTCATGTTTTAATCCTTCATGGAGGTGACAATGAAAGAAAATCATAGCCTATGCTTGATCCTTCAAGGATTCAGGTTTTTCTTATTTGACACGTCTCCAAGACCCATTGGATCAAGGTAAATTTTGGCGTCTAGGATCCAAAATAGGTAATTCTTACCTAAAATGTTGAGGGCAACGAATTTGAGGTTGGAAAGGTTTGACATGGTTTTTATCTCAAGTCTTCTTCTATTAGATAATCAAGCTCTTCATGTTGATAATATATTGTAAACTAAAAGAGAGAAATGAAGAATTGAGTAAGAAGAGAGAAAGAAAGAATAAAGTGAAAGATAAAATTCTCATCAAATGTACTGAAGCGACCACCATTAGGGCTATTTATAGCCAATGACGAGTTGCAATAATAATTACGGACATCCACATTAAAATATTTCATAGCAATTTTCTAATAGCCCTAATAATATACGAAAGAAAGAATGAGTAAGGAAGAACCAAACTCACATATGGAAAACTCTTCAGTTACTCAAACCAACATTGCACTCAAACCTTTTAAAACTCTCTTAAAAATCTCCCAAAACTTTCTTTGGCCCAAGCCATGATTATGTTTGAACAATTCTCCTCTTCCGAGAAAGAAAAAAGTAGCCAGAATATTAGTGACTGAAAGTTTCCTCTCAAATTGAACTAAGTTCCGTCATTGTATGGTCCTATAATTGAGAAGGAAATATCAGACCAACATTTGACAAGTTCTCAGCCTTGAAATTTATAGTATGCTGTATCCATAAGTTTATATTGATAGAACAATGTCTTTCAAGGGAGAGATAAGAATCATATATACCGTAATGTACAAGTTTGATTATGCTATTCTAGTTATAAATAGTGGTTGTTAAAAGCAGAAGATTGATCATGAACAAAACCAAAATTATCTTGAGCTAAAATTAAAAAAAAAATTATCATGACATTTGATACAAGTCATGGAACAAAATAGTGAACATCAACTGCATTCTCTTCACATTCTAGCGTAGTCGTATAGATCATCATCACTATCTCCCAAAGAATTGGCAGAAGAGAAAGGCTCCAAAACTTCTGTTGTAGTGTTCTCTATTCGATCAAGAAATCTCAAAACTATGATCCAAATGCGAGATTGTTTGAAAGTCTGCAAATAGTACGCATTTCAATAGGTTAAAAAAGAGTTTAAATAATAATAAAAAGTTTAATTATTTTATAGGTTCCTTAATTTTACTTAATTTTCAATTATGTCTCTTTAGTTTATAAATTTGTAAATTGGTTCATATAATATATGAGATTTTTCAATCAAATGGAATATTCCATTTGCCCCTTTTCACACTCTTATTGAAATGAAATATTCCATGAATATTCAATTTTTTATAATGAAGGGAACTTGATTGAAAAATTCTATACACTATAGGGATCTATTTATAAAATTTTAAATGATAAGGATCTGATTGAAAATTGAGTAAAATTATAAAAACCTAGAATAATTAAATCTAAAAAGAAAAATAATCCAAAAGAAGATACATTTAAAAAGAAATAATGAAAAAGCTCAAAGGTTCTTCCCTCACTTACTTTATTTTGAAGCCTAAAAACTTTTGGTCCATTACAAATAAAAGGTAACCCAAGACCAAAATAAAAGAATACTTTGACCCGAAAAAAAAAATAAATAAAAGAATAAGGTAACCAGCACAAAAAATAGTTCGAATAAGGCTTGCTTGATTTTGAAAAATGTGTTTTTTTTTTAGGTTTTAGTTGTTTAGTTTTCTTCTTTTTATTTCAATTATAAATAAATATTACCTTTTTCTAACTCTACTTTCAAAGTTCTGTAAATTACACAATAAAATCATCATAATATTTATCTACCAAAAAAATCATCATAACATTTATAATTGAGTTTAATTTTAATATATCATCAGTGTAAAAAAAATTACACTATCATCCAATTATAAGTTTTTATTTGTAAGACTTTGAAGTTAAGAAATAGTTAAATTAAATACTTTTGTTAATGCGATAATAGATAATTGGATGTTTGTGGAAAAATTTCCTACACTAACAATATATTTAAATTAATTTTTTATAATTAATTTTTTGGAAAAACTACAATCGAGCTCTATTTTTATTAGAAATGTTTTTTGAACCTCATTATTTTGTGGATACCTGGAAACCTGAAAAGAGGAGATTTTTGAGAGAGAAGTTGAGGGAGAGAGGGGGGGGGGGAATACTAAGTGGTAAGTCTCATAAATTTTTGTTTATTGGGCGTTTGGTGTTTGGAATTTTCTGGGATTCAAACAACGTCATTGATTTTTTTTAACAATAAGGAAACCCAAAGGCTCCCTACGTATAAAACTGGAGGACTGGGCTTCAGTTGTTAAATATTAGGCTTTTTTTTGTCCTGTTCTATATTAGGCTTAGGAAATCAATTCAGGTCAACCGTAATTCTTGAAATGGGTTTCATCTGGGCTTGATACGTCTACCATTGGGTCAGTTTTTGCCTTAATAATGGGCTAACTTTCTAAAATGGGCCAAATTAACTAGTCGATTTGGGTCAAGCCTAATCGTTTGAATTTGAATTTGTTTTCTAGTTGATTTGAGAGATAGTTTAGTATCTGATCCGGAAAATAAAGGACAAAGTTTTTTTTTTATGATAGAAAAAGAGTTTTGGCTTTAAATAAAAATTTAAATAAAGTTACTAGATTGGTTTTAAATTTCTATTTAATTTGATAAAGTTAGCCGTTTTGTTTCATTTTCCCAAACTATAGCATAAAAGTTAAAAAAAATAGGAATAAATGAATAGAAATGAATAGCGGTAGAGTTAGACAAGTCCAATTATCAATAAAATTGCGTGAAGACTTAATGAACTTTAGAAAATTTGAAATAATAGTTGTGAATTTGGGTTTGAATTTTTTATGTGATTGTTTTGTTTGTAACCTAAAAACTTTTGGGGATTTGTTTTATAGAGAGTATCAGTGATCACCAATACATTTTAACTACAACATCATTAATAAAGAAAGAGTTTAATTTCCATTAATTGATAATATAAAATAAGTTTTACACTTTCATCTAATCAAATCATTGTATTTGCTTTATTTTTTAAGTAATAGATGTGAGATTAAACCACTTTTAGTGATATGAGAATATATAATTAAATGAATGTAAAAAAAATTACACTATTAATGTATATAAATTAAACTTATAAAAAAAATTTCATTAGTGGACATTAAAATTTCTAAATTCATCCGTAATTTTTTTTAGTTTTTCTTTTTTTTCTCCCAATAAAATGCCTTCTTAAGCTCGCCTAAGATAGTGCAAGCAAACAAAAAGAAACAACATACTTAGAGTTCATTTATATCAAACAGAAGCAAAAACGAAATACACCATAAAAAACATCCTAGTAAAAAGAAAACAAATGGAAATGCAACGTTGTGGCACAAGCACAAGTAGACTCTATCCTCAACTCCTTCGACATTACCATCAAAATCAGTAACAGGGACATGTATGAAACATGGACCATATCCAGCAAACATTTCTAGTCTCCACAGACTATAGTCTTGAAATCTCAGCTAGACGTTCATTTCCTTGAGATGCTCCTCATGCAATATGGGTGAGCAAAGTTATGGAAAAACAGAAGACATACATCTATCCTATTGTACCATGCCTAATAACTTTTCCATACAAGAAGCCCATATGCCCCTAACAAGGCACAAATGGATAACAACCATACATTTAAATGAGCATCCATGCAACAACCAAAATAAATAAATAAATAACATTGGTCTGAAAAGTTAAAAAGTTGCCATTGGTTTGTTACAAAAGTCCATAAGAGAAACTATAAACCCTAAAATATTTCTCTCTTTCGTAGCTTTCTACCCTAAACCTTCATTTTTCTTAGGATGAAGATAGAATTAGAAACCAAGAAGACACATCTTAAAGACCAGCTATGGCAAACTGTGACAGTTGATGTTCGGGATGAAGCAACAAGGAAGAACATTTCCTTTGAAGTTCAGATCATGGACGTCAAGGTCAAATATGAAGATGACTCTGTAGAAATGTGCAAGACATCAAAAATCAAGAAGGGTCAAGAAAATGATGTGCACGCTATTGAAGCCACACACTCTTCAGAAGATCACTGTCTTTGAAGGATAAATCTATCTTTATTATGAGTAGAGAAATCTTTGAGGCCAAGGATGCTACTTACTTATGTTATGAAGACTTTAGTCACAACCTACTCACTTTTGCACAGGCATAAAATGATTGTTACAAACTCATACCCATCGTGAAAGACTACGTACGTTGCATCCTTAACTAGTCTACACAAGAAGCAAAAGAGTCACGGTCAGATTTCATTTTTTAATCTAGTTATAAGAGAGGGAAAGGTTTACTTAATTCCCGGGATAGGTAAACAGTTCGAATTTTGCTTTTTTGCGTACATCCACTCCAAGATCCATGGGTATTTTGAACACAATGCACTGAGTTTGGCAAAACCCATTTGGGATTGCTATCCCAACCATCGACCTGAAGACCTTAATTGTTTTATTAATTTTCTGAACTACTGTAAATCAATGTAAGTTTCTTCATTGTGTAATATGTTTAATTTATTTTCTTTTTTTTAATGTTATTTTCTTTTGTAGGTCTACATTAAGCCACCATCCTTATATTTTAAACTCAATCGAAAGAAGGAATTTCTTTGTAGATCTTGATATTGTTTGTGTTCATAGTGCGTACCTGGGATACTGATATTGAGACCTAATCACATGAAGCACCACCATAAACATAATTAATAGGGAGTAAAGGGTGCCATGCTTTCACTTGTTTCGTAGCTACCATATAGTCCATCACACAACATAAAGTAGTGGTGATACCCATGGTGTTTTTTTATAAATTTTTTTTATTATCAAACCCATTGAATGGAGCATCACACCAAATGAAAAAGATGAGGATTGATGCTAGAATTCTAAGCACTCGTACCTGATGAAAGATCTGTAAGTTTTTTTTTTTTTTTTTCAGTTTGTAGGTGCTAAGTTGACAGTTGAGAAGAATTCCTTGGAGGAGAGTCTTCTTGGAGGCCTGAGACTTCATATAACACACATTGGCATAAAATTCGGAAAAGACATCGTTATCCCGAGCAACCTTGCTTTTCCTCTCATCTCTTTGATTCTGAGAAATCTTCAAGGATGATTTGATGTGATTAATTGAAACGTTGAAATCTATAACTCTTCTCTTCTTTGCCCTGTGGGTGTTCAGAAATGGATAACTTTCTTTAGTATCAAACTTTCAATTTTTATATAAAATTTTCATATAACATATATGGTTGGCCATTCTTTTTCTTGATACTTAAACTACAAAATCCTTTTTTTTTTTCTTCCTACTCCAATTTGCATCTCCCTGCCTTCACGGATGCAGATTAGGGAAGTTCCTCTGACACCTGTTAATCTACTACGAGCTACTGCATGTATCTAGGTGATTGTCTTGTCTAATGGAAGTCCAAAATGCAGTCAACTATAGCTCATTCTTCAGCCAGGGATGACTATAAGGCCATGGTCAAAGACTTTCAGTTGATTGTGTGTCATTTGTACTGTTATGTGATAGTCAGGATGCCTTAACCCCACCTTTCATGAATGCATCAAGCACATCGAAATAGACTGCCTTTTTCTTCGAGAACATGTTCAGTCTATCTTCTTCGACTCATGTCAGCCTGCACAACAACTAGTTGATCTACTTACCGAATCATTCTCGACTTCATCTTTTCATTTATTGATGTCCAAGTTGGGTGTTGTTAAGATCTTCCTCCTAACTTGAGGGGAATGTTAAGATATAATTAAGCCTGTTATTCTGTTTTAGTAATTAGTTTAGTGTTTAGTTGTCATTCATGAGTAATCACGTGTGACCCTGCATCTATAAACACCATGTTTCTGTGTCGTTAATTAGAGTTTTGGAATTATTGTTCTTTCATATACTCTGAGTTCTAATATATAGGTCCAGAACCATCAAATTCCATCAAATTCCATCAGATTATTGGTTTCGACAACAAACGTTCCTTTAGTATTTGAAGAACATACAATTCTCATTGCATAGCGAAAACAAAAGAAATACAAAATAATAAACAGTGGTTCAACCTTCATTACCTATATCCATGAATTCACAAATCAATCAAAATATTTAGCTATAAGCAACTTGACAACTCCTAGAAATTACTCAAACAATGGATCACTCTCACTCTTGGAGGATATTCAAACTCAAACAACCAAAGCCCATATTTATAGGCCAATACTTTTTGATATGAGTGAATTTCTCAACAAATCCTTCCCTTCATGCAAAGTCCCACTAAATTTTCACTTGCATAGCCTCTTTACACAAAACATGTTGCTAGGCTACAAGTTATACTCACTTGCATTGTCACTCACAGAACACTTCATTTGACTTTCACATTGTCAGGAAGACTTTCGACTCAGGAACCTCACACATAGATCCACAAACTACCATTCTCGCCCAACCGACCCAAACCATTGACTCCAATACCACTTGTTAGGCAACGAAAGGGAACAAATAATAGAAACAAACACACACAAAGTTAACGTGGTTCAACTTCATTGCCTATATCTAAGCTTTATAAATCTTTCACTATCTATAATTTTTAAATAGATAAAGTTATAAATTATCCTTACAAATCTTTCATTAAATTAACACCTCATAAAACCTACTTATACAATAGATTACTTCCGCTTATGGAAGATAACTAAATCCAACAATCAAATGCTCTATTTATAGCCCAAATCTCTTACAAAACTCCCCCGTCTTCTCAATGTGGGACTTTGGGTTGTTAAATCCCAACACTTCTCTCATTTTACCAACCATTCATTATATGTATAAATTAATGGGAAAAAGGAAAGGATGGAAGTGACTCTCAAGTAAGCCACCAAATTGTCCATTTTTACTCTTCATTTTAATTCCATTGTTCACTAGTTTAACACGCTGAGGTAAACCTTTGCATATTGATAAGACTCATGCACCCGATCGTCATTAAAAGGGAGACTCATGCACCCGATCGTCATTTTTTCTCTAGTGTAACATGTATCAAAATTATCTCCACTAAACGAATATGTCCTTATTTTGTAAGTCTTATCAATTATGTTAATAAAAACTCCATGTGAGTGAGTGATCCAGAAATGTTACCTTTATGGCAGTGGACTGCCGCTATTGATCGAAAATTCACATATGTAAGTGTATTGAGAGAAATTCTTAGTTACTATTGGAGCAAGAAAAAACACCTGTTGTGATATTTATTATTTGACACGTAAGTAAATGTCGAGAATTCTTATCTCCTAAAGTATTAACTTTCACTTATGTGTTAAACAATAATCAAGCAATTACTCTAATACCAACTAAAAATGTCTCATGTAACATACTACTACTTGTTGGTTTCGGTTGGAAGAGCATGCACCTTTCAAAAGTAAGAAAGTATTGTAGTTTTCGCTTGCTACTGCTGCATCTGTTTATATTACATCGCACAAGAAAGTGCTCCTCCTCTTACTTCATATCCGGAATCTCCTTTTCATAAGCCTTTCCAGTCTAAGCTAGCATAATCCCTTATTAAAAGCATTCTTCCATAACCTTGCCTGTGTACTACTCTTCTGTTATACGTTTCTAGACTCTTGTTTGGACCATCAGTGTCCTTTTGTTCTTTAATCGAAAGTGGTGGGGATGGCTTTGTTGTCACTCATGGAAGTGTCAATTCTAGGGGTTTCAATTCCACACTTCTATATATTCCCCTTTAAAAAGATCCATACACTAACTTCCATTAGGGACACTAGGGTGCTACTAACACCAGCATCTTATTCTCTCAATACCCATGTGCTACTGCTCTCTTTTGTGTTGTCTAATTTGGGATGATCTAACATTAGTAAATGATGCAGTTATGATATTGACTTTTAGCCTTCAAGGACTTTTGACTAACTTTTTTTTGAAGTTAAAAGTGATATATTTACCATGAATTTATTACTTTTCAAAAATTTATTCTTAATGATTTTTTTATAAGTTAAGGGTTTGTTTGTTTGGTTTTTAGTTTTTATTTTCAATTTTTCAGAATTTGTGAAGGATAAACTAAAATTCTGAAAACTGGAATTTATAGTTTTAAATTTTTAGTTTTTCTTTCACAAATTCTAAAAAATAAAAAATTGAAAATGAAAACTGAAAACTCAAATCAAACAAACCTTTAATATTTAAATTTTCAATAAGCAATTTTCAAACACTAAACATAAACATTTTTGTTATTACATATCTAAACTCAAAATAACTTATTGAAAAATTAGACATACATAAAAACCTCAATAAGTTATTTATCGAAAAGGCATACATTCCGTGTGTTTTTTTAATAATTAGGATAGTATGACAAAATGCTAATTATAAATTGTTTTTAAGCATTTCTCTCCCAAGTTTACTAGTGGGAAAGCACAATAACTTGGTGGGAAAAGCCAACTGGTCTTGGGTTTGTTGCATTAAAATAATTACCTTTTTCTTTTGGAGGCACAATATTTGTACATTTTTTTGGACACCCCTAATCCATGCATACTAATAGCCTTAGTGAAATATTTATAATTGTGGGCCAATGCAAACATTAAAATACTATTTTCATTTTTCCCTTGATAGGTCACTATATATATGGACGATAATAGAATATAGCATAGAAGATTCAATGTATACGTCTTTGGAGATTTGTTTATGTCTGCTTCTTTGTTGCTCCCCACATGCAAAGCCACATATGAAGGTTGTATTAGCAATAAAATACTTCATTAGCAGTTTAGCTCTGGCATTGTTTCGGAAGCATGGAAAATGATAGTTCCATCTAGGCAAATCCCCGTGCATACTAGGTTTTATTTTTCAAAGTCAACTCCGTCATCCGCAATGTTCATGTCTAATTTCTTTGAATTTCAACGGGCCGGACAAGAACCAGGAAAAAACACAGCACCCCTCAATCCACTCTTATAAATTGACAAAATATTTTCCATTGATTTACATCATTCCCAAAAACGAAACAAATTTTCTCTAATAACCTGTTAGTGAAAAGAAAAGTGTGGCAAAAAATAACAATTATAGCCAAACAATGTGATCAGCTTTTAATGCAAGCAAAATCCCCGAAAGGCCAAAAGCTAAAAAAGAAAGTGGGAGAAAAAGAATAATACATATATTTATATATAACAGAGAAACCTATATATATATATATCAGGAGCCATTTTCTTCATGGACATCTAACATTCCTTCCAGGACCTCCATAATAGAAGTAAGTTCCCCAAACATTGTTTGTCCCCTCCCTTATGTCATAGCAATTGGAATGGTCAGCCAGCTGATGGATATTTGATAGGGGGAGTAAGTTATTGTCCCAATCAACAACCTGTAGGTTTCTAAAATAGGCTGCTTTTCTAAAACCTTCTTCTGCAAAATGGCCACTGCCCATTTGAGTGCCAGTGTGGTAACCCCTTGAGCGAGAATTCACAATTTCTCCACCAAATTGTACCATGCTTGCATGGCTTCTCAAGCGACTAAACAAGAATGCTGGCCAGTACCCAACTAGTAGCCCTGACCCAAACTCTAACCACCAATGTCCATGCTTAGGGTCCTGCACACATGGGATTTCATCATAGATTAAGGACCATCGTGCAAAGCCAAAAGGGTATGCGTGCTATAACTTGGACATAAATGATCACCTGTTCCCAAATCATGTCTCATTCCTTACTCCACCAATCAGTTCCATGTGACAAGAATTGGCAGGAACAAGTAAAGAGACATGATTTTGGAACATGTGATTTTCATCTGATATAGCTCATGTCGAAGTGAATTTACGGTAACAGTTTAATATTGATAAATAATTGTTTTATTTAAAACCGTCTCTGAAAAACTTTTGATTATGAGCCATTTTAATCCCGAAATTGTAACCTTGACTAATGTGTTGGCATAATTGTAAACGCAGTTTTCCCTTGTGGGTTAATATTAATTAGCATCTTATTATAAACTGCATCTTTACCATTATTATTAATATTATTGGAAGGATAGGAACTGTAAAGTATATATGAATAAGAAAAAGAAGCAGCTAGGCAAGTTTTGCTTTAGGCTCGAGAAGCCAGTTATAGAATGATGAGAAGGAAAAAGCCAAGCGTGAGCAGAGAAATAATATTGCTTTAACAAAAGTAAGGAAAAGGCTTGGGAAATAGAGTCGACCCCCCATGTAGGACACTCAAAGGAATCTTCCATTTGAATACAATAACTTGCAGAAAAATTCAAAAGAAAGAAGGAAAAAAGAAGGTAAACGAATTATTGCTTCCCTTGGATACAAATATTTTAAAAGCCTAATTGGATTGTGCCTGTTTTAATTCAAAGTAACAGTTTGAAAGGCAAATAAAGTTTGAAGTTCAAAATGACAACAAAACCATCTTCCAAACAACTAAGCCTTGTGTGTTAAGTAATGGACGCTATTTTCTCCTTAATTGGTGTTGAGTTGTATAGAATAACAAAAAAAGAATACTCACCTTCCAAACCATTAAGCCAATGTCAAATTGTCTTCCATTATAGACGGATCTTGGGGAGATTGCAGCCCCTATTGCTATCTTGTTGTTGGTTTGGACAAATCCTGAACATAGCAAGTTGTAGCACCCAGTTGCTTGGTATGCATCTGTCTGTTAAATAACAGATATCTATGAGATGGGAAGGAAAAGAGGGGGCAGGGAAACAGAGGAAGGAAAAGAGGCATGCAATACTTACTGTCCAATAAGTGAAGAACCTAGGATAGTTGTCCCCATATAGCTCAGGACTTACCTGAAGGAAGATATGATTATTAGCCATAAGCTCAATTGACTTAAAAATTAAGGGCAAGTTTGGTTTTTGTTTTCATTTTCTGTTTTAAGTATTTTGTGAAGAAAAAAATGAAAATATTAACCAGATAAACCCTAAAGCAAATGAGAAAGATAAAATGCATTACCAATACATTCTTTAAACACTTCAAAATTAGTTAGTCACTTGAAAAAATGAACGAATATGAACACTGGAGAATTGGCAAACTAGGATAAGTTTTAACCAAGTATGGAGAATTGGACATGCCTGCCATCCAGCTTCTATTGTATTGAGATCATTATCAAAGGATCCACCAATAACCCATATCTGTGACAAGCTGAATTCGAATTGATCAGTTACGACCGGTGTCCACACGTTTATGCTTGCTTTTGCTCCATAGTATTGATCTCCATTTACAAAAACAACTGCATGCTGCAGTATAGGAGATGTATGTCAAAATTGTCAAAAAACTAAACAAAACATATATGCATGTATAAGAATGATTTTGCCTATAGTGCACTCAAGTCTTGAGCGTGTGACATCCAACATGGACACAGGAAGAAGTGAAGAACTTCTTCATCTAAGTAACAATGATTTTGGTGTTACTTTTTGGTGCACATAGGAGGCAAACTTTTACAAGTGGTGTCCCTTCATTGTCTGTTGTTTTAGGAACTCATGTTGAAGTGTTGATGGATAAGGAAAAGCTGGGTTGTTCTTTTTCTTTCGGTTAGGAAATGAAAGAAGCCTATACGATGAAGAAGCTGAAAACAGAACTTTGATATATGAGAGCAGAGATTTTTCCTTTCAATTGAATGCACTGTGAGAAATGGAAGCAACAGCAAAGAAAGAGATTGAATTGGGAAGAAATGCTTATACTTTTTTAACACTCCAATGGACGCATGGCATTTGAAACCAAAGTACTAACCTCATGACCAGTGGCTGTTGAGTCTCTCCTTACAGCTCTTGGCTTTCTTCCAAATCTTCTGATTGAACTTGCTCTTAGAAAATCTTGCTCAGTTGTTCTTCTGATTGGAACAGTTCCTTCTGGACATGCTTCACCAGAATCACTCCAAAGCTGAAAGCTCTCACTTACATTTTCTCCATTAGCGTGGTATCCCTTTGGCCTCTCTGGTGGATCCTGCAAACCTTAAGCCTCTTACTCTCTCAGTCCCTCAAATAAAAATTCAATACCTAAAATAAAACCTTTAGCCTTGGTTCATACTAAAATATAGCTAGCCACAGATTGGAATTCCATAATCCCCACATTGAAATTTAAAGAAAAGTCATTCATTTTCTTTTGGCATATATGTGTTTGGATGAAATTACCAATGGTTTTTGTCCTTTAAGCACAGGATGGTCAAAAGCTGGCTGATGATGAGATAAAACACAATCTATCAAGTCCCCATCTGGACTCTGGAGCAAAAAAGAACAAAAAATTCAGATCAATAAATCACAAGTGAAAAACACACACACACACTGTCACAGTGTCACAGCTTCCAAAGCAAAGTAAAATGCCTGAATTGTCTTGACACCAGGCTTGTTGATCTTGTTCAAATGAGCTCTTATTCTCCTCAACTTATGCAACACTGGCCTAAAAGTCTGGTTTGCAATGGGGTAAGAGTGAGAAAGAACTGGTGAAGACAACACAGGACTAATTGAAGTAACAAGAAGCAGCAAAGAAACAAGGGCAGGTAGCATAGGTATAATAATAGTATTTTTGGAAGTGGAAGCAGCCAATTTGAGGGAATGATTTTGTGAGCTTGTTTGTTCTGGGGCAGCATGATTTGGTTGTATGCATTGGTGTTGTCTTCTTGTGTGATGAGCTGCAAAAAATGGCTCATTCTTATGTTTTGTCCAGGGAACTGAATATCCCTTCATGTCCATAAAAAACAGAAGGACTACTACTACAACCAAGGGAGAACACCAAAGTTTGTTGGCTGCCTTCACGTTTTTCAAATTATAAACAAAAAACTGGTCCTGACTTGAGAGTGAGAGAGAGACAGAAGAGGATAGATAGAGAGAAGAGAGAGAGAGAGAGAGAGAGAGAGATATGGTTTTTAATTTTGTGCTGCTGCCACACCATGAAAACTCTAGGCACCAGCACATATAATAGACCGACCTGGATTGGTGGGGTTGCATTTTCCATGTTTTACCTTGTTTTTCTCTCAATGGGGTTGTGTTGGCAGTGGAATAATTGTACAGAGAAAAATAAATTAACCAATAGGTATCTGTTACATTGTGGATTCTTTTTGTTTTACTTATGTGCTCTATATATGTCAAAATGATCCGTATTTTATTTCCGTTAAAAATAAAAAAATATAAATATTTTTTAATGTTTTAATGATTTTTTTAAAATATATATTTACGTATACCTAATTTTTCAAGATTTATAACAATTATACACTAACTTTAACTAAAAGATGTTATTGTTGATAGTATTATTTGTGAGTTATAATACTATTTTATTTTTAAATTTTAACTTTGAAATAATATAATTAAATATATATTATTAGTGTATATATTTTTTACTTTTTTTTTGATCATACGTTTCTTATTTTTTTACTAATAAATTATAAATTTTTTTAAATAAAATACAAAGACTTAATTTTTCAAGATTTATAAAATTAATTGTTAAATTTCAACAAAAAAATGACGAATTGTTAAATTTTTAATCACTATTTTATTTTTATAATTTTAACTGGCTTAACCAGAATAAGCAAAGATCTAAAAATAACTATAAAGTTTTGCACTATATATTTTCTTACTTTTTTACTTTTGTGAGGACGATCCATATGTTTCCATCATTTTTTACTAATAAATCATCTACCCACGATTTTTTTGCCCAAATAAACATACAAAATCAAGATCATCTAAGTGACACGCGACAACCTTCACAGACTCAAATGCTTAAGCAGGTCCATTTTACTCACACCTTATCAACAACTACAGTGTATCACAAAAATCTACACACAAGATAAAACGTCCACTAACTCCATTTCCCTCACAGCCCCCCTACTACCTCCAAACACATCATTCTCCCGCATTACCTTCCACCATTAAAACTTGACTTGATAGGTAGGTGGCGTTCTTAAGAGCATATTTGGCAGGTGTAATTAATTTTGCAAATTTAAATCAAGATGGAGATGAAAATGAAAGAAACTATATTGGAATTGATATTGCAGTAGATTTCTAAGCATGTTTGGCACATGCAATTAATTTTGAAAATTAAAATCATAACATAAATGTAAATGAAGGCAATTATATTGGAATTGATATTACAGTCATACTATTGCTGAGGTTATAAAGTCAAAGATGAATTGTCTTTTCACTCATTAAACTGAAAATCCTTCCTTTAAAATGGAGCAAAAAATCCAAAACAGTAAATAAGATGACAGATTTGCAATTGAATATTGATAAATTTTCATAATTAAGCAACTTTGGGTTAATGATAATTTAAACGGACTCTATTCTCATAAATCCTTTACAGAATCTTATGCAAGTTATTGGATAAAACCAACAGTCTGCAGGTACCATTTCAATTTTTGTGAAACTTTTTTATTAGCAAACCGCAACCTATATCACACTTCTTCACTTGTCTTGTGTAATAGTCCAGATACCTGGCAATACAGATATTGTCTGCTTTGAAGTTTAACTGGACATTTCTCATAGATTTGTTCTTCCCTCTTTTCAAGGGAAAATACATCTACATGGGGAGGTATCCAGATAAGGTATACACTTCACTTCAACTTTCCATTGTTTGTTGTAAACCTGTTCTGAGTTAGCAATTTTGTGCTGTCATCCTATTCCGGTTTCCAACCATACGGAATATTGCCATGGCTCTCTCCTTGGTTACATCTGCTTTTACTTACTTTCCTCTGCCCTCCTCTTATTAATTGCAACTCATACGGTCCAATAAAAATGACATTATTATTATGGAGCTACCTCCCACTGTAATATGCACTCGACAGACACCAAAACAACTTTTATGGGCCATGCCTAATAATTATGCATCCAATACCAACATGTCATCATGAATTATGAGACTAGTAAAGGAAACCACAATCACAGCTTCTTGTTAGTCTTAACTCCTTTTTTGACTCTACGTATATGGATAATCAGGTTGATTATCAAAATGGCCCAGGCATGCAATTCTAATTACTTTGGGTGATTTAAGACATAATATGCATGGGTATAAACATGATGAACTAAAAGTTAATATTACATTTAACTTTGCTTTTTTTACTCACTTTGCTCTAGCACACCAAAGGGTGCACGTTTTGGGGTAATCACCATTTTAAGCATCTAAAATTCTATGTGAAGCATGTTTATCGCTAAAATCCTAATGTCATGAAACTGTATATCTATTCTAAAAATTTAAACTGATAGATATTAAAAATTCTTATTTCTCTCAACAATTTAGGTTAATGGATATCAATACATGAATAGTTTTATATCTATCACCTATTGATAAATTATTCACTTTTTAAATATATATTGGATATTTAAGTATTTAGATAGAATAGAAAGATAAATGGGCCAGCAAATTATCAAATCGTTAACATTATTATATTTATCACAACAATCTTAGAAACTCAAACCAAAGCTGTGTGAATTTGAGTTTTGAGCTCATTTACACATTTTTTCACTTAACAAAGACCAAGTTTACCAGGTTGTTCAGCTTGACGTAAGGAACACCCTTAACTGATGTCAATGGATGGTCAAAGATGTCAATGGCTTATGTGTGCCGACAAATGACAATTCAACAGAGAGATAAGAGAGGATCTGTTGTGGTGCTAGCTGCCCCCTTGAAAATAACTTTTGTACCAAACTCTGTATTGTAATAGTCTCACTAAATTTTAGATTTTGTTTGTACGAAGTATTTTCAAATCGAAGAAAAATTAAGATATTGAAAAAAATAAAATTTTCAATTAAATTCTGCAAGAAAAATGTTTTAAAAATATTTCCCTTTTTTGCTATATTGGTTATTGGAAGCTCACCCTAGCTGCAAATGTAACCTTGACAATTACAGACAGGCTACAAAATCATCAGAGAATTATTGAGGTTTTTTACATCCGTGGATCTATGCCAAATTCTTTAATGAAAAATGAAAAATGCAAAACCAAAAACTCAAACCATTAATAATGTAAATATGTTTTAATAAACTATTTTATTATTTGATCAAATTAAAATAATTCAGTGATTTTTTTAAAGTACTTCAATAATTCTATGTATATATTTTTATATTTTAGAAATTACATTAATCGCAACTATATTTGAACCTAAAATCTCATGCATATATACTTTTTAAATTCCTCATCATTACACCAATTTTAATAGCTTATAATTCTATGTATTCTATGTACTCATCTATTGATAATTAAATGTCATAATAATAATAATGTAAAATTTAAACTAGCTAAAATACTCTGCTTTTTATATTATAAAACAACCATAACCATCAAAAGTGTCAGAGATAAGAATCATCCACATGCCTAATTAAGAGGGCAGCATGTTACCATTTAAAATTTTGACCTGTTAAATAATCACCATGTATGTAGCATATAATTAATTATTCAAACAGAATTAGGAAGATATTCCTATCTAATCTAATCTAATCCTAGCTAGCACATAGTAGCTACCTAGTAAAAATTCTTCTTGGGCTTTGAGTTGGCCACTAAAGCCAGTTTGTGTTATTGTGTGGTGAAGCACAAAAGCATGGGCCCATGCACCGGTTATCTTTTTCAAGGGTTTTGTGACAGAAGCAATGGTGATGCTTCCCACTCACAGTTCCTCTTCTTTTCTTGCTATTCTTTTTTTATTATTATTTGTTTTTTCTCTTCTTTTCACAGACACCCACTCACTCTCTCACCAAACTTGTGCAGAAAAATATACTAAGAGAAGCTGCACCAGTCAGCATGCATGTATAATTGGTCCACAGTGAGTCACTCATCAGTATAACACCTATAATCGAAGGAGATTTTTATTATAAGTGATTTTTCAGGGACTCCATGCATGCCCTTTCGAAAAGTGGGTCGCAGTAAAACAGATTCCTCTCCCAAGGCCTTGACAGTAAAATTCAAATGCATTATTAGGATGCAATCTGCATTTTCAGAGAATTTAAGGACATGTTTGAGTATTTAGTTTTTATTTTTAATTTTTTAAATTTTATTCAAAAAATATTGAAAATTTTAAAAACTATAAATTCTAATTTTTCATTTTTATTTCCAATTTTAATATTTTTTTATAAAATTCTAAAAACAAAAACTGTAAATGAAAATCGACACAAAACGGATCATAAAAATGTGATTTCATTCTATGGCATTAGCTATATAGAATCAGTTCGCTTGATTTTGTTAAAGACTGCCACTGCTCAGCATGCTTTTCAAAAAGAATCAGCATCTGACGAACAATTTGAAATGCACAAGGAACTGAAAAACAACCAAAGAAGCACGTACGCAATTTACTTGTATCGTGTTATTATATATATAATCATTAAGTTAAAAATTTCTGAATATTGATTTAGAAGTCATTTTATCATTTTATTATGTGTCAATACTTTGGTTGTTCAGTGTACTATTTCGAATTTAAATAAATATTGTAATTGAAAAGAATTAATGCTTAGAGTGTGTTTGGTTAATTAGGGGTTAAAAATGGAGGTGAAAATTTATATGTATATAAAATTACACATATAACTCTCTCATAAAAATTTCAATCCATTCTATTTTTTACCCCAATCAATAGACTCTTGAAATATTTTATCTTGTGATGAATTCTAACTTAAGTCATATTAGTCTATTTTTCATCTGTAACCAAAAAAAAATATTAGTTTAAATTTAAATTGCTAGTTTAGGAAAAAAATTAACTATCAATTTGGTTTTCTAAGGGTATGTTTATGAGTTTATATTTTAAAGAGAGGAGAGTGGAGAATTTGTAATGTAAAATTATTTTAAAGTTTTCCCTTTCCCTCTAAAATCCAGACTTACAAACATACCCTAAAGATATATGTGATATCAATTTAGTCTATAAAAAACTTATGATATCAAATAAGTCTTTTAAAGATTTAAGTGACATCAAGTTAATCTTGTCATTAACTCCCATCTCTTAACAATTACTGTGATGCCTATAGGTCATGTATGTTGTCTCTCTTGAGAGTGGCATGATTAACTTGATGTGGCTTAAAAGTTTTGGAGGACTTATTTGATGAGTCTTTAATTTGAAGATAAACTTGATGCCACATAAAATTTTTGGATGATTTATTTGACGTCACAAGGTTTTGAGAGATTAATTAAGATTAATTAATTAATGTCATGTGTATCTTTTAAAGGGTCAAATTAATAATTTTTTTTTTCATTGTGTTCATAAATTCTTTGGTTATAAAGAAAATTTTGTCTTGCATGGATGCCACAGGAGCATAAGCTTTTAATGCCAAAAATATGTTGAAGCATGCGGCATAACATACAGGAAGGGAATGAGAATAGCCCCTTAGAGGAGCGTGTGCGTGCAGAATATGATCACTACATGTAAGCCACTAAGCCCTTTAGTGGGTCGAAGATGATGAGGAGTCATCAGGTGTGGATGTGGAAGCCATGTGATGATGTTGTGTCTTGGTCTGCAATGTTTACTGTTTTCGTTGAAAGGACACAACAAAAATAAAAAAAAAAGATGAAAATCCTAGGACCATTTCCAAATGACACCAGAATATGAAACTTTGAAGCTACGTAGAATTATACCCAAACATAGAGAGGCACATGGGCAAAACTTAAAAGATGGCTACCATAGGTTTCCTTTGGATCACTTAATTTTACTTAATTTATCGTTCTATTATCGCACCGCGTTGTGGATGTCAAACAATTTGCAAAAGGCAAATATCTAGAGGAATACGTACCAACCCAACTTGTAATGTTCACACAAACTTTCTTGGGCCAGCTCGAAACTATTGAAGTGCCAACAGCACTAGACAAAGACCCTTTGCCAACACATTTGACAATTTAGAGCCACAAGCAATGATGCCTTGGGAAATTTTGGCATAGGATTTGAGAGGTAATAAAATAAAATATAGCTTTCAGCTTAATTATGACGAAAACAGAAAGTAGAGCTTCAATTGTTGTCTCATTAACTGACTCATTATGAAGTTGAAACAAGAACTCTATGGATAATTTCACGTGCTTGGACTATGAGGATAAGTGTTTACTAATGGAGTAAAAGTACACTTTTTGGCAGTTGAAAAATTTGTGTTTTAACAGTTTAATCATAAAAAATCAATTATATAGACTTGAATCTTCTAAAAAAATTGATGATAATTGTTACAACACTTCAATATTTAGAAGATCAATTGTATACATTTGATTCCTTTAATGATTTGGCGTTATAACATTTCAAGTTGCACTTAATTATTTGACTTGGCTAGTATATTTAAATATAAATTGTTATAAATGTGTCTATATAAGAGTTTTTCAATTTTGAGAGCTCAATTATATTATTGGTCCCTTGAATTATATCATTTTTTTCTATTTGATCCCCTTTTTGAAAAACCGTTTTCATTTGGTCCTTCAAATATTATTTTTATTTCAGTTTAGTCCACTGTTACTATTTTGTTAGAGAGATCATCAAATGAAAAAATCATAATATTTAAGAGGCATAACCAGAAAAGTCGTAATATTTTAAATAAAAAATTAGACTTAAATATGTTATTGATCTCTAAAAATTAATCAAACTTTGGTTTTGGTTAATTTCAGAATTTTTCTTTCATTTGATTTTGATTCAAATATTTCTAAAACTTGTTGGTTTTATCATTGTTGTTAGATTGTTTATGTCAAATGTTAAATTGGCTAATGAAGAATTAGGTTATGTAATCTTACATGACAACTAGCAATCATATATGATAAAAACTAAAATAAAAAAGTTTTTAAAATTTTTGGACCAAAATCAAATAAATTTTTTTTTTAGGGACTATTAAAGCACTAAATCATTTTTCTCACTTTTAATATTCTTAATTTTTGCCCTCTTGAAAAGCACTGAAATTAGATGGCCCTTATAAAAGAAACAATGCTACTCACAGCATTTACACACCCATCACTTCATATCAACCCATCTATGTAATTGCATTGGGTCCCATAAAAGAATTTTACAGACTACACTCCAGTTGTAACACATTTTAATAATGTAAAGAGGTGTGAGAGATGATTGATGTGCAACAATCTTTATTCTTTCAAAAGCTATGATGGGTACTTACCATCTTTGTGCTGGTGCAGAAAAGAAGTTTCCTCGAGTGTCTTAAACCCAGAGGCATCCTATCCTAGTCGTGATGCATTACAATTTCTAGGAGATTATAAATCCTTTCACAGCCACTACGCCCGGTATCCTTTCAGTAGGACGTGTTATGCTCAAAAAGTTGTATTTCGATTTCGAATTATAGCCTTTAATATTTGATCTTTATAATAATCATGGAAGAAATTTGAGTTAATTTGAATAGAATAATAGAGCTACATTTTTTTTTTGTTTAAAATGCTGCAGCACGACTCTCTCTCTCTTTTTTTTTTTACTTGAGTAAAATCTCAAATTGGTTTTTGGAATAGTTTTAGAAAATAAATGTGATTTTAAAATATTTATGATATTAATTTAATTATGAGTTGTGGAATATCAATTTGGTTATCAAAAGATTTGTGATATTAATTTGATCATTGAAAGGTTAATATTTATTTTAAGTTAGTCCAAACTTTTTATAATCATTTAGCCTAAGTTAAAATAATTTTTAATCTTTAAATGATAAGATTAATGTCACAAATATTTCAAGTACTAAATTAATATTCCAATTATTTTTTAGGACTAAATTGATATGTTAGGACTATTTCAAAGGCTAAATTCGAGGTTTTACTCTTTTTACTTTGATAACAAAACTGCAGACTAGTTATGGTTTTTGTTCATAACTTGAAACTTGATTTTCCGTGTGCTTTTGAATTCTGATAGATCTTTAAATGGTTCTGCGAGGCTGCTTCTGGATAATTTTGACAGAGCTTAGCGTACCTATTCTTGTTGCTCTTAGTGCGGGCTATGAAACCTATATCTACCCCAAAAAAATCGTCGGTTACCATATTCTGTTACATAGCAAATGCACTGCAAATTGTATTATTTTAGTTTCCATTTGACATTCTAGCCTCGAATACTATCAGATTTGCCACTAATTGTACAAGTTGTTCATAAAAGATATGTAAAAATGCGAGACTTAGATTTATATGAAATCCAACCAACGATTGAGCTTTGTCAGTCCAAAGTGGGAATCAACATTATATGATATGAATAAAGTTCAGTTTCCATAAGGCATATAAATACGTTCCTCTTCTTTTGGGATAATGAAAGGGGCACGTAGGAAGCGCATAAGTTCGATGCTGTATTCATTCATGATTCACCTTATTCCATGTCTACATGAGTACACCCTAAACGGTTTCACACACAACAAAGGGCACTTAATTTGATGTAGTACTTCCAAAATGAACGAAAGCTTTAGCCTCAAGCAAAGAATCTTCTTTATTTGTCAAAGGAAGAAAAAGCAAAAGAATTGGCATCTAAAACATTCCTGCACAATCTTCTAGTATCTGTTCTATAGATCAAGACATCAAAGAAAGGCAAATGCAATCCATGGTTTACCTTAATTCCCTGAATATTTTAACAATCATAAAACTCTTTTTTTCACCCTACAAAATTCATTTATGCTATGTTAGTACCCCTGAAATCAAATTAGCTGCTGCATTGAGCATTCTCTAATTAGCTAGGACTATCTTGGAAACAGAACAAAATGTCATCACCAGTAAGAGATCATCACAGGATTGTTAGAAGGATGGCGAGCCTTCCTAGAAGCATAATGGGGGTATCTCAAGGGCAATGGGGGATGGTATGGGCTTAGTGGGAATAGGGAGAAGAAGAAACCATCATGCAAATTTTCAACTGCAGCCTCAAGCTCCTCCTCCATTGTTACCACATGATCCACTAGTAGTTCCAGAGGAATGGGCTTTTCTCAACAGTTTTGAGCAGCAATATGGCACAAAACATCCTTTCTTTTACGCTTGCAGTTTCACGGAAGCCATGAAATTAGCTGGGCAAGATCACAAGTTCATGTTCATGTACCTCCACTCACCAGACCACCCTTTTGCAAATGTTTTCTGCAAGGAAACACTGTGTTCTGAGCCGGTTACACAGTTCCTTGATGTGAATTTTGTTTGCTGGGGAGCACTTGCTGATAGAGGGGAGGGTCTGCGAATGGCTGCCATGCTGCACCCTGCTAGCTTTCCATGTTGTGCTGTCATAGCCCCATCCCCTAGTGATAGCATGACAGTGCTACAACAGGTTGGTTAGAATTTTGGGGGCTTGATAACTGCCTCATTCATTTATTTCTTTTTGTTTTGTTAGTGGATATGGCACTATGTTAGAGAGTTATAAAAATTTTGCCTAGATATTTGACAGAATCATGATAATGGTTGAATAAAATAAAATGGTACGATTCACTTGTTTATTCAAGAGTTAATAAGCACATGGCATCGTCCTGACAACTAAATTCTGGTAAACTTTTGGCACTCTCTAGAATTTTTGTGCCTCAAATATGCATGAAGTTTTTAAGAAATGGACTGAAGTTAGCTATTGTTTATGTTACTATCTTGATTTGTAATTTAGGACAACATGATTAAGTTGTGCTAAGTACGAAACTCTTACCTTGAGAGCATCATTAAATATTAGTTTTGGACAAAGTCACAAACTCATCATATTTGAAATGGCCTATTTTATACTCATTTTTTCTTCATCTTTTATTCTGATATACATCGCTTTTACATGTGTGTTTTTGGTTTACTTATTACTGTACTTGTTCAGCTAGAGGGGCCACTTTCACCAGCTGAGCTAGTGGGGATTCTGCAAAGAACATTGGAAGAACAAGGGGCGGCTTTTGGAAGTGGAAAAGCTAAGCAGGAAGAAAAGATCCGAGCAGATCATAGGCTTAGAGAAGAAAAGATTCAAGCAGACCGAAGGCTTAGAGAAGAACAAGATGCTGCATATCTTGCAGCTTTGCAAATAGACAAGGTGTATGCCCCTCTACTCTCCACATTTCAACTGCTAATTTAAGCTCATACTAAACGAACACACTTTTAACTTTATTTCTTTTTCTAAGAATGAATAGTTAACCAATATTTCTTCCTAAATATAGGAAAAGGAAAAACACAAGAATTCTCCTTCAAGAGTGGGAGTTCAGAAGCCAGTGGAAGCTCAGAATGCCAGAAATCATGGGAAGCTGAGTACAAACTCTGTGAATGTCAGCAAACAGCATAATAATAAAGTGAATGAGTCTAATGGCCATAAACAAGTTAATGGAATTGCAAGTAGGGAAAGCGAGTCACAGGCCACACAGGTATTTATTTTACACTGTCAACCAATTATGTTCTCCTATTTTTATTTTTTTAAAACTTCTCAGTTAGTGCATGATTGAGTCAAATACTTTTACTAATGTGACGATATATGATTAAGAGTCTGTATAAGATTATTTTATATTGACAGTGTATTCAAATTAAACTCTAACACATTAGTCCTTCACAAGACAAAGAAGCATTTCAAAGTTTCTTGCTAGTTGCTAGTGTTGAAGTTAATTGTGTTTGTCAAATTTTCTGTGGCAGATATTGATAAGGTTTCCAAATGGGGAAAGGAGAGAGCACACTTTCCTGTGCAATGACAAAATCCAGTCCATTTTCTCATACATTGATTCCTTAGGTATGCCAGGGATTGGGAACTACAGACTGATATCAAACTTCCCAAGAAGAGCTTATGGTGTTGATCAAATGAGAATGACTCTCAAAGATGCTGGCTTGCATCCAAAAGCTAGCATGTTCCTGGAGCCTATGTGAATCATTGTCCCATAGCCATATCTGTTAATTGCCACACATATATTTGGATTTCAATGAATCAAAATTAAAAAATATATATATATATTATTTCACCTCCTCTTTAAAAAGTTATTATATTTTAGTGCACCTCTGCAGCAATTCTGGTACAAAGGAAATTCATAAGTGCTTCCGGAATCAAAATTCTGAATGCATATATGTGCATTTTTCTTTCTTTATTACCTTCAGATATTGCAAAGCCGGATGCATGAATACCTTCACAATTTGGTTTTTGTCCAAATTAGAAATTATTCACTATGTTTTATAGCACTCTTGATCCTTGCGGGATAGATTGTTGTTGCAATTGCAAAATCACTTTATTAAATTGCCTTATGCAGACACACCAAAACTATTCTTTGCCTCTGTGTGTGTCTATATATATATATATATATATATATATATATATATAAAGACACCAAAACTATGGCAAGCAATGGGGAAAAAAGTTTACTAGCTCCATCATTATATTTCTTAGAAAATTTTACATTTAGACAATATTATTTAACGGTTTGTCCAATACCCTTGTAAAATTTAAATACATTGATACTTTTAGGCATTTGTAACTAAAAATGTACATGGCCATTAATCCAATTTATTAAAATCTAAAAAATTAAAAATTCAATCACATCCGTTAAAGATAAAAAGGTATAAGTGCTCTATGGGTACTAAAGTAAAAGCCTATGATTTAATATAAAATTCACTATTCAAAATAACATTACATAAATGTAAACGGTGTCATTACATATAAAAAATCATGAATCTAGAAATCGTTGTAATCACCATTGGTTTTGACAGTTCCATCGTGATCCGTCAATAATAAAAAGATTCATGAATGATAATTGACAAATATTTTAGTTGAGTTTTGCCTGTAATTTGTATTATTATTACATAATTTTTGTATACTCGTACATAATTAATCTATTTTATTGTATGAATCTTGTATAGAAAAATCTAATTTGAAGTATTAATGCGAAATGATGTACAATAGTTACTTTAAAAAGATCAACCAACATCTGTCCCCTCAACAAAGGGGAAAAACACCTGTATTAAACAGACATTCATGTAGCATAAACTCCCACTTATACTCCATATCTTAGAATGGTATGTTTGGATCGATGAAATGAATAGAGTGGAAATGAGATGAAATGTATTATAACTTCATTATTTTGGATTGGATTCATTCAATTTCATCATTTCTTGTTGTTCTCCTTTATCTCTAATTTGAGCGGAATGAGATGAAATTCCCTTTTTTCCTATTTTTTAATTATAAAATCATCATCATTTCACTTCATTCCATTACTAAACTACTCAAACAATGTAACAGAATAATTATACCACTTCACTCATCTTCTCTTGGCTCTATTCTATTCCACCCTGCTTCATTTCACTACCTACCACCAATCCAAACATATAAGGATGGCAATGAGCGAGAGAAGGTGGGTTTTAACTTAACCCGACTTCGTCCCGCACCTTATTAACACTCTTAATTGGCCCTACCCCTATCCTTGGGTTTTAAAATTTAAACCCACACTCGCCTTGTGGGTACCCACACCGCCCTTGCTATTTTTTTAAATAAATCTTTAAAATTATTATAAAATCTAATAAACATATAAAATAATTAATTTCAAGAAAATAACAAACAAGAAATGAAATAAATCAAATACAATTATATAAAATATAACTAATGTCAATATTTAAATTTCATAGTAGTAATTATCAATAAAAAAAAAATCCTCAGTAACAAGAAATGAGCTTAACATAAGATTAAAGACATGAGGAAAGATTGGAATGGAAAAGGATAGTTGTGATGCGTGGTCTGACGATATGTTGTGTGATGTGAAATCGTGATTGAAAATAAAGTTTAATACGGATGGTGATAGGGTATTACTATTAGGGTTAAGGAAATTTTTTTAAAGACAAATATATAAATTTATGTTATAATAATAATAATAATAATAATAATATATTAATAATTATATTTTTTAAATATTTATATAGGATATGGGTGGGCAAGGCGGGTGCCTTATGGGCAAGGTAGTAATTGACCTCCCTAACATTTTTTTTTTTTTTTTGGGGGTCTTTTCCTAATATCATTTTCGTACACATCTTAACACCACCTAATCTTTTTTCCCTAATATCATTTGTTTGGTCTTTATTTCTTTGTTCTTTAGGTTTTGGGCCTTGCCTATGCTCTGATCACCGTTTCGTTAGTCGTACTAGCCTTATGCAGTGGTATCTTGTACTTGTTTTTGTATGCTTTGTTTTTTTTTAACAAAAAAAAAAAACACTAAAGAGACGAAGATTATCACTAATTAAAAAAAATAAAGAGAAAAAAGATTATCACTAATTTGTCTAATCCCACACGTTATACGTGATCTAACGAACAAAATGTGAGGATAAGGGTAATAAAGCATGTTAGCGCGAAAAGTAACAAAAAGTAGGAGAAATTGCAAAGTGGGAGAGGGTCCAGAAGCAGAAGCAGAAGCAAGAGCAGAGCAGATATTGAATATTTGAATGGCGCTGCTGCGTGTGTGCCCAACCACCCCTCTTCCTCTTCCTCTTCCTCTTGTTGCTTCCAAGCTTTCTGTTAGAGCCACTCCTCGCTTCTCCAATTTCACGGTTCGAAGCCGTAACATTCCCCTGGAATTGCAGCCCAATGAATCCCGCAAGGTATTCTTTTTCCATTTTCCAATTCATCGCTTAAAACTATTGGAACAATTCTAATTTCCACCTTGCAACAACAATTCTTTGTTGGATTTAACTTTGATGCACTGAGTCCAATTAAATATAGTTAACTCCCACCCCGCTATTTGAAAAGTGGAGAAATTTGATTGGGTGACGGTGTTACATTGTTGGTGTATCAAAATTAAACTCTTCTATGTTATCAAATTTGGCAGCATGCAAGTACCAAATGAAGCTCATCATTTCTATCAAAACCTTTGTAGTGCACAATCATAGTTAAATGGTTGATTAAATTCAGAAGCCTAAATTTTCATTTCAGGGGTATGTTTGGTATGAGTGTTAAAAGGGGTTGGAAATTTTCATAGATGAGCTTTATGTACAATCTACCCAATATCAAACACACCCTAGGTTAGAAACCATATTTTATCTTTCTTTTTTAAAAAAAAAAAAATTCCTTCACCCTTGAAAGGTTCAATAAGATTAGAACTGAATGTTACTTTCTTAGGTAGTTGTAATATTATTGTTGAATTTCTATCTGACCAGGCTCTCGTGCCAAGTAGTGATTTTTTTTTTTTTTGTCTCTTAAAAAATTTTGTAGTTGGTTATGGCAGTGAAGGAGAAGCTTGAAAAAGAACACCCTAGTCTCCCTGTAGGTAGTAATGGAAGGGATGACGAAGATATGATACTATGGTTTCTTAAAGACCGCATATTTTCTGTTGAGGAAGCTGTTTCCAAGTTAGCTAAAGCCATTGTATCCTCCTCAGAGTTAAATGATTATGAAATCTTGCGCACATGATACAACATTGAATTGGCATGTGGGAAGGTCGAAAATAAGTGAAATTTTAGGGTGCGTTTAGTTCAAGAAAATAGTATTTATTTTTCATTTTCAATTTTTCTGTTTCCAGAATTTTGTGAAAAAAAATATTAAAAAGTGTAAATTAAAAGTGAAAACTGGATTTTGTAGTTTGTACAGTTTTTAGTATTTCCTTCATAAAATCTAAAAAAAAGGAAAACAATAAATGAAAACTGAAAACTGTTTTCTGAAATCAAACGCACCCTTAGTATATCCTATTTTCTACTTGCTCAAATTTTTGTCAAGCTAAGCAAGTGTAAATTGATTTTCCTTCCCCATCTTCTTCCACCTTACCTCTTTCCACCAACTCAACCAAGTAGGCTGTCCGTGCTTGAAAAGTTTACTTGATTGGCACTTTTCCTTCTACTCTATAAGAAATGGCGTCAAGACTTTAAGGTGTCGGAATTGACTGAAGAAGCTGTTAAAGATGCTGCTCAAACTGGAAAAGCATATGTACATGACTTCCTAGATGTCAATGACAGACCTGTGCTTTTGGTGGTTGCATCAAAGCATTTTCCTGAAGTAAGTCTAGAGGTTGTAGACTTATAGTAATTAATATCTATATATATAAATATTGGGAGCGAGTCAAATGAGAGGGGTGGTTTATTGTGAGAGTGAGAGGAGTAAATCTTGACCATTGGATCTTACATGAATGATCAATATTCAAACATAAAATCATTTATTTTTTAATCGATCACTTGAGCATTAATTATTATTAATTAACTTTCAATCCTTACCATCCATGTATGATTATATGGCCCAAGTTTACTTCTCTCACTCTCATAATAAACCACTACTCTCACTTGCATACAACCAAAAATTACTTTTGCTTTATTGGACAAGTGTGTTCTTCAATTTTTGTAAGATAATCTTTAATGATTTGCATTTGCCTTTGGTGCTATGATCTGTTAAGAACTTGCCTACCATGGTTCCCTTGTTAGTTGTTTCTGCTCTTGCTTTGTTCTACCTTGCCCTGTAGTCCATTGTTTCTTCTAGCCCTGCATCATTTGCAGTTGACACTTATATTATGCATAATAGGTCTTAAATTTGAGGAATTAGATTGCCTAATATTTGCACTAGAACTTATGGTCGCAATTATTCCAACTGGATTTCAATTGTGCAACCAAAGTCCATTAATATCAATTATCTTGGATTTTCTGTAGTCCTTATGCTATTGCATTTATTAGTTTGTGGATGTACTTTACATGTGATTATGTCATAGACACAGGCCCCTGCAGACGATGAGAGGCTGTGTGTTTTCTTAGTTGAGAAGGCATTAAGTAAACTTCCAACTGGGAAAGAACAGATACTTGGGATAATCGATCTTAGAGGCTTTGGTACAGAAAATGCTGATCTTAAATTCTTGACATTCTTGGTAATTTTTTTACTTGCTGCCAAATAGTTGCTAGTTGAGAAATATGTATTGTGCTCACCTAATATGTGTTTATGAACTAGAGTGCTTCACTTGATAGAAATCATACGAAAGGAGCATTACAAAATCTAATATATATTCCTTATTTTTGGCAGTTTGATGTATTCTATTATTACTACCCCAAGCGATTGGCTCAAGTACTATTTGTGGATGCTCCTTTTGTGTTTAAGCCGATATGGCAGCTAATCAAGCCCTTGTTAAAGTCATATGCTTCTCTGGTGAGCACTACTCATATTAAATGTTCATTTATTAATATAAGAGAGAGGAGATATTTTTTCCTTTCTAATGAAGGTTATCTTTCTCACCTGAATTGTACACAGTTCCTCTCTGCTTCTTTTTGTAGTTGTCTCTCTCCTTTTTTAAGTTTGGGCAAGGGTGCACAAGATGTTGGGGGTTTAAGATCTTTCATTTTCTGATTAAGTTTCTAATAGTTTTTCTTCAAGCCAAGACCCAATTTGGATTAGCGGCTTTATCACATTTGAGAAGTAGAACACAATTGGCGCCTCAAGGGAGTGGCCCTAGTGGGGTTGTGGACCATGCCTTTCAACTTCTGAGTCTGTGGTTAAAGGGTCAAGTATTAGAACATCCCCATTAGGTTCAGTTCCCATGCCATTATCATTAGGTGGCTGGGGACATTCATCCCATCCATGAGTTTCCCTTTTTCCTTTGTGTTTGCTAGCTCAGCATATGTCTGACTTTACATTGTGATTAAGTCAATGAGCAGAATGTCATACATTTTACTTATTTGATATTGTATGTAGAATTTATGACTTGCATTTATTAATTTGAGCACCACTGTTTGGCATGAGATGTCAAGTCTCTGTTCTGTACATCGTCATTTTCTTCTAATTAAACCCGCTTGGTTGCTGTATTACCTTTATAGGTAAGATTTTGCTCTGCAGAGACTGTCAGGAAGGAATATTTTACAGATGAAACTTTGCCATCGAACTTCAGGGATTAAAAGGGTGTTTCAATAAACTGCAGCAAACTTTACAAACCTACTCCTACATAGATTTTGTCTTGGATTTCAGAGACCAGTGTGTGGTTCTGATGACAGCACCTCACAATTCATTTAGTAGGAAGATAGTTTCTTTAGTTTCAAGAGCTAACGAGAATTCTTAGAGTTTGGAAGAACCACGCTGGTATTGGTATCCCGTTTCCGAGTTTCTTATGCACAGTCTGTGGGACAGTAGGAATCTGAGAGGAAATATGCCGGGGGTTGAAGAATTCATGTTAGTGGGTTCAAATTGTGCTACTGCTCGGCTCATCTAGGGGCAATACTGAAGAGACAAAGTTTATTTAGCTAGTACACAGGTCTTGTTTCTGCAATCTGAGATGCTAGATTAAGATTTTCAGTTTATTGCTTCCTTGTTGACATTTGATCCATATTCTTGCCAATATTAATTGTAGAAGTGGTAAAGATTTGTGATTTGCTTGCCAAAAAAATAAAATCATGTTGATGGAGTGGTGTAGACTTGATAGTATAGTCGATTTGTTCTCTTTATTCCGGTGCTCATGAATAGGACTTAGCCCTTAATGTGATGGTGGTGAATACTCAGCACAAATCAGTGTCTCTTGTTAATGAGTACACGACAATGCTCAATCTGCAGTTCATAAGATTACATTTCGACTGTATTTACATTTGACACTGAATTTTGTTAATGACAATGGTCAATAAATGTCACTGAAATTTGCTTGTGTAGTTTAAAGTCATCTTGGATTCCAAGAAATGTTATTAACTTCTAAAAGCAACTGATTTCCGAAATGAATGTAGGTGAGTTTTCCAATTGATTGAGAAACCGAAAAGAGAAAGGAGTGAAAAAATAGAGGTAGGCATCAATAATTTTTTTAATGATTATCAATATTGGTTAATATGGATATGTGCCATCAAAGTAGAAGACAAAGGAATATTTAAATAATAGTTTTTGAAAAAAAACTAGCAATTCGAAAGTTATTGCTTTTCATTTCAAACTGTGGATTGTTCGTTTACAGAAGCCAGAAAGCAAGAGACAACCAGAGTGATAGATAATATCTGGCTTCCACAGAAGCAGTTCAGTAATACACTTCAAAGAATAATAATGCCTTTATAGTGAGAACTACAAATAAAGGAGCTTTCAATGAGAGCAAAAACAAAGGGAGCAAATCTTGACAACATGCACTGGTTATAGGAAAACAATTCTTGAATGCTTTCCCTACATGTCCAGTGCCTTCAGTTTGAGGTTCTTTTCTTTGAGGAAAGCAGTCCACTCAACTGGTTTGCGATCAGCTCCTTCAAAGACAACATACTGGGGCAACTTCTTGCCGTATGTCAGGAATGTTCCACCAGTAGCTACAGCTTTGCCTACAGCCGTTGCTTGGTATCCATGACTAAAGTTCAAGCCTGCTGAAGGGCTCAACACTCCAACTAGACGCTTCATATACCTGCTTGCACAAACACAAACCTACTATATATAAGTAAAATAAGTTTTGCACATTAGATAACACATCGTGGTCGAGGCCTATAGTGCAATGGTAAAATCCCTTGTCTTGAGTAACCACATAGTAAAGGGGTGCGGGTTTGAACCCACTAGATGTGGTTTGAGATCACTTACCCAATCCCTTTCTCAGATGCGTGTGTGATAAGAAAAATAAAAGAAAAAAGATAACGCATCTGTTGCATCTCTCTTTTGAAAAGTCTAACATAGCACATGACAACCGCGCTACACCATTCTTAGGAAATTGCTGAGTTACATACATTAGCCATTCTTGGAAATCATTCCAGAGTTCTCAGAAAATAAAAAGTTATGCACGAATATGATGCGAACAAAAATTGAAGTCCAAGAACTCCTGGTAGATTTACACCATTATGACCACATTAATCTGTTACTTTCACATACAAGCACATAGCATTTCTATATTCTTTGCCTTGAAGCAGCTTAGAGACTAGTTCTTAAGTGTTTCTTGGAAAAATCCATCTCCATTTGGTAGTGTTGAAGAAATTAGGGGTTAGCTAAAGACAATGGATTTCATACAATGCTGTTATGAAGAACAGATTATTTTCTTACACAAGACTGTTCATATCTCAATAGAATGGAACCCAAAATATGAATCAATGTATCGTACAGAGAAATTTTTATATGCTCCTGGAGCATATTTAATGTGTGCTCCAGGATTATGCACAACTATTCATTTTAATTTGTAATGTTTTAAAGTTATATTAAAAAAACCTAAGATGAGTTGTTGTACATGTTCAGGAGTAGGCATATTAAATGTTTAAGAGCATTAAACATTTCTCAATCATACATTTTGCTAAGACATCTCGTACATTAGTGCTATTCGACGATGACGATCTCAATTCCCCCCCCAAAAAAAAAAAAAAAACCAGAAGAATGTGCTGCTGCCATGCCATCAGCCATTTTGTAAGTCACGGCAACACTTGCAGCCCCTTATTACAAAAAGCTCCAAGCAGAAATACATGAAATCAACAGCAAAAGAGAGATATTGCGGTATTTAGCTTAATTTTAGAAATCTTATTATCTTTAGGTTCACGAGATTTTCAAAACGAATTTGTCATAAGAAACAAACAACCACATGCTTGCAAACCACGGCCATGTGAGAAGAAAGTACCAGGTCTTTGTATAACTTTCTGGTACAACAATATCTCCACCGAGTGCTTTCAGTTCTTCAATAATGTCGAGAGTTCCTGGTTTGTCGTCAATTATGCTTATGGTCTTATATTTCCGCTCTTTAGCAACCTGGATCACAAGTCTTCCGATTTCACTATCTCCACAATTCTGCACCAGCGTTGCACCTGTTTTACAGAATTTTACCATTCAAAACAACAAAAGCAAATCACCAGATACAGTTCATCTCAAACGAAAAAATTGCAAATACTAAACTCACCATTCACCAACATATCAACCAGGGCACCACCACATCTTTATCACTAAACCAAACAATTACTCCATCTATCCTCAATCTCTCTTGAAAGCTTGAACTCTTAGATAGAGGCACATGTATGATACATTAATAGAACGATTTGGTTATAGAGACTTTGATAACAGTGATAACACATCTGGAATCATCTCCCTTAAAAGTTTAAGCAATGGGTAGATACATAAATGATTTTATATTTAGCAGCTCCAAAGCAGTCCTAAGGCTAACCTAAAGAGGAAACAACCTATGATCTAATGTCAGTGTCATTTGGATCTAATAAGAGATTTAATGAATATATATCACATTTTGCTATCATGACATGACCTATTCATAATAAGTACAACAAAGCAATTAGGAGTGAAAATGAGAAAGGAATACCAGGTTTTAGAGAAAGGGAGTCCAAAAGAGAGATGACAAGAATTCTGAGAGAAGGAGCATTAGACATGTGCAGGGATCGAACTCTGATCCGCAAATTCGTCTTCCCATGGCTTCGCGTAAAGGTATTACGTGCGTATTGCATGACTACTCTATGTTGAAAAAGATTTGGTTGTGGAGCTATATATATAGTTTCCGGCTTTACCAATGATTAATGATCATATCATGGATATTATCAAAAAAAGAAAATGATCATACGATGGCATACTTGGCACTGGACAGTGGTATTATCACTACCACACGAATGAGCTTTAATTTTGTTTCAAGCCGAACTGCGGTTATTTTGTTCCCAAAGTATTTAAACTAAACCAAAAACAAAGTTAAAGTTTGTATACTCCAAACGGATTAATACTCTATCAAACCATGCAGGGAAGCGGTTGAGCTTAACTTCAGGTTGTCTTTTACATATTTAAGTGGATAGTTAGTCCTATGTTCAACTCCCACATTCTCTTTCCTATCCTTTCTTGGAAAAATTCCTAACCATAATACCTTTTGTTAAAAAGAAAAACCCATGTATGGAAACTTGAAAAGAGAAATATTAATGAAGTTTACTAAAATCAAAATTTCACTTTGCTCTTTTAACCATAAATTAGAGTTTATTTTCATCATATAATTATATTTTATTCACAAAAATTACTAGTTAGCCTATTTTATTATTAAGGCATTTGAAATGTTTTAATGAGATGTAATTGAATTAAATTCAATTTTTATGTTTGCAATAAGTTAATAAATTAAATAACTGAATTCAACTTATTAATTTGAAATGTGTCTAAAAATTAATTAATTTCATTGTTTTGACTATTTTGTCCTTCATTAATAAGTTAGGAATAAAATATTATTTTAAAATAAGGTTATTTTGGTATTTTCATTTGTTAGAGTTCAATTCTCACACCAAATTAGATTTGAATCTAATTTCAATTCCTTGAATTATGTTACTTTCAAATCAAGGAAGAAAATTTAATTCCTTCATAGAATTGAATTTCAAAGATTTTCAAATATCATGTAAAGAAAAATTACACCCCCTAAATAGGCCTTTTACACTTCATGACCAAAATTATAAAAAAGGTTCAGATTAATCCTCTAAACTTTCTCTCACATACACTTTAACCTTGCTCTTAAATTTTCACTTATTATCAATGAAAAATATGTATATTATACTCTCTCAAATTTTAGATCAGAAATGACTCAATACTCTAAATTAACAAGTAACATTTAACTTGATACACAACTTTCTTAAATAAATGCTATTTTTATTAGCAATAGATGAACCATTGGTTTGGATATTTAAGAGGGGGTAGGGTTCCCGCGCCGGCGCCCGCCAGGGGGGGGTGTTGATATTTTTTAAAAATTTTGGGGATAGAATGTACATGAAGTACAAATTTACGGGGTAAAGCGTAATTTTTTCTTTTTTTTTAATTTGAAATTTTGACATCATGAGGTGAATTGTTATTAAATCTTAGAAAGATAATTGGTTCCCACTGCTTTTGATTTAACCAATAATCATTTTTAAATCTTGATAAATTTTAAATTCTATCAAACTTTCTGAATATATAGTATTATCCTTTGTTAAGTTCTTTTGTAAATCTTTTTTACCATGAAATTTCTCTAGAGTTAATTACGCACATATGGTTTTCTAATTGGGAATTTATTTTTTTTCTTTTTGAGAAAAAGACTTGAGATGAAACAATCTAATATGCAGCCAACATGTAGTAGTATTTTAGTCCCCTCCCTACAAAATAAGAGTAATTTTTGTCTAAACGGCAACGACGCAGACCTTCAATAAACGACAACGCGATTTGATCCCAATTATTGAGACAAACGCAGGGGCATAAGACAACACAACAGAACATTGCAGTGACGAAGAAGAAACGGAGATGGCGATGAAGGCGGCAACAGGGGTATTGAACGTAGCGGCGGTCAACGTGCTTTGTTTGGTGATGGTTTGCAGTGCGATCGAGTCCCCGCAGTACACGGTAGTCCACAAGGAGTCCGATTTCGAGATCAGGCTCTATCGTGACTCCGTCTGGATGTCCGCACCCTCTCTCGACCTTTCCTTCCAAAAAGCCACCTGGAACGGCTTCCACAGGTATCATCATCTCATCTCATCTCATCTATCTATTATTTCATATTCATCTAAATTCTAAAATATTCATTTTATTTTCGTCCACTCTATTTTGTTTTTGTACCAACATGAGTTATGCATTATCCAACATGCTAGGGTAGAAATTATGTACTTGTAGTAAAAAAAGAAAAAAATCATGGATGATTCTTGTTTTGTAATCTATGTCTCTTAAGTTGCAAGCTAAGCGTGGTATAGCTGCTGGGTGGTCATTAAGTCGGCCTATATCCTACAAGACGTGGGTTCGACCCCCCTGACAATTATGAGGCCTCTAGTTATTGGTAATCACATGTCAAAGCTGAGGGCCCTATCTCTGGGGCATGTCCGGCCAAAACCATATAAGCTGTCATTTATCAAAAAAATCTGCATCTCTTCATTTTGAATTAAAATTTGTTAAATTGTTATCTGATTGGCATTGGTGATTGCACCTAGGTTGTTCCAGTTCATTCAAGGTGCCAACCTTAATTTCTCGCGAATTCCGATGACTGCTCCCGTCCTGACAACGATGGTCCCAGGAGCTGGTCCCCTTGCATCGCAAGGCTACTACGTTGGTCTTTACTTGCCTGTCAAGTTCCAAGCCACCCCACCGCTCCCACTTCCCGAACTCAACATCAGTCCCCACGAATTCAGCAGCCACTGCATTGCAGTAAGAAAGTTCTCTGGGTTCGCCACGGACAACAGGATCGTCAAAGAGGCTGAGAAGCTTGCCACCAGCCTCAGCAGGTCCCCTTGGGCTGATTCAACTTCTTCCGAGGGTCAAAGGTCTTACTCCATAGCGCAGTATAATTCTCCGTTTAGAATTGTTAATCGGAGGAATGAGGTTTGGGTGGATGTTTTTGCTACTGAGTTGGGTTGCAAGTCGGTTGATGTTGCTGCTTGCTGAAAGGAGGATAACTGAATGCAGGATGGTTGTGTTGATCTGTTTATAGTGTGTATGTATGTAAGTGTTCTGAAGTATATTGTGCAAGCATTGACTTGTGTGTAAAATAATACTAGGATTTGGGATTTGTTTATACTGTCATGTTATGTAAAAAGAGATCAAACTCACTTTTGAGATAAAACTATAGCAAAGACATTTGTTTCCCCCTTTCGTGACAGAAAAAGTGAAACGAACTGATATTTCTTCCCCTATCTCAATCATGTTTTGAGATGCTGCAGGGGTTCCTCTATTCAACCATTTTCCTTCTTGTTGCTGGTATCTCGTTTGTACTAATCGTCTGTGTTTCTCAAGCCAACAGAGTTTTGGACAGAGTTTGAAAAGGTCAAATCTTAATCATAGCTCATTGAGTCGCGATAACTTTTGGATAGGGTTTAGCAATTTTCTGTTTGCCTGGTTCACGGTCAAGTCTGTGAAAAGATTTTTTCTTAATTCTATTATTAGTCAAATTCTACCTATTGGATGGGTAGGAAAAAGTGTGAAAGGTCCAAGTTTCAAGTAGCATGGGGCGCTCCACTATCTACGGAAATTTAAACCCGCGGCAACAAGCTGAAAAGCAATCTTAATATTAAAGCAAGCAATGCAAGGCAGCCCATCACAAGAATCAATTATTGCCAAAGTAAAACCCAAAAAAGAAAAAGAAGGAAAAAGGGTGCTCCACTGATTCATAACCAATTAAATGTAATCAGGAGGCTTCAGGTAAGTTTCTACGTCTTTCTATCTTCGATATAACGTTGCTTTAAAGAAGTAATTTACCAAACAAATTAACAAAAGGAACTCTAGCTACTCCAAGAAGTGAAGGAGTGGCTCTGGAAATTGTCAGCAGCCAGTGAAACTGTGAAAGCTATCCCTCACCATCACAGGATCCACCAGTACTCATGAAAATCAAGATAGAAAGAAAAACAATGAGTAAAGGAAAAATCAAATCAAAGGACAGAGAATGTTTATTTTATATTAATTATGGGGACTTTACACAAATGAGTTAATGGATCTTTAGTAACGGCCCTTCAAATACATAATAAGACCCTTCTATTTCATATGTTTGATGTTCAAAGAATAACTTGTACAAAGCAGGGTAAGTTATTAACATTGGACGTCAAGATCAAGATTGTGCAAGCACTGAATCATTGACAACGAAGGGATATCATGACCCGACACATTTTCAACTTCTCAAGCCACATATCAGTTTATAAATTGGCAAAGTGGATAACTTTAGGTGCAAAAATATCTTGTTTCAGATTATATCAATAGAAAATGCAGCAGTGGATACGTAAAAGTTTCCCAACTATCTTTCATAATAATATTTGCGCAATTGGCAACAAAACCTTGGAATAAAAGCTAGTTTCCTATATCTACAAAGGGTTAGTTAAGAAAGTAAGTCAACTTTGTGAGATAAAGGTGCAAGTTCAAATTCCAGTAAAGCATCTCTTTCAAGGAGATTGCATAGCCCTTATGCTCCTCCAGTCAAATGAGAATTAGTCTCGTGGACGGTTCAAATGAATTGAAATACCTTGTAGTTTCACCAAAAGACAAAAGAGCTAGTTCCCTATAGGTGGTTTTAAAAGTTATGAATCAGCCAAGTAAATAAGCACTGACTGCTAAAACCTTCAGTACCCAGTCCTTCCCAAATGAATTTATGCAAAGCGGCAAAAGCAAGACGAAGAACACTGAAATATTAGCTAGAAAGAACGTCTTCTTACATGAGTATAAGATGGCAGTAATAAACCAGCAGCAGAAGCCCTTCTGCTTGGCATTGGCAGCTTGATTTGACTACAATAAACAATGAATAAAAGAAATAGAAGTACAGCAAAGAGGAAAGTTGGAGAAGACATGACCTTGACATTCCTTAAGGTAGAAATGATAGTCTGGTCTTTGTGCCTTGTACTATTTAACCATAGAAATTTCCCTTCAACCAATGCAGCTCCTAATGTCCAGGAAATATCACCTGGACCAAATACCATTTCTACATCACCAAGACACAGACCATAGTCAATCAAAGATGCCATATAAGCCACCCGGAAACAAAATTGTCCAGCATAATTTGGATTGTGAGAAATACTGCTCAAGCCGGCCCATAAATTTGAACATATTTGCTTGCCTGACTCCCAAACCATTGTTAAGTTGGCTCTTGGGCTTAAATTTAGCTTGTTGTAGACAAAAAAGAAACCAGATAAAGCATGAAAATGCTTGATTGGGTGTGCAATAGCTGTTAAATTAGGTATAACGGTGCCTGTAAGGTACATAATGAAACAGAATAAGTTTCTTGCATCCATCATGAAAGTAAACCCATAATAACCCCTCCCTCCTTTCCATGTTCTTTTGGTTGCCTGGTGGCATGGGGCTATGCGAAAGTCACCCCCACCACGGCATTTAAGAAAAAAAAAAGTAGACTGGATGCTAATCATCGAAAGTAATACATTGCAACACTATCAACATTGGAGAAGTAAATTTTTTAGTATCAAATTTGCATATGTAGGATGGGATTTCATTGTTGCTGGTCTTCTTTTTTTAATTTGATTTTACTTTCAGGGAATCGCAACAGATTGAGAAGATGAAAGTAACTACATATAGCCACCAGACATAAAACTGCACATTTCTGACTTATGTCAGTGATAACATGATCCAAAATTTTCTGTATTGAAATCACTGTTTTTCAGTTAACATATATAGAACTATGAGAAAAATTTCATCATCCTAAAACAACTTAGGAGAATATAAATTTGCAAAAGAACTATAAACCAAACAAATGATTATACACTTACAGATACCAGATAATGAGCTAGCTTGGCAATCTTTGCCAGCAGCTGGATGCAACACTTTGGAATTGCTCGAGTTCATAGCAGCAGCAATAGCTAGTTCCTTGCATTGCTCCCAATCAGGCTCTCCAACGAGACGTAAAGAATGAAGTTCAGTATAATGGATTTGGCTATGATTCTTCTGATACGTGGCATCAAACCCAGAGCAAGAATTGCAGGTATAGTTTTGTGCAAAAGTAGACATCAAACAAGGATGTCTGAGCTCATAGGTACTTCCAGTTCTTTCCACGCCCCAATTATTTCTAAGCATAACAACCGTCCTATCAAACGCTTCATTTAACCCAAACGCAGGCAACGAGTACGCCATAATCTGACGCTCAATCGAACTGATCTTCGATCTCATCACGTGCACGTCATCCCCGACACCACCACCACCATCAACCTCCACCACAATCTGCAATGACGAGCCACCCAAATCGAGTAGCCCAAAGTGGGATTCCCATGATAACCATCAAACCTCCCCATCTTGTAATTCAAAGCCACCCAACCATAATAAGCCTCTTCCCTCCCACTCAAAACCCTTATCCAACTCTTCCTACACACAAGTGAGTGATCCTTCACAACATCCTCAACATCCTCCAATACCCTTTCGGCATCGCCTTTTGCGAGCCTCCTCAGCCCAGCAGTGGCCAGAACAAAAACAGGAGTGTCGTGGTGCCTCTCGCGCGGCACCACATTCTCTGCCCACACAATCAAAGGCTCCAAAGCATTCCTCACACCCAAAGAATCATTCACAAACTTGTCCAACCCGGGTTCGGTTTGCATACAGTGATACTGACAAGAACTCTTCCAGAGAGAGCTCCTTGTTGCATTATCAGGATAAGAGTGAATCAAAATTGGCAAGTTACCGTTACTCACTTCTTCCCTTTCCACCATCCACTCATACACGTTCACGCGTGTCCCAGTGCTTCCACAATCCACAACAACAGTGTAATACGACGCCGTATTGAGTGCAACATGGCCTTTTCTAAAACCTGACTCCAAATGAAAACCCAGTAACAAGAGCACTGTGACCAAAACGGTTACACCGATTCTTAACATCCATTTGCGATTTGAGAATCTTTTGTCTTTGGAAGGGGATTTGGGGAATTCCATTAGAAAATAATAATAATTAATCTAATCGGAAACCCCTTTTTTTCAATGTTAGTGCATGGTTACGGAATAGATCGGAGTTTGAGCTCGAATATTAGAATGCAGTAGTTGTAAGCTTAGGCTATAAATAAACTAGTTTCCACGTAATGAAAATAGGAAAAAGAAGCACCTGGTACATTGAATTTTTTTGATACGCAATTATGCGGTGGGAAAGGGAAGCTCATAAACTAGCGAGTCTGTTGATGTGGAATTCGCTTCGCTTGTGTTGTGAACCTCTCTGTCAGTCACTGAATGAAGATCTTCAGATCGGGGTGGTGAAGGTGAGGGGAACTGTGCAAGTTTTTTATTATTTTTTTTCCCAATCTTTTTGAGGGAATTTCAGTTTAGAAAGGCCAACAAAATTTCAGTTGCTCGCGGAAAATGGGAGCATAAGAAATAAGCATGGCGAGTTGTTAAGTGGTCCCGGTCCCAACTATGGTTGGGAGCACGTGGTGACTGAAATTTCATACTTGAATTGGGGTATTTTCATAATTTTGAAAGATATCAAAGTGGGTTACAAACATAAATTTGAAAATCCAGATAAACATATAATCAATATCAAAGAACACTAAAACCTTAGAACATTTTTTAATTACAAAGATCTACTTATCACCAAATCATACGGATCAAACACTCAAAAGTCCACCACCACAACTCACCCCACCCCACTTGTTTCTTTTAGTAATCCGGAGACCCTAATTCCAACCTTCCTATCCTCCACGACCAAGAAACAACTCAGCACCCCATGTTCTCTAAATCCCCAAATCAAAGAGGGGTTGGGGTTGCAAAAGCAACCAAACCCACACAGCCCAAACTGAAGGGAAAAAGTGGCAACTCGGATCAGTATCAAAGAATGAGATTTTGGTTAGAAACAAAGAACGCGAAAAACTAAGTTAGGGATTTGGGGTTGCAAACAGAGGGAGGGGGAGAGAGTGGGCATGGCGGTGGCGAACCGGCAAGGAAGCACTGGGGATGTTGCAACAGCAACTGAGGCACGATGGTTATGGTCCTTGCGGTGGATGGAGTGGCGGCTTCCCAACGAACAGAGGACAGAGGCGCGTTGGTTTCAGGCGACGTGACGATGGAGGATGTGGTGGGTGAGACCCAGAGGAGGAAAAGAAGCCTGCGGCGGGTGTTGGCTGAAGACAGCAGCGGTGCTAGTGCGAAGGTCTGCTGTTGAGCAGCAGAGCTCGTGGCGCCTAGTGGGTCGTCAGGCGAAGGGTGTGGCAGCGAATGGAGAGAGGCACGGTGGTAGGTGGAGAGCTGTTGCCCCCCATCGCCCATTTCCTCATTTGTTCTTTTTTGTTTTTGGTCATAAAGATTTGTTTTTTTTTTCTTCCCTAATGAATAAACACTATGGTTAATTCTAATTAATCATCACTTGTGTTAAAATGATTGAAAGAAGGTTGGGCGCACCTATCTTTTTAAAAAAAAAAAAAAGGCATTGAGGGTTGAAATATATTTCACATATTTTAAATATATTTGAATATTGAAAAGATTTGAAATATTGAAGAGTTTGAAATGTTTTTCATCTTAGTCGTTGGATGGACTTTTATGTGGTTGAGATTTTGGAACCATATGTTCCCGAACATAATTGGCATCACTTAAGAACTCGCCAAATAAGCATTAGACCAAAACTTAAAAAAGCCATAATCGGATGTGTTTGCAGTTTGTGTTTGGTTTGATTTTAAAGTAAAAGTTAATTGATTTAATTAATAAATTTTATTTCGTTTCAGTTTAGTTCAATTTGATTATTTTTTAAGAATCAAACCAACCAAATTAATTTAAATAGCTTTGGATTGGTTTGGTTTTTATTTTTACTAAATTTTATAAAATATAAAAAAGTTACTATAAATGATATTAAATTGGATTAATCTTTATTATAAAACGATACAATTATAAAATATAAGCTAATTTTGAAAAGTTATACTAATATGTGATACTACTAACTAAACAAATAATAAAATATTTGAACAAAAATATATTAATTAAATTTAAAGAATTAATATATAATTGAAAATCTAAAATATTGAGTTAAAATATGATACAAATTTATATATGAATAAGAAATTTTGATAAATAATACATCTAATTAGTATATATAAATTTTAATGTAATATGTTATCGTTTAGGTTACTTTGGTTCATTTTAGAAACAATAATCGAAAAACGATCGATTTGGTTAGTTTTCACAAATTAAGAACCAATTCAAACCAATTTATTTCAATTTTGATCGATTTTCGATTTTTGTGGATCGATTTTGAACACCCTACATAGCACAATGTTTCCTTAATTATGATTAGGATGCTTCATATTGTGTATGTAAATGAAATTTGTTTATTTTACAAATTTATTTATGCAACAATGGTTTGGAAATTATTTATTTCTATATTTGTTACACGTATTATAAAATTGTTCTCGGGCATTAATTGTTATCAAGAAACAGATATTCTCACGTTTTGACTATATTTTATTCCCATGATAAAGAATGGAAATAAAAGATTCCCACAACTTAGGGGAAAATATTAAAAAATCTATTTATTTCACTTCTCACTGTAATCATGATACTATTAAATATATTAAGGATATTTTAGAGATTATTACATAAATTTCCAAAATTACAAATTATTAAACAAAAAAATTTAAAACTTATTCTTAGAAATCTCAACAAATAATTCTAAAAATGTTTAATACTAAATAAACAAGTTTTTCTAATATATATGGGAATGACATTCCTAGATATAACATTCCCAACATGATTTCTGGAAACGTAATTTGAAACATTGAAACAAACACCCCTAAAATGAGAAAAGGAGGTGCCATTCATTCTTAATATATTTTAATAATATAGATTAAACGAAATTACTAGAGTGAGTTAATGGTGATAGAATAAGGTAATTTATATAATATCATATGTTCAAATTTTAGTACCATCAATGTGCCACAAAAAATAATGCATTAAAATTATTGAGAAAGTATAAAATTGCCAAATTACATTAAATTAAAGAGGAAACCCTCAAATTAAACTAGTATCTATCAATTTCCTCTTCAGACAACTTGGTCCCAAATAAAAAGATATTACTTAGTTGGTCGTTGATAATGCCAAACGTTGGATATTTAGGTAGCGTCTGGTAAATGTCACCAGACAAAAAATACTAAGACTTGAGAATAGAAAAGTGTTTGAAAAATGGGACAAAGACACAAAAAAACCTAGAGTTGTCTCCGTTTCAGGACAATTTTTGAGGCAATTTCTATCCTTCCAAAAGGAGGGATGCTAGAGACATGGTTCTGGACACAAATTTAAAATATTTTTCTAAGAATATCCCTTTAAACATTTCATATACATTTTCGCCCTTCCCACTTTTCAATTTTTCATCAAATTATAATGATAATATTCTCCATATTTTTATCAATCACTACGTCATGTACACTACTACTAAACATAGTTCTATCTCTATTTTCAATATCGTCTCTGCCTCTATTATCTCCAAACGAGGAGGGCGGGTTGACCCAATTTGGTTATTAAGGTTGAAAATGCTAACCTGCCCATAAAAAAATGATGAATTGGTGGGCCAATCCATTAGCCACATGAGGCATCACACGTGGACTTGTGATGCATGTCCACATCTCCCTAGATAAGTCTAGTACGGCCTTAGGTCCTTAGGACCCACTCGTATTGTCAGGAAGGTCCTAGATGCATGAAAAAATAGCAAAAATGCAGAACATGCATTCTTATAACCACTATAGCAGTGGGCTGTGTAAATGCACCATTTTGCCCCGAAAGTGACCGTTATAGGGTCATAGACACGCAGGAGTGGTGCCTTCAGGGGACCATTATAGCAAGGCTGCGACTCATGGTGTTTCGGTCGTTGGAGACTACGCTATAACAATCATGTGTTTATGCATTATGTTATTGTAATACCTTAGGTCCACATGTCACTAGACTAGTCTAGCACGGCCTTAGAGTCCCTAGGACCCGCTCATGTTATCAAGAAGGCCCAGATGCATGAAAGACCCTCCAATGGTGAGAAAGATGTTTGAGATCGCTATAGTGGTCAGGTGCATGGGCGGAAGGGGGGAGGTGGATTTAGGATCTTTGTCAACTGCTATAGTCTCATGTTTGCTAGAATAGGTTTTTAAGATCTCTTGACTGCTATAGTGGTCATGGACGACTATAGTGATACCCCTCAATGTCAACACTATACCAAAACGACAAAGTTTCATTTAAATGACCCTTACCCTATATAAACCCTTTTCCCCTCGTGAAACACCCCCAAAACTGAAACCCAATAATTCCCAAGTGTTCTTTTACCTCCCCAGTCTCAACCTTACACAATCATACATCCTCCAAGCTTCAAGGTAAGAGATTGATATAAGATTATGCTCTCTTTCTTCCTTTTCCTTTATGTTCTTGAGTTTAGTGTTGTAGTTTCTTATTGTTGTCAAATGGGGGTACTCCCCCAATGTTTTTAGAGTTATTTTAGAGTTGTCTAGAAATTTTTAGAAATTAATCATGGGTTTTGTGAATGTTATGACAGATATTGGTGCCACCCCACTCCCCATAGCTCCTAGATTTGGCGCTTCACATTCCACCACTCCATGTGAATGTGTTTGATCCTATGGCCTTATTTTGGTCATTATATAAATTTTCCTAGCATTATGAAGTGTTTAGAAAATTTTGAATCCCAAGTTTTACCACGATATAGATTATTTGTCTTTTACAAGAATTGAAAGTTTTGCTTGAAGTTATTTATGAAAATCATTGGTTTTAAAAAATGTGTGGGACCATTCTTGACTACTAAATGTATAATTATGATTTAGCTTATGATTTTAAACTTGATTCATGATGATAAGATTTAGTAATATTGTTGGAGATTGGGAAAGTAGATTGATACATGACAGTTAAAGAGTTATTTGAATTTAGAATTTGCAGAATCCCTTTTCTTGACTATAGTATGATTTTAGAGTAAGGAATTAGTGAGAGAAACGAGCTATGGGTTAACAATAGTCAATTCGTTACCCTTGGTATATCAAGATTACCCATGAAAGGTAATTATATATTTTCATATTAGTCCACGAGGGGTGCGATTTGCAAGGGATCGTTAAATCTTAATTAGGTGCTCTTGTTCGCGAGGATGAGCGGACATATAGCTAGCATTATGTCTCTCTGTTAATTTCTTGGAATAAGAGTTATGTTTTTATGCTTCATACAGATAAATGTTAATATTATTATGTACTACGAACAACAACGATTTTTCATGACAGCATTATTATTTATGTACTCTCCTTGTTATCCCATGTGTGGTTGTAGGTGAGAGCTCACTTATTGAGTTTTACGATAAAACTCTTCCTTCTTTTCCCTTCCTTTACAGACTTGTTGCCTGCCTCAGAATCTAGCCCAACTTATTCATCGCGTAGCATACTTTCAACCTGGGTAAGCTTCACCAAGTGGTGAAGTATTTTGCTTTTTATATAAAGTGCTCCAGGTATTGTGCGAGGATCCGGACCATGTGCATTCTTTTTGCATCATGATTTGTATTATAATTATAAATTCATAGTTTCATGATTCTTCTGTGTAATGAGCAACTCAGTTTATGTTTCATATTTGTTATGAAGTCAGATTTAATATATGAAAATGATTATATAAGTTTATTTTATTTTGAAAGTGCAAGATGAACTATATCTAAAAATGAGTTTAATAATTAAATTATGCATATAGTACAACTCAGCGATCATGAGGCTTACGTGGGGATAAGATTTCTCACATGCCAGTTATGTTCCCAAATCGGGTTGTGACAAAGTGGTATAAGAGCCATAGGTTTCCCTGCATGTCACCGGATCGAGTGTCCACAAGTAGCATGGCGTTTATGTAAATGGAAGCGTGCTCATTTGCATTAACAAAGTGTTACTTGAGGCCTTTAGGATGGTCAGTCATGTCTAGGTTTAGAATAAGAGTCTTGTCTTTTCTTTCATGATCAGTATCTCATCCCATGTATTTATGCTCCCTAGGATTTAGCATGTCTCCTCTACGTCATTCTTCCTTTGTCGCTGCCAACGGCTCTTCCAATACTAATGTCTGCTTCAGAGTTCTGGAGTAAGCTATGGCCACTCTCTTTGGAGTATTGGCCAGGCCGATGAGATTGGGATGCAGTCGCCCTGACTCAGCTATCAGTTAGAAATCCGATGATTCAGTCATAGAGCATTTTCAGATGATGGATCCACCCACCTTCCAAGGGCACCTCACGATAGAGGAACCACATGCGTTCTTCTAGGAAGTAGAGAAGATTACTGGAGTCATCCACTGTTCATCTAAGAGGGCCACGGAGTTGGCTGGTTTCCAGCTGAGAGGCCAAGCAGGTATTTCATATAAGGAGTTTCTTCAAGGGCATGGCGACCAGAGCCACCCTCTCTGAGGAGTTCAGGGTGACATTCCTGAAGAGACTATCTTTGTTGCTCAATTGATTTTATGAATAGATTTTGACTATGAGCACGAATGTTTATGGAATTACATATTCATGAAATTTTGCTAACAAAATAAGAGTTAGAGTCTAGTTATAAGATTTAGAGGAATTATTCAATTTTCATGCTTTCTAGGTTATACAGTAGCTATAGAAAACCAGACAATGAGCTAATGGCTATGAAATATCGTTAGTCTTGATACCAAGTTGTCCATTAGAGGACAATCTCGCCTTATCAGAGTAATCAAAGAATGGAACTTGATTAAGTGTCCAATATGAGATTTTGTTAGATGCCCTTTAGAGTTTAAAGTATAATTATATTATTATTAGTATGCTATATATGTATACATCTAGAGATTGTTGTTTCTCTATTAGTTTACTTGATTTCATGATTTACTGGATTTGGACTATATGTATCTAAATATGAATATTATTTACTGTCAATGCATCTTTTTTATGGGTGAGACCTGCTAGTTTTAGATAAAATTCATCCTTCTCTTTTCCTTTCCCTTAGATACAACTACTACTCCAAATTCTTCTCAGTCTCCTCTTCAACAATAGTATTACATCAGTTTATGTTTCTAATAGAGTGTTCTAGTGACTTTATGGGAGGGTCCTAGACCATTCATGTATTTTGGTTTTTATTGTTTAGAGATTTATACATGTATGCATATTGTGATGGATTTCATGGTTTTGCATAGAACAATTTGAATTATATTTTATATTATGATTATGGATTCAGACTTGATTTATGGAGTATATTTATACATGTTAATTATATTTCAAAATTCAAGCTGATTCTTATTTGAAAATGGAAAGTATATTTAATTATGCATGTAACGTAACTCAACAACCATGAGGCTTATGTGGGGATGAGATTTCTCTTGCATTAGTCACGTTCTCAAATCGGGTTGTAAGGCCTGCTGCCTGCTACTAGTTGGCCATAATACGGGAGGCGAGTTGACACATTTTAGTTATTTGCATTGGAAATGTCAATCCCACCCTGTCAAAAAATAGCAGGTTAGTAGGTCACACTTAGTGGGTCTAACCCGTTTTACCACCCTAACTGTTTCACCGTCTTTGTCCTTTCTATCCAAGGATAGGTATCGAATGCAGCCTTAGTGTTACCTTGACAGAAATGTTAACTGTGTTGGTGACATGGCTATCTGACTTGGTTGTTTAATTAAGATGACGTCATTTTACCCTCTCCCTAGTGTAACAAAAAATATATTTTATCCCTCCTAATCCTCTTCCTTCCTTCGTCCTCTTCATCCCCACCACCACCACCACCACCACGAGAAGCTTCCCATGGCTTTGCCACCACCAAGTTAGATAGCCACGTCACTAACACCGTTAACATTTTCCATCTAGAGACCACTAAGTGTCTGATGTTTGGCATCGTTACGGACCAACTAAGTAAATTTGTTTTGTCATAGACCAAGTTGTCCAATGAAATTGTCATGGACCAATTTAAGGGTTTACTCAAAATTAAATTTCTAATATTAGAGGTTGACTTATTTGGTCGATCTTTTACTTATACATTGTCATAACTTGGATTTGATTCATAAATTCTTTCTTTGGTGAATTACTTATAATACCTTCAATGAATCTAGAGGCATGACCTCGAAACAATTCTTCTCCTCAACCTAAAATTTCCATGGGCAAACTACAACAACCTTCTCTGAAGTTAGTTGATATTATACTTATTCCTCTTAGATTTTAAAAATAAACTTGATTCCCTTAACTGATTAAAGGTTGTTTTATTGACATCCTTTATTGATAATAAACAATTAATAATAATACAAATATTAATTTTAAAAAATTTAAAAACACACCAAATGAATGTTATACCACCAAATGTGTCTTCAATTTCTATAGGATGCCACTCCCATACAACCATAGTAGATTCAAGCCTTTTTCCTTCTTTCAAACAATCAATAACCAAAATCAACAATAAAACAAATTCAAATCTATAAAACCGAATAATCTCAACTCAAGAGCAAACCAAAAGCAATCTCAACTCAAGAACAATCTAAGCATAAAAATAAAGGAAGAGAAAATCGATCGGACTTGCCAGTCAATCGAGTTACCTGGGAATTGGGCAATGGTCAAGGACCAAAACTGCTATAGTAAAAAACTGGTCAACAACCAGAAAACCCAAACCCATGAGACCGTTCAAAAGAAGGTTAGCCACCCGCTGTTCAGTGAAAAATGAAAAAAAAACAGAGAGTATGAACAGAGAAGAGGTTGCCATATCCACACCAGGACATCACAAGAAGCTTTTAGGTTTCATAACTGTAGCTCAATGTTGCTCTAACACCATAGATAGGGAAAAGACAACACTATAGCATCTTTGTTGATAAAGAGGAGAAGCTATTGTTGTTGTTCATTGGACTTCAAGATCTTTGTGGCTATTCGGGTTTGTTGGGTGCCTGAGCTACACCATTGTTTGATCTCCTATGTGAGCTCTGTGTGTGTTCTTATGAGGCTTTGAGTTTTGTATGTGTTGAGGTGAGGAATGTGTGTACAGTAGAGAAAATCACCAAGAAGAAAAGAGGGAAGGGGTGGAAGAGAGAGAGGGAAGTAGTAAGTAAGAGGTGAAGGTATGAATATGTCATTTCACAGATTAAACTGTATTTAAATTCCACTTTGCATCTAGATATGTCATGTTTTATTATATTCTAATTGAACCGTTGAATTAGTAAACCTTTGAACCAGTGCCTTGACTTGGTTTATCCTCGTCGTTTTTCTCTTCCTTGATAAAAACAAACCAAAACCACCATAGCACTAAAATCATTCCAGGATCAACCGAAGTTATTTTAAAAAAAACACTTCAATAAAGAAAACAAAGATTAAGTTTCAAATAGACAAACCCATCATTTTGTTGGGCCGTGGAAGGAAAAAAAAAATATAAGAACAAACTATCTCTTAATAGAGAAAACAATACAAGAAGAAAAATAATATAAAGGAGACAAAATTTAACGTGGTTTGACCTTAATTGTCTACATTTGCAACCCTTATAAGGAGCTCCAAATCTTTCACTATCCGCAACTTTTGAACGGTAAAATTGCAAACTATCCTTATAAATATTTCATCATATGAACAACTCCTAAAAGCTACCCATATGGATCATTATCACTTTTGGAGGATTAACAAAACTCAAATAATCAAATCCATATTTATAGGCCAAAATACTAGCAATGCTTCTATTTTGCACTGATGTAAGACTTTGGGTTAAATCCTAATACCTTTCCTACAGGTCGTTCTTCCTCAACTACTCACCTCCATTGCTCATTGCCACAAGTCGTTGGGGCTTCACCGCGAGCCACCATCGCCTTAGAATTGCACTCCACTTCCATATCGTGCAACCGCTACTCCTCTATTGTTTGCTGACATTGTTGCATCCTCCACCTTGTTCGACTACTGCAAGCCTCACTATGCAGTAGAACCACCCACATCAACCATCGTGAGCACCGTGAACACTCAATGTCGTTGTACCTATATTCACCTCGTGTCCTTCCATGCCAAGCTGACGATGTTGCTCTACTATCACACCCACATGTTTTGGAGTTGCAAGCAGATTGTGGTTGGGGAAGATGAAGGAATAAGGGAGTAATTTATTGTTGTTGCATATGATAAAGATGGGGGAATTTGGGTGTTAGGTTATGGGGTTAATTTGGAAATTTTGAAAAAATATTTTAATGGATATTAATATTATTTTTGTAAGGGTTGTATGTGTAATTTTAAAATATAGGATAAGCGTAAATGTAATATTAACCAATCTCAAAGGATATTATTGTAATCTACGCAATTTCTAAACCACATGCAATGACTAGAATATGGAATAATTTTTTTTTACTTTTACTTAAATTGTGGTTTAAAATTAAATACTTATGTTTGGATTGGTGGAGTGGAATGAATAAAGTGAAATTTTGATTATTTGAATATTTTTAAGTTTGATGGTGTGCACGGGAAATAGATGAAGTCTATTCCACTGAATTCCACCATCCTTTTTTAGTTTTCTTCCCAAAAATTGAGGGGAATGAGATGAAAATAAATGAAATAAGTTGTTAAATTTAATAAAATTATTTCTCTATCTCTATTACTAATGTTACTTTATTTTAGCTTAGTGATATTACAGGAATAAAAACTTATAATTATAACAATTTTGTTACATTACGTTGATATATCAAAACAATGAAGTGAGATAGTATTCAACTATATTCTATTATCAAATTATTCAAATAATAAAGTGAAATAATATGTCACTCCATTCCACTATATTTTATTTCACTTCACTTTACTATTTATCATCAATCCAAAAATACCCTAAAAAAATATTGACGAATAAATGTCGAATAATTTATCTACCAAAAAAAAAAAAACGTCGTATAATTTTGTTTTAAAGTGTAAAGTCTAAATTAATGTAATTTCCAAAGTGGGCCTATATCAATAAACAAATTTCTCCTCCGGGGGTTAACTCAAAACTGCTAGGCTACGTTCCCCCGAACTCCTTTCAGCTCTCTTCTCTCTCTCTCTCTCTCTCTCTCTCTTTCTCTCTCTATTGCCCTTCTTCCTCTCCGATTCGAAACCCCACCCCATCGCCTTCACCTTCCACAGATCTCCTCCTCCCAACCACCCTCCCCTCCTTCCACGTCACCCCCTCTACCTTCCGATCGCTCCTTCCTTCTTCCTTCTCTTCGCACCTTTTCTCCAAATTGCTCCTTCTAGGGTTTCTACGTGGCCGCGCATTTTCCACTCCCATCTGGTACACTTTCGTTCCCACTTCCCACTACTTCTCATCCGCGCCGCGATTCATTCCCGAGAAAAAAACGAAAACAAAAAACACGTATTGCGATGGGGAAAACCAAATATATATATATATCAGGAAAATTTATATGTGCACCAAAATTTTGCCTTCTTTCTTCGTTTTATTGTTTTTTTTTTTGTGTGTGTGGTGGAATAATGAGGCTTCTTAACTTAAATTGTACTCCTTTTTTTTGTTTTATTAATTAGAAGATGTTTATGAGTATGCGATTGAGGAGTAGTCGTTAATGTAAAATTTTGTGTTTCTTTTGCTGGCGCTGTTTTTGGATCTGTAGTTTGATGTGAGGATCACTGCTGTGGAATATGTTTGGTTCTGGTGGAATTGAATATAAGCGTTTTTCCATTTTATGGAATATGTTTTTTAGGTAGAGTTGGTGTACAACATATATTTACAATATATTTTTTAGTTTGATTTTAATGATACGGCTCATCTACATATATTTACTATGTTGGTGAGCTGGTTTTGTAAACAAAACTAACTAATCATGATCAGGAAAAAGAAGACTTTTTTTTTTTTTTAATATCGGTTGATTCATTGCATCGATTCTTTCTTGAATGGAGGAATGGTGTGATGTGGTAATGAATAGAAGGGGATAACAAATAGTGAAGATAGCTACTACTTCGGATTTTGGCTTTTTATATTGCTATTGGAAATAAACATGAATGTTTTGTACACTTATGAAGGCAAGTGCTTGTGAGAATGGTGTCTTGGACTAGTGGAAGCCTGAAATTAGAAATATAATTTGCTAGAAGTTATAAGTGTCCCTAGTCCATACACTGTAAGGTTTGAGAATTTTGAGTCGATGATAATGTGATGGGATGTGATGTTTAGAATTTGCTGCTGCAGGCAAACCCTCTTTTAAGAAACCAATGTATATAAGATATTCCTTTGAAATAATAATGCTATAATTATAATGCTGTAATTACAAATGTCTTAAATTTTGACCTATATCAAGTCATTGCAATATATCCTGTTAATTTAATTGGGCTTCTCTCTGTCACTCTTATCAGGCCCTTTCAACTGGCTTGAATGACCGTGTGGTGGTATCCAGGCTATGACTTCAAGCATGTTGAGTGGGGAGCGAAGGTATGCCTTTGTTATGTTTTTTGGAAACCCCTGGAAGTAGGGCTTCAGGTTTTGTGCAGATGGTCCTGTGGGTTTATTGTGCCCATAAACCAAATTTGTGATGTCTTTGTAGAAAACCAACTTTTGTTGTTGTCAGTATGGTTTTTAATGGCAAGTGGGTAGCCACTTGTATCTGCAGTTAGAGTTTATAGTTCCCACTCCATGTGTGCCTGAATATAATGAGTGACTGAAAGAGAATTGAGAGTAATGATGCTAATGTTGTTTTGCAGATGGGCCTCTTCCAGAAGAGGTGGTATGACTGTTTTAGGGAAAGTTGCAGTTCCAAAACCTATCAACTTGCCCAGTCAGAGGTATTTGATTTCAGGCTGAACTCTCTATCTTTCCGGTTAACTGTGCAGTTGGTTTATCATTTTAAAATTTTCCCTTTCTTTTGTATTAAGGTTAGAAAATCACGGTCTTGACCCAAATGTTGAGATTGTTCCCAGGTGAGTAAATATTCTATCGACCTAGTGTTATGGCTGTTCTGCTGGCGTTGTTCTTCTCTAGATTGTTGATGCTTTTTGGTTTATGATTCATTTTGATTAGGGGTACCCTCAGCTGGGGTAGTAGATCATCATCTTCTGCATCAAATGCATGGGGATCGTCTTCTCTTTCTCCAAATACTGATGGTGGTGCTGGTTCACCCAGCCACATAAGTGCCCGTCCATCATCTGGTGGAAGTGGTACGCGGCCTTCGACTGCTGGTAGTGATAGGGTTCTTGAGTCCACTGCAAATGCATGGGGTTCAAATTCTAGGCCGTCATCAGCATCTGGGGCATTGGCATCGAATCAGACTTCACTTGCATCAGTGCGTCCTCGCAGTGCAGAGACTAGACCTGGTAGCTCACAGTTGTCTCGATTTGCTGAACCCTCGACTGAAAATTCAGGTGCTTGGAGTGCTGCCAGGACTGCAGAGAAACTGGTAGGTTTGTGTTGTTATTTGTGCTTGTAACTGCTGAATGCTACTACTTGTTACATCTGAAGGTTTTTTTAGTGTAACTCTATGATAATCATTGTTCCTAGGTTGATGGGCTGATTTAACCTAGTATTTGTGAATTGTGATGTTTGTCCTCACAACAATTGACTTGAGAAATTGTTTCAGTTGTCGATAGTTTTCCACTTCTTACATTCTATTTTTCTGCTTTGGGTGGTGCGCACCTTGTTATATGCACATATTTATTGCTCTGATTTGGTTGTTGTATGGTAAGAGCTATTATCTTGTTGTTTGTCTATGGTTATCTGATTAAGATATGTGATGTAGGAATTCCAAGCATCTTGTGTGCTATAGACATCATCTTTAGGGATGCTATTGTTGTTGAAGTTGCTGTTTCCTCTTTGTGGTTGACATAGTCCCTATGTTCTCAGCACATCTGCCTATGGCTGCCTCTATTTTGTATTCTTTGCTAGTCCTGCTGCTGATGGTATCTACTTTGTACAAATGCAGGGAGTTTCACAACCCAAGAATGATGGATTTTCCCTGAGCTCTGGAGACTTTCCAACTCTTGGTTCTGACAAGGACAAGTCTGTCCCGAATTCTGAGTTGCAAGGTACTATTCTACGTAACTATTATGGTGTTTACTTCTTAAATTGAATATCCATTTTTCTTTTATTGACTACATGTTATGGTTGTGGTTTTTTGTTGATAAAATGTTATGGTTGTGATTGTTTCTTTAAATTACAGCACATACATTTACGTGGCCACCATCTTTGCAAGGGTTGTGACTTGTTACTAAAGTTTTAGGAGTCTTTTTGTACATAAAATTATATCAATTATTCCTTTTAAACTCTTCGGTCCATTATGTTTTACTGTGCCAAGAAAGTTCAAGGGTTTAACATAATGTAGTATATGGTGAGCATATTTGTCTCCAAGTTTAATAATTGAGATTTCTGTATACATTTTCAATGTAGAGCTGGAACCCTAATATTGGAAATGAATCAGAAGAGAATTACTGATATTTTATGAATATATTTTTATTTTCATTTCCACTATGTATGTCAGAGTTAGTCTTTTGTATAACAATTTTGAGTGTGTAATTTGTCATGCAATGTAGTATGAGTGCATGGATTTTAAAATGGAATGAAGTTGGTTATCATTTTTTATGTAATTTTTGAATAATTATACTGCCATACAGTATTGTCATCTGAAAACATTAGTTTGATTTCAGAGATTTTAATTATTAGTTTATTAGAAATCACACTATATAAATATAAAAACTGCATTAGAGAGCAGAGACAAGATATATCACTAGGTATGCTAGTGGATTTTTCAATGATATTTTTTAATTTTTTTTATCAACTGTCAACAGATAACAGTTCTCATGCTCGCCCTGGCTCATCTTCAGGACTAACGAAAGATAGAAATGAGACCTCCATTGTTGGTATGTCTGCATACCATGCCTTCTATATTAATGTGTTGATTCAATTGTTTTGTGCTGCCCATTTCTTCTGATGGGATTTTGTGTTCATTCTTCTGTAATTAATGATCATCTTGTGTTGCTGATATTACAGATGATGTTCCTGTGAATGCAAACGCGAAGGGTGGGGTGGTAGATTCCTGGAGAAGAGATTATCAGGCCCACAGTGAGGATGATGTGAGGCCTGGCATAGAGAAATGGCAAGGAAATACCCAGGCTTATCCTAATACTGGTGTTCCTCCTCAGCACTACGATGCCTGGCATGGTCCATCAGTAAATAATCCTCAAGGTGGTGTTTGGTTTAGGGGTCCTCCTGGTGGCCCCCCATTTGGGAATCCTGTTACTCCTGGTGGCTTTCCAATTGAACCATTTCCATATTATCGTCCACATATTCCTCCTGCTGGTCTTGTCAACCCACCACCAGTAACCCCTCCTGGGACTGGACCAAGAGGGCATCCGAAGAATGGAGATGTCTATAGGCCTCATATACCTGATGCATATATTCGTCCAGGCATTCCTATCAGACCTGGTTTTTATCCTGGTCCAATGCCCTACGATGGATATTACAGTCCTCCAATGGGCTACTGCAATACAAATGAACGGGATGTACCCTTCATGGGAATGCCAGCTGGACCCCCTGTTTATAATAGGTACTCAAATCAAAATCCTCCTGAACCTGTCAATTTGCAAGGTAGATCTGGTAGCTATGCTAATGCTGGAAAGCCACTGGCCTCTGAGCAAGTGGAGTCCAGCCATCCTCCTGATACTACTGGACCATACAGAGTTCTTCTTAAGCAACATGAGTCGGATGGAAGAAATGAACGACCAAATTGGGAGGATTCAGAGACAACCAATGCATCATATGTTGATAGGAGGGACCAGCCAAGAATGACAGCCTGGGAGAATGAACAGCGATCAAATTACAGAAAGGAGGAGATGGATTTGAGGACAAGTGGTCATGGTGAAGAAGCTTCTTCTCAGGCTTCGGAAAATCAAGTATCTGGTTCTTCTGTCATTCTCAAGGCCAAATATCCTGACAGTTCTAGAAACATTAAGAAATCTGGTGATATTCTGGCTAGGAAATTGGATGGTGGTGGTGGTGGTGCCTCTGATATGCTAGAAATTCCCCAAGATCATCTGCTCCAAAAGATGCTAGTTTGATTCAGAAGATAGAGGGTTTAAATGCAAAAGCCAGGGATAATTCATCTGCTAAAAATAGAGAGGAGCAAAGAAATAAATTTCATGCCAGTAGTGCTTCGGTAAACCATGTGGAAAATGAAGTTGGTCCTGGTGCTGCATTTCCTGCTAGAACTCATGCCACTGAAGTCATAAATCCACCCCATCATGAAGTAGGTGCTTTTGGTGGAGAAAAGAATTTTGAATCCTTATCTATCAGTGGAACTGCCTCATCCAGGTTTGGCCATAATTTCTTGGTATCATCTGATTTTGGTTAATTTTCTTGGTGAGAGTATTGAAATGCGTATTCACAGGCAAACTGCTCATGGCATTCAAGGTAGAGGTGACCCTTGTAACAAGGGAAAAGTAAGCAATCAAGATGATGGTTGGCGAAAGAAACCTGTGGTTGCAGATGCTTTAGCTTCATCAGGTGCACAGTTAGAAGCAACTAATGTTCTTATTGGTGACCATCAGATCTCTGTTGAGACATACGATAGGTCTGGGTCCTATAATTCAGCAAGGTGTGATGGAGAATCTCTTCAAACCAGGTCCGATCCAGCTGATGGCCATGATCAGGTAATGCATACTTGATACACCATTTCTATGTCCACTATCTGCTAACCTCGGTACATTTAATACTTATGCCACACACTCTTAAACTCATCAGCGTGCCAAAATGAAAGAGTTAGCCAAGCAACGGACTAAGCAGCTGCAGGAGGAAGAGGAGGAGCGCACAAGAAAGCAAAAGGCTAAAGCTCTTGCAAAGTTGGATGAGTTGAATAGACGTTCTCAAGCAATGGAAGGGCCAATAGCTCAGAAAGTTTTTGCTACAAGTTCTGCCTTCCCGAATAAGCAACAGGAATTACAACCATCTGAATCAGCAATTGTAGCAGGCAAATCTGGAGTTGTCAATTCAGCTTTAAATTGTGATGCAAATACTGTCAGTCTGGTTAATGATGCTAGCATAAAGAAAGTGGAAAATTTACCCATCTTGTCCAGTGAGCCGCCTTCAGAGATGCAGAAGAATTCTGGCAAAGAACCTCTTCTGATTCATGATCAATCAGTGAACTTGCCACAAGATGTGAATACTCTTGATGCCATGAATGCTTCACAGGTTCGCAATAATATTGCCTCAAAGCAGAGGCGAATAAGCTATAAACAAAAGCAGAATCTTCCCTTTGAGAAAACAGTGAGTGAAAAGGTTTCTTCTACCACTTCAACTTCCCCAAAGGTTGAGAATGACCTGGTGGTTGATGTTTCTGTACCTTCTGGCAATGTTACAAATGAAGTTGGTTCAGCGGGTGTCTCTGCCGTGGTTGAGTCTTCTGTAAACCAGAAAAAGAAGAATAACCGGAATGGCAAAAATAAACAAAAAGTTGAAGAGAGTTCTGCACCACCGTTGGCACCAAAAGAAGCTAATATTTTGAAAGGTTCTGTTGAAAGTGATAAGCCCAAGGTTTCTGACTCTGAGTTAGACCATGGCCTACTTCAGTCATCGTCCTTGCCTAAAGATTCAACTCAGTTTTCAGAGCAACACAGACATTTAGGAAGTGAGGAATCCCATGTGAGAATGAATAATCAGTGGAAATCACAGCATTCTCGTAGGCCATCAAGAAATATGCAGGCAAATAGACCAGCAGAGAAATCCCATGGGATTGATGCTGTGAAGTGGGCTCCTGTGAAACCACTGAAGAAAACTGAGGTCTTGGATGAATCAGATGAGAGAAATAAAATGGAGACAGCTAATCCTGTAAAGAGTGATCAGCAGGTGCACAATTTAAAAAATAAGAGGGCAGAAATGGAAAGATATATTCCAAAACCTGTTGCAAAAGAAATGGCTCAGCAAGGAAGCATACAACAACCGGTGGCTTCATCAGTCAGTCATGCTCCTGCAGATGGGAGCATTGGAGGAGTTGATTCAGTTTCTCTGGCCCCCCAGATTACTCAGGTTACTAAATCAACTGTTGGAAAATTGAGTTCTGGAATGGAGTCTAAAAATAGAGATGGCAGGCATACTAAGCCGGGTAAAGCAAAGGGATCATGGCAACAGCGAAACCAATTGGAATCAACTAATGTGCATGATGTGCAGGATGGACTGAACAGTGATTCAAAGTCTGATGCAAATATTCAGAGACCAACAGAGCATCATGAAGATCAGAAGTCTGAAGTAAACTTGGTGAAAGGGCAAACAAAACAGTGTAATGACCCTAGTGATTTTGAGGGTTCAAACAATCCCGTCAATCATGAGTCAGCTGCTCAGGTTTCCGTTCCTGTCATTAAAGATCATGGAGCAACAAGCAGAGGTAGGCGGGGTCCTTTCAGAGGACATAGAGGTGTTGGGGGGAACCATGATGTTGATCAAAAGAAACATGCTGGGGAGTTGGAAAGAAATGAAACACATGCCTCATCCTCTGAACACAGTCAACCAGATATTGGATCTGCTGCTTTTAAAGATAATCGAAGTGTTGGAGAACGTATAACATCTCACTGGCAACCCAAATCTCAGGGTTCAAATAATCAGAGAGGAAACAAACCAAGTGATCAAAATGTTGGTTCGGTGGTGGTTGGAGTGAATAAGAAGGATCTCACTCGTGGTGTTGAATCAATTCCAGCGGGCGAAGACAGACCTCACAACAATCATTCAGTCTCTGAAAAGAACAAGGCAAGGGAAGCTCCACATTTTGGTAATCAAGAATCTAGAAGAGAGAGGAAGAATGCACCAGCAAAGAGGCGTCCCAACTCCCAAACCAGGGCAATGTTAGTTTGGTTGAGCAGGCTCCAACATCTGTAGATCATAGGCATGAGCACCGCCCATCATCTGGGTTTGGCAAAAATGGAAACCAAAATCGGTTTGGAAGAGGTCATGAATCTCGAGGAGATTGGAAATCATCTGCGCAAGATAACAGACACTATAACCAATCGTCAAACTGGGAAAGGCAGGGCACAAACCCGCATTATGAGTACCACCCTGTTGGACCATATGATGATGGCAAATCAGAAAACTTTGAACGACCGAAAGACAGTAATCATGCTGGGGAAGATTTAGGGATAGAGGTCAAACTCATGCACGGAGAGGTGGGGGAAACTTTTATGGACGCCAGGGTGGTCTTGATTAGATGCCTTGTTAATCAGCAGTGGGGGGAGGCCTTCTTAAGGTTGTGGTCTTTTGTGTGGTTCCATCAAAAGCCAGACATCCATTTCCTTTGCTGCTTTATTCAGCCATGTTTCCAGGTATATATAGCCTAGGTACGAGATACCTTTGAATTTTGAAATGTAAATGTAGTTACATCAATTATCTTCTGATGGGTCGATATGTGTTCAGCAGGGTTAGAAGCGATGAAGATGGCACCCTTTTTTTGTGGGGCAGGGGGAGAATAGGTTTGATGGTTAGTGCGGTAGTGCACTGTGGTGGATTGTTATTTTTCTAATGTAATTGAAAATAGTAATTTGATGGCATTTTGTTTTTTAACTTGTTATGTTTAACGAGCCTCTTTTCATAGGGATAACAAAGACACGAAAGCTAGAATATATGTTTGTGTTCCATCTGCTTGTCATATTTTTTTGGCAGAAAAATGTGTGAAATGTGCTCGAGCCTGCGCAGTGATTCAGAAGACAAGAAAATGATTATTTCAATGAAGCCAATGAATACTCAGTGATTCATAAAAGAAACAAGGAAGTGATAACGTTCGAAATGCTTTTCTTTCATGGTATCCGACTATCCGTTTCGAGTAGTTCTGCGGGGTCTGAAATATCTGTCATTTGGTATGAGATAGTGGCAATGAATTAGTTTTTAATGTACCTAAGTTCTATACCCGAAATTGGATGTGATAATCGAAGGCTATAGGTATTATTTAGTTATCTATGTCTAAAAATGAAATATGTGTTTCATTAGTTCAACTTATTAAGATCCATAAGTAATGAGTAAATCATAATTGTTGGATGCAAAATGGGAACTGGCAGCTGATGGATATCAAAGATCTTAATATTTTGATAAAGTTATAGTGATTCTAATGAAGTTTGGTCAAATTTACCTCATTATTTTCTATTTGTTAGAGAAATACTGACCATGTATCATGTAATGCACAATGAAAAAGAAAATAATGTAATGATTTTATAAATTTAGAAAATATTGATATTAATGATTTTAAAAATTTAAAAGGACTTTTGAGTCAGTGTCATTATAATCAAACAAGAAATCGATGAATCGATCATTGGACCTTTGCATATGAACCGATTAAACTTGAGAGTGAATCGGCCTATCAAGCCCGTGTCATCAACTCGCTTTGATCGCACTTTGACCACATATCAAAGCATGAGGCAAGATTCAAACACACCACCAGGTGTCAGGGGCGCATTGCAAACCACCAAGCCACCATTGTCCTTTGTTATATGTATGACAAAAATTCTATATATCATATATTTAGTCTAATAATTATATATATATATATATATATATATATATATATATATGATTTAATTAAATCTGTAATCCTTTAACCTCATCCAATGCCTTGGCTAAATTGATGTCCGAATCGAGTTTGATAACTATGCTTTGAGCTAAATTTACAATGAAACTTTCAATGTCTGAGTGATTAATATGTCTCCAAAATTCTATTTGAGAGATCATGATTACTTTGTCCCCAAAATATTATTTGATGTGTTGTGAAATAATAACAATAGAGAGAGGAAGAGTATAGTAGAAGGTAGAAGGTAGAAGGTAGAAGATAGAAATGTTGGAATATGGAATTTTAAAAGTGTGTAGAACATGGAGCACTTAAAGAGCTATTTATAGTCAAGGGTGAGTTACAATAATAATTATAGGCATCCATATTTAAAATATTTTATAACATTATCCGTTGGATGTCCATTAAAGAACGTTTCATTAAAACCCTTATCAAGAAAAAATCTTGTAGGATAAAAACCTTGATTTAGAAAAAAGAGAGGATGTCTCCCGTCTTAGTAGTATCCTTAAAGCTCTCTCAAGCGACATATCCCAATCTTGTGTACTAGTTTCCCAAAAGAAGTGCGAAGTGACTTCATGAATAAATCTACTAAATTATCATTTGAACAAATCTGCGGATATCAATTGCTCCTTGCTTTTGAAGATCATGCATGAAGAAGAGTTTTCGATAAATATGTTTTGTTCTATCTCCTTTTATATACCCTCCTTTTAATTGATATATACATGCCGCACTATCCTCGTATAAAGTTGTTGGAGTTTCTTCCTTATAAGATAATCAATTTGACATTTGAACATGTTGATCTACAGCCTTAGCCAAAATATTCATAACTTGATTCTTGTATTGCAATTATTTCTACATGATTTGAAGAAGTAGCAGCTAGCGTCTATTTTTTATCTCCATGACATAGCGTATCACCATATGTGAATAAATAACCCTGTTTGAGATCAACTTTTATGTGGATCTGATAAATATCCTGCATTTGTATTGCCAACCAATTGTGAATTTGATTCATCAGGAAATAACCGCTTGTCAATTGTTTTTCAAAGGTACCAAAAGATATGTTTAATTTGATTCCAATGCCTTCAAGTTAGAAGGGAACTATATCTTGCTAACACACTTACAAAATGATATAACATGTCATATATTATTAGCAAGATACATAAGTGGTTCGATGGCACTAAGATATGATATTTCGGACTAAGAACTTCTTCATTACTCTCCGAGGACGAAATGGATCATTTTTCACATCCAGATCTTACAACCATTGGGGTATTTAATGTATGTGATTTGTCCATATGAAATATCTTAAGGATTTTCTCTATGTAAGTTGACTAATGAATAAAAGTTTCATTTCTTAAATGTTCGATTTATGCCGAGACAAAATTTTGTCTTTCCAAGATTTTTCATCTCGAGCTCTTGTTTTAGATCTTTTATGATTATGGGAACTTCTTAAGGAGTTCCAACGATTTTTAAATCATCAACATACATAGCAATTATAATGAATCCAAATAATTTTTTTTATATATAAACACATGGGCTAATAGCATTATTCTTAAACCCCTTCTTAATCAAATAATCACTGAGGTAGTTACATCACATCATCCATATTGCTTTAGACCATAGTTATCAGACTTGATCCTATTCAACTCGATCAAGGTACCGGGTAATTGGGTCATCCATTGTTGAACCAAATTTTATTAAATCAATATATAAAATGCCACTATATATATATATATATATAATATGGGATATATTATATCAAAGGCAACACTAGCTCAGTGGTGGAAGCGCTCTTTTCCATCTATGTTGTGCTAGTTCGATACCCAATTGGATTTTTGGGTATTTATTCCACATTTCATAGCATGGGGCAGGACATTTCACAGGAGGATGCGCGTCACATAGAAGCATGCACGCGCATTCCACATTTCAAAGCGGGCGCGTCACAGAAGAGCATGCACGCACGGTTGTGGTGGCCAGGCCGTGGGAGGTGCGATTCGATGATGGCCCGATCAGCCATGCAGGTTGAGAGGGTCAACCTGCTAACCGATCCAATAAGAGAACCGAATTGGACTAGTGACCGGTTCACCGTTTGGTTCAACCCTTGGTCGATTTTAATTACTATGCTTTAGACTATATATAGATATTTGCAACTTGATGGAATACATTCCTTGGGGACATTCATTAGGTGATGTTGGCATCTTTAATCATTTAGGGACTTTCATGTAAATTTCATTATCTAATGAATCATATAGATAGGTTGTGACAACATCCATTAGATGTATATTTAGCTTATTATATGAGATAAGCTAATCAAATATCGAAACGTTATTACATCCACTACTGGGAATACGTTTTATCATAATATATACCAAGTCTTTGTGAGAAGCCTTATGCTACAAGTCGAGCAGGATGGCATACAATTTTATTTTTCTCATTTCTTTTTCTCACAAATACCCATTTGTATCTCATAGGTTTCACATCTTCTGGTGCTACTATGGGTCCAAAGACTTTACATTTTGCAAGTGAGTCTAATTCAGCATGCATGCCTTCTTTCCATTTTGGCCAATCATCCTTATGTCGACATTCTTTGACGTTTCTTGGTTCAATATCGCATTTTCATGCATAATATGTAGCACTACATTATATACAAATATGTTGTCAACAACAATTTCTCTAACTCCATCTTTTTCCTATAGAGATATAATTTATTGAGATCTCGTCATTTTTAATATTTTGACTATTTTCAGGTACATGGATGTCTTCGTCTTTTTAACTATGTTAGAATTCTGGACAACTACAGGTGTCCTTACTATGTCTCTATCATCTTCTATAAAAAGAGAATCATTTGCCTCCATAAAATCATTTACCCCCCTCTTTTTTTTTCTGAGGACTTTTATCTTTAGAATTGGCTGGTCTACCACGCCTCTGTTGTGATTGTTTCATTAATCAATTTTCCAGGTAGGGACTTCAATTGGGATTTGGGCATTTTCAGCTGATATATAGGATTTAGTAATCTTTTTTGTATTAGAAAATGCATTTTGCAATTCATTTACTATTTTTTGCAAATGTATAATTTTTTGAACTTCCAGTTCACATTGCTTGATCGAGGATCTAAATGAATTAAAGATTATGCATTCCAATTTAGTTCTTTTTCAGCTGTTTCTTTCTCCTCCTAATGTTGAAAACATTATTTCATCAAAATGACAGTCATCAAATCAATTTTTAAATATATCTCCTGTTTGTATTTCAAGATATTTTACTATAAAAGGAGAGTCATATCCAACATATATCCCCACTTTTGTTTGGAGTCCCATTTTGGTGTGATAAGATGAGTCAATTGGAACATATATTGCACATCCAAAAATTCTTAAATGAGGTTGTTTGACTGTTGGCCAAAAGCTAATTGTAGAGGAGAAAATTTTTGGTAACTAGTTGGCATCAAACAAAAAGTGCTGGAGCATGTAAAACTATATGCCCCAAGAAATTGGGAGATTTGCTCTCATAAGTAATGATCTAGTAATCGTTTGTGCATTTTATAAATGATTCAGCTAGCCCATTATTCTGGGTATGAACATGAGCAATTGGATATTCAACATTTATACCACTAGCCACACAATAAGCATTAAATTCTTGATAAGTAAATTCACCAGCATTATCATGGCGAATTGTTTTAATTAGATTTCCTGGCAATTGTGCTCTTAATTGAATATTTGCACAAGTAGTCTCGCAAACGCCAGGTTGCGAGATGATATAAGTAAACATGTGACCATCTCGTGGATACGTCAATTAGGACCATGAAATATCTAATAGTTCCACAAGATGGATAAATTTGTCCATATATATCACCCTAAATTCTTTCTAAAAGCTTAGGAGATTCAAATCCAATCTTTGCTGGTAAGAGATGTGTAATTAATTTTCTTTAAGAACATATTGCACAAGAAACTCATTAGATTGAAGAATTTTCTAGTTCTTCAATGAATGCCTTGTGAGTTTTCAATAATCCTTTCATATTATTATTGCTCTAAGATGGTCCAACCGGTCATGCCAAATAGTAAAATCATTTGGGTTAGTAAACTTCTAGTTTACGATACCATATGATTCAATTGCACTAATTCTAGTGTAATAAAGATTAAAAGAAAGCGATGATAATGTTTCTAGTATAACTTTTTGGGCCTGATCATAAGTTGTAATATAGAGGTACTCATTATTTCCATCATTTATTGTCTCAATATGATATCCATTTCTATGAATATCTTTGAAACTTAGTAAGTTTATTTGTGACTTGGTAGAAAATAATGTATTATTTATGATGAACTTTATTTCTCCAGAAACAAAATAATAGATTTTCTGGAACCTTCAATCATATTAGTACTCCCAATAATGATACCATTACATTACCAAATGAGTGAAATAAATCTTACTTTTAAGAATAGTGTGTGTGGTTACACTATCCGTAAGACAAAAATCTTTACTATTTATCCTATCCTAACCATTCTCTTCAAAAAGAGAAAACAATTAAAAAAAATTATACATGATAATTATAATCAATAGTAATAAATATTCAATATACTAATGCATTCATGGGGCCATGTAATCTAATTCCCGTTTGTTCTTTTGGAAGCCATTTTATAAAAAACAATAAAAATTGAAGTGATTCCAGCATTAATGTATGAGATAAAAACACGGAAAAGGTCATTCACTTCGGTTTTAATAATTTCCAATAAAAATTATTTTAAATGAATGTGATTTGTAATAATTATAGAAAGGGTTTTGCTATTTTCAAAGTAGAAGTTTTTTTATTGGAAAAAATAAAGTTTTTAAGTTATCAACATATTGAGAGCATTAACAGTTTTTACTATTAGAAACCTTAGCCAGTAGCAAAACACTTATAGAAAATATGCTCATGAATTGATTACCCATTATGTTTCAGGACCATTATTCAACAAACATAATTAAAGCGTTAATATTTATAATCTTATGAATGTTTTGTGAAAAAGCTAACAAACACGAATTGATGGTCATTGGCCAGAGCTTGCGATCAAGTGCAGATTGCTGAACTCAACACATAGAAACATACCCAAATTGTTGGAGTAACGTGAGTAGTCTATAAATAAAATTTAATACTCTAATTATTATTATGCAGTTGAAAAGCCTAGAATTTAAAATGAAACTAAATATTAATTAAGTATAACACATTAACACATGAACTCAATGTGATTTGTGAATCAACGTAACTAAAAGCACGTTGACCATAAAATTATGCAAAAGATTTGGAATGATGTTATTTCAAATAAACAACGTAATTATTGCAAATGATTTGTAAAAACATTTCTTATGTAATTAAAGCGTATTAACTATAAAAACACCATTTACAGAAATGAATAAAAATCAATACCTGATTGAATTTTAAAAGGAATTAAAGAGGAATCAAAGCATAACCGTAACGTTGAAATATATCAAAACATTACCAGTAAAACTAGCATGATATTAGAAATAACAATTTTTTATACGGATGAAAGAAGAAAGGAACAAAAATACAAGGCAATGTAAAAAAAAAAAAAAAAGTAGCATTACTACATTTATTTAATACTGGGATTAAAAAAAAACAATTGAATAACTAGACATTCTGGTCATTGATCAGATTACCAATATTTCTCCAGGATCCTAAAAAAATTGGACACATCAAGGTAGTTGGAATTCATCATGACATTTTTGTCTAAATTATTTTTAGAAACAAAATTAGCCTATGTCTTTTCTTTTTTTTCTTTAATTGATGTTTGATAAAGGTCAACCAAGTGTTTTGGTGTATAACAAGTAAGTAACGAATGACCTTTTCCACCACAACAATAATATTTATTCTCCCAACTCTTACTCAATCTATTCTTCTTCTCATCATTGTTTTCCCACTTCCAGTATGACTTGCATTGTTCATAGATGAAGAGTAAAGAACACCATGAAAGTGACTTTTTTTTTTTCCTTGGTTGTGTTTGTGATTGGAACCACGACCTTCACGACTTTTGGAGTTATAATTTATCACATTCACTCTAGGAAATGGAGCGGAGCCAACCGGATGAGTTTCATAATTTTTCATGAGCATTTCATTGTTTTGTTCAACCAGGAGAAGGCATGAAATCAATTCAGAATGTTTTGTAAAGCCCTTTTCTCAATATTGCTGCTATAAGAGCACATGCGAGGCATGAAAGGTCGATAATATTTTTTTCTAATATATCATTATTAGTAATATTTTCCTCACATGATTTCAATCGTGGGTAATCTAAACATTGTGGAGTTATACTCGCTTATAGACTTCTTATAATCACAAATATAACCAATCATATCAAGCTTTTGGAAGTATCATCTTTTTTTGTGATTATACTTTTCCTTTAAACTCCTCCAAACATATGCAAGATCTTTTAGAGTAAAATATTCATTTTTTAATCCTTTGTGGAGGTGATGACGAAGGAAAATCATAACCTTTACTCGATCCTTTAGAGATTTAGTATTTCCTTGTTTGATGGTGTCTCCAAGACCTATTGAATTAAGATGAGTTTCAGTATTTAGGATCATGATAGGTAATTTTTTTCCCAAAATATTGGGTGTATCGAATTCTAGGTTGGAAAGATTTGACATGACTCTTATCTCAAACGTGCTATGAAATAATAACAAGAGAGACAAAGAGTATAGTAGAAGGTAGAAGATAAAAATGCTAGCATATGAAACTTTAAAAGTGGGTAGAAGGAACACCCAAAGAGCTATTTATAATCAATAATGAGTTACAATAATAATTATATACATCCTATGAAGTATGGACACACCGTTTAGGTATCGTGTTTACGTGTTGACACGTGTCTATGTCGAATCTTGTATAGCACACCAATGATACATTTTTTCATATATTTGATTTAAAATTTACTTTTTTCTTACTCTAACATAAAAAAATATAATATAAACAATGTTATAAAAGGGAAATAACACATAACTTTTAGAATTTCTAAGAAAATAAAGCATATGTGAAGCTCATATAAATGATATTTTGAATAATATTTTTTTTTAAGTTTTGGTTATATATATGCCTATCGACCTTATAATTTTTCAAATTTATATGCCCTCATATATGTATCATGTCCCATGTCCATGCTTCATAGTATAAATCCATGTTTAAAATATTTTGCAACACAATACAGTGATGGACCCCCAAAATGGTGTTTTACTTGGGAAATTATGTAGAGTGCCAATGGCATTCATTACGAAGGCTTGATATTTTCTTGTAGAATATTATTATTTTAACATCCAAAAAATAATTACCTTTGACGTAATGAATGAGTGAAGAAATTGATATCACTATCACATTCAATAATGATAAACAGTGTCCGAAGCTACTGGAACAATATTTTTGTTTTCTAGTGTACGACCCTACAAGTATATTATTATATATTTCTTTCGTTTTTTGTTTTCTTTTCTGAATTTAAAATAAACTTGCATCTTATCTTATCATATCAATGTATAAAACCTTGAAATTCAAGATTACGATAAAACATCGCTTCCCCGATTATTATCCATCGTCTTGCTCGTCCATTGTGTTAGGGTTTGCAGGCTTGCTCCAATTTCTTCCCCTCGTTCCTCTCCACTTCACGCTCGCCGCCGTAATACCAATCAGCTCCCACCTCCACATAATAAATGTGTTAATTTCGGTCCATAAGTTCTCTGTATCCAAACTCACCACACACTATCGCGATTCGTCAAACGCTTTCGCTTTCGGTAGCTCGTGAAAACCGAAAGCACTCTCCTGTTGGATACGGACCATACGGTACGGTATTGTTGTTCCTTTTGGCTCTGAACGACACCGTTTTCAATCTTTTCATTTTTTGACCATTATATAGAGAGCGAGGAGCACGAGGGGTCTTTGTGCTCTTTGTCCTCTGAATTTCCTTTTTCCTTTTGTGTGTGTGTGTGTGTGAATTATGTGAAACTCAGCTTGGCATTGCTGTGTGTTTATTTTATTTTTTGTTGAGACTTGAAGTTTTATGAGTTATAACACCGCCCTTCAACCGTGTTCCTTTTTTAATTTGAAAATGATTATACTTCTCAGATTGCAGAAGCACCTGAATTGGGGTGACATTTTAATTTTTTTTTTATTTTGGTTTAAATTCAGCTTTAATTTTTTGGCAATGAGTATGTTGGATGTTGATATGCTACTCCCAAAGGCCAAAGTTGAGGTGTTAATGTGTTAAAATGTACAAATTTTGTTGAAGATGGCATCTTTGTTCTCTTTGTAGTTTTGTCTTTGTTTGGCTTTTATCTTTATCTATCTGTTTTAACTCTTGGTTGGTGCATTGTCGAATAGGTCCCATCGAGTGGATAATTTGGTGTTTTAAGGACGTAAAATGGCTTTAGTTGCCCATCAACCACAGGTACTTAGATTGAAAATTTTCCTCTTATTGGATTGTATTTTTAATAAAAAATTATCTTCTAACTAGCTCCGAGTATGAAGCTTGCTATGGATTAAATTGGGCCTAATAGTGATGTCAATGTCAAATGAAGTGGTTTTTGGGGAAAAGTGTATTCTCTGTTATTGATGAAAGGTTTACAAAGGCTGATTAAATAGGCCAGGTACACGCCTATACAATTAATTCTATTCCTAAATTAAAGGAGAAAATTATCTCCTCTTAAAACAGAAATAAATTACAGATATGATTTACCTAATAAAGGAAAGAAATCAAACTGTACAAATCCTAATAAATACAAACAGATTCCTTAGTCTCAAGAAATCAGCCTTTAGGCACTGATTATCAACACTCCCCTTCAATCTGGGTGGTAGATGTCTATCATGCCCAAATTGGATCTTTGACTCTCATAGCTTGGCTTTGAGAGAGCCTTAGTCAGAATGTTTGCTGTTTGTTGAGATGAAGGTGTGTACAGAAGACATGTATCCCCACTGTCAAGCTTCTCTTTTATGAAGTGGCGGTCAATTTCCACTTGCTTGGTCCTGTCATGATGAACAGGGTTCTTGGCAATACTAATGGCTGCTTTATTGTCACATAGAACTTTCATAGTGTAGTTTGAGGGTATTTTAAGCTCCTTAAGCATCCTTTGGAGCCAAATCCCTTCACAAATGCCATGGGACAGTGCCCTAAACTCAGCTTCAGCACTACTCCTAGCAACCATAGGTTGTCTTTTGCTTCTCCATGTGACAAGGTTTCCCCACAAATATGAGCAGTATCCAGTTGTGGATTTTCGGTCCTCCATAGATCCTGCCCAATCTGCATTTGTGTACACTTCTGTATCTCTACTAGAGTTCTTTGTAAAGTGTAGACCTTTGGCTGGGGTCCCCTTTAAGTATCTAAGGATTCGGTTGATTGCCTTCATGTGGTTTTCTGTGGGATTAGTGATAAAATGACTTGCCATACTTACTGCCAATCCAATGTTAGGTTTGGTATGGGATAAATAGATTAATTTTTCCACAAGTCTTTGATATCTATCCTTATCCGTGGGAGGACTTCCCCCTTTTGTCCCATTCCTTGTTGATGGTTCTATTGGGGTGCTAGCTGGCTTGCTTCCCAACATACCTGTCTCCTTTAGGAGGTCAAGAGTATACTTCCTTTGGGATATAGAAATCCCATTTCTTGAGCGGGCTACTTCCATCCCTAGTAAATACTTGAGCTTTCATAGGTCCTTGACTTCAAATTCCTCAGATAGACGCTCCTTGAGGCGTTTATCTCTTCACAACCATCCCCTATGAGAACAATATCGTCAACACAGACTATAAATAGTGCCATTTTACCTTCTGACGAGTGCTTGACTAACAAGGTGTGGTCAGTTTGACATTGTATGTATCCATGTCCTCTAGCAACTTGTGGTAGTCTCTCAAACCATGCTTTGGGGGGGGGGTTGTTTGAGACCATATAGGGACTTGTGGAGTCTACAAACTTTCCAGAAGTCATTGGAGTTTCAAGTCCTGAAGGAATATTCATGTAGACTTCTTCCACAAGTTCTCCATTGAGGAAAGCATTCTTGATATCCAGCTGGTGCAAAGGCCAATCAAGGTTCGTAGCAAGTGATAGGATAACACGAACAGAGTTCATCTTGGCTATCGGGACAAAGGTCTCTTCATAGTCGATGCCATATGATTGTGTGAAACCCTTGGATACAAGGCGTGCCTTGTATCTGTTAACACTCCCATCTGCATTGTGTTTGATGGAAAAAATCCATTTGCACCCCACGGTCTTCTTTCCTTCAGGCAGGACCAAGAACTCCCATGTACCATTCTTTTCCAGTGCTTGAGCCTTTTCCCTCACTGCAGCAGCCCATTTGGGGTGTTGGGAGCTTCCTGTATGTCCCTAGGTAGGTACTTGAATGTTGTCCAGGGCTGTTACAAAGGCTTTATAGTCTTGGGCTAAATTATCTTAAGATACAAAATTTCCAATTGGGTGTTTAGTACAAGACCTCACACCTTTTCTAACAGCAATGGGTATATCAAGATCAGTAAATTCTTGACTAGGAAGGGCAGAATTTAAAGGAGTGGGAACTGTGTTACCATGGGGGTTTTCTCCAGGCTCTGGTGTTAGGGCATATTCTTGACTTTGCCTTGGGAGTTATGGAGGATTCTGGTTGTTGTCTTCTAGCCTTCTGCCTCCTCGAGTACACCACAAAAGGGTTGGCTGCTGATTGCTGTTCGGTTCTGCTGGTTGCTGGTTTGGTTCTGCTCTAGTTTCAGCAGTTTCAGGGGTTGTTTCAGTGGCAGTTTCAGGGGCTGCTATTTCTCCAGAATTTTCAAAATTGATAGTATTTTTTAACCTCCAAAGCTGAAATTTGTCATCCTTCTTTTTCTCCCTGAATTTCAGTGCTGGGGTAAAATGGTTGATTTTCAAAGAAAGTGACATCCATGGAGTGATAGAATTTTTTGGTGGAGGCAGAGTAGCTTTTGTATCCTTTTTGGTTTAGAGAGTATCCCAAGAAAATGCAGGGTATTGAGGTAGGATCAAGCTTGCTACAGTTAGGTTGATGGTTGTGGACAAAGGCTATGAACCCAAAGATTTTGATTGGAATTGATGTGAGGAGTCGAGTGTTGGGGTAAAAGCATTGAAGGGTGTTGTGTGGAGTTTGGTAGTGGAGAACTCTGGACGGCATCTGGTTGATCAAGTAGGTAGTTGTGAGTACTGCTTCTTCCCAATAATGAGATGGGACATTTGTGGCCATCACGAGAGACCTTGTTACTTCCAAAAGATGTCTTGCGCTCAGCCACTCCATTTTGTTGTGGAGTGTTGACGCAGGAACTTTGGTGTACAATGACATGTCGATGAAGGTAGGAATCAAGAACCGAGTTGTAGTATTCACGACCATTATCTGTTCTAAGCACTTGAATACTTGCTTGAAACTGGGTTTGAATTAGGCTAGGAAGTGTTCAAATATTCTTCCCACTTCTGATTTTTTCTTCATTAAGAATACCCAAGTTATCCGTGTATAGTCATCAATGAATGTGATGAACCATCTAGAGCTTGTGATATTTGGGAACTCTAGAGGGTCCCCACACATCACTATGGATTAAGGAAAACAGACAAGATGGTTTGTAAGGTTGTAGTGGGTAAGTGTTTTGAGTATGTTTGGACATTTGACACACTTCACAGTTAAAGAACTTTGAATTTTTATTGAATAAAGATGGGAACAGTTTTTCCAAATACATAAGTTTGGGTGACCAAGGCAGTAATGCCATAACATAATGGGGTCAGGTGAAGGTGAAGCTGTTACACAGGCAGGTCTTGACTTCTCTGATGGTGTACTCTTGGAGTCATTAGCTGAAAGAAGATATAGTCCTCCATACTCTTTGGCATTGAAAATCCTTTTCCCCGAGTCCAAAGCCTAAAATTCACAAAAGTACGGGTAGAATTTAGCAACACAATTTAGGTCTTTGGTTAATTTGTGTATGGACAGCAAGTTGCAGTCAAGTTTAGGGACATAGAGGGTATCCTTAAGGATAATATCCTTAGAGATATTTACTGAACCTTTCAGCTATTTGGATTGTGGAGTTATCGTGGCAGGGGAATATTTTCTAAGAGTGGTTATATCGCCTGTCATATGATCAGAAGCTCCTAAGTCCACAATCCAAGATGTGGCCTTCTTTTTGTGAGCGGCTAGAGCAGTTAAGCAATTACCTTTTTGTGTTTGGGATGCATTACCAGTACTTGTGCCCTCATCTCTTAAGGTTTGTTGGAGCAACCTTTGCAGTACCTCCATCTGCTCTTTGCTGAATGGGCTTTCCCTAGGTGCAGCACTGGCTATGGCTGATTGCAGTGAGTTGAAGGTGGTTGTGTTGCCTCGAGCAGGTTGGGCCTTTGAAGGTTTTTGCATTTACTGGTTTTCCAACTAGGAACCAGCATGCATCCTTCATGTGTCCAGGCTTCTTGCAGTGTTCACAGTAAGGGCGATTCTTCTTCTGTTGGGAGTTTTGGTGTGGTCCTTTTGCAGCTAGTGCAGAGCATTCAGTGGCCTGTGTTGTGCTTGGGCCTCCTAACATGATTTTTCTTCTACTGTCCTCTCTTCTTACCTTAGAGAAAATTGCCCAAACCTGTGGAAGGGGGTTGGTACCGAGAATTCTTCCACGCGCCTCATCAAGGTCTGTGTTAAGGCCAAGAAGGAACGTGTAGATTTGATCTTTTTCTACGAGTGTCTTGTGCTGCTTGCTGTCTGCTGTATAGTGCCACTCAATCTCCTCAAGGGCATCTAGTTGCTGCCAATAGCGATTAAGGGTGTTGAAGCATTCAGTGACAATTGAGTTATCTTGTCTCAAGTCATGTAGGAGGCTCTTAATCTCAAATTTTGCAGAGGTGTTCAGGTGTTGTCCACATTGGAGTAGGTTGCTTCCGCCTCGCCCAAATCTCCTTTACTGTGCTATAATACATAAAATTTTCAGCAATCTCATTTGTCATGGTGTTCAGTAGCCACGACATGACCATGCCGTTTTCTGCTGTCCACTTCTTGAGTTCGACCTTGCCCTTTTCTGGTGCTTTTGCATCACCAGTGATGTATTCCTCCTTTCCCTTGCCTTGAAGGAATATTCGGACCGATCTGGCCCATAGGTTATAGTTTTGGCCATTGAGGTTGTGACCAGTTATTGGGGGTGGTGTTCCCTCAACCGTGTTGGTTATAGCTGCATTACCAGTCTCCGTTGAGTGCTCCCTTCTGGTCTTTCTCCAACAGTGGCCATGGTGAATGGAGGTAAACAGAGATGGCTCAGATCAGTGCTCTGCCCATAAGGAAAAGTTTATTCTCTGTTACTGATGAAAGGTTTACACAGGCCGATTAAATAGGCGAGGTACACACCTATACAATTAATTATATTCCTAAATTAAAGGAGGAAATTATCTCCTCTTAAAACATAAATAAATTACAGATATGATTTACCTAATAAAGGAAAGAAATCAAACTGTACAAATCCTAATAAATACAAACAGATTCCTTAATCTCAGGAAATCAGCCTTTAGGCACTGATTATCAACAGCTTTCTATTTTTGTTAAAGGATGCTGGAAATTGTTTCCATTTTAATTCCCAATTATATGGTTAAGATAAAAGCAATGAACAATTTAGTTTCAATGCACTTTGCATATTTAATAGTGTAGTAGACTAATAGTACTGCCTCAGTGTTGTTTTTTGGTGGGAAGGGTTAAGCTGTTACATCGAATTTAAGTAACTGGAGCATCAGAGTTGTCAACATTTATGAAATATCCTGAAGATTAAATTTTACATGAAAGCTGAGGCTATATAGATCTCTATGTCAGTCTTTCCTGAGCTTAAGTCTAATAAGCTTGTCATCTATTTTTGCTGGGTGTTGTGTATATGCAGTCTGAACTTTCATTGTTAAGATTTAAAATGCAATGATATATAAATGATTTAACTTAATAGATGATTTTTTTTCCCTTTTTTCCAGGGCTTCTATGTGACATTTTCCTCAAGGCGTTTGTCATGTAGCAAGAGGCTGAAGTTGAAGCAGTGTTTAACAAAATGTCACTTGATTGGAAGAGCTGATTGGCATGGCATATCAAAGCAGAACATTTGTTTAAGGTGGAAAGTTGTCCCTGGTGTGGAAAGTGAATATGGTCTGTTATGTCTGTGTTATTAAAGTTCTTTCAAACAAGTTAACACTATCGTGATAAGAGTTAGCAGAATCCAATTGAAATGTAACTCTAAGGAGCCTCTTTGAAACAAGATTAAAGATATTGCAACACTTAGTAATGAATTATGTGTGTGTACATATATATTATCCTCATATAGTTTTCTGCGTATAGAATTGGCGGTTCATATTATTCAGGGAAATTACTTTTTGGCGAGAGAAAACAAAATTGTGCATGTAAAGATTACTTGCACCAATGGTTTGATGGAGTGCTCACATCATGTGTCTTGTCCTTTTCATTATAATTCCAAATGATTGATATTAAATTCATTTTAATGCTTTAATATTTAAATTATTATTGTTAGATATATAACCATTCATGTGGCTCTACCCATAAGTTTAAGCTTTGGAGAGATCATTTCATGATATGGTATTAGAGTCTCCATGACCAAATGTTCTAGGGTTCAAACTCCCATTTTGATAAAATGGTTCACGCTTTAAACCCAAAAGAGGCATTCATGTGAAAGGACGTATTAGGTATAAAATTATTTATGTGTCTCTACCCGTAAGTTTAAGCTTTTGTGAGAGATGATTTAATGACAGTTACTTTTAATTAGATGCCTAGGAATTGTTTTCCATGCTGAAACTAGCATGAAAACACACATAATCTTTTTTTTTTTTTTCTTTCTGCTTTATGTAAAGGATTTCTTGTTTCCAGTGTAGGGCCTCCTTGCATTAGTGGATTCAAGGTTAAACCTTTGAGGATTGCAGGCTTCAAAGGCAGTGCCCAAAATGATGATTCTGTAACCAGAGCTAATGGATTGAAGGTCCCCAAGACTTCTGTTAGATTAGAAGAGAGTGGCGAAGTCAAATCAGAATCTCCAAATGGCCACAATGTTCCACTCTCTTATGCCTCTGAGACAAATGAGAGCCTGGCAACATCACCTGGTATTCATAAACTTTTCAAAAAATGGCTGACAATGTTGCGCACACAACCATCAACTCAAGAAGGGGAGGAGATTTTGGGAGAGCCCCCACCAAGGGATTTACCAGAAAATCTACAAGGGACGCAAAGGAATGAAAAGGTTGAGGCTTTGAAGGTGGCTTGGTCCTATTTTGTAGCCCTGGATGCAACAATAAAGATTCCTTTCTTAATATTGTAAGTATAACACCTTTTAAGTCACTTCATTGGTAGCTGTATGCCTCTCCTTACATCACTGAGTCAATACAGTATACATTTGTCTCTTTAGGTGACATCATCTTTTAATGTTATTGAGAAAATGCATACCTTATATTCTTTATAAATTTCTTTTGTTGAACAAGTTCTTGCACAGTTTGTTGAGTTCCTCTTCCACTTTGGGGTAATAGTTTTCTCAAGTTTATCAGGATCCCCTTATAATTTTGGGCGTCTATTTATCATGATCCTTTGCATCTATGTCCGGATCTTGTGGACATAAGGTCAACAGTAAACAAAAATAAAGTCTACTATGGATGTGCTTTTGAGAAAAAATGATCTTAAGATGATTTTTTTTTCAATGATCCTTTTCTATAAAAATAAAATCTATTTTATGTGTAGATGTAAAGTTTGAGAATAACTATTGTTTTTGTTCACAACGGTTTTTCATTTTTATGCCATAGATAAGGTCTTTTTGTAGCACAAAACTCAGCTTAAAAAAATGCACACTTTTTAAGGTCTTAACAAAATGAAAGCCCATCGACACACTAAAATATAAGCGAAGTCCTTTTTTTTGAAAAAAACATATTCTTTATGAAAGAGAGTACATCCCAGTGTGCACTAAGATTTCCTTCCTTGGGACACTACAGCGTGTGTGACTAGCTTTACCGTTCAGCTTTTCTTGCTTTTGAATCTATGCTTTGTAGTGTCTTCTAATTTTCATGTTGTAATATCTGCAGTGCTCCTTTCTTCTTGGCGGTTAATGTAAAATATGGTGCTGAGGTGTCAAAGGAGTTGACTCCTTTGTGGGTTATGGGGCCATTCATTTTGGCTCTCTATGTCATGATAGTGCGGAAGTTGTTTGCACTTTATGTCTTCACCTTCAAGCAGACTGTCAAAGTGATTAAGAATTTACCCTCTTACTGCATTTTGGCCTACACCTATGTTTTTCGCGGCAAGATCAAAGAAGATATCAATGCTTATATTTTGCAGCCTATATTGAGCATAAAAAATATTGATTATAAACAGATGACACGAAAAAAGTTACAAGCATTGGCAGAATGGATAATGGAGAAGTATCTTGATTTTGTTGAATCAATATGGCCCTATTATTGTAGGACAATCAGATTTTTGAAGAGGGCTAATCTTATTTAGTTTGGAAAGCAATTTTGAGGGTGGTCTTAGGGAGGGTTAAGAGAGAGAATTCCTTTTTCGATTTTTTTGGTTCAAAATGCAGGGTTGAGAGGGGAAGAGTCCCATTTTGTGCGGGCACTAGCGAGTTATGGTCAGGATGAAGTTCCTGATTTCTGTTGTTTTAAAAACCTTCTTTTCCTTCTTCTTAGGCTAGGCTGCAACTGTATCTCTCATAATTATGAGGTTGTATATTATATTGATTCTACTATGTAATTGGCCTCTCTCTTTCTCCAGTTGTTGATTGCTTACATGAGAGTTGTGTGTCACGTAACATCATTGGCAAAGGTAAAAGCAGAGCAATCTACCTGACTCCCCAAGTTAACTACTAGATTTGTGTTATTGGGGCCTCTTATACTCATCAGGCTGTGGAACCTGTTAAGCAGAATATGCTAAATAAAAGATGAGAAATGTTATTTGTAGATACATGGTTGGACATTGTGTCATTCATCCTTGTCTACTATTGGATGAGGTATGCATCTCATTTAACCTAGGTATCATATATCATTCAATAATAAATGAGATGTTGATATGATATTTCACAAATTGTGTCAGCAAATAACATTACTCGATAACAGAATATTGCCCTTAGAATGATTTGATTATCAAAAGGAAGATAGGAGCACATTTAATTACGATTGGTGGGTATACTTACACTAAAAAAAAACTGTATATTAGGCAGCCGGGTGTGGAAATCTATACTACAAATAATGTTGTATTTACTATTCATTGACTGTTCATCTACAGTGATTCCACGTATTACTCTTTAAAATTTTTTTTCAGCGAATACCTATTTGGTCCTTTAGGAATTTTATGTTGAACTATTTTGTCTTGAGAAATGAAACTATTCTAGTAGTTCAAGATTGAAAATGATAGACATTAGTCTTCTTTTAGTTTTACATTATTGAACTTATACATGTGACATAGTATAATGATAATGTGTTATTAAAATGTTAGGGATAAGTTAAATAAAGCTATTTTTGAATATATTACACTCATTTTGGTATCTAAAATTGCACAAAATAAATTGCTTTATGACTTATAATGAAGATTTAAATGACTCATTTTATGAATTTAAACCATCAAAATGAGTCATGTTAAACTCTATTTCACTTCAAATGATATATACATCACTTAACATCATGTTAGTAGATCAATATATAATTCTATTTGTGTTTAAAGAATCACATACGTACAGAAGAACTAATGTGCCCTATTATTAAAATCTTAAGACTACAAATTTAATTTCAGTTTTGAGGACTAAATAATCTTGTAAAATTTTCTTGAGAGACTATATGAGTTATTTACTTCTTATTTTTTTTTGTAATATGGAGGGCCCACCGTCGAAGGTCAAACAAAAGCAGTTAAGAAGGAACAATATTTTCTCCGTGTTGCCAAATTTTATTTACAGTATAATACAATAATATAAAAATATATAACTGAATAATATAATATAAGTAAATATTAAATAACATATAAAGAAAATAAAAAATAAAATTATAATATTAAAATATTAAAATAAATACGATAATAATAAAAATTAAGCAATTAATTAATTACTAAAATAATAAATGCATTATAATAAATAATATTGATATAATATAATTAAATATAATAAAATTAAAAATGTAAAAATAATTGTTAAAATAAATATTTAATTTCATCATATTTTTAAAAATATATGGAAATGTTGTTAAAAAATATTATTTTTATGTTTTCTTTTTTTTAGTAAAATAGAAATTGTTAAAATGTATAAGAGAAAGAAAGTATTATGTTCTATGATACACAAATTTAGGACTCTTTCTCTTCTATCTCCTCATCCATTAACAACACCCAACAATGAAAATTGTTTCAAGTCTTTTTCTTTCTTTTCTTCTCGTTCTTACAAAATATGGATGAGTCATGTTTATACTATCTTCCAACTATTTCTTGCCTATTATATAAATTGTTGGTGAGTTCTATTTTTTTAAAGTAAAATAACTTTACCCTCTTGAGTTATCAATAAATGACACTTCACTCAGTTTACAATACATACACTACACCTCATTTTACTAAAAATGTTTTGGAATGTTGTATTAGATTAAATGATAAAATAATCTACCAATACTATGCATCATGTGCTCATTTTTTGTATAGTAAACATAACACATTGCGAAAACTTAAAAGCTTATGCATTATAACAACTCTTTCATAATTAGATTTTTGAGATATTATAAAATAAAATTAATTATGAAATAAAAGAGTGAGATTATTTTTACACTCTAATAATATATTAAAATAAATATTGGTTCATAATTTCCCATTGTGATTTGTAACTTTCTTGAATTTTCATTGGTAGACAATATAAAATTATTTTTACATATTGAGTACATAGAAATTAAATTCATAAATAATATATAGAATTTAAATAATTATTTAAATTTAAAATTTTAAAATAATATTTTATATAAATAGTATATAATAATTAAATAAATATTAATAATAACATTAAAATACATAAATAAATAATAATTAATTCAATAAGATAAAAAAATATTTATAATAATTGTTATGAATCAATATTTTAATTATCATATTTAAAAAAAAAATTATATGTAAGGTCCTCCAAATAGATAGATTTCATTGGATGAGAAGGTAAAAAGAGCAAAAACTTCTAGACTATCAATGGATGAAACTTAAACTTTTATTTTATTATACTTTTACTTTCTATTAATTTTATTTTCATAAAATATAAAATCTAAATATAATTAACTTTAGTTTTCTTATACATTTTAATATTATACTTTTCATCATAATAGGTATATTGAAAACAAAAATATATTAAATTAATCATTTATATTTAAATTTTAAAAATATGATTGTTAAAATGTTAATTTTAAAAATGATTTTAAAATGTTAATTTTAAAATGATTTTAAATATATTTATTTTATTATATTCAATATTTTCTCTATAATTTGTATAGTATATTAGTTTTCTCCAAGATCCATACATCAATTATGGTTGTTGCTACTCACTATTTGGTTTTTATTGATAATATCTCTCTCCCTATTGTACATTGTCTGCAAATTGTGATTGTTAAAATTTAGTAATCTTACTGTAGATTATTAATTTGACAATTTTTTTATGCAATAGGTTAAGGAAAAGTTCTTTCATTTTATATTTCTTTGCAATATTTTATGGGTTTGTAATCCCTTTTATTAATTATACATTATTAATATGATATAATACAATATGTTTTATTAATAATTTACATATAAAATTTAAGATATGATAATTAAAATATTAATTTGTAATATTTATTTTAAACACATTATTTTATCATATATATAATTATATATTATGGTAAATATTTTCTTTGCAATTTTTTTAGCAAATTGGATCTCTTCAAGACACATACATCAATCATGATTGTGGTTACTTAATATTTGGTATTTACAAGTTGTGGTTATATTACCATATAATAGTCCTACAGTAAATTATTAATTTTCCAATTTTTTATGGAACAAGTTTAAAAAAAAGTTCTTTCCTTCTATATTTCATTGCATTATTGATGTATTTATAGTCCCTTTTAGAGTTGGAATTTTGGCCCAAGCCTACAAAAAAATTATGATGCTTTCCTTTTTTTTTTATGTTGATTATATCTAAATTAGTTCACTTAATTTTCATATCCAAAAACAAAAATAGTTCATTTTGGTTAAGATAATTTTATACGTAGTATATAAATTTCAAATTCTAAATTTTTAAATAAATTTAATAGATGATAATATTTTATTTTATAATACCGAATAAATATTTCCTTACCAACCAGCTATAAACTAAATCGTTGATTGATTATCCTTATATTAATGGACTCAGGTCTATAAAACTCAAACAAATGATAAATTGTATGTTACTTTATTATTTTTATTTGTCTTTCATGAATATAATATTTTCTATTTTAAAATAAAATATTTATACAAATTACAATATTTAACTTATTTTATTATATAAATAAAAAATAATTATTTTGTTCCTATACATAGCACGGGGCTATATACTAGTATATAATCAAAAAGCCATGTATATTTCAGTGAGTTTTTTTTTCTAATTTTTTTCAACTACCTGTATTTAAAATTTAATAAAAGTTTATTAATTTGACTTGAGTGCTTCAGTCAATTATAAAGGTCAACCTTATTTCCGTTTAGAAAGGGAAATATTTAAGCGCAAAGAGAACACACGTGTTCCATTTATTTCTCATTTAGAATACTTTACTAGCAGCATTTCATTTACAGAAACTTAAATGTAGATATCACTCCACTTAAAATGAATAGTAGTCCAATCAATACAATTCACTTTCTTTTGCGTGCGTGTGTGTGTGTGTGTGGGGGGGGGGGGTGCACTTCGCTTTACTTGGCGGCAACTAGAGTCTTGAATTATATTTAACCAAGGAGAAATGTTACGTGTAATTATTATTTATAGGATATCGTATTGACACACTCATATATCTATTTGATGTGTGTGGATCCCATTTAGTTTAAGACTCACATCTTATCAAATGATAAATGAAAGTGTATTAGATATCTCATAAAGTGTGAGTCCAACAACACTACTCTTAACGAAGAAATCGACAATATTTATAGTAAGGGGACTACTCAAGTGCCTTATTAAGTCAATACATACGGTGCCTATTTGTGCATCCTCGCCATTCATCTTTGTTACAGAACTTAAGCCCGAACATCCTCATCGTCATCGTGTCCCTCGCCTTTTGCTTCCTCCTCTGCCACCTCAACTGTTGTTGCCTCCGCCATCTCTCCCCTTCTTCGCTGCCCCTCCACTGGCACAACGCAAATCCAAAACTTCCTTAGAACTCTTCCTCTGCTCTTATCATCGACTCCATCCCACTTTGGCCGCAAATGCTGTTGCTCTTAGGGTGGTCTTCGAGTTCCATAAGGATGATTGGGAGATTGCATTCTTTTTTTTTTTAGCTGAATTCGGATTGTCCAAATTCAATTCAAGCTACAATGTTTTTTTTTTTTAGAATTTGGACGGTCCAAATTCATTTTTCTTTCAATTCATTTTTTCAAGAATTGAGGGGGTTGGTGGTGATGATGATGATGATAGTGCCAAGGGACATGGCGGCGAGGCACACCATAGGGAAGTAGATGGAGTCTAGGGAGAGGAGGAGCACGACGTTGCCTTTTCGGATGTCGATGTCGAATAGGGAGGTAGCAACGGTGTCCATGGCGCGCCAAAACTAGTGGAAGGTGAAAGCATCGATGAAGGCAATTTTGCTATGGTGGGCGTGGGAGGAGATGAAGGTAGTGATGTCCAATGAGTGGTTATGTGGTGAGGATGCTCTTGTAGAATCCTCTGAACCAAATGGCATGTTGCTATTGAACAATGAGTCATTTGGCTCGTAGGCATTGATCATAGGAGGCATATGAGCAATGGCCTTATAGTAATCTATGTTGTGATGAATTTTTTTTCCTCGCCAACTTTAATCCAGTTGAATGGCTCAAGCTTTAAAAATTAGACATGAGCAAAACTTTGTGCCATAAAAGGAAATTGTTTGAAAAATATATATATATTTCAAAAACACACTAAACTTCAAACTTATAAAAATCTCACTCCATTCTATATATATATAAAAAAAAATACATGTAGTCTCGTTGAAGGTTTTGGGAAAGATATTAAGTTGAAACTTATGAAAAAAGGATAACAGTCTGTTCTAATTTTCATCAAATTATGCTTAACCATAGTTTACCATGCATTTTTTTTTCGCTAAATTATTTATAACCATAGTTGACCACAATTACTTTAGAGTGAAACATTATAATATTTTGCTGGGTTGTAAAAATAAATAATTTGGATAAAGTACAAAACAAAGGAAAGTATTTATATATTTGTCTAGCTAATTTTTCTTTCTTGATTTTTTTTTCTTTTTCATAGTTCCATTTTAATATAAATTTCTTGTGTTGCAAAATAAATTATAAAAAGAAATCTTCTTAAAAACAGTTTTTTTGAACTCTCAATCACGTAATGTGAGAAGAAAATAATTTTGTATGACAATTTTTATGAAGCAACTGTTTTGATAATATATATATATATATATATATATATATATATATATATATATTATTCCCAAATTATAAGTAAAATGATGACTCAATTATACGTGTGCTATTCTTAAATTTAGGATGTGTTTGATTAGAGGATAAAAATAAAAGAATTTTTTTTATAGATTAGCCTCATGTGCCAAGAAAATTTAAGGGTGACAAAATGAGTTGGACCTCAGTTAACCTGCCAACCTTTTTTTTTAACGAAGCGAGTTAGTACTTTCAATTCAAATAATTAAAGTAGGTAAACTTCCGTCCGTTTTATGGACAACCCGTCACGGATGGGGTCGCCTCTTGACACCCCTAAGAAAATTTTCCCCTATTTTTCCCACTAACCAAACATACTCCTAATGTATTTTTTTTTTTAAAAGAACCTAATCGTAGTTAGGAAAAATAATTTGTATATGGTGTTTTAGAAGGTAATTTACACTTATATGAGATAATGAGTAAATTTATTTGTTCTGGTGTTTATAGAATTCGCTGTGACGGATTCTATGTTATTTTCATTTTACAAGCGAATTTCAAAATCTACAGGTAAATTCCGAATTTGCCTTTGGGAGTCTCTATTAATTTTTATTTTATACTGAATCTGATTCGACAGATTATCTTTGAATCCGCAAAAATGGATTCTATATTGAAAAAAATCATATTCCGTAATTTTTTTTTCCCAAAGTACCATATTAATATAAATACACCATCCAAACCTCATATTAAAATAAATAAATAAATAATCGCCGTAGTTATAGCCTTTCTAAGATCTTCATTATTAATATGAAAATAATGATTGACAATTGGTGATAACTCATATGAAAGCTAACGAGTGCAAGCAAGAGAGGCTAGAGTTGCTCACAAATTTTATAACGAAAAAAGAGTTCTCTTCATAAGGCTATGCTATCACAGATGTTTCATGTGTTTGACTTCTATGGGTGGGGCTCCATAAGGGCTCTCAAAGAACATTCTGCTAGTAATTAAATATTTAATTTTGCACCTCGAAAAATATTTAATTAGATATCACAATTCCATAAAGAAAGAATAGGGATTGAGATTAGGACACATGAAGTTAGTCCGTTTGTCTGCCTAATACATATCCAGCTCTCCAATTTCATATATTAAATTGCCGTGCTGGTGCAGAGTCTATGAGACTTAACAAGTAGCTTGCTACTAAAACTCCAATATAATATACAGCTTGAAAGGCCTAAAGCCAACCAAAGTCAACATATTATTAAAGAATCAAATCGTATCAAAACAGAATAGTCAACGCTGAGGCAATCTGTACCACATTGTTCTAAATGTGATGCGGTTACCACTTTCTCTACCAAACCACTGTGTGCAACCGTGACTTTTCCTATGTTAATTTTTCAAAGATTACTAACGCTAAATATCCAAACAAACATACACATAATTTTTTATAAAAATTATAATGATTATTGGTAGATATAATAAAATGATACTGCTCATTAATTTATCTATATGTTAACAATTATTATGCCTAATTCTGAATATAAAATTCTGATTGTTTAACACTTTTCTTTTTCAAAAGCTTATTTAATTGTGTAGGAACGAATAATTACTAAATGCAAAAAAAATAAATAATAAGACTAGCCCAATAATTCAGCACATTCCTGTCTGTAAACATTGTTTTCCTACCCAACTAAATGGTCGGAATATTATTATTCTAAATTCTATTTTTGAAGCTTATATTTGTTGTCAACAGTTCACAGCAGAATCTTGTTATTTTATATATCATTATTTTAAAGTTTATTTATGTCGTTCTCAATAATGTACCATCTCCCTTGGCTGCATCTCTTGTCTTGCGATATGGTCCAAAAATGTACACCTCACAATCTTGGCTCATTTTTGTATTCAAGGGTGGTTAATCTTCCCGTGACACTATTCCTTTTGATTCAAATGGAATGTAAACTTTAACACAGATTAGGTGGAGACGAAAAGGAAACAGATTATGCTTAGTGGGTTGTAGGTTATCAAATCAATTTTCGAAGGATTTTTCTAAGTAGTGCTCTAAGTGCTGGTTAAGAATTTCAATAAAAACAAGTTTATGTCGTGCTTTTCTTGGATTCACAATGGGCTGATGCTGACCAAAAATAAAAATCGTGGGTTGATATGCAAGGAAAATGTGAATTTGGTGAACATGTAGTCAATGGATTAAGAGATTTTGTTTGGGGTGACCAATGAAGCATAGACACTTGACACGAACATATTACACAACACAACACGAACACAGTCAAAATTGAAAATTGTAGGAACTTATGATATATATATATAAAAATTTAATAAAAATGATACATTATTTAAAATATAATTTATATAACTTTTACTTATATTTTATTTTCTTATAAACTCAAAAAGTTGTATATTATTTCCTTTTCATAATCCTATTTATATTATATTTTTATATGTTAGATTAAGAAAAAAAAGTACATTTTAAATTAAATATATATAAACTTATGTTATTAATGTGTCATTGGTATATTATATAAGATCCACACGTAGACACAACACTCAAACAGTGTGTTTGTGCTTTATAGGTGGTGACTGGTTGAAGCATACACCAAACATTTAGACACAGTTAACAAGTGTCGCTAGATGTATTTAATAGTGTAGGGGAATAAATTTGACCCTTTTTTTTATATATAGATGTGGCTACATACGATACTCCCTCCTTATCTTGTGTATCACAAGTTCACAACCTTGATGGGGATTTAGACCCTGCTTTTTATAATTAGAAAAACTTAAAGGGATGGAGATTGCCCCGTTTGATAAGGACTTTGATTCAATTTTTATCTGTAAGTGCATGAATTATGATAAGTAATAAGTAATTAAGTGAAGAATAAAGTAATATATTGACTATTTTCTCTCAATATTGACTTATAACTATTTTAAATAATAAATTAATTAACTGTGAGGCTTAGCATAATGTGATAGCTAGTTAGATTCCTTAAATATCTAGTCAATGGTTCAATTCCTTATGGTATGTATAGAAAATATTTTGTGACTAGAAATTTACCACTTAAGGGGCTCCTGCCTTACAATGATTAGTCATCATTACTGTCAAAGATGGATATCCTGAAAAAATAATAATAAATTGATTAGAAATTAAAAGGCAAAGAAAGCACTAAATTAAAAATAGACACACATTTACATTAATTGTGTGTAGTTAATGGTTATGACTACATGCTTTTAGTTAAGTTTAATATTGTTGTTGAAGATGAATTATTAATTCAGTTTCATTTTTTGAGTTTTCTTGTAATTTCGTGGTAGTATATATATTGATTTAAACTCATTACCTATACAATATTATTGCACAAAATAATACCTACATTCGACTTTCAACTTTATGCATTGGAACAATCAAATTAGTAAGTCATGAAACAAATGAAATTAATAATAATAAAAAAGTAATTTTCACGCATTGAGAGTATAAAACCTTTTTACATAGGTATCAAATTATATTTTGCCACATCAACAAAATATGACTGATTCTCACCCACTGCTTCAAAAAATCATATGTATGAGAAAATTTTGATTGGATGACATTAAAAAAAATTTTACACTGTAAATGTATTTAAATTTAATCCTTAAAAGAGATAGAAAATTCACTAAAAAAAAAAAACCACTTCCTCTTTTCTTGATCTTCAATTCTGCCGTTGGATAAAAGCATAGTTGTTTTTCCTTACTCTACTAGTTGAGTCTCCTTAGATTATGGTTTCTACGCTGATAATTTGTCATGGGTGCAGTTATTAGGATTTATTTTACATTATTATTGAAATTTTTTGTTATCATTTAATCATATATTTTATATTAATAAATGCTTTAATTATTATAGTTATTATATTATATATATAAAGAAAGTAATGTATGATTAAATAATAATGAAAAAAATTTTACACTCATAACATATAAATGAACTGGAATATTTATATCTAACGTTTTTGTTCTCTCTTCTGAGCTCGTTTCTTTTTAAACAAAGATTTCAAACTCAATTAGTGTCCCTTTTAAATTTCAAATTAATTTTTAATGGACAAAATTACGTTTAAAATAGAAAATACATGGGAAACCATGAGAAGCCAGTAAACGTAAGTATTTATAATTTAAATAAATTTAAAATCAAGTAATCTTGTTGAAAAAATAAGATAATTTTACATCACATCAGTTCTCCTTATCATATCGTACTACATAGTTTTACGAAGAACATGATAGTGTCATGAAAGACGAAACACAACTAATGTTATGCATGCAACTATGTAGACACCAAAACTAGAAAAAGGAAAAAAAAAAAAAAGAACAGTTAGGTGCTCTTAAAAAAAGAAAGAAAAATATCAAACAAAGTAAAAAATTTTGCTTGAATTAAGGTATTGGAATTATATGACATGATCATTGTTTCTTAAATAAATAAATTAGCCATATAATTTTATTTCATCGAATAACAACCATAATTTCTGTTAAACATTTTCTCAATTTTTTTTTCCTTGACTGTATGTGTAGCATTGGTTATTAAAAAGAGATAGTCAATGTTCAATATCTCAACTTGCGTTAAAAATATAGTGAATATGAAAGTTAAAAATAAGTCACAAAACTAGCTAGAAACTTAGGCATTCAATAACATAGAATAATAATTACACTTTTTTTTTCTTTTTAAAGTACATGAGAATTTCTCAACTTTTGCATTGACCACATAGTGGTTTGGAGCATAGAGGCGTGTTAGTAAGCACTTGGGGTTGGGTCGTGTGAGTACCAAATCAGAAAAAAGCACTTGGTCACTAGTGGTCCACTCGGTTAAGTACAATAATGTTTCCTTTTCCGGGGTCCATGAATGTGCCACCGGCATACCCAACTACACATTCTTCCCACATGGGTTGCTTATGCTTGAATCAAGGGAAACTGATCCAAGATATAGAGAGGGTATATATAAAAGCTAGCACTGAAAACTAAGTAATGAGATGAATATGAAAGTTTAAGATGTGAATCACTTGTCTTCATGCATTTTGGCTTCTGTGTATCAGGAATCTAGGCAATAAGCTGAAAGCAATATTCTCTCCCTCTTTATCGAACCTAATTAGGCTGATGCAACATGCTTTGAACAATGTAACACACCAAACCTCACATGGTTTTGACTCTATTCTAAACTTCCAACATGAAGATTAATTGACCAAGGCTAATGTGGTTGTTTTTTCTCTGGTGTTTTCTTCTCATAATTTAATATGGGATTAGGTGGTTTAGGTTGAGAAGAAATAGATGTGCCTTAACCCCTCTATTCAATTTTGATCGCAGAATGGAAAGGGCACATATAGAAGACGACGATGTAGACACCTAACATTGTCCTTAATTTGCTACACCTGTACCCATAAAGGAAATAAAACTAAGCAAACCGAAAGGGGTAAAAGTAGTGGCGATCAAAATCTGGTCTAACCCTAAGTTTATTGGTTCAAGGTTATACAACTTGATCGGTGTATTTTTAGGTTGTTTGGATCATGTTTCAAATTGACTTATTCAATTTGAAGTCAATATTTCTTTAAACATTTATTATGTTATTTTAAAAAAAATTATAGATGAATTATAAGAATTTTATACTTTAATTAATACATTTTACATAATTATTTTTGTATTGGAATAATCCGTTTTTATATATGTATTGTAGAATATTTCTTGAACTTTGTTTGGAACTTCTAAAATTTTATGATTTTACTATGCATAGCATCTAAATGCTCATATATCATCTAAATATTTGGCCAACTCGATTTTATCCGATCATTAGGTGAGTTACCATTTGGTTTGATTCAGATTCAAAGAAATGACTTGATAAATAAAAACCAGGTTTGGGTGACTTAATAACCTGCCCAACTTGTCCTTGTGGTACGCCCCAAGAAAAATGAAAAGAAGAGAACGTAAAATGTTAAAAAAGTAGAGGTCATTGGTCATTTATTTTCCCAACTATCATTATGCATGGCGACTCACTTTCTCACATATCATAATGCATCTGCTTGAAAGTTGAAATCTTACGGCGCTTGTTTTTCCTTTGAGATAACTTGAAGAATTTTGTCACGGCAAGCAGACAGTAATGGCAGGTGCACGTATATTTGTCATACTTGAAGAAGATCCTTGGAGGGGAAAATGCTAGTATTCGGATGTTATAATGTGTTTGTACCAATTTAGTTGACAATCTTTGAAGTTGAAAGGACTGGTACTCTTGTTAAGTCAAATCACGCTCAAGTTTATTTTTCCTGTAATCTAAATGGCTTCTAAAAATTTGTTTGCACATACTATGAATTTGTACAGCGGCAGTGTAAACAAAATTATTTTGCACATATAAAGTGGCCCCCAATGTCACCTCTTTTCTGAGGCACGAGTGGATATCCCCTATAGCTTCTTGGACTACATTTCTTTGAAGAAAGAAAGGTGATTATATAGAATTGGATTTATATATGTCCTGATATGTGATAACATAACATATTAATGATTGATTTTTATAGTATTTAAGTATTATAATATTAAATTATATTTTGAATAGTGCATTTGTCGTCACATATAGAGTTCATCATTAAAATGTTCTACTGTCATCACTCTTGAACATACCCATCATATTATATTATTTCCATATAGTTAAACCATTACACAAGCTACTAAAGAGTCCTAAAATATTCCATCTGTTGCCTGAAGAAGAAAGAGTGAAAAGGGCACCAAATAACTGGTGAAAGTGAAGCTGAAAAAAGTAGAAAGGCATCACTATATTTTTTTAAGATAAATTACAGGTTTAAGCTCTTTATTTACCATAGAAATATATACATGCTATATATCTGCAACATTGTCTACTCTCTATTTAAACAGAGTAGGCAGGGCTGCTTCACTGGAAATATTTTAAAAGGTGGACCTTACGTTACATCCTCCTAACACTTGAATCTTACATTGTTCCATTACTATTCTTCCTTCATTTCATGTTCTTTTTTTAGTACTTTCATTTTGATACTTACTACACAAAACTTGACCCTTTCTTAATTCTTCTCTATTCTTTTTTATATGCAATGGACCTCTTAGTCTTAGAGCATGCCTTTTGAATAATTTTAGTTTCTGAATCTCTATAATGAAACTCATACTTGGCAGATATTGTGCAATGGGTTACATTTGGATTCACAGTTTCTTTCTGTTATTGGCCATATTTGGCACTGCTTTAGTTGCAACTACGGCCAATAATGCAACAGATTCCTACTGGCTTCTCAGAATTAAATCAGAACTTGTTGATCCCTTAGGAGCCTTGAGCAACTGGTATCCAACAACTCACATCTGCAGCTGGAATGGACTAACATGTTCACTTGATGAGCAACATGTTATCGGCCTGAATCTTTCTGGTTCGGGAATTTCAGGTCCCATTTCAGTTGAGTTTAGTCACCTCATTTCACTTGAAACACTTGATTTGTCCTCAAATTCACTTACTGGCTCTATCCCTTCAGAGCTTGGGAAGCTTCAAAATCTAAGAACACTGCTCCTTTACTCAAATTATCTATCTGGGAACATTCCTTTAGAGATAGGTAATTTGAAGATGTTGCAAGTTCTTAGAATAGGGACAACATGCTGACAGGTGAAATTGCACCTAGTATTGTCAGCTTAGAGGAGTTGACAGTGTTGGGTTTAGGCTACTGCCACTTCAATGGTAGCATACCTGTTGGGATTGGTAAATTGAAGAATCTAATATCCCTTGATTTGCAAACCAACAGTCTTAGTGGCCCTATACCTGAAGAGATTCAAGGCTGTGAAGAGCTCCAAAACTTTGTTGCATCAAACAACATACTAGAAGGAGACATTCCCTCCTCTATGGGGTCTCTTAAACCATTGAGAATTCTCAATCTGGCCAATAACAGTCTTTCTGGATCAATTCCTGCAACCTTTAGTGGCCTCACCAGCTTGACATACCTGAATTTGCTTGGAAACAAGCTAAGTGGAGAAATTCCTTCACAGCTTAATAGTCTTACCCTGGTGCAGACGTTAGACTTGTCCAAAAACAACCTTTCTGGACCAATACCCTCCTCAATATCAGATTACAGAATCTTGAGACATTGGTTCTTTCTGATAATGCCTTGACAGGTACCATTCCAAGTAATTTCAGCGTTAGAGGTTCAATGCTTCAGCAACTTTACTTGTCTCAAAATATGCTTTCTGGCAAATTTCCTTTGGAGTTACTCAACTGTTCCTCAATCCAACAGTTGGATCTTTCTGATAATAGCTTTGACGGAGAACTTCCATCCAGCCTGGACATGCTACAGAACCTCACAGATCTTGTGCTCAACAACAACAGCTTCCATGGATCTCTACCTCCTGAAATTGGAAATATTTCAAGCTTGGAAGGTCTTTTCCTGTTTGGTAACTTCTTTACAGGTAAAATTCCAGTGGAGATTGGGAGGCTGCAAAGATTAAACACCATTTACCTCTATGACAACCAGATGTCAGGACTTATTCCAAGAGAGTTAACAAACTGCACAAGCTTAAGGGAAATTGACTTCTTTGGAAACCAATTCACAGGTGCCATTCCAGAAACTATAGGTAAGCTGAAGGACTTGGTTGTTCTTCATTTGAGGCAGAATGATTTGTCCGGTCCAATCCCTCCAAGCATGGGGTACTGTAAGAGTCTTCAGATATTGGCACTAGCTGATAATAGGTTGTCTGGTTCCATACCACCCACATTCAGTTACCTTTCAGAACTTTTTAAAATCACCCTTTACAACAACTCCTTTGAAGGACCTATCCCCTATTCACTTTCTGCCCTCAAAAACCTCAAAATTATAAACTTTTCCCACAACAAGTTCAGTGGAAGTTTCTCTCCTCTCACTGGTTCAAATTCTCTGACTATCCTGGACTTGACCAACAACAGCTTCTCAGGTCCCATCCCTTCTAGTCTAGCCAACTCCAGAAATCTCAGCCGTCTCCGACTCGCATACAATTATCTTTCAGGAAGCATTCCTTCTGAATTTGACCGGCTTACTGAGCTCAACTTCCTTGATTTATCATTTAACAACTTAACAGGAGATGTGTCACCTCAGCTCTCAAACTCCCTGAAAATTGAGCACATGCTGCTGAGTAATAACAGGTTAACTGGCCAAATACCTTCATGGTTGGGAAGCTTACAAGAACTTGGTGAGGTGGATCTCTCATACAATAACTTCAGTGGGAAGGTACCTTCTGAGCTTGGTAACTGCTCAAACTTACTCAAGCTCTCTCTCCATCACAACAATCTCTCAGGTGAAATCCCCCAAGAGATTGGAAAACTCACTTCTCTAAATGTCTTCAGCTTACAAAGGAACAGTCTCGCTGGCCAAATTCCTTCAACAATTCAGCAATGCACCAAGCTGTATGAGCTCAGGCTCTCAGAAAACTTCTTGACAGGTACCATACCAGCTGAGCTAGGAGAACTTGCTGAGCTGCAAGTCATATTGGACTTGAGCAAGAATCTCTTATCTGGTGAGATTCCATCATCACTAGGAAACCTCATGAAGCTAGAAAGACTCAATCTATCTTTCAACAAACTCCAAGGAGAAGTTCCTTCTTCACTCGGCAAACTCACCAGCCTTCATGTGCTAAACCTCTCAAATAACCACCTTGAAGGCCAGATTCCTTCAACCTTTTCAGGGTTCCCACAAAGCTCATTCCTGAACAATGAAGGCTTGTGCGGCCCGCCATTAGTATCATGCTCCACAGCACAAGGGAAAATGCAGCCATCAAACACACAGGTGGCAGTAATTATAGTGGCCATTGTCTTCACTTCCACAGTCATATGCCTAGTTATGTTGTATATCATGTTGAGGATATGGTGCAACTGGAGAAAAGTTGCTATTTCAAGTGCAGATGGCACTGTTGCACAGAAGAGAGAAGAGGGTAGATGGGGATGTGCTGATCATAAGTCAAGGAATGGAGAGTACTGGAATATGAATTCTTTTGGGTTGATTCCTTCACCAGATAAGCAGAATTCAGTGACAACAACTTGCTTCTTTAATCCTAAATTGGAACCTGTGGAAAACACAAATATATAAAGCTCTTTATCCAAAATTTGTTTGGATTAAATCCAAGCTTTGACTAACCATTAGTTAGTGGTATAGTGCTGGCACTTGAAGCAAAGAGATGTGAACATTTTATGTTGAGAAATCCTGAGAATTTTTCTCTTTGAAAATTTTTATTTTATTTGTTTCCTAGTACACATAATAATGTGAAAGATGTACAATAATGATCTTAATAAAAACACTTAATCAATTGCTTACTTCAATTAACATTGTAAACACTATTCAATTCAAAAGCATTGTGCACTACCATATTTGTGGTTGTGGGTTGTGTATTTCGCCATTGCTTATGTACTTGATATGCATACTGCACTGTTCTCAAACCATGATATCCTTACACCATTTTTATTTGAATTTAATTTTAATATATTCTCCTTATAGAAATATGTTGAATAGAGTATTTAATTATGTATTTTTTATATATATAAATTATGTATCGTTATAATAGTAAAAATGTTTGACTTTCATATTTATTACCTCAAAGTCTCACATATAATAGAACAGGATAAATAAATGAGAGTATAAATCTTTTTACATTGATAATATATTAAGATTTTCTTTATTTTTTCATTGTTCTCACATCACTTTTATTTTGGGTAATAAAAAAAGATAAATATAGTGATTCATATTTTAAAATTAGGCAAAAATTTTACTTTTTACCGTAAAATTCAAGAGTTTGAAGTAAAGGAAACCTTAAAGAGAATGAAGAATAGGAAATGAGTGGGTCCTGATAATATATCTATTGAGGTTTGGAAATGCCTAGAAGGAAATGAAATAAGATGGCTTACAAAGTTATTTAACAAGATTCTAAAGGCAAAAAGGATGCTTGATGAGTGGAGAAGAAACATCTTAGTTCCTATTTACAAAAACAAAGGGATATACAAAACTATGCAAATTACAGAAGGATAAAACTTATCAGTTATACTATAAAGTTGTGGGAGAGGGCAATAGAATTGAGATTGAGACGAGAGACAGGTATGATGGAGAACCAGTTTGGTTTTATGCTTGGAAGAAATACCATGGAAGCGATCTACTTATTGCGATGATTGATGGAGAGATATTGAAGAGATCAAGAGAATTTACATATGACCTTCGTTGATTTGGAAAAAAACATATGATAAGGTGCCAAGAGAAGTTCTATGGAAAGTCTTGGAAAGAAAAAGAGTTTGAATAACCTATATCCAAGCAATCCAAGATATATATAATGGGGTCACAACTAGCATAAGGACTCAAGATGGAGTTATAGAGGATTTTCCTATACGGATTGGACTACAACAAGAGTCAACCTTGAGTCCATATCTTTTCACACTAGTCTTGGATGTGCTTACAGAGCATATTCAAGACTCAATGTCTTGGTATATGTTTGCAGACGATATAGTTCTGATAGCAAAATCGAGAAAGAAATAAATAGAAAATTAGAATTGTGGAGGGAAGCTTTGGAGGTATGTGGGTTTCGCATAAGCAGAAGTACAACAGAGTATATAGAGTGCAAGTTTATCAAAAGACACACATATTCTAACTTTGAAGTGAAACTTAGGGATGATACCATATCGTAAGTCACAAAATTTAAGTATTTGGATTTTATCATTCAAAATGATGGAGAGATAACCATATGATCCAAGGGATAGTCAAAGTGGAGAGGCGCTTCGGGTTTTATTTGTGACAAAAAAGTATCATTGAAGTTTAAAGGTAAATTTTACCGTATAGCGATAAGACCAACTTTGTTGTATGAGACTGAATGTTAGACGATGAAAGGTCAACATGAAAGTAAGCTACATGTGGTGGAGATGAGGATATTACGATGGATGAGTAATCACACAAGACATGATAGAATAAAGAATGAATGTATTAAAGTGAAAATCAGAGTGGTGCCTATCATAGAGAAGATGACAGAATCTCGCCTTAGATGATTTGGGTATGTTTGGAGGAGACCTGTGGAGGCCCCAATGAGAAGAGCGGATCAAATGGAGAATAGCATCATCAAAAGAAATAGAGGAAGGGAAAAACTATAGGGGAAATAACCAAAAGAGATTTAAGTGTCAATGATTTTAATATGAATATGATAGAGTTTTGTGGTGTCGCCTGATCCATGTAACTGATCTCATTTAATGGGACAAAGCTTAGTTCTTGTTGTATAATGATTCATATTTTAAAAGATACTAGAGGGAGAAAAATCTAAATCAAGTACAACTTTGGGTATTAATTATTTTGAAAAATAAAATTTAGTGACACCTAGTCACAGATTTTATTGACATCTTTGAGTTTTGGTTTAAGTTTTCATTTTCATTTTCAGTTTTTTAGTTTTAGGATTTTGTAAAGAAAATACTAAAAACTGAAAATGAAAGTGAAACTGGAATTTGTAGTTTTAGAATTTTAGATTTCCTTCACAAAATCTGAAAAATTAAGAATAAAACTGAAAACTCAAACCAATCAAACCCTTAATAGCTCAACTTCAATTTTTTTTTTTTGGGTAATTTTAGTGACAGCTTAGTAACAGATTTTATTTTAACGTTAGATTTTATACATCATTTACATATTTAAAGTAAAGTATGTTAAAATAATAACTTCTTAGTAATCAATCAATCAAGGATATATATAACTATTTACACAATTATTATTCTTTAATCAAACTTTTCTATTTTACCCAAAAAAAAAATTCTTCAAATATTTAAGAGTATAGAAAATGGAAAATTTTAAACCTTTTGACACATTTAATACATTAAAGACTTAAAAAAAAAAACTTATTTTTTCAATGCAAAATTTCTTTTCCCCAAACCTTATTTCATTTTTCAATTTCAACTACATAGTTATAATTATTTAAAACATTATTCTTTATTTATTTTTATTTTAAAAATTAAAAAAATAAATTTAAATTGACAAGAACCAATTGTGCAGTATTCGGTCTGACTAGGCCTACTTTATTAAAAACCCATGCTTAATTGACATTAATTTCTGATTTAATTATGTTTTTATATCTTAAATACCACCCTTCTTTTTCCGTCTACTTCCTCCTCCATATAACTTTTGATGCTAGATTTGGCTTATTTTTTAACGGACATTTCTGAGCAAACTGAAAATTCAGGTTCAGAATAGAAAAACAAAGCCGAAAGGACAAATCTACAATGCTTCATTGCTGAGTTAAGAGATTAATATTCACGGTATTATTTACATGCAAAAAACCAGATCTTAGTTGTGGTTACTTACAGGCCTGAAAACTTGGGCAGCAAAATATTAAACCTTAGATCGGACTAGACTATATACTATATTATGTATAAACAGTATCGTTTCAAACTAACTAGAGAAGTGAAGCTAGACTGCAAAACGTACATCTACACTACATTCTGGCTTCACATCTAGGGACTGTAATTCAGCCAAGAGCCTATTATACTCAAGCTGAGCTTCTTGAATTTGACTTCTGAGCTGAGTCACCTGTAACATCATAACCATTCCTCTTAAATGAGTCACAAAGTCAGAGGGTCTACACATTTGACAAATGCATCTAACTCTAAGGATACAAACTTAAGCCAAATTTTAATCACCTCACTGTGAGTTTTCCATATGAATTGGTCATACGTAGGAGAGGGAGTTAGCTTCACTAAAGTCAAAAAGTTGGTAAAATGAGAAAATAGGAAATTAATCACCCTTAGATCAATAACTCTCATTGTTTGTGGGCACCGCCAAATGATTCAAAGGTGATTAACTCCTTACTTGCTTATTTTTCCAATCTTCTCACTTTAGAGGAGGAGCCAAATCCATGAAGGAGAGAAAATAGAAAGTAAAACAAAAAGGAAGTTTTCTACACGCATCATCCAAGCATCCCAGCACTCTTGGCAACTGTACAAGATTTTTTTTCTTTTATCCTCTCTGTTGGGTAAAAGAAGAATTTAATTAAGATGAATATAAGAAGAACTCTACAAGAATTACCTTTAGATTAAGTTCTTCCTCTGCCTTTTCATATTCCAAACATCTGCAGGGGAATAAAGAGAGGACAAATAAGGCCTTTTGCTTCATAGAGCTGCCATGTGAAATTTCAGAAGTGAAAGCAAGAGCAATGGATGTTGCCAAATTCAAATCAGGTAAGAAGAACTATATAAATATGGCATGTAATTGCTAGTGTCTGGCAGGCAAGAGTTGACCTGAATTTAAGCCAATCCAACAACAGCAGTCCAAGAAATCAAGTATTGTAAGTGACTGAGAATTTTACTCACTCTGCACGGAGTTCCTTGTTCTTTTGCATCAAGTTGATAGCTTTTGGCCCACCACCTGGTCTACAGGAGATGCGGTGGTCTACATAAAAAGCAAGGATGAAATTGCATTAAAACAAATTTCAATGATTTACAATGACAGAGTGTGAAGTCCAAGGCAATCAAGCAAATGAAAAAAAAAAAAAGGATATAGTAGTTACTCTGAAACACTACTTCAAGCAATAAATGAACTATTAATTTCCTCGGTGCCAAATAATGGAAAAAAAAGTAAACAAATCAAGAAAGAAATGGACAAAGACTGTTGTTTGAGTTGTAATAAGAAGAATAATTTAGAAAACATTTTGAGGAAAATTCTCCCTAAGATAACATGCATGAAAGCGAACAGACCAAGGTCAGTTTCAACATAACATTCAAAATACTAATACAGACCTTTACATTCTCATTATTGCAACCAACACTTGTTATGTTCTCTTCCCTTGCTTGTCTTTTCGGCTTCAGAAGATCTGTCGATCCATGTGTCATTCTCTTAGAAAGAGATGCTGAACCACAATGAAAACCATTAGTTGGGAAGAAAAACAAAGTACTGGTTAAGCTAGTGGTAAAATATCTTGTTTCTCACATAAGCAGTTACCTTGCTCGGATCTGCTTTGTGTATAGGAACTTTTGTTCAATGCAACAGGTTTTTCTATACCAGGTGGTTTCTGCAGTGATGTTTTGACAGAATTGACTTGGGAACGAGGCATCTTTCCCTGATATCCAATAAGTTCACAATGACAATCCCTGCAAAATTTGCCAATGATTTGGGCAAGTCAGATATTAATGCTTATAAACTGTAAATTCACCACACAGCATAAATTGTGAGTATAGCTCCTGCAACAAAAGGAAAAATACAAGCTCCACTGCATTATCCACTGTGAAGTTAGCATACTGCATACTCTTGCACATGTTACACAACCAGAGAACAAGCAGAAGAGTAGTACAGACCGAGATAAAAAATTCTGCAATTGATGTTCTCAAAAAACGCTAGCACAAAGCAAAAAACACTGTACCAGTATTCCCATGTCATTTCTTTCAAGCGAACTTCAAGCTTTTGAAACAGGGAAGTCCTCTCAAAATCTTGCTTATTATGAGCTGGCTCAATAAAATCTGCTTGCAGGACACCTGAAACAAGAGAACGCAGTCAGGTACCTGTCCTCTATCCTCTACAAGTAGATTATATCCCTGCATCAAATAGAGCCAGATATTTTCAAGTAATATGCGGTTGCTGCTTACCAACAACTCCTCTACCTCTATTACGCAAATAGGTTACAACCTGCCAAAATGGCTGCAAATAGAAAAGTTAGAACTTATATTTAAGCACACTCACATGTGAGAAAGAATAAATGACCAAGGGCATGCACAGGGTAAACTCCCTTTGACAAACTCGTAATATCTATTTTGATAACAAGGTTGCCAATTTTCTAAGATGCATAAGAAAAACTCCCATTCATATTTACGGAAATATGATATACTTGCTTTAGAAAATCTAACGCATGTCAATCTGCACCAAATCTTTCTACATGTTTTAATAGGACTATAAGTATGATGCCAATGTTTACTAGGAAAAAGAAGTCGTTTGTTTGCCTAATTTGATTCTAGCTTAACTCTTGCCAAGTAATTGATGCACTATATAAACCCTCATAATTTCGAACAACTCTTTCTTATTAGTTGCAAAGCTTTTGACCTGAGCAAGGATATCAGTTTCATGGGAATTTGCATGCTTTAGACACTGTTATTTGCTTTTCAAATAAGGTCGTGTTTGTGGTCTTTCTCTCATTGGAAAAATGGCTTCTATACAGAAGTCTCCTTGACAAAAATATGCAGAGAGATACAAGAGGTAATAACATGGTATCTAGAGCCTTTGGTGTGACCAGCTCCTACCCTATGCAAAATAACCAATCAGCAATACACATTAATAACAATCCAGTTTTCATTAACACAACAAGCATATATGAGTTGACTGTCACTTTGTTCCGGAAAAACTACGGTGGAAGTTATTCTCCGCAAACTTGTTCAAACCGTAGATAAGCAATAAATTAGGATATTCTAGGCAATCAATTAGTTTCCTATAATCTCTCTATTAGCTGTCAGAATCAATATCAACCTGGCTAGAAGAAGGTCCGGCATCTGCATACTCTTTTCTTAACACCTAATGACATGTCAACAACTACCAACACCAAACCTTACTCCACTATATAGGGATTGGCCACATGAATCAAACAATATCATTGTACTCTATCAGAAACCTAAATCAAATTAGATCAAGGTTTTAATGGTTTTGCTCAATGTTTTGCTCAGTTCTCCTGTACTTTGATTAATTAATTATCATCCATTTGATCAATATTTCCCAACAGGGCCTCTGTTGAAAAAAAAAATACCAGTATCAACCGTTTTTTGTGATATATATTGAAGCCATGAATGTTGACTTCAGGAGCTTCCTTAAGAAATCCAATTGTTGTCACAACTTTCGCCTGCAAAGTTGAAAAAGACTAATTAAGCTATGGCAAGCTGAAGTTCATCAAAAGTGACTCCTTGCCCTTAAGATTTGAAACACTAATTATCAATTTCAACACAGAATCATGCATGCATAATTAGCCTGTCAAGAACCAACTCTCCTAAAAGCTAAAGTTATTAGATGAAAGGTAATAAATGGTCTTGTATATGTAGCGTAGTCCAAGATAGTTTTCCATTCAGAAAATATGGAGAAATAAAAAACTTTCAAAAGTTAGAAAAGAACCTCATCAGAACTACCGTGTTGTGGTTTATACAAGATATATTCAGGATATTTAAGATCATCTGCAATGTTATGTAGCTTCACAGCTTGCCCTCGCAATATAATTCTAAAACTTTCCGGTAGTTGCAAGTACAATATGGACAAGTAAACCTGAAGAAAATCAGAATATTAGGCTCAAGAAAAATTAACCCTTTATGCAGCCACTTAGGCATAATTTTTTAAATCAAGCATACTCGTAAAGAATATCGAAACCGGTTAGCAATGTGTTGCTCATTTATTGTCTTCCATGTAGCAGGTGTATCAACCTTCTTGTTAATCTTGGTATCCCCAGCAATACAAATATCCTGCATCCATAATATCAGAAAAAGAACCCTACAAGCAATTAAACCTTGACTTTACAACAGATGGCAAAGCCAAAAAATAAAAAGGGAGAAACTAGTACAAAAAGAAATACAACCTGGGGATCCATATCAAAATCTAGTTCCAAACTGCCATCATCATTGAACCATAAATTGTAGATAATAATTTTAGTACCATGATATTCAATGTCCTCAAACTGCCAGAAAGTAAAGAATATTAAAGAAGAATCAGAAACATTGAAGGAATATGCCTTGTAGCTATAAAGATCGATAATAATCAGGCTAGTGTCAAAGCAGATGAAACCCACTGCAAGAATTTGTAACTTGATTATATATGTCCAGGTCCTAAAATTTTCAAAGATATTGAGCCAATGAGTTACCAGAAAAGTTACTATATAAACCAAAAAGCTTCAGCCTTACTGATTCAGTGTACACTAGCTTCAAGAGAGACTAGGCAAGTTTGGCAGCAGATTATTTCTGGGAAATAATCGTTTTTTTTGTCAAGAAAAAATAGAAGAAAAGCTGTCTCAGATAGTTTTTAGAGAGTTATTTATTATAGAATTTGAATCCTCTAAAGTGAATGAGTCCCATCAAATGATCTAAGAGTAGTTAATCCCTTGCTTTTTCACTTTACAACTACCCTCACTTTAGAGAATCCAAGTCCCTTGTTTTAAGCTGCTTTGGACGTGAAGTAAACTAATCCAAATACACACTAAATTTGAAGATCAAATTATCTCAATATTCTGGTTTCCTTAAGGTTAGGATTTGCCTGTAATATTCCATAGATCTCAGGTAGTTAGTAAATTGTTACCCTAGAGGAGGTTGTAATGCTTGCTGTCGAATTGATGCTGAAGTTTATGAATTGTGCAGCAAATTGCCCTTTACTGGGTTATGTGATCCATCAATCCTCAAGTGAGACCTAGATTTCTTTCTTCTTCAGTTCTCTTCTTTTATCTTATTTCCTTTGATTTTATCAACTTCCCAGATCAGATTTCTTTGGAAAATATCATTAAAATTTCACCCCATAAAAACTAAACTTGGTTCTTCCTTCCTAAAACCCACCAAACCCAAGGTCCCAATTCCATATGTTCACAGCACCCCAGTTGACCCCTGAAACCACATTCTAGCATTTGCAATGCAAACCCTTACCTTAATCCATCATTTCTATCTTTATCTGCCAATAGAAGTATAAAACATAGATTATTGCAAACCCTCTAGTCTCTCTGTAGATTAGTAATAGAACGAGAAACAACCTAAACAAAAAGCATGACCCAATCCACTAAAACACCACAGCAATGCTAAACTAAAAATTGTCTCATAAAAGGAGCCTCTGGCTTTCCACTCTGAAATCTACCCAGCACCACTAAAATAATAATATGACAATGGAAAAAATGAACTCTTCTTTGTGTTATCCTCATCGACAGCAAGAAGCTAATATGACAATGGAAAAGAAATACAAAATGAAAAAAAGACAAGCAGTTAAGGTAATTAAACTTCATGTTCAAGAGATAAATAAGTCTATGTTGTCTGGAAAAGTGAGGCAGAAAATAGCAAAGACAAAGGTTTGACAAGCATTCAATATATTCAGAAAGAAGCAGTCAATTGTCATGGATGAAATGGAAATCTTAGAAACTTAACTTGTTTCAAAAGTTCTACTTCTGACGAATATGGAGACCATTGCAGCAGTATGGACAAATTAGAGATAAAATGCTCCTCGCCATTTAATATTTTCAAGGATTCAGTTGATGTATCGTACTGATAACTCACCTGAAATTGACATGATCATTTAGTCACATAAATTGAAACTCCTAGAGTATAACTTCATCCTTGACAATAGGGGCGGAATGCTGACAATAAGGTCCAGCACCATCCACCATAATAATGCCAAGTCAACTTACAAGTTTTCTAAACAAACACACAAGTTTAAGGCAATCAAAAGAGGAAGAATGACAAAAGGTCGGGTGGTGTGCATTTGCCTTTTATGCTCTATGTGATTTAAGATTTAACCAAAAAAGCAACTTTTTCACTTAGAACTGAACATCAAGAGAGTTGAGTAATATTTGAAAAAAGAATAATATGGGAGGTAATTTTAGAAATGGCTATACTTTAGGGAGATAAAATATATTACATATTTATATCCAAAAATAGAACATGATAATTGCTGAATCAAGCAATTAGGATACAGGCACACCAATACATACTAATTTCTAGTTTACATAGATCCTCTAGACCAGGGAATATACAGTTACCATTTCACTTATTAGAAAAAATAGCATAGGAAAAAGATGGGAAATTCCACCCACCATGGGTACTACTATTCTGTCAAGCTGTGATCCCACCAAGTACGTATAGGACAGAAGTCCAATGCTTCGAGCCAATATGCTGATCAACATCAAATCAGTAAGGAGAAAAAATAACAGAAATGCAATCAGAATTTTTTCTGCAACTTCACATAATGTGAAGTCTCCTTGTCTCTCTTTCACGTGAGTAAGTGAAGAAAACGATAGTAAGAGAAGGATAGAAAGAGAAGGAAGGAAAAAACCAACTAGGTTGTATTGATAAACATACACAAATGCATTATAGTTAAGGCTTATTTAAATTCTCCAGCAGCAGAAAGTTCAAATTCCTAACAGTAGAAGGCTATTAAAAAAATGGGGTAAACATTTTCAGTTTTTCTCTCAGAATTTCAATATATATACTAAGAAAAGCTGCATTATGTCAAAACAGCAAGAGGCACAATGCCCAAACAACATACAGTGTGAAGTGGCGAAAAATTTTCACCTTTGGACCCATACCTATTATTCTGGTGGCAGCTGAAGACAATGACATCTGCACCCAGTCTCATACTACCAGTCTTGAAGCCATTTCCATCTGTAAGGACGGATTAAAAAATAAATATAGAAGAGAATAGCAGTCATTTCAGAAAGAATGCCGAGGCCCATACACCGTCCAATTTTTGACTTCTTATCTGAAAATCCAAAACTCATGCAATGACGCATTGCTTTGGGATCCATTCCACCACCATTGTCTGATTGCCAAGTGCCCACAAAAAATCAAAACAATTAGAATGTAACATATTACCAAATCCACACAGTCAGTGTAACAAGATTTGAGGGTAGCAATTTGTCAAGAACCATTGCTCTCAAAAAGAACTGTTAGATAGAGGGACATGAATGGATTTTATATCTAACATAATTTAAAACCACAACAAACAACCAGCTTCCTATAAGTAGTCAGTAACAGAAGTTTTATACCTTGAATCAACAATGCTGGACTTCTATTCTTTGGGTTTAAAATTTGATCAACAATAACATAAGTAGCCCCATTTTGGATCTATCATTTGAACAAAAGTCAACAATGCAATTACAAAATAATAGAATCAAATTTGGCAAAAGCACAAAGCAGTAGAGACAATAACATTAAGATGCTACACTAATCCATGCAGAAACACATTTAAAATAAAATATTCAATAACATGACCCTGACATCAGGGTCCAATTCAAAATGAATAAATTATATTTATCTATAGCGTGACTATCAAGAAACTAACTATTTCACAAGCTTAAGCTGTTGCATTGAAAGGTGAGTGCGTCTTGCGCAACGATAAGGTTGCTGCCTTGTGACTAGAAGTCAGGGTTCAAATCCTGGAAACAGCCTCTCGCAAAGCGGGGTAAAGCTACATACATCTATCTTCCCAGATCCATCTGGAGAGCCTGATGCATGAACCGCCCTTTAAACTGTTGCATTGAAAGTACATAATGACCATCATTATATCTCTAACATAACCCTCATGCAAAAGATCATCGGGGCTCAAAGCGTGGATGATGCAAAGGCCAATCCTTACCAGATGCTTAAATTCAACTTTTATTTAGAAGAATAGGTGCAGACGTGCAGCAAAAACCAAACACTACATATGGTTATAAAGGCTTTGATACTATGTCATAAACCAATTATTCAGAAGCTTCAGTTGTTACATGAAGACACATAAATGGCTATTATTATATCTCTAACAATGACACTGTTGTTGGAGATGCCTGCAATAGTATGGTCCATGGTGTTATGAAATGATACTTAAATTTTTCTCCAAATAAAAAAGATTACTAAAATTCTATGTTGTTCATATATTTCAATCTTTCTAAGAGGTAAGGCAAAATCCAGAACAGGAAAAATGAACTATTTCTAAGCCAGGGAAGTAAAGAGAATGAATAGAAAACAAACTATTAGTCACCAATGGCTTAGTTAGCTGCAAAAGGTCAGAGAATAATGTAGATTATAAACTCTTTAAAAATTCAAGTAGCTTTTTGTAGTTCAAGCATAAAGAAAAAATCACCTCATCAACTGCATTATTGAGAAGCTCAGCTAAGGCTGCAGAAGGAAAACGAAGGACAAGGCCAATTCATGAATAGAATCACAAAGGCAGATTACAAAAAGAACCATTAACAAGAGAAAGCTATATAGGTCATCAGAACATACCACCAAATATCCACTTATGTGAAGTTGCATTTGAGTGAAGGAACAAAGGGTGGACATGTAGATAGTTTTCTGCATCTGCAATCCAAGAAGACAAAAACATAGAGATAATTAATCGAGAAAGCACAAATACCCTGCTTACCAACTGGCTACAAGGTTCACACGAAGCATGTAAAGTATAAAAACCATAATCTTATGAAATTCAAGTGGGAGAAAAACATTTGGTAACAATTAGCATTGTAATTATATAACATTGGTTGACAGAATATTGGGTGGGTTAAGACCATGGAACCAATTAGCAAACTGTACTGTATTAATTTGAGAGAAACTATATTGAATTACTTGGGACTTTGACCGTAGAACCAAGCCCGTTATATAGTTTCCAGCTTTCCAAAATTGCCTACAAAGTGGTGCTGCAAAACTTGGTGATGAATGATAAAGGCCTGTGTCATCACCGGGCAACGAGCCCTGTTCCAAAACACCAGAATAAATATGACATGCATTTGGAAGAATAGAGCCTATATTTTCCTCCAAATTTTGTTCAGTAGAATGACTACAAGATCTCTGATGCCTGGGACAAACCTCTCCCCTTCATCATCACTAGATAAATCCACAATTTCCACATCGTCCATCTATATTTCTGCATAACCAAAGCAAATAAAAAATAATCAAGTGAACTTGATGAAAATAGAATGAAGCATACTACAACTAAGTAGAGGGAACAAATCCAGTCAATAACACACGACTTTAGGCAATCCTTCTGTGAGGTGTGGCTTGCATAGTCATGGGAGTTACTGTACAAGGAATGTACAGTAACTTCACGTGAAGATCCACCGAAATCACGAGAGTTCCTGTAAGTTACTATATATGTATAGGAACTTCATATGCGAATTCACCGAAATCACGGGAAGTTCCTCTACACATGCATAGTAACCCCCTTGGAACTCTATAAATAGAGGGGATGGAAACGAAGGAAAACCATCGTGGAAGCAATTTAGCTGTTTTAGAAAGAAGTAGAGTAAACTTTTGTAGTAAGAAAAAAATAGAGAGTGTATGTAAGAAAAGTCCAAGAGTGTAGTGTGAGTATACACTGGGGGTTTGGTATATCTCTAGATCTCTGTAATATTACAAATTGTAGTAGAAGAAAGTCTCACTGAAATATACTATATTGTAATTACTCATAAATATAGTGGAATATTTTTAGAGTTTGGTCTATGGTTTTTCAACTCAAAATTACAGGAGAGTTTCCACATTAAAATATTGGTATGCTGTTCTCTCTATTTTGTTGGAGTAAATAGTCGAGACTATTTATAAATAGTGAAGCGGGTCCATTTATAGTACTATTTATAATAGTGACGTGGGTCCCACTGAAATTACTATAAGTACTATTTACATAAATAGTGACACGTGGTCCATTGAATTACTATTCACCGTGCTTCGTTTGTATACTCTCCACATCCATAAAGTGTTTATTCCATTTGGAGTGTACCCATCTCTAGTCTTGATATTCCCTAACACCTTCAAGTTGAAAAGGAATCCATGTGATTGGTAAAAGGTTGAAACTAAAACAGGAGTTGCAAGTGGAATGCCAGCATCTTAAAACAAGCATATAAGATTCCTACGTGTCCTGGATATCTAGTTGAGATGCTTGCATTCATCATACTTTGATATCAAAATGGAATGGAATGCAAGCCAATTGCAATACCAATTCTCAATATTCAAAGTTCAAACGATTCCCTTACTTTGCACATACACAAACACACACACACACATAGAGCGAGAGTATTCAAAATACCCAAGAATCTTGGATAGTTAAGAACTCATGGTGGACTATTTATGATTTATCCATGCAGTCAAACAATAATATAACACATTTTTTAAATCATGAAAAATTAGTCATCCTAGTTAGAAAATAATTTTCAAAGTAAACAAGTTGGGAATGAGAACATTTTTACACTCATCAAGTTCACTGATGCATCGGCTCAATTCATACAATAAAACTATGTTCAGCAATTGTGTCTTTCAAAGTTGGTTTATGGCAGATGCCACAAAAAAATGCCTGATCAGAAGAATATATATATATATATATATATATATATAGAGACATATCATATGAGAAAAGTGGTTTGTTAAGAGAATGAGAGGAGTGAATCTTGACTCCTGAATCTTACATTAATGGTCAAGATTAAAACATAAAGTAATGTGACTTTTTTAAATAAGCATGTAAGCATTAATTATAATTAATCAACTTTTAATCCTGGCTATCTATGTATGTTTATAACAAGATTTACTCATCTCACTCTCATAATAAACCACCCCTCATGTGATACGCCCTATATATATATATATATATATATATATATATATATATATATATCTCCTTGAAAAATATGCAAAACATTACATTCGTACTTCAAATATTTTCTATGTCAATTTGATCCTTCATCCTGTAAAATATTTATCAGTTTAATAACCGAATTTAAGTCTAAATATACACACAAGCAAATTAATATCCACTTCAAACATTAAGGGACCCAATTGACATCCAAAATCTTTAGAGAATTAATTGATGTCCTATATATCTTTGTATAGCTGATTTGAGTATTTACTCAAAAACTAATTACCTAACATTTTGGAATTTTGGAACACGAACAAAATAATGCCACAAAATCCCAAATGGGGCCTTCCTATTCAACTCATTGCATTACTAAAAATCAGTTCCTAAATTTACCAAAGACACATTTCTTCAACATTGAGGGCGTGCTAGGTTTATAAAATGCAAATTATGGTTTGGTCAAACATAGTAACATACAACAAGTAAGCATTGTCATGAAGTGGAGTTGGCTATATCAATCAGACAACGCCATAATATTGTCATAAATCATATTCACATTTAAACCAATGGCGTCTATATCTCTTTTAATAGTTTCATCTATTGTTTTTCAAAGTCTTCCTCCACCAACTCTAGCCATGGGGATACCCTCGTCTAATCTACTCTCCTTACTAGGGCTTCTAGGCCTTCTCCACACGTATTCAAATCACCTAAGTATTTAACCATCTATTCCATAATAGATGCTAGCTCAAGGGAATTATTCTACTTTTTAGAGATTAAAGTTTACATCGAGGGAAAAGCTCGCCCTAATCTAGAGTCAGGACATACCTCTAGACTCATAAGCGCTTATAAAGGGAGATACTTATAAATCGCCCATTAATAGGAGAACCTAATTATCGAATTGAAGTCATAGCATTCCATAAATGGAAAGTTGATTAGGTGAGACAATCCGTTTCTAGTCACGAGAATTAATTTAATCAATGGTGAAAATATATACATAACAAGGTTATGTGAAATCTTCATAAGCAAGTATTCATTCTCCTCTAAACCTCTCACTCCTTTACCTTTTTCCATTGATGTCTTTCCTTCTCTCTCTTCAGTAACTCAGAAACATTAAATCTCAAAGGATAAAATGCATAATGAGTTGAAATTAAAGTAAACTACATTTTAACACTAGTAAATGTTACCAATTCAAAGATAACAATACAATAATAATAATCAACCTCGAAGAATTTCGAAGCAAACAACGTCTTCAGGAGTATAGCCCAGCAGTAGTTCCCTCCTTGTCACTCACTATCAAGTATCAACCAATAATGAAATGGAGATAGGGCTAAGACACAGAGTACTTGTTACATGGGAATGAAAGGTGAAAGATTGACAATGATCAACATCACCAACAATTAATGCACAATACATTTATGGTGGTGAAACATGTGAAATTAAATGTCAACCATGATTCGGCAAAGGTTGACATGGCTCCAAAATTTTTTTGAGAACATGTGTTCATAAAAGTTTGCTAAATCAACCACACTATATGATGCTCCCTAAAAGCTGTTGAGAACCCATTAAAAGTTCTAAGAAATACTAAAAACCTTGCTTCTTTGCAAGCACTAAAACCTTTGAACTTAGTAGAAATTTATCTAAGTCTACAGAGCAAGCCCATAATTTTGAAAGATCCCATGAAACTTGTTCTAGAGAGATCTCGCCATAAAAGCCATGTAGGGAGAGATGAGCCTCACATTTGTAATCCAAACCACACATAATACACATATTAGGAGACAAAGTAGTGAGAGACCAATGCTACTTAAGCATCTTATTAGTTAAAATCAAACTAAGAACAAAGGATATGTTTGGATTGATGAAACGGAGTGGAGTGAAATAGAATAAAATGGAATAACTATTTCAATCCATTGTTTGGAAATATTTTATTCCATTTCATTCCCCAATTTAGGAAAAGAAAATTTGAGAAGAATTGGATGGAATGAAATTTATTTGTTTCTACTTCATTTCATCCAAACTTGGTAAATCTAAACAATGGAATAAATAAAAATCTCACTCCATCTAACTCCATTAATGCAAGCAAAAGAAAAGATTTAGGCGATTGGTTTAAGTTTAGTTTTCAAGTTTTCTATATTTATTAAAGAAATCCTAAAATTCTGAAAAACTACGACCTATTTAGTTTTAAGTTTCCAATTTTCATTTTCAATTTTCAGTTTTTCAGTTTTTGTGAAGAAAATCCTGAAAATTCTGAAAGTGTAAATTTAAGTTTTCAATTTTCATTTCTAATTTTTAATTTTTTCTTTACAAATTCCTAAAAGTAAAAGTAAAATGAAAGTGAAACCAAACATACCTTAAAACTCCTCTAAAATGATAATATTAGTAAAATACAAAAATAAACAATTAATCATCCTTGAAATAATAACTTTCATTGTAGGTCTCACCTAATAATCTAAGAATAATAAATCTCTCTCTTTTTATTTATTACACTTTATCAATCTCCTAACTTTAAAAAAGTTAAATCTAAACAAATTATTTAAAAAAAAAAGATAAATATAATTAAACAAAAGAGAAAGGGACGCAAATCCTAATAATCATTAATTTTATCCCATTTGAGCAAGAATTTAATGTATCTAGAACACAAAAGGGAGATCTCAAGCAAAGTAAAAAGTTAAGGAAAACATCTTTACTCAAGATCTTAAAATAATGGATTTATAGATTATTTCATATAATATATTATTCACTTAATTTATTTTCAATTAATAAAAAACTTCACCTCTAATACTTAAAACAACATCATCTCCTTCACAAGTTAAATAACTGGATATAAATAGAATTCCTAATTTATTTTGGTATAATTAAACAAATTTCCATGGATTCTCAAATGTATTTAGAAATAATGTATAAAATGATTGATTCAACTTCTGAAACCTTAAATTATGATTAGTGTCAAATAATTTGTGCCAAATTTATTTAAAAAAAAAAACAAGCTTTTATACTAAACATCATTTAAATTATATATATATATATATAAAAGTAAAGATAGAGAAATAAAAATTTCATTTAAATAAAACACTTTTACTTTTCAACAAGCACATCCTAAACCAAAAAATTTCTCACCAAGTTTGCATGAAACTCCACCAAAAGGAGAATTTGAACCCCCAACCAAAGTTGCAATGAGATTGATGCATGCAAGTTGCATTCCCAAAATCTCAGTTCAACATCTAAAATCCAGCAGAGACTTTGCAGCGGTAGCTAGCCAGCTAGAGTTTGCAAATGAAGGGGAACGATTCAGTGGCGTACTAATGACAGAATGTGAGGAAGAAGGACGCAGAATAATGGAAGAGGAGAGAAGAGCATGAGAAGGTAAAAAAGAGGAAGAATGGAAACAAAATGAACAATGCAAGAAAGAAAGAAAGAAGAAAACGAACTCCAACTTATTAATAAATTATTCCTCTAAATTTAAAAAAATTTATATTAGTCACATCAATTTTATAAATAGAGATAAATTAATTCTTACGTAAAATTATCATTTGAGTTATATTCTATTAATATATTTATATATATTATTTATTTATTTAAATATATTATTAATTTTTATGATAGGACTTAACTTATTTTACTCTTTTAAATGAAATCATTTAAGTCTTTTTTTATCTTCTCTATCTCTATTGTTCTATGCTTAAAAGAAAATTTTATTTTTAAATTATTATTTATTCTACATAAAATAAAAAAATAAGACAAGTTATAAGTCATTTTAAAAATTAATCATACATATAAATAAATAAACAAATTAATAAATATTTTATTAATAATTCAGATAATAATTTAATAGATAAATTAACTTATTCTTATTTATAAAATTTAAATATTAATATAAATTTTTTAAATTTAAAAAATTAATTTATTTTTTATTATAAATTTAAGGAATTAAATTAAATATTTTGTTGGAAAAAAAAAATAAAAAGGCAACAAGTAGTGAGTGTTGTTGCGGTAGAGGGCTGGGCTTATTTCCTGTTGCGGCTGCCCGTCAAACCTGTGTCAGCTCTAGTGCTTCCTGTTCCAATTACGGTATGCCTCCTTACACTTTACAGCTGTGTCGCGTGACAATAAATGCATGCCTCGCGTGGCGTCGAGCTGTGGAGCATTGTCCTCTTCCCTATGTCTGTAGAGGTTTCCAGAATCAATTAAGACAACTGTCAAATTCTCAAATTTTCCTGTGTTTATAGAAGTTTCTAGAATCAAGACAATGCCCCGAGTGGAGCGGCGCCTCCCTTTTAAATGTGATTTGAGCTACTCAATTTTTTTAAAAAAAATTATTTTAAATAATTTTATATTTTAAAATATCTTTTCACTTTTAAATAATTTTACATTGTAATATAATATTTATTTTTTAATAGTATCTCTAATTAATTTCACTCACGAACCATTAATTTTTTAAAAATATTTCATTTCATAAGAATATATTAATTTATTCATTATATTTTACTCAATTCACAACACATTTGTTATCCTTTTTAATATTTGTATTTGTTTAAAAATGATAGATATTTTAAAAGAGAAAAAGTACAATTTATGAGTATTTTTTTCATGTATGAAATTAATTATAGTTATATTTAAATATAAAACTTGTGTATACTATCTAAATTTATGACTGAATTTTAAATTATCAAAATTTCAAAGAATGCATTTATTTGAGGTGCATTAATTTATTATCAAAAATAAATATTTTAGAAATGATATATTCTTATGTTTATTATAGATTGTCCTCCCAACTTAATCTTAGACATTTTATAATTCATCTGCTCTTTTAGAGCTTGAAGTTAGGGGCTTATGGTCCATCCGAATTTCATTCTACCTAAGCCTAAGCTCACTACCGATATTAATGACAGACGCCACCCTCATCCCCGATAAATACAATAGCAAGAGGGTGAGGTAGGTCCATCTTAACCAGGAGGCTCGTTTTGTCTACCTTTATGTCTTTAATCAAGACAATAACAATAGGTTTTATAAAATTATTTATAGATATCAATTTTTCTAAGGAAAGATGTATTCTTATATTATGATGAAATTTTATTGCCAAGATAAAGTGTAGGAACAATAGATTTTCATATCATGGAAATGATAATTATTAAATAAAAATACTACTTTCTCATCCAGTTATAAGTGTTTTTAAAATTTAACAAATAGATTATGAAATTTGTTAAAATTCACAACTATCAAAATAATAAGTTTTTGTTGACAAAATTTTCATTTCATTTTATTTGAGTAATAATTATTAAGGAGTGTGAGCTGAAAAAAAAATTGAAATAAAATAATCAATATTTTCTTAAAACTTTTAAATGACAGGTAATATTGGACAAAAAAATTATGTTAAAAAGACACTTATAACTGGACAAATGTAGTATACTATTATTCAATTATTGCACTTCTTGAAATATCATTAATATGTTAGAAGTATCTTGAGAATTATGATATTTATTTTTCAAGAATACGAGCTCATTTGGATAAAATTTTGAGAGGAAAAGAAGTATTTTTTTTCAATTTTTTTAAAAAAATTACTTCTAAAATTTAATTGCATGTTTGTTGGTGCTTCTTAAAAGAAGAAGAAGCAGAAAAAACATAAGAAAAAGAATGTTGTTGGTTATTTATTGAAATTAATTGAATTATAAATCTATCCTTACAAATTTTATGAAAAGACAAAAAGTAACCTTTCATTATATAACTCTCACTGCTTACCTTGTTTAAATTACAAATCATTTCCTTAATTATAATTTTCCTGAAAAAAGTACTTCTACAATTATATCCCAACGTATACAGATTTTTTCTTTTGCTTTGATTCTCTTCTATTTCTACTTTCAAAAAAAGTATTTCTCTCAAAATTTTAACTAAACAAGCCCTATGTAATATAAAACAAATAAATTTTTAATTTCTTATTAGGAATATAAAAAAAATCTCATAATTTTTTATGGTAAACAAGTTTTGAAAAATATTTGGGGATGACATTCATGAATATTATTGTTATACCTTTCCACATATCATAGTTAAGCCTATTGTAATCTTTAAGTACCCGAAAACCCTAATTTGCTAAAAATCACCAAGTTGTTGAAGTATGCATTTTTTTATGCAGTTGCTGCCATAGCAAGCTATGCTTGTAACACCCTAATAAGCTATAATTATTTTACCTTATTTTTATTTCAGATAATAGTTAGCTAGTATAATATTACTAACTTACATTGATAAATCTTGCAGGGGATATATTTTTTTCAACTAATATGACTATTTCCTATTCATAGTCGTATATTTGAATAATGAATATCAACAATAAGCCGTGCACCTGGTGGGTTCCAAAGAAGAGAGGTGAGTCACAATGGACATACTTAATACCAAGTCTTCCTAGTCAAAACCTCCCCAAATTGCACTTTCAGTAACACACTTTTTCCAGCAACCTAAGGGTTATTTTCAAACACCAAAGAATGAATCTTTTCTAATACAACAGTTCGTGAAACTACTATCTATTAGTTAAAAATTCTTAAGTTTAGACAATCATCATTTATAGAAAAAAAAATACCTCACTACTAACATTGATTATTAGGTACAATACATATTACACATTTAAGATACATAAGGGAATATTTTAATTCAATAATATAAAATAACCAAAGCCTGGTAATAGATAGTAAGGATTCTATCTAGCACACATAATAGAATCTAATTATATAGAAATTAAGCCCAAGACTATGACCATTTCATTGTTGATGACAATTTATGCTATTTGAAAACATCAAAGAAAAGGGTAAGAGAAATATTTCAATAGGGTGATGTTTCCAAGGGAGTCTCACTTCGTCCAAAAATACTAAGGGTAACACGAGAGTGCAACAATATGCAATCACATGTATCAAATCAAATTGTATATAAAATACTTAAAACATTTACTAGTGTCAAGGAAGATGGAAGTGCATAATATCAATCATAATAAAAGTGCAATGAAACCTTTCAAGAAATATTTAAAAGAAAATATTCAAAATGATGCCCAAGTTTTAGGAAATCACTTCAATCAAGGAATTAACTAGTTTATATACCATATTTCTAATAGGACCTTAACTTATCTTTGTAAATAATATCACTTAATGTTATTAAAAGTGCAACAAGTCCAATACTTATAGTCTAAGGTCTATAGTCCAAGTCCAACTATTATGATGATCATAAATGGTCTCAATTAAATCCAAGTAAGTCTTAAAGACTCATAATAGTCCAACTAATATCTATAAAGTCACAAATCCATAACAAAGATCATGGTTAATATTAATAAGTTTTAGTGTCTTTTAGTGCCTTATTAAATCTTAATTGTCCTTAGAGAAACATAACACATAAAACCAAACTATATCTTACATGCTCAAAGATTTGGAATCCATTTATTGTAGTGAATTAAATAAAATAATTTTCATGAACCAAAAAGGTTTCACAGTCAAATATATAGTGAGGTTAAAACCAATATTCTATATCACTTCAAAACTTCACAACTTGTACACAAAGCTTTATGAAGCAAAAATACATAGTTTAACACCTCAAACCAAATTTATATAACATTTAAATATTTGAAAAAAGCATAATTTGACTGTTCAAAGTAAAAACCAAAATTTAAAATAACCTTTAATCATGATTTTCAACTATATAAGTAGAGAAAATCAACAGACAAGCATGCATCATAGACAAATGGATCAAGATACTTTAGGTCATCAAATTTAAATCATTCAAAGCTATTAAAAATAATAAACACAAACTTTGAATATAATATAACACAACATCACACAAGAAAATCATACATGAAACTTATTAGTGAAAGAAAAACCCTATTTATTCTTGAAGTTTTAGAAACTTAGCTCCAGCAAGGTAAGCATAGCTTTTCCAGCTTTTTTAAACCTTTTTTAAACGCTGAAATTCATGTATGAAGGTGATAAAAAGGTGACAGTTGGAGATGTTTTACTATAAATTTTTAAGTGCTTTGTGTGAAAATGAAGGGAGAAATGGTAGCTGTAGCTTTTGATAGATTTTTGGGTATAAAATGAAGTATAGAGTTGTGTTTAGAGGTGTGATATTTATAGAGAACAACTAAGATTAAAATATTACTAAATTTCATAATTTTTTTGTCCTATTTCGTTAGTTTAATTAGTTAAATGTTAAGACTATTACTAACTAATTTAATAACTTCACAAATATCATCTAAAGATATTATAAAATATTAATGACATGGCTTAAAGATATTTAGTAATATTTTATATGTTTTAATAGTTAATTATTCAAAATAGGATAAATTTACTTAAACTAGTCAAGTTTAATTAGGTTAATTAATTAGTACATGCCAAAATTTCTTAATCAAATATTATCATAAAGTTATTAGAGATATAATATAAGGGTCCATGAAATTTTTATAATTTTTTATATTTTATTTAATATTTTACATCATTGCTAGTTTTATTATGAAAATAATTAAGACTTATTTAACTATTTTTAAACCTTTGTAAATTTTTTTCTTTAGCAACCTAGAGGTCTAATTCGCATGTCTAATGGAGGTATAAAGAAGGGTGAATTGTCTTGGACAATTAATGTATGATAATGACAAATTTTGAATATTCATAATTTTATCTTAAAGTTACATAGGTTATTTAATTACTAAAATAATTATCAAAAAGTCAAATTTCCTTAATCTATCATCAAAACAATATTTTTACCTGATTTAGATGTTATCTATAATTTTTTTGAACTTTTTTGACAATTTTTATTTTTTTTGTATGCATTTTTACCTTAATTAAGCCTATTTTTGAGTTAATTAAAATAATTAATTATCTTTAAATAAAATAGATAAAATTTCTATAGCATGCCATGTGAATTTGAGTTGTCCAATAAGATAAGGAGACAAGATCATCTTGGTGAAATTTTAGGGAAAAGTTGGTTGATTTTAATTGATTATGGCATGACATTTGACAATTTACTTTTACTTTTCAATTTTTTTTAATCCTATGAGCCTAAATTGTAAACTAAGCTAGGTGTCAACTAAGTGAGTGGAGAGTATTAGTGAAATTAATCAAGGTTTAGAAAAAATTATCTTAAAGCTTAGATGGCTGATTGGGTAATTTAAGCTTTAATTAAGCCATATTAAATAACTAAAAATTAATATGATTTTTAACACTATCTATGGTCTAATAGAGGGGCCCATTTCATGGTCCTCTTTGTCTAGTTTTATAATTTAGTATAAATAAATAAATTTCTCTATGTGACCTAGAGTTATTTTCTAGGATTTTTGTTATTTTTGTGTAATTATGCTAATATTATGCAAATTTACTAAATATTGGTATTTCTCATCAAAATTATGTTCAAATGTATTTATAATTTTCTAAAATTTTTCATCATTTTTTGAACATTTTTCATCACTCTCTAAGCTTTTTTAAGGTTTTTGTTGACTTTTTTGTAACTAATTATGTTGTAACCTTATTTCCTATTATCCAATGGCATTTTTGTAATTTTAATAAAGTCTAAGGGCAGTATGTTAATTTCACATTTAGGTTTCTTTGGTGCTAAGTTCCAAGTTGTACAATTATTAGATTTTGTAATATTATAATTAGATGTTTTTTTGTTCAAATTTTGGGCATCAAGGGCACAAATGTCATTTTCTAAAATGTCTAGGGGCATCACTCTTTATTTCACACTTAGATACCATTGAGCTCAAATTTATTCACAGCCGGGATGTGGATGTCATTTCTAAAAGTTCAAGGTCAATATGGTAACTGAAACTAGGGACTTAAATTTCATCATTAGAAATATTGAGAGTATTCTAGTAATAAAGGCATTTCATTATTTTACAACAAAGAGTTACACTATCCCATAGTTCACTTTCCAAGGATTATCTCTGAATGTTCTTTGTCTAAAATTCCTCACACTATTTAAATAAAAAGTTATGATGATGAAATTACACTATATTAAGGAAAATTAGAATGTTACAATGCTCGTTGTAACGAGCAAATGAGTTAAAGCTGATTGCAATGAGCAAATAGGGTCAGCCAAGCTCACAGCAATAAGACCCTTGATGCTAACACAATTTCAAAATGACACAATTTTATTTTAATGATCTTCTACCCTATCTAAGCACATGATAATTAACCAATCCAAGCACACCAAACTCGAACCCTAACAGTTCCAAGATGGTCTCTCTCCCTCTCACACAACTCCAAGCCTTCTTCTTCCTCCCCAATCCTTGAGTAAGTTGCTTTTGTCAATTTCTATATATGCTCTTTCATGTTTACGCGAGGGCTCCTTCATGCACGAGTTTTGCATTATTTTTTTGTCCCTCAAAGTTGCCCTATCGTGTTCATGGGCATCTTATGTGTTGTTTGTGATTCTATGATAGTTATTGGTGTCATTTCTAACTTCCAATGTCAAGTAAATAGTACACATGCACTCCAACTCTAACCAGGAGTAGGTTTGAACTCACGACCTTATTTTTTTTTTCATTGTTGCTATTTTCTTAGTGTTATGATTATTACGTATGAATTTAGAAGTGAAAATTTGTTAGGAACATGACCTTACAATATGTGCCAGCAAGTTTTGATAGATTATGGATCTTTGAGTAAATCATGAAAATTATATTTTAGAAAATCATGGGACCATGATTAGTATGTTTATATCATGAAAATGTTTTATTGCTCATGAAAAGATTTATTGAAAAGTATGTGATTTAGCAAATTTACCAAAATTGTTAGACACGAATTATGGATTGATGAAATTACTATGTTTTCAAGATTTTGGTTTTCATGATTACGGCTTTAGAAATCCAGTTATGATTTATTAAAAATGTTGATTTGAGCATGTTTATTTTCATTGACAAACACGCTATTATGATTTTCGAATTTCCATAATTATGAAATCATGTTATCATGAAATACAATTTTAGAATTTTATTTAGTTATGTTATTGAAAGTATTGAACTCAGTTTATTCATAAGATTGACCAAACACATATTTTTTGGGTATTCTAAATCACCATGTCTATAAGTTGATGATCCGTGGGCATGATTTTGGATCCCTAGTTATGCTTAACAGTTAAATTGTTAGAACTATATAAATTTAGAGCTTTTAGAGTTTTCAGATTTATTCAGTTTATTTACAAATTAGTTTTAGACAGCAACTATCGAAAACAGACAATGAGTTAATGATTATAAGATTATTAGCCTTGATATCAAGTTGTTCGTAGAGGGCAATCTCACCTTTTCAAATATTAAAGGGATAGAACCTAGTTAGGTGTCTGCCTTATGGATCTCATTAGGTGGAGTAATTATAATTATTATTATTATGTATATATTTATCATATTTAGATATTCATGTTTCTCTAGTAATTACTGCACCATGAACTTAGAAATGTTTTCCTTTGTAACTATGTACTTAAATATCAAAATAATTTTTGTTTGAGGCGTTTGTGTTATATGTATATATCATGTTGGTTATGTTATGTGGGTGGTGGGTACTCACTAAGTTTGTTGATTCACCCTCTCCATTCCTCCTTACAATTGTAGTTGTAGATCCAATTATTGCTTAGTCATTGATTCCATAGACCGTACTTGTTATAGTAGTGAGCTTTACTTTCAGGAAGGCTTAATTCCGGGTCATATTAGATTAAGTGCTTTAGTGGTTATGCAGGCAAGATTCGAACAATGCATTTTATTGTAAGATTATGTATTTATTTTCATAATTTATAAGCATCCCTATATGTTTTCACATTTCAAGTATGGATTTGAAATGTGGATTGTGATTGAGTTTATGTAATAAACCAGTTGTGTATTTATGTTTTGAAATTCAAGCCTTGAATTGATTTATAAATTATGACTAAAGTTTACACTTTTACGAAATGCCGAAACACATGTTAGAGTTAACTAAGACGAGATTATGATTATGCATGTTGAAACAATTTTGTTTTGCAAAATCAATTATGATGGTATAATTAGATAAGTTGATAATAATTTAAATTAAAGCACATTTCGATAAGTTATTGGATGAGTGGTAAGGTTTAGTCTCCTATGAATATAAGGACACAAGTTTGAATATTAGAAAATGCATTTGTTATAAGGGGAATAACCATAAATGTTCCATTCATGAACTTATGAGAACAATGTCTTTAATAGGTTTTTAATAAAAAATATATATACACTCATCAATTAATGATCTTACTCCTAGTATTCATGATAAAAATAAGAAACAGCAATGAAAGTAAGAAAAAAGCTTTTGATTTTTTTTTTCGATTGAAGAAGGAGCAAAACAATATATATATATATATATATATATATATATATATATATATAATAAAAAACCAAATAGCACAAATAAGTAGTAGAATAGGGCTTGATTTAGCATTTTTGTTGCTCTAAAAAAACTATTGAACTCTTTAGGTTCTCAAAAAATTACTTTCAAAAGCTATAACAACATTATTTGGAAAATTATGCAAAAATTGCTCTCAATAAGAAGAAGTCACAGTAATAATATTTGGTAAATATGCTTCAAATATACAACATGACAATAATAGATGTAGATATTAAAAAGTGTAATTTTTACTTTTATTGTCATTAATTAAATTTATGTCATATTAATTTTTTAAATTTCAAAGAACAAAAGTTAACTCTAAAAAGTATTCCATGAGACTATGAGATACAATCTCAAAAGAATCATTGACTTTTAAAAGTTGAGAACAAAAACACTCAATTTTTATTTTTCAAAAGTATCCTTCCTAAGAGCATTATCAAACCCCCAAAAAACAAAAACGGCATGCACCACAAACAACTATTCCTTCTTTTTTTATTTTTAATATCAAATATACCCCAACACATTACACCTTTTCATTTGCCTATTTCAATGCATAGAAAGCTAGGAACTGCCATGCTCTTATCATGCCTTGGATCAAGACAACCAACAACAAAGTGTGGTTTGGTTTTGTATTTGTTGAATTAATTTTGTTAAAGCTGATTTTGTAGTAAAGTGATTTATTGATAATTTGATCTAAAAAGTGATGCTTACAAAAATTTATAGAGTGAAATCTAGAAGCGACAATTTATATTTCTGTTAGAATCAATTCTAGAGCCAAAATTGAATTTAACATTAGATTCAAATCATGAAACCAAACATGTTAAAAACCACCCAAAATCAATTCTACACCCTGATAATTGACTTGGATGTCTCTCAACTTTTTTCCAAACACATCAAAACTACTCCCTTCTTTATAGAATATTTATCCACTTTCAGACAATTTCATATTTCAAAATATATGTCAATTTTTCATTATAATAAATTATTAATTTTATTCTTCCAATATTACCCCTAATTAATTTCACATTTTTAAAATATTTCATGTAATATTTACCTTGAACATTGTGTTGTATTAAATAATATGTAGGTAATATTAGTCCATTCACTATATTTTACCTCATTACTAATATCATTTATTATCATTCTTAATATATCTGTTTAGTCAAAATTGACAAATATTTTAAAAAGAAGTAGCATGCATTTACAATACCATTTTGCTTGAACCCAATTAGCAGCCAAGAAAAACTACCATGCATTTACAATACCATTTCGTTTGTCAAGTATTCATTAATGCAAGGAATTACTCCACTCATTTCTTATTAATAGTCATGGTGGAAAATTATGATAATTTAGTACATTAAAGTTAATATATCTGCTCATAATTTATAGTTAGATATATTAATTTTTTAATGTATCAAATTGACATAGCTTTCCACCATGACTTTTAATAAAGAATTAAGGAAGTACTAATAAATAAATTGAGTCTCAAAAAGCGAGATGAAAACAATTTGTTACTAGTAACGAGACCAAAATCTTATAAGAATTAAATGTTGCACCCCGCTAGTACTTGCCGAAAAGATTAACTCGCTAGCACTTGATTCTCTCTCCATTTCAGTTGGTTGATGAGATTTTCGTGATCATTTTATAGCTTAGCTTTTTTTTTTTTTTGGTCAAGGTTCCCAACAATCAATGCTTCTCCATACTCTTTACATAAACATCCAAATCTTTCTCACCAATAGATAGATATATGAGTATATTGGCAGAGCACATAGACTTACCTTATGCCATTTTCTTATCAAAACAAACTACTATACCCCATATTCCCCTTATTCTTTGTAGATGAACACAAGCCCATACTTGTGGAGGAATTCCAAAACATTCATCCAAACCTTCTATTTTGGCAATTTTCCTCATTAGCCTCTTCTTCTTACCTCAATAAAATTAGTTGACAAACATTCTTTCCTTGGAAATAAAAATTCTTCCATGTTCTCCTTTGAACAAAGCAAAACATAATTAAATTTTTTTAAAAGGCTCCCAAACCTCTTACCTTGGATATAGAACACAACTCGTTCAACAATTTTTCTACACTCGCTCAAAAGACATTGGATACATGTATTTTTGCCTCCTATAGACTTCAACCAGATTCCTCCTTGACTTCTTTCCTAACCACACCATCATGTGTATGTCAACCTCCTAAATTGGGCTTCTTTTGGCAAAAATTTTCCTATCTGGTCACCAAATTAAACCATTAAATCTCCAAATTGCACTATATGATAGTGTTTAATTTCTGTAAGGACAATGGAAAGAGAGGCAAGAGAAACAGTTGAGACGGAGACATAAAAAATAATGTTTCTATATGATATTTGATAAATGAGTACAAGACATGACAATTGTCTCTAAATCTTGTTTGAAAATATGGGACAAGACAAAAAATACATGATAAGACAGTTTATCCCTTGTAGGCTGGTGGCCCATTCAACAAACCACCCATATAGTGAAGACAAGGAGGAAATTATAAAATATATATAGGAATCTTATTAGAAGAAAAAATATCAAATTTTTTTCCCCGTATCATGTCTCCATTGTCTCTTCATTTTGAAGGTACAGAAATTTTATGTATTTTCTATCCTAGATAGACAATATTTTTGTATTTTATCTCTGTCTCCACAACAAAATAAATTTTTGTCTTCAATATCTCCATATTTTCTATCTCAAGATAGAAACCAAACGCTACCATGTGTGCTCCTTCCTTATCCTTGAACTGGACAAAGTCAAATTATCCTTGCAGATGTTCTCCTCTTACTTGAAATGTAGATATCTGTGATTTCACCCTCAAGCATGAAGATATACGCCATAGCCCCTCCCTTGTAATAGATTTGCGAAGGTTATCAATGAAGACAATGAAGGGCTTATTAGCCTCCACTACAATGAAGTCCCTCCTTCCTTCCATTCAAACACCAGTTGCTTGTCTCGTGTCGTGGAAGAGCTTCTCTTATTGTATGATTGTGAGTTTGACTTTTCACTCTACAAACCTTTTCTCTCTTTCATTGCTTCTCTTTGGACTTCAAATTCACAAATACATCTTTATAGTATATTTGGTTAGACAGTAAAATGGAATGTAAATTTTCATGAAAAACTTTGTATAAATTTATACATTAACCTCATTCATAAAAAATTTATCTCTACTTTTACCCCCAATTAAATATACCCTTAGGAATTTTTTTATCTAGTATTACTGATAATATTGTGAGGATAAAAGTTGGATTTTTACACATACAAGCCAATGCAGGTAATGTTAAAAAGCTTTTATCCACTTGGAACTTTATTTAATTTGCATAGCACAATCTTAAGCTTAACTTAAACTTTGATATCACTTGTTGGGCTCAAAAAATGACTTCTAGTGTAAATAAAATGATTTTGCAATATTGCGATAATGAGGATCAAAATAAATATGATAGAAATAAATATCATAGAATAAAATCTAAAAATTCACTTATACACAGAAGATTCTTCCATGCATCAACCACATTTTCCACTGTTGGAATTTTTTGGAATTTAAGGCCATGTTTCATGGTTTTTAACTAGCATGGCTGGACCCCCACATAATGAACATATATACACAAATGAACAAATTAAAATAATAATAATAAATATAACTAATGTTTCATTTTTAAAAAACAAATTTGTTTCTTATCTCTAAATTTTTTCTTATAAACTATTTGCTGAATTATTGTGCCTCCATTCTCTTTAATTTCTCTCTTCTTTTTCTGCTCTCCTTCCTTTCTCTACCCTATAGTAACTGCTCTTGTTGTTCCTCTCTTTAGACATTGTTTTTTTTGGGTACTCTTGCACTCTATAATTGCGTCATCTCTTAATCTCGATGAAAAATAAAGCCCCTGATTTCTACAATTTAATTTTGTTTGAGCATTATTGAGGTGAATGGAATGAAATAAGACGAGCAAAATAATTGCTCTATTATTTGAATGTTTTTTATTTTATCACATTCCTTCCAATTTGGGGAAAGAAAATTGAGCATAATGGATGGAACTGGATAGAATGAAGTCCATCCATCTCCAATCTTGTCCATCAAAGTTAGATAAAACATTGGAGCAATTAAAAATCTCACTTCGCTCCGCTTATTTCTACCAATCCAAACATACCCTTAGTGGCTAAGTTATTTATGTCACACCAAGTAAAGTAATATAAGTTTTATTTTTTAAAACATTTATCCATATATTAAGATATAGTAATAATAATAATAATAACAACAATAATAATAATAATAATTATTATTATTATCATATAGGAAATTACTTCTTATTCAATAAAAGCTATCTTTTTAAATAGAGTTGTATTATTTGTATTCATATGATATGGTGTAACATCCAGTGCTTTATGGATTGACGACTGTCCTTACAAACCAACACGGGTCTTTTCAGCTTTGTCCTCACTCACATGCTTCCTGAGAAAACTTCCCAGAGGTCACCCATCCCAAATTGCTCAAACTCAAGGACGCTTAACCGTTGAGTTCTTTCATGATGGGTTACAAAAGAAGATGCATCTTGTTGGCATAGGTAGTACAAATTAATTCATATAAGTCATCATCAACTGTATAGTCTCATACCTATACAGTCTAGATCCTCTCATTCTGGTGTGTAATCAGTTCATTAATGTACCCTTCCACTTAGAGGCCTTGCCAGGAGCCGTTCTTGTCCGTGCCTTCTGGACAATCACTCCCTGCCTCGTCTGCATTACATGCCTACCAGCTTTCGCTTGGTTCATCCCGAACCATACGTACTGGGAGGGGTGCAGGCTCTGATACCATTTGTAGCATCCTCTCCGCTTTATGGATTGACGAATTGTCCCCACAAACCAACACGGATCTTTTCAGCGTGCTTTGTCCTCACCCACATGCTTCCTGAGAAAACTTCCCAGGAGGTCACTTATCCCAAAATTGCTCCACGTCAAACACGCTTAACCATGGAGTTATTTCATGATGGGCTACCGAAAAGAAGATGCATTTTGTTGGCATAGGTAGTATAAATCAATTTATATAAGTCATCCTCAATGGATAGTCTCATATCTATACAGCCTCAGGATCCCTCTTATTCTGATGTATAATTGGTTCATTCATGTACCCTTCCACTTAGAGGCCTTACTAGGAGCCGCTCCTTATCCGTGCCTTCTTGACTGGCGATTACTCCCGCCTCGTCACCAGGCGTTATATATGGACACGTGTTGACTCACACCTCATCCACTCATGTATTGTTATATGTTTGACTCAACTACCCATCCACATTGTCCCACTTACATTTGATATTGTCCAATATTTTCTATTTTTGCTTTGTTTATCATGAACTAAGTCCTTCTTGGCTAGGGCAACTAATTTAGCCACTTTTGGCGAAGTCACGAATGTTTTGATTATATTATAATGCTTATTTCTATTGATTTAGTGTTTATAATTGTGTTTTAATACATTAAGTGCTTGATCATCACCCAATTGTTTTGTTGGTTTACAATGACTAGAGATAGGAATTGTGAATGAAGTTTCTTATTATAAATTCCATAGGTTGAGCAAAAGTTAGAGATAGGTAAATGCGACTTGTGTGGTTATCATTTTAGGGAGAATTACAAGACTTGAGAGATGCTTCTAATTATATGAGGGAATCCAACCATTAGTCAATGAAATAAAGGTTTAATAATTGAAATTCAAAAGTGATAGAACCATTAGTTAGGTGAACCAATTTGTCTTAGCTATTTCTCATCATAATCATTATCATTTGTGTTCTTATCTTATTTTCTTGTTTACGCATTCCAAATTCTAATTTTCTTAGCTATCTCATAATTTTCCAACCAGTTAAACTTGTTTAAATTAACTAATTTTGGGACATGACACTCTTATCACTATATTACTTGAACAATCTAGTGCACTTGCTAGAGTCACAACACCATGACTCCTCATGCTGCTTGTGAAAGGATACATCGTTGACAATATATAACTGCTGGACTAACCAACCATGTCACTCTTGAATCATATCATAAGATTTTTCAAGTCCATTATTTAATCACCTTGGCTCAGGTGGACCAATATTTACTTGCATTTTTGAATCAGGGCTCCTGATGAAGTGTGGGGTAGAAGAAGAAAAGGAATTTGCTGGTGAATCCTCACTTGAGATTAGGCAACTTGTGGTGCTATGGAAAGAGGATCTTGCACTTGTGTGCCCATTTGAAGACACAATGCTACTAATGGTGGAAGTTTGTGTGCGGTCATTTGGGTTAGCACTGGAATTGAGGAATGGTTGTTGCTTTGGGAGGGAATAACATAGTCTTTCATAGTTAGAATCTGAACCACTTCAGACATGGATGGTCTATGTGTAACAGAAGATTGTGTACAAAGTAGGCCAGCTTGGAGAGCATTTGATGCCTCTTGTGGCACAAATTTGCCAAGCAATGCAGGATTAACGGATTCTGTGATGTTCTTTGCCTTGTAATTCTTCCAGACCTTAACATGAGTAATAACAAGAAACATGTTACTAGCTGCTAATGAAATTTCATTGATACCAAGTAAGGATTTTACAGGTATAATAACTCATTAGGGATGTTGAATCTTACACCATGGAGTATTGAAGTTGACCCCGAGTGTAAACACTATTTTTCTTGCCACAGACAATTTCAACAAGCAGGATTAACGCATAGACATCTGCCTCTTGCCAGTTGTCCTCTCATGAGATACTCAGGAGCCATATCCCCCATAATCAATTGATTTTAATTTGGGGACTATAACAAGTAAATTTTAAAGAGTTTAATTTTAATGTACCAACAATTTAAGTCTAATCAAATCTCTCTATTTAAATAACTTTTCAAGTAATAGAGATAAGAGTTAATCGTATTAGCTGATATGACATTTAATGATTAAATAGTTGTATAAGACCTTTTTACACGTTAATGAATCAAAATTAAATCCAATATTTAATTGAACTCCAATACACTAGTGGTATCAAGTTATGGATATAGAAGGTTGAAATTCATTGGGAATATTTACATGAAGGACTTTCAGTTTTAATTGCATGGCTAGGATACAAGGTAACTACAGATAGGAAAATTCAAATGAAAGAAGTTTTATACTTACAGTGTCCCAACAATTCCAGTGCTAACATGAGATCTATTTTCCGTAACACAACGTGCAAGACCAAAATCAGCAATTTTTGGATTAAGATTCTCATCGCAGATGTTGTTGGACTTAATGTCTCTGAATAATCTTTGATCCAGAGCCTCCATGAAGGTATGCTAGGCCCTCAGCTATCCCACATATGATTTGAAACCGTTGCCCCATGTCAAAACACTTACGGCATCTTACCTCATATGTATACCACAGGATCTTTTCTCATTTTATGAAAAATCAAAACACACACACAAAGATAAACAAGATAATTTAACTTCATGAACCATATTCATATCCAAATTATAAAAAATGCAGCCCAGGATATGAGGCTCCCACCTTATGGGGTTTGGATAGGATAGATGTATACAGTCTTACCCTTTCTTTGAAGAGCTTTTAACGATTTTAACCCATAACCTCCAGGTTATAAAGCACTAACCTTACTATTATGCCACTAACCCTGTATTTATATCCAAACTATAGGCTTAAAAATCAGAAGGAAGTAATCAATGGGGCTGACACAAAAGGTTAAAAGCCAAGGCAGCAAGATGTACTCCAACGAAAATAATTAGGTACTTTTCTACCACTGCTAGTAGAGAAAAGATCTCTCTGCAACTTCAAAGTGGTGGACACTGGACACCAAAAAAAAAAAAAATAGAGGAAGAGATGTAGAAAGAGAAAATAAACAGAGAAAAAAAACACATCGATGAGTTTCATGCTCTTTTAACAGTGTCTAGGGTATTTCGAATCTTGAGTTATTCAAATATTACTCCTCTTACCATGGCCAGTAATATTTGGAATGAATTATAGAAGTTGGTACGGTTCACAATGAAAAGATTCCCAAAGTTTCCATAGACCAACTAGGAGTTGTAGGGAACATATATTTGTATGATCAAGAACGTTAAGAGTAAAATATTGAGATTCTAGCTAATGCCTCCGGTTAGTAACAGAACGAAAAATTCTTAGATATTCTCAAAATAAGAAGAAATATACTGGAAATACATATATATATATCTACATGCACCAATATAATATATAATATAAAGTTATACAACTGTTCATTTGTAAGTTAGAATACTCACCGAAAATAATTTGATCAAGACTCCCATTTGGCACAAATTCATAAACCAAGAGGCTTTCAGGGCCTTCAATGCTGCATCCCAAAAGTTTCACTACATTCTTGTGCTGAATCCCATTTATCAAATTGACCTCATTGAAGAATCCATCTGTCCATTGCCGTGTATTAAAGAAAAGTCTCTTAACAGCAACGGTCCTTCCTGAGGGGAGGATTCCTTTGAACACAGAACCAGCTCCACCTTGGCCTATTTTGTTTGCAGGGTCAAAATTATTTGTGGCCTGCTCAAGCAAATCGTACCTAAAGGTGAAACCAGCATTGTAGGCAAAGCCAGGTAACGCCTCAAAATCATTGCTTCCTGAAGAGAGCTTATAAGATTAGCACATTAGAGCAGCAAAAAGAAAATAATATATAAAAAGGAATATTCTATACTAGAGAAATTGTTTAGCACCAAGGCTTCAAATCGAGTGTTACTTTTTCTACGCAGTGGTAATTTCTTCCACCTTAAAACTGCACCAACGATGATAACCAAAGCCACAGCGATTGCTGATGATACAGATACAACTATCACCCTAGTATGATTACGAGGCCTTTGATCTGTAAAGAATATTGGAAGAGAAAATTAAACTTCAAGTGCAGACATGAAATTATACTAGTTTTTTCTTAGAATAGGTGTGGCGTGGAAAGCACCGAATGTTTATAGCAGCAACATGGCCAAGTGGAAATGAGATTTTGAGAGAAAATAATTTGCTTTTTAATCACAACATCAAATTGTTGTGCCATGGAAGAACCTGCGCACCGCGTACCATTAATCCATTATACTAATGCAAAATTTTTCTCTTACTCTACAACCATCTAAGAATTTTTCATATATCAAAACATTTAAATTCAGAAAAAAAAACTTGATTAGTTGGTTTTAGTCCTTTACATGATTGTTATTCCATTTCCAAATTCAGTTTTACTACACATGACATAATTCGAGAATCAGATAGAAGTAAGTAAAAGTTTTTGTCCAAATTTAGAATAGTGAATCTCATAATGATAACAATAATAATATTTTAATACATACTTTTTAGCGTTATATGCAGATGTCTACTTAATCACTATTATATAGGACACTCAAAAAATAGGTATTAAATAGATATCCAAAAGTAAATATTGAAATAGCGTTATTGTAATGATAAAGTCCTATATATACGGACAGTGAACAATACTAACTAGACAATACTAAGACAATCAGTAGAGACTTTATCATAATTGTTAGTATAAACAAATGATTTAGATCATTTCTCTTTATTTCATCCAGTAATCAACTTGATTCCCCTTAAAAATTACGTAGATATCTCATTTCACTTACCTTGATACGCCTTGCTCTCATTTCCCTTGACATCATCGTAGAATTTGCGGGTGGAATACCTCATGAAACAACCAGAGAACAAACTCCTACCCCCATCACTGTCAGGCACGCATTCCTCCACCTTCTTCCCAGCTTCCGTCAAGCACCTCTCGCACTCCTCCTTATTCAGCGTCTCCCAGCACTGCGCCAACACAAACACATCATTCTCCCCATCCACCGCAAACCTCCGCTCCCTAGCCTCGTTCGTCACGTTCGATATCACCGTCAAAAAACGCTTCCTGAACTCCATGCTCCCACCAGTGCTATTACTATTATTATTACTACTGCTGCTACTACTATTATTTCGCGACGTCCTCATAAATGAGGACTCGCAAACATTCGTATCGTGCTTGAGGTTCACGCTCTCGTTGAAGAAACTGTAGTTGTCGTAGCGAAGGAAGCAACCGTCAAGGAAGATCCGACCAGAGACTTTGGGGATGCACCTTGAGAGCAGCTGCCTAGCCTGCGTGAAACAAGTGTAGCACTGTGTAGGGCTGACGTGGTTGTGACACTGTGCGAGCGCGAACATAGGGTACCCGTGGCCATGCAATGTCTCTGCGCCCCAACCGCGTTCCTTGATCTTAAACGACACGGCGTCCATTAGGGCCATGAAGGTTTGCATGAACTTGCCGGAGCCCAACCTAGGGTGCCCGTAGGAACCGCACATGAGTCCCGCTTGGTTTACTCCCGCGTCCGAGGATGCCGCGCTTGAGAAAAACGACGACCACACGATCACGAGGAGCACGAATATTATGATGGGCTTGAAAACAACCTGCGTCTGTTTGTTGATGATGCAATGCAATTGCCGAGCCATTATTTCTTTCTCTGATTGGAAAAAGGGAATCATTGTATAATTTAATTTGAGTGTTTTCTTCTTTTTGGGTTTCTCAGGGGGTCTCTTTCACGCGATTGCTGCATCGTATGGGTAGATTGGCAGAGAGCATTGTTATTCTGGACCCGGAGTAGATTGGTTTCTGGATCAATGACATGATTTGGGTTTTTGTTTTTTGCAGGAAGAGATAGATATTGGAGAGGGTGGGCAGAGAAACTAATTAAAAACGATCGTTATCATTAAAGGGGTGAATGAACTGGCTTGGAGTTTTCCCTTTGCCTTTATTTGGGTATGGTTACAATCAGGAGAAAAGGGGGAGGGGGGCTGTGGTCGCCTAAATTTTATATATTTATATAATTATTTTATATTAGGATATTATGGCTCTCTAAATAATTTTGTTATTTTTATATATATTAAGTATAATAAATAATAAAAGTCTTTTGATATAGTAGCACATATCATATAAAAATATAAATTATATAAATATTTATAAAATATATCTTTTAAGATTTTTTTCTTATTAATTTATTCTATCCACTTAATGAAGTTTTTATTTACTAATTAGTTATTTATAATTAATACTCTATTTTGATGTTAAATAATATATTGATATATATATATATATATATATATATATATATAAATAAGAAAAAAATTATTAACTCTTTTATTAAGTGAAAAGAGAATAAATGATGAAATAAAATTTAATTTATTAATAATTTACATAAAAAATATTATATAATAACTCATTTTATACTTTCTATATAATAATTTATTTTATTTTATATTAACTAATTTCATCCCATACCCTAAAATCTTTGACTGCGCCGATATTGGAGAAAATGTCGTATGGCGTGTTAGCTAGGCACTCCAACTTATCTAGTTAGCTAGGCAAATTGGCAATTTATTTTCTGTGCTGCCCCCAAACGCAAACTTACCACCAGGGGAATCTTTAAGCTTGGAGGGAAACTTTTCTTACCTTATCCAATTAGTTGTTAGTTGTTGGCGTCTTCATGCAGAAGTTCGTATGATCAATATGGCAAAACCTCTCTGTAGTCACTCATTTTGCGATATTTCGATTTAGTGTTGAATATATATATATAATACAAGCAGAGAAGCACTGCTCTATTTTTGTCTAATTATTGTTATTGAAATGAAGTTGATCTTATTTTGTAAGCAACTTCTAACAATAAAAACTATAGTTTAAAGAACTAAGGATGAAAATAGAGCTTTTATATGTACGACATAACATTTATATGAGATAAAAATTGACAAATTTGAGTAGATTAATAATCTTTATTAAAAAAATTATTGATATTATTATAATAAAATAACATCGAGACATTATTAAAATGTCAGAGATGAAGTGAAAACAAAATAAATTTTTGAGACAAAATTAAAACTGATAAGAGATGAAAATAAAACTTTTGCATAGTGTAATAACATATTAAAAACATAACGGTGGGAAAAATCACAATGCACAGTAAATATAATTTTTTGTATAAATATTCAATTATATATTATTATGTCAGTAAAAATATTTGACTCTCTTTTACATAAATGCTTTAAAAGTTATATATACAATGTTATATAATTGGTTGAGAAAATGTAAAATTCTTTATCCCAATAATGTATCAAAATTGATCTAATTGATTTTGTGAAACATTTTCTTTGTATTTACTCATAAAACAAGGATTTAATTTAAATGTATAAATAATATTTTTTTCACTATTATCTAATCAAATTCTTTCATAAGAATTACTTATGAAGCAACGAGGTGAAAGTCAAATTTGTTGAGTTGTTACGCTAATATTAGAATAAGTGATCGGATAAAATACATAATTTTTTTTATAGTATCAATGTATTAAAATATAATTAAACTCAGAAATGATCATTTCTATAAATTATTAAAGTTTAATTTTGATGTAGTGTCAAATTCTTTACACATATCAATAGAATATTGTCATATAATCAAAATAAATTTGATTCTAGCTTCTCTACTTTAAATTAAAGTCATGCATATATAAATATTTAATTGGATAACAATATAAAAGAATTTTATAGTGTAAGTATGTTTAAATAAACACACTAACAATAACATTATTGACTAGCTAATTATATATGTCATCAGATTGAATTTTCCTTAAAAACTATTAGTTAATGCTTTATCCTGGAGATATATAAGAAAGCATGCATTTGTACCCTGAATATCTCCACTTATTTTCTCTTTGTAAAAAGGAAAATGATAAATACTCGCAATAAATATGTTTGAAATTTTTCTAATTTAAATTTTTACTTATATATATATATTGTTATTACATATTATATAAATTATAAGTATGCCATTTTGAGTTGAATTTTGAATTAAGATAATTGTTACATTAATTGTTAATATAAATCTAAATTCTTAATGAAGTCAAATTAAAAAAAGGCTTACAATTTAATTTGAGTATTTTATTTCAATATCACATTTTAAATAAAACATAAGTTTAAATATTTTTAAATTCATGAAAAGGTAAATAGATTTTAGTTTTGGTCCTCTGATTTTTTTGTTTTTTCCATTTTAGTTCAAATATTTTAAAAATTAATCTAATTTTAGTGCTAGTGTATCTATGTTAAATATTGAGATTAATAAAAGACCACTCAATCGCAGGATCCTAGACAGCAACTATTGTAGCTCCAAAACTAGACAAGCATGGCGGATCAACTCTTCTCGCCACTCTCTTCCATTTCTTTCAGTCACAGTCACAGTCACAAGCTTCCCTTCACTTGTTGCTTAATGAGGCCGATGAGCCACTCATCAACGCTTTTCTCGTCCTCTTGAGGGCCAAAGCCCAAAGGAGATACTTTTGAAGAGGTACCTAACTTTAATGCCTCAGAGATAACCTTTTTTTTTTTTGGGTTCTATTTACATCTCTAACGTTTTTAAAATGCCTCAATTTTTCTCTTTTGATAGATGACATCCGAATTATAAACGAAAAGAAGTTGATGTAGAGTTCAAATTACGATGTTAGGAAATCACAAGAAAACATAACATGTCAAGCTACAAAGGTAGGTAATAGATATCACAGCAAAACATAAAACGTCAAGTTTTCGTTCGTTATTTGAATGTGATCCACGCTTTGAAAATGTTAGGGACGTAAATAGAACAAAAAACAAAAAAACTTTTGGGACTGAATCGAAACCTTGCTACAATGCAAATAGAGGTTTACCCATTTTTTTAATGTTTTTAATTGTTGGTGGTTGCGTTAATTTTTCCAACTCAGTTGTGGAATTGGGTCTAGAGATGAGTAATTGCTGCTGCTGCTGCTGCTGTTGTTGTGTAGGCAGTGGGGTGAGCAAGAGGGATGATCAAACATGCTAGGAAGGTTGAAGGTTTGGTTGATGGGGTTGATATCGTTGGAACTGGGGGTGATGGTGCAAACACTGTCAACATTTCAACTGGGGCTTCAATACTTGCTGGCACTTGCAGTGCCATAGTTGCTAAGGTAAATTGTGAATATGCATCCTAGTCAATGTATTAATTTGGCTACAAATTTTTTTTTGCTAATAATGAAATTGATTGAAGAACTTGGGGGGAGGGGGGGAGGTGTTGATGCGTGATTGAATTTTTTTATTGCAGCAAGGAAACCGCTCAAGTTCATCCGCTTGTGGAAGTGCTGATGTGTTGGAAGAATTTGGAGTTGCTATTGACTTGGAACCTGAGGTTAGTGCAAATTATGTGAAGAATGGGAATTGCTTTGTCACTTCTCTTGATTCATGAATGTAGGATTGATACCAGTCCTCTGTTGTGGGGAGGAAATTACATGTGCATAGCGTTTGACTTTGTGAGGGTTGGCAATAGTTTTGGTGTTTGTCATTGTCAAATGATTGGTCTTTTCCTTTGTCTAAAGCTGCAGCATATTTCTGCTTAACTGCAGAAACTACGTAAACTTGTTGCTTATTTCACGTTCAAGTGAAAAAGAAAAGGGAGGCAACATAAGCTGGAATATAAATTATGCTTATTCACAGATTCATTTGATTAATACGCATAACATCTCCATGAGAAAGAGAGCATTTTGGGCTCATATGTATGTTTCTTTTATTAACTGATAGAATTTATCAAAGGGAAAATGTTCTTATTGATAAATGTATCCAGTAATTCAATTTCCTGTTCTCTCTCTTTTGTGATTGCAAATCAGGGGTAACAGAGTGTGTGAATGAAGTATGAATTGGGTTTATGATGTCTCCAAAGTATCACCCAGCAATGAAGATTGTAAGACCCGTGAGGAAAAAAACTGTATTCAATGTATTGGGTCCCATGTTAAATCCGGCACAGGTTCCTTTTGCAGCTGTTGGAGTATACACGGAAGGCTTGGTAAGTTTCTTCGTAGGGAATTGTTTGGTACAAGATTCAAATTTTAGAGTTGAGGATAGTATATTTGCTCATTACATTTTTTGCTCAATAAAGGATAGTTATAACTTGTAAGAATACTAGAGTAGTATATTTGAATGTTCTACCTAAGCTAGAAAGGAGAAAATATAAATTCTATTTGCTCATAGCATTTGGAGTGTTTAGATTTTAGAATCATAGTTGTGAAAGGGGCTTGGTTTTTTGGGAATTTTGAAAATGAATTCAGCCCCCTTTATCTCTAGTGTCAATCTCATCTATTACAATTTGTCCGCTTTACTCATTGACATTGGTGGGTCAAGCAATCTGGATTTGAGGTTCCAGCCCCTGATTTTTTTTTTTTTTTTTTGTTCTTCACAATCTGTGTAGACATAGTCATATCCTGCCAGAAGAAGTATATTCCATGTACGTGCATGATTAGGTACTCAAGGTAGTCATCTAAATTTGTTGACAAGTAGATATTAGAGCCCATCTATATCGTTTATTGCACAATACTAGTTGAGACACTCAAGGTCAGTACTTTTTATGATAGGATTGACATAAAATAGCAGTGTTTCTGCTCAAATTAAAAATTTTAGATTTCCTAGAGTCACGTAAGTTATTATTGAAGAGAATTTGGCAGCAAAATTGAATATAACGGATATTATCAGTGAGTTGTATTTGACAATAAACTTGGTGGATTGTTTTGTTGCTTTCTATTTATATGCAGCCGTTTCAGATGTATTGAGGATCTGATTCATGTTGTTTTTCTCCGTCTGCATCATCACTAACAAGATGTTTATCTTGGTCTTTTGGATAGGTCTTCAAAATGGCTAAAGCACTTCAAAGATTTGGCATGAAAAGAGCTTTAGTTGTCCACTCTGAAGGTCTGGATGAGATGAGTCCTCTTGGTAAGATCTCTTGCCTGTTTTGCATTCTGGAAATCATTTATTTGGAAGATATAGGCATTTGAATTAGATTTGACTCTTAATTGTTTGCATCTTTTTATGCAGGACCTGGTCCAATTCTTGATGTTACTAGTGAAGTTTTCATTTGATCTCTGTAACCATGTGATCATTTATGGTTTTTAAATCTGTTTCTATTATGTAGCTGAATGATACATCTAACTTGGCTACAACATTTGTTTTATTGGATTTGCATACTTGTGTGTACTCTTTACATCTGATTTTTTATTGGAACAGTGGAGTTCAACATTCCTCGGTGCAGTCTTGAGAACTTGAAAGGGTGTGGCCCAGAATATAATGCAGAGGTTCTGAAGTGTGTTCTAGCTGGAGAGAGAGGGCCTATTGCTGATGCCTTTGTGAGTATCTTTGATTCTCCTGATCATTAAGGGTCCGTTTGGTTTAGATTTTGATAGGATTGCTTTTGAAATAATTGATGTTAGAAGAATTGATTTTTAAATAATTGATTCGTGTTTGGGAATGATGTTAAAAAGTGAGTTTGTAAAAAATAGTTAAAAATGATAAAATAAAGTTACTTTTTCTAACATAATTACCAAAATAGGTTGTAATAATTTGTCCTTTTGTGTTTGTACAGTGCAAAAATGGACATTGTAGTAATTTGCTTGTTTGCCCTTGCACATGGTAAAAGCAAAAAAGCTAATCCCATCAGCTTTGATTGAAATCGATTTTAACCAACGCATACCAATTCTTTTCCACGGAAAGAACAAACCAATCAAATTCACTTTTTTCCAACCCAATTCCCACCACAGCAACGGGAAATTAGTTGCTATCCAAACTGTAAATAGCCAAAACTGAGGATGGCATAATATACATCTATATTAATTTAGGTGATACGAAGGGTCAGACCTTGGAAAGCAAAATATATGATGGTTTAAATGCATACTAGCTAGCATATGATCTACCTGCTTACTAGATAGTCAAATTATTGGTTGATTATTACTTGATCCGTTCATCATATCTTAGTTTGCTCCCTTTACCATCAAATTCTATGCAAATTATCTTTGATACATGACTCCTAATTTTGGTATGGCTCTGAATACTTCAGGAGGACGTGAAATGTGTGCCTCTACTTTGTTCAAAAGAAATAAATTATACCATGGAAGTGTGCTAACAAACTACATTAATAGATGTTTTTAACCCCTTGAACCTTCCATTTTGCATCTTAACCCGAAGAAAGTGGTCCTTTTAATGAAAGAAAAATGCTAACTAGTGCGAAGATCATTTCGTAAAAATGTGACATGAACAGTTTTAAACAATTGGATTAGTTGGCATATTGACTTCAACCCACATGTTCTCTTTACTTTGCGTAACTCTCAGCCTTCTTTGTATTGTTATAAGGCATTTGTAACAATTTGCAATAATCACATTCGTACTAAGAGGCGTTGCTGTCAATGAAATACGAGTGATGGTGGTTTGTGTCCGGTTTTCTTTCTATTCCCAGGTTTTAGGCTGAAAAGATGATTTAATATTGCCCTGTATGATATTTTGATACTCGTCACGCATTGTATGAACCCACTTATGGCCCCTTTTGATTTTTCTGTCCAAAACAATTCGCTAGGTCCTCAATGCAGCAGCAGCTCTCTTGGTGAGTGGCAGTGTAAGTAACCTAGCTGAAGGGGTGTCTTTAGCACGCGAAACACAACAATCAGGAAAGGCTCTCAGAAGTCTCATATTGTGGAAGATTGATCCTCCCTCTACTATTCTGCACTACATTCACAGATTGCTAAGTTCCATTTGCCTTTAAAGTTCAACTGCTGCAGAAAATAAAAGAGGATTCGGCCGTGAAACACGCCTGAATCATTTTTGTAAATCAGGTATGAGTCTTACAAACTTGTTGCTGGATTTAACAAGGAAGAGATGTGCAATAATAGATCAATTATTTCCGTGTAATTTGATTTCGACTGTGAAATTATTTATGCACAGAAGGTTTTAGAAAAGCAAAGAAAGGACAGGACTTAGTATTTTGTTTTTGTGAAGGGAGATGGAGGAGGAAATGAGATTTTTTTTTTTTTTTTCCATTGAACTTTGAGATGTATTAGATGCCACAATAATAAGTTATGTTATTTGTACATATGTTACAGAACAGGGTTCACACCTTATAATGGTAGATATGATGTGAATTAACATGGTTTCCTATGCAACATATAACATTTTTTCAATAATAAAGCTTCCCAAAAGTGTTCATCTTGTGGTGGGAGCTATAGTCCCTATCTGCAAATTGAATGCAGTTCTGTCCTCCACTTGATGATCAAGAAATACAAGGAGGTTAGGGAATACAAATCAAAATTCTAATATGAATAACTAATATGGCTCGAATAATTCATTACTGTCTTACACAGGGAAATACAAATCAAAATTCTCTCTCTCTCTCTCTCTCTCTCTCTCTCATTGTATTTGTATATGCATGTTCTTCAGCAAAAGTTGGGATTTACAATATGGAATCCATGACCCGTTATGTGGACTAAAGTCTGACTTATTATACCATACTTTTCAAATCTTGCAAGTTGCCATCCATACTAGCATGTACGTTAATAATCCTGCCAAAATAAGTTACGCAGATATATCAAATGATTTGCTAAAATGAAAAACGGAAAAGAAAATAGATAAATAGATAAGTAAATAAATAAAGATCCAATTATTCTCAGGCAAGGCAAGGTGAGGAAGGGGCTGGAGATTCTCCGTGAGCTTGTGAGACACTTTCGTCATCTTCAAGAGGTTTAAGGGAAACAGTTGCTATTTATATTTTTTTAAAAAAGGATACGGTGTAGTAGTAAAATTAACCCAACAATTCTTCTAATTCAAAATTTAATTCATGATGACATGAGTTATAATTTACACAATATCCGTTAATTATTTAATAAATGAGAGTAAGATTTGGAACTAGAAAGATTTTTAGACAGATTAATTAGAAAGATTTATTATTTTTCTTAATATTAATTTAAAGAAAAACTTAAAATAGCAAGTGATTGATCACTAATTGAAATGGCTGGTTCTTTGATATACATACTGTTCTTACCTGGAAAGGTAAGAACACATACTGATACAGATTACTCACGAACAGCTCTCACTTCACAGGGATAAGTGAAAGGCAACTTCTATTTGCATGCTAGCTTTCTATAACGAACAACATGTAACCTGATTATCTCATCGTCTTTGTGACATACTTGTAGAAAGATGCATATAGTAAAAAAAGTCCAACTCATCAACCAGCCATACAATGAAAATAACCAAACAAGTACCTGCAAACATTTTCACCGCCATAGGCCTTGTTCCAGATGATACGCCAACTGTAAAAAAAAAAATTAAGAAAAAAAATCACTAATTTAATTAATGTATTATAATATAAAAATCATTTATATGCTTCCATATATTGGTTTAAGCTTTTAGAGGAGTTATTCATAACATAGTTATGATATTAGAGCCATTGTGAATAAGAGATTAGAGGGTCAGATCCTCGTAATCCCCATTATTATAAAATGTTTGCATTTTAAGTCTAATAGCTAGAGACATTCAAACTATGTTAAAATCTAAAAGTTATTCGTATACTTGTACCTATCAGCTGTAAGCTCTTCGGAGAGTTGATTATTCATGCAAACAAAATTGATAACCAGGTATCAAAGCCAACAAAACATACCAACATTTTTTTGCAGCACAAAGCTTGATAAAGTCGCTAACCTGAATCACAATTTGACGTTGAATTGACACTGCCACACATACACACCTGCCTAATCCCATCCTCACCATACCCACAAGTGCCACCAGTAGCCTCACACGCCCCACAGAACTCATCATTCCCTTGCACCGAATACCTCACACGTATCCCATAAGACCACCACCAGCCCCATCAACCCTCAGCGGCGCCACGCTGTAAGCGCTACTATACCCTTCACACTCCAGCTTCGTCAAGTTTATGCCCTTTATAGCCTCATACGCCACCGCACAACACTCCGGTGGGCCCGACCCAAAGAACTCCGGCCCAGCCCGTTTATGGCCCAAAACATCCCACGCCGGACACCCATAATACTCCTCGCACCCCATCCCGGAGACGTTTCGACAGGGCAAGTGCTTCCCTGGGAAACCTTGGAACAAAGGTGAGCTTGCGGAACAACCTATGAGCATGAAAACGTTGTCCGGGGTAGGGTTCATGTAAGGTGCACGCCAGGGCTCAAGAGCGAAGCCGTTGCCTTTGTTGCCTAGGAAGATTGTCTCGCATGTTGACATGTGTGGCTCGCGGAGTGTGAGGGCTTGGTAAGCGTAGTCTATGTCGAGGACCCTGTAGGATCCTGAGGTAATGTGGAACATGAGGACGTCGTTGATGCAGAACAAGAGGTCGCGGAAGCCAGGGTGGCCGCAACCGTATTGGAGCGAGAATGGGTAGTCTATGGTTATGTTGCCGCAATATGATCTGCACGAGTTGGCGTGGGTGGGAGGAGTGATGAGAAGGAATAATGAACATGATGAGAGAAGTATGAGATGGAGGGAAGGGAATAACAATTTGGGCATGGTTGTGAGAGGGATTGAGAAGGAGCTGTGGGAATGGATAATTGGGTTAGTGAGTGAGGAGTTAAGGAAGAGAATGGGAAGGTAGCTGGTGCAATGATGCTTTAATTTGCTTGGTTACTTTGTTGAGATGTTATATATAGGAATAGGAGTTTATTTTATTGATGGAGAATGAGAAATGATTTTTGTACCTGCCCAAGTCACCCTCTAGAAAATAAAAAAGATAGAATATCGGTGGATTTCACATTTCTGTGTGTGTGTGTGGGAGTGAATGAAAAAAAAAAAAAGTGAATGGATGCATCAGTACTCTTATTGATGTGGTAGAACTAGTGATTTTGGGGGAGCTTTATTCACATGTTGTGGTGTTGAGGAATCTTAGTTGAATTGTGTGTGGGTTTTCCTTCACTTTTCTGTTGGGGCCAGAATTGTTATGCTGTTTAGTTTATTTTTATGGTGATTTTGGTTGCTTTTGAAATTCTGCTTGGGTCTTTGGTTTGCTTTTGTGGGTTGGTGTACTTGGGGAGATGAATAAATGAGGTTGCTTTAGAATCGAATATAATATAACATTGCTTCATGATGGTGGAAGTAGTAGCTAGAAGTGGTTCAAATTTTAAAGTAAGCTACATAGAAACATTTTCCAGATTATGCGCGATTGGCAACGATGCTAAGAGAGAACTAAGAAATTCTTGTATATATGTAGCTTTTTCTTCCTCAAGCAGAGTATGCGGACCCTCGGATGGATCTGGTTAGAGACCCAGATACTTTCATGTTATATTGTTGTCATGCAAGAATTCTCTGATCTCATGCTAAAGAACACCACAGGTAGCCAAAATTAGTTGACTTTCGACTTCCATATTTTCTGACACTGGTCCGAAGGAAACTCCCACTTCTATTCTACACCAAGAAATAATTGTGTAATTTTAAAGGTGTAATGCAATTAAGAAAAGGAGAAATTTTAAGGTGCTAAAGGAAATAAAATATTTGCCTCCAATTTAGTGATTGACAAATTAGTTATTGTATTAAAAATGTAGGGGAGGTGGGAGATAATAATGGCCCAAAATTTATGTGTCAATTAATAAATAAACTAGACAAATGTTATCTCTTTTCATGCATTTAAGTGTTTCTCAAAAAGATAATGATTGAGAAAATATTAATGTCAATAAAAATTAAAAGTAATTTACTAAATTGTCTTTTTTTTCAATAATCAAACTTTTTCTCTGTACTAAATGAATCAACATTATTTAATAGAATTATTATTATTATTATTATAAAGAAATAATTAATACTATTTAGATTTTTTAAATAGATAATTATTTTTATTTTTTGAAACGGACAATTATTGGAGTAAATAAAAAAGAAACTACTAATAAGCAGCTATACGTAACAATTAAAAGAAAAAAAAATGGCTACTAAGCCGCTGTAGTGTAGTAGTAACTCGAGTGATAGTTCTTTTTATTCTCGTGCTTAGGAATATTGTTGTTTGTTGATGTTGGAGTCAGGAATTTGATCCCTTTATGCTCATCCTTTTTCCATTTTTTTGTTGTTTTGGTAGCAAAACGGAGCTAAGGCCCAAACAAAGCAAAGAGAAATGTTACTTCAACAATCAATATATTATACACTATCCAAGCCATCACCCTTACATTTCGTGTGGGTCATAACTTAAAGTAAAAAGATCTTGTTTTCCACCCTTGAATTTAATTGGGCACCTATAGACACCTCACTTTGAGTGGTTAAAATAACATAACTCCAAAACAAAAACCTAACCAAGGGGCCTAGGAAAAAAAACACCACCAATGTCCTTCCCAGAAAAATACCAAGACCTTGAGGAGGCAACTAAAAATATTAAACACCTATCTCAAGAGAATGGTCCAACTATGCGATGCTGCTTGATTAGCCAGGCTCCTAATAATCATGAGAGACATTGACCATCCAATGACACTTCAAAAGTTCACAAACCCGGCCACTAACCGAAGTATTGGGATGGCCACGAGGGACATCACCTTTAATCAAAGATAACACACATGTAATCTTTCTAAATGAATTTCATATATAGAATTATACATAATGTTCATTTAAAAAAATTTTATCCTATTTTTTTCTAACTAAATACACCCTTAGAATCAATTTCCAGGGCAATGTAACAAAAACCCTTCCTTCAGGCTAAGTCCAAAGCATAAAAAAAAAACCCCAAATCTCAGCCACTGAAATAGGACACGTCCCAAGATTAACCGTGCTTTTCCCATTTTGCTAGCTTCACTAAAGGCTTCTTAAAACTAAAATAATGATTTAGCAATCTTTGGGACTTAATTATTGGTGATTTGAAACCTTGTATATATATATATATATATATATATATATATATATATAGAAATAAATCCACAAAAAATAATAAAATTAGATAACAAATTTGAACTTTGTGATTAAAAGAATATTTTGATTTTAATGTATGGATAATAAAAGTAATTAAATTATTTTATTATATAGCCTTTTGAATAGTGGACATAAAAATTCACTATATTTATCAATATAATTGAATAAACTGTATTTATGTGGGTTAATTTTTAATACACAGTTTGCAAGTCGGTAGTGGCAAGGGCAGGTCAGTAGTGAGTACCCGGAGTGTGAAGAGGAGAAATACAAGATTTCAGGGCGGTGCAATTTTGCGAGTACACCGTCGTCTACACCGAATCGATTCCGTTCGTTCCGATAGAGACAAGTTCCAATTCGATTTCCTCTTTCTTTTCCCATTTTGTTTGCGCCCTCAATCCAGCTATGGAAGCCAGCCACAACTCGGAATCCACGGTTCCAAATGTACCAAACTCACTCACGTTTTTCTTCACAGAGTTTTTTTTTATTATTATTATTATTATTATTTTTTTGCAATCATCTTCTTTTCTAACTCACTCTGAAATTAGCTGCTGCATGGCTTGTTAAAAGAATATTAGCAGTATCCAAAGGATTTGTGTAGTGCAACACTAGAATTTTGTTGTCTATCTGATTGTTATGCAAGTTATCAATTTGATTGATGGTTGAAAAGAGCAGAAAGAGAATTTTTGGTTTGAAGCATCTGTAGTACTCAAATGATAACCAAGCCTATATTTATATATACATACTTGTTACAGTTAAAACCAATATTCCTGAGCTAAAATATTAATGAATTTCAGTATATTGCCTTTGTTTTGTTTGCTTTTCCGTTTTCTAGGTTTTTAATAAGTCCTAAGCTAGATGTGCTCTTCTGTACCATAAGTTTTTTCTCTTTTCCTTTTCCCCCTCATGGTGTTATGTTTCTGTTATAATTTATGGATATGGATTGATGTGAAAGAAATATAGATAGATATATTTCATCTGGTTTGAGTCATGACATGACTCTCATGATCAAGTTTCAAATTGTATAAAGTCACTTTTAGAGTTCCTTGCATTTGATGCAGAGGCTTCAATATTGTTTAAAATTCTAGGTTATTGATTGCCTTTATCTGTCTATTGAGTCTTGACTTTTTTTAGTTAATTACTGTAATATTAGACATCTGTTATTTTTTTCATAGGGCATTGAACGATTATTTGATTAACCTTAACTTGATCCGTATGAAATACTGGAAATAATTATGCTAATTGGGATATTTCCCCCATCATTTCAAGTCCCATTTCCATTCCTTCACCATGCTGAATTCATTTGATTTCATTGTTTCTTAACTAGGGTTCTCCAAGATTATCTGGAACCGTTAACTGGGGCACAGCAACTGTCATTGGAGTATTTGCTGGAATGTTATATGGCGGCAGCAAGGAGGCAAATGCTTCTGTTGTAAGTTTATTAACAAGATGCTTCAAATTGCTATGTTTCATACTGTCATCTGATAGTCTATTATGTTCAACACAAAAGAGGTCATAAAAGTATAGACAACAGTGCAAGCTTAAATTTACATTATAGAATTGAATACTCCGCATAATTCTGTGTTTAAATTTGGGTTAAGATGTGGCCATAAATAGTTTAGTTCAATTCAACACTAGGGTTACATTGTCAATTTCGGTGGAAGGATCAATTTTCCTTCAGAAAGTATGTGGGTAGATGAAGGCAAGAATTTCCATTAAAGCATGAGGCTAAGTAATCTCCCATTACATAGTAAGAAACTGTCAAAGGTTAAATGTACTTAAAAGATAATTTTTTATATTGTTTATCCTATATGATATTTAATTATACTTCAATGGTAGGATTGAAAAAAACTATATTATATAAAAATATAATTATCTCAAGACATCTCTTTGAAGGAGACAGAACCAATTCTAACATTGATTGCAATAAAAACCCATCTGATCCCTCACAAATATTTGTTTAGATAGAGAAACAACAGCCCTCTCAAACATATTGCTAAGGTTTATCTTTTCTTTGCTGATTAAGCATTCTTTTTGTTGTTAACATATAAGTTGCTTTGCTTGTCTATGTTATCTCAGTTTAACCGTGGTAAGGAATTTCCCATGTTTTGCCAGAGCAAGGATGCAGAAGTAATGTTGAAGCTTGGGAGCACGGAAGACAAACGTGAGCAATATCGTTTGATGAGAGATGCAATGGAGAAACGGTTCATTCGAGTTACACGAGGCTCCATAGTTGGAGGGGTACGCCTTGGAATTTTCACCGCTGCATTTTATGGCATACAAAATCTACTTGCAGAGAAGCGAGGTGTTCATGATGTTTTTAATGTTGTTGGAGCTGGGTCTGCTACTGCTTCGGCTTTTGGTTTAATCAGTAAGATTTCATATACTGAAAATATCCTGCACTAGATATTAGAATCAATTAATTGTTCTAGTTTGATACCTTGATATGGTGCCTTTTATCTAATGAAAGGCTCATGTAGATCTCAACCTTTAATTTAAGGTAGAAAATGGTTAGATTCACTATATCATTGTGGTGATATATTGTTTTCCCTTTTATGTTTAGTGCCAGGATCGCTCCTTTGGCGAGCAAGGAATATGGCACTAGGATCAGTGCTGGGAGCAGCGTTTTGCTTTCCTCTTGGTAATATTGTTATTATTTATCGATTAGTTGTCTTTGCTAATCACTTATGAGAGTTTTAATGATAAATGGGCTTTATTTATAGTAAGCTGTTAGAAGCATAATCAGATGCTCAAGACAGTAACAATCCATCATATTCAACCGATATTGGGGCTTTCAGTATATCCATTACTACTACTTCATGACAAACATTTTTCTCAACTTAATATCATAAAACTCCTCTACCTATTCCTTTTCTTGTATCTGTGTGCTTGTAGGAAAGGATAGAGAACAAATTATTTGAAATGTTATCATATTTTGGTGGACCATTACTTTTTTCATGTTTAATTTAACGCATTTCTCTAGTGAGGCAGGGGGAGGTGCCTATAGTGCAGGCACAGTGAGTAGCGACCTTAGCGAACACCTATTAGCCTGAGGGATGGCCCCAGGATCTAGCATTCCCTAAAGATCCTGGGTGATTGGTTCTCCTTTGGTTAGGGCTTCTATTCACTGCATAATTGTTTGATGGAAAATAAGTTTGTCATTATTCAAGTGTTTGAATAACTTATCAATATAAAAATAGAATTTGTGATGTTTTAGAGGCGTCATGGATATGGGGCTATTTGTTGAAGTCTTGTTTCATTAATTCTTTTGCAGGTTGGTTCCATTTGAAGCTGGTAGAAAAAGTTAATGAAGGGAATCTAGCTGCACATCAAGACTTAGATCAGAGAGAAGTAAAGAGTGGTGTTAGTGCTGCAATTGAGAGGCTTGAAGGCAACTTAAGTAAATGAAAGCTATTGGTGGCACAAGGGGCATCCCTCCTTGCTTTTTATTTTCCAGGAAAGTGGGGTAATCATGCGTTGGAAGGATGGGGCAGCACTGCAAATGGCATTCATGCATGCCCTCTTCATAGGAAGAAAAATCCACATTAACTAAATAATTTAGTTGCCCAAGTTGTGTCACACAAGTATTTTCATGAGATTTTGATGAGGCCTTAGCTATTCATCTATCATGTTTTTAGTCTTGGTCGTGGGAAGTAGTATGAAATATGAATATCTTTCGCGTGCGTGCTTCCTTTCCGATTCAACTCGGTGCCCATAGTAAGGTTCACCTTGGGGTCCATATAGGGTCTAGGAAGCCACACATTATGAGAAAGCTGCAATCAATAGAGAGCAGATTGCGCCATCCACTTTACTGGAACTGAAATGCTCATAATTTCGTATTGATATTTTGCTTGCCGTTATTTGGCTGAATAGGAGAAATCTCCGTCAGATGAGAATGTGATAATGCGATTGTTTTTTGACCCCCTTTCACTTACTGATGTCATTTTATTTGGATCTGTTAATTCTTTTTAATTGCAGATCATAATGAATGATGTAGCTAACGTATGAAACTTTCACTGGAAATGGCATCACCATCTCATTGGATTATAGGGCTTGGTCTTGCACGTCACCTTTAGAGATGGAAGTTTTTCATTAAAAGTGTTATGGTTGTTTTTACTTTACTCTTAGCTTAGTTCTGATATCTTGGTCTGTCTTGTGTGTTTTTTGGTCCATGCTGAGCTTTGATGTTGGTTTGTGTGGATATGATGTGTTTTGTTCTCGAACTCTGGAGCTCCTCTCTGCATTTAGAGGGTTAGAGCCCTTTCTATTATATGACAAAAAAATGTATTAAACTTTTACTCCAATGTCCATTAAGACAGTTATGTTGGTAAAGTGGGAAAACGTGAAATGATGTCTTATGATGTGCTTTTTATTTTTATTAATTTAAAAGGTAAATAACAAAACAAAAGTAAAGAAAAATGTTATTTAAGAGAATAATTAACTAAATGAGATAATTTTCAGAAGGATGCCTCCTGACCCGCATAAAAAAAACTCCGCTCCTTGTTATTGTCACTTATCTTGGAGAAGGAATACAAGTGTTTCTACGATACAAGGTTTTGTAGCAATGGAAAGTACTAGTCCACAACATAGTTTAATTTAAAATATCTAACATCAGCTGTGAATTAAATTAAAGAATACAAAAATTGCACCGAATGCCATCCGATGCTATTATACCAATGAGTAATAATCCAAGCAAATAAACCGATATTAACCAATAACTTATGGAACAATGGAAATAGCCAAATACATAGGGCTCTTCATCTGCCACTGCTACGCATACGAGTATAGCTCATTTATCGTGGTTGATTCCAAAACAAATCCTCCATTGTTTCTATTTTACATTTTGTCCACCGTCCTTGAACTCAATACGTTGTTAGTTGCTGCATCAGATAATAGATCCTATAAAATATTGCGTTGTTCTTAGCCTGCAAAGATCAAGGGATAATTAAGCTAAGAAGCCACCATATTTAACATATCAAGGTAAATTCTTTAGACTATAGTAGGCTAGACTCGCTCTATAGTGGTCGGCCATATTCTCATCTGATTGGGCCACAATCATCCGAGATTGATTAGAAGAATTAATGCTCAATTTAATCTCTAACTTTATATTCATGAGCCATTTTAGTCTCTAACTTTTAAAATGAATCAAATTAATCCCTGATATTGTAAAATATGAAAAGTTAATTGCATATCCCATTTTTATTTAACATTTTGTCAATTAAATGATAATGTGTAATGTCTAGTGATACTTTGACATATCATACGTTATCTAAAGTATAATTAAATTTAAAATAACTTATTTTGGTATCTAAAACTGCACAAAAATAAGTCATTTTATGACTTGAAAAAGAGATTTAAATGACCCATTTTGTGTAATTTTAGACACTAAAATGAGTTATTTTAAACTTAATTCTATTTCAAATGATATAAAGTATGTCAATGTATCACTTAATATTATACATCATCATTTAATTGATGAAATGTTAAATAAAAATAGATTAGGGGACTAATATGACTCATTTTGTAATGTTGGACTAATTTTAAGAGTCAAGAATTAAAATGACTCGTAAGTATAAAGTCAGGATATAAAATGAACATTAACTCTTTGATAGAAAAATAGTTCAGTGCAGGCATTATATCTAAGATACAACGTGTTGTACCCAAAAAGGGCAGAGACTATATCCAGGCACAACCAGTCTCGATAAATAGTTTTTTCCGTCACGCTCTATCTGTAAGTAATTAACACGACAAACAACTACTGGTTCAATCAACCTATCTGGGGAGTAATATGTCTACCTATCTTCTACCAACTTTATGAAAGCTGAGGCGGAAAAAGTAATTATTTATCAAAGACCAAGCACCTCGTTATGAAATGGCACGCAAAAGTCGAGTAATGGAAAAGGATTACATATCAGCATAGAACGGCTATTGGGATGGTAAGATTTTAGTTTCTTTAGAAAATGTAGTTATCAACAAAGAATTAACATTTGTTGGCACACACACAAGTAGAGGTGAGGTTAAACCGTTAAAGTAATGGTTCTTATATTTATCAAACAATATATATTAAAAAAAAATTACCATTTACTTGGCTAGGAAATGCACCCTCTTGCACCTTCGTTCCCGTACTTTTTAGTGCCAAAGCTGTAATCATAAAAGGTTGTTAATCAGTAACGAAAAGCAAATGAAAGAAGAGATACGTCTGTGTCCCACAGACAATATAACAGGCAAAATAGAAAAGCTGGGTAGCTTTCCTCCAAGAACTATCATACAGCTGGTATGCAGCTATGCCTTAAGACGTGTGTGGAAGCATCAAACACCATCATCTGTGTGTAATCATGGTACAGTCACAGGCAGATCACCTCCATTGCATAACCAATCATACCTTTAAATTTTCTTTTCTTATTGGCTCTCCTCCTTTTCCTCTCTTCCTTTGTAAGCTCTGCTTCTTCCTTTACATCACCCTTGCCATCGAACACCTCCTCAGGAGCCAGCATAGCTGCATCTGAAACAGCCACAGGTGCAATCTACCCATGCAAGGAGTATCATATAGTAAGACACTAATAACTGGAAGAAGCAGCAGAAATGAAATTGAGATGAGAAGATAATAGCTCTTTACTTCTTCCATTGCCAGAGCAGGCACATTAGCTTGAACAGACATGTCCTCTATAACCTGTCCAGTTCAATAGCAGCCAAATAAGGAGACAGAAAATATTGTGTCATGAAAATTGTCTATCAGGAGAAACATGAACATTGGTGTCATACCGGTTTGGGAGCAAAGTGGAAATGAGAAAGGGCATCCACCCTCACACAGAGTTTCTTGAATATTGTGCTTGCCTGATCACAAGTAAAAGGCATGAGATTCAGTGTATAATGAAAAAATGTAGAAGGGTGGCTGCTCAGCCTGACTAAGAAACTGAGCCAGTGTTGTATCATGCACGAAGAAATAAGACACGCAAGAAACTGGAAAGAGACTACAGAGTAATAGAAGCAGCAGCAAAGTAAAGCAATCGAGACTTGCACCTCTTTCTTGAGTTCATCTCCAAATGACAATGGAGCAGAAGTGGGCTCTTTCTTCTGAACATATTCTTGCTGTCCACAATCAGAAGCATCGTTAGGGAAACCGGAAGTAAAGGCAATTTTTATGACAACACATTGAGAATTGAAATTAGAAAAGGACAGTTGAAGAGGGTTTCCAGTATACATATACTGAAGAAATACAGACCTCATAAATTTCTGCAAGACCCTGCTTACTTTTATTGTCATCCTGTGTTCATCACCAAAATGACTTGTACAAGTTAGTTACATTACAATTATAGCTAGACAAGAAGTTGACCTCAAATTATATTTATTAAGGTAGATCAAGGCTTACCAACTCTTTAACTTCTCGAGGCACTTTAGATGGCAATTTAGGAGCCCTTTGCACATCATTAAAACACCCCTATAATGAATATAAATCCAAATTAAAAACAACAGATATTGTTAGAGCCTCTCTCTTTGTGTATGCAAATCTTAACCATTACTTGGTAGTTGGTAGTCACTCAATAATCGGCTAACATACCCAGCCTTTTATAGATACTATATATATTGTCATCATCTAAGATATCAGCTTCAAGCCTCGTGTAAATAACATGGTGCATTATAGAAGTCCAAAACCAAGTCAGTTCAACACATTAATTTACCTCAATGATCCTTTTCTTGATCATATCCTCAATTGAAGCTGTAACCTCCTCAGTAATTACAGGAGCAGGTCTGACATTGTGATCGAAGTCCAGGTCAACTTCAAGTGCACTATTCTTAGGTCTCTTTGCAGCAGTTACCTGTTACCAAATTGCCAACCAATAATCTCATATTCACAGATTAACCCAAGAAGGCCAATAAAATGCAACCAACAATAATGTCAGGTAAAATAAAAATAAGGGCCCATTGTATTACCTCACCCTGCATAGTCCAGGTTTTTGGCTCTAAGTTAGCTTTCTCCATCTGCTCTATCTTTGATTGAATTTTTTCCAGTTGCTTCTCATGGGTAGAACCAGTCCCTTTCTTCTACACGCATAAGTAAATAGAAGAATATGAAAAACTTTATTTTTTAATTAATCTTCTTCATGGTTGTGTGTTTGTGAGCACGTGTGTGTGTGTGTGTGTAGAAATAATGCAATACTTGTTTGTCAAATTCCATATCATCATCTTCATCATCAGAATCTTCAGATTCCTGAAGCAACTGAGCTCTCTTTTTGAGCCTTTTCCCTTTTTAGTACCAAAGAAGTCTTCATACCTGAAAGCAAATGACATAAAAAATGAACTTAGGAGACAACTATGATGTAGAACATCTAAAGTAGCAAGAGAATTCAAGGAGTTACACAATTAAGCAAAGGCTGCCAGCCATTTGCATAATATATGACTGGTGACAATGTTTTAAAGGAAGAATTTAAAAGCAGCTAAGCAAATCTACCATAACAAAACAACCTAGAAGAAATAATATTTTTTGATAAAAACACAGTCGAAATAATATAATAAATAGTAATACAATAAATACAGTTAAACCTAAAGAAAGAAGATAAACCACCTAGCCAAACACAGCACTCAAGAAGAAACCACAGAGGGGAACCAAAACTGCAGACAAAATGTCTATGATAGCCTTCAGCAATTACTATTAACAAAAGAAAGATTAGGCTCCTATGATTCAAGAAAGCTTAAAGTTATATGACATACAGTTAGCTTATTTGCTTTCCTTCAGTTTCCTCAAGCTGTAATTGACATCAATTACAATATAAATAAAGATTCTCCAGTACATCACTGATCAAAGTATTTTCATTCTTGTATATTAAAAAGAGGAAACAGAAGGGAAATGAAATACATCAAGTGGTTGAGTTGATGGCATTGAGACAATGACAACAAACAAAGACTGGAGTTACATGGATGTTGAGGTTGTGATGCAGAGGCAGAAGAGAACCAACTACTAAAAGCTAGATTGATAAAGCCACAGTTAAAATGGGAGTTCCACATTTCACACCCACCTAATATGACTTGTGGTTCAGCAACATCCACTTCAGTTTGGAAATAGCTGAGCAAGCATTTACAAACTGGCTTCTGGCCCCACTTTATACAGATGATAATATGCCAAGCTGATTATTGTGGGTGAGACTCTTCCTTAAAAATGGGAGTTCCATGAACTAAACCCAATAAATGTGGGACTTACACAGATAAAATAGTAGAATCAAGAGAAAGACAAACAAGAATATACGCATGCAACCTTCAGTAGTTTGAAGGTGATCAGGAGCAAGCTTCTACGTAGGAATGGAAGGAGGATACAAGAACGTAGAGCGTAGGAACGTAGCAAGGAACTTAAGTTACTACCAGAATAGATAATTACATTCATAAAAATATGCATATGCATATAACAACACAAATAAGCAAAATTAGTCACAATTAACATAGTAATACTTCAATTAAAAATGCATAAAGTCACAATTAACATTAACATATAGTAATACATTCATTTGCTCCTCCCCTTGACATATTTTTTTCTCAAACAATACCTAATAAAAAATTAACAAAAATATGTGGAAGCTTTTAATCCTGGAACAAGGAATGAAATGCAAACAGTAACACACTAACACAAGACCAGCATAAAATATCAACAGCCACACGACCCACACCTAAAAGTAAAAACAAAAAACCACGGTCCCACACTCTAAAAGCCCCACACGCAATAGAAAGCCCACACAACTTGAACCACACTCATGACAAAAGAAAACCTGAACCATACTCAAAAAAATAACCTACAGTCCCATACACGTGTCAAAGATCCACTCAACAGCACATGCAAAACCCAGACAGAGAGAAAGAGAAGCAGAGACAGCGAAGAGTGAACACATTTAAAAAAAAAAAAAAGCAAAGAGCGAACACAGGGAAGAGGGCTGATTCGCGAAGACTACTGGAGGTAGACATGGATGGCGTTGCGATCAACAGAGACCAGAGACTGGAGGTTGCACAACAGCTGGCGGCAGTGTAGGCGAAGGCAAAATCAGCCACAGCACAAAGACAGGGAGCTTGCGTGAGAGATAGAGAGTGACAGAGAGAAGTTGAGACTCAAGTGACAGAGAACAGGGATCGCATGAAGTGGCGCTCCTACCGCTCTTGCAAACTACCACAGAGCTCCGACGCCGCTCCGGCCAAATCGCACCAGCAGCAGAAACAGGCACGGCGACTTCTCCTAGGTTCGTAAGTGTGTAACCTCCTACATGCTTCTACGCTTTGGAGCGCGCTCATGACAACCATGATCCTAACCTTTCCCATCTATCACAATTTTTTTGTCATAAACATATCGACTAGCTTAATCTGCTTTCATCATTGTCAACTGAAGACCATTTGAGTTTTGAGGCTTGGATTGTTCCACAAATTAATTAGGCAATGTATATGATTAGTTGATTACCATGTGACAAGCATTAAATATTAAAATCAAGTGGTTATACTTATATATGTACTACAATATGTATGTGGAACACAGATCATTAACATGAAATTTAGCAATAGAAGCCTTTATTTGCACATTTTTTGACCCATAAAATGAAATTATAGATTCAGGGTGTGTTTGTTTAGTGATATGAAGATCGAAATAATATTCTTTTGAGGCTCTCTTGAGTAAGGACAAGAACAAACACCTTGCATTTTCCATGTCCCCTGCTTCTTCATCTTCATTGTCATCGCCACCAAGCCCAAACTCAGCATCCTAGGTAAACAATATAATAACTAACTCAGAAACCAATTATCTAATAACCAAATAACAAGCACTGAACCTTACCAATATGCACTAAGCATACAAGATTGAAAGAGGGAAAAAAATAATAATAATAAGGCAGCAAATATCAATACTGCTCAATTTGTTTATACACATACTAGGATCAACCATGCACAAAGAAAATAAAAATTTAAAACCAGGCAAATAAGTGAATAACACTCTAACCTCATCACTTTCCCCCTCCTCCTCCTCCTCATCACCATCATCATCTTCCTCATCGTCATCGTCATCCTCCTCACCTTTCTTGTCAGCATCAGCATTCTCAAAATTCTCCTCCTCCTTCTCTAAGTACTTAGCCAATTCATCAATCTTCAAGAACTTATCCTCAATTCCATCACCATCCCCATCACCATCCTCCTCCTCCTCCTCTTCTTCTTCACCCTCCCCGCCTTTTCGTCCCTTTTCTCATTCTCCACCCTTTCTACTTCCTCCTCCTCTTCCTCTTCCTCTTCCTCACCATCCTCCAATTCCTCATCAAAACCGTCGCTTTCTTCGCCCCACTCCTCTCCCACCTTCTTCTCCGCCATCTTCCCATTGGGACCCTTAATCCGCGAAACCTCTTCGGGATTTTTGGCGAAGTGCTTCACCCCGCGGCGGAGAGAGGAAACAAGTGGCTGCGATAGGAGGTCGATTTGGTGCCATATCTGCTCGGCGTCGAAGCCCTCCACGAGGAGCTCGTCCAGCGGCGATTTCCGGGAGCACGGTCGGAGGGCGGAGAAGAGCTGCCGCGACGTGGCGCGTGCGGTTTCCGACACCGAGGGGTTCGGCGCGAGGAGCAACGGTGGGTGCGTGGCCCTCATGCAGTGTAAGGATTCGTTGAGGGCGTCGCTTACGTTCGCCATGGCTGGCTGTGTGCACTGTGAGCTTTGTGTTGTGCGGTTCCTTCCTTATTCAGTGATGAATGAATGGGTTTAGGGTTTTAGCGGAGCTGGAATTTTGACATGCACTAAAACTCTGCGTTTTGTTCGGCAATATAACAGAGAAAAAAAACAAAAAATCTAATCTAATTTGATACCGCCAACTAGATGGGTGATGTTTGGATGTGATTTTTATTTTTTAAGTAAAAATCATTTTTTTTCTTAAGAAATCATTTTTTACGTATTTTAATAATTTTTAAAAACAACTAGAATCTCAAGAACAATTGTTTTCGTTTTTTTTATCTAAAAAGATTAGTCTTTGAAAAAAATTACTTTTCAACCTCTTTAGTTGTATACAAAATTTAAGTTTCATAATATTTTTCTTTTTCAAATTCAAATAAACGCATCCTTTAGAATAGATATAATTCTATAATAACCAACAAAATCTTTTGACCTATTTTCGCTTAAAATTGTTTCTTAAAAAAAATTTCAAATTTATTTTTTTATTTTTAATCTATTACCTTGAAATTTTTCAATAATTCAAAAATAATTAAGATAATCTTTAATTTAATTTAATTTAATTTTAGACCAAAAAATATTTAATTATATAGAATAAATTTATTTATAATAAAAAAGAAGAGAGCCATGAAGATATTCATTTTATTTTGTATTATCTTACAAAAAGGTTGTCAAAAGAAAAAAAGACCTCTTTGAGCAACTTATTTTGATAATACATTGAACAACTAAGTGGAAAATATGAGTAAATAACCTTTTTTATCCTCTTATTTTTAATTTTGACATTAACTTTATCATTTTGTTAAATCTTCACTTTAATGAAACGGCTAAATTGATCAACAAACAAAAAATGTTAAGACTATATTGACGTTAGAACTATAGATGTTAGGACTTATAAGAATAGTATTGAAAATCAACTTGACCTTCATTACCAGAAAATCAGTGAACCCATGAAACTGTCAGTCACTTGGTCCTTATCGAAACCTACATCCTGTTTGACTTGAGGTTTGTATCAAAACGACGACTTGATTGGTTGAATCGCTGTTAGGTTTTTTTTTTTTTTTGCTAAATGATGTCTTTTTTAAAACCCTAAAAAAAATCTGATTAGACTTGTAGAAAAATAGGAATTTTATTTGTATTGTCATGACTTGTAAGTTTATAATGTAAAACTTTGTGAGTTTGCTTGTGCAATTATGTTTTGAACTTGTTAATTGTGATTCATGAAATGTGAACAATATTTAGAAATTTATGTTATTTATTTATGTTTTATATTTAGACCCTTAAAGAGTGTCAAATTGTTAATTAGTTGTCATTTTATTGTATTTTATTTAAATTTTTATATATATATTTTTGTATAAATCCTGTTAGGCCAGGACCTATCCTTAAATCAATGACCCATGACCCAGTGCCTTGATAAAGTCGATTACGATCAAAGTCTGAAAACTATGCTCATAAGTGAATCCATCTCATAGGTTGATGTACGTGCCAAATGCAAGAATTGATTCCAAAACGGTTATACCGACTCATGCTTTCTATTATTAAGCCAAAGAGTAGTGTTATTTGTACTCACACTGTGATACCGTGTCGACACACTTTCATCTAATATTGGATGAGATGTGAGTTCAAACTGATGGATACACACCCTATCCAATGATAGATGGGAGTGTATCGACATTGTTTTACAAGTTATAAGTACAAATAACTTTCCTCCTAAGCCAACATACATCTTAAGCTTGCATCTCAAGCAAAGTGTACTCGACAAGCTAGCATAGAGTATATAAAGCAAGCACTCTGTAATACCCGTGTACACGTCAGGAGACAAGTTTTGTACGCCTCAGGGTTCTGGACCCACCTCCTGAACTTCTTAAGTCTGAACCCTACACCTCCTTGGAGAGCTATATGTTAGAGTGACATTCTTGGGATCAAAAGTCCCGGTAATTGTTCCTAGAGGGAAAATGAGTTGAAGAGTGGTTTTTAATGAATTTTATGATACCTTTAAATGTTTCGTTTTGAGCCCTCAAATTTAGAAAATCTCAAAAATTTTCGGATTTTAACTAAAACCTAAAATTTGGATTTTGAATGGTTGGGGTTTTGATTTTTTAGATATTTTATTTGAATTCAAATGTGGGGTATTTCCTTATTTACATTTATGTTTTAAAGTTAATGGGAAGAAGAATAAATGATTAACTTAGAAGTAAGAAATGTAATAAGTGAGTTTTGAGGCAACCTGAATGCCAGATGAAAGAAACTCTGATATGGGGATTGTTGTCACGCTATAGCGGTCATAGAGATGGGTTCAGTGGTCTAGAGACCATTATAGTGGTCCAGAACCACTATAGCGGTTACCAGGGACGGTTTCATGTGGTGTAGTGGTCTGAATAGATCATAAGTGCACAGTCCAGGGCGCGGTACACGGCCTGATCGCCATAGGTCCCTGGAGCGTGAATAGTGCAAAACGGTGTTGTTTCACTCGAGACCCTTCCTTTCTATAAAACCCTTCCCCACTCCTTCTTCCCCAATTTCTCGAACCAGAAACCCTCTCCCACCCTCATTCTCTCTTTTTCCCTCATTCTCTCAAATCTAGCTCCCACAATCATCAAAGGTATGTTTATATTAATAGATTTTGGTCTCTTTTCTTCCATTCCTTCATAATCTTAGTATGGGTATTGTTATTTCTCTCATTGTTGTCAAGTGGGGGTGCTCCCCCAATGTCGTTAGAGTTTAATTAGAGTTATCTAGATAGTATTAGAGTTTAATCTAGAGGTATGGTTGCTTTATGATAGTTGTTGGTGTCATTCCAAGCTCTCCACATCAAGTTGATGGTGCCCACATACTCCCAGCTACAAATGGTGAGTGGGTTTGACCCCATAGCCTTAGTTTTATCATTTTAAATATGTTTCTTGCATGATTATTGTTGAATATGAAATTAGAGATAAAGATATGTATAGAGATATGATACAAATGTGATTTGGCAAATATGTCCAGTTTGAAAGAGTTATGAATCTCTTGATTTTAACATGAAAATGTATTTTGAAAAACCATAGGACCATAATTGATGGATTGCACGTTGTGGAAAATATTTTATGTGCACCTCTAATAAAATTATTGTAAGAATATATGATTTAACAAGTTGTTATTTCATTGAATATATTTCAAGAGTTCATCATATCTTCATGATTCAAGAATTGAGATTTCAAATTATGATTATAGAGTATTAGTGAAGATATTTTGACAAGAACGTCGAATAAAAATGTTATTATAATATTAGAGATTTTATGGTTTTGAGCTTTTCGTTTTAAAGCTTAATATTAGAGTTATTGAGTATGAAAGGATGTTGGCTGAGAAGAGAGATTTTAGAAATCCATTTTTTACCATACTTAGAAGTGTGAAATTCAGGATGATTCGTAGCAACTACAGATACATATTCCTGGGCTTGAAATCGGAATGCCTACAAGTGGGTGATTCCTTGGGCATGATTTCATAGTCACAATTATGCTAAATTCAGATTGTTAGAGTTATATGAGTCCAGAGCTTCTAGAGTTTCAAAAGTTTTCAGATTTAAATGATTTAATGTATATTAGAGATATTATGATTTCAATAATAGAGTAACTATATGATAGAGTTCTAAATCCAGAAAAGAGCCTAGAGTAGAGTTTTGGAGAAATGATTAATTTATGATCTAGAGACTAGATGGTAGGTAAAGAGAAACAAAGTGAGTTAACGGTTGGAAAAATGATCGTTAACCTTGGTACCAAGTTGTCCTAGAGGACAGTCTCATAGATTAGAGAATGGAACCTAGTTAGGTGTCCAATTTGGATCCAGAGATCCTAGAGATTAGAGAAATTGTTATGTCATGGTTGACATGCATAACCAGAGAATTTATATTTTGTTATACAAGGCATAACCAGAGATCTCTGTTTCTCTATTAGTGTACTGTTATTTATGTTTTTAGAAACAGTTATGTTTTCAGAAATATTTATATTTTAAGAGAATATTTGATTTAAGAACTGTTGTGTATATGTAGAAAATAATCTTTTGATAGAGTAAGGATATAGAGATGTTTTTCTATGAATTTATAAATATAGAGATATCTTTCTATATAGATATGCACATAAATATCAAATGATTTATATTGCTATATATATATATATATATATATATATATCCTTGGTTGTCCCATGTGGGTGATGTGTGAGAACTCACTCACTGAATCCGTTGACTCACCCTTCTCCATTCCTCTTCATAGTTGTAGGTACAGACGTTGTTCACCTCCGATTGGCAGACAAGTTGTTCTTAGTGGTAAGTCTTACTTTGGAGTAAGGCTTAGTTTAGAGTCTTGTTAGAGTAGAGTGTTCCAGGAGATGTGAGGCAGGATCCGAGCTATGCATAGATTTTTAGATTATGTATTTAATTTCAGTATTTGAACAATCATGTATATGTTTTCAGTTATAATTATAAATTGAAATTGTAGAGTTTGATTTAAAGATGTGTGTAAGCTAGAGATGAAATTATGATTCAATTCATAAGTTAAGTTGATTTTCAAAATATGATTAATATGTTATCATAGCATCATATATCAAGTATTTCAGTTATATAATTTCAGATATAAAGTTTAAATAGAGATTTAGATGAAACTATGATTTCAGAATAAAAAATATATTATTTTATGCATATAGAGAGACTTAGAGGTCATGAGGCTTACGTGGGATGAGATTCCTCACGTGCCAGTCACATTCCCTGGTCGGTCGTGACACACTCACTTGTATAAAGCTCTAAGCTCATAAATTGATGTAAATTTTTTTGTTAAGATTAAATTAATGTAAAAAATTTTGTTGAGATCAAATTAATGGTTTCTAATTGCATACCTACACTTAACGTCTAAAAGGCTCGAAGATTAGTAGGATGTTCATTTTATTCAAATACTTTTATTCATGCCATTCAATGACAATTAAATATAAACACATTGTACACCTAAAAAAAATTATAAACACATTACGATGTGGACGCACATTAATCATGTCTTTCAAAACATGGTATAAAATGTAGCTTGGGACATTTCCTAAATTAGTTGTCTTTACTCTTTACCCGGAGAAGATTGTTGTGGTTGGGGATAATGATGATGATGGTGGGAGTGGAAATCTTGAGTGAACTCGAAGGAAGAAAGATTAGGGATCACAACGGAGATCCGAATATGAGGATTTTTTTTCATGGCACGGGAATGGAGATAAAAGCTTCACAGTAACTTTGGGGATTGGATGAGGATTATGTCAGGTCCGTGGCAATATTAACCCAAGGATATATTGGTAACTTCAAATGAAAAACCTCAATATTTTATAATATTTGAGGATATTGATATTTACGATATTGAGATAAGAGTTTATTCTTTTACTAGATTCTTTATAGATACAATTTTTATGACTTGTGAGTAGTTTATGTGTAAAATTGAATTCATCTATGAAAATTTTTCTCTTTCTCCCTTTACTCATCAACCAAACAAACCCTAATTACCTTCTTTTCGTGACAAGTTCCGCACCTAGAAAAGATTCTTAGTAGATGAGACTATATTCGCCATGGTCGATGAGCTGTAAAACTAAATGGTCACAATAGAATACCAAGATGATTCAGTTATCCAAAAGAATCTTATTTTTGTGTATGCCATGTGTTTCATATGGTTGTCGATTTGTTCCCTTCCAACGAACATTTTTGTAAAATGATTACCTGCTACCACATAATATTCTCGATAAATTTAAATGACGTGTTTAAAGTAGGTTTAAGAACTAAGGTTTTCGGTCACTCTAGATTGCAAGCAACCAAGCATCAACGAAAGTTGTTTCTTTGTTTTCATGTGCTGTCATTGTGAGCATCATTCCGATAATACTAGCTGCTAGTTTCTTATCCAAATAATGATTCATTTTCCTTAAGCATTTAGTCAGAAACTCGTTCCTTAAGATGTGTATGAAGATGGTTTTGTCGCAAAAAAAAAAAACCCACCTCTATAAACTTTATCCTTAGAGAGGATTAATTGCTACTTTCGATTCTAGTGATAGATACCTTTGGTTCCAAAAAAAAAAAAAAAGCTATATACAATTAAAACTAACAAAATAGATAATTGGAGACCCCAAAAAATAAAACACTAGATGGATAATGCTCGAACCATGAAGCAATTTGCAAGCATCAACACAGTTATTAAAGTGAAAAATGTTGTTTTCATCTGTTGTTCCTACATATCCCCAGAGTGCAATATTTTCAATAACCAGTAGCTATTACCTTATCAATGATTATGGCTCACTATAAATAACTGTACATATTTGATATGTAAGCTTAGGTGATAGTCCTAAACCAGTAAATCAGTGCTTACTCAACTGTGTTGGTAGAAAGTAACAGCCAAATTCTCCTTGCTTGTTCAACTGCTAATTTTCTCGAAGAAAGTCATTGTACATACTCTTCTGAACATTTGATCAGTACAAAATTCCTTACATCCCAGTATAATCCTATGCTTATTATTCTTTTTTTTTTTTTCCTCATCCTCATTTTCCCCCTTTTCTACACTGAAATTGATACTCTTCAGAAAACAGAAGCTAGTTTAGTCCTAACTCCTAAGCCGAAATTATTCAATACATTGATACGAGTCAGGGTACCGCGATGACAACACACTATGTTTCAGCTTCATTATCAAAGCCAAGATGCCATAGCACGGAATATGCAGTAATGCCACCGAAATGTACCTAGAAATCAATCACAAGCCAGAGAAAAGGGTCAGCATAATGTCCTATGAACACAGTTCATCAGACTCAGGTATCTTAAAAGCACCGTAAATTTGAATGAAATGAAAAACAGGCTTGCATAACATAAAGGCAAAGAAAGGAAAGAAAAAATATATACCATAGTGGAGCATAGTTGGATGACAAATCAAGAAATGGATATGGCCACCTGTTTATCAAGAAAAGATGCATTACACAATGATGCATAACATGATTTCGCAGTGCTTGAGTTGAAAAATAAAAAATAGAAAAAACAGTAAAGTCAAGAATTATACCCGAGTTTAACAAAAACATGAATAATCCACTGGAAAATCACATAAGTGACAGTCCACAGGCCAAAATATCCTATCCGAAACCAAGGGAACCGCTGAAGATAGAAAAAAAAAAGGGGTAAGAAATGGCATATGCATTTACACTTGAAATGGACTGTTAAATGGAATCAAATTCTAGGGACTCACCAAGCAATTTAAAGCTGTTTCGCCAAGCAGGAAAACAGCATTGATGGTGTGCGTATTGATGATTACCTGCAACATGAGAATTCAACTTGTGAGTTAGCTTTGAAGCATCCCCTTTATTTGTTAAGAGCGGTAACACAAGTAGACATTTTTTTTTTTATAATTAATACAAATCAATGAGGTCATGATTGATACTTACAAAATTAATGTTGTAATCTTTGATGGTCAGGAAAGGAAGGAATATGAACCAAAATACACAATCTGTGAGCATTACAGCACCTGCATTCATCTATTCAGAATTGAAGAAACATAAGTCAATGATTTGGCCAATGGCAAAGCTTTATACCACCAACTACTTTTATATGCACAGAACTGAAAGAAAATAGAAAATTAGCATATATTTTAACATTATGCAGCAAAAGCGGAATGCCAATCTCATTAGTCATTACATTGATGTTGGTTGGAGACTTTGATGATGGGTAGAAAAAGAGGTTGAAGTACTGAAATATGAGCTATAACTTTTGATTTGAAGAACACGGATAAAGAAAAAGGGTACCTGGAACATTATTTGAAAGATATAACCCCAAGTGCCTGCAGTTTGGCCAACAAGATGTTCTTGTTTAGCTCCTAAATCTTTCTCATGGTTGGTTGGAATAGAACTCCGGGGAGTGGAGGAGCATCATAAATTCCTTGCTCCGCATCTCCTTCCACATTTTCAACCTTATCACCACTAGCTTTCTTAAGATGTCGGTAACATCCACGCATGGAGAGCACAGATCCCAGCTACAACATAAAGCACATAATCATTAGTGTACATTAGAGAATACACACTAGATCATAGAGATGAATAACATAACTAACGAAACATAACATGTTAAGCAGTACTTACCCCAAAATAAATTGTGATTGAAGTAAATGTCCAACTGTTTGAGAACCCCCAAAAACAAAAGGGAAAAAAAATCAATAATCAATAATCAAATTCTAAACAATAAAGTGAGAAACCAGCAATATGCTTAATTCAATACAGTGTGCTGAAATAGGCTTCTCGCTTTAAAAGGTAGCAGCTTAATTCCAAGAGAAGAGGACTAATTGAACTAACACAAATCTCTTCATCTAGCAAAACTGTTAGCTTCATTATGTTTGAAATCAACTCCATTTTTACAGTTTATTATGCTTTCAAATTTTTGCTTTTGCCACAGATTTCTCTTTTCATGTTCCATACCAACAAAGCAGGAAGATGCTTTACAAGGAAACACCACTACAAGCACCCATTGATAGTCTCAAATAAGAAGGGAGACCCTATCCATATAATGTCCTTTAATCCATTCCAATAGTTCACAAAATTTGACATGAAACTCAATAGGGAATGAGAACTTACTCAGTGTAATAGTAGAAAATGCTTCCACCCTCAGCAGTAGCATTGACTATGAGAAGCACCAAAAGCACAACAAATGCAAAAACTCTAAAAGCCAGCAGCCATGCAGGGTGGATTCCTCTCAAGCAAGGCCTCCAAGCTTCATCCTCATGTAGAGTTGGTGGTGTTTCCTTGTGGCTTTCCATGTTACCATTTCTTGCTGGCTTTGGAAAAACTTCATACTTCCATATAAGCAATGATGAAAAGATGGCGAAGAGCACGACCCAGATTGCACAAAGCAAAACCCTCCAGTTTAGCCAGTAACTTTGGGTGGTTGAATCAGCAGTGATGGTGGGCTGCCAACTGTTTTTTGGAGAGCCTGTCACAAAACTCATGGTGTTGCTTCTGATACTTTAAGGTATGTTTGAGGTGTTGTTATGCTTTCCCCTCCCAAATTTATTGCACGGTGGAAAACAAAATAGAATGAAGAAAAATGTAAGGAAACAAGTGCTATTGAAGAATGAACAAATGAAATGTTTCTTAATGATTCCTCAGAAGCTGAGAACCCAGTAGACAAAATTGAAACTTTTGAACTGGGTCTAATCAAGTTCACTGTTTTATGCTTTGGCCACTAAAACTAAGAAATGAGGAAGATATGAAAACACAGAACACAACACACAACACTCTAAAGACTTAAAATAAACCATACAGAACTGAACCACAAATAATAAGAGGGAACCATTTTATGCAATCAAAATGAACAAAGGTGGGGCTCAATTAATGGGAAAGTACACATGGGTTTTTCTCATGCATTTCAAACTGGGAACAGCTGCAAAAATTTTGGGCCATGAAGGAGTAAAAAAGTTAAACTTCTTGACTCATTTTGACCACATTAATTAATGGTTTAGTTATCAGATACGGTAGTAGAGATTCCAAACTTTGGCTGGATTTTTGCACAGAAAGATACACCAACGATATATTAATAGTATATTAATTCGGTCTATAAAGTAAAAAGAGGCAGCTAAGTACTGTAAGCAAACAAAAGGTTGAAAGCTTGCAAGGGAAGAAGAGATGCTTTGCTTCTTTGTTTCTTTTCTTTTGTATATAGAAAACTATTAAAGGTTAAGGATAGTGCATGTGCTTGGAGCACAAGCTTCTTCTGTTGCTTTTTCTTGTTATCCAACCAAAATCTGATTGCGCTCTTGATCTCCACATTGTCATGCAAATTTTAAATCAGTCCAAACCCAAAAGATAAATGACATAAAGAGAGAGACAGAAGAAAGGGGCCAGAGACAAGGTACAAATGTTATTTGGGTTTTGTATTGGGATGGTTGGAATAGAGACAGATGCTTCATGCATTCCAAGAATGGTCTTTGCCTCGCATGAGTCATGACTTGCTGATAAAGAAATAAAGTGCTAGCTAACAGAAAAAGCAGATGACAGTGCCAGAAAAAAGAAGAGGAATACAAGGAAAATGAGATTTTTTTTTTAATTCATATATGCCGGACATTATCTTGAACACTTTGGATGAAGTATAAATAATCATGCAAAATTATTTTATCAAAATTATCAATAAGATTAAAAAACTCTATTTATTAATATAATGAAATTAATTTTAATGGTGACAAAAATACTTTATACAATCATTCAATCGTATTGTCACATTAATGAATATGATTAACTTTTATTTTTACTATTTGAAAAGTCATAAAAATAAAAAAAATTAATTTGATGATAATGTAAAAAAAAATTATGCTACCACAATTAAATTCACCAATAAGGTAATTAAATCACCAGTTGTATATATATATATATATATATATAGTGATTAGTGATGTCTGTACAAAAACTAATGTACAAGAAAGGAAATCGATGCTTTGAGGAGATGACACGGTGCATTGTGAGACTATGGTCCGCAGGTAGGATCGGGGTTTGCTACCAATGATTGGGGCATAATTACTGTGATTCATCATCAAATGGAGGATGTGTATTTAGACAGGGGGTCCCATATTATTAGGGACATTTGCAATCATCAAAAGCTGATTTAGGGAATGAATAACTGAAAAAGGAATGTTATTATGAATGGATCCAATTTTCTGTTTTCATTTTCTGTCTCATTTTCTATCATTTCAATCAAGTTTTATTATATATTCAAATCATAGATAATTAAAAAATATTAGTTAGATAAAAGATTATGAATGATGTTATCATTATATACAATCAAAATTTTGTTGAGAAAATAGGGAGTTACACATATAAGATTTGCCTTCCCTTATGAATGTAGTAGAAGGCATAGCAGTCACCATGATATGTTTTTTTCTGTTAAAGCACAAGGTTTATTATGCCGTTTTATGTACAACCCAAAAAAAAAAAAAGGAGAGAGATGCAGTTATGCTGCTTTCAAATGAGACATCGAATGGGGCCCACGGTTGAGACCACCTTTCACTTGGAGAGGTGGTTGGTGCCCACAAGACAAGTGGAAGTTCTCATACTTGACAACTGGAACTGGTAGGTGGCATTTTCTGTAATTCTGCTGGGAAATTTTCTTGGGTAAGAACTTTATGCTCTGTTTATTTAATGTTCTATCTCTTTAGCTGTATTTTATTATTTTTTCAAATTGATTACATTTTTAAATCAATACAATTAGTAGTGTGTTAAATATTGAATAATTTAGTTCATGTACAAACCTATTATTGAGAGCGCTTAAAAATGTCTCTTCTAAAGATGGTTTTGAAGTTTCCAATAAATACTACTGTGCATAAATAAGGGGAAGGAGAAAGTAGAACTCAGAAAGAGACTATTCAACAAAATACCAATTTTAAATAGAGTTTAATTTTTATGTCTGATTGTATAAATTTTTTTTACATAATTATTCAATCATATATTATTATATCAGGAAAAGTGGTTAAATTTCATATCACTACTTGAAATTTCATGTGAAAGAGATGATTTAATTGAATGATAGTATAATAAAGTTTTACACTTTTGTATAGAAATTAAACTCTTTTAAATATTTGTAAATGTAGCAATCAAAGTGAAACTATGGTTTTTTTGGTTTTCTAAATATAAAAAATTTGGGTGAAAATTATTAATTGTATTAGTATTTATATTTTATAGCAAGTTATTATTATTTTTTTGGTATATTGGTGATAATGAGATATGCCTATAGCTTATATTGGTGAGTTATTTTATAATGAGAAATGACATCATGCAAATAATCCAAGCCTCAAATCACTAGCTCACTCCTTGTGGCTTCAATTGAAGTCAATTTACTTTATTTTATTGTAATTTAATTTGACAAGTTAATTAGTTTGAGATAAAAAATAAATAAATAATGGATTAATGGTTAATTTACCTAAAATTAAATGGAAATGACTAGCTTTAAGTCAACCCATCCATATCTAACCCAATACTAATTTTTTTGATAAAAAAAATGATGAGTCAACTTATCACTTCCCTAGAATCTACGATTTATTTAGGGTGAGTTAAAATAACTAACCTAAAAAAATGAGTTGCATTGTATGGCTCAACCTATCTTTACAATTGATGTGTGGTATGATCTATAAAGGGAGACTCTTGTGATAAAGACAAACTCATATATGTGAGCTCTACGCATCAAAGAAATTAATCACTATTTCTGTGAATACCCTAAATTTACTTTAAAAGAATCTTTACATATTGATGATTATAATTCACCCCATTTTACTATTTCTTATAATGGCGTGATAGCAAGCAACAATATAGTTAAAGTTATGGCGATTTAGTTTGAATGAAACCAAATCAAGATTTTAAGAAAAGAAAACAAGATTATTTTTTATTTGTTTTGCAGGACATCCATCACAAACACAGTGACTAATCCCTTCATATTGTAGACCCATTTAAAAGATAGGTGCTGAGTATAGGATCTAAAGCTGTTTCATTCCTAGGGCGAGGATTGAACCATTGACATTAGTTAGGAAAGAAAAAGGTCCTTACTATCTAACCTAGATCTCGTGATTTGAATAAAAATTTATTTGAATGGCTGGATATATATGCAACCACATATAGTAAAATACAATGATTAATATTTTCACGTATTGTGGACTCATTTAAGGGTAGATGTTGATTATGAGATTTTTCAAAGTTGTTACATTCCAAAGGATCAAACCTAGACATTGGTTAAGGAAGAAAAATGTTCTTACCATCTTACTTCAACCAATGTTGAAAAAGCAACCACATATAGTAAAACGCACCTTAGGGCCTTTAACAATGACTTCGTATCCAAGGAACTTGGGGTGGAAGTCAAGTAATCATATGAGGAATGGTAAATAAACATCCATGAAATTTTGCATTTTAGTTTAAAGCGAGTTTTGTCATGGGGAAGGTTGAGTTTGGGACCATGTGGGCGCTAAATCTCAACCACTGAATATTGAATCTAAAGGTTAAAATTAATTAGTATTTGAAATTAATATTTATATTTTTAATATTCATAAAAATAATTATATTAGTAATTTCCTATTTTATCCTTTCCCCTTTATCCCACCTTCCACTTTCCCCTATCAGCTTGCCACTGCTTGTTTCACCATCACACACTGATGATATTGCATGGCCTGATGGTTCTTTTCATAACCTCTGCTAGAAACTTCTAGATTTGCTCCACGACTTCGAGATCTGGTTCAGCCTCTACTACATTTCGCCTTTGACCACTAGCCAGGACTTGCTCGCGCACTCTCTGCTTGCGTTTGTTTGTTTTCTGCAAGTCATTAATGACAACATTCTATTGTTGTTGATGACGGTGGTGCTAGGGTAGGAAAAGGCATAGGCAAACATCGTGCAACCATATGGGTTATTCATATGGGGTTTTGATTTGTGTGCTGCATTGAATAATAACATATATAGATATATCTTGAAAGTTTCTTCTAGTTTAGTTAAGTTGATTTTTTTATTTTTATTTTTGGATTTGATCACTGTAACCAAATTTACAAAAGAGGAAGGAATTGTGTACATTTATTTTTGAGATTTATATTATTTGAGAACGTTTTTATTGCTGAAAGCCTTATCTAAAAACTTGGGTTCATACAATTTTTCTTAGTTGTAGTATTAGTCCGTATTTGAGGATTTTGATCACATCCAATGATATTGTGTCCATTTGTTACTTGTGTCCTTCATGTGTTGGACTTTTTGACTTTTTGTGGTGATAGTTGAGGGAGGAGACGAAATGGGTTGAGTAAGGGAAGAAGAGGAGAAGGAAGAATTAGATGAAACTGAAAGGATAAAATAGTAAGTTTGAGATTAATTCTAATAAAATAATAGCATGGACTATATGGTCTCAAACTGAACATTTGTCAGCATAAAGCCACTTTTTTGTCAAAATTTAAAGTGCACAGGAGAATTTCCCTGCACATATAATAAAGTCAAAGAAGGTGAAACTATTAGAGTTCCTGGACAAGTTACTATGCATACAGGTAATTTATCATGTGAGCACCAAATCACGGAGAGTGTGCATTGTTGCAATAACTCCCAGCTCTATAAATGGAACTGAATTCGTTAGCTTCAACATGAAAAGAGATTATTCACTTATATATAGTGTCTTCTGAGAGTCTCCTATATTTATAGAGAGAGGTGTATTCTCTTAGTATAAGAGAGATGTTATTGTTCTCTCCTTAGTATTAGAGAGATGTGTAATTTTATCTTCCACATAGTGAAAATCTTTCTCGGCCTTGCCCGTTGTTTTTCCCTCATCATTAGGGGTTTTCCACGTAAATATTGTGTGTCAATTCCAATTCTCTCAACTCTATTTTAGTTGCATTGATCTGTTTCAATAACTCTGGTACCCAACAGTGGTATTAGAGCTTTTGGTACGGAGAATTTTTAGTATGCTTTGTGGTTAGCTTAGGATCTTCACATTAGAAAAGAATTTTCCCTGGTGCTTGAAGAGCTATTGGTCCACGTATACTCTTCGGTCAGGTTATGTAGTTGGATACTTTTAATTATTAACGTATATTGGATTTGTTCCATATACGGTATAAATATATGGTAGTTCACATATACGGTACTATTCACGTATAAGCGTATATGGAACTATTCATACATACGGTACTATTCACGTGTAAAAAAAAAAGTGACCGTCTAGTAGAGAAACAGTCCAGTAATCACATGGCAGCAAAATTTGAGTTTGAGAAGTTCAATGGGAGTAATTTTTCCTGTGGAAATTGAAGATCAAGGCAATCTTGAGGAAGGACAATTGCTTACCAACAATTGAAGGAAGCCAAGTTCCTGATGAAAAGTGGAAGGAGATGGATGATAATGTTGTTGCCAATCTGCATCTTGCAATGGCCAGTATTGTCTAGTGTTGAAAGAAGACGGCAAAGGAGATTTGGGATGCTCTTGTCAAACTATGAGGTCAAGTCTCTTCACAATAGAATATTTCTAAAGAGGAGGTTGTATACTCTTCGGATGAGTGAGTCCACATCGTGACGGACCACATCAACAATCTGAATACCTTATTCTCCCAGCTTCAACATCAGATTATAAAATACGGAGAATGAACGTGGAGCTTCTACTTCAAAGTCTACTGACTCATATGATCAACTCATCATCAACATCACAAATAATAATACTACCAACTGTCTATCCTTTGATGATGTTGCTATTCTTGAAGAGGAGTCCAGGCGCAAAATAAGGAAGATATACTGGAGAGCTCAAAGCAAGCGAGGCGCTGTTGGTGACGAGAGGAAGATCAATGGAGCGTGACTCCAATGGGAGTCATGGTCGGAGTAGATCAAAGTCAAGAAGAAGGAAGAACTTCAAATGCTACCGTTGTGGCATGAGAGGGCACTTGAAGAAAGATTGTTGGAACAATAAGAAGAATGCAAATAAAGCCCAGAAGCATCAACCTCTCAAGGATGTGTTGCGAGTACCTCTGGATGGAGAAATCCTATGCAAGTGAGGCAGCAATTGGTTCCAAAGCGGTAAACCTCACTGATATTTGGATAATGGATTCAGGAGCATCATGGCATATGACTCCTCACCGTGATTGGTTTTACAGTTACGAACTCTCTGGTAGGATCTGTGTTCATGGGAGATGATTATGCCCTAGAAATTGCTGGTATTGGTACTGTCAAAATAAAATTATTTGATGGTTCCATTCGAACAATTCAAGGAGTGCGACACGTGAAGGGCTTGAGGAAAAATATATTGTCTATTGGGCAATTGGATGACCTCGGATGCAAGACCCATGTTGAAGATGGGATATTGAAAGTTGTTAAAGGTGCTCCTGTGGTGATGAAAGCATAAAAGACCATGGCAAATCTATACAGACTTCAAGGAGATACGTTGCAGGAGGCAGATGCATCAGTAGCATTAGCAAGTCAAGAAGAAATGACGATGATGTGGCATTGCAAATTAGGCCACATGTCGGAATGTGGTTTGAAGGTTCTTGCGAACGTAATCTCATTCCTGGCTTAACGGTGAATTTACCGTTTTGTGAGCACTGTTACAAGCAGCAGCATAGATTGAAGTTTGGTAGTTCAACTGTTCGAAGTAAGCATATTCTAGACTTGATTCATTTTGATGTGTGGGAGTCGCAGAAATGTCCTTGGGAGGTGCAAAATATTTTGTATCATTCATTGATGATTACTCAGGAGACTGTGGATGTACCCAATAAGAAGAAGTCAGATGTGTTCCCAATATTCAGAGACTTCAAAGCAAGAGTAGAACTTGAATCCAAAGAGAATCAAGTGTTTGAGGACAGACAATGGAGGAGATATACCTGATGGAGATTTTCTAGCATTTTGCAAGCATGAAGGTGTTCAAAGGCAATTCCAGTTGCACATACACCTCAACAAAATGGTGTAGCAGAGCGGATGACAGGACTCTTCTAGAAAGAACAAGAGCAATGCTGAAGCAGGTTTAGCCAAGTCTTTCTTGGCAGAAGGTCAAACTGCATGTTACGTGATTAATCGGTCACCATCAACCGCAATTGGTTTAAAGACACCAATGGAGATGTGGAATGGCAAGCGGGAGATTATTCTTCTCTACAAGTGTTCTGTTCGGCATATGTGATGTATAACTCCCAAGAAAGAACAAAGTTGGACCCAAAATCAGGAAATGTATATTCTTGGGTTATGCTACGGTGTAAAGGGGTATCGCTTGTGGGATCGCAAGGTTATTGTCACGGGATGTTATATTTGAGAAAATGAACTACAAAGTGAAGAAAGAAATGACAGCATTAAGAAGATGACTCCAGTCCAGATAGATGAGAAGTCTAAGAAAATGATTCTGAAGAGAGCCAGAGCATGATGAACAAGTACTAGAAGAGGCTAATAATACCGAAGTTAGGCGATCAACACACACAGCCACCATCATGGCATTTAGACTATGTTATGGCAAGCCCGATGCATTCTGTCTTCTGACAGAAGGAGAACCATCAACTTTCAAAGAGGCTTTGAGTAGCAGATGCTTCTCTATGAAGGATGCAGGAAGAAATGGAGGCCTTGCATAGGAACAAGACATGGGAACTTGTTGCACTTCCAAAAGGTCGAAAAGCCATTGGCAACAAATGGGTCTATAAGATCAAACGAGATGGCAATGATCAAGTGGAACGATATCGTGCAAGACTGGTGGTAAAAGGATTTGCTCAGAAGAAGGTATCGATTTCAATGAGATATTTTCTCCAGTTGTTAGACTTACCACTATCATAATAGTATTGGCTATGTGTGCTACATTTGATTTACATCTTGAGCAATTAGATGTGAAAATGCTTTTCTTCACGGAGAACTTGAAGAGGAGATTTATATGCTCCAACCAGAAGGTTTTGAAGAAAAGGAAAAGAAAACTTGGTTTGTAGGTTGACCAAATCTCTGGGGTTAAAGCAGGCGCCAAGGTGTTGGTACAGAGATTTGATTCCTTCATAATCGCCTCGGATACAACAATAGAGTTCAGACCATTGTACATACTATAAGAGGTTTGGTAACAATGTTTTCATCATTCTGTTGTTGTATGTGGATGACATGTTGGTGGTAGGCCCCAACAAAGATCGAATCCAGAATTGAAGGCAGTTAGCTAGGGAGTTTGATATGAAGGACTTGGGACTTGCAAACAAAATTTTAGGGATGCAAATTCACCGAGACGAATGGACAGGAAGATTTGGCTTTCACAGAAGAATTATTGATGAAAATCTTGCGGCGCTTCAATATGCAAGATTGTAAGCCAGTTCAACCCACTTCCTGTGAATTACAAATTATCCTCAGGTATGTGTCCTAGCGGTGAAGCGGAAAGGATGGAAATGTCTCGAGTACCATATGCATCACGGTGGAAAGCCTTATGTATGTCATGATTTGTACTAGGCCATATTGCTCAGCGGTTGGAGTAGTCAGTCTGTTATGGAGATCAGGAAAAGAGCATTGGAATGCTGAAGAGGATCCTAAGATAAATTAGAGGAACCTGTGTTGCACTATGTTTTGGAGGATCAGAGTTCATTGTCAGGGATATGTTGATTCAATTTTGCAGGTGATCTTGATAAAAGGAAATCTACTAAGGCTATGTGTTCACACTTGCGGGCGAGCTTGAGCTGGTTGTCCAGTTAAGGTGTAGCTTTGTCTACTGCAGAAGCTGAGTATATGGCAGCTACACAAGCTTGCAAGGAAGCTATATGGATTCAAAGGTTAATGGAGGAACTCAGGCACAAAGTCAAAGATTACTATGTATTGTGAGGAAAGTGCCTTGCACATTGCAAGGAATCCAGCCTTTCATTCTAGGACGAAGCACATAGGAGTCCAGTATCACTTTGTTCGAGAAGTAGTAGAAGAAGGAAATGTGGATATGCAGAAGATTCACACGAAAGACAACCTAGCAGATGTCATGACAAAGCCGATCAACACGACAAGTTGAAATGGTGTAGATCTTCTTATGACCTATCAGAAACGTAGGAGAGAATTGGCAAGATGAGAAAAATTTTGAAAGCTCTCCAAAAGTGACTTTAAGTGGGAGATTGTAGTGGCATAAAGCCACTTTTTGTCAAAATTTTCAAAGTGCACAAGATTTCCCCACATATAATAAAGTCAAGAAGAAGGCACCGAAATCACGAGAGTTCCTGCAAGTTCCTGCATACACAATAATTTATCATGTGAGCACAAATCATGAGAGTTCCGTGCATTGGTTGCAGATAACTAGGCTCTATAAATGAAACGAATTCGTTAAGTTTAGCATGAAAACATAGAGTATTCACTTATATATAGTGTCTTCAGAGAGTCTCCTATATTTATAGAGAGAGGTGTATTATCTTAGTATAAGAGAGATGTTATTGTTCTCTCCTTATATTAGAGAAAGGTGTAATTTTATCTTCCACATAGTGAAAATCTTTCTAGCCTTGCCGTGATTTTTCCCTCATCATTAGGGGTTTTCCACGTAAATATTGTGTGTCAATTCCAATTCTCTCAACTCTATTTTAGTTGCGTTGATCTGTTTTAGTTGCGTGATCTGTTTCAATAACTCTAAGTCCCAACACATTTCCCATGACAGAACTCACCTTTAGTTTAATATTTATCACTAACGCGTAAATGTGATTGTGATTGTGATTTGTGAAGGGCATAAGCTAACTTACATGCACGCAATAGTGGTTTCGTTTCATGTATTAGCTTGGTGAAAAATGGCTCTGAGAAGCCTTTGAAGCATAGATGTATCACAACTCCCCGCGCAAAAAAATTTGATAGCAGCATGCCAGGCAGCTGAAGGATGTATATACATTTTTTTTTTAAATGTACCAACAATTCTCTTTGGCCGGGAAAAAAATCTTTAAATACACATAATATATTGGAATCAAATAAAACATATAGAATTTTCTAAGTCCCGAAATTCATGAATTTTTACCAATTAAAATATATATTTTACTCACAAATGTAGAGCTTTGGTATAGCCAATAAGGTGTTATTTCAGTCTATAGTTTAGTTGTTCATTAAAAAAAAAAAGTTTAGCTGTTTGCTAAAAAATGTTATTCCATGACCAAGTGATTTCAGATTTGATATTTATTATCAAAAGGCATTCAGTAAATCAAAAGTGGAGCTAGGAGGACTGTCATATAGCCATGGTCCCCCTAATAAGACATTTTAAGTTGAATAAGGTATTTTAGGAACTTGCAGATTCGAGGGCTTGTTTGTTTTTGTGTCAAACTCACTTTTGAGCAAAGGAGCCGTAGAAGTACTCCTCTCACAAGAATTACATTAAAAAGCCAAATTTATTTATGACGTGGTAAGTAAAATCTTAAACAAACAATATGTAAAAAAAGGTTGTTAAAAGACTACAGCTTGAACGTATCCACAGTCATAAAGGGGTGATATTTAGTCAGCTTTAGAAAAGGTCTTTAACTCACGTTGATTAATTAGCTAGCCATACAATTAATCGTTGGCTTTAGTGACATTCATCAAACTGAAAAACTTTGAAGCACAGAACCAAAAATTCAGGAGTTCTTTCAATCTTGACACCAAAAAGAGAACGAATTAATATTCTCTGGCAGGAAAAAAAAGTTAGAAGAAGAGAAAAAGAAATAAGAAGTTAGAAAAGGAGGAAAAATCCTTCCAAATGAGAGTGTGCAAATGGCCTGAACATATTACTCAAATACCAAATATACCAAACCATAGTACTAGATTCCGAAGACCATATATAATCCTTACAACTTTCAAATCAAATACTGCAAATCAAATACTGCCCACATAATTTAATAAATAATGAGTATGAAAAATGCATTCCAGAAATACACACTCAAATTGTTGTGGCCTGGGCAGAGAGAGACATACCTTCCATGTTCAGTGGCAAATGGCAATGGAGAGAGTGCTAAGCCCCTGAGGAATGCCAATATATAACTATTCCTCAGCAGAAAAGCTCTTGCACATTTTATTTCATATGAGCTGTGTTTATATTATATGAATGACTATGAGCTGAATGGAATAGCACTTGGAAAAGAGAGATGACATTCTTATGACTGCTTATAATAATTGAGAAATATTAAGAATTAGTTTTATCAAAAATATGTTTAAAAAGCTTAAGGACAAAATTTTTGCCCTTAGTTTCAAAACTATCGTACTGACTATAAACACACACATCATAGTATATTTTATTATGATGTCATTCAATTAGATGTTTTTATTTATAAAATTTTTAAAATAACGAGTGATTGAATTAATAATACGTGATTAGGTGTTTATATGATTTTTTTTTTTACTGTGACAAACTGTAAACAGAAGTGATGGTGAATCAATTCAATATTACTTTATAAGCATGACATAATATAGGGAAGAGCTTCAACACATGTGATATGCTGTTACTATTCAAGAACTAAAATTAAAAAAAATTAAGAAAAAAAAAACGCGTAAACGTCAATTCATTCCTTAGCCCTGATGCTGTAAATTAACTTAATTGGTGACATTCAATGAAAACTTTCGGCGGTGATTATTATTATCATATTATTACGCCAAGTAGAAATTTAAAATACACATGTTTGAAGACTAGCACGATTAGAGTAATTCTAGGGTCGATTCCTGGAGTTTTAATATAATAAAAATATCAGAATATGGTTTTGAAGTTAATATGATTAATTAGTTAATTAGCAATCAAATCAGAGATGTGGCGAAGGCAGAACAATTGTGAAATCTCGTAATTTTATGGGCGTAAACCTAGTCTTAGAGGGCAGCGGTACCATCACTAATGGTGATATGAATTCGGTTAAAACAATTCTTAATACAAGCAGCAGGGAATTTATTTAATAGGGCTTATGATTTCAAACAGTAACCTTCGTATAATTTATTTAATTTAGGAGTAATATTTTTCACCGGCAAGCCTTTCCCTTCTCTTTTTTACGGAACAACGAAAGTTATGTCCTTTTATGGTTTGATATGGTTACTCTTATTCATTTTCATAACTTTTTAAAAGGAAATTCGATACAGTGTGAGTTCATATTTTGGAAGAAATACCTCTTTATTCCATATATTATTGTTGAATTCGCTGCTATATTTCTGGTCTTTATAGTGGCAGGCATCAACCAAGCTCTACAGTATTCAGATCAAGAAAAGATAAAATCACAAATTAGTCTCTTTTAATTAAATTGTGCATCAAACAAATCAATTCCTCTAAAAAAAACAAATTTGACAAATCGATTCCTCTAGAAAAAGAAAATGGGAGTAGTTATTGTTATCTTTATTTGTTTATTGTCATTCCTCATTAAATACTTTTATTTATAACATTTCTAAAATACCCTTGACAAAGATTAAGGTCTGTTGCTGCATTTTACATCATCCACTTAGATTGTTTCCAAACAATTTAAATTTGGCAACGTACTTTGGTAGAGAAATGTTGGTTCCATGTGCTAATATAGCATGAACTGGTCAAAACATACGGACTTCGATTTCGGACTCTGATGATAAGTAAAGTGTAATATTTATAAATCAAATTATTGGAATATTATTGTAATATTATTAGCAATCCCCAATTATTAATGTTTGCAAATCAAATTATTTTTTAAATTTTTTTTATACAATAACACATAAAAAATATAATAGTGAATTTCTAAAAATCACAATAAATAATAATAGATAAGAGTAAAGATAATTACTAAATCATGAATATATCATATGTACAAGAAAAATGTAATGAAAATTAATTTAACATAACTAATTCAAGGTATTGAGTTACCTTATTTTTAAGAGGAAAAAACCTCCTGTGTCCTAACATTTTCAATTTGAAATCAATTTGTTCTTAAAAAAAAATTACATCAATTTAGTCTTAAAATTTTTAGTTTTGACAACAATTTAGCCATTTTATTGGATTATTTTTAATTGAAGTAATAAAAATAATAAATTAAAATAAAATTAATGATTAATCATGAATAATTAATGTTAAATCATTGTTTTGATTAAAATATGAGGAGAGCATTTTAGACAAAGCAACCAAAAGATATAGATAGTGGAAATGACAATAGATATTTATAAGTAACAATAGCTATTCACAAAGAAAATAAACCAAAAAACTTCTATCAATTAAAATCATCAAACAAGTTAATCCATCTGTATAGGGAGCTATTTGAAGTTTTTATAATTCTTGATGGACTATTTTTTTTTTTTTTGGGTAAGACTAATTTGTCCAGTGTTTTTAATTGGCAGAGAGTTTTCGAGACTTAATTATTCGATGCAAAATTTAAGATGGCAATTTGAGAGTTTTGTTTGAGAAAAATTAATACATGAGGTCATTTGCAAAATAACAAAGCTCAAGTGAAATTTGATTACATTTTCGACAAAATTGAAAATTAACTGTTTAATTTCAGTCTTTTGACAAATTACCCTCCTCAAATTTTAATTTTGTAACGTAGAACTTTAAGCATTATCGTCATATCTTAATTTTCACCTGTTATTCTATAGACAAGAACAAAGAACAATCTGTAAGTAGATATGCTTACATGTCATGGCCAAGCCGGTTTTAAGTGTTAATTACACAATACTCGCATACTCACATTACTCTTATCTGCCCATGGTGAAATTAGAATGCAAATATGCTTAATGTCGGATAGGTCTTTCTAGATTCTACAATGAAATGATGAAAACTGCATAAATAAAATGTGTGACGGATAGATGTCTATTTAGCATTGTTGTTTACAACTTTACACAGCAATCATTAGAATTTTCAAGAGAGTCGGCACGTGAGCTAAGCAAGACAGAAATGGGTCTTTGAATATTTCATGACCCATGGCATGGTTACATTTAGCAATGAGAGGGAGGAGGTAGCTCACTAGGCACGAATGGTTGGGCAAATACATCACAAGAATTTTCTTTGTTGGGACAGATTCAAGACGTAGGAACGTAATGTAATCACCACCCAATTCAGATGTTCACATCAAAATAAACACAAAACAACCCAAAAACTCAAGACAGAAGATTACAAAACCCCATTTTCCCAAAATATATTATTACATGTTTTTTCCATGAGACCATAAAACAATGTTACTTCGATCCCAATTTCCCAACGTAAAGCAGCACCTACTTGCCTACTTCAGCTTCATGGTCGCTCAAATTACATCGTCAATTCATTCAACCTTCTCCCTTTCTCACTCTCATCTTTGGGGTATGTTGGAACAGGAAATAGAACGGAGTTTGAACAGTCCACAATAAACATCTCCAGATACTGATTTCTTTCTTGAGTTTTCTTCACATCAATTCAACAATATACATATGTATGTATGGACAAATATTTGCTGATCATTCATTTGCAACAATAGCATAATTTACACTTACATAACAATGCAAATAGCCTGCTTTAGTCCCTCGGAATGGCTGTGAGAATGGTAATCCATTGCATATTCCGAATGCTAATCCGACAACCTCAGGCTCAGAAGGTTTTACTGCAGTTCAATCTCAAATAGTATGGCCATCATCATCTCCAAGCAGAGAGAGAGAAAACGGGGCAATTGCCACATTAAATGATCGTGATCCTGCTCTATCAATATGTATCATCTCAAAATCACCTTCCTGCATTATAACAATACAAATGACGTGGTTTAAGGCACCTGGTTTTATGTTGGACAGAAGTGTAGACATCTGCAAATGCTTGACATTTGGTATCAATCTTGAATCAAACAAGTAGCTGTAATCAGTGAACCTAAATGTTGAGGGTCTTGCAGAACTCCAGCCGTGTCATGTTGACAGTTCAAGTGTGCAATTTATTGGATTGAAGCAAATTAACCAATATTCATAAGAGAATATATAAAGTAAAGGGAAAGAAGAAACCTATGCGTTTATCCCTCTCCATAGTTATGTTACTATTTGATCACATAATACCCATACCATCAGAGTATCTTTGGCATCTATTTGATAGAAAGGCAATATTATTACCAAACACCACCAACAATATCATAAGGGTGCCACCTTAAGTCAAGAAATTCAACCCAACTCTTATTACCCATCAATGTCAAATGACCAAAGCAACAATACCTAACTTGATAAAAGAAGAGGGATTGTAACCAAATAAAAATGTAAAAACAACGGAACAAAGAAAGAAAAACATGTCTTACCATTCTACCATTTGGTGTGTTTAATGGGCATGCTGAAGAGTATTCAAAACTAGTCCTGGGAAGTATTGTTGGCTGTTCACCTACAACCCCAATGCCCCTGTCATATGAAAAATAAGGTAGAAAAACTATGTTGAAACTTGCATCGCCATGGATTCAAAAGGAAAAAGAAACAACTTGGAATAGCACAGCAAGATAACAGAGCAATAAACTCACCAGACGTTTTCTGTTCTCCCATTACCATCTGTTACAATCCAATGCCTTCTAAGAAGTTGAACAGGGTGGTCTGAGTTATTAGTGATTCTTATTCTATATGCAAAGAAGTATAGCCCCTTTGAAGGTTGACTTCTGCCCTCTATATATACACTCCTAACTTGAACCCTGATTCCCTGAATAAGTTAAACGTCAAGTCCAGATTCTATTAGTCTACAAGCATGTGATGTCTCAAATGAAATAAAGATTACTTTTTATTGAAGAATTTAGAGTGAAGTAAACCTATATTCATGCACAGATCATTGCAAATCAAATTAGAAGATGAACAATTAAAAAAGAAAAGAAAATTGAAACATTTTTGCAAGAGCAGTAATCAACATTTTGATTGTAACATTAGTATTTAACTGCATTTAAGGTTGATTGTAACTCTCTTGAGATAGATCACATCAACAAAGAATTATCTAAAAGACATAACATTAGTATTTAACTGAGTAGTGGTCATAGTCATACCAATGTTGTAGCATCACTGGAACACTTTAAAAGAGAGTATGGGGCAATTTTTTTTAGCTCATCACGATATCTCACTGCATCCTGGGAAAAGAGGACAGTGTGTCAAAATGTAAATTTATAAGAAAAGATATGTAAGCACAATATACAGGTCACATTTTGTCAATTCAAGATGAAAGATGTAAGGTCTGCTGATCTTATAGAAGGCAGATAAAACACCGATATGGTGTTCCAAAGGATGAGATGTGTGCATATCACAACATTTATGGTGTGTTTGGTTTACATTTGCCTAATGATGATTTGGTTCAACGACAAAGCAACTTTTTTCACTTCTACTCAAAACATGGTTTCAAGCTAAAAATCATATTGAAATATAATCCAACGTGATTTTGCCAGACATGTTAGATTGAGCCGGAATTCATTTGCATCCTTCAAACAATGGTTTGGAATCTTCTGACAGCCAAAACAAACACACAGGTTGAGCTGAAGCTTGAAGGAGCATGCTTATCGATGTTGAAACAATGGGTCAAAGAGACACAACCATAGCCCAACAGATTCAGAAAGCAATTTCAATCAGTCATCTGTCCCGTTTAACTTATTGAGAAGAATGATTAACACATATAAAATTTCAAGTCAGGTGGTGGTACTGTCATGGAAACGCAAGAGCTGTTGGTTTGTTATTAGCTATATAATAACATATTTTCAAATTTTCAGAACATATGGACCTTACTCTATTCTTCAGCAAGCAAAACTCCAAGCGCATATGCACCTGAGCTTTCTACAGGGAAACCCTTTCCACCCAAAAAAGGACACCTAAATACCTAATCATTATTCTTTCCAAAGTTAGAAGTACCTAAGTTTTGGATTTTCGTCCAGTGCCAGCCAAGAACTTCTCTACATGACCATGCAAATATTTGTTGTTTTAGTAAAAGGGTTTGACCTCTTAAGTAGCATGACCATGATAATAAAACTTAAAAAGTCAAACTCTGCTATTAATGTGGGAACCCATGATCAATAATAGCATACAAATAATTATTCTATTACAATTCATCAAAAGAAAAAAAAATAACTCTGAGAAATTCTTAGGTGCTGTAGAAGTAAGCCATTATTTTCCTTACTCAATCATTGAATCATTGAGTGCAAGTCAAAACAGCGAGCATGTATCATTACTGTCTCCCATTCAAACAACATTTCAATGTTACAGCCAATGTTTTTAAAAACCAAACCGGGTTGGCCAGTTGAACCAATCTAACTACGAACTGGCCGTGCTTCTGATTTGAACATTTTCCAGTTGAAGTTGAACCATAAATTTAACCAATTGAACCAACTAAACCGTGACGCATCAGTCTTACAAACTTGGTCCCAAAATTCATCATTCAAAATTGGTTATAAATAATGTGGCAGACACTCAATAAGATTAACCATCTTACTCCCACAGCACCTAACTTATAAGTTTCTAATTTTCCATTGGGAGCTATACTCTGTCTCAACTCAAATCAAACAAAATTGGCTTTCTAGGCATTGAACCAAGAGCATTATTCAATCAAACAACAACAAAAGAAAATTATCAAAAGAACTTTTTTTTAAAAAAAAAAGAAGAAAAGAAATAGAGACCTGGAACCTTTCTTCAGCAATGGCTTCCTTGAGAAGTCTCCTTAAACGCAAAACAGGCTCCTCCTCTTCGAACAGCTTCAGCGAGTCCCGAATCCTAGCTGCTTCTTTGTAATCCTACCCCACAAATAAATTGAAAAAAAAAAAAAGAAAGAAATAAGAACAAGAAGGGAAAAACACACACACACACACACACAAACACACACTGACCTCAGATTTAGCAGCAACTTCCATCTGCTGCTTCAAGAGCGCGTAGGTTCGGCTACGAGACTGAAACGACTTTGTGCTGCTCTCTTCTTCTCTCCCACCATTCCCATTCCCATTCCTCTCAGAACCACACGCTACAACGATCCCACTCTTTCTTCTGTAACCGCAATTCACCCATTGCCTCTTCATCTTCGGATTCGTCAACCCCAACAACCGCAAGTCCACCAAGCTCTTCACACTCATCGATTGCATTTTCTCCCTTTGCCTTCAATCCTCACAGGGAACCGCAAGCTGCGAAGCCTATCTTAGTGACTGCAGCTTCAAAATGCAGCCACCCATTCGAATCAAACTCCAATCATTACCATCAGAATCTTCACTTTTTTTTTTTTAAAAAACTCTTCCAATTTTTGCTTTTTCCGTGCAACGGTACTGCACTAGTGCTACGACTTACTACGTGCTCTGTTCTCCGAGTTGAATTGTATTGTAACTTAAGATTAGGACAAGATTAAGATTTTTTTTATTGATTTGATTAACTTAAGATCCCTGATTAATACCACAAACAAAACGCAAGGTTACCAAATTAGCCATTATAATATCCGTATCTTTTTTTCAAACATAATTTTTGGTCTAGGGTATTATGGAGAATGGAGAAAATTGCAAAATATTTCTGACTGGATTTGGACTCTAAAGACCGAAGCTGAGAACCACTATCCGATTTTTTTGTTTTCTATGGAAAAGAAAAGACATACGTGTCACATTGGATAGCACAAGATATTTTCGTGGATTGGGGTCGGTACTGTACTATTATTGGAAAGCAGTGATTCTATCTTGCACCGTGGGGGAAGAAAATAACTTTGACCACAAAATACCTGAGCAATGTAGCATGCAGTGGGTCCCATACCGATATTTTAGAGGGAATTATACCATTTATATTCATAATATATAAATATCTTATTGACTTACATCTTATTTATTATTATATAATGTATAAATTTCATTCAATAGTTTATCTATCAATAATAAATAAAATATAAATTAACATTATATCTTATATTATGAATACAAATAAAATTTAGCGGTGTAAGATAGTGTGGAGGAAGAAACACATTCTCTCCACGGGGCATGCAAGAATTGGGAATGGGGAAGACATAAAAGAGCATTCTATTTGCACCTGTCCACTATATTTTAATAATGTTTCAATTTAAGTCTCAAAATTTTCTTTTTGTTCTATTTTTATCTTTAGTGTTTTCAAAAACATTAATGACAATCAAGTTATAGATGGAAACTTGATATTTTTATTTTGTTACAATTTTCTATCAATAGTTTAACATTTTATGTTTTAGTGTAATTTACTAGCATTGATTAACTTTTTTCTATTATAAGTTAGATGTTTCTTATAAAAAGATAAATTGAAATATTTTAAAAATATTAAGAACGTAAATAAAAAAATATTCTTAGAACTAAATCGGAATTTTCACTAAACGTGAAGAAGGAAATGAAGATTGTTTTTTCCTTTTTTTTTTTTTATGAGTGAAGGAAATGAAGATTTAGGCTAATAATACCTGAAGAATGCCCGGTGACTTAAACATGGTGATTATAAGGTGATATCGTAATATTGGGTCAAGGTCGGCAAGGGACAGATTGGACCATATTAGATAAAATCTAATTTTGATCTAATTTATAAATTGGGTCAATTTTTAGAATCTAAATCCAATCTAATAATGACCTACCTATAGATTAGTTGAACTTAATTAATTTTTTTTTAAATAATATATGAGAATTTGGATATTATTTATAGTAAAGTTATAAAATTTTATAAGTAAAAAAAATTTAAGAGACATTTCACAATATATGTTTCAAAATAAACTATGGGTGACAAACGGGCGGGATTAACTTGCCATTCCTCGAAGTGGGTTGGCCATAAAAGAGTATGGTGGGTTACCTATTGATTATTTGAGTTGAAAATGTTAACATCTCTATTAAAAATGACGATTAACGGGTTAACAAATCAACCATTTTTTGTTATATTTCTAATTATATTGCCAACCCACTCCATCCCATTACAAGTTGGCTATAAAATGAGACGTTAATCGTTTAGTTATTTATGTTAAAAATGTAATCCAAAAAGTGACAGGTTAGCGGGCTAATCCATTTTGTCACCACTAAAACAAATTATATCAATGCAAAAATAATATCAAATTATATAAAATATATTAATTAAACTATAAAATTTTATAATTTTTCACAAATCATTATTAAAAATATATCCTTAACAAAATTATTTAACTTTGGTTCAATTCAATTGACATATGACCTAAACTTACAAAAAATATATCGAATCAAATTCTAAAACTCAATCCAATCTAATGAACTTCAAGCTAGACTATCGGGTCATAAATACCCCTAATATTGGATCATCCATGAAAGTACCCAAGGCAAGGGGCATACGTGGATCATGCTAATCATACTGCTGTGACAAATCCAAAAAATTTCAGATAACAGTGATAAAAATAATACATAAGCATAACAAGTTGTTTTCACATAATTTTTATTTTAGTCTGATCAAATATAATTAAGGGCAAAATAAACACCTACAAATGCTCAAAAAAATTATCAAATGGTAATGGGGCAGGAGCCCACCACATTTTTCACGCAAATCCGTCCTGGTCATCCATCTAGTAAAATTCAATAATTTTACAATTGAAAATTGAGGGTTTATTTAATTTCTTTCTTAATTTTTGGTTGTTAAAATTTTATGAATAGAAAATAATTAAAAATAGTAAAAAACAATAGTATTCTTTTTCTTTTGACTATTTTGCTCTAGCCTCTAGGTTGTCTTCTTCGGCTTCATTCGCTCCACCCTGGAGTAGAGGAAAACTCCGGCAAGAGCTATAGCAGTCCCTGCAGAGAAGAAAAAGCACGTAAAATCTAAACAGGCATGTGGAGATGTGGTTATGAAAAACTTCAAATTAATAAAAAAAATATATATCTTCAAATGATTCATTCCTGTTGGAAGGAACCACATGTAATGGAATGGAAGCAAGCTTACTTACCAAATGCGTTAACAGGTGAGACAGGTGTTCGGAAGAACAAGACAGAGCTCACTATCACCACAACCCGCTTCACACAATTTCCCACTGAATGGGTAACAGGTGACACCCTCTGCAGTATCATATATGCAACCTGCACCACCAAAAAAACAAAACAAAAAACATCATTCTTACATCATTAAGGAACAAAGATCCTACCATGATTTCAGCAGATAAATAAAGACCACATTTCAGGTTCTTGTAAGTTGGTAGCAATGAGTAGATTCACTATTCATTGTTTTGCTTTCCTCTACCTTTTATGAAGGCCATATCAATCGAAGAGCTTCCACAACCATTATCATTACACATCACTATTTCTATTATTCACATATACTTTAAAATAGTCAACGTCTGGTATATTTATTGTATCTTTACCGATACTAATAGGAAAAATAATAATATAGACTTGAGTTTATGATAAATTCTATACTTGGGTTATTTTAACGAGTAATTTTATAATATTTATATATTTTAATTTTAAATTATATTTTGAATGTTGATATATTGCCACATGTAATTTACGTGAATTGAAGACTATACTATCAATTACTCTACTTTTAGACATTCCTAATTACATTTTATTTGTTTTTAATTTGATTTATGTTGTATTTTCGAATCGTAGCAATGTCATCCAGGATAGTCCTACTAGTATCCACGCAATTCTAGCTCAAGTATTATACAGTCGCAAGGTTGGAAGCACATTGAAAAATGGGGAGATGCTGTCCTAATGCCAAATTATTTTCAGCAATGAGTGTAGCTTATTCCACCATTCACGTGCTCTCATGAAGACTGATAGAAGAAATAGCACACAGAATACCATTCTCTACTGGCATGACATTGAATACAAGCAAATATCTCATAGCACAGTAGTTATACTACGTCTGAGCTTTAAAATGAATCTTAAACAAACCATCTCAACATAGATTTTAGCACACCATGCGAAGATACCCACGAGCTTAATCTAGAATATCAGAAAGCATTTCACATCAAACACCCATTTTTTTTATCTGTCTTCAATTAACAGTTGCTGGTGTTTAACGAGATAAGGAAAAAGTTTCTCGTAAATGAGTTTTTCTATGATGTGAATAAGTAAAATATGTATCAACCTTTGAATCATTTAGTGAGTTATGATTACATACACCTTGATACAGAGTGAATGCAATATTATTTTCTCATTTTAGAGCCACAAAAAGCCCTATCCACAAGATAAAATACTGAAGAAGAAGAACTGGAAGCAGCAAAACTCTTGAATGAAGGTGGACAAATACGAATAGAAGGGAAAACTAACTTGCTGATACGCATGGAAACAGAGTGCAGCAAGAAGAGATCTGATGTACACTTGTCCAACATTCAATCCCTGTCAAAAAAGGTGAAGTGATAACAAATTAGTCGCCTCGAAACCATAATGTACTGTAAATTTGTGATTGAGAAAGCTAACAGCAATCACTCACAGCGGATTGCAGGTAAGCAGGGGTAAATATGACACCCTCCATGATGACAGTCACAGGTGCAGTCAATAAGAAGGACATAACAGTTATTATTGAGAAGAGGGTAATGTTGTCCATAGATTCCTAACAAGAACAAAATGCTTGTCATTTTCTGCTTGGAGATGAAATGTAAGATAAGAGGGTCATAAAATGTTGCAGCAGCAGGCAAAATATTGTTATCAGCAGTGGAATACATGCAAATCTTTTGGAAAGTGTTGGTAGATTTTTTATTACCTCCTTCTTAACCATGAGCTTTTTGCTAAGAACATTACGAGACTGATTTGACAAATTGGAAGCCATTGCACTCCAAAATCCAGTCCTTTATATATTCCAGAAACATATCTACAATTAGAATTCAAGTAACGAAACATTATATGTCTTCCCTTCCCTAGTAGAAGGAACAAGACATGCAGAAGAAGATCTTACCAATTGAAAGAGACCTCCGTAGCTGAGGCCAGTACCACCCCGCCAACAATAGGCACAAGGGAACCAACCACCCATACGTTAGGTACCTGTGTTAAAATTAAACAAGGTATTAAGATTGGAGAAAATGATTTCACAATGTAATTAATAATGCTAATTTATTTTTTCTTCAAAGGAAATGCTTACAATTCACAAGTAACCACAAACAACTAAGAAATATAATAGTACAATACTAATCATCATATATTTTTAAAAAAGCAACGAAAATGACAAAAGCAGCCACTGCCTAATGCCAAAGCAATCATAAGAACTAAGATTCCAGTTAATTAGAATTATAATAATGCCAGTTGCAGCAATATACAGTACTACAGTGTTCTTGTTCTTGTTACCTCTCCAAGGAACATTGCAGAAAGGATCACTGAAAAGAAAGGCTCCATTGCCTTTATTGTATGAGTGAAAGACACGGCTACCTTTCCAAGACTCATGTTAGTGAAAAGATTCCCCAAAGTATGTACCACAGCCAGTGGCAATATTGCTGCAAGCTGACAACCAGGAAATAAACCATATACAGTCAACACCACATAACATAATTTATAATAAAAAAACAGCAAATCAATATAACAGTAAAACACAACGTAACATATATGATTCATTTCAACACATATCAAAACTACCTGATTACCACTGAGTTTTGGCCTCTTGTAGAGATTAAAAACCCACACGAAGGACACAAGGGTAGCCCCCACGGCGAATTGAACAGCAGTGACGGTTAATGGAAAATGGTACACCTCCAATACCTGTGACCGTGAACAAGAAAGAACATCACAACGAGGTTAAGGGCGTGTTTGGTTTCAGAAAGCCATCTTCAGTTTTTATCTCTGTTTTGTTTCATGAATCAGTGAAGCTACAAAATCCGGTTTTAAAATTTTACCTACAGTTTTCACTATTGCTTTCACAAAATCCTTGAAACAGAAAACAGGTTGAAAACAAAACAACGAAAACTGGAAACTATGAGGCGTTGAAGGATGATGACGACCTGTTTGTTGTAGATGTTGAAGTATATGTTAAAGATGATCCAGAGGGCAAACAAGGCTCCGAGCTCCAGAGTTTTCAGCAAAACGTTACTGCTGCTGCTGCTGCTGTCGCTGGCAGTCTCCGAGGTGGCCTTGGCGTCGGAGCGATCGGAGGGTGTCCACCAATTAGGCCTGAGTTTGAAAGAGGATGAAGAAGACAGAGGCCACGGTGTTGGTTGGCGTGGGAATGAAGAGGAGGAAGCGACATTGATGAGGTTGTCGGGTTTGGAATCGGAAGAAGCAGAGAGAGGGACAGCGTGGAATCGTGTTTGGGGTTTCTGTTTGTGTCTGTGGGAAGAGAGGCAATTAGGGGAGACACAGAGAGTCAAAGCTGCGCTCTGCATGTTCCACATCTGAGAGCAGAGCGCGCTTCGTGAAGCTTAAGGTGGCACTCAGTTGTGCTGACTGGTAACCCTTTTTTTTTTAAATTTATTTTCTTCTGGTGACTCTGAAGTCTGAACCACTTTTCTAACTTCTAAGAGGTGTTCTCCTTTAGATCACTTTTATCTGCCTTTTTTTTGGAGAACACTTAAATCTTAATACATTGAAAAATCATCGTGTTTAGACAGACACAATTGAATTTAAATATATTGATCTTTTTAATGTAATTTGGCTGTTTTTTAAGGAGATCATTAAAAATTGACGGTGGCAGCATAATGTTTACCCACTCAATAAATGAGTCGATCGATCCATGGAGAATGGATGTGTAGAATTCATGTTGGGTAAAGGGGACATAGAGGAAATTAATGTGACAAATAATTTATGCCATTTATACATTTATTCCCGATTGACACATTATTTGAGAGTTTGTGCTCTTCTGGCGAAGCTGCATATTTTTTATTTGGGCAACCCAGAGAAGTATGGTAATAATAGTAATTATTCACAGAATATGAATTGGTGGGAATCAAAGGAAGATCGTGAATCTGGATTCTAAAATTTCGGACATTCTTTTCCTATTGATGGATATTATTTCATATTCGTGCTGCGCAGCCATTGGCATGTAGTAGTTTAGCTTTTGAGAACTTGTCTTTTAGGAGAAGCGTGTCAAATTTGACCCTCTTGAAGAACCTTAGAAAAAGGTGTGCGTATGAGTTGTTACATTCTCCATCTCTGCGCTGCCAATGAGGAAAGGAAGTGAAGTGCGACTTTTGATTCATATCTTTCTTTGCACAAGTGGAGAGGTTCGGTTTAATGACTTAAAAATTATTGAACCTGTTTTCTATCCCAAACGCTGGCTGCTTTAGTTGCACGTATGCAGCATGCATTAGCCTGATTTAAAATGGATTCATATATGAATCATCATCCCTTCGTCTTATTTATTTTTTTAAAAAAATCTAACCTAATCCATCCAAAATATTTATAGGTTTGATGAATTAAATCAGTCTTAGTTAACACATAGTTAATAAACCGATAAATTATATTTATTGAATTTCTAAATGATGTTCACAGTTTACATGATGAAATGTATTTGGATGTAAAAGAAGTCTAGATACATCTAGGTTTTAGGTCAATCCTACATTAGTAGTGTTATTTATCCTTATAATTTATGAGATATGTTGACATACACTCATCTCCTCCTTGAATGTGAAACTCAAATTAAGTGGGTCTATAACCCATCTAAAAATAAATGAAAGTGTATTGACAAATCTCACATTTTATTAGTACAAATAACATTTCTATTTCCACGTACGGTCCAAAAACCCATGTTTCAAGGAAAAAATAAAAGGATTTGTTTTTTTAGCTTTCACGTGATGGCCGGTGGCACTTGTTTTTGGTTTTTAGGATTTGAAATCCTAATTGCTTAGTGTGCGTTGGGTTTTACATTTGTAGAATTATGCTACATTTATTTATGATTATTTTGGTTAATAATCACCTTTTTTTAAAAGAAATCACTTTTATATATTTGAATAATATTTAAAAAATAATCAAAATTAAAAAAAAAATCAGTTTTCAATTTTTTTGTAGAAACTAAAATTAGTAGCTTCTGAAAAAAATAGTTTCTAACTTTTTTATATATAAAATTTTAGTTTCATAATCATTTTTTTCAAAATATAAACAAACGCAACCTTAATTTTGAATGAAATTGATTTTGTAAGAGTTGATTTTAGTTAAAGGTGATTTTGAGTTAAAGAATATTATGTTTGGTATTTATTTTTATTCTCTGATAAGTGTTCATCTTCAACTTATGTATCCATATTAAGGAAATGATTGGATAAATTTGAAGTTAGATAAATTTAAGTGTATTTTACAACACTATCCTTAGCATCTACTCCAATACTTTCTCTCAACTTTAATCTATCCACTAACTCTCTTTCTCTCATAAGATATCAAAGAAAGAAAAAAAAAACTAATATTGTCTAGAATTCTTAAAAAGACAAATAATACTAAAAATTAAAATTTTATATATAGACACTCATTAGAAAATGGAAGAGTAGCTTGATATGAAAATTAATTTAGTTTTATCAAAATTGATAGTGTTAATTGTGAGTCAAAAACAAAAACAAAAAAAATTGCTTCTAGTCAAAATTTAATCTAGACCTTTGAACAAAAATCACATTGAAAGCCAAACAAGTATAAAACCCTCCAAAATAAATTTTGGTCCTTCAACCTCACTTTTAAATCTTTCAAACACAAATTCAAACATGCACTTAACGTGATGGAGGTGAATGCCAAGGCATAGTGGGCTAGTGGCTTATATATAAGGAAAATATTAGCATAACTCAAATTTATGGTAAAGTTTGAACATGGCAAGATATCAATTATTATTTTTATAATAGCTATAAAGTTACAAATTTAAATTTTATTTTGAGTGGTTAATATATTGATAGCACTCGTACGAGAGTTTTGTGTTGTGCGTCGTTTTAACTCTAATGCAGCAACATGAGTTTTACAATACTGGCTAGCCTTGTGCGCTGATTTATGTTCATCAGTGGAGAAATATTTTTGGGTTCATTTTGATAGGGAAATATTCCTATATGTGAGCTGTTTTTCCATTTTACTTTCTCTATTGTTTGGTTATTTTGCTCTCTTAGTAATTTGTTGCAGGAATCTTTGCTGTTATCACCTGTAGGTGAAGACTTATTGATTTAATTGATGGAGATTTTCTAAACTTGCTCCCGTGATTTTTTGTCCCTTTTCCTGGGATTTTTCACGTTAAATTTTTTTAGCATGTTGATCTAGGTGCACAATATTTTTTTGTCCATGGTTTATTTATTCGTTGATTGTGCTACTATTTGTTGAAAATCATATTTAATTGACAAGAGAAGGGAAAGGATTATTCCGCTTTATTTTTGCATCTTTTCTAACAAAATATATTGAAGGGAAAAATGTAGTACATTGAGAGAAAGGAAGGTCTAAGTATCTATTGAGAAAAATAAAATGCATTCTGGCAAAGAGTAGTCTAAATGCATTTATTTTGGAAATATTACTTAATATATGCAGGAAGTATAAAGTGAGATGCAATTTTAGTGAAAGATGTAGGGAATGAGTATTTGCTATGCAGTTTTAGGGTTTAGGACACTCACTTCATTCCTATTAATGTGATTGTGTCCCCACTATTTCTATCTATCCCTTATATTCAATAGTAATAGTGTGAGTGCCTTGGCACCCACTTTTGAGTGTTAACATTACTCTATATAAATGATCCATAGCTTTGTTCATTTTAAAGCTCAATTTATTGCTAAGAGTTATAATAAACTAGCATATATCCAATGAGGAGGGTTAACTCAATAGAAGTGGGTTGAATCAGAATAGTTTTATCCAAAAGATTGAGTGGGTGAATCTTGAGAAGCTTCATTGAAGAGGAGTTATATCATTTATCACTCTATGTTTGGGAGCTTAGGTTTTCTCATCCAACCTTTTATTATAAAAAAAATAATAACAAACTAGCAAATGTTTGGGTTATTATTGTTAGGGTATGTGTCAAATTGTATTAAGAAACTTGAATTCCAGAATCTTGCAGTTGAGTAAATTTACACCTTTATTTAAAAAAAAAGTTATTTGAAGGTCACATTATTATTTAAAAAAAGGCACATATCTTTATATTTTGTATATATATATATAAGAGCTACAAGAGTATAATTTTTCTTACTTCTTGGTCCATACAACAATCCCAAAATAGTAGTATTTGAATATGAAAGTTAACACTATTATTATTTTGTGTTAAAGAGTGTAGAAGGGGATATGTAATTATCTTAAATATAGTAAATACTTTTTGAAATTTATTTCAATTTTGCTCTTGATATTTAAGAGTTTTTGGTTAAATTTTGATATTTTTTAAATTATTTATATTACCAAAAAAAAGTATCTGACTTTTTTTTTTGGGGAAATTAGATATTTTTCAAGTGATTTTATTAGGTGACTTTACTTCTATTTAATGCTCAATATTACTAATTAAGACCAACCGTTAATTATTATGATCGTTGCAACGCGTTAGCCAAAAGCCCAAAATTATTCACCACCAAACAATGTTTAACAAGTAGTGAACGCCGGGCAGTTACCACTTTACACTGGGGGTCAGTTGTTGGAGACATTTAAACATTTTTAGTTTTAAATTGTTTAAAAATAATTTAAATTCAATCCAACAATCTCTGTGATTATGCAGTCCACACATTATTTATTTATTTTTAAATCTTTGACAATCCCTTATCCAATAAATAAACGAATAATATATTGAAATATAAATAGACACGAGTGAGAACCTCTCTTAATAGTATTTTTTTCCCGCACAAATTTTTGGATCAAACCCAATACTATATATTTAAGGTAGTGTTTGTTTACTGCTTTAGAAAATAAGAGATATTAGAGACACAAACCTATTTGGTGGTAGAGAAAAAAATATGATGGAAAACACAATTTCTATCTCCAAATGTGAGGATAATGAAGACGAGTAAAGAGAGAAATTAAATATTTTTCTTTTAATAATATTCCTATATATATTTATTATTTATGTCTCTATTTTACTGTCTCTATTATCCTTATCCCTACCAAACGCTATATAAGGGACACAAATATCTATCATTTAGACCAACACTCTCTTGCTCCACACATTTTGCTTTTATTAGACTAAACTAAGTATAATCTTGAAGAGTGCATAGAAATTTCTATGGTTGTTCGGAATGTTTGGTAATTAGGTTGCAATCTATCAAGCTTAGTTCATAGTCAACGCCAAATTGTCTTAAATAAATTTCATGCAAAATCTTCATTAGCTAATTATATTTCCGGTAACACAGATTTGTTTCCTCTTCACCAAATTACAAGATTAACAACAAAATGCTTAGCTTTTTCAGATCAACAAGCCAGCAAAAGAGTGACTTAGGTAATATTAGCAAGCACAAGTGCATGCAATTCTGATCATAAAATTTCACCTAAATCTTTCCTCCAAAGTGAAAGTTACATACTGACTGAAGTAAATGACATATTAATTAGTACTTTCAAACATGTTCAACCCTTTTGACCACTTAATTATTTATTTGCTTCTTTGGCTCAAACTAATAACTTTACCCCGGAATAAGCGAGTCCAATTGCATACCCCACAAAAATTATAAAAAATGTGTTCTATAATTTTAAATGTGTTCTCTAATTTTTAGTCAATTTCTCAATGTTGGTCTGTGTGAACTTCTAGCATTCATCAGCTACTGCCACCGCATACTGCTGCATAGAGAAAGGTTTGACCATAATAATAGTTGGTCAAGTAAGTAACATAACGCCAATATTTTACTTGAACTGCATTATTAACCTTAATGGCAGTTACCAATGTGGCCTTCAAAAGATAATATTCCTAGGGTATAAATCTTATGGTCAAGTTTCTATATGTGAACCAATTCTAGCCATTTGATGCATCATATCTAAATTGCCCTGCAATTAATAATCATTCTCACTCTCTCCTATTAAGTTACACAAACAAGATGGCTTGAACCACAGCTGTTACCCTCAGTTTCTGTTACTCCAATTCATCTGTCATGGACCTTGAGACAAATCTCAGAGAAAACCATGCCTCACAGACAATGGATATGCAAGAAAACTACTTGAAAACAAGCATGAAAGATGATGATGACCTTCCTTTTGGGGATCCTTCCTCACAGGGTTTCATGCAAGATTTTCACGACACTGATCACTTTCCTCATGTGAATTGCTTATCATCCAATAATAATCCATCATTGGGGGTCCAAACTCCAAATATTGACCCTTTTGACAATTTAACATGTGGGTGCTCACAGAGGGGTTTGGAGATCTATGAGTGCAAGCATTTTGTTGAGAATGATGGTAATGGGGGGCATGCTCATGTTATGGACAATTTCCAGTATGAAGGTTATAGTTTGAATCTCCCAAGGAAAGATCAAATGGATGCGATGTTCGCAAACCAAAGTTATTTGCCCTTTAATCCTGTAGAAACCAAGCCTTTGAATTTTGTTGCACCAGATGAAATCTCATGCATATCTCCAGCGAATTATTACAAAAGTGATGGAATGGATGAAGATAATAGGGCATCTCCAACCACTAGAAGGACATTCAAAGTTCGGAAGAAGCCCAATATGGTGAAGGGGCAATGGACAGTTGAAGAAGATAGGTGCATAATCATATGCAATATACAGATTAGTTTACATTAAATTTGTTGTTTTTCATGGCTATTAAATCTTGTTACATTATATATGTTTTTTTGGTTCTCATTTTGGAACATTGCATATATTTTGGTTGTGCTTTGTTGATTGCTTTCACAATTAAACAGATTGTTGATTCAGCTGGTGGAACAATATGGAGTGAGGAAGTGGTCCCACATTGCTCAAGCATTGCACGGAAGAATAGGGAAACAGTGCAGAGAGCGCTGGCATAACCATCTAAGGCCTGATATTAAGGTTCCAATTTTACTTGTCATATTATATGTGTTAGATATGATACCATTTACATGTCTCTATCCAACAACTTGAGTTTCCAAGAGATGGTTCATATAACCGATGTGGGATTTGTTTTGGTCCCTTAATTAGAGATCTTGAGTTTGAGCCCTCTCAATGAAAAAATCCTCATTGGGAGACCCCTATCCCTTCAGGTTTTGAGATTAAGCCAATTAGAATTCCTTCTAATAGAATTTGGATACTAGTGGTTCCATCAAGAGAGATGATTCATAAAAATATTCACAACTCTCACTAACACTAGATGCATGATCCAAAGATTGTCAGTTCTCACTCTCAACACAACAATCCTTCCTTTCAATTCATTAAACTATTTTTTGCCTTTTTTGCAGAAGGACATATGGACTGAAGAAGAGGATATGGTACTGATCCAAGCTCATGCAGAGTTAGGAAACAAATGGGCAGAGATTGCAAAAAGATTGCCAGGAAGAACTGAGAACTCAATCAAGAACCATTGGAATGCAACAAAGAGGAGGCAATATTCAAAAAGAAAATGCAGATCAAAGTACCCTAGAGGCTCTGTTCTGCAGGAATACATCAAGAGCTTGGACTTGGACCAGAATCCACCAATAGACTATAGAAAAAAATCTTCTGCTAATGATAAGGTCATGACTAACAATAATACTAGTATAAGCAAAGCAGCAGCATCAGCATCAGCATCTCATGCCAATGACCAATTGGTGCCAAATTATGATAATTTTAATGAGGTCCCAGATTTGTGTTTCGATGATAATTTGTTTATTCAAGATCAGGGGTGTGGTATTGATTCTCTGCTAGATGATGTTCCTTGTGTTCCCACAATGGATAATGTGAAAGATTTTAATGGAAAGATGCAATGTGGTGGTGGTCCTAATGTGGGAGGAAAACAATGTGATCATGGAATGATGGCACCAATGGAGGGGGTTGAAGCTAAGAAGGAGCTGGATTTGGTGGAGATGATGTCTGATGAATAAAGTCCTTGGCAGCCATTATAATGTACACACATGTATTCTTGAGCATTTCAGAAGGGTGACATAGACAATGAAGGAGAAATTCAGAGATTGGCTACAGTACAGAAAAAAAGGAGGGGAAACTACAAAGTAGTAATAATAAATTAAGAAATATTACTAGTAATATCATTATTGTACGATAAATAAATAAAGATAGTACTTGAATTCTGGTCCTAGATTTTGGTAAGGAATTCTGGTCCTAGTTTTTTTTTCGGGTTACAATTCTGGTTCTAGTTTGAATTAAAAAAAATACGTCTCGTGTTTCAATCAACATAAATAAGGATAAATAAGCATGTCTTTTCTTGTTATAGTATATTCCATGGATTCTATAAAAGTATATGTTTATACTTTATATGCAAAGTCTTAGGAAGAAAAAAAACCGAAATCATGTCACATATTTGACGTAGATGGGAAAAAGAAAGGGAAAAATCTACGGTTTAAAAAGAGGAAAACTGGAAATTTATATTTATTTCAATAATTACTTATTTGTATAATTATTATTTTTTATATATCATTTATTTGAAAATTAATTTATGTTTGGGTACTTTAATTGAAAAGTGATTTTTAAGTTAATATGTATTGTTTGGATTGATAAAAAATAAATAGCCTTTTGGCTATATATAACATTTTAAATTATACAAGAACGGTTTTTGTTTTTTCTAAGAAAAAATGCTCAAAGTTTAGCTTATATCTTCATGTGGATTCAGATAGCTGAATTGAGTGTGAAAATTGCAACACAAATAAATGTAGATTTTAATTATGTAAAATATGAATTGATTTACGTGTTTATTAACAATGTAAATATGTTTTTAATTTTTTTTTAATTTTTAAAGTATCTTCACAGAGATAGAGACTACTTCCAAGATATCCTTAAGCCTTCCTACCTCTTTTTTCCATACATATGAATTCCAAGAAAGCTAATACTTTGAGCACCTTCTACTTAGATCAACGCCTCATTAGTTGTTCCTAATTTAATTAACATCATATTTATCAATTACATAATTAAAATGTATAGTATTTATTTGAACTGTAAACACCATATGTTGATTTGTGTGTCTATATATGCACTAGGTAGAAAATTCTATAAAATGTAACCAGATTCAATCTCATATTTCTTTTTATTTATGGTACTTTAGAAGTTATATTGTTTATAATGAGATTTGATCCTAAAACTCAAGTTTAAACCCAAACCTCCGCACCACCGGCCTTTACTTTATGCTCTGATTAAATTAACTATTATTTCAGTTTATAGAAAATTAAAAAATAATTCAATATAATTTCATTATTTATACCAAACAGCGGATACCAATATGGTACATCGTACCAAACATTATAGTACTCTCTCTTTCTCTGTATCTCCATTTCACACGCACACACACGAGACGAGACGAAACGAAAGTGTGCGCTTGTTCCCACTACGGCAGCTTTGGTTTCCTTCGGTGGTTTTTGCGGAATCAAATAAGGTTGGTACTGCTTTCTTCAATTACTACCACATCGCTGCTTCTGCTTCTGAATTTGTTTGCCCAATTTTCCTTGTTGCTTTATCTCCCACGTATCATATATTCGATGCTCTGTTTATCTTTTTGGTTTTCCATTTTATGATTGATATTTTGGTTCCCTGATCTATTTTCTAACCGTGTCGTCCTCCCTTCTTCTTCTTTTCTAGGTCTATTGATTCTTAGCTAATTTTACTGTTTATTTTCTGGGGTTGTGGTTGTGCGAGAAAACAATTTTTTTATTATTTTTATTTTCGTAGATTATTATTATTATTATTATTATTATTATTATTTGCTGTGCTGCTTTCATGCCTGGTTTCTCTTATTCTTCATCTTTAATTCTTAATTTTAGGTCGAAGACTCTTTGGGCTTCTATTTGCTTCTCTATTTATTGTCTAGGATTTTTTCTTAATTTGTTTATGAAGCTTTTCTGAAGCAACAGTGAGCTTAAAATTTGCATCCTGGGTTAAGTAATTAAGTTAACTTTCCTAATTTGATTAGTCAATGTTGGATCATGACTATCTCACTCATACCCTCATAATATCAACTCTTGATTGATTCAAGTGGTTCAACACTTGTTTTCTTTCACCGAGATCTTGGATTCGAGTCTTGTGAATGGAGAAAACTAGATCCAGGACTAGGAGAGCTTTACGAGCCATAGACCATAGTCTTTGGAAAGAAAAACACAAAAAAAAAAAAAAAATACTTGGACATCTTATTCCCTACCATATTATAGAGCAGTGAAATCTAATAAGCTCTGTTTAGGAAGATGTCTTCATATATCAATTGATGAGCTTTTTTTGTGTACCCCATATTAGATTTATTCCATCCTACATGAATATGGATTTTTGTGTCAGGTCACTGCATATATGCTATTTGTTTTTTTATCATTTGACCTCTTATGTTCACATTTACTATTGACTTACTCAATTACTTGGCTTAGATCCACTGTCCACAAGCATGTGAGTTATCTATTATTCTAGGATAGGTGCAGTAATTGAGTTTTATGAGAAAAGGACATAGTAAAAATGGATGGTTTCCACTTGTGTCAGTTTCAACAATGGGAAGAAAAAAGACAGAGGATGCAGCCCCATCTGCAAAGACTAAGGCAAGTGGCAAAGATGCTTCTAAGAAGGAAAAGATTTCTGTCTCTGCTATGCTAGCCAGTATGGATGCAAAGCCTGATAAACCCAAAAAAGTCTCTTCATCCAGTAAGCCCAAGGCAAAATCTGCTCCAAAAGCTTCTGCATACACTGATGGTATTGATCTTCCTCCCTCTGATGATGAAGAAGATGAAGATCTCTTGGAAGAAGAGCAAGAGCAGAATAATGCGTCCAACGGTCCAGTCAGCAGCAGAAGCCTGACTTGAAGCCACTTGATGTATTGACCACAGACAAAGAGTTGAAAAAGCGTGAAAAGAAGGATTTTTTAGCAGCTCAAGCTGCTGAGCAGGCAAAGAAGGAAGCTCTTAAGGATGATCATGATGCTTTCACTGTGGTCATTGGAAGCCGAACTTCAGTGCTTGATGGAGAAGATGATGCTGATGCTAATGTCAAAGATATAACAATAGAAAATTTCTCGGTGTCTGCTCGGGGTAAAGAACTTCTGAAGAATGCATCAGTGAGGATATCCCATGGGAAGAGGTATGGTTTGGTTGGGCCCAATGGAAAGGGCAAGTCCACCCTATTGAAGCTTCTTGCTTGGAGGAAGATACCAGTCCCTAAGAATATTGATGTCCTTCTGGTTGAACAGGAGGTAGTTGGTGATGATAAAACAGCGCTTGAAGCTGTTGTTTCAGCTAATGAAGAACTTGTTAAAATTCGACAAGAAGTTGCTTCTCTACAAAATGCAGCTTCTGTTGAAGGAAGTGTGGACAAAGACAATAGTAATGAGGAAGACGATGCAGGAGAGAAGTTAGCAGAGCTGTATGAACAACTACAGCTGATGGGGTCTGATGCTGCTGAAGCTCAGGCATCAAAGATTTTAGCTGGTCTTGGTTTTACAAAGGATATGCAGGGCCGGCCTACAAAATCCTTTAGTGGTGGATGGAGGATGAGGATTTCTTTAGCTCGAGCACTTTTTGTGCAGCCAACTCTATTATTGCTTGATGAACCTACAAATCATCTTGACCTGAGGGCTGTTCTCTGGTTGGAAGAGTACTTGTGCCGTTGGAAGAAGACTTTGGTTGTTGTCTCACACGACAGGGATTTCCTCAATACAGTTTGCACTGAGATTATTCATCTGCATGATTTGAAACTCCATTTCTATCGTGGAAATTTTGATGATTTTGAGAGCGGTTATGAACAGCGTCGTAAAGAGATGAATAAGAAGTATGAGATTTATGACAAGCAATTGAAAGCTGCTAAAAGGAGTGGAAACCGGGTTCAGCAAGAAAAGGTGAAGGATCGAGCAAAGTTTGCGGCAGCCAAGGAAGCATCTAAAAGCAAGGGCAAGGGCAAGGGCAAGGTGGTTGATGAAGACGAGGCCCCACCAGAGGTTCCAAGAAAATGGAGGGACTACAGCGTCGAGTTTCACTTTCCTGAACCTACCGAGCTCACACCTCCACTTCTGCAGCTTATTGAAGTGAGCTTCAGCTACCCAAACCGGGAGGATTTCAGACTCTCAGATGTTGATGTTGGCATTGATATGGGAACCCGTGTTGCCATTGTTGGGCCTAATGGAGCTGGAAAGTCTACACTGCTGAACCTTCTTGCTGGCGATTTGGTTCCAACAGAGGGTGAAGTTCGAAGGAGTCAGAAGTTGAGGATAGGAAGATATTCGCAACACTTTGTGGACCTTCTAACAATGGATGAAACACCTGTTCAGTATCTTCTTCGTCTCCACCCAGACCAGGAGGGACTCAGCAAGCAGGAGGCTGTGCGCGCAAAACTCGGTAAGTTTGGGCTACCTAGTCATAACCATCTTACCCCTATTGCCAAGCTATCAGGAGGGCAGAAAGCTAGGGTGGTCTTCACCTCGATATCCATGTCAAAACCCCACATCTTATTGTTAGATGAGCCCACTAATCATCTTGACATGCAAAGCATTGATGCATTGGCTGATGCGCTGGATGAATTCACTGGTGGAGTTGTTCTTGTTAGTCATGACTCGAGATTGATATCGCGTGTTTGTGAGGATGAAGAGAGGAGTCAAATCTGGGTTGTTGAAAATGGAACTGTCAAGACTTTCCCTGGAACATTTGATGATTACAAGGAGGAGTTGCTGAGAGAAATTAAAGCTGAAGTTGATGATTGAGCTTCTTTTTGTGAGAACAATTATTTGTGACCACAATTTTCCCCCATGTGTACCGAGTGTAACATAGTTGCTGGAAATTATACCCAATGTTTTAGTCAGACTCACAATTTTCTGCTTTACCAAAGTTTACGAGTTTACCACAATATATGAACCTGTAGTTTAAATTTACAACTGCTGAATTGTTCCAAATCTGTTTATGGCGTTTCTATCCAGCAAATAATCTCATAATGCTATTGATTGATTTAATTTTTTAAGTGCAATATCCCCACACTCAAATACCGTGTCTTACGTCAACAACTGTTTTAGAAACTCGAATTGTTTATCAAGCATTTTTGTACAAGTATTGAGGTTGATGTTGCTAGATCGTTCATTGAGTTATCTCGTGTGCTGTGACAATGATGATGGACAAAATCAGTCGAGTAATTATTATTTTGAACATCATTTTCTTCGGTATATAATTATTATTACATTTGTCTCACGTAGAGAGAAGTAGAGGTTCAAACTTATAACATGTCAAATGCACAACTATAATCTTTTGGGGTTTGAACGTAATTTTTGTGGACATCATATAAATACTTGGTGAATCATCATAAATAAATAGTTGGTAATTTTGTTTATTATAGTTACATTATTGATAAATTTAAAATATGAAAAATTAATTGTTAGTAATTATGAGTTGCAGTTACATTATTAAGTAATTTTGATGAAAGAATTTTCTATTTATTATTAATTACTTTATTACATATTTACATTAGTAAAAAAATGTAATTCAAATTTTAAATATTTATAGATCAATTTTCTCACATAGTGTTTATCCATGAAAAGTTTTCCCCATTTTTATTCCCTAACCATTCTCTAACCAAACACACCCCTCAAATGAAAATAATATTACATTTGTTTTCCTCATTTTCATAAATTTAAAATATGAAAAATTAATTGTTAGTAATTAAGAATTGCAGTTATATTATTAAGTAATTTTGATGAAAGAATTTTCTATTTATTATTAATTACTTTATTACATATTTACATTAGTAAAAAATGTAATTCAAATTTTAAATATTTATAGATCAATTTTCCCACGTAGAGTTTATCCATAAAAGTTTTCCTCATTTTTATTCCGTAACCAAACATCCCTCGAATGAAAATAATATTACATTTGTTTGATAAAATAAAATAACTGTCAACTGATTAACTTTTCACCGACCAAATTTTAACCACTCCTATAGCACGAGAATGAGTGGCAAATGATTTCGATCGTCTATAAGTTAGCAATGATTACAATTTACAAATCAAAACCATTTTATTTCACTCTGATCAATTCTCAAGATAAGCAATTAGAGGGAATAATTCGCTATTGCAATTTATCAGCTTAAATTTCAGGATATCAATGTATACATATGGAAATATAAAAAAATTAAAAATTAAAAATAAAAATCAACACATGGTTCTTGATGGTACAAGCATCGACTGGTGTAAACTCTAACGCGGTTTTATATTAAAGCATTAAAACTAATATAGAGTTCAGGATGAAAAAAATCATAGGTTACCAAATAGAATAGAGTAATATAGTAGATCAGAGATCCCTACCACAACGTGATAATCAAAAACATTTTTGCTGGAAAGCTCTCTCAGGATTGTTGCCATCAATTTCTGAGTGATGAGGGAATTCATATGGCATGTTATCAGCAGAAAGCCCCATTTCATTGAACGCCTTTATCACTTCTTTGTACACTACTGCATTTCCTTCAGGTGTTAGGTGCAGCCCATCACTGTAATAGTAAAACATCAACGTTACTTGATTCTTAATAGGTGGAATCTCCCATAAATTCTTTCAAAAAAAGGCAGTGGTGTTTGATTTTACTACAGATAGCCTGTGCATAAATTACATGCCCCAAAATGATGCTTATTCATGTTGTAAATCTCAAACTAAGGGTTGTTTGTTTGGGACTTTTTGGAGTGAAAATCACTTTTTTCACCCCCAAACAAATCATTTGTCATATATTTGAATAATTTTTAAAAATAATTAGAATTTCAAAAACATCAGTTTTCAGTTTTTTTTATAGAAGCTAAAAAGAGTAACTTCAGGAGAAAATCAGTTTGTAGCTTTTTCAATTATACATAAAATTCAAATTTCATAATATATTTTTTTTGTAAATGTGAAACAAACACACCCTAAAAATGCTCCAGGCCTCTATGTTCTATAATTTTCAGCTTTCATGTATAGATAGAAGAATGCAAAATATTGGGCCATTAATTAGACTAAGAGCAATCAACCAATCACAGTTTATAACTACTCATGGAGAGCTGAAAGTTATGATCGGACGGCACACATCCTTCGCACAAAAGTTTGTAGTGTACTATTTATCCTTTTCCCTTAGACTAATGCAAAAACTAGCCCATGATGCCTTTAACAAGAGAATAATCACATTATAACTAAGTCAAAGCTAGTCCATTATATGCCTTTAACAAGAGAATAGGGTAAACCAATGTCAGGGTCAATATTTCTCGAGTCAAGGTTGTAACAAACCTCAAAAATTTCTTTTGCCAGCCTCCTGTTTCTTGCATCTTGGACCAGAGATTGATATATGAAACACCCATTTCCTTAGCTACCTCAACACAAGCCTTTGCATACTGACCAGTTACCTCATTTGTTCTTTCTGGCAATTTTGTTGCATTCTCACCAAATAAAGATCTGCAAGATCCAATGAAAAAATCTCAAACATGATATTAACAATTGCTGAAATGATTAGAAGCCAACGTAAGCTAACACTCTCTTGCTGTGCCAAAACTTTGAAATTTCATGTACTTGCAAGTCGGAGACCATAAAAATAACCAGAAAATACAAGAGCAATTAAGTGATTCAGTAATGTTGAACAAGGTTTAAAACTTTAAACAGCATTAATCACTCTGGTAAAAACCACATATCAATAGAGGTTTAGCCACAGAAGATTTTTTCTTGATTTGGACAGTAACTAACAATAGCACACTACAAGAGCATAGCAAGAGAGTACAGCAATGACATGACGGGCTTTAGATGGACTAGCCTGGAGGAGAAATAGTCAAATGGTTATTTGGAAAAGATGGATGCCACAGTGGTGCTAATAACAGCAATTATGGTTGTAGTGAATTTAGCAATTGTTGAATAAAAGAAGAAATGAAAGATAAATTATAAAGCATACAACATTGAACAGTTTCATTTGTTGATATTGGTAAGATGTCCAGGCTAATGGAGCAGTAAGACAGTGAATACAAATGAATTATGAATACTGAATGCAATAAGAGGGAGGAAGAAATTAATCATCATACTCTGCATATTTTTGACGCCCTTCCTCACAAATTGGAGGTGGAGTAATAAGCCCAATTTTCATAGTTGGTGAGCATTCCTGAAACCAAATTATCACTTTATAATCAACAACATATAATATAACTGGCTCTCAATGGTGTAAGGCTTTATTCATGCCATGTCAAGATTTTTGACCAAAACAAAAATATGCTACTACTCAACCCAATGCACCAGTTGACTCAGGTAAAACATTGGACAATAATAGCATAAATCGCTTAAAATATTTAAATGTTGTTCACAGAACATTCCAGAAAATCAAGAAAACAATAACGTCTCTAAAATCACAATATATAAATTAAAAAAATACTGAGCTAGTGAACCAATCTTAACATTCCCAATTCTCTTTCAGGCTGTTGTAGTGCATTTGAGGTAACAGTTCTAAAATATTTGCCTTGAATAGGTAGTGCTACCAGCCATTAGCTGGGAAATCCAAAGAATAAACGGGATTGGCAGATAAGAAAGTTTCAAATGTGGACCCAAGGTTAAAACCCAATAAAAAAAATCTTCCCACATCACAGGCAAACCCAACCAAGGGGACACAATCTGGCAAATAATGCACATAAAAATTTAATTTAACATGTTGAACACATAATGATCAATTTTAAAATATTGAAACAAATAAAAAAAACTAACCTTCAAATGCAGAACAATTTTTCTGAGATTCTGTTTGTAGTCTTCAATAGGTACATGCTGTCTTTCACTGGTTCTTCCCAACAAAGCTGCATCATTAGCACCAAAGAAAATTGTGGTAGCAAGAGGAGGTTTAGCTGAGTCCTGAAAAGGAAGCCATCCACACAACTAAACACTTGGTGCTAAGCCGCTCAATACTAACAGCAGAGCAATTTGCCAAAAAAAATTAAAGACCGTATATTATATTCAGGTAAGGAAGGATACAAGCATGAGGACTTTACTTCAATCACATTTGGTTTCCTTCCTCAGTCTTCTAGTTTGGCCCTCACACTTAATTTCACATAAACAATTCCGTAAGCTACGTATTCCAAAATTTCCAACTAAATGCATATTTTAAGTTCTTATGAATCCAAACCAATTTGTACCTTCTATCATTCTATTGTTTTGGCCACAACTGCCTGAACAAAACAATACTGGGCATCATATTCGACCAATCAAATCTTTCATCACGTTCAAACTTAAGATGTTAAAAGCAAGAGTATGAAAAGCAGAACAACCTTTGAACCATCTTGGTCTCTTCAAAGCCATAAAAAACCTAGTCTAAAAAACTTGTGAGAGAATTTGGATCTACAATCTGAGCTTCCTTCAAATCAGCCCCAATACATGAAAACGAGATAAGCTATTTAGGTAGCAAGCTTGAAAGAAATGAAAGCACAAATGAAGCATAATTAATTTTCAAACAAATATTTTACTGAATTAATTAACTTGATTTGGCCCTGCAACTATTGATCCCTGGATCGGATCGGATCGGATCCATCACTAGGGAACAAAGCATTACTACTACATTGCGACATAGGATTTATGCACTGATTTGGGTTAAAAAAAAAATGTTGGCACGTGATTGCGTGCGAAGTGTCTGTTGAGTTGAATTGAATTAAACAAAGCAATAATAGCATAGCGTACCAGGGGAAGAGGTGATGCAGTAAGAACAAAGCCCACCTTGTGTTGTATCCACCATACCCACGAACAACTACATCGGCCTGAACAAACAAGATCGATACCACCTTAATTATTATTATTATTATTGATGAAATGATGCTGTAATAAAAAGTGAAGTGTAGTTGAGGAATGTGTGTGTCTTGTTTGTTGACCTTGCGAGAATAGGCATTGGCAAGTGCAGCACCCCATCCACCCTCTCGGAAGGATTGCTCAGTTATGGAATCCCCAAACAGCACCACTTGCCCCCTCATCCCTATTCCGACGACGATACTCGCCCCTCACAACTCCTTAACCATATGGACATGGGTATTATTATTATTTATTTTTCATTTTCATTAATTAGTATAACTGACTGTAATTAGCAGCATAAATAGGTACACTGTAAAGGGTAAGAAGCGGACTCCTTTCATTCCCCATGTGACTAGTTTAATTGCGGATCTCGTAAATCCCTGTAAATATTCATTCTATTTTTTTTTTGGGTAGATTTTTTGTTTTTTTGGTAGATAAATATTCATTCTATAAGGCAACGGAAGAGAGCATAATACCATTTGGGCTTTTTTAAGTAAATAAAATTAAAAAAAATCACATATTATAGGCTTCACCTGCTTTTTACGCATATGTCCTAATTTTTTTGAATGAAAGTTGATTAGAATTGATTTCGGCTTCTGTTCTGCACACTTTACAAGTAAATGTCATATCATATCAAATCATGTCGGATAAATGGTAAATAAAAGTCGAATCAACTTTGTATTGCCCTTGCTTTTGTCAAAGTGTTAGGTAGATGTAAAATCTACTTAAATCAATTTTCATATTACACATAAATCTATTTAAGTCGACTTCTATATAATGAAAGTCAATTTAAGTAGATTTTATATCCGTATTTAACACTCTGAAATGCTCTAATAACGTTTCAAAAAATGTTTTGAATATACTTCTAATAATTATTTATTATAATAAATAAAAAATTTACACAAAAAATTAATGTTACCATTCATTTAAATTAAATTTTAACTACCGCTTAATAGGGATTGTTGTTCCGTCTTTTTTATTTTTTTGGATATTAGTGTAATTAAATGTACATGTATATTTATTTTTATATTGTAGGTATTGAAGTATCTACTTATTTAATAGTCGTATTAATTATTTTTAATGGGTACTGTCGTGTTTGTCAAGTCATTTTTTATTTTTTTTTATATGAACCTAATTAAATAAAATTATTATTCTACACTTAATTGTAGTAAAATCATACTCTATTTTCTAAATAAAAATAAACATAAAAGGAGATTTATCTATACTATTAATAAAGAGAATTCACATTTATAATTAATTTTTAATGTCTTCTAACTCTATTTAATTTTATTTTGAAGTTCATGAATTCAAATCTTCACTACATTTTCTCCTTTCCCACTAACTTCTTCTTTTGAAAAAAAATAACTACCACATCTTAAGCCATTTACAAACAAAAAAAATATTTCATAAAATTTAACAATTTATTATTATAGAAAAATTTAATTTTATTAATATTTAAAAGATAAAAAATATGGCTTGACTTGCACTTTATTAATACTTAACCCAATAAAGCCGCTAGTTTTACTAATTGTTTTTTAATCACTGTTAATTATATTTTATATTTTTTCCCTTAACTTTCTATATTATTAAATTTCCTTTTTCAACCTTCTTCGGCCAAGTAAAAAAATTATAATCTAATATTGGTGATTAAAAATTCATAATTGCAAAGTAACTTATATACAATTTTCTCGGCTTTTTTACCAAAAAAAAATTGATTATGTACCCATTTTTATTAGCAAGATTAATTACTAATATCTCTTTTGCATTAAAAGCAATTGTCATGATCACTAGTTTAAATGCACATGACCCACGGAACATAATACGTGACAATGTCTCATGTATTCATTATGTTCAAATAGTGCATCTCACAATACATCTAACTCTGTTGCGTATTATGTGCAAGAATACTAGTGATAATCTCATGTATTATATGCAGTTCGCTGACACTCTCAGCTAATCAGTCAATCATCTTAGAAATATAAGTTATATAATACGTGGTACTAATTCACTTATTTAATTTGATCAACCTCCACCCGCTAACGAGCGTATGATGAGTCATGTTAAATTCACATAATACGTAATATTCTTTCACGTATTATATGTCGTAATATGTTGAACAGTTTCATGTATTGCTTTTAATACAAAAAGAGTGTATATTAGTAATTAATCTTGGTATATGTGGAAATGGGTATATAATATATATATATATATATATATATATATATATATATTTGGTAAAAATGCCCAATTTTCTCACCCTCCATGGTCTCGCTGAGGTTGAAATCTAATAAATGCCAAATACATGCCTTTGGTATGCATTCATGAAGGATTTTTTTTTAGGTATTATACTCGCCGATGGGCATGATTTCATATTCCATTTTCTTTCCCCATCTGCTTGATCCTTTTGCGCTCATATTCCTCCCTTGTAATCTACCTTCATCGTCATTCCAAATATTCTTGTATCGTAGTCATTCTTTATTCCCTTTCCGAAAAAATAAACAAAGCAAACCCAATTTAATTGCGTAAAATAAAATCAAAATCAACAACAACAGAAGAGAATATAATGAATTAATTAATTGAAATCTAAGAAGGAAGTTTATGAATATAAGGATTCAAGTACTGCTATTGTTAAAGAAGATAAAGAGCGAGATAAAGAAGAGTCAGAAAGAGTATAACGGTTTAAGCATGAAACTGGGTTTCAAGTTGTGAGCAATTGTATCTTTCAATTGAGTAGAATTGTACCTGAAAAGTTGGAAAATTTACTTCTTTTTACATTTTTAACCCTAATTGGACACCAAACCTAAAGAATCCCCTTTATCTAGTGTATAGATATAGATAATATTCAAACTCAAAATTTAAAATTTTACATTTAAACTTTGAAGTAGTTACCTTCATATAAAGGAGGATAATTGCATAATATGTGTGTAGAGATATTTGGACCTACATAGAAAAATTTCATAGTAGTTATAACTCCTTTGTAGAGGATGAAAACTGCATATATACAATATTATTTGTCTGGTATTTCTATTCAATAAAAGCTAATGAGATAAATGGTAATAATTTTTTAATCTAAGCAATGCAATGCCATATCCATATACCAAGTCACATATTATGAAAATCCTCATTACACATATTTTATGAAGACTTAAATGCATATATCATGAATAGATTTTTAAAACAATGAAAACTTATTAGAGAGAACGCTATGATATGTAACAAAGTAATTAAATCGAGTTGTCATGCTTTAGCCTTAATATCATTGAAGACTAAAATTGAAAAATTGTATTAATGAGATTAGAACATTTTAAATGCCCTACAAAAAAAATATTAAGCCAAGATTATGACACATACTGGGATAACAATTCCTCGGGAGATGCAATTGAAGTAAGTGGGAGTTTGTGTAGGTTTATAGAAATATAATGCAGATCACAACATAACCAATGGAATAAAAAAAGAAATGATTATGAGGGAACCATGTTGATATGCACACACATTTGTACATGTTTCATGTTTGTGCCTGGAACAATTGGAGTATGTTTTTCAATATCTTTGACACACCTTCAAACCTAAAAGCAATTAAAGAATGACGATGAATTACCAAAAGTTCAAGTCGATGCTGACCTAAAAGCAAGTATTGAACTACTAAAATTTGACAAAGATTGGCGTTAACAAAAGCTTTGATGAAAGAGAAGAGAGAATAAGAAAAAGAATAAAATGAGAAAAATGAGAGAAAAGAAAGAAGAATAAAATTAAAAAAGAAGTTGAAGTCTAAAAGAAATTAGTGAGAGTACAACGGATTTTGAGCAGGAAATTTTTTTATATCTATTGGTAATGTACAATTTTATCCCTTGATATAGTAATTTATGAAGTTAAAAGTAAGATAAATATTATTTGAACTCATATTTATTAGCATTATGTCAATACACTACATCTAACATTTAATGGGGTATTAGACCCAAATTGAATTAGATCTATATTCAATTTAATAATAAATATTATGTTCAATATAATATCCTATAATATTAAGTTTAAATAATATTACTCTAAAAGTAATGGTAAAATTGATAGAAGAAAATTAGACAGCAAGAAGGGAAATCCCGTTTATAGAATTGTATAGATAACACTTAATAATAAAATAATAATATCCAATTGTACACTCCTAGGTACAAACAAATTCACTTCAGATAATAAGGGTAGTATGGAATTCGATAATCTGATGGGTTGCTTGTTTCATCCCATCATCCCCTTCCCTCAACTCAACGGATAAAGCAGAGAGAACCATCAGGCATTCAAGCCAAAGAGCAGAGTGGGAAACGAAAATGGCAGCAGCAGCAGCAGCGGCGTTTTCATGCTCGTGGGTAACCCTTCCCTCCAAAATGAGGAACCTTTCCCTCACTTCTTCTTCTTCTTCTTCTTCTTCTTCGTCTCCTTCCTTTGCCATCTCCAATTCCACTTCTCTCAGCTTCTCCAGAAATCTCTCTCACACTGCCTTCTCACAAGGTAACCAGCCCCGCTTTCTCTTTCTCTGTGCCGTCCCCTCCCTCTTCTTCACCCACTTCATGGGGATTGTGTTTACTGCTTGAGTTTTCATTCAATTGGGTTTCGTTTCGTTTCGTTTCAAATTCAGGCAGCAGCTTCTCGCTGAGCTCTGCGCGGCAGCCAACTCGGCGGTCAGTGGTTGTTTGCGAGGCGGCACCGACACGAAAGGCCGATTCTGCTGTCAAGAGAGCTCGCTTGGCTGAGAAACGCCGCATTTACAACAAGGCCCGTAAATCAGAGATAAGGACCCGTATGAAGAAGGTACCCTACCCTTGTCTTCATTCATTCATTCATTTTTTATTTATTTATATTTTGAGTTGTGTTGCTATAGACTTGATGAGTCTTGTTTGTTTTCATAATGAATTATATAGGCGCGACAATGTATCCACCATTGAATTGTGTAATGCGCGAATGAATTTAATTTGATGCGCTGCAATCGAAAAAGAGTTTTAATTTGATAGCTGTAAATTTTTTTCAATGTCACTGTATCAAGATTGAACTAACTCTGTATAAATATTTGTGTTTTAAATTATCTTTTGAATTGTTTACATTTTACCAATAATAGGGCTTAGGCTTACCACGAACTTGAGTAATGCAGTGAGACGTAGGAAAAAAAAACACATTTTAGGCCCCAAATTCGTGAGCTGTGTTTCTGTTTTTGCTGTAAATTGAGGGACTTTTCCCTGGTATTGGGATGCAGTGTGCAGGATTGGATAAGAGCTGATGAGATCCATCTAATTTTTTGTTTCTGGGGTCACAGTTTTTGTTTTGAACCAAATTGGCTGTGTGCATTTAAGCAGGTTACTTGCTAGCATAGACTGAGAATAAGTATGCCTCTTGTCCTTTTCTTCTTTTATTTTTTTTTTATGGATGTTCATAATGAATTTGAATGTTTTGCTTTCGTTGAAAACGATTGTGATATCTTTTACTTGCGTGTAACATTAAGGGTTCGTTTGGTTTGGGAATAAAAATAGAGTGAAATATTAGATTTATCCCTGAATTTGTGACCTCATTTTTATCTAAGTGCTAAACTGACCCTAATTGGTTACACGTTACAGCAACGAATGATATTCAATGCCCCCGCATCCTTTTTTGTAAATTTAAGTAGCACTATACTTGGGAAAAACATATTCAGTTTCTGTTGGGATATTTCTCTTGCATGACTTTAGAGGGAGCTGAGAAGGCTTATTCGTCTCTTCTTTAGAGTCACTCATTGAAGCAGAACTATAGGCTTATTTTCCCTTTTCCCCATCTACCAGTTCACATGTGTAATGAACAGCATTCTTCTGGCTAATCTAAGGACATTCCTAATTAAAGATAATGAAACTATAGGGTAAATAAAGATGGAAAAGAGAGAAGCAGGACTAGGTTATATTAATATGAGGTTATGGGATGTATGATGTAAAACACTATACTAATGCTCCTATTGATGATGGTATTGAAGTTCTAGTGTAGTGCAACTTGTACATGCTGAATCCACTCTTAACATAACAAGATGCCTATTAAAACAGGAATCCTAATATTCTAACAGGTTTTGTTATTGCAAGTGCATATTTTCGGCACTTTAAAATAGTACAATTTAGGTTTTATTATTGTAACATTGTGAATCATGGTCATGAGAATGTTAGACTGCAGCTGATGCACTTGATCTTTCTCAGATTATGAAATACTCTCAAAAGGCCACTCCTGATTGCTGAAGCTCATGTTAATCTGCATTCCACAGAGCAATTTCTTATCAACATAACTGACTCAGCTTCCTAGTTCTATAGTATTTGTTTGCAGGGGAAATGGTTTGACAATCTTCCCATCAATGGCCTGCAGGTTTTAGAAGCTCTGGAAGTGCTTAGGAAGAAATCTGATGCACAAGCTGAAGAAATCCTTCCTATTGAGAAACTGATTGGGGAGGCTTACTCCGTTATTGACAAAGCAGTGAGAGCAGGCACACTGCACAGGAACACTGGAGCAAATCGCAAGTCTCGACTCGCCAGAAGAAAGAAATTGGTGGAGATCCATCATGGTTGGTATACCCCAGCTCCTGAATTTAGTGCCTGAATCAATCCATTCACTAATTCATATCGGATTTAACAGAGGTGCCAGTGAAGATATACGCAGATTTATTTTCCCTCTGGTCAAACAGTGTATTTAGTGCTGTTTGGTATTGGTTCAAATTGGTTTAATGTTACATGCTTAATATGTCATATCATCTTGTAGATCCCTTGATTTTAACAGCATCTTCGTAAGTAGTCTTTATTGTACTTTTTTCCCTGATTACAACACATGCAATTCCTCCTTAAACCAGATGAAAGTTGTGCTGCGGTAAGAACTTGATTGTTAGTGTAATCATGCTCATGATTGCAGTTGCCCACCGAAGCCATCTAAATCTTACTGAATATTATGCTTTCTTTGAGGTCGTGACTGAACCTGCATTTGAGAATAGAATACAAATTAAAGTTAGCATCCTCATAGTTTTATAAGTTGAGGAAAGTAATGAGTTAACCACTTTTAGATTATTTGATGAAACTCACAAACAGTAGTAGTTATTAATTCAAGGGATTAACTCTTCAGTTTTTCACTCCATAATTCACTCTGGTACAAACCACATATCAATAGAGGTTTAGCTGCAACAGATTTTTTCTTGAGTAGGACAGTAACTAACAATAGCACACTACAAGAGCATAGCAAGAGTGTACAGCAATGATATGATGGATTTTAGATGGACTTGCCTGGAGGAGAAATAGTCAAATGGTTGTTTGGAAAAGATGGATGCCACATTGATGCTAATAACAGCAATTATGGTTGTAGTGAATTTAGCAATTGTTGAATAAAAGAAGAAATAAAAGTAAATTGTAAAGCATACAACATTGAACAGTTTCATATGTGGATATTGGTAAGATGTCCCAACTAATGGAGCAGTAAGACAGTGACTACAAATGAATTATGGATACTGAATGCAATAAGAGGGTAGGAAGGAATTAAATTTAATCATCATACTCTGCATATTTTTTACGCCCTTCCTCACAAATTGGAGGTGGAGTAATAGGTGCAATTTTCATTGTTGGTGAGCATTACTGAAACCAAATTATCACTCTATAATTAACAACATATAAATATAACTGGCACACAATGGCATAAGGCTTTATTCATGCCATGCCATGCCATGCCAAGATTTTTTACCAGAACAAAAAATATGCTACTCCTTAACCCAATACACCAGCTGACTAAGTAAAATTTCAATGCTTTGAAAGATTGGGCTATAATAGCATAAATAGCTTAAAATATTTAAATTTTGTTCACTGAACATTCCAGAAAATCAACAAGACAATAATGTCTCTAAAATTACAGCATATAAATTAAAAACAACTGAGGCAGTGAACCAATCTTAACACTCTCAAATCCTCTTTCAGGTTGTTGTAGTGCATTTGCGACAAGAGGCTCGGCAATTTCTGAAATGTTTGCTTCGAATCGATAGTTCAACCAGCAATTAGCTGGGAAATCCAAAAGAATGAGTCCTTGTTTGGATACACTTTAAAAGTATTTTTGTTCAACTGAAAATGAAAACTGCAAAATTAAAAGATGTTTGGTTTGCACATTTACTCACCAAAACTCATTTTCAGATGAGAAAAATTATTTTTAGTGAAAGTAGATAAATAATATTTTTCATCCGATGAAAAATATTTTTAAGATAAAATCTTACTATTATTTTTCACATTAATAATTAAAAGTAAATCATTCTTTTAAACTTACTTTTAGTATACTTAAACTAAACACAAATCAATTCTTTTAAAAGTAATTTCCGTAAAATGATTCTTTTTAATTTAATTATTTCAAAAGTATTATCCCAAAAAATAAACCAAATGGACCCTGAATGGGATTGGCAGATAAGTAGGCACTTAATGAAAGCCCTAGAGAGCTGTTACACAACTTTTGAGAGCTCCCAGCTCGTCAGAGAGACTCAAAGCAAGGACCAACGATTAGAGAGACCAATGCATGAAGACCCCAGTTCAATCTCATCTCCTTATTCAAGTTTCCAGTTCTTAATGATGTTTTCTCTTTATCCATCTTCTACTCCTTTTGTTGCTTAATTTTCTTTTAACATGAACTAAGTCCCCGTTGTTAGGATATTGGTGGATCTTGCTAGTCACAATACTTTTATGGATTAATGTTAATTTTATTTTTATTCTGATAACTAAGTGTTTATGTTTATGCTTGATTGCTTGATCAACAATTAATTGAATTAAGGATTTGCAAATAACTAGACATAGAGTTTGTAAACGTTGTCTTTTAATATAAACACCAGGGGTTGAGCGAAAACTAGAAATAGACAAATGTGGTTCATGTAATCATTGTCAAGAACCCGTATAATATAATCATTTTCTAAAATTAATTTGTGCTATATGATTAGAAAATTAATTTAGGATAAATAGAATTTCTTGACCTCAAAAGAGGCTACTAATTAATTTAGGGATTTTGATCATTAGTCAGTTGGATAAAAATTAATTAATTGATATCCATAACAATTGTGTTAATAGTCAGGTGAAATCAATAGCCCTAACATCTATTCCATATTACTTTTTTATCACATAAACCACTATCATTCTTTATTTGCTTTCTTTCGTATTAGTTTAATCTCTTTTTTTTTCGTTATTTCTATTATTAGATTTCATTCCTTCGATTTTTCCCAAATAGATTTTCCCTTAAACTCTCCGGTACTTAATCTAATAACATGTAAAATAGCATTTTAGACTATTCGATTTCATCATATAAAAAAATTCACTTACAAATGTTTTGTAATTTCATGGTCCAATTACTAACTTTTAAAGTATAGCCACCTATTTGAATTTTCCTAAACAAAATTCACTAACTAACAAACTAATTCAACCTATTAAGTACTACAAATATTCAGTTCCCTATGCCCTTTGCTCCTTCAGCCATGAAGTTCAATAAACTCATCCATCCAGCCATCACCAGTGGCAACAGTTTTCTTAGTATTTAGCAGACATAATAATCACATCATAATTAACTAATTAAGAGGGAAATGCAAATGAAACCAACCACTAAAAACACTCTGATTTAACAACACAACTAGAGATACGGCTATCCTCTCAATGACCATGATTACAGGCATAACTATAACCATCTGTGCGGCCAACGCATGCAAAGCAAAAGTTGGTGCCGTTATTTAAAAGCAGAACGAGACACAATTGAAAGGACTGGTTTGGTTAGAGCTTATTAGGAAAAGGGCAAAACTTGAGATGACATATGTAGGACCACAGGTTCATCACTTGGATTACAAACTTATTCTATCAACACTTGCTGTTCTCCAACTAGGAAAAGCAAACGCCTAGCTAAAAGCACACAAATCATATAAATGCAATTTTAATACGTTATATTTAGCCACATTCACAGTAAAGACATTTGCTATAAGACTAAAAAAATAGGGTGAAGACTTTTATAGATGAACTTGAGTAATTTAACACATGAAAATTTCCACCAACTTTATTCAAGATACTCTCACTTATTTTTAGGTCCTATCACTTTTACTGGGAATTGTTAGAAGAATTCTTTTATAATATCAATGTCATATCATGGTCTTGTCACTCCTGTGTATGCCTTCTTCGTCACTTGCCAAATCAGTACTCCGGATAAGCTTTATCATATAATCACATATGAAGTCGCCATATTTCACTAGTTTCTCTTGAATGTTACAATCAATGTATGAGTAGAATTCCCGACACCAGCCTTCTTTTCATAAGAAAATAATGGGTGGACCGACAAAACAAAAGGCGAACAAGTTGATGCGCACATTGACATTTAGATGTTCTCTGCAAGTTGGCTTTATAAGCTTACACTGACATATATGTCACGGAGCATACACAGTAAATTTGGCAGCAAATCAGCAGAAAGGCAAGGTTTGTGATAATCAGTTAATCACAGCAAACTAAGCATGCGATTATGTAAAGCTTTGTTAGCCAAGGACAGTGACATAGACATGTATCAGATTCATTGCTTCATTGCATTTAAATCAGGTTAACCACAAAAAAGTAAACCTGAGACAGGTTAGATCCAGTATTATCAATCCATCAACATGAAAAATATCCTTGCTGATTTTGGATTAAGGAATAACGTAGTTAACAAACTCTGTGGTAAAAGGCTGAAAGGAAGAAGAAAAGAGACAGAAGATTACATAAATGAAGCTCATGACCGCTAGTGCATCATTTACAAATATTTTCATCAGACTTGCAGATAACATTTTTGTTTGAAATTGGTTTCTTGTCTGCGAAATTGGTGGCCATGGACTAGTAGTTTGCTTTTAACTTGATCTCCTTCAGGATTATCTTAGGCTGCTTTCCCCTCTCAATTCAGTTGCTTTGAGGGCTGCGAATCCTTTGAGGTATTTCCAAAAGCAGGTACAATATCGCCAAATGATGTTGGAGTCGAACTTCTTGTTTTCGGGCTCTGTGTGACGCGGATCTCTCCACAACCACTTGTCATAATTTCATCAAGAATTTCCCCACCATTAGCATTGATAGTCTTTGCCTGACTACTTGAATCCTGTAAGGTTGATAAACATCAATTTCTGAACAAGAGCTTTGAGCTTTTAACAGATACATGTAATATAATACTAGGGTACCATTTGGGTAAAACTAAGTGTTAAGGCCTTATGTGAAAGGAGCTTCTTATAAAAGGTTTTGTATGAAAAGTAACCTATGAATAGGTTATTTTGTATTTAGATGCCTAATAAAAGAAGTGCTTGTCTTGAGTTTGTAATGCTTGTTCCTAGAAAGTTATGCAGAGGACTTTTCTAAGAAGCTTGATATTAATTTCCATTTGAAAAAAAAAACTAAGGGTGTGTTTGGTTGAGAGAGAAATTTGGAGAAAAATTTCATAGATAAGATTCATGTGTCAAATTACACATGGAACTCATCCATGACAAATTCCTCTCAATTTTTTCTCCTTAACCAACAGGCCCTAAAAGTAACTTTTAGGAAGTGATAAGTTGTACAATCAATTTGACCCAAACAATTGTAATGTGACCTTTGACTAAAGTAAAAAAAAAGGTCAAAGTATAACTATCCAAATGGCACCAAGATAGAATAGGATTAGAATCCTCTCATTTTTGTTTTAAACATGACCATGTCATGTTAAGAGTGAGATAGACATAAGCACTTTCAATATGTGGAACCCTCTTAAAATTTGTAGGGCCCAATTTAAAGTGTTCGTCTCTCTCTTAACATGATATGATCATGTTCGAAATAAACATGAGAGGATCTAAATCCAGGAAGAATATGGGCACTTTGTAGCTCATTGAACCCACCAAACAAACGCCCAAAAAAAGCCATTTGCAAGGCAGGAAATGATCAGACTTAAATCAGATAATCAATTCTTGCATAACAAACCTACCTTATATGGATTAAACTTGAGTATGTTCTTTTGTATTCTCACTTATAATTAGAGGGTATTATTCTATCACAAATCCATACCATTTATAATGAAGGAATTCCAAAAAGACTTACACTTATAATAATTTGATAATGGTTCAAACTACTTACTTCAAACGAAAAGTTGAAAGTGGTAGCAGGAGCTTCCTCATAGGCTGCAGCATCCAAATCCTGAAGATGAGCTCCTTTAAAGAACTTAGGAAGGAAGTATTGCCGTATTGGTATAAGAAGCATGATTAACAGTGGGAAAAGGACCCCGGCAATTGGTATCCATGTTAACCCAAAGCAGAGAAACAAGTAGGCTGTCTGGAACAAGGTAAACATGAAAACTGTTTTGAAGGGCACAATCTCAAGACAGGCTGCATGTTGTTTCTCCAGCACTCTAGTAAAGAGAAAAAAATTGATCATCATCTTCTTCAACCAAATAAAATGCATGCATACACAGACACACATGTTTGTTAATCTTATCACTGATCTTTATGCAGGAGTCTAGGCATTAGCACAATCCAAATCGGCTACCAAATTCCCATTAACATATTTTGAATAAGAAAAGATATACATATAATCAGGTAGTTTAATTCCCAAACGTAACAAAATATGCATGCTTTTATGCACCAAAAGTAGGAAGTTGAAGCAGGAAGGAAATTTTGGAGACAGTATTTGAATCCATGAATCCTAAGGCTATGGCAATAACAAAATTGACTACAAGCATAGATATACTTGTATCTTCAACTTGGAGCTGTGAACAGGTACAATATTCTCTCCCAAAACTGATTTCCAGGCAAGCTTTCAATTGCCATGAAAGCAAAGTAACCCCAGAGCACTGAAGTTGGTATCTTCTTCAAAAAAGGCATTGCAGCAACACACGCCCCAACCATCATTGCCTGCAGCAGATTGCTGAGGCGCTGTTCTTTGACTTCAACCGGTAGAAGGTCATCAACATCATTATCCACATCAAAAATAACCTCATCAACAGGGGCATCAATGTACCCATGACTTGAGGCCAGTTGAATTGTGGATTCCTTCATCTCTTTTAGCCCCTGCTTGAAGAACAAATAAAGAATAAAGGCAAGGAAGGTCACAAATTTCAAATCAATTTGAAATCGTAGAATTATATTTACCAAGGCAGGTGGTATTTGGTTGGCTAATGGAGTCTGCATTTGATCATATGCTTCTTCCATACTCCGGTACAACTGACTCAAGTTTAGATTTTTCTGTATGCTTTTTCGTGCAGCAGATACAAGCTTATTCCGTAAAAGCTATTCCAAGCAAGACAAATGTTGATGATGTTAAATTAGCTTAGTTGTAAAGAGAAAAACAATACTAAAGAAAATGGCCAATAAGAGTTTGTCTGTACATAGAAACAGGTGAAGCAATGACAGACAGGAAAAATGCAAAGAAAGACAGATTGAGATAGCTTTAGTTTCAAAATGGTATTGGAAAACAGGTAGGGTGAACAAAATACTAATAGTTACTTTTCACTAGTAGCATGCATAATCATAAGCAAAAACAATAAAAAAGATATCCAAGACATTTGTTTAGATAACTAAGATTGTTAGATGACTAAAAGATGATTAGATAACTTAGAGTAACTCTGCAAAGCAAATATATGTCTACGAATTTTTTTTCTTTTTTGGCAAGAAGAAGAAGAAAGGATCCATGACTAATGGTTGAGTTATGGCAGTATTTGAAGGTTAGTAGAAATTATGTTACCTGATGCTTTAGAGTAGCTAAGCTTTTCGTATGCATTGGAGATTGAGGAATAACACCATTGGAAGGAGGGATTCCAATCAGGCCACACAAGATGGTCTAGCAAGCAATATGAGTAATACAGTATATCTGTTGTCATTCATTGGTATAGCAATTGAATTTCCAAGTATTCAAAATAAATTACTTACTAAGAAGCCCAACAGGAGAAGATCGTAATGATAAGAAGAGGGTTTTCTTAGATTGAATTCCTTCTGCTGGGCAAGTTGTGATGCAACACTGTGATCAAAGTAATACAGCACAGCAATCATAGTTGCTGGTATAAATGCTCCAATAATATAGATGAGAGGCACATTCAACATTTCCTGCAAAACCCAACAAAATGAGCAAAGAGCCACTCTTCCCAGGAGAAGCAGCTAGAATTTAGCTTTTGCTAAAGTTATATTATCCATTGTGACATTGTCTACTATGAGAATAATACACACATCAAAATGATCAGAGACACCTTGATTACAGTCCAATTTGAGAATGCACCAGGAGACCATGGATTTGGACTGAAAAGTCGCCTTGGGATTCCCCTTGGAACATTATTGGTTGGTATGTAAGACACAGCAGTCCACACAAGAACCATTAGTGGAACTCCATAATCAGCTATAAATCCCCGCAGCCAACCTATAAGATAGACATATTTATTAGAATAAAAATGTTAATTAGACAAGCAGCTTGTAACTTACAAACACTAATCAGCATAATACATTAAATAAGGCAATTTTGAATGAATGGAAAATGGAACAGACTAGAGAACTAGCACCGGAGGACATGAAAGGGGTTTATCTAAGTTGCACCAAAGTTGCAGTGAATCATGTATTGCATCAAATTTCCTACTGAATCTTTGCATCAGACTTCAGCTGTATAATCAATACCTATCCCATAACGCCATGATCTAGCTTTACGGCTTCCTAATGCAGTAAGCAGAAGGCCAAATGACAAAACCAAGGCGAACATTCCATTTCCAAAAAGCCAGGAGGATTGGAGTGCAATCTGATCAATACCTTCTCTTTGAGTCTGCGGTACACCAAACTCTTCCACTAGTCCCTTGAAGATCGAAAACCGCAGATTATTAATGGAGGGTTCCGATATATGACTTCATGAAACAACTAACCAAGATGTAGATTGCTCAAGAAAATAGTTCTGGCAGATGCAAACTTACCCTTATGGCCTGCTGCATGAAGAGCATTGCAATTAGCAGACCAAATAGTTCACCAGCAAGGCGTGTGAATCTGTTAATTATAGAGCATGCACCAAGGATGGCCAGCAAAAATAGCAATAAGGAAGTCCAAACACACACCCTAAAAAACAATAAGGTGGTGAAGATTACTTCAAGGAAGCAATAATTGACTAATTCCCTTTACAATAAACAACCACTGAAAGGAGACTGAAAGATACCATCCAGCCCAAGCCAGGAAAAGTTTGTGCCCCAGATCCTTTCTATCCTTTGCAAAGTCGTACAAGAATGTATACATCAGAACTGTTGGCTCGGCTACGCCTAGTATGAGGAGAGGTTGCCCTCCAAAGATTGAGTGGACAATGCCACATATTGCTGTTGATGCAAGGGTCTGCACTGCAGTTAGAGTTCCATCTGAAGAATATAACCAATAAAGCATTACTTACCAAATGATACAACCTTCAAAATGCTATAAGGACACTGAACCTGAAAAATAATCTTGTACCCGTATTTCTCTCCAGTTGCTCCCCAAAAGAGATAACCGGAATTGCTGAAGCAAAAAATATGTATGTAGTTGGAGCAAGGATCCTACATAACATTAAAATTAAATCATTGACAGATCTTGTTCCTGGTTTCATAAGACAATCTTTAACTTGTACCATTTGCCATAATAGTATGCATTCTAATCTGAAAATTCATATCACAAACCTGATGCCTGCCCGGAATCCACTGGTCCAGTCTTGTTTATAGCACAGAATTCTTCCTTTGAGATCATTCCTGATCCCACGGAAGGGAACAAACGTTTCTTCCATGAAAGTCTTAAGTTTTAGTTTACACAAAAAACAAAGCAGGAGATGCTGAATCACTTGAAGGGAGAGGCAAAATTGTGATTAAACTTGCACGTGTAAAAATATCTACCAAAAACTTTGGGGAGAGAGACGGGAATCCTACATAAACGGAGGCTCATTTGTTGGATGCTGTTAGCACATCAGTCATATACGAGCAAAATGAATAAATGAATCAAGTTGGGGAGAGTTTACATCTCTAAGAACAATGAATGGAGAATGTTTGGATATGTATTGTTTTGAATGATGAGGGAATGAGTTAGTATTTGAATAAGAACTACTTAGATTGCGTATCCAAGTGAAACTAGAGTGCGTGGCAGAACTTTTTAGTAGTTACCGAGAAGAATAGGTAGTTTCCATAACCTGAATTCAAGCCAAATTAACGGAAACCCATCATTGCAACATGCATTTTAGTTATAATTCAGAAGCACTTGTGAAGAATATGCAGAACAGAACAAGAACAGAACAGAACGGTTACATATGAGGAAGGTAGCTAGACCCAGATGGTTCATCTAATTATCTTGCAAGATTAACAAGACCCCATGACTGAAAACGTGATGGGAATGGTTCAGAACACTTTTAAGGAACTAAGCATTAATTGTAAACAGAAATGGTGCCTTAATAAAAAATCAAATTTTTTCCCCTTTTCTCAAGGAGATTGGAAGCAGAACACAGTCACAACAAAAGAAATGATGAATGGATTGCAGTTACATTAAAATGACGAGGTTGAGACACACGCACAAACACACACGCTAAGCAACTTGAGCTAATGAAGAACAAGCGGTTCCCGAGGCAATGGATGAGGAAAGAAACTGTGCAGCGAGATTTTTTTTTTTTTTTTTGTGTTAAGGAGGGAGAATGTGCGTTCGCTAAGCAATGATGTTGATATGTTGTTAACTTGTTATATACGCGTGGATCGAGAATGGCGAGTGAAGATTGAATTGAAGTGGGAAGTAGCCGTGGGGGTAAGAACTCAAGCGCAAAGAGGTTTGTTATTTATATTGATAACATATATGATTCGATTCGAATAAATTTCATATCATGCGATATAGGTTTTATTTAAATGAGATTTAAATAAAATTTATATAATATTTAATAATAAATAAAATGTGAATTAATACTATATAATACTAATAACATGTCTCAATCGTAAATGGAAGTGTGGCGCAGAGACCAAGACACATGAAGGTCCTTTCGTTCTGCAAACGATTTTGTTTTTTTGTTATTTTTTAAGAAATAAAAAGCAGGGAGAGACGTGTTATTTATATTTACGTTTTTGTTTACTCAATTATCTTCATGTCAGCACCATCAGAAAAAAAGGCATGGATAGACTACTTGTACTCTGATCAGATTTTGGAAGAATTATTTTTAAAATAATTGATGTTGAAGAAATTAATTTTAAAATAATTGATTTATATTTAAAAAAAATATTAAAAAAATAAATTTAAAATAATTAATATGATATGAAAAAGCTAATATTTTTTACTTTCATTTAAATCAATTCTTATAAATTGTTGTTTTTATATTTTCTAAACTCAACTTTTTAAACGCAACCTGCAAAAAGAGGATAACCAAACATGTTGTTGGTTGTTCTAACATAATGAAGTCTTTGTCAATTCTAGTGACCCTACCAAAGTAGAGTAGAATGCCTACAATGATTTCAACAATGAAGAGAAATTAGACTGGATCAGATTTTCAAACCGGTGAAGATATTAATTTAAAGGTTAGAGATTCAATAAGTTATAGAAATTCAACTAAAATATAATAAAATATATATAAATATATACATATAATAAATTATATCTTTATAAATTTCTAGTTTTTTCTCAAAAAAATTGTTAATTGTTGTCTGGCCCAAATGCAAATCACCAATTTCTAATCCTTGGCCCATTGATACTAAAAAAACCAACCCTTCCCACAGTGCAAAAATATTGTTCCTTCACCCTTTCTGTCTTCCAGTCCCACACTGCGGCAAAAATGTGCACAAGTAGAGCGGAGCAGACGTGGACCAGAGGCACGAGAGGCCTGGACCGCGACCAGAGGAGGCAGCTTTGCCGAAATAGAAGATCTGATGAGAGCTTGACTGAGGCTTAAGATCTAATGAATATCTGATTAACAAGATTTGATGAATATCTAGAAGCAGGTTTGATATCGTTTTCCTTTTTTTTCAATTCAAAAACCAGGAACCTTATAAAACAGACCAATCCACCGATTTTTTCAGTTTGACTGATTCTTGATCCTTAGCCCATCCTTCAAACTTAACTGAGACGATCGTTTCAGGGTTGCCAGGATTAACCTCCAGCAATTTTTTCTTCTATGGATTTCAACCAAAAGAAAATATTTATGTTCAAGTTGTCAGGAAAAAAAAATCTTAAGAAAAGTTGGAATCCTTATCTAATATCCTTATTTGAAATTAAAAGTTTAAATGCATTACTAGATATACACAAAAGAAATATCACTTTTGGACTCAAATAAGTGTCTAATTTTAATTAGGCATATAGATATTTTTTCATGAACCTAGGAAATCACTGTTGAAGAGCAATTAATCCTCTTGAGTAGTATAGTAACTCACATAGATTTTGTCTTTAGCGACAAAATCCTTTTTATATACATCGTCAAGAATCAAATTTCTAACTAAATGCTTAACTAGCTATCAATTATGTTAGGTCTCATTTAATTAGGCACATGAATTAAGAAAATGATTGAAAATATTTTAATTATGGATAAATTTAACTAATTGTACCAAATTACCTTCCTTATCCTCACTTACTTTCTCTCCTCCATTTAATAGCTATTAATAGGAAAAAGAATAATATTACCTAAATTTTCTAAATGTACACTTATTTCGGACAAAGTAAAATTAAAAAAAAATGGCACTTATTTGGAAGAAAAAAGTTATTTGGAATTAGAGGTAGTATGAGTTTATATTTTTTTGTCAAATGTTTTTGAATCATCATCTTTTAAATTTCCAATTATACATTCTCGCAATTAAATGTGATTGACTCGTTTAATTAACTTTTTGCTCATGATAAATATCTGATTTAAGTTTGAATATATGGTCATCAACCATCTATAATTCATCAAAAAAATTTTTTTTTTATTTGAGTCACAGCGATAATATTGTTAAACTCCAGTTGGAAGTTTACATAACGCATTAGTTAAGAAAATATTTTTAATGGGAACATTAGTAAGAAGTATTAATGCGAATTATTATTTTTATGTTCAATTTAAAGAGCCATGCAAAGTAGGTTTTCATAGTGGGATGATGTTGCCATCAAAATTAGGTTAGCCATACGGAAGTGAGATAGTGAATTGAACTTCCTCAGAGAGAGAGAGAGAGAGAGAGAGAGAGAGAGAGATGATGTTGCCATCAAAATTAGGTAAGCCATACGGAAGTGAGATAGTGAATTGAACTTCCAGAGAGAGAGAGAGAGAGCTGAACCCCCAAAAATTCGAAACATATAAAATCTTATGCTTAAAAGGTATACCATTTCTATGAAATCCTTGTGCCATATTTGTAGTTTTTTTCTTTTTCTTTTTTTTTTATTTATGGATCAAAATATCCTTGAGCTGTATATTTTAAACGCAACAAACAGGGATTCGAGTTCATGTAATCTACAATTGAAATCTGTGGTAATTTAACCTGTGACTGTGAATATACCGTTAGTAATAAGATTATATAATTATATAACATATGTTGCTTGAAAACCCTTTATCAATTAATTAAGTACTAACAGTGACGTTTTAAAATATTGTAAGTTAGGCGCTGGTGAGCACAAGTACCTCACATGTGCAATTAAGCAGAGCTTCTAACTGGTTATTGGAAATCATTCTAAGATTTTTTAGGGTATGTTTGGCAGAGAGAGACAAAAAAAATAACAAAAAAAAATTCATGGATTATCTCAAAATGTAATTCTACACATGGTATTAATTAAGTCCAAAGAGTCACAGAAATGACTGATCTAAGTGATCTAGTTTTCGATGATAAATCAAGGGTTTATATACATGGTCAGTGACATAACTGACACAAACAGAAGCTGCAACCAACTTAACAATCATAAGCAATGTATAATACATTTGTTAATTGTGAAACATAGAGCGCATTTATAAATTAAACAAAAAAACTTCTATTTTTACTCCTCTATCAAATGCACCCTAGGATATGTTTGGTTATAAAGTAAAATTAGGGAGGTAAAAAATTTTATGAATAAGGTTTATATATAAAATTATACATGCATATCACCCATTCAAAATTTATTCTATTTTTACTTTCAACCAAACTTGCCGTATTACCAATTATTTTACCAAAGCAAATTAATAAAAGGAAGTAACCAATTCTAATGTACTTTTCATAAACAAAAATATGTACATCCAAATGTCAGATGATAATTTTAGATATGAATGACGACTAAATCGGGTAGTGGGGATGCTGTTTATGCATAAAATATGAAGATTTAGAGTATATATTGGGAGTTATTCTTGTTTGTGCTCGTGTCAATTTGGCGGAAATAAAGCAAGCTTGTTGTGGGGAGAGTGTAACTGGTAGTTGACTGCGTATGATTTTGTTCGAAAACTTGGGATCTTTTTGCGAGTAATGCAGTGTTTGTTACAATGTTACAGTGAGTTAGGAATATTCTCTGGTTGGGATCTAGAGACTAGAGGCATTAATTCCATGTGGGTGGAGGCTGATTCTGATTGTGCAGTGGACTTGTTGGTGCTAAAATTCTCAAATTAGAACATGTTGAATATGTAAATAAGAATTGGCAAGTTGGATTCGAGGGGCAAACCGGTGGCTGATTCAGTGGGAAACCAATCACATGGGTGAGTGGGGTTTGATGTAGGGCTACATATCTTTCAGAATTGAGAGAAGTCCATATATCTGGCTGTGAAAAGATTTGAGTGGGGTTTGCTGAAGTTTTTCCTTGTTGAGGACTATTGTTATTAGCTAGAGAATAAAACATATAAAATGCTTTATTATTTCAAAATATTCATTCAAAAGGCACATTAGAATACACGAAAATATATACATTCGATTTAATTTTTATGCACAATCAATATAAAAGTTTTTTACAGCATTCAATCGAGTATTATAATATCGTGATCTTTACTCTTGTATTTGAAAGCTTATGCAAATTAAATATTTTGATTTTGGCAATATACAATGGCAAGGTTGAGAGTTTGAATCTTGATTGAAATGACCATACTGTTTATCACTTTAAGTCCTGATTACTTTCTCTAACCTTTTACTTGATCAATAAGACACCAATATTGTGTTGGATTTTAAGTTTTAAGTTTAAAATATTTGGACTTGATTTGATTCCATGATTTTCTACACCTGATCACATGTCTCTCAGTCAGTTTTTGCTGACTCTATGAGAAAAGAGAAAGTTGTCTTTCTGCTAGTTGTTCAGTAAAAGTAGGAAACTTTGATATCCATGAAGCTGAAACTTTGGGGACACTTTCTCTGATGGAGTGAAGCTAGTTCCCTACTTAAATCTCACCAAGTCACTAATTTAAGTGTATGAAAAGTAATACTCATTCCATAAAAACTACACTAGTATAGATTAAAAGGTTCTGTGTTGTCCAAGGTGTACATGAGTGGGTGTTGGTGTTGCTATGTTACCGACAAAAAACGGAGCAAATATTTAATGGCTATGATGGAGGTTAGCTTTCAAATTTCGTGATAAAAGCATATTGTTGTTTCATGTAATTTAATTTATCTTACATATTGGAAAAAATTATATAAAAATGAAAATTTAATTTTAATGGATTAATGACATAAAAGTTGCTTATACTGGGATATACAATCAAATTTTTCTATTGATATTACTTTTTATGAGAATTAACTATATTTATTTATGTAATAACACATAATTACTGCTTGAGTTCATTAAAGTTAATCAAATCTTAAAAATAAACACTTAAGGTGAGTTTGATATGGGATAAAAATGAGGTGAAATATTTATGGATAAATTTGGTTTTTTTCTTTTTGTCAAAGGGGTTTTGTCTTTCTTTTTTTGGTCCGAAAAGGAGTTTTGTCTAAGTATCCCTCCCCCAGATTCTTTTAACAATCATTTCTGTTTTTTGGGAAAAGACAAACACATTTTTTGGTTCCATTTTTTTATTTGGTCCGAAAACACCCTCCCTCATATCCATTTTATGGACATAGCCCCAAAACATGGACATATATTTGCCGCAACTTTTTTTTGGTCAGCATTTGCCGCAATTATTTAGCTAAAAATTAGTTCCTACAGGCTATGGCTTGAATGGGCTTCCTTGTTAGGTTGTCACAGCAAGTCATACCGTCTTCATATTTGGGTAGAAATAAAAGTCTTGTTTTGGAGAATAAAAAAAGGTCATGCGAGTGTCGTATTAACATTGTCCTATCCGACCAAAAAAAAATTGTCCTGCGCACCTGCCACATATGCACGAGCTTTAAATATCAAAATGACAAAATCCCATTATTTAGTTTTGAGGAAATAACTTTTTCTTAGTAGTCTGGTTGTCTACTGTATCTTTAAGTAAATAGTCTCATATTTAACTCTCACATCTTCCCTCTTCTATCCCCTTTAGAAAAAGGGTAAATAACTTTTTTAATCCTAACAGTTTTAATTTAATATTAATATGATTTTAATAAATTTTTTAATATCAAATATTTTAATTTTAATATTAATTTAGTCATAATATTTTTAATTTTGATATCAACTTAGTTATTTTATTGGATCCCCACTTATATGAAGTGACTAAATTGATGCCAAAATCAAAATATTATGATTACATTGATATAAAACATTAAAAAAAAGACTAATTCATATAAATTTTTTTATTAAGAACAAATGATGTTGAAAATTCTTTTAAAATCACATTGATATCAAATTTATAATACTAGGACTGAAAAGGTGATTTTTTTATTTCATAAAGCAAGTTAATCCTCCTGACTCGTATATTTTTCTGTTACGGTCAATGTCATATCATAATCCTATAGTATATGAATCATATAGCAACTTAGCAAAAATGGCAAAACATACGGCCAAAAATATTAGGAGAGGAATTTTTTACCACGTCATATTGATCAATCTTTCCGTTGGAACTATTAAAATGAGAAAGGTGATTTATTGTGAAAGTGAGAGAATAAATTTAACCATTAAATTTTATATAAGTAGTTAAAATTAAAACATAAAATCACTTGATATTTTTAAATGATTGTATAACTTTTAATTATCATTAATAACTTTTAATTATAACCATTCATGTATATTTATACAGTTAGATTTACCTATCTTACTCTTATAATAAATCACTCATTTTATTAGAGTCATCCCCTTCTTTCATATGTAATTATTTTAAGAGTTTAATTTTAAAACATTGACAATATAAAGCTTTTGTTATTATTATCCAATTAAATTCTACTGTCCACATACTTTTTTAAATAAATGGTGTAAAAATTAATTGTAATTATTAATATGGTAATATATAATTTGAGATTTTTGTTTCAGTACCTTTTAAATCTAAAAATTGTGATTTGATCATAAGCTTTTAAATATTAATAAATTTATTTAGTGAACATGTGATAATTTTTTAACCATAAGTTAATTAAAAGCTCCTGGTACCCATAAACTATATTGGATTAGGAAAATCCCCATAATTTGATAATAATATAAAATTATTTTATATTATTAATATAATAAAATTAAATTCTTATTTTAAAATTAAAAACATTTATTTTAGCAGCATAATTTTACAAGGTTAAAAATTAATTTGCATATTTTAAAATTATGTATATATTATAATGTGGATTTAATTGTCATGCATAGTTGTGTAAAATATTTTTACACGATCATTCAATAATGTATTCCTATATAGCTATGTTGATTAACTTTTACACTCACTACATTAAAAATTATCCAAAGAAATATTTTGATTGGATGGTAATATAAAACAATTTTACAAAAATTAAACTCGTATAACATTTCTCTTCCATAAATACATAATATATTTATCTAATTTTAATTTTAATATACACATTTTGATTTGAACTCACTTACGTGCACAATAATATAGGGGAGCATAATCTATGATCGTGAAGGAAGAGATGGTCAGAGTCTAGAACCATCTGCACCCTCCACGTAACCTATCTAATCTATAACAGTACCAATGGCATTAAAAAAAGGGAAGAAAAAAAGGTCCCATTTATTTATTTATTTATTTCCAATTTTCTTGGCTTACTTTGTTTTCTTCTTGAGCCTAATCTCGCAACAATTTGAGGGCTTCGGAAGGGAAAAAAGAAAAGAAATAAATAAAAATTGTAAAAATGCTGAGGGTGGCCGCAAAGAGACTTATGGGAATGCCGTCGACGGCGGCAATTAGGGTTCCGGCGCGGTTGTACCACGAGAGGGTGGTGGATCACTATAACAACCCCCGCAACGTTGGGTCATTCGACAAGAACGACCCCACCGTGGGAACTGGTCTGGTGGGTGCGCCCGCTTGCGGCGACGTGATGAAGCTGCAGATTAAGGTGGACGAGAAAACCGGCAAGATCGTCGATGCTCGATTCAAGACCTTCGGCTGTGGCTCCGCCATTGCTTCTTCCTCTGTCGGTATGGGGGCTTTTATTCTCTTTTGATAGCCATGTATGTATGCTTAGTTATTTGGTTATGATGATTAAGATCATGGTATTACTATGCTTTTTGGATTTGATTACATGATTATAGGCTGGGGCTTTTTTTTGTGATTCAATTGTTGAGAAAGCATTTGGATTTCATGGTGTGGGAAGTTGGAGGCTTTCAGGTTTCAGAAGCTGGTTAGGATAAGGGCATAGGCATTAGGCAGTTCTTGAATTGAAATTCATTCTAGTACAAGGGCCATTTGCAAGAGGGTGAGCCTCGGCGCGCGCAATGTTAAGGTTGGTGCTTTAGGGGTAATGATGCGTGCATGAGCTGCCCCTTTACAAGGAGCATTTTTGCAGGGGCAGTGACCTAAAGGGATTCATGTGAAAATTTTAGTAATTGCCTGCAGAGGAAATGAAGATTTTTTTTTTTTCCTGTCTGTTTTGTGAATTAGTTTATTATCGTAGTTAGTACCATCCTGTCATCATTGAGATCAATGTTTGTAATTGGTGGTTTTTCTCTTTTCAGCTACTGAATGGGTATGGGGGAAATGAAATTTTGCTATCCTATCATCACTGACAATGTTTCTAATTTATGGTTTTGTATCTTTTCAGCTACTGAATGGGTAAAGGGAAAGCAAATGGAGGAAGTTTTGTCCATTAAAAACACGTTAGTATTCTGCCTTGCAACTCTCTAAGACATGTTCCGATCGCATGTTACTTCTTATTTTTATGAGTACATGATATGTCTAGATTTGTTTCATAAAGTCAGTCACTTACTCTGGTCATGGCTTGTGTATTATGTAATTCATTTGCTTGTTGGGTGCACATTTAGTTATGGATTTAAGAATCTTGTCTTTCTTCACCAAAGGAACAAAAACAGTCTGTTGGGGTGCAACTTCAACCATGGAGAAAGTTCTGAGGATAGCATATTTTTGGCCTTTATAACTTTTCCCATTTGATTTTAATGGTTGAGGTTGAGGAACAGGTAGATGGATTCTATGGAACATGATTGTCTATCTTGTAATTGGTTGTACAAGAAGACATGGCAGCTTAAATGAAAAATAACATTATATATATTGCTTTTCCTTCCCTTCCTTAGTGCTGATCACTCTAGTCTTAGCTAATAGATTATTTCAGAATGGTTTTTTTCTCATCTTTTGCTGTTTTGTTGTGGACCTTTGGTTCCTATCGCATGTACCATTTCTAGGAGTTTAGTCCTGCGAGGTTATACTAGCTTTGGTTATTGGTTCATGGTTGATGGTTCTGTTCTGCTGTTTTGAGTTTTCAAAGTGACAAATAATATATTTCCTGCAGCGAAATTGCAAAGCATCTTTCACTTCCACCAGTTAAGCTTCACTGCAGCATGCTTGCTGAAGATGCCATTAAGGCAGCTGTGAAAGACTATGAAGCTAAGCGTGCTAAGGCAGCTGCAAGTGGAGAGGCAACAACAGGAGATGAGGCTGCCACTGCTTGATTTTTTCCACGTCTAGAATGATGATGAAAAGTTAAAAAAAAAACACTTGTTTGTTTTCTAATGTTGTTAATCAGTTGTACATCATTAGAACACCTTTAGATTTGACTTTTCTTGGTTGGAGCTAGTCAGCGAGATTGTATTCTCATATGTGAAGTAAATACTTGTGGTGCTGGCTAGCTATGGTTTTTTGTCTGCAAGGTTTGTGCTTACTACCTGTCGAATCATGTTTTGGGAGTTAAAAATTCGTATTACTATTAAATATGTAATAAAGCAGATAATCAAGAGAACAGGATGTTGATTTTGTTCTTTTTTCCCTGGAATCATGTTATGTTTGTTTGTAAGAGGTTGGGCTTTGACAACATGATAAGACTGCCCTAGCCGTCATGGATTCGAATTTTTGAAAAATGCTTCTTTATTTGCGAGGACAGGGTTGTATGCATTTAATCATTTATCTTTTAGACCGCATTGGATGGAAGCTTCTAAGTAATGAATTGTTGATATTTGTGATGAAAAATATGAAAGCCATCAGTACACCAAAAAAGATTTAGCTTTTCTGAAATGAAGAGGTTGGTAATATGAGAAAGTAAAGGGTTGATGACTCTTTGATTATTTGGTGGGATTCATATACAATGCTAGTTATTAATCTAAAGGTGATTAGTCTTTTGTCTTCTCATTTTATTAACCACCTCATTTTAAAAGAGTTCAATCCACTGAAAGGTGCTTTTAGTGTAGGGCGCATGTATGGGGGCGAAACTGAGGAATGTGACTACATAACTATTGAGGAGGGAGCATTTCTGGTTTAAGGCTTGGCTGTTGACCCGAAAAAGAGGGTAGAAAACGAAAGCTACATAATAACAAACAGCCACATGAAGAATGTAGGGATTTTTTTTTTTTGGTTTCAATAAAGTACACTAAACATGTCGAAATATTTCTGTTTTCTAACGCCTTTCTGGTTTGTAGTCGAATAAACTTGCATGGTGATTGCTGACTTGTGGAATAAAGCTTACTATTAAAGTACATCAGCATAGAACCAGATTCCGAAAGCAACTCTGAATTGATCACATTTTCAAGATAGACACGGCCTGGAAGACAAGCACCACCCTTACGATTTCTTCATCAGTCAAGCCATTTCATATTTATCCCGTTTACAAACTATTTCGTCAAAGGAGAGGACTAAGTGAAGGATTCATACCCTTCTCATTATCCAAGTAAATGAACATCATGCATTGAAAATAACAACTTTATACCAATGAACCCCGCTTTGATCAGCACCCCAATCAAATCATATTAGGTGCAGCATTAACGCATGCCGATTATTCTCCAAAAACAAAGAGGGAAGCCAAATTAAGTTAAAAATAAATAAATAATATCGAAAAGCTGATGAAATTCATAAAATTTGATTAGAAGATTCCCGAGTTTCTAAAATCATTACTTCAAACTCCCTTGAGTTTCTAAAATCACCACACTGCCCTTCTTCCATTACACATTGTACATTGCTTTCAAGGTATGTCATACGGTCATACCAGCCAGAGAAATAGAGGAGAGTTTACCAGTGTAATTTTCCCTAACAAAAATGATTAGACAGTACAATATTGTAACAAATATCAGCATCTCTGTCACCTAGGCAGTCTTGTGTTGTACAACATCCAACAAAAAATCAGTGAAAAACGGCTCATAAGATGGCAATTTAGCATACCCAGGAAAGTAATTGATATCAATAACAAGGTACCTTGTCGGATCAGCACCATCTCTAATCACATCAACGTTGAACAGGTTAAGCCCCAATGCCTCCCTCAACTTCATTCCCAACTCACTCACCAACCCTTCAGGAAGCATCTCAACACCATCCTCATCATCATCCTCGACACATGACCCCTTCAAGCTCGACACCCGAGGAATCGGCCGCACCCCATCCTTCACCTTCATCTCCTCCTCCGTTATATCCGGCAAAGACCTTCGCCTCACGCAAGTCACGTGACTCCCCGCAACGTAGATCTTGAACACAAAACCACCGTGGTTCACGAACTCTTGCAGCACCACTGGGTAACTACTCAGCCCGTTGAGCCCTTCGCTATTGACGACCAAACAGAGTTCATGACAACTCGCGGTTCCGTTGGAAACCAAAGGCTTCGCGATTATTGGGAACCGCAAAAACGACTTGTCGTTTAGATCGAGGGCTTCGTTTTGTGAGTTAACGACGTGTTGGTTTGGGACAGTTACTACGACGGCATCATTTTGGATTCTTAACTGGGTTACTGAGTCGAGCATGGTGGCTCGGCTGTGGAGGGGGTCCACTGACTCGGGGGGGTCGATGATGGGGGTGTCTGGGTGTTTGGATTGGAATTGGCGGAGGTCTTGGGTCCATGTTTGGTCGTGGAGCTTGTGGATGATGCAGTGGAAAGGGCCTTGCTCTGTTAAGGGTATTTTAGGGTCGATTTGTACGAGGTCGATGTTGTGTTTGTTGGCGTGGTTGATGAGGGAGTTTTTGAGGAAGGTTTGGACTTTCTTGGGTTCCAGGGCGATGCCGACGCGGTACCTACGGGTAGAAGCCGCTATTTCCGACATGTCTGTGTTGTCGTGTTGTTCTTGTTGAAGCTGATGATGATGCGGCGTGGTGATGCGAATGGATGAATGAATGGCGGTTCGTTATGAGTTAGGCTTTTGGCAAGAGGCAAATATAATGGACTTAAGAGCACTTGTAGTTGGAGTTGTCATTTAAAAATAATGTTATTGTCATATCAGCCAAAAAAAACCATCACAGTCAAGTTCTTACAAATAAGTAGAAAACAGAAGCATATAATTGATTAATAGAAAAAAAAAATTTACACTTTCAATATATTAAAATTAAATTATATGAAAAAGTTAAGGATGATTTTATATGTTTTAATTGACTTTGCTAGACGAGGATATTGGTAAGTATAGAAGTAAATGATTAACTACTTTTGGATCAAAAACTTCTATTATATATGAGTCTTATTATATGATTTTAGGGTGGTTAACCTCTCATTATTGTACTTTACCGATATTCTTATTTTAAAGATATGTTTAGATTAAATTAGATGAAGCAAAGTGAAATGAAATAGAATAATAGGACGAACAAAGTAAAATAATTACTTTGCTCTATCGTTTTAATATTTTTCATTTCATCTTATTCTATCCAATTTGAGGAGAAATTTGAGAAGAATTCATTCCTATTTCATTTCATCGAAATTTTATAAATCTAAATAACGGAACAACTTAATAACTTCATCAATTCAAACTTAACGTAAAGTAGACAAATAGGATATGTTCGCGATATGGGCTTCTTTTTTTTGTACAATTTGTTGGGTCTATGTCTTTTAGAGCCGGTTGGTGGTTGTTTTTATCCCTTGCCTTGTAATTGTAAAAGTGCAATGGCACATCAGCGCACTCGAGTCAGTCCATAACTACTGTAATAGTTCTGACAAAGAAAAAGACTACTGTAATATTCAATTTTCATTTTATGTGCTCAGACGGAGAAAAAAATCATTTTTTGGTAATAAATAGCAAGTTGCTGTCATTGGTAAATTTCTTATAGCAGTTCTTTAATTGCAAGTTGCTGGAGGGAGAGGAGGAACCCACCTATGGCGGCGTGGCCGTTGACGGCGGCACGGTCTGCATAAGAGGTACAACATCTTTGCTAAACCAAAACCAAAGGAAGGAACAATGATGATGAGAAGAAGTTGAACAGAGGGAGGCAGCAGAGTCGACCTCATGACAGCGATTGTGGTCGACGGCAACAGAGTCGGAATCAACCTGCAGCTATCCTCAAGCGAGGTTGCGGCTGTATGCGGTGGTTTAACAAGCTTACGGGGTGGCGAGATTCATATGAACCGGTTCAAGTTTTGAAATTGTTCAAGAGAACCGGACTTTGTTAATATCTGGTTTGGTTTTATATCCATTTACGTAAAAACAGATTTTTACGTTTGGTTTGGTTTGTTTATTGTTTGGTTTTGATGAACCGGTTGTTTTTGCACAGCCCAACTATGTGTATCTAGCAACTTTGTTTCACCTCAGCAATTGCCACATGGAAGGATAAAAGAAACCATAAACAGATCCTCACGTATCTCGATTTATCTCTCATTTAAGCAAGCCAACAAAATTTATCTCATGCTGATTCACAAGAGAGTAATAGTATTGCAAACTTCATCTCGCGAACAACTATTATAAGATGCATAAAAGTGCAGGATGCCGCAGAAAAATGAACAACATTTCACAAACATTTCCCTTTCGCAAATATAAAATTTGCACCCATATTATCCACAAATTGGATGAACCTAAGCACACTCCATGACTAGAAGTAGACTTATCCTCCATAACCAAAATTGTGACAAGCATCTAACATCAGAAACAACTACATTGAATATTGTACACTACCTTCTGCGCTTTAAGGGTCCAGTCTTGTAGCCACCCTTAGTTGGCTTGCCCCAAGGAGTACGAGATCCTCGCCCCCACCGCCCACTACTCTTGCTCTTACCTTCTCCTCCACCATGAGGATGATCTACGGGATTCATGGCCACTCCCCGAACAACTGGTCTTCGACCAAGCCATCGGCTATGTCCAGCCTTCCTTAGCTTTTGATCTCCATGGCTTGGATTAGACACCGTACCAATGGTGGCCCTGCAGCGAGAATCAATCAATTTTTTAACACCAGAAGGGAGTTGAATTAGACAGTATCTGGATGTGGGCTCTTTCAATATCTTTGCACTTGTTCCCGCTGCTCGGACCAGCTTGCCACCTTGCCCGGGGTTCAGCTCAATGTTGTGAATGATAGTTCCGATTCGCATCGATGATAGCGGCATACAGCTCCCAATTTGTGAATTTATGTCAGAATACATCATTTGGTTTATCATACTCTCACGTGCGTTATGAGGATTTGTGTTTGCAACAACATCTGTGAGAAGCAAAACAATGAAAAATATAAGGCTCAGGCACGGACCAAACATTAGAGAAAGACGAGCAGCATATCCTAACTCGATCATTTTGTATCCTCCATGGACTACAACTCTTTCTAGCGATAGCAGAGCAAAGCCCATTACCTCAGATTCAGAATTGTGTACACAAAATGAATGAACGAATGTGGTGCAGCAAAACTAAACAGAATTGAAAGGCCATGGAAATGAATCAAATAATTATAGTTTCATTTGTGCAAGGTTGAAGAGCAATAAAATATTCTGAAAGGTACACCAAAACCTTCTGATTTAGCTCTATATCAACAATCAGTGAAATCAAAGTACAAATTTGTCCACGAGTGATTCAAAAAAAAAAAAAAAATCACCAAAGGGAAGGAAAACACGAATATCTGAAATTGCAGTCACTCTTAAAAAGGCTACAAAATACTAAGATAAAGTTGTTTGGCGTTGCATTTGCGAGATTGCAAGAAAAAGAGAAGGAAGGAAGGGGAAAAGGTACCGGAAGAGAAACGGCGAGATGTATTAGCGATATTGGCAAGAATCGAGGACGCTGCTGCGCGAGCTCTCCACACTGAGACAGCCATGGATCTGCAACTGCAACAAGAGCCTCACACTCAACACCTAAGAATTTTTATCAAAATTCAGAGAAAATAAATAAATAAATAAAATATAATCAAGGAAGAGCAAAAATAAAAATGAAAACGTCAGATCACGAGAGAGAGAGAGAGAGAGTTGAAGAGCACCGGTGACGGTGAGCCGCTTCGTCGTACACGGTCAGCTTGGTAAGCAAATGAGGGTTTTACAACAGAAAAGGGACGCTGTTGCTTTCGGCGTTTTTTTTTTAATGCAAAATTGGGTCAAGCTTAAAGCAATCCACTTGGGCTTTATTATCGGGCTGGGCCTTCCTTCTGATTACGTGTGGCATGTTAGTTTATTTCGCTACTGGTAAGTATGGCATGTTAGATTAATCAAAGCAACACGCGACGCACGTGAGGCCAGCACAGATGGTGAAAGCCTCTGCCTCTAAGAAGTGTAAGTTTTCGATGGTAAATAAAAAATGTTAGTGTAAGTTAACTTAAACTCGGATAATAGATACTATTGTTTTAAAATAATTTATTATTTAATCATTTTCGACATTAAATAAAAAATGTTGGTTTACAGTGGCATCACACGCAAAAGTATCCAAAAAGGTTATCTGTACTTTTTTTAGCATGGTGAACCAGGAAGGCACTCAACACAGTACAGGAATCATTCTGTTGTACACCATTGAGGAAAATTTTTCTTCCTACATAAACTCTTTCCACCATAGGTTTTCTGACTGTTGTACTTATAAATGGATCCCACACCAACATCAAAAGGTGAAATAGATTGTGGAAGAAAAAATATGCTCTTCCTCTATGAGCATTTAAGTACTTTTCAGAGTCCAGAAAGGAAATAGCGTGGAGCGTCATAATTGACAGATGGATTCATGGATAAGTTGGCAGCGCTTTTATAATCTTTCAATTATAATAATAATTTTCATTTGTTGGACAGCTGAAGAAAATTTTCTATTTCACATATTGTGAGCAGAAAGCTAACCTACAAGGAATGAAATATTACAGTGGCTAAGCTTACATCTTCTCAATTGAAAGCCATATTTCGGCTTACATATTCTCTCAAATGACAGTAAAATTTCAAAATTTGAACGAACCAAAACAACTCTCCCACGGATAAATTAACCTACATAACATGAGGATGAAGCATCAATCCTATGCCTGTAATTGTATAGATTCCACCTTGTTGTAAGCTACATCCTTGATTTTCTTATGGGAACCATGTTTTGACTTATTTGATTTCCTTTTTTTCTTAGAAGTAGCATTTTCTTGGGTGTGATCTTCCTCCTCAATACCGTGTTCTTTGTCTGGAATGTTGGTTTCAGGCTGCAACGGAAGCTCAGCCTTTGATTGTGGCTGTTGAGTTTCTGGTTCAATAACTGACATTCCTGATAGCATGTAGTCTAACAGAAATGTGCTTCTAACAAGCCTGTCTATCCTGCCAAAGTGCCTCTGACTATATGGGATAAGGCCTTCAAGAAGTTCACCGACCCCTTTAATCTGAAAATGTCCCATAAAAAATGTCCGTCAAACATGAAACGGTGGAGCAAAAACATCCTCTGAAATTTAATCATTAATCAACATACGTAAGCGAAAATCCATTGATGCCACTGTAAAAGTTTGTTAAATGAGCAAGTTCTAATAGATTCTCACTACAAAGAATTCAATTTTCATCAGTTTATCTTATATCAATACAGTATATCTATGCAACATATTCAATTTATATCAGTTTATCATATATCAACAGAGCTTGGCTTAGTGCCAGCTATAATATATTTCTAAAAGATTTTCTAATTGCATTAAAGTGAAGAAAACAATCTGATTCTGTGCTGCAACAAACACTAAATATTCTGACTAAATGCCTAAGGCAGCATACGGAGTCTCTCAAACAGATGGTGAAACAAGCAAATGCAAGAAGTCCAAACCCATAATTGACAATCAGCCAAAGCAATTCAGTCATTAAGCATCACAATATGCAAGAAATGCATGATCAGTTGCCTGAAGCCTCTTGAAAAAAGGAAACCAAGAAAAGCACCTGGACAATATCTGTTGGAGGAAAGATGTTGAAAACTCTAAAAAGCACGAACTGTGAAACATAACAGAGCTTTGGTTTTGTATTCCACTCACGAACATAATTAAATAATACACGAAGCTCTTCGTTGCCCAGGGCCTTAAGTGCTATGTCTATATGATGATCTTCAGCCCCTCTTTTCCTGCAGAAAACTCAGTCAAGTGTATGCCAATAGAGGATTCAGAAAATGAAATTGATTACTGCTAACCTGCAAAGTTCTGCAAATAATTCAAAAAGTTTATGGGGCCTGCGGAGCTCAAATGCAATTTGGATTGCTTTAGTATAATCAGCATCTGAGACAGCATTCTGTAGCTCCTGACCTTTTAAAACCCCCTCTTCCTACATCAACATTAGAAATCACATTGTTTTTTAATACATAGGGCACACATAATTTGGAAGAGTACTTCTAAAAAAAAATCTAAAAATTACTTATATGCAATAGTTCATATATCTGGACCATTTTCCACAATCTCAGTCATTTGAGCTTAAAAAAATAGATCTTTTTAGACGACACTTATTGAATTAGTCCATTCTTCATATCGCTAAAGTATCACTTGCTTTATTTGTAATACTCCATGAAGTAAAATAAAGTTGTCCATAACTGAAAACATGATCTAGAAGAAAAATCAGTACATAAGGGCTTGTTCGGAATTGTACTGTACTGATTTAAAGCAAGCAACTTTGCGATTATTAATTACCATTGTACTACATATAATAGAATATGTAAAATCTAAGTCAGGAAGAGACTATTGTCATTATTAATTACCATCAACAAACTTTGCGATATTCAACAAAGCAAACCCAAAGTACAAAACATGTCATTATATGGCTGGAAAGACTTGGGGGTGTTGCAGTCAATTTTGCATTAAAAAATACCCTATGCAACTTAAAATATTATACTTTTGCCAAGAATGTTGAAAATGAGCAAGATGCACAAATAATGATCACACAACTAAGTTCAACTTATAGATGCTTTGTATATGTGACTGATTTGTCCTTGATTGTTTGTCTCAAATTCAATGAAACAAGAACAAAAAGAAATTGTACATTGTGTAACAGGGAATAATTGCAGAATTAATGTTAGAAATCAACAAATTGTGAACGACCAGTACCATGTGGGCACCAAAATGTAAGATCGATATAACTTACCTCTTTACGGAAAGCTTCTTCTTTGTCAGCTGCAGTGGAGTCATACCATAGATTCACTACAGCATCACTGCCACCAGTTGCAAGCATTTCTGTCTTCCTACCTACAGCCAAGGCCCAAACCTGCAGCCCCAATACTGTTAGCGAAAGAAAAGGACAAAGAAACTTGAACTTCTTCATTTTTCTGGGAAGATTTCACATGGGATATAGTAAAAGATCAACTCCCACCTTGTCTTCATGATGATCATAAGTGGCAACACATTCATTAGTTTTTACAGTCCACAGCTTTACCAAACCATCAGCTCCTGAAACATTAAGTTTATCACACATACAATCAAAACGTTACAAAGAGCAAAATCAGCTAGAGATAGGTTCATACCACAGGAAACAATTTGTATTCCCCGAGTAACAAACAATGCTCTCAAGACACTTGAAGTGTGTCCTTCAAATGTCTTTAAACATGAGCCATCTGATATAGCCCATATCCTTATTGTTTTATCACCAGATGCTGTTACAACACATTGATCAACAGGAGAAAATTCTACAGACCAAATTCCTCTCTTATGCCCTTTAAGTACAACTACTGATACAAGATCTGGAAGTCTCCAAACACAAGCTGTGCGATCCTGATGGGAAACAAGAAAAGAATGAATGGTAAATACAGTGGACGCACTAATTTTTCAAAAAATAAAAGGAAGAGCAAAGAAAGGAATATGGTGTAAGTAGCTACGGAATTATCATTTCTTCACTAAGAATAAAACCATGATAAGCAATATCCAACCAAGGGAGCACTAACTTTTTCAGCAAATGATTACATTACTTAGTTTAAAAGGCCGAAGAAAGCCGCACTTCAGATATAATGCCTACCTGAGAACCACTACATACTAAACTATCATTTGGAGCAACTGCTACAGAATTGATGTCTTTATCATGAGCAGCAACAACAGCTTTTGCTTTTAAATTAATCGGTGCTGTCATATCGTCTGAGATACCTTCCATACTCCACACCTTAAGAGTATGATCACTGAGAAACAATGACACAGATTGGTAAGAAATAAATCTGAACAACAAAGTATTAACCAAAATCTTTCAGGTTTGAAAACTAAAGGATTCAACAATAAACTCAAACCAATTCATATAGCAGAAAGAGTAGAGAAGTCAAATTTGGCATTTGGGTAAAATGATCCATTGGTAGCAAAATATCTTGACGAAATATCATGATCGAGTCAAAAAAAAAGGGAAGGGTCCGAAGATTTCATTCAAAACAAAATTTCTTATATTGATTTCCAACACTGAAACAAGTTGAGCTGAATTCAATTATACTAGTGACTAAAGGAAGTCTGCTGGCATTTCTATTTCCATTATCTTTATAAGAGAGAACAAAACCATGTGTGAGGTTAACCACGAAATCAATATGTAAAACCAAATAGTCATTGTTTGTGACACAAAATGGATTGTGACCTGAAGTTAACAGGACAATGGATAGCCACCAACCTTAATAACAAAAGGATTCTTGAAAATACTGCTTTCTATCTAGTTGAAGTCAAGAATTCTTACTCATTATAAACTGAATCCTATTGTAAGAATCTAGTAGTAGAATAACAGTTATAAGAGAACATATGATGCTTTAAGCAGTACACAAACAACAACTAAGTCTTGTCTCACTAAGTGGGTTTGGCCTCATAGATTAGACAAACCATAATGTCCTATCATAAACAGCATAAACATACTTTAAGCAATGTGCTGCAGTAAAAATTACCTACTCTCTTTCTCCTTAACAATATTGTCACTTGAAAATAAATATAGCCCATGGCATAATGAAGCTCTTGTTACAAATCCAATGCTCATTTTCATTTATATAGTAATTACTTTTGTTGTTAAAAGACTAAACATTAGAGAAACCCGGACAACGGGAATCCTTAGTGTGCAGGTACTTATGGAGAGTTAAAATGTAAATCAATTATTGCTATTGAAAATAAAAACAGAAATAAAAAGCATCAAACTTACCTACTGCCACTAACAAAGAAGTCCCGCTTTCTTTTTGCAAAGGCAACGGCTCCAACGGCTCCCATGTGACCTATACCAACTCCAATGCAGCTTCTGCTTTCTGATTCCCACAACCTAACCTATAGAGTGAGTGGGCAGGCAAACCTTTACTATGCATACAACTTTAACACAGTGAACTACAAGCATATTATGAACTTAATAGAAATCATTGTTCACAAATGAACTGGAGCACCTCTAGCACTAGTTCCCATAGAAGGAAATTCTAAGTCTTTACAACAATCTTGAGGCAATACAGAAAAAACTTACGCTGTTGTCTTTACTTCCAGTTACAATCAGTGTTCTACTAGAACTTGATACACAGGTATCGAGGCATAGAACAATTTCCGTATGACCAGATAAGACATAGGAACATGACATAGAAGCAAGGTCATAAACCCGAACCTGCAAAATGCCATGTAGAGTTAATGACCAAGAACTTAAACAATACTCTTGTTAGACTAAAGAATAGAAAATAGTCAAAACAACCAATGAACTTTTTCATATCTCACCCACTCACCACAGCATAGATATAAGATAATGTTGACATTGCAAAATTATTTTTCATGTGAATGCAATTCATTCTCGTTGTGAATTGAAGATTTCAAAGTGATCATAAATCAAAAGCTGAGGGAAAATTACAAAATGAAAAATCTTGACAAATGGAATCTCACCCTCAATTTTATTATTATTAAAAAAAGTTATTGCAATGCTGATGCTCTCAGTATTAAATGCATAGAACTGTTTTCCATCATTGCAAATAAAGACATGGATCATTGACAAATGTCATTTTCAGCTCTAAATACATTTACTTCAAAAATATGAAATTTCAAATTGAGGGAAGTGAGAAAAACAAACACCACGAAAATAAACTAATTAAAACAATACCCTGCAGTCAAGGAAAACTTGCCTTTTATGTTCAGCATTAATATGTTAAAATTGACTGGGTTGCAAAAAATGTCACACCCCACTCATATGACAACAATTTAACGATTTCTAGAAACAAATGCACATCTTCAAACCTGTTCAAGATTTGTAGCAAGAGCAAGGAATTTTTCATCATCCCCAATAAACTTCATATCTACAACCTCTTCATTATATCCGACCAATCTTTTGGTCAGATTTAATTGCAATATCTCTTCAATCCACTCCAGAGAGTAAAACAAAAACTGCTGATCTGCAGTCACACAAAGCAGCCCTTGATCTGAGGCAAGCATAACAGCAGAAGTAAAACCTCTTCGTGAGCCATCTTCATCTATGCTGGCAGTAACATCTGAAACCTTTTGCTCAAACAAGCAAACTGCACTGTCAATACCAAAAAATTAATGAGGCAGTGCACTGATTCCATCTTGATTGACACAATTTTGAAATCAAGAACCTTCATTTTTTCTAATATAAAAAATTTTCATCATTAATTTAAGAGTATCAAATTATTCACAAAATGCCTCCACCAGAATAAATCCAGTAAAACAAAGACTCATTACTAAGTTTTGAACCTGAGTAATTTCGTACCTCCAAACATTTAGAAATCCTTCATTAGCAAATTGTAACTAACAAAAAATATTATAGAACTAGAAATATTTAAACTAATTAGCAAATTGTAACTAACAAATGTATTATCCTACCCTTCAGAACTCCATATGCGCACAATGCCTCGTTCACCAGCCGTAACAAAATAGAATGCTTGAGAAACAACTCCTTTTTTTTCATTTTTCCAATAGGAGTCCAGAGATGAAGCAAAAGGACTCCCAGGTACAAATTACACAAACAGCTTCAACTGCCTCATTTGTGATGACAGTTTTCTTGTTGCTATAATCATGAAGGTCCCACAATGTTACAACCTGCCAATAGTTCACACACCAATTTGTCAATTTAGTACACTAAATTTGATACACTTGGCATACTAATTAAAATTTCTTCCAGAGAAATCATGCAATGTGTAAATGAAGGGTTCATCCCATCCAATATTCAGGAGTTTTGAAAATTTTGACAAAGACTCTGCTGCTTCAAGTCCCACATAAGACATTAAGACAGAAGATAAAAAAATTAAAAATGAATAAATAAAAGAGAAAAAAGGATAGAATAAGTTCATCATTAAAAACAATATGTATTACAAGTAAATTAAAACAAAAAGTAAGATGGAGCCCTATAGATCCTGCCTTATCTCTTCCAGCACTAAGCAATGTCCATCCATCCTCAGATATTGCCAAAGAAGTCACTGCTGAGCGATGATTATCAAGTGTTGCAATGCAGTTCTTTTTCTTGGTCTTGGAAACATCCCAGACCCTCACAGTTGCATGATCGCCACCGTCATCACTTCCAGAAAAAAGCTGCAGAAACCAGTGTCATCACCATCAGTTGAAGATATGAAGAAAAGGACTCAAAACTTGGGAATGGTTGAAAAGAAGGAATAGTGTATGGGGAAAGAAAAAGTCAAATTTGCTTTAAAAGGATCAGAAACACATGTAATCAATAATACCAAATTGCATCACCTGGGTGCTATAAACCCCCTCTAATGATGTTACATTGCAATAAGTTCCATCTCTTGTACTTCAGAAATTACTGAGTTGCAATTTAAAAACAAAAGATATAACCAAATGACTGCATAACCATTAATCAAACTTACACCCTTCATGTCCCTGCCACCAAATCACTCTTTTCATACAGTGATTTCACACACAACAAAATATGACACTCCATCCAAATGGTAGTTGGTCGTATACCCATGGACTTAGATTTACTCCTCTTTCAATTATGCCATATTACAAGAAGCAATTCGTACACCAATTGTCCATGATTATAATTTAATACTGTATGAACTTATCAACTGCTTTAGATAGTAAGTCAATTCCATAATCCACACCTGTCACTGAAATGCACAATCGCATAATACATGCCAATGCCAAAAATAAAAAAGCAAATCAGCAAGCTTTGTACTTACGAGCTGTTTCTCAGGATCAGGATGGAACATAACGCAAGAAACAACTCCACCATGACCTTTGAAGTAATGAGTGCAGTAGCCGCCATCCACATCCCAAACAAGCACCTTCCTATCAGCTCCACCAGTAGCAAGCAAACCCCCTGAAGCGTGACACGCCATACACATAACAGGACCGTCATGACCCTAAAATCCAACACAACACAAATTAATCGCCTATGTTACTGCACGGATACTGGTACAAATATCCGATACGATGCGACAAGAGTACGATTCAAAGATTCAGTATAAATCAAGTTAAAAACATGTAAAATATGATTAGGAGTATCTATAAGTTTCGGTTAAGTATCCGACAAGTATTTGTGCATCATAGTTAATCACATTTCCAATCATATAAACATAACACAAACGCCAACTCAATTGAATCAGAATGTGAATTTTTTGAAATGTTACCTTCCAAGAGCGAACGCATTTGAGTGTGGCCAGGTCCCAAACCCTGATTTGGCGGCTGTGGCTGGAGGAGAAGAGGACCTTGTCGTCGGGGCTGAGGGCTAAGGCGGTGACGGGTTCGGAGTCGCCGGGGAGAGTGGAGCGGATGGAGGCGGTGGCGGAGTCGACGATGTGGATGGAGTCGGCGGAGGCGGAGGCGATGAAGGAGGAGTCGGCGGAGACGGCGAAGGGGCCGCCGGTGTAGAACTGCTGGAGGGCGGGGACGCAGCGGTAGTTGCCTTTCAATCGAAGGGGCTGTACTTGTTCCATTTTTGGATCAACTGTGAATTACGAATCCACTGAGCGAGAATGGGAATAAGGGGTTTCTTTTTGTTCGTGTTTAGGGTTTTCTTCTCGGCCGCGCCGAGGAAGACGCTAGGGTTTAAGGCCCAGGTTTACTTTTGTTTTATTATTTTATCTATACTATATGTAAATGAAATTCCTTATTTTAACTATTTTTTGTATTTAAATTTTAAATTTTTTATAATGTCTATAATATAAAAGTTAAGAGAAGTTAAAATAATTTAAGAAAATTATAAAAAGTTTTTAAAAATAATAAATTTAAAAAAAGATATGATAAATAAATAAAAATAATATATTTTAATTTTTTTAAAAAAATATGAATTAGTAAACATGCAATTAATCAATTCACTAGTTATTATTATGATTCTTGTCTTTCACCCGTTCTATATTCTTTCAAAATTAAAAAAAAAAAGACTTTGGCTTGATATAGTATATATATTTTTCCTTTTTAAGTAAAAATACATTTTTTTCGAAATACTTTTGTTCTAACACTTTATTACTAGAAAGATAAATATATTCAAGTTAATCCACCAAAAATTCGCATTGTAATATTTTAATCCATTGTTACCATTTTTTTATTCAAGTATTATAATGTCAAATCTTTATTAATAGGGTTATTTCACCTGGTTAATGTTCCACTTATATATTGCCATGATGACTTGGATTAATTTTTTAGGTTTTCCTTATTAGTGAACGATCTATAAATGTTTAATGAGTCTAGGCACGTTGACTTTAAACTAAGACTGGCTTTCCCCAACCTAAACTTCTTTCTATCAAAATAAAAATAACGCCTACTCTTTGAAGGGCAAAAGCATATATAATTGATCTTTTGATAATTAAAGTTCTATAATTCTAGATTATTGGGACCCAACTATATGCAAGTGATCTTTCAAATATTAAAGTGTTAAAATATAAATCTTTTAGGGACCAAACTGGAGTTTTACTCTTTTTTTTAGATAATTTCCACACAATATTGGATATAAAATTATAGGATTATTTCTTCGATACCCTTTTATCCAACAGTTGTTATTTGATCATTAATTGTATAGACCTCAATAACTTGAATTAATAGCACATGTGACTAATTTTTAGCCATGAATAACTACAAAATACATGTAGTCTTGAATTTTATAAGGGATATCAAAGAAATCCCCCAAAAGTATTATATATAAAATTTGCTCAAGGGTATTTTAACTATAATAACCACTTCTAAACCTATTGGCATTTTCTATTATGGAAAAAAAGAAGAAAAACACAAAAACAAAAGTATATAGAACCTTTTTAAAAGACAATTTTTTTAGATTAAATTTACATACATTATTTATGTAAAAAAGTATTATACATATATCCAATTGTCTATTATTATATCAATACGAGTATTTGACTCAGTTGCTCACTATCTTAAAAATCTCACAAATAAAAACATATAATTTATATTGATAATATATCAAAATTAATCTCAATTTTTTTGTGTAGCTCTTTTTTCATTGTCCTAAATAGTAATTTTAATATATTCTAAATGAGGTTTATTGATTTAGAGCCTCCAAAATCGATATAGTCGTAAAGTGAAAAAGTGCATGATACTACTCTTAAATTAATTACTAATATTGTGTTTTTTGTTTTTAGTATTTTGTAAAGCAAATGGCAAAAATAGTAAAAATGATAAAATCTTGTATCTTGTTTTCATTTTCTATTTTTATTATTTTCTTTATAAAATTTTAAAAATATAAAATAAAGAAAATAAAAATGCAAACCAAATAAGGCCTAAGTCCTAGACCAACCATACGAAGTCACCATTTCTTAAAAATCTTTATTGCTTACATAATAAGAGTGTAATGTCTCTCGATCCAAATGATATATTGGTATTCAACTGAATATCTTTCCAATACTATTTATATATTAATGATATTTGATTATATTGAAGTAAATGATCACTTGGTTCACAATATTGTAGATAATAAAATTATTTGTATAAATTGACAACTTAGTCTATACAAACGTTCATCCTAACACTTGATAGCTTAGGTAAATGAGATAGTTCATTACTCAAAAAATTTCATAGTGAATATATTATTTATTAAATAAAAAGCATGAGGACATTTATTCTTAAACAAAATTAATATGTTAGGCATAAACTGTTTCAAGGATTTAAGATCATCTGCACAGGAGACTTTACTATATTCAACTTGCAAGCTTTAAAATCAAATATAAGATAATAGGCTAATTATATTGGCCCTGGAAGTTCAATTTTAAACTCCTATGAGTAAATATTAATTACAAATATATGTTAGACAGACAAAAGAATATTGTAGGAATATTCATTGACAAAAATCACGGTAGTCATAAAATAAAATAGTGTTATAAACTAATAAGAGCATCACATAATAATGGCAATTAAAATTGATAAAATTTGATTTTTTTTATTGACAATATAGAATTATTGGTCACTTACTCTAACTTAATTTTGCAATCGAATATGTTTTTCTTGAAGACATTATGTGTGAAATTTTAGTTTAGCATGTAATCTTATATTATTATGAATTTATAAAATATTATATATATCTTATCCCAACATTATAAGTTATTACACTTTGATTGTTATTTTCAAAAGTGAAAAAATGCATGATTGCGAAAGATGTAAATAAGAGAATCGAAAATATATATTAAATAGTATTAATAATAGTTAAAATAAATTTAAGAAAATTTCACATAGTTATTATAGTGAAAAAAGCATAAATGAAATAAATTAGAAACTGTGTAATAATATAATTTCAAAATATTTAAAAATTTAAAATTAAGAGATAATATCAAAAACAATAATAGAAGAAATCTAATATAATATTACAATTATAAATAGATTGTTTGACGTATTAAAATTCGAGTTTTTTAATTTTTTACTTTTATTTTTTGATAAAGTAAAAAAGATCATCATTACCTATTACTATTAGACACATAGGGGTTGTTTGGAAGTGTTTTTGTTTTGAAATTTTTTAAAATGTTTTAAAAAATAAGTTTCAATTCAATTTTTAAAAACAAAAAACTTGTTTGCAATGTAACTTCAAAAACAGTTTTATAATGATAAAAAATAGAAAACTTGTTTGGAGAATTTTTTAAAAAACAATTTTTAAAATTAATAAAACAAAAAAAATTGTTTAGCACAAACGTGAATCCTTGAGTAACATTCCTCCATCACAAGAGAACCAAAAACCACCATCATCAAGCTCCCAAAAACCACTATCACAAGCCAAAAACCACCATCATCAAGCTTAGCCAAAAACCACCATCAGAAACCAAAAACCACGATGCAGAGGTGGAGGTCCCATGGAGGGGAGCTTGCGTGAGTAGGTTGGAGGTCGCTGGCAGCTCCTGGGCTTGTGCCTTTGCTTGTGCTTGAAGCTCAGACTGAAGCAGGAGCAGGAGCAGGCGCGCCGTTCTGAGCCTGGATCTGCTTCGCGAGGGGAGTAGGTCGTTGGTTCCTGGGCTCTCGTCACGCGGTTCCTGGGCTTCATTAGTTCTGAGTAGGAGCAGAATGGCGTGAGAGAGGTGGTGCCCAGAAACGTCCCAGCGCTTCCTTGAATGGATTAAGGTGTTTGAAGAGGCCTTGTTTCTTCAAACTTTGGGAAGGAGAAAAATAAGCCAAAACTCACACAGGAGGAGTCGAATGTTGGGGACAATAAGTCTATGTAATTACAAAAATGACACCGCATTTTTTCTTATTTTCAAAACAAAAACACAGAAAACATCTTGAAACCGTTTTGTGTTTTTGGTTTTTAAAAAGAGAGTTGTGTTTTTTTGTTTTTAAAACATGATTTAAAAACATGTCAAACAAACAAGGTTTTTTATTTTTTCATTTTTAAAAACGAAAAACAATTTTAAAAAACACTTGCCAAACAGGGTCATAGTCTCTATGAACTATATTTGCTTTATGTGCTATGAGCCACCTAAAAGTACATAGCAATTAGAATGAGATTTAGTTTTTTTTGTCATTTATTTTAATTTAAAAATTTATGTGATCGACATATGGCAATGGATAGTTAAGCTAGTAGAATTTAGGGCCTGTTTATTTTTTGTTTTTTGTTTTATAAAATTGTTCTCCAAAACAATTTTAAAATCAATTTTCAAAAACAATAAAACAAGAATACTTGTTTGGATGATTTTTTTAAAAACAACTTTTAAAATGGATAAAACAAAAATTGATTGGCAATTACAAAGATCAACACAACAATGATCAATACACGATGAGCCACAACAAAGATCAACACAATAGCAACCACAACAAAGATTAACATAATAGCAACAACAACAAAGATCAACAATGAGATCAATTTACAAATAACAACAACATTAACACACAATGAGCATGGAGAACCAAGAGAGAGAGAGAGAGAGAAGATCTGCCCGAGGAGCACGGCTTGGTCGGGGAGACCGGGTCGCACGGGGTGGCTGAGCATGGCTGGCTTGGGTGTTGGGTAGGGTCGAAGTCCCAGGTGCCATTCTCTTGGCCGTGGGGGTTGCCAGGCTGGGTTGCTTGGCTAGGTTGCGGGGTTGCGTCGCCTCGTGGGCTGGCCGCTTGGTCCGTTGCTTGCCATGCTGGGTCCGAGGTCGCGGGCGGGTCCGTTCTTGGTCGCCAGGGCTCCGAGGCTGGGTGGCGCCTGATCGCTGGTTCGCTGGGTTTCGGCGCTTGGTCGCGGCTCGCTAGGCTCCTGGTCGCGTCGCGAGCTTGCCTGTGCCTGGTCGCCTGGTCGGAGGAGGCCAACGCTGGTCACGACGCCTGGGGAGGTTGAAGAGGATGGAGGAGTTGGAGAGAGGAGTGGGTAATGAAAACAAGAAAACAATTTTTGAAAACATCTAAAAATTGTTTTTGTGTTTCAGTTTTTAAAATGCAAATGTTGTTTTTTAGTTTTTAAAACCAAACTTTATAAAACAACCAACCAATCAGTTTCTTTTGATTTTTTGTTTCTAAAACTCAAAAATTGTTTTTAAAAACACCAACCAAACAGCCCCTAGAACTTTTAATTTGTAGTATGTATAGATAGATTATTTGTACTTTGTTAATTTTAATATAAATACTTTCCCTTGTACATCTTTTCTCCATTTTTACTCTTCATCCATTATCATTCCACATATCATTACACACATTTCACAACCACGCTCTCTCATTACATCGAATTGTTGCTCGATTCTGAGTCATGTTAGTCCACTTACACTCCAACAAACCCAAGTTATTTTATCAGGAGTTTAACAACCACACATAGTTCTAAAATTAAGGAGGGTTGAGACGAAAACCTGAATCACCTTTAGTCTTGTTTTACCTCTAGCAGTAGAGAATGAAGTAATGCCTGAACCACTAGGCTAACCACTTCCTTTGTTAATATATGTCATTATTTTTTTATATCACACATGCTTTGTTTAAATTGTATAAAATCCTTCAAAACTCTCAATGGCAAGACTTGAACCTCAACCTGAAGAGGATGTAGCGCCTGGGCTATATTAAAATTATATAAAATCCTTCAAAACTTCCAATGGCAAGATTTTAACATGTGTTGTGATATAAAGGAAGGAAGTAATGCATGTACCACTAGACTAGCTGTTGTTTTGTTAATGATTTTTATTTTATATATACATATATATAATATTTAATTGTATCAATTTGTATTTTTACATATTAATTTAAGAATATTTGGTTTACCGATTCAACCAATAACCTATCAGTTAAACCAGGAACCTATTAACCTAGTATTTCAATCGAGTCAATTATTGAACCGAGTTTGAAATATGAGACACTCCTTCGCCCACACGAGAGCGAGAGCTTATCAGGAGCTTTTTCAGCATGCGCCAATTTATGCACACAAGCAAAGTTGGATTTGCATTTCCATTTCATCTATTCGTTTTCCTTTTACATCCTTGGAATGTGGTCGCATGTTTTTCCAATTTATGATTGGTTGGTGTCGGTTTCCCTTTTGTCTTCCTCAAAGTCCTCGCTCGTCTTCACTATTCATCTTTTGGATTTAATTTACTTATACTATCTATGATTAAATCGCACTTTTATTATTTGAAAAGAGTTAATATCCATTTTATTTTCTGTCTTTATATTTTTAAGATATTTTAGTCTCTATTTTTAAATGAAACAAATTAATTATGAATATTATAAAATGTGAGTTAAATTAACCTTTCATCCCACTTTTATTTAATATTTTATCAATCAAATGATGAAGTATAACATTAAGGGATATCTTAACATATTATGTATTATCTGAAGTGTAATGAAGTTTAAAATAACTCATTTTAATGTCTAAAATAATAACAAATGATTCATTTTATAACTTAAAAGATATTTAAATGGCTCATTTTGTATAATCTTAGACAATAAATAATTCATTTTAAACTTAATTCTATGTCAGATGATATAAAGTGTGTCAATGTATCAATTAACATTACATATCATCATTTAATTCATAGAGTGTTAAATAAAAGTGGACTAAAGGATTAACTCAACTCATATTTTACAATGATAAGAACTAATTTGATTTATTTAAAAAGTTAGGGACTAAAATGTCCATTAATTTTTTTGGAAGATATTCAAATAAAAGATTGGATTAAATGATAGTGGAAATATCAAAATTAAACTCGTATCTTCTATTGTGCTTCAAGGCTTTTTTATAGATATAAAATAAAAATAAATGATAAATTTCACATTTGTCCCGTTTTGATGGAAACTCGAAATATGTCCTTTTTTTATACATAAGTCGTACAAAGCTTGGATCGATTAAGTCTTTGTACATAAGTCATCCAAGATGTTGCACGATTTATGGCTCAGTGAACATAAGCGTACCAGGCTTGAAGACTATACTGCATGAGTTGCCCCAACCTAGATCGAATTACACTACACATAAGACGCGCCATGCGGTGCGACTTATGCATTGTATAAGCCCTCAGCCTAGTACGACTTATGTAATGGTCACTTTCCAACGGCTATATGCCCCGCGCCTCTATAAAAGCATAAGTCGCCCAGTTTCTAGTTACATAAGTTCTCTATCAGCATATAATTCGCATAAGGTAGATAAAAAACAATGGAAAAAGAGGAGAGGTGCGTACAAAAGACCTTTCCTTAGTATGGAGTAACAAAATCTCAACCGTTGTGTAATGATGATGGGCATATTGTTGTAAGGTTGGAAGAGTTGGTATTTTTTTTTTTGCTTTAGTTATTTTATTTTTATGTTTTAATTTATGTTTATTGTTTAGTTAATGATTTTGTTTCAGTTTTTATAGCTTCGTATTTCAATTTGATTTAATGTAATTGTTTTGTTTAAGATTAGTTTAGATTTAGTGTGTGTAGTTTATTATAGTTTAAATTAGTTTAAATTGTTTTGTTTAGATTTAGTGTGTGTAGTTTATTATAGTTTTATCGATCTAGTTTATTTATTTGTTTCATTTAAAAAAATAGTTTAATTTATTTATTGTTTTAGGGTAGGGTGTGTAATTTACTATTTAATTTATTTCATTTAATTAAATTTATTATTTTTAGTTTAATTTAAGTTGAATTAATTTAGTTTAATTTTATTTGGTTTAGCTAATTAGTTTGCCTACTTTGTTTGGTTTAAATTTAGTGTTTGGCCATTATTGTAGTTTGTTGATCCAGCAAACCATTTTATTGAAAAAACTTTAGTTTAATTGATATATTGTGTTAGTTTCGTGTGTAATTTATTTATTGTTTTAGTTTTTTGTTGTAATTTAGTCTAAAATTGTTTTAGTTTAATTTCAGTATAGTGTAGTGTACTTTAGTGTAATTTTATTTTATTTAGTTAATTAGTTTGCTTGCTTAGTTTTGTGTAAATTTAGTGTTGGTAGTTTAAAATTCACTATAATAATTTATTTTGATTTCAATATAGTAATTTAGTTTAATTTGTTTAGTTAATTAGTTTGCTTTCTTAGTTTATTAGTTAATTAATTTTTAACTTAGTTTAATTTGTTTAGTTAATTAGTTTTGCTTTCTTAGTTTTCTGTAAATTTAATGTTGGTAGTTTAAAAAATTCACTATAGTAATTTAGTTTAATTTCAATATTGTAATTTAGTTTAATTTGTTTAGTTAATTAGTTTGCTTTCTTAGTTTAAGTTTATTAGATTTATCATTGGTAGGCTATTTAGGTTTGTTGATCATGTATACATTGATCTTCTTTTAACTTAGTTTAATTTGTTTAGTTAATTAGTTTTTCTTTCTTAGCTTTTTTTTTTAATAGAATTTAACGTAAGTTAATTGATCTATATAGCTACTGAGTCTTCGTATAGGCACAAATTCACAACAATTAAACCACCTGATCCACAGCTACAACCTACCTTGAAATTGGTTTTTGGCACTTATCAGGTAGTATGCTATGACTATGACAGGCATTTATTAGTGCGCTTGTCGAGCGATGGCGTCCAAGAAACACACACGTTCCATTTTCTATATGGGAGTGAACAATCAAACTTGAAGATATAGCATTCCAAGCGAGGACTACGTGTAGGCGACCTAGCGTTAATGGATGCATGGATGATTGGACGAGATTTCACGGCCTGATATCATGGCATTGTGCCAGGATATGTTTGGAGTCATCCTATGGGGAACATGAAAGGGAACAATGTAAACCTTTCATGGTTTAATGGAAATTTCCAACAACTGCCAAAATGGTGACCATGAGACACTTTTGCACTATACTTTAGCATATATCATACAAGTGCTTGGTGGTTTTTTATTTGGAGACAAGTCAGGATCTAGAGTTCATCTTAAATGCTCCGCTTCTGAGTGACTTGCACCATTGTAGGACACTTAGTTGGGATTTGCAGTTTGCCCTCTGTATCGCCGCATTATGTCACACTTGCAAGTATAAAGTGGTCGAGATTGATGGCTATCAAGCTCTTTTACAGTATTAGGGTTGGTATAAAATGCGTAGTCTGACCTTCCTGCTAATTTCCACTAAGGTTTCCACTAGCAACAAGGTAAATGTCTATAAACATTTATGCTTTTATATGTGTCAAATATTATGTTGTTTCTTATGGCATTGCAATGGTTGACAATTCTTTTTAGGTGACAGGGCTTCAAATGTATTTCTGATACACACAGCTCGACGGTGGCATCTAGGGTTCAGCTTACGCCATTGGCATTGAGGGGGTAAGCAATGTATAATTATGGTATTTAACCTTCAATTTAATGGGTTTACTAGTATACTAATATAGTTTTATTTATCAATGCAATTTAGGTGGAGGCCATATAATCACTAGCTATTAGGAGGATTACACCTAGCTTCATCTATGGTGACATTGGGTTTGGACCTTGTACCCTTTCATATGCTTTGCCATTATTGAATGGCACGCATAGACTGTGTTCTTCCTCAGCTTGGCCCAGCCCTACACATACCACGTCATGTGATGAACATTGATAGGCTTCATGGTAGTGATGGATGTGGGGTGCAAGGTCGAGCACGATGGTGGCCTGATCACTTTCATGCGTATCATGAGTTATGGTGTAACGCCCAATTTTTACTGGAATTTTTACTATCATTAGGAATTACCGAATTACCGTAGGTAAATATTATATAAAATTTGAGACCAAACAATCCTTAATAAAGGAATATAACGTTAGAAGAGAAGTTAGGAGCAATTCGTGCAAGTATTGCAAACCCCAATTTTCTGGACGTGTAAAATGACCAAAATGCCCCTGAGGTTATTTTACTCAGAAATGAGGATCGTGGGCCCCACCCATCCTCAAGGGGATGTTTTGATGTTAATAAGGGATTGTTTGTGTTATGTGTGTTAATAGAGGAGAAAAATCCTAATTTTGAGCTCCGACGCGAAATGACCAAAACGCCCTTACCCGTTTTAACTCCATTTGCGTGCCGACTTAGCCGAACCTCACTAAAATGTGTTAAAAGGTGTTTTTAAGCCATGATTAACCATTGGTTAAGCTCGGGTGGTCTGGGCAATTTTTAAGTAAAATGACCGTTTTGCCCCGTCTTTGTAGTTTTACAAATTTTGAGATTTTGATTCGTCAACGAAACCTAAGCAATATTAGGCTCAAATTAAAGCTTATTAAATTCTAATTACTAATCTAGAGTCAAAATTATTTATTTAGATTGATTAGAACCTAAAATTGCTTAAAACACCCAAATTGCTTAGTAATTCACTTAAACCCTTAACCGTAAATTCTCTAAATTGCATGAATACCTTGCCTACACCTAAAAAATACATGGAACACACAAAATCCTCTTCCACAAGGCTGTAATGCACGAAATTATTGAGTAATAAGTCAGAAAATTATTACACAAAAATCCAAAGAATGAAAACAAAGAATCATGAAAACATGGAAACATGATTCCATGTTTTAAGCCACCAAACAAAATGATTTTTCTTCCTTATTTTTTTCTCTAATTTTTGGTCAGATTTCTTTCCTTCCTTTGTCCATTTATGAGCTGCAAAATCTCTATAAATAGGCATGCTTGAAGATAGTTTAGATGCTTAGTTCATAACTTACACAAATTCTAGTTTTAGGAGCACCAAAAGCTCTCATTTCCTCCTCCTCTTGGTTGAATTCTTTCTTCAAGTTTTCAAGAATATTTTCTTTCATTTCACTCAAGGAAACCAAGTTCTCTTCCTTTCCTTCAAATCAGATTAGGTAGGGAGTTGTTTTTAAGTTTATTTCTATGCTTTGCTAAGTGTTGTTCTTGGTTCAAAATGATGATTTCATGGATTTTCTCTAGTTTTTCCATTTGGTTTTCTTCTTCCTTTTTCTTTGAACAATTCAGCCATATGGCCTAGGTGGGACTAAGATGATGGCTTGATGATGAGGACCTTGAGGGTGGGTTGTGAATCCATCACAAGTTAGGCCTCTAAAGCTTGAAAGTTCCACTTGATGCAAAACTTTAAAGAATAATATTTTTATGATGTTTTTATGATCTTGAGTTTAGAACTTGAAAGATGTATTTTTCACTTTGTCTTGCTAAGATATATTGGGTTGAATTTATATTTCTCTAAAGTCTTGGAGGAGCTCTAGTAAAGAAATAAAATGAACTTGCATCCATGTTTAAGTTTATGCCTTGCATAACCATGTTTACTTTCTATGTCATCACTAAATTCTCAAGAATGAATAAATGAACTTGCATATTCATGTTTAAATTTCCAAGCTTGCATTTCATGTTTAAATTTCAAGTTGTCACTTAATCTCTAAAGATAATAAAGAAGTTGCATCTCATGTTTATTTTATGCTCTCACTTTATTTTATAATGGCTAAAAGAGTCAATGCATGGCATGTTTATTTTATGTCATCACCTAAAAATCCTAGAGCTCAAAGACTTGCTTATGAATCATAAGCAAAGAAATGAGATAATTGGAGTTAAAGAATTTATTCTTTAAGAAGTCTTGAGAATTGGAGCTTAAAAAAATGTAATTCTCATCTCCCTCAGGTCCCTGCAGACTACGCGCTCCTTGCTTAAGATTCTTTCTCCCTCTACTGGTCCCTGCGATTACCGCGCTTCAGTTTCTTGCATCATGTTTATATTACAAGTTCTTGCATCATGTTTAATTTTTAAGTTATCACCTTAAATCTTAAAGATAAAGAAATAGAATTGCATATCATGTTTATAATTCCAAGCTATCACCTTATAAAGATAAGATTAAAATAAGGTTGCATAGCATGGTAATAATTCAAAGATGTCACCTAAATCTCTAAAGCTCAAGACTTGCTCCTTTTATCTTAAGTGAAATATTTAATTATGAACATTCTTTCAAGTTATAAATCGGTCCCATGGTTAAGTTAGGCCTAAAGTCCTATGACTTCTTTCAAGTTTAACAAAAGAATTAGTTCTAAAAGAGTTTTAAAACTTTGTAAGAATTTTATGGGAAGCTAGTAATTTATGTGTACTTAAAATATGATTTGATGCTTATTAAGAATTTGGTGTCATTGATTGATTCCCTGGTTTATATGTTATAGTTGCTGTTGCAAACAATGAAAACTTATGCATGAAATAAAGACATATTCTATTACTGAAGAAAGTGTATTACTTGTAAGAGTGCAATTGGAAAGATTCTGGCTAAGGAAAGATTTGGTATTTAAGCGTGTCCATTGTGACCCACCTCTCTTTCCTGGAATCTCCAGATGCATGATTAGTTGGTATATATTATTTCGGCATAAGACTATAAATGAGAAAATGTTATGATGATTATGAATGAAGAATTGTATTATGATATAACATGCAAAGACTTAAAGGTGACTCAAAATATATGAGAAAATGATCCTTTGGACCCATCAAACTATAGGCGGTGAAAGGTGATTCTTGCCTAGTCCGTTCTCTCAAAAGGGTAGAGACAGGTTTTTACTTATCAAAAGGGATAAGTATGTGCTGGTGACGACTAGCAAGGTATGAGCTCATAACCTAGATTACTCCCAAAAGGGTGGAGCATAGGGTGGCCCAGGAAAATGCATTATGTGAATATGATGTTCTGCTATGCATAATATTTATGAGATGATGATGAGAAATATGATATTCTGCTATGCATAGTATTATGAAATGATGATGAGGAATATGATGTGATTTTATGCATAACTATGTTATTATATATGAAAGGAAAAGTTCATTATAAACATGACATGCTAAGTTTATGATGCATTATAAGACGCATGATTAAAACCGACGAACCTCTGGAAGTATATTTTCGAACTTAATAAATCAATTTTAGCATGCTCACTATTTCATAATAACCCGAGGTTCCTGGGACGATGATGATGACACAATGCATCATGAGGTGAGTACCCTACTGAGATTTTTTTATAAGTTTCTCACTCCCTCTATTTTTCTTTCCATCTCGTCTTCAAAAATAGGAAGCGTTCGTGAATCACATTGAGGTTGTCACCGGTACTGAACTTGAATCCTGAGTTTCACTCGTATATTTCAGATATCTATCCCTATCCCTGGAGTGTTATTACTAGGTGCCATTAATGGATGTCCTTCCATCCATATATTATTTATGTTTTATTAGATTGCCTACACTTAGTCTTATTCGTTGATAGGCAAAATATCTATATGATATGTAATTATGGATGCTGTATGATGGAGCCAATATATTATGATGTGATGTTTGTAAATTCCTATGTGTCTTTTAAATTTTGCTAAATCATTCACGTTAGGGCTCACGCTTTCAATTATGTTTAAAAAAAAAATGGCTCGTAATTTCACTAAGTATTTTCAAAGCATGATTAAGGAACTGAAGCAAAGAGTAAAGTCTAGTAATTAATCAAATGCCTAGGTGTATTGGGTTAATTATTAGGGTGTTACATATGGATCAACGTCTTCAATGGTATATTAAGGTTAACAGTGTTGGTGACACTTGGCCATCACATGAGTACTTCCAGTTGTACTTGGCATTTGCACAGAGGTTTTTATCAGGACCTTATTGATCGTGCACTAGTTGTTTTGCCAGGTGATGTCCCTGACATCACCCAGCTCAAATGATCACATATCCACATGACGTCACCGATTAGAGAGGTCCAGCTGCCCTTTGGGTTGGGACGTGCTAGAAACGCCAGTATCAGGGATGTAGATGAGGATATTGATGATGAGGAGGCTGAAGACCATGACTGCCATGATGATGATGATGATGATGATGGTCATCATGATACTACATAGACTCAGCCATCTGCTTGGCATGAGCCCATGCCCCCTGGCTCCTCAAATTAGCCATCTTCCACTACCAGGACATGGATGCCCTGGCTCCTCATTTATGCCATCTTCAGGAGCCACCACTATGCCCCTGGCTCTCATTTTATGTCATCCATTGCCACCAGCCCATGGATGCCATGCATGATATGGCAAGCTTGTCTGGATCCACGACGATGTCCTAAATTTCTGTCATTCCCACACAATGAGCATTATTTGGATTTCAGCAGCCTACGGGGGCCCCTATCTTCAGCTCCAGCCTTACACTGATTGCTATCGACCATTCATGCCTTCATTTGACCTTCTTGGGGTCCGAATGTCACGTTCCACACTACACACCACGCAGCAAGCCCCTCAAGGCGGGAGAGGCAATCCACCAAGGCGAGGATAAGCACCAAGAGGCCACTCAAGGCGAGGATGAGCAGCAAGCCCATCAAAGTGGCCGTAGGTTCTAGTTCGATCTCGACATTGTCACTTAGGTTGTGAGCTTCAGCACCTAGGCGAAATTAGTTTGTTTTCTTTTACTATGTTTGTTTATTTGTATTTGTGTCATGTAAAATTATTAGTTGTATATTAAGCAAATGTTGCTAAATGTTATGTGGCCTTTATTCAAAATTTTGATTTTTTTTCTCAAACTTTTCTATCACCTCTAATCCCTTTTTCAATAATACTTAAGAGAACGTATTGAATTTTCACTGGATAAATGAAAAGCAAGTGATTAATAGAGATCCCTCACCCTTTACACAATCTCAATAAAAGAATATAAGAATTCACTTTCTGAATGAGATAACAAATCGTGTAGACTGTTGGGGATTAATCTCAAAAGATATGTCTATTCAAAACACACTATTTGCACATTTATGGGCCTTGTAATGATTACATTAATGTAATCGATTACATTGTTCAAATTTTGAATTTTGGCCAAACAAGCTAGTTCTAGTAATCAATTACAAGGTTGTGTAATCTATACAAGGTCAAATTTCAAATTTTGGGCCACATGAACAGCATGGTAAGCATGGTAATTGATTACATCAATCCATATGCTGAAAAATTAAAGATTTAACACACTTTGAGTCACTCTTTTATTATAAAAACATCTTTTAAGCAATTCAAACATTTGTAAACATTTTCAAACATATCCTTTCAAATCAAGGACATGTTTTCAAATCAAATGAAAATCCTCATTTAAAAATAATTAAATACTTTCAAATCAAATTGTTCTTAGAATCAAACCCATTCTATATTTTTCAAAAAGAAACTTAGTTAAAAGAAACTTTAATTAACTTAACAAGGGTCAAGTAATCTTATTAAATCTTAACAAAATAATCTAAGTCCTAATCAAATGCATAAATTAACTTCAAAAACTAAATATATATGAAAAAGGAGCAATAAGCTTTCTTCATATCGAATAAACTAATTTCATAACATTAAGTCAACATCCAACTTGCTTGAACAATTACAAACACTAAATGCAAATGCATAAACTGAAAGAAAGGAAAAAAAAACTTAAAAGAAACGATAAAACCAATTCGACCAGTTTCTTGAGGATGTAGATTTAGGCTGGACATGACCGCCTAGTGTGACCGCTGCCTAGACAGGCGCAACGTTTTGTTCAGCCTGGTTCTACAGCATCCATTTCATTTCGTCATCTTGTGGACATCACGCCCCCACCTCATCTAAGTGCAGGATTAGGTTGTATTGTAGGTCTAGTATAGGTAGGCCAGTTGCATAATTTCCAATGGCTCTAAACTTCCATTCTGTATATCTTTCGATATCTAGTCTAGACTATATGCTTCATGAGTATAAGAACCCCACTCAACTCATGCCTTCCTACAAGCTTTAAGTGCCTCACGACATGGATAGTGCAATGCTTGGAAGTACCCACAATCGCAAAATCGTTCCTGAAGTTCACCCTGAAAATTGTCTCCTATATCAACCTTACCAACCATGAACTCAATTTTAGGGAAATGAGGGCCAATATCTATGCTACTCAAGTGCTAACTGTTAAGGTCAATCGCTAGCAAAAGAGCCTCAAACCACTTCCTTCCGCTGCAATTTGATCTTGTGCCTTCATACGCTTCTTCATAACAATCTAGGAGGACAAAAGTAGTCGACTTCACTATGGCTGTAATTGGAAGATTACGGGTACCTTTCATGACAGCATTCATATACTTGGACAAATTGGTTATCATATGGTCGAACCTACGACCCTCGCCTGCATACTACATCCATTGTGCATGCGGGATCCCATCAATCCATTCACCCATCTCCAGATTCCCATTCCGCAAGAGACCATATAATACAAAAGTCTCGAAAGTCTTTGAGTATGCTACATTCACCAGGATTTTCTTTGCATCTTTACGCTTGAATCGAAGTGCAAAGTTCGAGCAAATGTGGCAAATACAATATGCATGATAGGCCATTGGGGATGCCATCCATTACCTTCCACATTAGAAGGCCTGCGAGAAATTACAAGAATAGCTTCTTACAAGGTGACATACTATCAAAGGTTACTCAAGAAAAAACACCATCCTTCCTTGGTCTCTCCCTCCATAGGGCAAATGCAACAAGCGGTATGTTTGAGTTACCATCTTGGACAATCGCCATCAACAGTGTTCCACTATACTTGCCGTACAAATGCATGCCATCAATTGAAATAAAAGGCTTGCAATATTTGAATGTCTCTATGCATTTAGGGAATGTCCAAAACAACCGGTGGATATCACACGATTTTGATCAACAATATTACCCACATAGTATGGTTGAGTCAATAGATGGACTCTTGGACCCTGTTGGAAAAAATTGATTTGAATAACACAAATAAATTCACATAATATAAACCATTTGTCACAAAAATTATAAAGCTAAATATAACAAGTAAATGACACAATTAAGTTCACTATTGAAAGAATAAAGACTATTACTTATGAATGTTACCTCATGCATTAAAATTCTTCAATAAAAGTTCATTATCAAACGACTAATAAAGGTTGATAAAGTGAATAATAGAATTAGTTTTTAGCAACGTTTTTCATGTAATAGTAAAACATAACATTAAAATATTTCTAATTTTTATTTGCTTTAATAGCAAATATTTAATAATAACACATATTTAATAGCACTAATTTTTATTTTATTAAGACTACCAAAAAGAAAGATAATAATAATAATAATAATAGACTCTAGTCAAATCAACTGAAAAGATAATATATAGACTTACTCAAATCAACATATTTATTAACCTTATAGTAATAATAATAAAAATAATAATAATAATAATAGTTAGAATAGTAATAATAACTTTGAAATATAATAATATTAGTAAAAAATACAACAGACCTAATATAAGACTTGCAAACCAAAAAGCCATCTCGAAAGCTCTTTGTAGGAATATTTCCAATTGCCATAAATCTTTGCAATTGCCTTCTATTTGCATACCATACCTTCATATACTTCAGCTTGAATTTAAATCTTACCCACAACCCCTTGTAGTACTTTAATTGATACCGTTGGATTTTTCTCCACCATTGACAATATACTAGTCAGAGAAACATCACTATCCAATTGCACATGTCCTTGTAAGCTAATCAATACACATGTGTGAGGTCCATTATACATTCGGACTTCCCACATTTGCATTTTCCAGCATAAGTAACATGAATACTCCAATTGCACCCGTACCAAACTTCACGCATTTACCGTGGTATTTTATGCGATTTGACTCAAAAACTTTATACTCAGCTGACCTTCAAATATTGTAAATCTTTTGCAAATAATACTTCCTTGTCCCTTAACAATTGTTTAACTTCTAGCTCTCTTCTTCCATCCAAACCAACACTTCCAAGGTCCACTTCCAACATCTTGGAATTCATTGCATCAATTCAGTGTTAATAGTGCTAGGCTATCCTTGAGACTGTGACATTAAAGGTTGGTTCTAACTACTTTCCTCTACCTCCCTTTCAGATCATTCCTTACTCTCATTGTGTACAGGCCCATCAAATTGCTCTTTCTTTCACATCTTCCCATACTCAATGAAATTTGAATAATCAAAACCCGCAATAGGTTTACCTTGGTCCAATGGTTCAGGAAGCGGTGCAAAGCTTGGACTTGCCACCATATCACCAGCATTTCTCTTTGGCCTTCAGAGTTATTTATGAAGGCTCATGGGTTGGGGAGCAGAGGCCCAACAACTAATTGATGGGGATTGAAACCTCCAAAGCTCAAACTGTTTCTGGAGAGTAATGAATAGCTCCATAATACAAATATTTGGAAATCGAGCTTGAAAAATGAACATCATATTCACATCATTATCACGGAGATTGGAAAACTTGTATACTTGATCACAACTTGTCCTATCGCTATGGGCAACCTATACAGGATCTCGAATAATTTGCATGTTATTTTTTAGCCTAACCGCGTAATATACTCCTTTGCAACCGTGAAAATTGATGGTTGGATGAACAACAACGAGACGGGGTACACGCCTCTGGAGTATTTGAAACCTTGCCATTGTAGTGAACTAGTATATAACAACATTCAGCCATGGTATTAAGCTGAATCACACTTGGAGCAATTCATATTAAATTTGAAGCAAAAACTTTGAATTTGAGAGAGAGCCGTGCATAAATCGCACCAGGCTTGGTGACCTGATAGCACATAAGTCACCTCAATGCATAAGTCATGTAATTTTCGACATGACTTATATACAAAAGTTAATTCGCACCAATCTAGTATGACTTATGTATTAAAAAGACATATTTCAAGTTTCCATTTGAAATAGGACAAATGTAAAGTTTCATATTTTTTTTAGATCCGGAAAAAACCCATACTTGAATCCCAATGTACCATTATTTCATTTTTTTTTGTCCCGTGGGTTTGTGCTTCTCATGGTCTAAAAGTGTAAAGTTGGTCTTGTTTTAGGACTCATCGTTCATGGGGTTGGTATCACTTGAGTTTTCAGTATGATGCTAAAGTATTGCATTGCATTGCATTGCATCATCCAATAGCCAATAAAATTCCATTATCAACTTTTAAACTTAGATAGGTCCCGTTATTTGAACGTACTCATGGACATATACGCAACGCATACGTCCAATGTACTACAACGCGACAAAATAGAAGTATAATGCATCTCATCTACGCTGCACAGGATAGGCCCCTGACTAGCCTCAAGGCTCGACTGGGAGCAGAGATGAAAAATACTCAATTGAGGAGGTGAAGCTCGTCTAGAGGAAATAGAGCTCGGCAAAGGCTTAGGCGAATCGATCGAGACTAAAGCCACTGATAGAGCTCGCCACCTCATCAAGCTCCTCCTCCTTACCAAGTTCCACCTCTCCTCCTGCGAGCTCTATTTCCTCTAGACGAGCTCCACTTCTCCCAGCCGAGCCTATTTTTTGTCTCCGTCATGATAGAGTCTTTGACACAAGAAAGCCGAGCCTCCTCCTCCTAGGCGATTTATAGCTCCACCTTCTTCTCAACCTAGCTCTTTTCATCTCCGCTTCTTGGGTAGCTTTGAAACAAGAAAGTTGAGCTACGCCTCTCCAGCGAAGTACCATCGGTGCCGTGGCTCCAACTTTGCCTCTAGCCGAGCTCCAACTTTGCCTTAGCCGAGTCCATTGCCATCACTTCACCTCACATGTAGCGTCTACCACCAAAGTCGAGATCCTCACTTCTTGCCCAGCCTTACCTCCTATTGGCCAAGCTTCATGTGGGGGTTGGGTAGGATAACGAGATTTTTTTTTTTTTTAAGGCTAGCCATCACTCTTTTCAACGTATGCGTTGCGTATGTGTCGAGTTCTGATCAAAAACATTCCATGCATATATCATATATCATATATCATATATATGTTTCATGCATCAAGAGTGGGTTGTTGAATGTTGAACTTGAACCAAATTAATTAATGCACAATGGCTTCACTTGTCTAAACTCGTTGTTTATTAATTAATTAATTAGAGATGACAAATTTGTGTCTGTAATGTTGTGTGTAGGATTGGACCACTGAAGCAGTAATAACCACAACATAGACTTGTATGAAATGAAAGACTTTGTTTGGTGTGGTTGGGGGGTAGTTGGGGTGGAGTGGCTCTTGCGTAACTGGCCGGCTTAGTGGATGAGGTTGAACTGAAGTTCTTGGAAGAAATTTAAAGAGAAAGAGGGTAACAAAGGCACACTCATATTAACAGGAAAGTGTTGAAGGTGAAGGGAGAGAGATATCAGTCAGATATGGCACCCACTTGGGAGCAATTCAATTCACAGGTCGAGTTCAAGGCCTCAGCTGGATCTAAGCAAAGCAGAAATTGAAGGGAATGTGGAGGAGAAGTATCCCATGATTTGTTGCCTAATCAATCTGATGATCTCTCTCACCTTGCTCTTGACATTGGAGGTATAAATAAATATGATAGTAACTCAGATTCATATTTCATATTTCTGGGTCAGTTTTTTCCTTTCATTTTAAAATTATGTGGGCGGTGGAAGAAGCAGAATGGTGACTTGAAAGTTAGCCCTGGCAAATAAGTTTTCTTTTGCCATAGGACAGGCTAACTTTTTCAACCATTCCCCTTTTTTCGCCCCCGCCGCCCCGCCCGGGGGGTGTTGTTGTTCACAATTTTTGAAATAAAAGGTGATTATTTCACAAAATTAAGCTGATAACAATCATGCACTAAACTCTCTACCATGAAATTAGTATAAAATAACTATAATGTTTTGCGGAGCTTCCTTTTCAACCCCCAAAAGTGCTTATTCTTACACTTGCAGTCTTGCTCCTCGTGTTAAATCATTCTTCCAAGAGGGGAAAAATGAAGCATACTTGAATAATTAAGGGTGCGCTTGTTTTATTTTTTTATTTTAAAACAAAAGTGATTTTTCCAACAAAGAAGTAAGAAGCTATTAATATCAGTGCCTATGAAAAGTGATCTCTTTCAGTTGAAAAAAATCAATCTTTTTTGTAAAAAATTGAAACAAATGCATCCTATTTCTCACTTGAATCCCTATAGTAGTACCTATAGGAGCTTCTCCCTTTTCCTCTTGCCTTTTCATTCATTTTGTGTTGAATTTGAACTATCAAATATGCATGAAACTTAAGATTAATTTAAATTGGATGGACAGGGTCTCTGATAAAGTTGGTTTATTTTTCAAGACATGAAGACCAATCAAAAAATGATAAAAGGATGAAAAGTTTGAAGGATCGACTGGGACTTCACAATGGCAACAGGAGAAGCTATCCTATTCTTGGGGGAGGCTTCATTTTGTGAAATTTGAGACAAGCAAGATTAATGAGTGCTTAGAATTCATATATTCAAAGAAGCTTCACTGTGGTGGTAGTATCACTGTCTTGTTCAGTTTATTTGTTTCAATAGTATCTTCTTCACCATATTGTACTGCATCTGCATGCATTGAATATCTATTCATCTTACACTATTGTTGGTTTCTCTGTGTAACTGAGTTAATTCAACCACTTTCAGAATCTAAGGATTATGGACCCCTTTTTTTTTTTTTGGATTATAGGATGGGAATCAAGTTATTCTGATGCTGTGGCTAACCAGAATGCCATAATTAAGGTAAATCTGATTCTGATAAATATACCTTTCCAGAAGCTCGCTTAAATTCTGTCTTGGCTTAGTATTATGTTAAATATCCTAATTATAGGTATTTTATTTTAGCTTCCATGCCTAAGGGAGACGATATAGTCTATGTTCTGCTTCTTGCATTTGGAAGTATATATTTCAAAAATGATAATTAGCTGAGTCCCTTTTCCCTGTTATTTGTTACTGTGATTATAGGTGATTTTGTAATTCTCTACTGCTTTTTCTGCTTTATTGCTGTTGAAGTACTCCATTAATTAATGCATTCGTCCTGTGACAAAGGCTACTGGTGGTGGAGCATACAAATTTGCTGACCTTTTCAAAGAAAGACTTGGGAGTAGTCTTGACAAAGAAGATGAAATGGATTGTCTTGTAGCAGGAGCAAATTTCTTGCTTAAGGTGGATCTGACTTCTACAGTTATCTGTTTATCTTGTATTTGTTTAAAAATCATCTTGAGAGTGACAGACTGTTACATCCTTTAAGTTGAAATGTTTGTACAAGTCTACACCTCAATTCATTATCTCCTTTTCTTACCTGATAGTTATCACAAAAGTCTCTGAACAATTATAACCAGTTGCCTGTTAATAAATAATTCCAAAAAATGATTGAGTATCTGCCTGACTTCTCTTCTTTAGTCAGATTATAGTGTTTTCCACTTGTTTAAGAAGGTAAAGAGCCACTCAGTTGCCAAGTTTGCATATCATTGCTTTTATTTTGGCAGACAGTCAGTATATAGATCTTATACATACACATAGATGCTCCATTTTATTGGTGAACTGGTTAAAGGAATATGCTGAAAGTTTAGTGTGTCTCATAATTTCTATATAGCCATAGCTGAGTGTTGCTCTTTTCCCATTGTTTCCTTCTTGCATTAAATGTTTCTTCTTGTTGACCAATATCTAATTCAGATCTATGTTGGCCCATCCCTGTTGAAAGAAAACAAGTTCTATCATTTGGATCATTTGAAATGCATGTTCTACGCCATTAACTCATTCTGTGACTTATCTACATTTTTTTTCACTATCAATAATTGGATGTTCTACCTCTTCTTAGTAGGCAATTCGTCATGAAGCTTATACGCACATGGAGGGCCAGAAAGAGTTTGTTCGAATTGACCCTAATGATTTGTTTCCTTATCTTCTAGTTAACATTGGATCTGGTGTTAGTATGATCAAGGTATACTTGTCTTGTTTCCTGATCTTATTAAACTTATGGTCTCTTTTGGTTTGTTTCACAAAGACACACAGGTGGTAATCTATAGTTTTCATCTGGATTGAGATAGGTTGATGGGGATGGAAAATTTGAGAGGGTTAGTGGGACAAATGTTGGTGGTGGTACTTATTGGGGCTTGGGAAGACTGTTAACAAACTGTAACAGGTCATTTTCTGATAACCTTTTCCCCATTATCTACTGTTTTATTTGAACTATTGCCATAAGGTTTGTTTATATAAATTCCAGCTTTGATGAGTTGCTTGAGCTGAGTCAGAGAGGAGATAATAGAACAACAGACATGCTTGTCGGGGACATTTATGGTGCAGACTATCCTAAGGTAAAGTTTGCAGTTGATCAAATTGCCATATAGACATTCATTCTATAGACAAAAATTTGCTCCAAATTAACTTTGTATTTGGATTAGATCAATATGAATAATTTGCTCTTTCTCACCAACCAACTTGACTTAGTATTCACTGGTATTAAATAACCCCAGATTGGCCTATCGGCTTCCACCATTGCTTCTAGTTTTGGCAAGGCTACATTAGAAAATAAGGAGCTTGAAGATTACAGACCTGAAGACATATCACTCTCTCTTCTACGAATGATTTCATACAATATTGGCCAGGTGAGCTGACAATTGTAATCTTATCCAGTGCTTTCTATATCAGTGACACAAAGCTGGAAAAGTGTATACAGTTCTTGAAACATACTGGTTAAAATTGTACTGGCTCATTCAGCTTTTTCATGTTAGTAAATCCGTTCATTATTTAAAATCTCGATTGTCTATTGATAAATTAGATTTGCAAAAATATGCAGTTCTGTGTGTTTAGTTGATTGAATATTGTCACTTTGAATGTAATTATTTATGGATGAAGGAATATATCCATTTTAGAATTTTTCCATTAAGCATTCGCTACGCATCTTATTTTTGTGTAAAATAGCTATTCGTTTGACAAAAAGTCTACATTGGTTGTCATATGATTTCTGAACCTTTTGTTTCGGTTAAGATTTAAAGGATAATGTGCTGATTTTGAACTTTATTCTGTTATTTGGAAAAATTTCCAGGAATATTTTTGCTCCAAATAAAATGTGAAAAAAAACATGTAGATACATTAAGTAATAAAAACGGTCTATTACACTGGTACCGAATCATGCTTTGTGCCATCATTAGGATTATCTTCCTTCAGTAGTTACTAGGTATCATGTTCTGTTCCACCACTTGTTCTTCCAATGATTACCTGACCAATTGTTTTCCTTTTATCTCATGTCTGTAGATATCTTACTTGAATGCATTGCGATTTGGGTTAAAGCGTATCTTTTTTGGAGGATTTTTTATAAGGGGCCATGCCTACACCATGGACGCTATTTCTTTTGCTGTTCATTTCTGGTATATAAATTGCCCTGATAATCTAACATGGCAAAAACATTCTTATTTGCTTTTAATTTAATTAGCATATTCTATGGAGATTCATTTGTTTGTCATTTAGGTCTAAAGGGACGGCACAAGCAATGTTCTTGCGACATGAAGGATTTTTGGGAGCTTTAGGTGCCTTTATGAGCTACGAAAAACATGGCTTAGATGATCTAATGGTGCATCAGTTTGTTGAAAGGTTCCCAATGGGTGCTCCATATACTGGAGGCAAGATTCATGGCCCACCACTTAGGAATTTGAATGAGAAGGCAAGTGAGAGGAATTGAAAATATCTTTATGTATGCTGGTGGACTACTGGAGATAAATGAACTAGTTAGATATATTAATTTCTCAGTTATGGTTTTTCTCTGAAGCCAATCCATAAGATATATATATATATATATATATATATATATATATATATATATATAGTGGGGATCCATTTACTCTAGTCTCCAAGAGTAAGTCTTGTACACTTACTCCATTCTATAACTCTTCATCTAAATTGAATTTAATCAATTTAACCGATTTATGTTATATTATATTGATGATTAAGCATGCCAAATTTCAAAAGAAATGAAAAACAATAACCTTGTAATTTATTAATCAATATTTACTTGTATTTTAAAATATGTCAACAGTCAAAATAACATGAAAGATGAACTACCAAATCATTTTAAATTGTATGAAACTTTATACACTTGATTTCCTGGGTAAGAATTTTAAATTCAATGGTTGGATTGATAAAATTTCATATCCAAAAAAATTTATTAGATGGAGTAAACGTATCAAGACTTACTTCTTGGAGTAAATGGATCTCCACTCATATATATATTCAGCTATTGATTTTGTTACCATTAAGTAGGTCCCAGTTTATTCTGTCAGGGGTTTCTCTTGAAGTTGTAATGAAAAAAAAAAATGCTAAAGTAACTTCACTAGAGAGAATTCTTTGGAATAATTTGTGACGTCATCCACCGGAAGGAATCATGTTCAATCAAGCTAGAATAACTGCCTACCAACTAAAGACTGCAATTATGGAATCTAGAAATGAATGATGGAAAAACATTTAAATATTGAGAAAAAATTATAAAGTGAAAGGGAAAGTAAAAGATTCTAGCTGTGACATAGTCCTTGATAGTTTGTAAACATTTAGAAATTGAACTTGTAAAATAGTCCTTTATATTAGCATATGTTAAAAACGGTTAATGTACTGTTATATCCCTAAAATCTCTGGTTGCAACCATTTATGTGGTAGGTGTAGTAATTCGGTTGGTGTTTCATTTCTTTCATCAGTTGTTTGAATATCATGTGTTAATACTACTGTATTTAGTGAGCAAGAGGCATGTTTTATTATACTTCTGAAATGCACCAGTTCCCTGTGCTATGATTAGTTTTGAAGCTTTTGAATAGAAGCAGCAATCAAGCACTAGATGTTGGCAAGCTTTGAATTAGAATGTATAAGAGGAGCAGCAATTGCGTTATACCACACTAAGCATGCCAGCTAAACCTTTTTATCTTTCTGAGCTCGTGCTGGATTGATTTGGTCGTTTAATTGAACTCTTCTAGATGTTTAAGACACCAATATACACCATCTAGAGTCAATTTTTAGTTCTTTTTCTTATGTTCAGAAGTACTATGTTTTTATTTATTATGTTCACACTGATTTTACCAGTTCCAATGCAGATTTCGTGGATGGAGAAGTTTCTGCAAAAAGGAACTGAGATCACTGCCCCTGTGCCAATGACCCCTCCTGGAACTACTGGACTTGGGGGTTTTGAAGTTCCTTCGTCAAAAGGAAGTACCCTGCGCTCTGATGCTAGTGCTCTAAATGTTGGTGTTCTCCATCTGATACCGACTTTGGAGGTGTTTCCATTATTATCAGACCCAAAAATGTAGGCTTGATTACTTAACACAGTCTCGTTATTGGAGTAAAATTCTATTTGGCTGCTTCTGTGTTATGCTTTAGTAATTTAAATTGCCCAAGAGATGGCAACACAGTGCTACATCCACCCACCAATACACATAGCCTTTATATTTATTGCACTATAGTTTGCTTGCTTATTAACCAAAGAATTTCATGTTATTTTTCATATTATACTTTTAAGGTGATTGATTATCTATCTGTCAGTGTTCTAATTTTTGAACATACATTTTGTCTGTACAGGTATGAGCCTAATACCGTTGATCTCTCAGATCGCAGTGAATTGGAGTAAGTACATTAGTGTAACACTGTAATTTATAAAGATAATTCAACTTGCTTGTCAATTAAAGCTTCAATTGTTTCTAGTGTTTTTCTTCTGTTGCCAATGCAAACTTTTCTGACGTAGGTATTGGTTCACAATTTTGTCAGAGCACTTGCCAGATCTTGTTGACAAGGTAATACATTGTCTGGAAACTCGTGCACATGCTTGTGCTTCTCTTCTTATGGTACAAACACAATGAAGCAATCACCCAAAAACAAAATACAGACGCATAAACACTAAATACAAGGAAATAAAACACAAAACAAAGGCTCAATTTTAAGGGGTTTTTGAAGGGTTTGAACTCTGAATTATTATCATTTTGATGGAACACAAGTAGAAAACCTAACAATCCTTTCCCTTAGTGCCATAGATTGGCCAAAAAGATCACTTCATCTCATAAAGGAGGGAGCAACCGAGCAGCAATAAATTATACCAACAATATGGCTTTCATCTCCAAGTTAGACTACATATTGAAAACTTCCAAGCGAAAAAAAAAAAAAAATCTTTCCTTCTTTACTCATCCCAAAACCCCTGAAGTGATAGAAGTGATATGGTGCTCAAGGCTTACTGGATGGCTCCAATATTTGCCGACAATACCATAGGAGTTTCATCACACATTTAGCAGCAGGACAGAGTGCAGATAAATGGCTAAAAGTTTCATCACACAGATTTAGCAGGTGGACAGTACAAATAAATGGCTATTAGTCTCAGAGTCGAAGAAACAAGCAATAACTTGGAAAGAGAACTTTCTGTTGGTTATGAACATCATTATCTTGAATGATAGGATTTTATTTCTGTTAAATATCATCACATAAGATTTGGTTTTTAGAGTTTTCTCTTGGCAATCAGATGGATTGCATAATGTAGTTGCTCTCTTGGTGGTTGAATATAAACACTTGGCTTATTTGGATTATTGTTTTATTTTTACTGCCTTGTCCACTTTGTTTGAACTGTGAAGAATAATGTGGGAAAATAGCTTGAAATTCTTTTCTAAGACAGTATATGATTGTGAAGTTCTCAACCAAAACATGGTAGGCTGTAGCAAGTGAAGGTGGGACTGATGATGCCAAACGAAGGGGTGATGCTTTTGCTCGCGCATTTTCTGCCCACTTGGCAAGGTAGCATCTATCTGCATATCATGATGCGAACTAACTGATAAGAACCATTACTGTATAACTGTTTTACAGTTAATCAATTGCATTGGTTATAACTTCTCGTAAAAGCATTTGTATCTGATCATTGTTTTGGGTCAATCAATGTATTTAGTTTTGACTTTTTTTAAAGATTTTTAGTGAGTTCAGCTCTCCTCCAGTGTATGTATGTGTGTATGAGAAACAACTTTAGTTGCTGAACTCCATGACTCTGCTTTTCAAATTATCTGTCTTGCATGTACCTGATATATATATATATATTGATCATGCAAAATAGATGAGCTAGAACTCAAAACCTTTGCCTACCTTGACCTTTCTCTACCTTGTCCTCCCCCCAACCCCAACCCCAACATTCTTAATTTTTTTTCGTGTATAGTTCTTACCTCCGCATGTAGGTAAGAACATGTACAAATCTTCTTCTAGTGAAAGCCAAGAAAAGGCCTAGTTTATTAAGTGTGAATGACAACAAGTGTTTTACTTGTCTCATAGTGTGTGTAATGGCTTTGATTATCTCAGAACCTTGCACTCCTTTAGGTGATGACATTTGCGTAGCTGAAACATAAACCTCTTAAATTTCAGTTCCATTAGGATCAGTTTATGTACCACTTTTGTCATTTCTTACTACAGCATTTTTTTAGCTCAATAACTATTACAAAATTTATATTTGGCACACCGTTTTTTTGACTGATCAACACCGACTGAATAGGTTGATGGAGGAGCCTGCTGCATATGGGAAGTTAGGCTTGGCCAAACTATTGGAAATGAGGGAAGAGTGTTTGAGAGAATTCCATTTGTCGATGCCTATATAAGTATAAAGCAAAGGTAACTGTGTTTTATCTTCACTGAGCTGTGTGGATGAGATCTTTTCTTGGGGTCTAGATGTAACTAATTGCCTTTTGAGCAAGTATGTCACCTATGAGAATTTGACAAAAGCAATTTACTTAGATCAACAGAAGTTGGCGAGTCATGTGATATGATGTGATGCATTATTCTCTCAATAAAATGTGCAGAATGTGTTCCACTCTATGCTTTATCGAACGGTAATCTAAGGCATGCCCATTTGGATATCTAAATCTCCTTCTAAACCTTATAAACCCCATCTGGATAGTTAAGTATCCTTTTTCTGTTGATCTAGGAGGCTTCCTTGTCTTCCTAAGTCCTATCTTGTACTTCATGTTATCTTTAGACATCCGTTCTCCTGAATATTTCATAACTGTTTATAACTTAAATTTGTCGTTTATAAGTTTTATATATCACAGGGAAAATGAGGCATCACTTGCTGTTTTACCTGATTTATTGATGGAGCTTGATAGTCTTGATGAGGTATGCCTAACTATTACTATGATCCTCTGAATTTAACATAAATGGATGAGTCAACAATACTTCTTTCTCGTGTAGTACATATGAATGGAGTATGCATTTAATATGTTATTCCTTTTTGAACGAAAAATGTGTTTGATATATGAGCACAGTGAGTAAAAGCAAAACTGCATCTGTATGTTTCATTTTGATGCCATGCTGAGTCTAAATTCGGTCTTGTCACAAATATGTAGTCCTTTTGGTTCAGCTGCATGCCTAATCCACCATAGCTTCTCATAAATCATGTTTGCATGTAATCTGAAAGCCTCCTTTTGTTTCAGGAAACAAGACTACTTACTCTAATTGAAGGTGTTCTTGCTGCCAATATTTTTGACTGGGGATCTCGTGCATGTGTAGATCTCTATCATAAAGGAACTATTATCGAAATTTACAGAATGAGTCGGAATAAAATGCAGAGACCATGGCGGGTAGGCGAAGTTAAACATAACCATTATGAGGGCAATTGGACTTCTGAATTCATTTATGAGGGTATTGATAGTTGTTCTAAGCTAACTTTTGTCCTCTAGGTGGATGATTTTGATGCCTTTAAGGAAAGAATGTTAGGGACTGGGGACAAGAAACCGCCCCCACATAGAAGGGCTTTACTTTTTGTTGACAATTCAGGTGCTGACATTGTTTTAGGGATGCTTCCTCTTGCACGGGAGCTCCTCCGTCGTGGAACTGAAGTGAGTTCATTTACTTTATTCAAGAAAATTTGAAGTCACCATATTGGACTAAGGAAGAAATTGTTTTGCTTGAATTTCAGTTTATGGTTGAGTAAAGATTTTCTTGAACTATAGTTGTTCCCTTGATTGAAAAATGAACACATAATCTCATAAAAATTTGTTTGCTAGCGGACAATCTCGTGACGTATGGCTGTGCCTGGATTGACTACTGCGCCCTCCCCCGGGGCCTCTGTCCTTCCTTAAAAAGTTGTGGTCTTTTTTGCATGAATGTTATGATTTTAGATGTCAAGTAAAATTACGACTGGTAACATCCAGTCATGAATTTTCTGTGTTGGTTTACCTGCTATGCAGTCACTTGGTCCTGTTCTTGTAAGTTATATGATTAGAACATGATAATAATGGACAAGTGCAGGTGGTTCTTGTCGCAAACTCCCTTCCTGCTTTAAATGATGTGACTGCAATGGAGCTTCCTGACATTGTTGCTGAGGCTGCCAAGGTTTGTGTATTTTCATGAACTTTGTCGTTCTCTGATGTCAACTTGTTTATTTCACCACACCATAGTATCCATGATGGTTACACATTAGTTAGCACAGTAGAACTAATTCTTTGAGCTTACAGCACTGTGACATACTTAGGAGAGCGGCTGAGTCTGGAGGCTTGCTTGTGGATGCAATGACAAATACATTAGACAGTTCTAAAGAAAATTTGTCTTCTGTTCCCTTGATGGTCATTGAGAACGGTTGTGGTAGTCCATGTATAGACTTAAGACAGGTCAGCTCTGAGATGGCAGCTGCCGCAAAAGATGCCGATTTGGTGGGAGATCATTCTGTTTGTTTCATTACATTACTACAGATTTAAGAAAGTTAAGGAGAAACATATTCTGATTAAACTTCCTTTAATCGGCAGATAATTTTGGAAGGGATGGGTAGAGCTCTTCATACCAACCTCAATGCCCGATTCAAGTGTGATGCTTTGAAGGTAAGGTCATCTTGTTCATATACAATTATACACTTCATAAGTATTGCCTCATTCAAATTATCTTCAATCTATCATTTTTCATCCTTGGTTTAATGCAGAGTTTCTAGGCTAATGCTTCTCTAAGCTTTCTTCTTCTCTTTTCTATGATGATTGCCTTCATTGCTTTGGGTTGTTACATGGATTCATGAGTCCGTTAGGACTTATCCTATAAGGCACGGAGACACCATTTGAGTGTTGCATCTTTGTGTTTGTGTTAGAACTTGTACATCACATCAATGATGACACACGTTTGTGCTTATTTAATTTAAAAATTACTTTTTTTTAACTCCAACAATGAAAAACACGGTATAGATAATGCCATTTAAAATTTGAAAAATGAAATAATGCATAATAAATTGAGTGTATTTTGAATTCTTAAATAATTTCTAATATTGAACAAAGAAAATAAAGCATATAAGTAAATATCATATAAATGATATTATGGATAATGAATCTTTTTCTTTAACATTTTTTGACTTTGATATACCCTTTGTGTCTATGTCATGTCTTTAAAATGTAACCATTAATATGCCTCTACCTATCATTTTAAGTTTTTGGAAGAGATGATTTCATGACAATGTGAGCCTATCTGTGTGTGTCAATGTTTGTGGTTTATAGGATTCATCAAATGGATTGTTTTTCTCACTCGGCCACCATACCTGTCAATAAGCACACTTTTTTTGAACCCATATCCTTGTGACTTCTCATCATTCTTAGCAAACAAATATCTTAAAATACTTGTATCAACTATCAATGTATCCGTCTCTCTGCTGTGCTTGATCACATTATCATAGGTTCTTTTCTTGCGTTGATGAGAAGGATATAAGGGCTTCGTTTAACGCATTTCTTGCCCTCCCCCTCATTTGCTTATATATATTATTTTTGCAGCTTGCAATGGTGAAAAACCAGAGATTGGCAGAAAAGTTGGTTAAAGGGAACATATACGACTGTGTTTGCAAGTACGAGCCTGCTAATTGACAGCTTCTATGTACGGCCTCCTAGTCTAATTGCAACAGCATCTTAGGGCATGTATGTAAGATTGGGTTTTTGAAGAGAAGGAAGGAGGGAGGATTTGTAATATAATTTTACATTACAACTCCTCTCTCCTTCCATTCAAAATCCAAACTTACAAACATATCCTTAGGAGAGGTTCTACATGAAACTTATGAGGAGCATTGTAATGAGTTCAAACTTGACATTACATTTTTTTTTTAGTAAACACCCTACTTGTCCCTTGAGATTTTTGAATTGGACTATTTAGTCTCCAGAAAAGAAATTGATCTCGTGACGCCTCAAGATTGAAAATGATGGACACTTTAGTCTATTCTTAATTATTCATTAGTTGGTTTACACACGTACATAATATAATGATGATATGCCATTAAAATATTGAATGTATGGAAAACGATATCGTTTTGGAATTATTCACTCATTTTAATATTTAAAATTACACAAATAAGTCATTTTATAACTCCAATAGAGTTAATTGACTCATTTTATATAATTTGAGCCACTAAAATGAGTAATTTTAAACTTTATTCTTACTTTAGATGACACAAGTATCACTTAGCATCGTGTTAACGTGTCACGTGTGTAATTCTATTAGTATTTAAATAATCAAATATATATAGGAATTAATGTGTCCTATTATTAAAATCTTGAAGGATTGCAACTAGTTTCAGATTTTGGGAATTAAATTATCTTGCAAAATTTTCATGAATGGCTACTAGGAGTATTTACTCTTTTTTTTTTTTTTGATGTTATTGTGCATTGTATAGTGTTTTATTTTCTTTATTTGTTGTAGAGAGGTTTTTTTTTTAAAAAAAAAGCTAGCTTTATTTTTAGAGAGTACTTGAAATGCTACTTATTAATTGATGAAGTTTAATTTTGATTTCCTTTACTGTCATTCAATCAAAATATATTATTTGAATGACTTTTAAAGTAATAAGTGTAAAAGTCAATTATCATATATGACTTGATATGATAATAATTAAATAACTGAATAAAAACTTTTACATGAAAATCAAATTCTTATCCATATGCCTTTAGAAAGTTTGGATGAGGAAAATAATGCAAAATATACCGTGTTCATAGTCTAAAATCGCATTTATCTTTTAAGATTGTCTTTACGCATGTTAATTGTTGAAGCGAGCACTCAAGCTAAGGTATGGAATATGTCTATTTTAAAACTTACTACTTTCTAGCAATGATTTTGTGAAAACATGATACTCACATCTCTATGCAAGGAATGTGTTTTTTCGGTAAAAGTTATCATTCACTTAATCTTCTATCAAATCAAATGGTTATTTTATTTTTTATTTGAAGTTATAAATTTTGATTATTTATGCTGAAAGTTACGATGAATTTTAGTATGTTTTGAATGTGTAATTCACTCAAACATTTTATGCAATGTGTAGACACTGGGCAACGTTTTAGTGAGAAATGTTAACTATTAAGAAAAGTTGATAATGAAAGGATGGGTTTTTTCAATCAATATCATAATCAAAAGTGACAAGTTTATAAAAAAAAATTAATATACTCTGCATTGAAAAATATATATATATATTTTTTAATAAAAATTATTATTTTTCATTCATTAACCAGTATTATTAGTTTATTGATTAAAAAATGGTGCTAAATTAGAACTATAATATTTTTGCATATATAAATTCACACTGTTTTTATGTTTTGCTTGTTTAAAATATATATATATATATATATATATATGTATCCATTTATTCTAGGAATAAGTCTTATATACTTATTTCATTCTATAACTCTTTCATCCATATTGGATTTAATCAATTTGAGTTGATTTATGTTATATTGTATTGATTATTAAGTATATCAAATTTCAGAAAAATTAAAAATAATATAGTCATATAATTTATTAATCGATATTTACTTATATTTTAAAAAACATGTTATCTTTCAAAATAAAATGAAATTGTGAACTATCAAATCATTTTTAAATTGTATGAAACTTTATATATTTGGTAGGAACTTTAAATTTAATGGTTGGATTGATATAATTTCATGCAAAAAAAATTATTAGATGGAGTAAGTATACTAAGACTTACTCCTAGAGTAAGGGATTTCCACTTATATACATATTATTTAGTAAAAAGTGTGACATAAAAAATGATGCATTTAAAATGGTATGCATTTACAAAACTTAGTATGATAAAATTTGTATTCTCCTGTAGGTTGACTCTGGACTCAAATTAGACTAGAATTTAAACATTCAGTGAACTCATATATTGGTAATTTGGGGTGAAAAATAATATGCAAATATCATTGTTGTTCTTGAAAAAGTGCAAGTGATTTTTTACAATGAATTTAGATCATGTGCAATAAGCATCATTGTAAAGTGAGAAAGTAGAAGTTATTAGTATTGTGTATGTGGGTCTTATTAAATGATTTAAAAATGGTTAATTCTGTACTTTCTTACTTTAATAAAATTTGCACTTTAAAAGATACAAATTCATTAGAATATGGTGTTGATTTTCTTTAAATATCTTTTAGGAGTGGAAGGGTTTGGGAAAAATAATATTTTTTACAATATTTAACTTAACGTATAAGTGTGTTTTTTTAAACTTAAAACAAATCTATCATCAAATATATATATATATATATATATATATATATATATATATATATATATATATATATATATATATATATTGTTAAGAGTACCAATATTTTTTACATTTAATAGTTAATATTAAATCTCATATTTTATTTTTATAAAAATAAAAATATTTAAAAATGATTTAAATTTAGTAAGATCAAGGTGCCCTTATGTATAAGGGATTTTCAATTATCGACCTTCGAAAGTGTGGTGAATGCAATGTTATTTATATATTAAAAGTAGGGTTTTTTCTTTGATACCCTAATATCCTTGTTATTTTTAATTGTTGTGATTGAATATTTGTTTTATTATATTATAATAAATTGGATTAGTAGGATAGATGGCACAATCTTAATCACAAACAATTACAAAGTATTGATATCCTTATTTTAAAAAGTTATCCGAGAAACATCCTAAAAATAGACATTTTTGGTCAATATTATTAGAAGAAAAAAAACAAAGGCAAAGAATTTAATGATAGACGGGTGAGGCTATGGTTTTTTAAGTTTGTTTATCTATAATGTGCATCAAAGATGTCCATTTTTATATAGAAATAATATTACTCTAATAATATTCAGAATATATCTTTTATTTTCTCTTTACATGGTCTCTCCGAGTGGTATGGACTACTCACAAATCTCAGTTCAATCTCTCGAGTCTCAGTACATAAAAATTCTTGGGAAGTTTCTTGGTCCCTTGAAAAAATATTACCCAAATGTCATACAAGCAAGTCAGAATATATAAGTCAAGACTCAGAAAATCAGTTATCGATTATATAAGGACAAATTACAACCCCACAAACAAGAGCACAAAGATGATATAATACTATGCATTTTCCTTAGCTAGAAAAGAATAATAGCTATATGAACTATATCATCCTCGATGTTACAACAAAATCCTAAAGCCTTTGCTGCACAAACAGATCTCCATGAATATATAAATCGAAAGATAATGCTGCAAGGCAGTCAATTTAGACACCGAAATTTCTCTTTCACACTCCTTTTGTTAAGTCCATAAAAACCGAAGACTGTTTTGACAAAAAGAAACACTTTTGTTTGGTTGAATTGTAAAATTAAAGGTAAATTTTCCGTGAATGAGTTTAAGTAGAAAATTATACGTAAAATTCATCCATAAAAATTTCCCTCTATTTTTATCTATTAACCAAATGCACCCAAAAAAAAAAAATATGAAGAAGAGTTTCATTTCGATGATTTACACAATCATCATAATGAGTAGTGAGATTAGTTCTAGACCAAAGGGTTTGTTGTGGAAGATCCATAGCCGTTCATCACGCCAGTCCATGACCCTGGGCCGTTAAGATATCCAAATGGCTCTTTTCCATCAGAGCGACCGTGTTGCATGTCTTGCCACTCAAGGGACAATAGCCTAGGGTTTGGCTTCACATCATCAATTAAACTATTTTGGTTGTCACCTGAGTCAGAAGGCAACATAAATCTCTGGCAAGACTCCATTATGTAACTCCCACTATTGTTGTTCCCATCAAGGGACATGCCTCCAAATGCTGAAGAGCATAAACCTTGATAATTTAGTGGCAACATATTATTGTAACCATTCACATCTCCAACCCCACACCAACACCCACCACATCACTATTCATTCCAAAAAAATCAAGATTCCTAGAACTACTTCTTATCTCACCATCCATCTTGCTACTTTCCATGAGGTCCATATGCCTAGGGTTCTCAAGCATACCCATATTATACTTACTCTCCATAAAATTAGGGTTTCCCATTAATGCCCCAGCATTAGTCCCTAGCAAATTGCTGAAGTGAGAAAATTGCACATCTGGGAAATTAGAATGCTGAAGTTCTTTTGGGTGATGGTTAAGGTAAGAGGGTCCTGCAAGGTGTGCTTGGTTTTGATTGTTGTTAATAATAGGTGGTTGGTCGTTGGATTTCTTGGAAGAAACTTTCTTGTTCTTTCTGCAGCCACCACCAACTGGGATGTTCCTGAGAGTGCCACCTTCGGTCCAGTACCTTCTGCATGCCTTGCAGAAGTACCTTGGCTGGGAGAGGCTGTAGTTGTTGTAGTAGCAGAACTTGGTGTGGGTTGAGTCACACCTTGGGCACTTGAGAGCCTGGCCTTGCGGGGGTCTTAGCTTCTTCTCTGTCATGGGCCTTGAGCATGCAATCATGTCCCCTGATGGAGAAGAAGAAGAATCCATCCCTGCAGATTCCTCGTGAATTGTGCCCTGACATTTTATGCAAATAATACCAAAAAAAAGTGAGTATATATGGAGAAAAAGTGTTGCCTGTTGTCAAATTTATCCGTTTATATTGTGTCTTTTCCTCTTTTGGAATAATGTTACTTGTACATGATTTAGAATAGTGCGTAATTCACATTTCATTCATTATTAATAAAATATAAATGTGAGTTATTGGTGTTAAAAATATTTATGATAGCAAAACATAACTCTTTCTTCTATTCTTTTTTTTGTTTTCCTTCTAAATTATCTTTCCCTTTGGCCTTTTCCATACTTCTCAGAGTTCAACTTCATACTATAATACTACTCTTGTTTAATATCTATCTGATTGTGATATATAGCAGCTTACTTGTAACTATAATCACAAACATTCAGCCTTGTCAAACCGCTGCTATCACTACTTCATTGATGTATGAGAAGTATGAGCAATTAATGGAATTTAAATTATTCAAACTTATAGAGACATAGATCATTTATATATATATATATGCTTCCTTGCGAAACCCACATGCCAATTGAATGCACATGCATGAGTAATTAGATTACTAGAGAACTAGGGAGAAGATAGTGTACATATTCATTTCGCATGGCATACCTGAAGAAGCCAATGATCTGATGATGACTCCATGCAGACGTGGAGAGAGGAGAAACCCATTCAATTCACAAGCAGAATTCCAGCTATAAGAAAAAATTGGGAATGAATATATATATTTATATAAGTCACCCTGGACTTTAATTTCCCTCCTCTTAGCTAGTTATGATATATTGGAGCAGTAAGCTGAAGTGCAACTATTAGTACAGTGTGATCATATCAGCATTGAACCGAGAATGAGAAGAGGGTTAGCTAGTAATTGTTAGGTGAAGAGAGTGAAGGGTAGTGAAGAATGTGAGTGTTTAGCTAGATGGGGCAATGCGTGTGCTACTTGGGACTGGTACATATACTATATATTTTGCAGTGAACAAGAAGGAAGAGAAAAAAGCGACAAATGAGCTGCCACATTGTCAGTCTTCAAACCCCGTCGGTGACACTGACAACATCAGTGGGCCTCATGCTGTCTCTCTGCTGTTCCTCTACGGTGACCCCACAGCAAGCTTGACCGATTATACATTCGGGAAAATATATATATATATATATATATATACACATACATACATAGAGAGAGAGAATTTATCTAGATAATTATTTGATAAAATAAGATTTTATAACTCTGATAAAGTTTTTTTATCGCGTGATATGTTTATGGATTTTGCTAATCAATATTTTAACGGTAATGATTAACTATTAAAAAAGAAGTGAGTTTCAAAATTGTATAATGAATCCAATATGTTAAAAATATAAAAATTTATCTTTTTAAGAAAAAAACTTTCTCTTTTATTTTCTTAATTATTATCTTTAAGACACTAATTAGTAAAACTCTATCTTTATTTACTACTTTATTTCTTTTTAAATAATTATTTAATTATAAATATTAATTAGAATAAAAAAATAATTAATAAAATATTAATGATAATAAAAATTATAAATAATTTACTGAATTATTATTACCTTTTAATATTTTAATTTTTTTCACCTCATTCACTAATGGATCAATAATATTTAATAGAAATATTATTAATAAAAATAATTAATAAGAGGGGTATATTAGACGGTTGGGATTGGAGGTGATGGTTGGTGCGGGATAATCAGAGCCGTTGATTGGGATTTGGGACATAGATAGGGTAGAGGGCTAGTTCTGAATGTCAGTACTTAGATGTAGTATAGGGGCAAGATTAGATAGATACGTCAGACTAGAAAGTCGTGTCGTGTGCGAAGTGACAGAAGAAGCTGAGAATATTTGGGTCCCCGATAAAGAAACGCATACCGAAAGAGCACCCTGCTTGTGGGACTGTGGACCCACTCTCCCTCCTTCAAGCAAGGGATATATTCCCAGTCCCACACACTGCTCTCCCCTTCCATGCTTTAAAATCATAGGGGCGATGTTAGGAATTTAGGATTGAGGAAAAAGATAAAAATAATAATAATAATAATAATATGTACTCCAGTGATTAATTAACACGTAAGTTGTTTTTATTAGAAAGTGGAAAATGGAAAAAGTAATAATGAATTATAAAATTAAAGTATTAACAGTTAATCGAATAGAATAATAGTATTTTTGTCTGATTTCCTCTCTATTCGCTTCCAGGATGAGCTAGGGGAACTTTATTCCCTCGCTTATTATATATCTGTGTAATGTTTCGGTTTTTGGGCGCTTTGCCTCGTTGTTAATAATAATAATAATAAAAAAAGTATTTTTGCCTTTGACCTTATAACACTTAAAATTTCTGTTGTGCTTCTTCCTTATCATGCATGTTATGTGCAATTTTCTTTCCTTTTTCTAACCTAATATCAAAGTGTTCATCCCATGCCATGATTAGCATATTTGTTTGAGTAAAGAATAATGACATATGAAATAATAAAATTACACAATAAATATACACTACACACCTTATCATTATTAGATATGATGAATAAGACTCATTATATTTAATAATGATAAGATATGTAATATATATTTGTTATGTAATTTTATTGTTCTCATAACATAATTCTTAGTAAATATATATATAAAGAAAAAAGAAGAAAAAAGGTACCGTAGTGGGTTAAAAATAGTATTCGTCTTCTAATTTGCTTGGGATGAGAAATATAATGACAATATAACATCTATATTAATAATATAATTAATAATGTGTCTCACTAATATGTTCTTGATTCAAATCGGTTAATTAACTATTGTAATTAAGTTCAAACTTCAAAACAATATTCCTCGACTAGGCGGGTTTTGGAATAAACTGACAGACTTCTAAGAGAAGGGTGACGCGTGAAAGTGCAACGAGTAAGGTAGCTTTAATTTAATTTATCCCTTTTGTTTTTGGGTGTGAAGAAGGTTAGCTTTATATCCAATGTAAGGAAAAGGAGAAGAAGAACATGTAGGAGATAGTTGGTGTGAGGAATGCAGCTCAGTAGTGCTCCACTCTCCACAGGACACGCTGCGTCTGTTATTGTGAATAAAGTGACTGTGAGCCCTTTTTACATCATACGCCTCACTTCATATTGCTAGTTTAATTTCTTTCCTCCTTGTCATGAGTGTGTGATGTGGATGTTCAATTTTCATCATTTCCTATCTGCTTTGCTACGAAGATGGATTGTTATTGTTTCAATCATAAGAACGTTATCATTGCTCCCGATCGAGGTATATAATTAACGATTCTTTTTATTTATATGGATTTAACTTTTTTAGACAGTTTTACTGCTATATTAATTATAATAATTGATTCTTTCACTCACTATTTAAAAGATCATGCAAATAAAATAATTTAATTAGATGACATATATCATTTATGTATCAAAATTAAATTCTATTTATATATGTCTCATGATAACATATTAGATACAATATCTTATAAATGAGTATTATACACAATAACTAGTTGGAGCCCGCTATAGATCAAGTAGGGTTTTATACTATAAGTTCCTTCCTCTTTTCCCATTTATTTCCTTCCAAAATCCAAACTTATAAATATATTCTTACTAGCTAGCTGTTTTAGGTAGTTAGGGATTCGATTTTTATATTGTACATATATAGGTAGTGGAGTTATCTCAGGCTACTCCCACTCTTTTATATAACCTTAACATAAGTTAATGCATAATGAGAAGTTCGTTATTCACATTTCCACTATGATAAGTGATAATGAGCATATATATAGTAAATCTATTTTATTTTGAATAATGATATTATTAATTAGTTTATTATAAGGATATAATTGGAGTGAATTGGTTTGAGTTTGTGGAAAAATGAATTGAACCACAATCACTTTCTCTATGACGTCCAAACATGAACCAAACCAAATTAATTAGTCCATTAGATGATTGAATTACTCAATTATTATTATTTTTAATTCAAACCTTTAAATATAAAAAGGATCACAAAAATTCACAAATATAAAATATCCTATTATTTTTAATTTCATATAAAATACCTAGTCATCAATAACATTAACATACCTAACCAAAGTTATAGATATATAACCAAAAGTTATTTTAAAAATGGATATGTTTATTGGGCCTAATCATTTGTTCATTGAGTTTAAATTTATAAAATCTAATAACCGAGCCAATTAATATCAGGTTTAACCAATTTTTATCCAATTAGTCCCAAATTAGTTGACATTAGCCAACTTGAACCAATTCAATTGGTTCAATTTGTGTTAATTAGGTTCATCGGTCAAGTTGACTTGATCCACTTATGCTCATTTAATATATCTACCGATACATAAGTTGTGTGTTGTTATGAATAACTATTTTATTATATCTTAGTTTGATTTATATTGATTTAGATTGATATTAGGTTGAAAGAGTCATTACGTTTTGATCTTACTCTAGGCCTATAAATAGGCAATGCTTCTTTGTAATTGATATACAACATCTCTCTCTCTCTCTCTCTCTCTCTCTCTCTCTCTCTCTCTCTCTCTCTCTCTCTCTCTCTCTCTCTCTCTCTCTCTCTCTCTCTCTCTCTCTATATATATATATATATATATATATATATATTCAACCTTTTTCCTCTGCGTTTTGTTTTCTATCATGTCTTCTAACACGCATAAACAATAATTTTTTTTTGGTTAATATGGGAAATCAATGGGATTGAGGTTGTAAGTGATAATATTGTGACCCAATATAATTCTCTATCCATATATATGTAAAATTTCCAATCATTTTGCACATAAATCTCTATTGGAATAATAACTTACTCTAACACTCATCTCAATTTCCTATTTATTACTGTGAAATCCTCGTTATTTACGTGTTATTCCACTATATATGCTAATTATGGATATGTCCAAATAACAAAACTCTTTCCTGCTCCTTTGGTTTGAGGTTAAGCTACTGCCTTTTATTGGGGAGGGAGGGGGACTGTTAAAGTTCATACTATATATTTACTCTTGAATAATATAGTATTTTAGATTTTGTTAATGAGTGTTCTAAGAACAAACATTTATTAAAGAATCAAAAGTGAAAAATTTTGAAGTTTCCAATATATGATGAAAACTTAAAAATTTTACTTTTACAATCGATACTTCTCTCTCTCTCTCACTTAACATGCTTCCTAATATATATATATATATATATAAAGAGGCAAACTGTTACTAAAATAGAGATGGGAAAGAGAGAAGGGATCCTCTATCCTAATTTGATGTCTTATTTTCCTGTCTATCAATAAAAATTAATATATATGAATTATAGACGGTTATTAAAAGTTGGTTTCAAAATAATATGGTACATTTATCAATACATGAATGAGAGGATAGAGAAAAGGACAGGAAATTGAGGATAGAAGATCTCAATTTGAGAGAAGTGGTGAGTATTTTTTGTACAAGATAAAAAGATAACATTTTTGTGCTAAAAGTATTATTTAACTTCATTATGACATGTCCACAAATTAAAGGTTTCTGTACGTATAGTCGTATACACATTCAATAGTGCTGTAATTTTATTGGCCTTCAGTCATGTGTATATTATGCATAGCTCTATATGTACATGAGTGTCTTCTTTTGAGAAAGAAAAACTAAGAAACTGCCAACAACCTTCATCCTCAAGCCAAGTATCTTTAGTAATATTGCTGCACTTGTGATGCTTTATCTTCTTTCTTTTTTGTCTTGAAAATCAAATGAAAGTTCAGAAAAAGCCAAGTGATCACCACACACTAATTTAAAAGCTGGAGTAAAAAAAATATATATAGTTAAAGAGTTTTTGTTTTCTCCAAAATTTTGTAATCTTTTTGCCTTAGAATTAGATACTCCTCTCCTCTCTTCATCTTATAATTTTCATTCCCTTTCGGTTTATAATAGGATATTTATGTTATATAGAGCATATCACTTACTTTTTACCTTTTCAATTATTGCGTATTCCAAATCTGTTAGAATAAATTAAATAGCCTATATAGCCTCTCAAAAAATTTTTATAAGACAATTTAATACTTTAAAAATTGAAATCAAATTTGTTGTCTTTAAGATTTTAATAACAGGATGGAATTGCAAGTAACCCATTAATAGGTGTTAAGTGATGCATATATCATGTGAAGGAGAATAGAATTTAAAATAACTTATTTTGATGTTTAAAATTACACAAAAAATAGTCATTTAAATCCCTATTATAAATCATAAAATGACTCCTTTGTACAATTTTAACATTGATATGAGTGCAATATGTTTCAAAATGACATCATTTTACTTGCATCTAACTTTTTAATGGCACATTATCATTATTCTCTGTCACATAAATAAGTCCACTAATAGAGGAACTAATGTATTTATTATTTTCAATCTTGAAGGATCATTAAATTAATTCTTTATTTTAAGACAAAATAATTGAACATAAGAATTTTAAGAGACTAAATAAGATATTCACTTAATTTCCTATGAGCCACAGTCCCGCGAATGCATCGAAGGCAGGTACTAGTATCATTGTCACTAAAAAGAACTGAAAACCATCCATTGTCACTATACAAGTACTAATATCATTTTCCATTATACTAGTACAAATCATTAGCCTTTCAATTAGTTAATAACGGCTGTGTGGTCCGCGTTATGATTTTGGTCAAAATTGTGAACATCCATCCCTCGTAATGAGTGCAGTCAATAGGGCAAAAGGATCAGCCTTCAGCCCCCACCATGAGACTTCTTTTCCATCCATCCTAAAACTTGCTTTCTTAACATAAACTGCAATGATGCACATAAAATCCAATTTGAAAACCTTCCCAACATTCTTTATTGCACCATATAGAAATAGCTCCCGATCCCGCAGCCAATTAGGAGCAATATATGTTAGGTGATCTAGCTAGCGTGAACTTCAAGGTAAGCGAGGGAACCTAACTGATAGTGCTAATCAAAATCTATAATTAACCCGAATTGTCTAATCATGTAAAGAGATTACTTATCTGGCTCTTTTGGTTGGTATACATGCTTAAGCCGGTAGTTGAAAGATATTTCTAGAGTAAGATAAAATAATATTTATTAATTGATAAATCAGTTATTATATTAAAAATATAAGAAAAATAAAAAATAATAATAACTTATAAAATTTAAATATCAATTCATAAATAGATTAAAATAAATATTTTTTATTTTATTTTTGGTGCCTCTAAGTATTTGTCCGGGTAGATGCCTTAATTATATACGCATTTGCAAATAATCTCAAATCTCGTCAATGTTATATCATGTGCGCATGCGCGACACTGCAGCTCAGGCAAATGGGGCTAGATTTTATGACCAAAGGGAATGATAAGGTGTGGAATAATAAATTAATTGTGAGTTCGAAGAAGGATTCTGTTTTTGTATGGATGGACGAATATATGGGACAGTGGGTGGAAACAAGATCTGATCTGTGTCCAGCACTACTATATTCTATTTTGGCCTTATGTGAATATGTGTCACCATGTTCCATGACTTTTTCTTGTTTTTTTGTGTTATTTATATTTATTATTATAGAATATGTATTTGATTAATATTTTATTTATTATTGGATAGATAAACTCTATTTAGTGTAGATTCACATCTCATCCAATAATGGATGAAATACACAATGAGGACAAATAGTATTTTTCCTATCTTTGTCCCCTGATTTGTAATCTACCAGCTATGGCTCCGCCATGATGAATAGTATTTCTGCTATTCTCTTCCCAGAAAATACAAAAGCTTTGGAAAACAAAAACATTTCTCTAAATTTATATACGTTCATATCAGTTTCTTGTTTAATATATATAAAATTGTAAATGCATATTTTATCCAACTGTTTTTCACATGGATGCCTGTTTATCTACTCTTCTTTAGCCATCGTGAGAATTCAGCCGAATTGATTGACTACCATGTACTAAATCTTTAATTGAAACTCTACTTTCATTGTTACTTCTTCATTCTTAAATTATTGTTCATTTTAAAACAAATTTGTTTTTAACATTCAGAATTTGTTTTTTCCAAATGACCTTTTATAAAAGTATGCACAGACGAGATGAGGATAGATAGTTAATCTGGTACTTTAAGAAGCCAAAAGATAGGTAATAAATGTGCAGAATCATTTGAGTATATTGTAAAGTCATGTCGAAAAATGTTAATGTAATGTACTGTGTATTTATAAAAAATGTCACAGAACTTCTTTTCTATTTTAGCTAATATCAAAGAAATCTTATTGATGAATAAATTAATATTAATTTTCATCACATGTAATATTTATTGTTTTCTTTTAGGTCCGAGGATTATTTATTGGTTAGATAGTGTTGCTATTTTTGGGGCCAACTATTATTGCTCTTGCAAAAATTGGGCCTTGATCAATAACATAGTTGTTAACAGGAGTGATAAATGTGGGCCTAAAATGTTTGTGGTCCAGCTTTCAAAATTTCTAAAATAGCTGGCCCAACTACAAAACTTGATACAACTAAGTGGGTGGTCTACTACTGTACTTGACTGGAATTTTCAATTGGGCCACCCAAACCCTTTTGAGCTTTCCTTATCTAAACAAAATCTCCAAGGCAAACACTTCATTTTGGCCTTACCCTTTTCTAAATGGAAAGTTTGAGAAAACAAACACGACCAAAAAAAAAGGCAAATGTTTTCTTTTTGGTGTGAAAAAAAGAGCGAAATTTGAGATGAAATTCCAACTTGTGATCATGTTTTGACCAAAAAAAAAAAAAGAACTTGTGATCATGCCGTGTGCATGCACGTCGAGTGTTGCATCAGTTTGGATGGTCAACGGCATCTCTTTTTAGTGTTGTGGTCCAGCAGGGGGCGATGATACCCAACCTGAACCGACCAAATCTTCCCACGCAAGATAAGCTTTTATTGCAGCCTTGCAACTATCTTCTGATATTTGTGTTTTCTATTCCCCATTGTTCCTAACCTTGGCCTATGGCAGCATTTTTTGTCCTTTCAATTCCACCTGCAATGGTATATATCAAAGTTTTTTTGTTTTTCCGTTGGCACATGACATATATATATATATATTCCATTTTTGCTTAAATATTATTTTAATTATTCGTCTTTCTATCAATAAGTTTGTAGATCAATTGGCAAGGATTGTTTTAACTTAAGTAGAGGTCATGATTCAAATTCTAGATATGTAACTGTGTTAAAATTTGAGAGGAACAACTTTGTCACCTTAATAATTTTACCCAACCTAAGCAAAATCACTTTGGGAGAAGGATATCCATGGTTTAGTTCCAAAAAGATAGTTCATCTTTCTAAATTTCTATTTGTTTAAAAAAGAATTCTACACGTATCTTGCAGGAGAAGTAGGGAATGATACTTACAGCGATCAATCCCGAGTATAAATTTTATTTAAAAACTAAAGCAATAATTATAAAGTGTGAGTTACAAATAATCTATTTTTTTAAAAATAGATATAATAAAATATATTAATTTGGATATGCTATCGACCAATTATATAACATCACATATATTACTTTTGAAATACTTTATTTGCAAGAATTATATATTTTAAAATGTTGAAAATTTGAGGAGAGTTGGCAACCGAGAATTTCCTTTTTAACCCAAATCGTAGGAAAACTTGAAAGGAGGAAAAGGGAACAAGCCAAAAAATAGGTTTGAATCGGTTTTTTTTTTGCAAAATTGCATTTTTTTGGTTTTTTTTAAAAAAAGGCTTAAAATCTCATATTTTCTAATTTTTTTTTTCTAATATGGGAAGTAGTAACTTGAGAGATTTGATCCATATGGATAATGTTTATTTTGATTAAGAGATAAATTATGTTATGTTCTATGGGTTTTGTTGATACATAATTTAATTTTTAGTTATTTTATGACATATATTTTATTTTATATTTTTATATATTTATATAAATACATATTTTATTATATAGGTTATATCAGTTAACCGGATAAACCTTTAACCTATGAACTTCTAAACCTTACCTACTGGTTGTTATCCTTAAGAACCTTGATATTTTTAATTAAGTGACATGATAATACATGATTTCATCCACATACAAAAACATTTTATATGAAGTGTATCAACACTAATTCTAATAAAAATAATATAAACCTTTTTGTATCATTAAAAAAAATCCAATTAATATATATAAAAATAAATCTTAATAGCTTTTCCCATGTATATTGTATGTATAAAGAGAAAATAATAATAAGGAGCAAACAAAATAAAAACAAGTCATGTAATCATTAAATCTTAAATATAACTCCCTTTATAGTACTAATAGATTATGAATTATATATCAAATCCATTGTAAAATAATCTTGACGGATAAGTAACTATTGACACTATTTTTTAATATATCCGTGATGATACTCTTTACTTACTAAATATTTACTATGTGTAAATAATTTCGCTTAAAACTCAAGAATACTTATCAAAACATAATTAAGATTGAGTTAAAAAATTATTCTGCTCCGAAAGCATGTCTACTAGTTATAAGTTTAAAGTTTCTTACGCTGGACTCTGAGTTATTTCCTTTTATTCTCCTTTTTTTTGTCGAATTTTCTTTTATTCTCTAAAATATTTTTTTTAAGAATTTAAACCTTATTTCTATTAAGAGTGTCGTCCAATTATTACTACACTCAACTCTTATTAATAAACTCTTTGAATTTTCTGATGAGTAAAAGAAATATATAGAAATTATAAGATCCTATAGATTAGAGTTTATTACGTATGCTTCTTTCATATATATATATATATACACACACATATATACATATGCTTCTATGACAAATAGTTCTTATAAATTATCATATATATAAAACCGTAACTTAATTACCCATCTTTTGACACAATAATTTATGACAAAATGTTAGTTTTTAAGTTGATATTCAACTCGCTTCATATGTCTAAAAAGTAAAAACTTAACATTATAGCAACCTCTATTAATCTTAAAATTTAAAAATGTAACTTTTTAAGTTGATATTCAACTCTCTTATAATTTGTCTTTGACAAATATGTTTGTTACTAACATTTTGATATTTGAAGATGTATATCTTCATCCAAGCCATCGAGTTCGTGACTCCTTTCAACATATACAACTACTTGCCATTTAAGTTATATCTTATGGGTTAGTTAAATCTATACCTAAAACACTTCCACAAGAAGGTTTTACACATGGAGCGCAACTCTTTCAAAAAGCAAAAATTAATAGATCATGTTAAAGTGAATTTTATGGTGAACCTTTTAATTTTAGGTTTATTATAGACCTTTTGTTATTAGATATTAGATCCAATAAAATGATAATCATTTAATCTATACTACATATAAACGAAATAATTCCTTTTAATTATTTTTGGTATCCAAAATTCCTATTTTCCAAAATATTCTTGATGTATAGTTGAAGTTACAAAAATAAATGAAAGAAGTTAAAAAAAATTAAAAAAAATTATAAAAATAAAAAAATATGGATTGAGAGACATACAAGTGTCTGTCACTTCACTAGTGGCTAATAATAAGAATCTATAATGAACAAAAAAATTTGAGGTTGGTTCTAAAATTTGCCTATATTATGTATAAGATATTTGCACTTAGGAAAATCAATACTGGGATAGAATTTTAGAAAGCTTCCACGGTGCGCTCCGTGCACACGATCGGCATGTCATACAATTAATTAATTAAGTAACAAGTGCGGCGCAAGTTGTAAAGTCCGTGAACAACTTTGACCTTTGCCTTCTTGCCCAAGGATGCAACCAATCCACCGACCAAACGAAGTCGTTAAGCAAGGCCAAAACCGTAAATCCATACCCCTAAGCTGGCCTGTTCAAACTCGATCATGTCAAAACCAATCTTTATTACGAAAATCAGTTAGCGCCCATCGCAGCAACGACGGCACCGCCTCAAACCAAAAAAAAAGGCCCTCATTTGCCTTCTCATGGCGGTTTCCCGTTTTTGCTTAAAAACACTTCTCCCTCTGTTCTAGCTCCTACCCTATAAACACACACTTGTTTGTCTTTAATTCCCTCCCTAGCTAGTCCCTATTCAATACGTTACCGTCTTGATTTCCCCCACGCCAAGTTTTCTGTTTTCCTTTCCTTCTCTGAACTTCTAATTCTTAACACACCAAATTACTTCCTCTCTTTGCTCTATTTTATCTTCGTCTCTCATGTTATATACCAAATTCGAACATCATTCTTTCATTCTTTGATCTCAACACAAATTCCCTTCCCTCCTCTTTCTCTTTTTTCTTTGTTTGCCTGTTTTCTTTTCCTTTTTATTTCGCCTCATCATGGAACGGGCGAATTGCGATTCCACAAATCTAGCATCGGAGATATCGGTTTCCGATTTCTCCTGCGACGATGACTCGGTGGTTTCCGATTGCGAGAGCGGCGTCTCCGGCGAATCTGTTCGCCGGCGCAACCGCAACCGCAACCGCAACCGCAATCGCCACAACTTGTTCGACGAAAGGCTCGTGAGGCTCTCCGAAGGAGACAGGGCGCGCGAACTCATCCAGAGCAGGCTCGTTCGTGGAATTGCGGCATCATCGCTCGGGGTCAAAGCCGACGTCGTTTCGGTCCACAGGAACGCGTGCCGCTCCGTGATGGCGCGGGCGCGTGTACAGTGCTTCCAGATCTTCGAGCGTGCTGTGGCCAAGTTGCGCGGCGGCGATCCCAACGTGAAGTACGCGTGGTACGGTGCTTCCAGTAAGGAAGAAGTGGCCGACATCATCGAACACGGTTTCGGAACGCAGCCAGCTCTCAATAACGGACTTCGTCTTTCGCCAGATGATTCTCCTCTCAAAAGGCACGCGCCAAATTATTCAATTTTTGTATTATTATTATTATTATTATTATTATTATTTTCAATTGTTGCTGATTTCGATGCTGATGTGTGAATTGTTGATTGAATGATTTTTGTTTTTTGACAGTGTGAAAAGGTGTGGTTTTGACAAAGACGGTGTGAGGCACGTGGTGCTGTGCCGCGTTATCTTGGGGAGGGTGGAGCTGGTGCAGCCTGGCTCCGACCAATGCGGTTCGAGCTCTGAGGATTACGATTCCGGTGTGGACAGTGTTTCAGCTCCCAAGGAGTACATTGTTTGGAGTTCCCGGATCAATACTCATGTCTTGCCCGAATTTGTTATAAGCTTCAAACTTCCTTCCTCCAAAGGTTGGTTGGCTCGTGTCTTTCTTTGATGGTTTTAAATTGCATTCAGCAATTTCATCAAGTTTCTCACCTATTCGGCCCTCCGAATTTTTAAGTCGTGTTTATTGCAGTCGCAATCGCAATTAAAAACATTAACATGTTTGTTCTTTGTGTGATTTTACTGTTGTATTTGCTAATTTTGTTTATTTTTTGTGAATTTGTTTTTTAGGGCATATGAGGATTGAAGAGCCTGTGAGACCGTCTTCTCCTTGGATGCCATTCCCAGCTCTAATTTCTGTTCTTTCCAAGGTTTTGCCTTCATCTGACATTGTCTTGATCTCCAAGTTTCACAGAGATTATAAAGTAAGTGCCTTCTTACTTGCGTCTGGAGTTTCAACACTGTTGATCATTTTTCATAGGCTGAAATCTGATGTTCCTATGTTTATAACAGGAAAAGAAGATTTCACGGCGTGAATTGATACAGAAAGTGAGGACAATAGCAGGAGACAAATTACTGGTTTCGGTCATTAAATCTTTTAGAGAGAAGGTACATCCAATCTCTCGTTTTTTTATTTCTTCTGGTGGTTTTGATCTACATTTTGATTAAGGATGCGTTTCCTGCACTTCTGTTTGTCTATAAAGTAACGAACACTGGACATGCTAGTCCTCTAGATCAACATTGATAATACTGTTATGCCAAGACAAGATTTATGTCAAGTGTTCTCTCTGAACTTGGATGTCAAGTCATCATCATCATTCTTAGATGTCAAGCATTCACTACATACCCAACAATTCATTTTGAAATGTTATGAATTGATGATATGTGGGTTGGGGGAACTGATATCATAAAGTAGAATTGCAGTTTTTTCTCAAGTAAAATATACCGAGGTCTTGAAATGTTGGAGCAGCAGAAGTGTTTGAACATTTAATGATAAATATGTAAACCCTGATTGGCATTTTTGTTTTCCTCCCAAGTGCTTCTATCGATGTGCATATTTTTACTGGCTATTGCTAAAATTGATGGGGTCTTCCAATTTTTACCTTGCATTGTATTGGGAAAATCAGAAAATGGGGATTCATATTCATGAAAAATGTGAAATTTGACCCACATCTAAGCTGGATGTGAATGTGGTACAATGCTCTTCTTGATTCCTGGATGATTATGGAACTGGAAACCCTGGAAGTGAATTTAGCTTCAAAGTGAAACAGAGGTGTATAACATGTTGTAAAAAGGAAGAGTAAGCATATGATTTCACCTGCTCACTGTGGGATTTTGCTTTTACTAGTGTGAACTTAGTTGGACGAAGTCACATGCCAATGATGTTGATTAGTTTTTCTACAACCTTTTTTTTCTCTACTGGCTATTAAGTTTGAAATCTCCTCCTCTAGAAAGAAATATGAACTTGTATCCAAAATTGAAATACATAGTAGATTTAGACGTGATCCAGCAGATATTGTTGTCTCCTTTGTGTATGTATAACCGTGTTAATTGTTTTGTTTTTAACAAGTGTTAACGAATGTCATAGGATATGGAAATTGTAAGAGTTAGATGTTATCTGGAATCCTTGGTAGCAAAGTTTGTAGTTTAGATAAAGCTTTTTGAGTATCAGCTGTATTTTTCATGTGGTTTCCGTTTCCCCTGTTTATCATTTTATTTTTTATTCTGCGTATTTATTTTTTGATCCAACTTGAGGAATTTGTTTGTTTTCCAGAAAATACCTGCAAGTTTTAAGCATGCAAAGTCATGGGAACCGGACAGCCAGCAACATGGACGGAGTGATGTCCTTCATTTGAGTTCTATTTGTCGATAAAGGACGAGAGTAGAATACAGGAGGTGACATAAATGTCCTTACTAACTTCAAAGCCAAACTTACATTGAGGATGCACCACTGAAAAGCAGAGAAGCATTTGAAACTTTTTTTCCCTTGGTGATACACATTTTCTTTTGATGTTGAATGTAGTGTAGCAAGAGGTTTCTTAAACTTTTTTATAGTCACACAAGTTGGAATGATATACTCTCGAATAAATTCTTATCATGAAATATATTGAAACATTGGTTTCTCCAATCTTCCGTGTTAAAATTTTCAAATGTAATTTTTGTTTGATATATTTTCTTACACCCTTGGCCAACGAATGCTAAACATGATATAAGAAAAATGAATATCAGAGATGCGAATAGAATTATGGAATCTTTAAGGTGGATGGCTGAATGTGTAAGAAAATACAACATTAGATATCCAGGAGAAGATTAAAATATCGCTTATTAAGTAGAAAATATAAACTTGGTTAAAGTGATTTGATCAAATAAAAGGACAAGTGAAGGCTTCAACAAGTGTATTTAATGTTACTCTGGTACTAAATCTAAATTTTTTTTCTTTCCATAGATAATGTTTAGAACTCAGTTCGAGAGGAGCAGGAACAATTCTGAATACTCACAATACATAATCAAAATGGCAATTGGCGGCTATACGGCTACAAAAGAAAATCCCAATAAACATCATGTATCTCTAATATTTCACTGCTGAGACATCAGTCCCTGAATGATAGTTTAGCCACTGCATTCACCCCCACCTCAGTTTGATTTGCATTTCCCTTCTTTTTAACCCTTTTGACTACTTTCCACAATAGAACTTGAGCGTGCCTCGTCTCTTTTTGTCCCAAAACTTGATATAGCAGCAACATTTGGCCAATCATGGCAGAATTTTAGCCTAAAGAGCAAAACTGTATTGTCAGCAGACAAAGACTTAAAATTTGCCACACCATAGCATAGTATCACACTTAAACAAAATTGAACGCAGTTAGCTAAAAGTAAACCCACATATTCCAGATTTCCGACATTATTAGCGTAATTTGATTATCGACTTTGATGGAATGTTCTGTTTGACTTACTCTGCACTTAGCCAGGTCTCTGGTTTTTGTTTAGAGTCAACTTACCCGTTTTAATACTGGGAATAAAAAAGTAAGTGGTGACTGTTACGCACAATCGGTTAAATAAATTTTCATATTTAATTTTTACCTTTACATACAAATCAACACCAAACTGACCCCGAAATCAAAAAGGCATCGTCTCAGTGGAGGGCTCACTGCGTTTCGTGGGTGTCAAGTTTCAACCAATACGTTTCAACGCTTCATATATATATATATATATATAACTGCAGTCTCACTATGCATGAGCTGGCCAAATAACCTTTCGGTCTTGATGATCATGGACCTGAAAATAACGATAAGTTGTTAATAGGCCCAAAAGACATGATATCAATTTCCAAGCTCCCACACATCACACATGGTTTTGACCCAAAAAAAAAAATTCGTAATGGTGTGTTTGTTATCAGCATCCAATAAACTTGAAGATCGTTTGACAAAAAAATCAGAAAGAAAACTTGAAGACGGTCTTTTATTTATATCTAGTGGCCGCCCTCCTTGAAATGTATCACATGGCTATTGGCTACGTCTCTTTGCCTACGAGAGGTTGTTTTGCATTAAGATACTCCTGCATGGCGAATGCTTACAAGGTAGAGCTTCGATAATAGAGTAGAGAACAAAGCTACTTCCTCGCCTTCCAAGACGGAAGCCCGCTACTCTTTTTAGAGTCGACATCCAAAAAGAATTCCTCAGACATCGAGTTGGGGGCATTGTTACGTATTAGAATTGAGAATCAAGGATCACAAGTATTCAATTATATATTATTATATCAATAAAATGATTGACCCCTCATTCATTACTTTAAAAATTTTATAAATAAAAATATATATTTGAATCACAATTTAGGAGAAAATTAATCTCATGTAATATTATTCATGTAAGTCAAGTAAATATCATTAATGAAACACATAACCACACAAAAGTAAGATAGGCTTGTTGATACATTAAAAAAACAAAAAGAAAAGAAAGAAAGCCTTGTTGATAGGCATGCTTAGTGCCCTTTACTTATTCCCCAAGTTTAACCTATACCATGTCGTCACGAGGTTAGCAGAAACAAATTATATCAAGTACTTCGTGCATTGTTACGAGAAACTCCGGAAATTCAATTCGTGCATTAAGCTAATCACCCTTAACCTTTTGCCTATTCATTTCAGCGTGATCGATAAATAAGCATATCCATCTCTCATGCTTTTCAAGCACATTCATTAATCCCCATCGTCATAATTCATTCGTAGCTTGTTTAGTGTAGTAAGCTTACCTTGGCATGCCAAAATGGCATCAAAGGGAATCATAAAGGTTGTCAACCAATCAGACTAGGCTAAGCCATCAATTCATCACAAATTAAAGCGTCATCTTTTGTACTGTTTAACACCATACAGCCCAGGAAGCTAGCCAAGCGAAGGAGCAATATGATCTTGCCGTATATTCTTTTGGGTTTTGGTGCTGCTGAAAATTAAACAAGAGTACTATCTGAAAGAAAGACCACGTTGCACTTTTGCCATACGCTTTTGGGTTAATTAACTGGCAAACGTTACTAATTAATTTGGGGTTAAAACCAGAGAGAATATAATTCTTTGGTTTGAAAATATTTACTCTTCTAAAGCTAATATGAACGAAATGTCATACTTCATTCCTCTACTTGTCAAAACCCAATATTCGATCTATTGATATTGTGAAAGATCAATGTTATTTGTTTCTTGCCATAATTTGTGGCAAGAAACGAACATTATCTTATTTCCACAAATAGCATAAATTCATTATATTCTCATGGTGGTTTGCATGGCAATTAAGTCAGTGTATGCGTCATCTCCCTTTTTTTTTCTTCTTTTTCCGATAAGATACAACTCAAGTAATCTGGAATAGATGCGTCACCTTCCCTTCTCCATACGTTGATGGTCACTATCAAAGTATCAAATATAGTACTACATTGCAGGCCCGTAAAAGGAAGTGAAGATTAATGCAGTTTGATCCACACGTCTGAGTGTCCCCCATATCCCATTGTTGCCCAAAATCCGTGAACATCTTTGCTTTTGGGTTCGCAAAGTTAATTAGGAGGGCAAAGGAAATTAAATATATCAGTGGCTAGCCGGTTACAACTTACAAGTCACAATACATAATCGTACACCGCCCTTTCACCCATAGCCATTAGTCTTTTCTTTCATTTGGAAGCATAACTATAACCCACATACCCTGATGCCTGAACTTGAACCTCAAAGTGTTGTTTGTTATTGTTAATTAATGACTCATGGTGGGGCTGAAGTGATCGTGGGGCCCAAACATGTGAGCCCAAGTACCTTGTTGGTCCTTCTTGGCCCGTCCATTCCTCAAAGAGTTATTTGTATTCATTTTGTATTCATTTTCTTAGCGCGTTTATCGTATTCATTTTGATTACATTGGCCAACTCACACATCATTCATTGTTGGATGATGCTCTCATTTAAATAGGATCACACTCATCCAATAAGATATATAAGTTGCACAATATCTCACACATGATTAATATAAATATTTTTCACCCTCAAATGCCAATAATCATCAACAAGCAGCAACCACATCATTTCAATTTTCATGCCATCCCATTGCAAATAAATAAATAAATAGAACTGTTATTATTGATGAGCCCCAAACTCTGTCACTTGCTTAAATATACTTAACATGTACTCTCAATAGAGAAAAGTCTCATATTTAAGTTCGCTGAAATACTTCTTAGATGAGAAACTTAATGCAGCTCTTTAAGATTTATATTAATAACTTTGGAATAGTCCGAACATTTTAAATTTTAATAGAAGAGATCAATGTAAAATATTTAATGTAGACTATTGATTTTTAAGTATGTTTATATTAACAAATACCTAAATTTAATTCACTGTCCTATAAACAAATTGGTGTAGTTATCTATTAGAGTATTAGTGTACACACTGGCAGATTTTCCTTGGGGATGATCCTAAAGTTCTTGTTATTAAGCTCTGGATATATAGTACTATGACCGAAACAACTGAAGTTATATGTTCTAATGTTCTAGTTCTCAAGCTTTGATTCTATAGTGGTATGGTAAACAACTGAACATTATATTGGACTATCTCTGTATGAACCTCTATTTTTATTTTCCTATGTCCAACTGGTCACTCGGAATCCTATATATCGCTGAACTTGTATTAATAAACTGTCTTTTAATGGAATGCAATAGGCAGTGCCCTCAGTAAAACCCAAGCCAGATAAGCATATAATTTTCAAGTTCTACTAATTTTCTATGAACTTTACTTTCCAGAAATTGAGTGAAGCTCCCCACCACTGAGCATACATGTCTTTTTAATCTTTTATAGATTTTTTTTCATCGAACTGAGCATAATATATGTGCAACGGTCGGTTTTATGGTGAGTTTTATATGTTTAGGTCTATCATTAACTCCTTATTTATTAATTATTAGATTAAACTATCTACCAAAAATAATATTCATTTAATGGTAATAATAAAGTTAAATGTACATATTACCACTTATAATTTGTCATATCCAAGGTAAATTATAAGATGGATTTTAAATTTTTGAGTCTATCATAGACCTCTATTATTAACTATTTAATAATTATTATATTTATTAAATAATTTTATCTAATAATTAATAATAAATGATTTATAATAAATTAAAAAAAAATTTATCACCAACAATCCTACATGCAACTGCGGAACTCTTTTAGGCTGGAGAGTCGGAAGTAGCCCAGTACTTTTTGTGCTCACCACCCCAAACTTAGGACCACCTCACCCACTTTGTCATTTTCTTACTTTTTTTTTTTTTGGTTACACATTTTCTTACTTTGTGTGCACTTATTAATGAATTTCGTTTCTCCGACCCACAAAAAAAAAAAAAAAAAATACTGACCAGAGTATTTAACACTCAACCTCCCAGCTCCGCGGACAAATAAAAATGGAAAACTGTATACTTTTTGAAGAAAAATATTCAATATTAATTTGTATTGAAAAATTTCTTCAAAAAGTATTATTTGAACTAATTGTTTTTGGGATATTGTGTAATCCCAAGCTCTTTAATTATGGATGATAGTATGTCTATATAATATTAAAAGAGATCATATCTTCAAATAATATTACTTCACTAATTTTTATCATATAACTATAGTTAATTTTATATAATTATTTTATAGATTTAATTGAAATTTATTGATGGTGTGAAAAAAATTTATATATTCATTAAATTGGATAATAATATTAGTAAATATAATTACTTTTCATTTACATTACTTAAAAAGTCATATAAAAAAAAATTTAGTTAAATAATTATGTAAATATATAATTTTTTTATATTTTTAGTGTATCAAAATTAAATTCTTATTTTATATTGATATTGTCTAAACTGTATTATTATTTTTAGAAAAAAACAATGTGAGGTAAAATCTTGCCACTACTCCCACACTATATATCCCATCCTACTATCCTAGAAATCTCCCCCACACACTTTCGTTTCAACCAAACTCTCTCATCCTACTTTCTTCTACATTTCTCACCCCTTGGCCTCTCGTTGACGCAGTGAGTGAGTGAGTGAAGGTCCAAAAATTCCAAATGATGCAAACGGAGCCTCCTCCTCCTCCTCCTACACACGTACTATCCTCTCCCAGCTTCAGCAGCTACTCCTCCGAAACCTTCGCCCAAATAGCCGCCAGAGTCATCCATGAACTCCAATACGACCCTCTTTACCAAAACCACGACGACGACGACACCCTCTTCGACCCCTGGCCACAAGACGACAACAACCTCAATCACCACGACCACCAGCCAAACCTAAACGACAGCAACGACGACGACGAAGACTTCGAGTTCTCCTTCGTTTCCAGAGACCCCAACTCGTCTCCCGTATCCGCCGACGATGTTTTCCATAACGGCCAGATCAGACCAACTTACCCGCTCTTCGGCCGCGACATCGTTTCCGTTACCTCTGCGGACTCCGAGACGGCAACGGTGGTCCGGCGGCGTTTGCCTCTGAGGGCGCTCATGTTCGAGGAGCGCCAAACGGCGTCGTGTTCGTCGTCGTCAACGGACAGCAGCACCGGCAACGAGCTGGAGGGCGTGGAGGCGGGGACATACTGCCTGTGGACCCCACAGGCGTGCAAGAAGAGCAGCTCGACTGGTTCGTCTTCGTCGTGGTCGAGGCGGTGGAAGCTTCGGGATTTGCTCCTCAGGAGCCATAGCGCTGATGGGAAGGTGGCGCCCAGACGCAATGGCTCCACCGCCAACAAAGATGGGCACCGGAGGACCTGAATAAGAGCATGTTGTTCTTGAAACCGGAATGAGCTTGGTACCCTTTTTTTTTTTTTTCTCCGTGTTTTTTGAGGGGGTCAAAGTATACTTGATTGTCTTTTGTGCTTTGTTGAATTCCAAATTCAGTGGCGTTCTTTATTTTTGGCCCAGCTTGTAGAAAAGTGGATGATGAGATGAGGATGAAGTGTATTATTTTTTGTTTTCTGTTTTATGTAAAGTCTCTCTTTAATTTAGTTATGAAGTAGTAGTATTTTGGGATAGACAATGTTTTAGCGCCAATGCTTGCGGATTTTATTTACGAGCGTGTATAATTTTTATATGAAGTTACATAATTTTTATATGTATAACTCATTTATAGGAATTTATTTTATTCCTTTTAAAATATATGTAAACTTTTGAATAACTTTATATTTTATAATATTTATAAATTTATATTTTAATAAAATAATAATTTTTTTTATTATTATCCCTAATTAATTTCACATTTTCAAAGTATTCTATTTAATATTAATTTTGAATATTGTGCTATGTTAATTAATATATAGGGATATATTAATTTATTTATTATATTTTACTCAATTATTAATATTATTTATTATTTTTTTAATATTTATATTTATTTTAAATTGAAAGATATTTTAGGAGGGAATGAGTATTTCATTTTTTTTTATCCTTAATCAAACTCATCTTGAGGATGAATAGTGGTTTGGAAATCATACTAGGATTAAACTATAGTATCACTACAATTCAAGCCTAATGCCTAGTGTGTGGTTAGCTTGGATTTGCCGATTTGATTGATATATCTTTCTTGGTGGGATTAGTGTGAATTAAGATGATGATGATGACAAAGTTTGATAAAGTTTATATGGTCCCTAGATGGCTTTTCCTCTTTTTCTTGACAAAGTTAACATAAAATAACTAGTATTTTGAAATTTCGGGTGAAGTAACTGAGGAAGAATGAATGGGAATTAAGAATGTTGATGTGGGCGGTTGCGCCGGCAGGCATGGCATAGTAATGCAGCCCTGGTTGTCAGAGTTCATTCTGTACTCATGAAAAGAAATCGTGTAGGTCTCACACGGCATAGACTTCGGGGATATATGCGACAAAGTAAAAAATAGAGTAATGTCAAGGGAGAAAAAAAAAGGGTAAGGATAATACTGATACCAGTAGCTAATAACTAAGTGGCAGTGACAAGTGAGCATTAAGCAAGTATTTCAAAAGGGTAGTGTTGTTTGTATTTATGGGGTATAAGAGACGTAATAATTTACACTTCATTCAATATTGAGAGTTACGTTCCCATTCAATAAGGTTCACACCCTAATAATAGATGGTGTACCAATATGATATTCCATATTTTATGAGTAGAATTCTCATTTCTCTTTCGAATATGGACAAATGAGAATTCTGGACCAGCGGACTTAATAGAGCATGGAGGATACAGCCAATAGAGATCGTGTCATGTAAAAGTTGTTGATAAAAAAGAAATAATTACTACTAAATTAAATAAAATATATATATATATATATATATATATATATATATATATAATTAACTTCACTTATCCAAAAAATAATAAACATGTTACATTATCTTCCACAAATGGTTTTGAATTTAATTTTGGCATACTATTCATGTGTACTAATATAAATAGAGTTTTCATAAAAATATACTTGTTTGTATTTATGGGGTATCTGTATATCGTATTAACTTACACTTCATTCAGGATTTGAGGATGTAGATCCTTATTCAAATAAGTCACACCCTATTTAATAATAGATGGTGTGAAAGTCAACATGATATCCCATATTTTATAAGTATAATTATCATTTCTCTTTCGAATATGGACAAATGAGAATTCTGGACTAGCGGACTTAATAGAGCATGGAGAATACAGCCAATAGAGATCGTGTCAAGCAAAAGTTGTTGATAAAAAATAAATAATTACTATTAAATTAAATAAAATTATATATATATATATATATATAATTAACTTCACTTATCTAAAAAATAATAAACATGTTACATTATCTTCCACAAATGGTTTTGAATTTAATTTTGGCATACTACTAATGTCTACTAATGTAAATAGGGTTTTCATAAACATATGCTTGTATTTATAAGATGTTCAAGATAGTGATTGATTGAGTCTAACTATTTTATTATGGTGTGACAATATATAATTAAATATTCATGTAATTTTTTTTCACATTAACAATGTGTTTATATAAATTAAATCCAATAACTTTTTTTATAGAAGTTCTGGTAAAATTTTGGCATTGTAACATTTTCTTATCATATTGGGTACCTAGGGCAATGTAGTTTTGTTCTTTTGAACTTATAAGACTGCATGCAGTTTATCAGTAATATTGATATTGATAAAATTTAATAAACCGAAGTGAAAAATATAGGGTTGGTTGAAAGAAGATTTTCGTTTACTGATTCTCCCATGTCAGTGCAATATGAACATAATGGAGCTTGTTTGTACTTCTCAATTGACTTTGTTACATATGAGTATATTTTAATGTAGAATAAATTTATATTAATACAATCAAATTTAGTTAAATTAATTTAAAATTATATTAGATGTGAAAAAAAATCCGAGCTTAAAAAAAAACCATATAATCAAAGTGGTATGACAGTCAGTGAGGGTTGATTCGAGAGTGGTCCTCTCAATTACAAAAAACATAATAATCAGTCAAAACAAACTAAGAGGAGAAAATGTGTTATACAAGTTAACAATACGGCATATTTTAAGTTTCATGGGTTAATTAACCTCACTATTTTTAATTTTATGAGAATTATTTGATAATATATGCCTTAATCTATCTCATCATAGCTACTAAGTAGAATTTATATTCTATTTTACGAGGCTTCAAGAATTTTATACAAACAATACTGAGAAGTATTATTGAATTGAAGAAGCCGAGGTTTGATAAAGTCATAAAGAGTAAGTATTGCTTTACAAAATAACATCCCATAATTCTAGACGGGAGAACAGAGGGACATGTTTTTACCTTCTAGAAAGCATTTTCAACTTTGGACTTGTCATTGCTTTGGCCGTCACATTCGAATATCTCCCTACCTAACTATGCATCTCAATCCGCGAATTTCAAAGTTATAAATTCATGAATGTAAGTCTGGCATACCTACTTCGTCCCTTAACTATATGTTAGAGGTTTCCCCACCAATCAATACCGATTTTAATAAAAAAATAAATAAATTCTTGAATGTATTATATTACCTAATAGCAAGGCTAACTTATATTTTGAAGCCCGTACGTCTTGCATGAATGAACCTACCATATCGGTGAAGTGCAATCTTCTAGGAAGTTTTCCTTTGTTTATGACTTGTTCTGTAGAACAATTAATTAGAAAATAGATGTACACACAAAAGAAAAAGGTTTACTGTTTTATATTAGCTTCGCTTTGTGAATTGTTCTCCACCTGGACCAAAATAGAGATCAACCATATAACATCGTTCATTTCATTTTTTTTTTTTTTCATCTTAACCTTAAGGATGCGTTTGAAACTCAAAAGGAAGATTTTGGAGGTGAAAAAAAAGACATGTTTTAATGAAAAGTTTTAAATAAATATAAAATATTTATAAAACTGAATAACGAATGAAAAAAATTAAAATAACCTATTCTTTTAATTCTTTTTATTGTATAAAATTCTTAAACAAAACAATATTTGCTTAAAACAAAATACATTTCAGTTTTTTTTTTAAAAAATAATCCATCCTAAACATACTTTAAATGAACTAGCCTGAAAAGACAGACCAAATGGAATGTTCGGAAAAACAGAAGCAAAGCAAGACAAAGCAAAGTGGCTTGTTTCCAATTTGTTAGTGCATGGTGATCATGTTATATAAATAATAATTTATAAATAAAACCTATACTATTAAATTTTTTTTTGAACTCAAGTAATATTAACCTTACTTTTTGTATTAATATGTAAGTAATAACTTTATATATTATTTTCTTTTATGTGTCTTATAATTGGCTTACATTACACATCACACATATATAAACCTTCATCTTCTCTAATTGGTCATTGGTCTGACTCTTGAAGACTCTGTCGTCTCACTGTCTTGTCCTTTGTGGAATTTTCTCTCGGCATTCCGAGTGAGCAAAGCTGTCAACAGAATATGGAAACGCACTAACAAGCGAAAGCGAAAGGGAGACTGCAGGACAGGCACTTTCTTTTGCTTTAATTTGTTGTAAAAGTAGCAAGAGGAGATAACACACCATGACTTAGGACGGAAATTAAGGGGGTAGTGTCTGTTAGTCCAAACAACCTGCAACCACGGTAAGGTTAGACAAACTCACGGAACCTTTTTCCTACCTACCTATTACCAGAATGTGCAGAAGAAAATAATGAAAATACTCCGTGTTTATACAAGTTATAATAATTTTTACATAAAATCAGTGTATTTTGTTGTGCAAGAGATTTACATGTCAATAATAAATAGTTAAACTAAATTAATATATGAAAAATGATTCATATTAGATATCAAATCATTAGTATACTATAACCCAACAGCTTAGCTTAAACTTTTGGATATAGCCTTACATGATATGATGTTAGACTTACGATCAAGTAGTTTAAAGTTTATCATTATTGCTTACTTCTAATAAAAATAATTAGATTTTGGCATAAAATATGGTGGGTCTATGCATTGTACAAGCTTCAAGTCCAAAAAATGTAATCATGTGAGGGATATATTGGATATAAAATTATTAGTGTGTCACAACCTAACAGCTTAAGTTTTTGGACAAATGGTTTCTTGATAACATTTACAACGTAACTAACATGTGAACATTACTATTGCAATTACTCATTTGTTGAACTGGGAAATGGGAACCGCTAATGAGGTTGAAATTAACATGAAACAATAAGTGTTGGGAAAATAAACCACTTTCCTTCCTTAGAACCACCCCAAACAGAGAAATAAAAATAGGAACCCAATCACAACACAAGAATTTAACTTGGAAAACTCCAAAGGAGAAAAACCACGGCCGTTGTCAAATGAAAACCAGAGAATAACACTATGTGAAAATTATTACAACACATAGACTTCACTCTCAAACACCCATCCCAGGACACCCACACTCTCCAAAGCAAATATTTAAACTACATCTCACAACACTCTAAAACAAGAGTATAGAGAAAGTAAAGTCAAATAAAGTTAAAGTGTTTGACTCGTGCACTTGAAATGGAGACTTAAACTCATATATATAGCCTTGGCAACCCCCCTCCATCTCAATTCTAAGTAATGTGGGACTTCTTTCCTAACCTATTTCAATCAAAATCCTAACAATCTCCACCTTGATTGAAATAAATACAGCTTCAGCTTCCGTTGTCAATACCGACAATCCCTTGCTTCATTGTCTATATCGACAATCATAGTTCAAAGAACTATCATACTCCACCATAAAAAGTATACTCACTTAGAATGAGATAATTCCAAGAATTTCACCTTGACATATGTTGAAACCTTGCTAAAAAAATTTATGGTGCAACTTCCATGTTGGCTCTCCTTGGAAGTTCTTCAACCATCGACATAACCCCACCACACACCATGCATCTCAATGCCAACCAATGCCCGTGTGTAATTGTGGATCCGCTGGCCACACCTTCATGATCCCACCACACACCTTGCATAAACACCAATGCCCGTGTGCAATTGTGGATCCGCTAGCAACACATTATTAATGTTTTTTTCTGTAATCTTTATTGTATCATGATATCCTTGACTTGCATTTGCCACAAGCCAAAATCAAAATCAATCATTCCATTAATTTCTCTATCCAACTGTATATAGTGTATGTCAACTATAAAATCGTGCCAGGAAGAGGTTCACAATCACGTTTAAATACCAAGAGAAGAAAACACTCTCAGGATCACACTACCTTCCAGGAAGCAACCAAGGATGATCTTCAAGTACCAGAGAAATTCTGATGTGGAAGATCAGATAAGTTGCAACCACAGAGCAATACTAAGAATAATCCTCCGAACCAAAGCGGCACCAGGAGAAATTCTTTCTTGATGTAGAAGATCAGACTAAGCTCAACCACAGAGCATACTAAGAATAAATCCCATCGAACCAAAGCTCTGATACCAATTGTTGGGAAAATAAACCACTTTCCCTCCTTGAGAACCACCCAAAGATAAATAAAAATAGGAACTCAATCATAACACAAGAATTTAACGTGGAAAACTCCAAAACCAAGAAAAACCATGGCCGTTGTCAAATGACAACCAGAGAATAACACTATGTGAAAATTATTATAACACATAAACTTCACTCTCAAACACCCCATCGGCCCCCAGGACACCCACACTCTCCAAAGCAAATATTTAAACTACATCTCACAACACTCTAAAACAAGAGTCCAAGAAAGTAAAGTCAATACAAGCTTAAAGTGTTTTCGAACTTGTGCACTTGAAATGGAGAGCTTAAACTCATATATATAGCCTTGGCAACCCCTCTCATCTCAATTCTAAGTAATGTGAGACTTCTTTCCCTAACCTATTTCAATCAAAATCCTAACAATAAGCACATACATTCCTTCATTTGTACAAGACAAACTAAACTATCGCGGAACAGGGAGAGTACGTTGGAGACAACTATCATTTCTGAAGTATTTTTGTCTTTCTTTCTTGCCTTGAAATACCCAATAGGCTATTAGCCTAGCCTCAGAAAGAAGGACGTCGATGCTACGTCCAATTTCTTTGAGGATAATAAGTATCCATTGCAGTAATAAACAAGGGATCCAAAAACAAGAATGGTTGAAAAGGATAAGGTACTATAGAAAATGCATGGCACCATACCCACCTCCACTGAATCCAATTATAGAATCCACCTCCACCTCCAAAGTTTGTTGTGGCCATATATAGAAAATTAACATTAAGGGTATGTTTGACTGATGAGTAAAAAATGGGAAATTTTTTATGATGAATGAGCAAGATTCATTTGTAATTTAATATATATGACTCATTCATAAAAATTTAACCTCTTATTTTTACCTTCTAATCAAACATATTATCAGTATGTTTGGTTAGCGAAATTTTCCTCATTGCGTTAGCAAAAAGTGGGTTGAGAAAAAGTGAAGTTGTTTGTTTTGTATTTTTACATTTAATAAAAGTGTTCCACTTTGAATTTGTAATAATTGATTTCAGTCAAAGTGAAAAATATTATCTTTTATTTTTCCATCTTATATCAACTCTTCTAAACTCACTTTTCTAACATCTTTTCTATACACTAATCAATTTCTTCAACATCAATTATTTCAAAAGTAATTCGACCAAAATCTAAATCAAAGAACCCCATAAGTTAATATGGTGTGAATTGAGATGAAACCCTTGCTTATCGCTGGCTAGCTGCAAGGTTATTCCTTTCTCATCCTTAATCCTTGTACATATATCATTTCATCATTAATGTCAAGACATGTGAACGCCAATTAGCGCTCACATCATCACATGTGGACGCACCTCTGTTCTTTTCCAATCATAGAAGTAACCTGTTATTGTGAGTGAGGTCAACAGTTTAAAAGCCATTTTAGTTGCCAGTGTAGATATGGCTTAAGCAAGACACTAGTTTGTGTGTATTGTTTACTGTTTAATGTCGATTGTGAGACTTCTTGTGTTCTTAATGTTTTTATCTATCTATGAAGATGATCTTTCTCAACCAAAAAAAAAAAAGTCTATGTGCTTATTTGGTTTCATGTTTACAGGGTCTAGAATTGATTTCAATGGCAAGAAATTGATTTAGATGATTTGAGAACATGTTTGATTGCTAATTTTCAAAATCAATTGTCGGTTCTAGAATTGATTCAAGAAGAAGTAAAAAACTATCTAAAATCACTTTTAAAGAACTTTCCCAAAATAAATAACTTTATTCTGAAATAAATTCTATAAACACAAAACCAAACACACTATATCAAATTTTAATGGGATTCAAATCCGAGGGAATTGCATTGTTGTGAAAAAGGCAGAATATGGAAGAGGTGAATATGGTAGGTTTCACCGAGAGAGGATAATCTCAAAGAAAGAAAGGTCTAAAGCTTTTTATTTTATTTTATATCGGGCCCTTTAATATACAATAGGAGCATTGGGCTTAGTGGGCAGTAATCTATCTGAAATTTGAGTAATTGGGTGGACAGCCGTGTATAACTACGAGTTACAACTAACAAATAAAATCCGCGGCCCACTAATGCGTATTCTTCTGTTACAGTAGTTTGTTTTGGCATATGGCAGATTGGCAGTGGCAGACAATATTATTTATGTCCCTGCCTTGCTTATTCACTTATTTTCGTTTTTTTTCAAAAAGAAGTATCTTTCTGACCAAAATAATAATAATAATAAGGATGAAAAATACCAGAGAGTACCAGCTGCTATAATTAGGTAAAGCATGTGAATCTCCCAATACCCATCTTCATTCAAGTACCAAGGCCGCTGATTGAGTTCTTTATTTTTTATTTTCTTTTACAAAATAGAAAAGTATTTTATTAAGTAAAAAATATAAAAAAAATTAAGATAATTAAATATTTAAAAAGAAAGCAAGAATTATTTTAATTTTTCTTAAGTAACTAACTTCTGAACAAAATTTTAAAATCTGTTATAAAGATGAAAAGAGAAGAAAATTTTCAAATCAAAACCATGTACTAATACTTAATGCAAAACTGCTTTAAACTTAGGATGGTCCAATCTTAAAGGACCAAAATAAAGTGATTGCGACTAACTGTCGCCGCCAGTGGCTCCAATTCTCCTTTGATCTTGACTTTGCCTAGGCCTGTGGTCATAACTCTTACCGGGTGTTTAAAAAGTCTGAAATTCAATTCTATCAAAAAATTAAATTAAATTTTATAATTTTAAAGTAACTTAAGTGAAGGAATGGAATTTTTATAGGAATTAAAATCTAACAAAATTAAGGAATTGAAATCAGATCAAAATAGATGTGATTTGGTGTAAGAATTGAATTTCAACAATCAAAATAATCTTAATTGAATATAATGTTTTATTTCTAACCTATTAATGAAGGATAAAATAGTAAAAATAATTAAATTAATTCATTTTCAAATCCATTTCAAATCAGGAAATTGAATTCAATTCTTGAATTTACTAACTTATTTTAAATATAAAAATTTAATTTAATTCTATATATTAAAGGTTTCCAAATGTCCTGATAATGAAGAAGAAATCCAGCTAGTTCCAACTCATGATTATTCTGACCCTTTACAATTTTTATAAATCCTCGATTACTTGGCTTAATTAATTACTCCCTTTATTCCATAATATCGGCCACTCTCAGGAAACTTTATAATTTGGGTAATACATTAAAAGGTTAATGTATCTTGTTGCATTATCAAAGTTGCACAGTTTTTTTTTTTTTTTTTTTTGAGAATGACAATTATTATGAAATGGAGGAAGCAATTGATTTGAATATAGTACTATTATCAATGATGGATGTCAACATGGGTGAAAGCTCAACATCAATAGGATAGGCTCCTCCTTATTTTATAGCAATTATTATTATTATTATTATTATTATTATTATGTGCATAAAGAATATTCTAAATGCACATGTTGGCAGTTCACAGCCGACGGCATACGCCACATGGAGTTGAAATAGCGGCAGTGGCTCATAATTGCTGTCCATAAACCACACGAAAATGTCGTATCAACGGAAGACACAACATAAGGTACTTCTACAACCACTAAGATGCAATTTTAAAACTACTAGTTGCTAAACTTCATTTTCTATGGGGATAGCTAAGACTTAGGCCATAATATACTCTCTGTTTATTTTGGCTCGTGGCATTGCTCAACGTTTTATATGTGGTCCTTATGGAGTGTTGGGGGATAGGTTTTAATTTTTTTATTAAAGGCATGGTATACTTGATGTGCAAGGTTTTAGGTAAACATGGTTTTAGCAACCTGCCAAAGTCAAACACATAACCAATCATGTTAAATGGAATTAAAAAAAAGGTAAATTAAAAAAAATTATCTTTATCTGCTCTAATCTGAATCTAAACAATTTCAGAGTTATCTATACAAAATGTTTATCCACTTAGAGGATGACATTCTCAGGATAATATCTTACATCCCTCACTCAAATTATACATGCTCATTTGACTAAACTTTGGTATAATTTACCCATCATTGTTCGAGAAAAATTTAAGTCTGAGGCATTCAATTGAGAACAATTGCTACTGACTACAAGATCAATCAAAATGAGCTAAAATCTAAACATTCCATCAATAAAAAACTCAAAACTTTTCAATACCTGAGGAATGCATCATTCTTCATTGTACACAATTGTTCAATGCCAACAAAAAGTCATGGTAAAAATGCCAGCCGTTGACAGGAAAAAGTCACATTCCCCCAGTTATTAAATCACTCTCATGCAGGAACAGGACTCATGCTTGAAGAGCTCTGCAAACTAGCAGCATATTCTCGAGCCCAAAGGTCATAGTGAATAATTTCCTCAAGGGAGGGCGTGGATACCAATTCATCTTGATGCTTCTCACATGTTAGCTCCACAACCTTGAAAATATCCAAATAGTTGATCCTGGAAATAGCAAAACAGCAAGTCAGAGGAGAATTCAATTTACATAAATAAAAAATTTAGCTATTGGGTCTATTTGGATAGTACAATTTATGACTTTTTATTTTATTTTCTGGAAGTTAAAAGTCACATTTTTACTTTTGGTTTTGTTTGGCTAAAGAATTTATTACTTTTCTAAAAATTATTCTTAATGTCTTTCAAGAAGTTAAAATATCTAACTCTCTTTCTAAAAAACTAAAAATAAACACTTTTATTATTATGTATTCAAATATAAAATAATTTATTCATAAGTTTTTTTTTCAAAAATTATTTTTATATAAGTGCTTAAATAAGATGTTTACTCAAACGAGACCATAATCTTAGAGTTAGAGCAATACTCGGGGTGACGAAAATAACAATAAATACTTACTTTTCATCAATAAACATCTCTACAGCTTTCTCATTTGCTGCACTAAGAACTCCTGTCATTGAGCCTCCAGCACGGCCAGCAGCATAGGCGAGATTCATGGATGGATATTTAACGTTGTCAGGAGCTTTAAATGTTAGTGAACCAAGCCTGCATGATCATGTTTCAAATATGGCTCTGTCAAACAAACTAATAACAAATTTTCTATGCCAGTTTGCATTTAACTAAATAAATCTTGCATGATAAAAATTCATGATAGTAAAGGATACTTGTAGTGGAGTGGAAATTATAGAATCATTGTTCATGCCTCTCTACATGCTGCTTGAGATTCACAGTATTTAAAGGACTAAACATGCTTGCAGAAAGCTACTAGGTTTGATCCGATTCAAGAAAAGCAGAAAAAGGAGAGGGGAGGGGAGGGGGGTTAGGTTGAAGGAAATGACAGTCTTATTATATCATTCTGAAAACCTAACACGCATACATAGAATCATCGATGATTCAACTTGGATTTTATAAAATTTCATTCAACAAGAAAGGCTTCAAAATTTTAAAAACTCTATATCTAAGTGGATCTGTCTATTTTCTTCAGTGTGGACTATAGATAATGTGATGGAGTTGAAATGTGTAAGCTGCAGGGAAAAATGATAGTACTTGCAAAGATCAAGACGTGGCCAAGTTACTTCAGAGCAGTAAATTCTGTCAGGCCAAGATAATGTATAGAGGATTGGTAAACGCATATCAGGCCACCCCAACTGTGCCAAAACTGACGAATCCTGGAATTAAGAAATAACTTAGTATTAGATAAATATTGAACAATATTTGATTATCTTTATGTCCTTTCTTCTATTCCTTTATATGAATGGAAGACTACAAAATCTCACCCCACCCCTTAGCTAATTTAGCCAAGGGCCAGGAACTCATAGGCGCTGTTGGTCATCATCTCAACTGTATGTGGATAGTAAAAAGGGTTAAACCTTTGAGTGTATTAAAAAGGGTCATCATCTCATAGGCGCTGTGGTCATCATCATCTCATCTCATCTCACTGTTGGTCATATGTGGATATTAAAAAGCAGTAGCGAATACAACATAGAATAAGGGTTAAACCTGTGTTTCAACCATTGAGTGTATGATCGATTGTGGATGAATTACAATCTCAACATTATCATAGTCAGCTCCAAACAAGTAGTGTGCTTCAATTACTTCTAGACCCTGCAAAGAAGTAGAAGAAATTAAACTTATAGCTAGGAAATTCAGACCACATCATTAGACAGATTCATTAGAAGGCTTTTTTTCATCCAATACATTGACATCAGCAAGAAACAAACCTTATTGAAAAGCGTAGCAGAGTCCACAGTTATCTTTTTTCCCATATTCCAGTTGGGATGTTTTAATGCATCAGCAACTTTAACATCTTTCAGTTTCTCAACAGGCAAATCCCTGCCAATCACCAAGAGGATGATAAATAAAGCTATGTTGATTATTTGAAGCCTCAAAACAGAACAGAGAGGAAAAATTCAATTCTTTCCATCATCAAAGAATATTGATCTAATGGATCTCCATCATGATATGATTAGTTGACAGCAACCAGAAATTCAGCCATACATAAGAATGTTTAGAGTGCTACATATTCGCTTTCAGTCACCTTCTATTCCAGAAAAAATAAGAATTGTTTCTAACATATATTAAAAAAGGGAGCAATTAGACCATGACTCTTTTAAACTTGAAAAACAGCAAGTGCAGACATGTTTTACACACCTGAAAGCACCTCCAGATGCAGTTAAAATAATTGTCCTAAGTGCATCCTCTGGCAACCCCTGGATACACTGAAGCAAAGAATCCTTTTGAGTTTTTGGAGCAAGTAGAGCAGGATGAAAATATAGTTTGCTTGAGTTTAATAAAGTAATGCATAGGCCATAGAACAATACGAGTAAAAAATATCAAGAGTCCATTGATCATGTTGCACACACACATTTTAACAGATTATGTGCTTTTCAGTACCTGAAAAATGGCAGAATGTTCTGAATCAGCAGGGAGTATTTTTATGTTATGCTTATGAGCAAGAGGAAGAACAAAAGGACCTCCAGCAATAAGTGTCTCTTTGTTGGCCAATGCTATGTCTTTCCTGCTTCTATCGCAGCAACTGTTGGCTAATAAAATAATGAGAGGAATTTCAGGTGTCTAATATCTGTTGTCAAATAACTGATAACCAACACCATCTTTAGTTTAGTATCTTACTATATAGATTTTGTTAATATAAAAAGAATTTATCCTCCAAATTGTCAAGCATGATCAATGAAGTTAATATTGGAACTTGGAAGATATGTAATGTAGTTGAATGATCATGGAAGACCTCGCTATACAGCATAGCAAACAGATTGCTTACCACCAAGGGCCAAAAATGGGGAAAAAATATGGCTACCTTGAGTCCTGCACAGCCTACTATTCCTGTGACTACGGTGACTGCATCTGGGTGACGAGCAACCTGAGAATATATAAGCTATAGCTTATGAAAAACAATATTGACTTTCTAAGCCAAATTACATCATATGAAGGAACCAGATGCCAACCTCAATGATTCCCTGCTCTCCAGGGATGATCTCAGGTTTTTGTTCAACATCAGCCAAAGCCTCTACAAGTTCTGCAATTAGGGACTCATTTCTAACAGAAACAAGTTGAGGCTTAAATCTCTTTACCTGTGCAACATAAATATTGAAAGAGATTAATCTTTTTTCCAGTTGGTATATAAAAAAAAAATGAGAACCACTAACTAAGCCTTAAACAATTTAATTAATTTAATTTTTAAATTTTTAATTCTTTTATGATTTCTCTACTCAAGTAAAATAGAAAATCCAAGAAAATATAAGAGACAATAATGATATCCCCAAGAAATGCTAAGAACAAAAAGGCTACCAGGCCTTAGTATTCTGCAAACAGAACCAGGAAGACCATTTCCATCATGACTAATGCAACAATAACTATAGTAAACTAGCCAAAGTAGTTCCATCATGACCATTTCAGATTTGATGCTTGTCATAGATAGAGAGACAAATTCAATCCAAAGTTCCATTACGTGACTGGAGTGAAGTAATTACCTGATCTGCAAGAAGAGTAACGTTGGAACCAGCCGCAAGTGCCACAACTTTAAACTTATCTGGATTCTCAGCCACAATATCAAGCGTCTACAAAACCATGAAGGGGCAAAGATGCATCACATCAAAGAATAACAAACAAGGGCAAATCAACCTCCATCTACATGGAAAAAACACTCAACTATTTCTAGTCATATATTCAATTATGGACAAAAAAAATACATCATCTATTCATTTTAAAGAATTATAAGACAGTGCTGAAGCACCAAAAACAGTTATTATTTCTGACAAAATTTTGCAAGCAAAACCATATTGCAAGTCCAGCCAAAATCAGCTTTAGATAAATATGTCATTTCAATAGATAAATATACCAAAGCTTGTCATGTTAGAGTGAGATACCAGTTCCAGTTTCCACCTATACCTGAGTTCCAATTGAACCAGTAGATCCCACTATGGAAATGGGTTTTGGACCCTCCCAAGTCTTGCGGCCTGATTCAGGAACCGCTCTTCCTGGCCAGGCTGGTGGTGGTGGTGGTGCCTGCATTGAGCAATAAACTCTTCTTCCAGTTCCTGGTCCACAATCTCTTCTTTTCAAAGCAATACCACCTGAAGAATCAAATGGTCATCAAAGTGAAAATAAAAAAAAACATACTATTATGTTCTAATTCTATGCAATTGCCATCAAAACAGAATACAAAAAAAAAATGTTTTTTCAACAAACCAAAAAACATCACAGGATGTAACTCCATAACAGTGGCACCACAACAAAGTTGCAAATTTTTTTTCCTGGGGTAGGGGGTTCTTTATAAAGTTGTGAACTTTTGAGCAAGAATTAAGAAATGAAGAAAGAAAGGAAAAAAAAAAAGTACCTGGGAATTTTGCAGTGACGCTGTTTGGCCTGAAGGAATCAGTGAAAAAACTTGACTTCACTTCAACTGGGGAAGGCAAATGGAGAGCCATCACAAAAACAAAGTTCAAAAGAATTTCAGTTTCAATGAGAAAAACTGGTATATCCCCAGAAGAATTGAAGCACAAAAATGGCGGAAATTGTTATGTGGTTGAAGAAAAGGCTTTGTTTAATAGCCAACAATGGATGTGGCTATTGAGAGTTTTTTTGTTTTTTTCTGTGTATAGAAGTTTTTTTTTTCTCTTTGTTTTTTTATTATTTTATGGGTCTTGTCTAAGTCCTTAGAATCAGTGCCTTTTAATTAATGAGCACCGAAAATTTAAGAATTTTTTTTTAATTATTTTGGTCAATTATTCCCAAAATATAAAATCCATATTTTATTTTCCGTCGCATAAAATCAATATTTTATGTATATATACATGTGAAGCCGTGAAGGGAAAAACAGAAAATGGAATTTAAAAGAGTTGTGTCGTTTGTATTTGTAGAATATTAGATATCGTGTTAATCACATTTCATTCATCATTTGATGGATTTAGACTTCATTCAAATAGGATTTATTTTTCATTCGATAATAAATAAGATATAAGTCAGATCTTATACTCTATCCCTACAAATAATATTTTTCAATTTAAAATTGAAAGTGGGCAAGTTGGAATTTTGTGATAACTAATGCAAGAGCACCCACAAAATGGTGATGAAATAGAGATGGGACAAGTTTGCGAAGAGTGGAATCGGCACTAGTCCTTCATTGCTATATTCTCGATTGCGTCCTGTTATGTGTTAAGTGTTAACAACTATGCATTTGGATTATACGTGAGAGTAATGAGTAGCTAACAGTTGCAATCAAAGTTATTCATGCACTGAACTTTTTTTTGACTTTGAAAGTGGGCTTTCTTTCCAATACCACCTTTATTTGTAACATGCTAATGGATGTTGTTTAGTTGACTAGTTAAGTTACTGTTTAATATTATTTATTAAATAATTAAGATTTTACTCAAAAAAAATTATTAAGATTTTAATTTATATGTACTGTTATTCAATCAAATTATCTTATTTGTATGACTTTTTAAATAGTAGGTATGAGATTTAATCACTTTTATTGATATGACAATATATGATTGAATGATAATATAAAAAATAATATTCTTAAATAGTATTCAATTTTTTTGCCTTTTATTTAGTATTTTAGTTTTAATTTTATAACTTGTTAGCAAATTATTATATGAATTACGTGGCTAATTAAAGTTATTATTATTTAATTTGTGTATTTAGAAACTACTTATTTTCGTTCAATGGATTTCTAATTATATATTTTTCTTTTTTTATATATTATATTTTTCCGTTGTTTTTTATTAGTCATTTATTATAAGTTTCTTCTATCCCTTTTTATCTTTGACTTTTAGTATTAATTGTTTTCTCTAATCTTACCCTATGTATTACTAAGATAGAGAAAAAATTAATAGGATAATGATATATTAACTATTGTAGTGAAAGATAATTCAATCAAAGAAACTTATTTTTGGTGGTACCCTAGTCATTTTTTAATAATTTTCTTTTATCACTAATTATCTTTGACTTTTAGCATTAATTGTTTGTTGTTATCTTATCCTGTGTAGTACTAATCAGAGGAAAAATTAATAGGGTAATAATATATTAACTGCTATATAAAAAAGGATAATTCAATAAAAAATTGTTTTTATTTGTACTCGAGATTAAAAAAAGAATACGGAGAGGGGAGTAAAAACGATATTAAATACTTTTAGAATTTTAAATATTAAATATTTTTAAAAATTTTGATTTAATATATTTTATTATAATTCTTTAATGTGTACACAAAGAATATATTTCTACAAGATTATTAATCTGTAAATTTGTTTTTAAAACACAAATTATATCTTCATTAAAAAACACAAATGACATATATTTAATTTCTATCTAGACCACTAATGTTCAGAATCTACTAAAATCCAACTAATCTAGTTCTGGTAATCTATTATCTTAATACTAAATTTTTCATCTATAAGTCTTGAATTTAAAATTTGTTTGAAAAATAAGTGTTAAACTATTTTATCAAATATAGCGGGTTTGGGAACACCAAAAAGGTTCTTAAAAGTTAAGCATGTGTTAGGTAAAAATATAAAAACAAATTATAATCCAAAGCTGATAATTTTAAATTGAAAAATAACTTATAATCATAATCAATTTTTTAAATCTTTTCATTCAGAAACTGATTATTTCAGAATTGCAATGTTCTACTAATTAAATTGACCCAGAGTATCAAATATTTTATAATACAAACAAATCATTTCATACTTTTTTTTAATAAGTTATCATATAAAAGTAAATATTTTTCATGCTATCTAAACAAAACAAATTTTCTAAAAATAACTTTTAGCTATATAAAGTAACTAAACATAAATTGATTCTTGCAAAATCAACCATATGTATAAAAAACAATTATACAAATAAATAATTATTAAAATTAAAATAATTTTAATATTACAATTTTTCCAAACACATACTAATATCATTAGAAGGAGCCCATCAATGTTTGGAAGTGCATCAAGGAAAGAACAAGTACACATATCCTACAAATGGTGATATTGCATTTTTCTTTATGCCTCTAGTGTTTTGATTGTAATTGGGTCCTTCGTCATTGTAATAAAGCAACCTATTATGTGGTAGCTTTCAATGCAAAGGATAGTGAATATGGGATACGGGTGAACTAATTTTAACACATAAATGTTAAAATTAAACTCATTTATGGAAATTTATATATCACTTTTTTCCACAACCAAACGTATCCTCAAATATAATATACGTTTCCTACATGAAATATATTAGGAGTTGTATATAATCAATAGATGAGAATTCATCAAGTATAATAATTTATGCTCCAAGTCTGCAACATTTCACTTCCGACACCAATGCTGCAAAGAGATAGAGGTTAATTTTAATATATTTTGAATATAAAAGAATTTATATCACTATTTAAGGGTTTTTTTAAGCATTGAAAAATAATAACTGTAAATCTTTTAATGCATTTGTTATTTTCTTTTTTATATTTAAAAAATTATATTGTTCATAATAAAATTTAAACCTAGAATTTTATACTTTCTACTCAAATCCCTCATTGATGCTAGACCTATCATAGAATTTTGAAAATTTTATTTTACAATATAAAATTTATTATATATAATTCTTTAACGAGTGACTTTAAAGTACTCGTTACAAAACCTATTATTTAATTATATAATATTGTTTGCATGATTTTCCACATAATAATTATGTAACTGAGATTTTTTTTAACAAATATAATAATATATACTTAAATAATCGTATAAAGAAAATAAATCTTACCTTTACAGTACTGTCAGTACATTCACGTCTATATGCATGGATCTTGTGCTTTGAATTAGTCAATATTCAAAAACAGTATAATTTTTTTCATCTCGTAAACCTTTTTTATTTAAAAAATAATGGTGTTATTACATAATAAAAATGATAATGATGCATTACTTATTAATTTATTGATTTAATCCATATATAATTGTGAACTGAAGGTCCACAGCCACAGGACTGTTATTAATAAAGAATCTTTTAAGTCTGACATACACGTGCTTCACGGGCTTGGTTCAAGTAGCAGGCTAGCAGCCATATAAGAACACCATTCTTAGTTCTCACGTAGGGCCTTCAATTTTTTTTTTTTTAGATTGGATTAAAATGTTTTTCAATTTTTATTTAGATTTAATGTCCTAAAATTCTTGTTGGAACATCTGTATCCCCTTCAAAGAATTCGTCGGGTCAGGTTAGTGAACGTTCTTAAATTATCATTAGATTATTTGGAAGACAGTCACACAATACAAGCTCATTTTTTTAATATACATAATTAAAATACAAGTTATCAATCCTTTATTATTTTTCTCGCCTTATAAGAATGCTCCCGTTAAATAATCGAAATAAAAAAAATTTCATCTTTTTTCCCAAGTTAAGCATGCTTTTCAGCTCTAACATAATATTTATCATAGCGATGCATAAATTAAAAATTGCCGAGGTAAGCCAATTTTTGTTGGTGTTTAGATTTTTACATCTAAATAAATTATGTTTTTTTCCCTCCTTAACCCATTAGTGTATAAAGTTTAACTAAAATTTAACTAATCTGCTCTAATTGGGTTAATTCAATATAAAGGTAAAACTATCTTAGCAATTTTTTTTCTCCATAAAACTCAGATATAAAACCGTATTTAAGACCCTTAAAAATCAAACCACGTCTTAAATTCACTAACAAATAATTTGTTCAAAAGTCGATTTTTATTTGTCCAAAAAAAGATAAAGATATTTTTCCTTTTTCATATAATCATGACATTTTTTTTTAACTTTGTATTCCTTAATTAGAGCCATAGAAAAGGGTTGAGTCAAATGAGCTAACTTGAGTAGCAAAAAAAAATTTGGTTTGGACTCGAAAAAATTTGAGTAAGAACTAAAGTTAGCAAAATGTAATCTGACCGGATTTGACCCAACTTAAATATGCGTAGCTTATTTTGGGCAGGGTTAATCCAATAGCCTAAATACTATTATTTTTTAAAAATAATCCACTATAAATATGGGTAATATTGTTCGAGTTTAGACCATGTAACCTATTTTGCTTAAAGAAATTTCAAATAAAAATAAATATTGATAATAAAATAAAATAAAAGAAAATACATCACTTTGGTTTTGTATTAAGTTAAGTTGCTAGTTTTGATTATCGAAAATACCAGTTTTTTTTTTTACTTCTCACATAAAAGTAAAAATAAAATAATCACTCGCTCATAATTTATATATGTACCCATTAACTTTTCACATGCACCATAAAATTAAAACAAAAAAAAACAACAAAATGTCAATCTTAATTTAAGATCAATTTTAAATTTTTAATAGAATGCAATCCTCCAGTGCTTTCCACGTGTTCCATGTTTTCCTGAACGAAGTGAGACGATCGCTTAAGATTAGGACAGGTGTTGGATTGAAGTCCATCTAATTCACGTTGTAAAGAAAAGAGAGTTTTCCATTTTGTCAGTTGGGTAAGTAGATAGGAATTCTTATTCAAATGCATTATATTTCCCATAGTGAGCTTTGCTGTATATCGCACTTTTAAGAGTTTAAGGTTCGTAAGGAAAGAATTGATTGGCCTAGACGAAAGGTGTATATATTAGATATTTATAGTGAGAGTTGTATTATTTATATTCGTAAAATATGAGATATTATATTAACTAATTTTTATTATTATTATTGAATGAGATGTAAATCACAGCCTACTTGAATCTGTCTTGTCCATTTAAAGATAAATGAAATATGAGTCACATTATCTTATATTTTTAAGTACAAATAATATTTTTCTTATCATTAAACCATTGTAGATAAAGGTCAAACTTGATATTTACAAGTTACTAGCTATGGATCAATAAGATGCATCGTGTTCCTACCGACTTATATATATATAGAGTTTGTGATGGAATGAGCCAAATTACGTCTCACGGTGTCATTTGCTTACGAATGGTAACAATTATCAAAATTTTATAAAGGGGGATTAAACTTAGTGATGGATTGCACAGCACGTACTTGGAATTTGAAACTTGAAACAAAGAGGCTACGGTTGCTATCATGCTATTAACTAGGCCAAGTCGTTTAATTGCTTAAATAATATGATCTTTAAACTTTGAAAGAAAAAAAGCACGTGTAATGCTTTTTGTTGGTATAAAATATCACTAAGGGACCATTTGACATATTTGATAGGATAAGAATTGATAGTATAAGATCTAATAAACTTTTAATACTATTGGAATGTTTGGTGTAATACTATATAAGATATTATGTTTTATATTTTATAATATTATCATATATTTATAAATAATTCTAATATTTTAATTAAATATTAAATAAAATAAAATATTTTATCAATGATTTAAATGTAATTTTTAAATATCATATTTAAGTAAATATTTATTAATTAAAATTTAATTTATTTTAAATATTATTATTTATATCAATATTTTATAATTATTTATTATTTCACTAAATTATATAAATATTAAATAATTATTTTATATATTTTTAGTATTTATATTTTTAATTAATAATTATTTAAATTTTAATTTTAAAATAAATATTAACTCAAAATATTTTTATTATTGATCCTTACTTTTATATATTACATACTATTTATTATTTATTTTAAATATTTATTTCTATTTAATATTTATTAATTATAATTACTTTTTTATTTTTATTGTATATAGTTAGATTGATATCATATATTATTTTTTAAATAATATTTATTTATTATGAAATAATTTCATTTATAAATATTTACTTATTATTATTTATTTAAAAATTATTTTGTTTTAATAAAATATTAAAAAATAAAAGTAATTTTATACGTTAAAGCTAATTGGCCTAATATGACCTTCTCATGCTATATTAAGTTATGTAGCATTTTAACATATAAGGGAGTTATGATATACGAGTTATACAATATATTGTCTGTACAAACAACGTATAAGAGCATAACGTATAGGATAAACTTATACTATCATGTTAATATAGCATACCAAACACACCCTAAATGTTGATATAAAAAGGAAAGTAATGAACATTTCGAGACTGGAGAGCCTGGCAACACCATGGAGAGAAGAAGATGTTGTGTCAGACAATAGGGGTGGATAAAAAATTCAGTTCTCAAAGCACAAGTCGATAAAAAGATAATATAAAGACTAAAATCCCAATTAGTCCCTCAATTTAGAAAATTTTATATTAGTCCCTCAAATTTTATAAAAGGGGTCAAGTTGGTCCTTTTAAAAATTATCGTATAAACTATATCCGTTAACTTATTTATATGTATTGTTGATCTTCATTGTGGTTAACTTGTCACTTCTCTAAGGGTATGTTTTTGAGTTTTTGGAAGGGAGGAGGGAGAACTTCTAACATTACAAGTCCATCATTCCCCTTTAAAATCCAAACTCACAAACATATCATAAATGAAGTCATTTAAACCTTTTTTCATTTGCTATCTCTGCTGAAGAAAGATTTTAATTTTAAGTTGGTATTTGTTTTAGAACAAAGAAATAATGGAGTTATTACTCATTGTAAAAATTAATAGGATATATAATCAAGTTAACTGAATACATGGATATTTTTAATACCTAATAACAATTTGAACGAAAGACTAATTTATACCCTTTTATAAAACTTGAGGGACTAATATGAGATTTTCTAAATTTAAAGGACTAATTTATCCCCTATTATAAACCTAAGGAATTAACTTGAAATTTTAGTCGAATATAAATTAAAATACTCACAAGAAACAAGATAATGTAAAGCGTGAGACTTACGATTCAAAATCATGATAAAAAACAATTAGAATTTAATTCCAACGAAGTTTGAAGCAGAGTACGAAGTTTGAAGCAGAGTTTATGTCTAAGTGAATGGTTAATTTTGTTAAGAGTATATTTTAAAATAACTTCAAAGAATGGAATGGAATGACAATCAAGGAGCACTTTGTTCCTCATTTGTTAGTCGAAATGTCTACTTTTTGTCCCTCCATATTAGTAATTAAAAATGGAATGATATTTATTTCTCTTCTTTTTCAAATTAAACTTATTAAAACTGTTCTAGAATTCATTATTTTTTTTTAATGGGGGAATTCATTATTTTTCTATTATTTAGCTATGAGTGTCCATTTTATAATTTTTTTTGGTAGACAGAAATTGAGATTGAAGAGAATATGTCTTTTAGTTTAGCCTTTAAAGTTAGGGTGTCTCCGACTCAATGAATATTTATAGAGATAATTACAGATGGCATGATAATAAAGAATTATACGTACAAAAAACGTTACATAGGTACTGAGTAAGCCAAACTTCATTGGCTTTCTTTCATCATCATAAGACTCCTAATCACAACCTTGAAAAGTTTTCTACATTTTATTTTGTTTTTCTTCAATTCCTATCTAGCCTAGCTTAAATAATAATTAAAAAAAAAACTCCAATTGGTTAAATGGGACACGAAATATTCACGTGAAGCTCTATTTTTCCAATAGTAGCATTAAAGCTATTACAATATGCTGGGCTGTAGTTTAGTATTTTAACACTTAAATTGAGATTGACGTAGTGTTAAAAACAAAAGAGCAAATACCCCAGGAAAAAAAAACAACAAAAACAAAAACAAAAACAAAAGAGCCAAGTGGGGTACTGTTTTCAAGGGCCTTGGCTTTTCTTTGGGTAATTTGGTTAGATTGTGCTACACCAGACCATATCAAACAATCACTGTTAAGGGCTTTAGTCTTCAGATACTTAACACAGTAGTCAAATAACTGAATGACCAACCATACAGTTACAGGATTTCTCCTTTTTACTACGCTGGTTTTGTAAGAACTTTATTCACTCTTTCAACTCAATTATTGCTCAACCACATGACTTTGTCGCCCACTTAGGACTCGTTCCTTATCTCATCTCCCAAGTGACCAAAATTATATAATATCACCTTTTTTAATTATCTAAACGCAAAATTTATCGAATCCTATCCAAATGCAGAGATATATATCGCGCACCCTATAGCAACTGCGAAAGGTGCAACGCAGCAATATAATATTTCTAGTACAATACTACATTTCAAAATAATTTAAATATTTCAATCCGTGATGTTAATATTATCGTATTCCATACCTGAACATTACAGTTACATGCATCTACAACTATAAAAATGCATCATATTATATAGCCTAGAATAGCGCATACATACCAAAAACACTTTCTTATTCTTCCTTAAAAAGACGCGTGCATTTGCATCTTGTAACGATGTCCAGTTCAAAGTATATAATACGCGATTATAAAACAAAGACTGTTTCAAGCTTATCCAGAATTTAGGACTATTTCTAAGTTTTATTTTCAACTTCATGTTCACAATTCAACCTTCATTTATCTTCATATTTGACTTCTTGGTCCTCTTGTATCTCACCAGAGCTGTGAAGTGAGTTGATGCTGCTGCTGCTGCCCTCTATTGCACCTTCGGATGCCGACCGCTGTGGGACCCTATGAACCTCGTCGGATATGTCTGAAGAATTAGCTACTGACTGATTATCTGATGTCTGTTCCTTTTGGACCGCCGCTGGCTTTGGGCGTCTGATTGCTTCTGCAGCCTCCGGCATCGCTATCGGAGGTGGTTGAGGGGGAACCCACATGCGTTGGACTGGCTGCTGACTGGATGCCACACCGTTCGATGCTCCATTATATTCGTTTTCATTATCAATCTCTCTGATTCTGACATTTTTCCTCTGCCACCAGGGTAGGGGGTCATCACCATTTGATTGAGTGGTATATTGGACCTTTGTATGCCAGTCATCACCATTTACTTGAGGGTGAAGCACTTGGGTAGATGCGTTTTGCACCTGACCAACCTCCCAAGGCTAACCAGGAGAAATTTAAGCAAATAATCAGATTCATATGAAATAATACAACTGAGAGAGGAAAGCTAATAATTATGCATAAATTACAGTTTTATGAAACAAATGCATTACATTTATATAACATTCTTATGGGTTCATTAGAAGCCAGAATATAACTCAATGCATAATATTCCAAGACGAATCAAATTAAAGTTTAACAACTTGAGACTAATGTAACGTTGTCAAAATTAAAAAAACTTCATGAACCTAATGTATTCAAGAAACGCAAAGCAAGACTCTTTGTAATAAACCTTGGATCCACGCACTAAGCGAGGATTTTAATCATTGATATCCAGCATTAAAACCCAGTGCTTTATAAAAGTAACAGTGGCCATGCAGATAGGTAAATCCAATATCGAAGAGTATTCTTGGCACACATACATGACATAATCATTTACTCCATGGTTACACCACTGCTCACATACCAAACTGTAATGACTTTCACTTCAATCATTTATATTTTTTCAATTAAAAAGTTGATATAATTGGTGCACAAAATGAGGGGTATGGTTTTAGGTGCACAAGTATATGTATCTAGATCCAAAGGCATAAAGGTTTACTCTTGTGTTAGAAGGCTTCTCCCTCTTTGGACCATGGCCATTATCTGCAATAGACAATTGTAGAAGTCAAACAAAATATTATGCGTATCAAGGATGGAAAATCACAGTGTGTACACATCCCATCAAATATGAAGAAAATATAAAGAACTGGTTAAACACGACTAGGTAGCTGAGAAAATTGAGGTAGTGAAGAGTAAAGACTTTCATACACTACACAAGTTGCTGTGTATACAAACCTTTGCATCCTTATACACAAGACAAACAACAAAAATCATTTTGAGATAATGTCCTCTTGACACTGGAAGCATTAACCAGAGGCAGAAAGATTCTGGATATAAAACTGTTTCTTAAAAGCATGATTGTGTGATTCGGACTGGATTGGCCAGTTCAACCTGTTGACATTTTTGTCACTACATAGCTAATAATGTATGATTCAAGGTTTTCAGCATTGCAGGTCCACCATGCAAGCCTTTGGGAAGTGTTTGCTACTTAATAGCCACTGTCAGAAAATGAACCCTCAAATTTGGACTATGGAGCATTGCAGTTTCAATTCCAAAGATAAATTTATTGCATTACGACCAGGATCAATGTTTAAACAATTGGCAATTGGCAATTTTCAGATCTTCTATGTTCAAAGACCTAAAATGCTACTGACAAGCTGGCAGAGAAAGTTTACAGACAGCAATCAAATACTAAGTTTGAGGCTTTCCTCAAAACTTCTATGTGTTGCAAGGAGGAGCAAGACCCTTAGATTGCAATCTGAACAGAACAGTAACTCCAAATAAAGTTTTCAGAAACAAAATTCCAAAAGATATTGACCATAATAGCAAAGTTATGAGCCATAGTCAAATCCCATAGTCAAAGTGACTTGCTTCAATAAAATGACCAAGTATTCAGATATCATATCACCCAAAAATAAAAGACAAGGCCCGGGAAGAGAAGGGGCAGGGCTTATACAAGCAAGATAGTTATTACCTCCGTATATGACTTTGGATGAAGACTACTGGGTGGTTCAACAGATGCAGGTGAGGATATAGATCTCCCTGCACGTCACATTAAAAAAAAGTGATAATTCTGAAAATAAGACTAATGAACTTAGGATTTAACTACAATAAAACAACCTGAATGCAAGTCATAGTCCGCCTTGCCATTCACAATCACTTGCTGCATATATTTTAAAAGGGTACATTAATCAAAAGTCAACTTATTTTAGACAACTCAAATGAGGATCAGAAAAGGATGAGCCAAACTTTCATTAAAGATGGTACACATTCCCAATCTAAGTACCTTTGAATTAGGTTGAGTGACTCGGAGATCTCTTGCCCTGAGACAGCAACTCCATCAGAAGCTATACTTCATCCCATTATTTGGCAAAAAGCAGATATTCAATAAGAACTTAAAATGAAGTAACTTAAAGCAGATATTCATAAATACACAAGTTGCCCAACTACACAACCACATGCATTCTTGATAAATACACAATCATAAATCAAACCTGAAACTTCCCATCTTAGCTGATTAGATTAAATAGAAATGCACAACTACCTTCCAATCTTCTTAATGCATTGGTCATTGACTTCATTTCTTGCACTTGCTTATCTAAAAGGCTCACAACTTCCACAAAGTGTCTCCTCTCTGCAAAGTATTAAACCAGATGCAGAAGCAACTACATGCATTTCTCAAAAATAAACCACCCTAGGGAAAGTGGGAGCATCACATGAAGAGGAAAAAAAAAACAGCATGCATATTTAAGCTCTATAAAACCCACCTTCATCTTTTGAAATCAGCATATCTTGGCTTGCTTTTGCCACATCTGCAGCTGCAGCCGCAGCTGATTTTGCAGCTTGTGCAGCTTCTTCCACCAACGTTGGTTTTCTGTCTGTTTTCTTTAATTGTTCATCATCTTCTTCTAAGACAATCTTGCGTATCCAAGATTTCAGCTGAGGAAGAATGGATTTCTAAAACAAGCAGAATGCTTCCAAAGTTCAGTGAGGATCAAACCGCAATGTGATAAAACTTGTGCATATAGCAAGATAACCGCATCAATAACAAACTGAACATAGCACAGCAGTATTCTGCTCATCCAATAAAATACCAATTTAGATTGCATCACGCGGAACAGTTGGTGGTTAATACCTTAATAATTACAGCAGTTCCAGCACCTGAAGCAGCCAGTATTCCAATTGCAATAAGGGCATGCGACCAGTGAAATTTGGAGCGGGATAAGGTTGCCGATGAAGCATTCACACCAGCAGATGCAGGTGCACCTGGCTGCAATGTTTGTGGTTGAGCTTGTTGTTGAATGTTTGATGATGATTTCAATTGTCCATCTACAAATATCACAAAACAATAAGCCATGTTTGAAATGTAACTGAAGCACAAACTGATCCAGTTCTATTGCAAACAAAACTAAATGGAGATTTCACTAGCAGTTTAACTCAACCCGAAGATAATAAGGAAAACAAAGAAAACCACAACGTAACATCAGAATTAGAATCTTCACCTTGATTTACACCAGCTGTCTGCACAGTTGGAGGTGAATCCTGTCATTTGAACCACAGGTGAGGATTAAAACAGGTGAAACATACATGAAAGTGCTAAATTTAGTTGGTTGTATATGAACACATTTAAGGGCAATCCTGAAAATTAACAGATAAGAACACTAGATTACAGGCACACGCCGAAATGCTTCGTCTATCTCCTCTTTCGTAAGGCCCTTCTTCTCCAAAAATGATCTCCTGTAGATGACAGGGGAACCTTTGACTCTTGGGTGTGACAGAAATTTCACAGCATTCTGAACTTGTTCTTCCCGCATTGGTTGCGAATTCACGAAAACTGATGGTGTGGAACTCTGTTTGACAGGTTCCTCAGTGGCATTTTTCTGATCCACATTTGCTGGTTGAGCACTTTCAGCATCTAAGCCTCAAAAAAGAGAATCAGCAATCATATTTATTATGCACAAAACAATAATACAATCTACCACTTATCTGAGACATTCTGCTATCAAATCCAATACAAACAATTGAAACATTCAATAGCACAAAAAGAACAATAAAATGACGAACAATTGAACATAACATAAAATCTTGGGCATAAGAAAAACAATGTTGAGTTCATTGATGTAATCGTGCACGTGAATTTTGTGTCGCCGAAGAAAAAAGTGAAATTGTGCTCAACATTAATAAACAAAGTTTACTTTACACCCCCCCCCCCCCAAAAAAAAAAAAACACAGAATATGTTGAAGTGTCCAAAATCATCAGCTAAAAGTTAATCCTGTAAGGGCTAAAAGGTGAGTAAAAGGTAGAACACAAGAAAGGTAATTTGCATGTGAGTCACAGAACATAAGAAAAAGTAGAATCAGGAATAAGAAAGGTGAAAACGAATAAAATTGAGGATTGTGTAGCGAAATTAATAACATTTAAAAAGAGAATTAAGATAAAAAGAACCTTGATTCTGAATATTTTCATGTGTAGCGGTAGGAGTGGGAGTGGGAGATTGGGCAGCCATGCTTGTTTTTTTCTTATGCCGCAGCCGCTGTTACTCGTAACTCACTCCTGCTTCCTAGGTTACAATTCCTATGCTATGCTAATAGTCAAGAAAAAATAAAATAAAAAATATAACAATTAGAGTCGAAAAAGGAAAAGAAAAAAAAGGGAAAGTGAGTAAGGAAGGCTGAGAACAAAAAAGGCAAGCGATGAGATGAGAGACTACGTGGTAATATTATGATGATGATGTTGTGTTGTTAACTACTTAAGAAAGAGTGTGGAAGGAACAGATGAGGATGAAATGGGGTGAGAGGATTAGCATATGACATAGCATAGCATAAGAAAGAGAGGAAGAGATTGCGATTTGGGTGGGGGTTGGTTTATATAATTTCATATGCGCTTCTCCAAGCATATCATATCCTGTTTCTGGCTGCGGTCGTCGGGAAACGAAACACGCCAGAGCCATGGCACATTTCTTGGGTCCTCCTTTTATATTTTTTTTATACGTTTATAAAAACAATACTTAATTTTTTATAAGAGTAAATACATATTTTACTATTTTACTAATAGTGTATATGGGAAGAGTTAAACGGGTTAGATCAAATCTTAATTAAACCCGATTTTAAACAGGATCAATTTTTAACTTAACTAACTCGATAATGTTAGCTAGTGAAGTAAAGGTAACCTTCAAACAATATATTAGAATTTGAACATTATATATATTAAAGTTATGAAATTTTATAAGTAAGAAAAAAAATTTAAGAGATATTTTGTGATGCGTGAATAATTTTGTGAATAGAAAGGAAGACTAAGGAGTAGAGGGAATTAGAGAATAGACAAGAGAATAAAGGCCTTTAAGTGGCTTTTCACTTATCACTTATAATTTACAAATGACATTATTCCTATTTATACTTTTCTTCCATCATTATCCTCCCCTTAAAATCAACATTGCCCTCAAAGTTGCTAAAGAAAAGAAACACACTTCAAATCCTATTTTTAAGATCTCCTAATTATATATATATATATATATATATATATATATATGGTTGACACAATTAATCCTAAAAACAAATAATCCTATTCTATTATACCAAAAATAAAATTGAAAGAGCTATCATTGATCAAGGTCCAGAGTCATAGATAGACTCTTGTCGCGGCTCCAATGGTGGTTCTTCGCACGATCCACCTCTAATACGCCCATTGCATTCGCTTCGTTTGAATCACTAGCACTGCTACTCAATATGGTGGAACCATCATGTCAAGGTTTTTCTTGGTTGGCTTTGCTCACGGCTCTTCCCCTTCCTTTCTGGAAGCATCCTCGACTTCGCAAATAGCATGAGAGGTTTCGTTGGGAGATCTAGAAGCTCACCTTGTGGATCTAGGTTCTCTTCTACCATAATTGTTTAAGTGATTATTGTTTTTATTGTTGTTAATTTGTTGCTCTAAATCCAAACTTGAAGATGGTACCATTGTTTCGAATTTCAGATCTATATTTGTTGAATTTTGAATTGCAATTCTATATTTCTGACTGGTTAATCTATAATTGATTGCATCTGGACTTTTGAATTATTGTTGGAATTTGATTGTTGAATGCTGATTTGCTACAAAATTTTCTTCCTATATTTTTGTAAAGTACCAAGCTTGAAATAGAGATTTAGGATTTTCATACAAAATGTCTCTTCATATTCATTTCCAATCCATTCACAAAGCAAGATCCGATATTTTAAGATCATACATATGAACATGATGAGCATGAGCCATGAAAGCTAGATAATACTCTTTACGGAGGTTTACTCTTCAATAAGCTGTGCAAACCTCCATACAAATAAGTATGGAGGTAAATGAAAGCATTATTTGATACGTGAATAATTTTGTGAATAATAGTAAATAGAAAAGAAGATTAGAGAGTAAAGGGAATTAGAGAATAGCCAGAGAGAAAAGGTCTTTCACTGACTTTTCACTTATCACTCATGATTTACAAATGAAACTACCTCTATTTATATTTTTTCTTCCATCATTTTGTCATATATATTTCAAAATAAACCATATCAATATAAAAATAATATCAAGTTATATAAATTATATTAATTAAACTATAAGATCTTGTAATTTATTACTAATTATTATAAAAAATTATATCTTCATAAGACTAATTTGACTTCAAACCAATCTAAAGTATGACCCAAATCCATCTCAAAAGTGCATGGATCAAATTTTAAAAGCTGAACATGTTCTAATAAGTTTAAAGATAGGCTAGGTTGAACACCTATATTTTATAATATAAAAAAAATTATTGTAGTATTTAATTCTTTAAAAAATAAACATTATAACATATCTGTTACTTTTCTCAAATGATCCTTTCTTTCTTTCTTTATATGGAGCACATGATGGAGAGGGTTATTTTTATGTGAGAGGTGAGGGGGTGTATTAAGTTAGGAATTAGACCAATATATACACTTCTAATAGCATGTGTTACTTGGTAAGACATAATTTTTTATAAATGTTTTGTTTATATATTTTAAAGTTATTTTAGGATGCTTAGGGTGTGTTTGGTTTCCAAAAATTGTTTTAGTTTCTATTTCTTACTTTTAGTTAGTTATTATTTTTTAATATTTATGAATGAAATAATAAAAATTATAAAATTCAACTTTCAGTTTTTACTATTATCTTCACAAAATTTTAAAAATAAAAAAAAACTAAAACTTCTTTCTAAAATCAAATGCACCCTTAATATTATTATTATTATTATTTGAAAAAGAAAGACATCCAAACATACACTGATGTCAAAACAGAATCGAGACCATATTGTAACTTTTTTATTTTACAAGATTGTAGTTTGCAACTTTTTATTTAACAAGGTATTATCTGTTGTTTGTCATATTAAGCTATTTTTTATCCTTTTGTTTTTTGGTCAGATAACTTTTTGTATCTGTCTATGTGATATGACAATAATTGGACTTCGTGGAGGAGATTCGGGCTTGCTTGCAGCTTATAAAGCTGGTAACAACTGGGCCCCCCTCAAGAGTAATTTGACGGAGTCATAATATCCCAGAAAAACTAATCCAGCCCAAAAAATCCAAAAATGTAACATGTAGATTTCATGTCACGCAAATCTTCAAATGGGCGGAAAGAAAATAATTTTTAAACTCATATTCAAATGCAGTCGAGGCGCAAGCAAAACGGGACCGTTGAATCTCCAGAGTAACTGCACCTTGTCGACCCACTCCCCCTAGACCAAAAAAAAACACTCATATTCAAATCTAATTGTGAATTTTTAAATATCAATATATAAATAATTAAAAGTTTGGGATAGTTATAACGGTATCTCTTTAGGTCTATCAAAACTACATTCAGCCCTTTTTAGATTTTAAAATTATATCCACCTTCCTTCAACCCAAACAATCCACCTTCTTTCAATCCAAACAGAGCTTAACACCATTAATTATCCATTTAAAATGACATATTTAACCCTAATATTTAAAGACACTCTAACCCATTCTTTCCCCAATTTCTCATACTTAGCAATACTAAAACTAAACGAAACCCTGACCCTTGTCATTTTTTTTACTTTTTTCTGTCTTCATCATTTTTTACTTCTTTCATTATTTCTTGTACCATGATATTCTTGAATCAAATTGTTCTCGTATTTTCTGTTTCCACCAGTCCATGATGGTAAAAGAAAATAAAGCAAATAAACAAGCCGATAAAAAAAAATTAATTCAACAAATTAGGTAGATAATGAATAAAATTCTCTTGACTTCCACATATACCTTTTGTCTCATATATTAGTTAATAGCCTCACCACCGTCAATTTTGAATGCAGGTTCAATTGGTTTATTATTTATATTATCAATTATATTTCCATCGAGAATCATAATTTTTCAATTAAAAATAATTTATTTTATACTTGATATTATCAAATTTTATTTTCATATACAATTAATTTATTTAAAAAAAATTATGTGAAGTTAAGTATTAAATTATTTTTAAATTTTTTATTAATATAGTAATTATACAAACATTAAAACAATGGGTATTCAAGCAAATACTAAATGAATGAACAATATAGAAAAATTAGTATGATGTAATTTATCATTATATATCCAATGTTTTATTTGAATTTAATATTTTTAATACCGAAAAACTTCTTTTAGTGTTTCATTATTTTTGCCTTCATAATCTATCTTATAATTTCGTAAAACAATTTATCCTACGTTTTTTTTTTCATAAAACAACCTCAAATTTTTATTAAAAAAAATTGATAAAATTTGTAATTGCAACTTAAATAAAAACTTGTTGCTTTTTATTTTAAAAAATAAATTTAGTGTTTGTAATGATATATAGATTAAGGAAAGGATTATTTAAAAAAAAATAGAATAGATCATAAGATAAAAATAATAAAATTAAAATATGCTTGATATAAGCCTTTTTAGTATTAAAAATATGAATTTAAAATGAAATATTGGATATATAATCGATAGTTTATATTATACTGGTTTTTAAATTTTTTTTATGAATACAATTTTTGTTTATTGTTATCGATTTACTTTTTTTTGAAGAAAAATACTTTCTGATTTATGATGTAGATAGTTACAATATTGAGGAAAACTATAAAAATTTGATATTTAAATTCAAATTATTTTTTTAAATAAATTAACTGCATATGAATATAAAATTTGATAATATCAAATATAAAAAACCAATTATTTTTTAATTATAATAAAAATTATAAAGTTAAATAATATAATTGATAATAATTATTCAATGTTATATTACTATGTTGATAAAAAATAAAAGAATGGTATTTTAGAGAGAACACAATAAATAATTGTAAAATAGGACTGACAATAGATCGACATATTATAATGACAATAGTTACTTTCCTTTAAAAGAGATATAAATATCATTTCTCTCATTTTCATTGGATCAAATTAAAATTGAAAATATCTAAAAGATGCAATAATTTATGAGGAAAATTTGTTTTAAAATTTTATCTAATCAACGTTGGTTAATAAATATAAAAAAGAACTTAGCATTGAAAAGTTTTAATGCATTGGAAACTTTAATTCTTTTATGTTTTTGGATTCTCTTACTAGTACTTTAAGGATACTATTTTTTTAAATTTTTTTTTTTAGAATACTAGATTTATATACATTATCTCTAATCTCTAACTAAAGTTTATTTTAAAAATACTAGTTCTTTTGTTTTGGGCTATATTTCGTTTTTTCTATGTGAATAACTGAATCATATTTCTAATTAAGCTACAATTTACTACTTCAGTCTTGTGATGCCTTAAGGAGAAAAATCTGAAATACTTTTAGATTGGGAAAAAAAAAATCATTTTGCATTATTGATCGATTAACATATATATGAAAAATACAACACTAGCCCACAAAATCTTTTTCCTTCTCTCAAAATTCCCATAATCACAAGCACACACCTCAAGGGTATTTGCAATCAAAATCATTCCATGTGCTCTGCACAAGAGGATAATGCTCTACATGGCATCCTGAATCAAAGGTCGAAAAGATACTCTTGCAAAGAATCCATCAAGTGAGAAGTGCATACATTAAGCTCACTATAACCAAACCAAAAGCTACTCCCAAAATCATCACCCGTGATCATCACCTCTTCCGCGCCTGTGATGAAGTTCTGATCACCTCTTGAGCTATGAGCCCGAACAACCACGTTTTCACCTTCATCATTGGACTCCAAATGCGTCGTACGCTTTGTTGTGTTATTGTAACTGTCCGTTGGTTCATTAATACTATTTGGGACAAGTTTTGGAGGGGCACGAACTTTGTTCTTTTCCTTGTTAACACCAAGCTTCTTGCTTACGTGAGTGTTCCAATAGTTTTTCACTTGGTTGTCTGTCCTCCCGGAATCCTCCCTGCGATCAACGACCACCTGAACAGAAAAAATAAATAAAAGAAAAACCATGTCATTCAATTGCGCGGCGTGTTCTAATGTTCTATAGTAAAATTGACCATAACAACGGGCTAAGCTAATATAACGTAAGAGAAATTAAATTCTTAATTATATGATTGCCCGCAAAAAAAAAAAAGAAAAGTTTTGCTTTATTGGTCAAAGTAAAACTGATCAAAGACCACTTGTCCTAGAGAATACATCGGTTGTTGCATTAAAAGATGCAATGAAATTGAAAAAAATCACAAAATTGATGTGTTGAAATATAAATAATAGACACAAAAAAAATAGAAATACAAATAATAGGGTTGGGGTTTTTTCCATCCAATGCCCTTAGAACACGGGCTAAGGAGGCAAAAAGAGGTAAGTTTCTAAATTTAATAATGAGTTTCATATATTGGAGTATTAAAAATCTCTTATCTTTCTTTGAACTCTTAACGGGTGTCCTTAGGACACTTACTAAAAAAATCCAAACAATAAAAGATAGCACAAATATTTTCTTGCTATTGAGAACATCCAATAATTTCTTGTAAGCGGTTTGTTGAACGGGGAGAGAGAGAGAGAGAGAGAGAGAGAAAAGAATTGAACCTATTTCCAAGGAGCTTGTGGAGCCGAATAATCAGGTCTTCTTCTTCCTTTGAGAAATCCCCACGTTTAACATTAGGACTAAGATAATTCATCCACCTTAATCTGCAACTTTTGCCGCATCTCTTCAATTCTAAAACCAAGGGTATGAAAGAATTAACTAAGGAATTAAGCGAGAATAATGAAAGTCAGTCCAGTATATGGTGATGCATGAGAGATTTAACAATATATTACCTGTGACTTTAGCTATGCGATTCCACTTCCCTGTTCCATGCTCCTTTACATAATCCATTAGAACTTTGTCTTCCTCCAAGGTCCATAACCCCTTCTTATATTCATGCCTACCTTCCATTGTTGCTCTGTTTCTTGTGGCCAAGTATAAGCACCTCGCGCACGTTTGGTTGTGTTTGCTTATTGGTTCTTATCTATAATGTGACTACGAAGGAAGTTCCAACAGAGGTTTCGAATCAGATCAATAGGATCTTAGTTTTGTATTATGGTTTCGATAGATAGACGGCATGCTATAATAATTTATAGCTAGTCAACCGGGTTCTTCTGGTAGGTAGAGTCTAGATGGATAGCTAACACGAGCCGGGCAATGAACCCACTCTGCAATAGAACAGGGCTGGCAGTGCACTACAGTCTTTCATGTCAGGTAAGAGTGTTCAAATTCAACCGACCCATCAATCTATTCAGACCAAAGCTTATTGAAACATGTTTGGGTTTTAAAATTTAACACTATACATTTTTACTGGTTTAGTCATATTTTGGTGTATTAACTACCGAAATTAAATAAGTTTTATAAAGATATATATTTTTATAATAATTAATGATAAATTATAAAATTTTATAGTTAAATTAATATATTTTATATAACTTAATGTTAATTTTTATATTGACATAGTTTGTTTTGAAAATATATGACAAAATATTTCTTAAATTTTATTTCTTACTTATAAAATTTCATAACTTTACTATATATAATATTTAAATCTACATATGTTGTTTGAAGATTTGGCCTAACCCTTACCCAATCACTAACCTGGATTCATGGGTTTAGTTCTAAAATTGACTCAGCCTAAAAATTATGCTAGTTTGGATTTAATCTAACCCGGTTCAACCCATCCCATACATCCCTAATATATGGTTCTCATTTGATTAAAAATCACTTCAATAGAAAGTTATATTGGATAAAAGAAAGTTATATTAGAAAGTTATATTTTTTTTCTTTTAGTGGGTGATTGGGTGAGTTTTCCCCTCACCTCAACTTTTATGTACTAAAGAAAAGATAAAAGACTTTATTAATTTTGATACATTTTGTGTATAAAATATTTTTGTACCATCAAATAATCAAATATCATATAAATGATCTTTTAAATAGTTATTACAATTGTTGAAAAACTTTAATAATATAATAATATATGATTGAATGATTATAAAAAGAAAATTACATTTACATTGAATTTAAGTTAAATTAAAAATAAATAGATTAATTTTAATATGTTGGCTGCCTAGTTTATGAAACACAAACAAACTTAGAGTTTGGTTTTGATATACTATGAGTAATATTTAAATGCTTTTAGAATAAGAGAATATATTTAATCTGTTTTATTTAATAAATGACACATCAATTCTGTAAATTATTATTATCTTCTATTTTTCTATATATTTAATATAATAATTAATATATTATTTATTAAATGAAATAGAATAAATATATTCTTCTATTTCCGTACCACCGCAGGAATTTCTCCAAACACCGTAAGCTATCCAATCAATTTTGCTGGCTTGCACGATTGCAAATGACGGGCATGAGGGTTAAGCAGTTTTACACGTTTGCTTACTTGCGAATAAAAGATTGGTCAGTGGTCCCAATGTTGCAGATATAAAGTAACAGACATACAGGTATAACTGTCCGCGTAAACTAAGTAATGTGTCAAAAAAGTGGAAGAATGGGAGACCGATTAATTTCAGGGTTTACAGGGCAGATACTTTTACAACATTAAATTAAGGTGCATTACACGACAAGGGTTATAATTTGTTTTGTTGCCAATGTATACATGCACTCATTAATTAATAAGGTCATAGAGGCCATGTCCACCCCTGAATAGAATGTAGCTAGGGCCAGGCAAGATCAGTGGCTGAAGGTGACCTTAGATTCCTTTTACTGTAAGACCACGCTCAGAAAGAACGAAAACGGAATTGCGAGTCTCTTTTCCATCTGGCATGTGTTTACCCACATGACATACTGAGATGATTAGTGCTACCGCCATTGTGAGTAGAACGCAACTGTAAAAGGATGTTATATTATTAAGATTAAATAAATATGATATTATATTTTAAATAAAAACATATAGTTTAAATTTATTACATAAATAAGCACTATTATATAAATTGTTAAAGTTAACTAAATTCGTTTATAGTGAATCAAAATTAAATGATATACATTTAGTTTTATTTTTCTTTAATTTTGTTGGCGAAGGTCTAGATATATACAGACTGCAGAATCACATGTGCATAAGTGATTTTCGGGGATTTTACATTCTTGTGTAAACGCGTCATCTGAGTGCATGCAAACTTGTTTTTCTTCTTTCGTTCTCATTCTGATCCTCATCGTATGTAAGAATCTTTCTCCCATTACTCGGGGTAAACTGTTTAGTTATATATATATATATATATATATATTGGCAAAGGAGAAAAAATGATGAAGAGTTTGATTTGATTGAAGAACCTATATTGATCATTTTGTTTAATTATGTTTTGGTAAATGATTTTTATTTTTTGTAAAAGAAAAAATGTATACTCAAGTACTCAACTTTAATATTTTTTCCCCATCATATTTAAATGGTTTAAATATATTTTTAGTCCCATATATATATATATATATATATATATATATATAAAATTTTGGTTTTACTCCCCTAAAAATTTTATTTTGATTTTAGCCTTTCTTTTTTTCATTTTCTTTGCATTTGGTCCCTATTGCTCCAAATTTTGGTCTCAATAAATATTTTGAATATGTATTTACTTATTACAAATATTGAAAATTTTATTTTCAATTTCACCTTTCAAATATTTCAAAAATTTTCATTTGATCTTTATAAGCATCATCATTTAACACCAAGTATTCACAAAAGGGACTAAAACACATGACAATCAACAAAAAAGAGGAACAAAAACCAATACATAAATTTTAGAGAGAACAAAATTAAAATAGCTCGTATTTGTAAGAACTAAAAATATATTAAAGCAAATCTAAATTAATAAACATTAGCGTAGAATGTGTGTTTGGTTAAGAGTAAAAGTAGATGTAAAAATTTAACAAATAAAATCCATATATAATTTTATAGATAAAATTCATATATAAAGCTTTTATTTTTATTTTTACTCTACAACCAAACAGATATTTATTGAATAATAAATTGGCCTAAAGCTCCAGTACGAATGTGTCCTGGTAGTATTGCTCATTTCTCTTTATTTTAATTCGATTGCATACTCTTATTCTAGTGTAGCTCAGTTTCTTAAAGAAAAATTTAAAATAAAACCAAAACGATCAATTTTTTTTTTTTATAAAAATAAAGGTAGTATGTAGACTTGGCTGGATTTTCATTTTGTATTTAAACTATCCAGTTTGATTTTGATATGAACCTTGATTACATCACACGCAGATAAAAGTTGCATCCACAAATATTATCTCTTTCTTTGTCCTATGATATGTCATTATAAATAAATATTTCAAAAAATAAACATTTAAGGAGACAGAAGTGAGGATGGGATTTGGTGACCAAAGATTTTTATCCCAGCACACCCTGTGCTGCCATTGGATTGGTAGATAAAAGCAATCTTGCTAATTTTCTCACACTTCTTCTAAAATTTGGGGACTTTTTCATCGTATACAATTTTCCTTCATTATTGTTTTGGGGACAAAAAAACTTTCGCATGTTTTTGGGACAGAAGGCTTTTGGACTCATCATAACCAAGTTTTTAATACCATATTTACAAAACTCTTTCTTGAGTATCGTGATGAGAGGGAAGAATAATGTTAACTTTATTTTAAGATTTTAGTTATGCATGCAATAATTTTTTTTTGGTTACATTATGCATGCAATAATGAGTTAATGATAATTTTAATTCATAAAAAAATTGTATATCTAAGTCATTTTTTCTTAAAATGTAAAATCTGATTAATTAATTGTTGTTCTTTCTGTCTCGTATTTTCGTATGAATTCTTTATCTTCTTCTTGGATTGTTTTGTTGCGTCGTACGCTCCACTCTTGTTTATGTGTTTTTAACCATTGTCCAATTTATCTAAAAAAAAAAACTCTGTGCTTTAATACAACAAATTCTTTTCTCGTATTACGTGAACTACCTCCTCCATAGAGCGTGGGACTTGTTTCAAGTCGATTGTCTGCATTATGCAAAAACATAGCACCGTACGTAGCAGGAGGAACAGTTTTTCCCCTGCTACCCCTTTTGATCGTACTTACTCCAAGTTGTTTGGTTCACATGGACGAAAAGTGTCTGTCGCTGCTGGCAAAAAAATTGATTGATGCGAGAGAACGGTGAAATTTATGATGAACTTTTTTTTTTATTTATCATAGATATTTTATTATTAATTATTAAATTAAATCATTCAATAAATAATAATAAGAAGTTCACGATCAATCTAAACATTTAAAAGTCTACCTTATAATATGTCGTGAGAGAATGGTGCGAATTTAGGTGATGGAACCAATTCAGATTCACCCTGGTTCCTGCGACCAGCATGTGGAGAGAAAAAACAAGGTCACAATTGATGGGCCACGTGAAAAACGAAAGCAACTTGTAATACGGCAGCCTCCGTAGTTGGCACCACATGCAGTGAAGACAGTTGGCACAGGATTCCTTGGTCCGCCCCATCTTGGACCAAGGTTAATCCACCCCTAAATTATTATTTCAACCTTTTATGATTTTTAATTCTCATCTTTTGCCTTTCCTTCTTTTTCATTACACAGTTACACCCACAACCTTAACTCTATCTCATCACCATTGTAGCCTCCAGTCACACACATTCAGTCACAATGATGGGCATTTTAATTTTTTTTTAATCTAGAGAAAACCATCGCATGAATAAAATTTCAAAACTTTTAGCAACACACCATTCAAGGGAAACACTTCCTTCATTAACAGCAAAGGATATTTAACAAATTATAGAAGCTGGTTCATATTTGTGTTGATTGTTTTCAGAAAATTTTTTCCTTAGCTTGTTGCATTTTGGTGGGATGAGACTCCTACGAAATTATCCAAAGAAAAAAAAATGGTTCATAGAGCACTATGCCTGCCTGACGGGGGAAGTTGTTTTTTGTTAATTCCGACTAAACTTCCATTTAAGTTACAGGAGAACCTTCGTGAACGAGTTTCTTGCGCTTTGCATGAAGCTGGCGCCAACCTCTACCACAACAGCGACGCTGCCAACAAGGGACAATTTTTTTGATTCCACTGGTTAAAGAGTTGTTGAAGTGTTTTCCCCCTTTTTTTTCTTTTTTGAAAAAGAAGTTTGATTGAGCTAGCTGTAAAAATGGTTATCAGTTAAGAAGAAAAGGAACTGAACTTGCAAGGAAAGCCGACGCTTTCTCACAGAGAAACAAGAAATTGAGAAAAAGTGAAAGGCTGAATTTTATTCAATGATTGAAGAATGAACAAGCTCAAAAAATCTGAGTTATTCTTACAGTGCTTATATAAAATACATAGCAAGTTAACTAACAGAATTGTTCTTATCTGTATAACAGAAAAACTGATTAAAACTAATATAACAAATCTAAAACTGATCAGAACTGTCACGTGGGGAATTAATCAGGTAACACTAGCCACTCAAAACGTCATTACCAGTGTTAGTGGTAGTGGCAGGTGGTGGCTAGATGCTGGGATGAAAGGGGGATAAAGGGGAATGGTAGATTTGAGAATTTATAAATTTATTTAATTTTTAAGTTAAATTTATTTATTTCACTGATTAAATCTAAACCATTAATTTATTATAATTAATTAATTCAATGGTTTAGTTGATTTATAAAGAGGGGACTAACATTAAGCCCACATTAGGAGCGGACCAAGCAATCCATAGCCAAGACATTTGTGTTGTTTTGACTTTTGGTCTCACAAGACAGTTGTGCTTTCATAATTATTGTTTTGAAAAATTTATACAAAATTTAATTAGATAATATTATGATAATATAAAATATTAAATTTAATTTTGATGCATGTAAAAAAAAATTATATTATCATGCATACAATTTTATCATATTAGTAAATATGATTAAATCTCTTTCCTACCTTTAAACGTCAATCCAAATGAAATGATTTAATTAGATAACTATAATAACCCTTAAAAAAATTTATATTATCAATTAAATTTATAGAGTTGCTGCATACATGATATACTATTCAACATGTCCCTCTATTTTTAACGTGATCGGGTACATCGTACACACATAATTACAATAAATGTCCCTCTAGTATTGAACATGACTATAGTGATAGAGTATATTGTACACACATCGGCTTCAAATTTTATATTTTCTTTATTTTAAAATAAATGAATCTTTCATTTTTTGATATATTCATAAATCCATATATCCGGATACATATCAATTATATATTTTAGTACACAAAAAGTCTGATATAAGCATTGCTATGGTGGATACTATAAGCTAAGCAAGTATGGTATGCACAATTTTACAGAGCAGATTTTATTTCTGTTTATATATAAAGGGTTTGGCTAAGAGCACAAGTTAAGGATATTTAAAATGGTATGTTTATAAATTTTGTGATAGGTCCCATATGTGTTAAAAAATAAAAACACATTTTCCAAAATAAGCATTCCCTCTTTTGCTACCTTAGCCAATATCTTTATGGCATTGGTTAGATAAATCCGTATATAAATATGTAAGTTATGGTATGGTCAACAATTTTCTGTATAATTTTTTAACTCAGTTTTGAAAATTTAAACAGAAATCTAGACATACACAAACATCTTAATAGCTCGAGGTAGAAAAATCTGCTTTGAGATTGGTTTTATGAAGTTTGTTGGCACAATTGATGGATCATCTCAATTGGATTCATTGTGAAAATTTAGTGTATATTTGGTTATACATTTATATAATTAATTTAGGAGACATTTGAATGAGATTTTTGTTGGTGAAAATTACTTTTTCACCTTAAAAGTCTTTTTTCCCATATATTTGTATAATTTTTTAAAAATAATCAGTTTTTAGCGTTTTGGTAAGAGCTAAAAAAAGTAATTTCCAAAATATTAACTTTTAGTTTTTTCAATTATATATAAAATTTAAGTTTCATAATTATTTCAATGTTTTAAAATTTTGGAACAAATGCACTCTTAGTTAGAAACATATATTGATTTTCAAGTAAAATGATTTATATTTGTCAATTCCTCTAAAAGTGATACTAATATAAAATAATAAATTTTTACTTCGATCATAATCAATTCTAGAATCAAGAATTGATTTTAAAACCTTAACTAAACTAATAAAAACTAAACATATTATCAAATCATCAAAATAAATTTTTTGCCCTTGAAATCAATTCTGAGCCTCCAACTGGTATCCGTGGTTAAAAGCACTGGTACTCTTCCATTCCGTGTATAGGGATAGTGTTTCTCATGGTACATTTAATAATGAAATATCAGTACCCAAACCTTTTACGAAGTGGTGGGCTTTATCCGTAAGGTGGGTTGAAACCTTGGAATATCTCTTGGAGAGACGCCTTATCATTTACCACTCAAAATCCTAGAATTTAAATTTTTTTGTCTAACCTTTAATTATATAAAAGAAAAGTGTTAAATTTTTACTGGTCTCTTTATTTATGTCAATATTCATTATTCAGTCAAATGTTAAGATTATTAATTTTTCATTTACCAAATCACCCAAGATATTTTTGAAAAATACTTTAATTTAATAAAAATTTTAAACATAAACAACGTACAATGTCGTGAACTCGTGATTAACAAAAAGTGGCTTTTAACATTTCGATTGTATTTCAAAATGTTTGAATAAGTAAATAGATAATCAAATTTTTTTTATATATTTTAAAAAATCTAAGAATGGAATGATGTATAGACTCGATATTAATCTCTTACTTCTAAGGGATGCTATACTATGGATTTTTAGTGTTCTATAAAATTCTTTAAAAAGATATTACATTATAGATTCATACTATTATATGCATTTTTTATATTATATTTTAGTGTCTAAATTTTATTTTTAAAACATATTTTTTAATTATTACTTTAATTTTTAAAGATTAGTATAAGAATGATAAAATTGCAATTATTGTTTATAAATCATTGAAACATATTTATAAAAAAAATCATTGAAACATAAATATATTTTTTAATTTAATTTCTTTGTGCTAATTGTATAAAATATTTTTATACCATCAACTAATAAAAATTCACTAAAATGATAAATCATGGAAGATAGTTGTGATGGTGAGTAGTATTTTTTTATTTTATGATTTGTCATTTAAATGAAATTTCATTGGTTAACCTTGTAAATTAAACTTGTTTTTTTATTATCAACACAGAGAAGTTAAATTCTATATGTGATTACATATAATTATTTAAAATATTAAAATAATTCAAACAATACCATCAATTATTATTCATCTTACATTTTAAAAAAAATTAAGTCAAAAGGTTCGGTCAATGTACTATATATATATATATATTACTATTATAGAGTTGAACAACGAATGGCAGGAGAAAAGCAACAAAAACTGAATGTGACCTCTCATAAGTGAGCTGCAGACTGACAGACATGACGGGATAGATGGAGCGAAAGGATGTCTGTTTGTGTTTATTTTTATTTTTTGGTAAATTGTTTGTGTTTATTTTATAAAGTAATGTTTATCTAAGGGTTTTTAACAAAAAAAAAAAATAAATCTTATTTACTGATTTACAATGGGTGTGATATTATTTATCAATACGCACTAAATGTAAATTAGCCAACAATGCATCAATTTATGGATGACGTGTTTAACTATTGACTGATTTATCAAAACACGTGCAAACAGGCTGTACTAATCGATGTAAAGTTGATTTATGAAGCTCATTATAAATACAGCCTTAGATGAGCATTCTATGAGAAGCATATGTGGGTGGATATTTTTTTTTCTTTGTAGAGTGTGTGGCTAAAAAAAATGGCAAGAAGATTTTTTATGATTGTTCATTATAATTGTGATATAATTCAAAACTCCCAAAATGGAGTCCAGTTTGTAGTCAAAATCCACCACTTATTAGTGTTCGTTCATCTATGACGCTTTCTGAGTTTCATGCCAAAATTCTTCACAAGTTGCGTGCAAGAAATAAGAAATAATTCAAATGGTATATCGACCTATGTTGATTAGTCAAGGTGAGTTCGGTATGGAAGTTGCAATATTGAAAGTTATAAACTTTATTTAACCAACATCAAATCTAAATTAAACTAGACTTATAGACTAAAATAAATATGAATACATATAAATAAATAAACCAAATATTATTAATCTCTTAGCAATCTCAAACATTTAAATAAATGTCATATATTCAAATCCATAAGCTAAACAAATTTAATTAAACATGCATATTATAAACTAAATTAAATTTATAGACTACAAAAAAATTGCCTTATTCACAAAATTATTTCAATTAATTATAAATAGATTTTAAAAGTTATAACTATAGATATGTTGTTTATCTAACTTTGATTTTCTAGATGAGAGATCTTTTTCTATGCAAAATAAACAAAACAATAAAAAACTTGTTCAAATGCATTTGTATAAGTCTCATGACTATAACATAAAAGAGTTTAGGAGTTAATGAAAAGATCTTCTGGTCTTTTTTTTTTGAAAAAAGTTATAACTTAGGAAACAAACACCCTGTAATAGACTAAAACTAGAGGGTAACAAAAATAAATTCAAATGGCATTCGATTTACGCCCAATGCACATGGACTTGATCAATTTTACTTGATGCACCAACCCCATATTTCCTGCGAAGGTCAAAGCTTGGACTTCGCTGACTTTTTCACTTATATTATTAGTGTCGTAAATTGTCCCATGTTCCACGTTAACACCTTGGACCACTTTTTCCAATTCACAAACTCCATATCCTATAGGTTTAAAATAAGTGAACTACACTTTTCAAATTAAAAAATACACTATTTCAAGTTATTAGTTTCTACAACTACATAAATTAAAATAAATGCATGATATTGTTTAAATAAAAAATACACAACTGAAGCAAATACACTACACACCCAAAGAGAAAATACATTACTTAAATAAATGTAGTATATTATGTAAAAAATTTACTAATAATGTTTCAGACAAAGAAATATGTCCACACTAATCCTACGATATAGATTATTTTCTCCCATATCATGTATTATTTTCCTAGACTCTCTTGCCAAATTTGAAAAAAAAAGAAGTGAGAATTGGCTTGTCCACCATCTGAAGGACTGCATTTATATAGGGGTCCATGCATAAATCGTTTGGGTGCCCACCATTGCTATAAATCGGCCTACATGAGCGCTTCATCAATCGGCTGGGTTCCAGCCGTTTCTTTGCTCCTATGTTCATCAATCTTGCCCTTGCAAGATCAATCTGGGCAGGCAGATCAGGTTGACCGGTAGGAATTCGGCTAACTACCAGCCAATTTAGGCCTACCGCATCAATTTTTGGTATGCTTTATCATATAATTTTTTCAACAGTGGAACGTTTTAGTTGAATAAAATGCCCAAGTTTCGTTTTGCTTTCACTCAAAACAAGTGTATATAGGTAAATAATATCAAACCGCATGTACATCGTAAATAAGTTTTTTTCTTTTTTGGTAAAAGCCTTTATCTAATAACTTCTAAAACTGTTTCAATAAATTTGTTTAATGATAAAGATAATTAAAAATATTTGAATATTATTTTCTAAAATAGTAAACAATAATTAGTTTTGATAAAGAAAAACTTGCCAAAAATTAATTATAGGTGGTATACATAAAGATATGTTGGAATATTTTGTATGTGCTAAGGTAAATCAATATTGTAGTTTGATTTAGACCCAAATTAATTAGATGCCAAAATATTTAAAGCATATTGTTTTGCCCAAAGAATTGTGATCATGATTGTTATTGTCATATTATTAAACATTATTCATTGTAGGTATTAGTATGGGGCATTATGTAACATCTTGAAATTTGAATATTCGAACATACTTGGTGACAATAAGGATGACTCAATGGAAGAGTAGGAGGAAAAAATATGAATAGTAACTTTGCGGGTTCGTGAGTCTGTTGGTGAAAAAAGGGATTGGAGAGATGTCTAGACTAGAAATGATAGGATAAAGGTTAGAAATGGAGTTCTAGACCCGAATCAAATTTCAGATAATATCCGTTTTTTCAAATACAATATTTTACCTGTTTTATAAAATTTTAGTGTGATTTTAATATTGAAAAAGTAACTTGCTCACTAAGATTTAAGAGAGCCACTCATGTTGAGCCAAGTCAATGACATTGATTAAAATTTGTCAAGTAAGTTTTAACCTTTACCATTCATTAATTTTAATTTCACCCAAGATCAATATCTCGACCTTTTGATAGAATTTCAAAATGCAGTTTTACTACTCTTGACAAGTGTATGGCTATGGAATGACCACACCATTGTCTTTATTAAGAGTTAATTATAACCACATAAAATTATAATTTTTATTACAAATTAATATATTTTTGTGGTAGAAAAATTATAACACACCTTATAAAACAAAATCACACTTTTCATTTCTTTTCTTCTTGAGAATTTCGGCTAGCCTTCCTCCAAGAATAGCCTCACCATGTTCTTCCATTTTAAACCATAACCCAAGCTTTCAAGCCCCCCAAAATCCTAACTTACAATCTCTTAAACCATAAATTTATTCACAAAACTTCACCCATTCCTCATAATCATCAAAACTAACTGATTAGAATTTTAATTCATCACTAACCTCCACTTTGAGATATCATATACCTCCGTTATAGAGGGGTTAAGGGTTGTTTGGAAGGGTTTTGAATGAAAAAAGGCACTTAGGAAAGATTACTTTAGGCAAGAAGCTTTAAAGATTCAAGTAGGGTTTCTTTTAACCTATTTCTTTGCAAAACTAGTTCTAAAATTGTTTTGAATGTTTGAGCTTGAAATTCCTAGTTTGATTAGATGAACATACATAGATATTGATATGTTTATATAGGTGGAATGATTTGATGTTGTTAGAAAATCTCTTTTTGTCAAAATAAGTTTTAAGCTGTGTGGATTAAAACACAATTTTAAGCAAGCAAGTGATAATTCATTTTCTTACTTAGTTAGAGACATGTTTTTTAGCTAAAATTTTTATATGATTAATCTAACATATGGAGGCATCTTCAGTATTTTTCTAAGTTCATTTGAATAATTTTTCTATTTTTAAAAATTCAGGAAATTGAGCTAGTCAGGTTTTACCTAATGGTCAATTCTAAGCATTTAATTTGTATAATTTTGTTGCTATATCAAATGATTGAATTTTTACTTAAAATTTTTATAAGTTGTTATGGACATCTTAAATTACAACCCTGAATTTTTATAGAATTTAATTTGTTCATTAGGATAAAAAAATTGGAAACTCTAATTGTTGGTTGGAATTAGGTGATTTCTAACTTGCGAAATTGTATAATTTTGTTAATATAGTTAGAAACATTATTTTTCTTTGAAATTTTTACAGGGTTTCATAGACATATTGAATTATCTTTGAAAAATTGTTTTGCTCTGTTTTGATGATGTTTAGTAATTTAGCCATAATTTTCTTTAAGGTTGTAATTCTGGACAGCATGCTAGTGAGCTGAAACTATGATGAAATATTAATGATGTTAGTGTCATTTATACTATGTGAGCTTGATAATGATGTTATATACATATAATTATGAATACTTTTGACAGTTGCCTCTATAAGAGAAAGATCAAGAATATGTTTTCTTAGGCCAAGAGAAAATAAATTCGATAAGTCATGAAAAGTAAACCTGATTGAGAATAGATTTGTGTGAGAGTTAGAGAAAGTAAATCCAATGATTATGTATAGGAATTAAGCTTAACCTTGAAAAATAGTCTATTACCCTGGAGTGGAATAAGTCACCATAGATCAAGGGCCAAGACAAGTTAAAATATCAATTGTCCTAAGTAGTCTTTTATATTATGTGCTAAGTAAAGGATTTTTTTATGTATATTGAGACCAATATGTTTAAGTTGCAACTTGATAATATATGCTCTATATGAGGATATTTGAACAAAGTGATTATGATTAATGATGATGATGATGTATGTGTGCACAAGGGAGTACCCTAATGAGAATTTTATAATATTCTCATCCTTATATAGTGTGTATTTTGTGTATCCTTAGATTTTTCAGATGTCATTCCTATGAATCTTCATCGAATTGACATAGTAGAAAAGGTTTTATGATATAACTACTTACATGATCAGCATCTGAAAGTTGTACCATTTAGTCACCTTTGTCCCACTCCAATGTTGTCAGCATGAAGGCAAAATTAACATCCAAGTGAGCAAGTAGTGTTCCTTTAGGGACTTTTAGGAGATATTCAAGATGATTGTACTCATACTTTATGACATATCTATGTATATATTTATATATTGATTGGCTATTGAAGGCCACGTTGGTTCTATAAACTGTCGACGTTAGATTTACTCCACTGTATTTTATGCTTAATGACTAGTATAAGTTAGAAGAATAAAAATAACACACTTCTAATTATTGTATAAATTCTCGAGTAATACATAATAGTTATGAGAGTGTTACACATTATATATCTCAACTCGCTATAATAGAAAGACTCATAACCATATATACATATATATATCAACTCGCTATAATATATATATCCTTTATTGACAAGGGGAGGTTTCAACCCTTAGCCATATAACTTGTGTCTATTATATTGTCTTATTAAGAAAATACTAGTAACTCGTTCTGATGGTTAGTGGGATAAGAGTATGTACTCTCCTTTTCTTTGTCTTTGTTTTGTTTGCTAGGTCAAAGGAAGGAATCACAAGTATGGATTCCTTATGTCTTGCCTCCAACCATCCCAAGTAACCCAATTACCCAATTTCTATATTGCTACTAGAATTATTGTTGCACATGCTTGTAGTTGGAGTTAAATAAATCAAACAAGGTGGAATTTTATTATTGTTTATTTTATGAAAAGTTCTATAAATTCCTACAAGTGGTGTCAAATCTTATTTTGTTATTGTGAATTGTTTTATTGAGAAATTGAGTATTTGAAGATATCAAAATCATGCATAGTATGAACTCTCAAATAACCTGATTTGGGGTTTTAATTTTTCTACTTACCAAATTTGAAACTAATTAATGACTTTTATCAATGGTGTTGTGCTAGAAAATTGACATGAAATATCTCATAATTGAGAAGATCTCAATTAGATAACTAAGGGAGCCTCAAGCTGATTCCCTCATTCTAATTTTGTGATCGAGGAGTTGTTTCCTCAAGTCGTTGAACCCGTGTAAAGTTACAACCAACGAGTGGTGAAATGTACACATGTTAAAGAATTGAAGGTACATGAGATACAACACTTTTAGTACAAGCATAGACATAAACCAGCAAATACCAGAAAGAGAATGCAAGGACCAAAAAAGAAAAGAACCATAATACAAATGGACTCATAAAATAGGAAGCATAATGACTCTAGTGGATCATTTATTCAGCTACTCCATGATTGTAGGCATAATCGAATGTCAGAGTTAGACTCCATTACTCTATATTTATTTAATTAAGCCGCATGGCCATATTCCTTCAATAGCTCACCAAGGACAAGCACTTAAATCACAATCCAATGTGGTACGATCTCATATCACTCCAATGTTTGTGATATGTGAGAGGACAAAAAATGAATACCAAATAGCCCACATGAATGTGTGCTTGTGTTATGGTCATTTGGTGTTCTTTGGTATGTCACCACTAATGGTGAGTTATCTCTTTGATTGACTTCAATTATTTTGTTCTTCAAACAATGGGTTGACCTTTCTATATTGTTGGATTTGTTATTATTTTTTTAGTTTGGTTCATAGAATGATTCATACTCCTTTTGAATTGCTCTGATGGCTCATGAGAGATTCTACATTTTACCTGTGAAATCAAGTATATTTATTTATTTATTATTAATTTTTGTGTCATTTCGGTACATATATTGATTTGTAACATTATAGTTACATAGTTTGAGCCATGTAATTATGAGAAATGTTGTTTGAGATATTTTGACATTATTGTTGGGTAGACCCACGACTTTTTCACCCTAATAAAATAAAAAAAAACATTATTTACAGAAATATCAAATTGCATCTCTAATTATCAATTTGTGAAACTTTATTTATATAGGGGAAATCACTATAAGTTGTAGTGATTTCTAGTCATTTTGAAATCGTTGTAGATTTTTGGTTGTAACACTATCGCTATAAGTTGCAACGATTTCAAGTTAATTTTGCTATAAAACGTAATTTCTAGCTCGAGTGATTTCTGCTTGAGTGTTTTCGCTTCCATTATTTTCATCTTGCTATGTTGTTCTTCGTTTATGTGAGAGAACAATGACTTAGAAATATTACATGTATGTTCATTGTTGGGGGGGAATTACCACTACAAATACATTTTTGTGAGTACTAAGAGTGCAACTTGTATTGTTGTTGATCGCTCTATCACTTTTTTGGAGTTGAAGAGTAAAATATTGCAATGTTGGAGCAGCCACAAATGGAAACTAAAAAGCTATTTTATAGGTTGCCCTTAATAGTTAGGCATGGCATTATCAACTATAAGAAATTATGTGTGACCAATGATGTTGAGCTGAGGTTAGTGCTCAATATGAACAATAGGTTTCCAGAAGTTCGGATCATGGAGGTGTTAATTATATTAGAGGAGTGTAACTTCAACAGCTTTTGGGATCTATTCCTCAACCAATATATGTAGGGAACAAAGTATCTAGGTTGCACTAGTATTCAAAATGGCACAATAATCTCCAACCTTTGAAGTGTCTCAATGTTCCCTAACTTTTGAAGAGTCTAGAATGCTAATAAACATCTTACTCTTGCACATAGAACCTAATCTCCGAATGTCGTGACAAGTCATAATCCCTCAAAAATGCCTTCTCACACCATGACAGGCTTACCATAAAACTTGATCTCTTAGCAGGTGGTACATCTCCTAGCAACTACTCACATATCACCCATATGTCTCTGAGATAAGTCAACCACCCACCAATGCAATTAGTAACAGGAAACCTATCAACCTGGAGCCTCATATGAAATGCCATGTCCTCAACGGTTGTGCACTCTCCGTAAAGAAGGTGGAAGGTATGCGTCTCAGGGCGCCATCTCTCAACAAGATTGCTACATAGAGCACTATCTACTTGAAGTGGCCAATTTAGGTAGCCTCCTAAAACCCAGCTGCCTCCAAAGTTGTATGCAAGAATGTGGAGGTGCCATAGGCCTAGCACGCTTGGGATGCAACACTTGATTTGGTTGTATGAATTTGTAAAAAATAAAATACTTAGATATCACACTAAATAATTATTAAGGTAATGTAAAAATAACATTAATAATTATTAAAGAAATGTACTAACATACTTTAAATTATTATTATACATACAAACCATCATTATTCAAAACATAAACAACCTAAATATTTATCCTTAAATCTAATTAGTTAATTAATCATCCTATATACTAATTATAACTTTTAATCCTATATGCAATTATTACCTAATTACAAACCCTAACCAAACCTACATGCTACCATTCTAATTACTACCTAATTACAAAAATTAACCAAACCCTAAACCCTAATTGCAAACCCTAGATCTAAGTTAAACATAAAGTAAATTAAATTTAAATAAGTAAAATTTATAAAAATTAAATTTAAAATTAAATTATTAGATATAAGAAAAAAAATTATCTTTTCCTCTAGCTTTCTACAATGTGAGTTAGATCATCAAAGGGGTAAAGATTATTTCTCACAATTTCAACTACTCACCAACACTTTAAGACTAGAAAGTGCAAAAAAAGGAAACTATTGAAAATGACCCGTGTATGGACCACTTTCACCGATTCCGTATTTACAAGCAATCTAAGTGGAAATCTCTATAAGTTACAACGATTCGTTAAGTCTATAAATCGTTGTAAGTTATAATGATTTCTAGTTTTAAAAGAATCGTTGACTTATAGCAATTTCTCCTATATATACTAATTATTCGCATTCCTGAATTAAATATTAGTTCCAACATTGGTGTAATTAATCAATTCTTTTATTTTATTTTGGTGAAAAGCCCTTAGACCTATTCATAAGCTAAGTTGTGATGTTGTAATACCTTAGTTTTAAATAAAAATGTTAGAAAAATTCTTCGAACCAAGAAGGGTGCCAATTACCCTTATTGTCGTTCTGTGTCTTAATTTCACTAAGTCTTGACCCACGTCCTTGGAGGGCTATATGATAGAACAATTTTCTGAGATCAAAAGCCCCAGGAATTGTTTCCTAGAGAAAATAAGTTAAAGAGTAATTTTTAATGAATTTTATGAAATCTTTAAACATTTTGTTTTTAGCCCAAAGTTTATAAAATCTTCAGATTCTTGAATTTGAACTAAAACCCAAAAATTTGATTTTGATTTGTTGAGATTTTGATTTTTCTAATATTTATTTGAATCCAAATGGGAGGTATTTTCTTATTTACATACAAATGTAAATAAATGAGAAATGTAAATAAATGAGGATTGAAACAACTAGTCCAATACATACCAGTATTTGACCTCCTGAGATCGCCCCAGTCATATGACTGCCTAGACGGTCAACAAAAGTAAGGTAGTGCAGCGGTACCTGGCCTGCCGTCATCATCCGCCCAGGCAATCAACAGTTTTATAAAAACCCGTTTCGGGTTCCAAAACACTCTCACACGACCCTCCTCACCCAAACACCAAAAAACTCGCCCTCTCACCTCTCTTTGCCCTCCAAACTCTATTTTCTTCCATTTTCTCTCAAATCTAGCTTGAATCTTTCATCCTCCGAGCTTAAGGTATGTTTAGTTATACTACTCTTATTCTCCTTATTTCTCATGTTCTTGGGTGTCTTCCATGGTTTCTATGTTATGATGTTCCTTCACCTTGAATGAGGTGAAGTTAGTATCTAGAGATTGATTTAGGGTTCTATTGATTTCATGGCAGGTATTGGTGCCATTTCTTCTCCCAAAGTTTGTTAGTGTTGTTTCTGAAAGTCCACCCTTCAGGTGAGTGGATTCACACTTGTGATCTTTATGTTATCCATTAGAGTTATTTTCATTAATCTATGACTTAAAGTATGATTTTAGAGACTACTGTATAAGGATTTGAAGTTTATTGATGGATTATATATTTTGAACTTGTTGATTTTTTAGCATAAAACTTGGTTTTGAGAAAACCATGTTTGTTATGTGGATTTTATGTAGAATTGATGATATATGCAATTGTTAGAGATTTTTATGATCGTTTCAATGAATTCTATAACTGGTTTATGTATATAATATAGTTTTATACCCAAATATGAAGTTTAGAGAAAGTTTGGAAATGTGATTTTAGACTCTATAATTTCATAATAGGATATTGAGTTTCCAGTTTATGAAGATCTTGAAGTTTGAAATGCGACTTAGATGATCGATAAGAATGTTTTAGAGCTTGAATTTTCATAAGATTCAGAATAGTTACGGCTACATACTCTGGAGGTATGAAATCACAAATGTCTACAAAGGGAAATCCCATAGGTATGATTTCATAGCCACAGTTATGCTAAGGTCAGACTTGAAGAATTGATAGATTTAGAGCTCATAAAGAATAAAAAGGTTTTTAAGGGTTTTCAGATTTATTTACAATAGCTATAGAGAATAGGCTGCGTATTAATGGTAGTAAATCTGTCACGTGGTACCAGTATGCATGGGTAGAGATATTTGAGAATTTAGTCACACTTACCAGAGATTTATATTTAGAGTTTTGTTATGTTACAAATATTATGTGTAACCAAGCATAGATTACGTTTCTTAGGAGCTATGCTATTATGAGCTTATATGATATCATACATGAAAGTGAATTAAGGAAATAGTTTTGAGTGTGTAAAATGATGCTTTGAATATCGATATGTAATATATACATATACTTGATTATGTATTTTCGAGTATTATTGATGTTAGTATGATTTCATGCATTCCTCTTTGATGTCCTACAAAGGGGGGTTATAGGTGGATTTTCACTCAAGTTTTGCACAAAACTCACCCTTCTTGTTTCTCCTATTTCATAGATAAAACGGCTACTGGAGATTTTTCCAGTCACCACCCTCCCAACACTAGAGTTTCAGCGTGATCTTTACTTGGGTAAAGTATTTGTAGTTTTGTCTAGAGTGCTCCAGGATAAATGCAACAGGATCCCAACTATAGAGCATGTGTATGTTTTTTTGCATATTATAACACTATTTTGGTTTTTATTGAAAAGTTTAATGCTTATAGATATTTCAAACTAGAGTAGCTTTATACATGTATGTTTTGTGTCATGATTCATGGTTATAGAGTTTGAATTATGAAATTTCACATACCGGTATATTTAATAAACAGGTGATTCGGATGTAGAAAATGAAAATGTGTTTTGAATAATTTTAAAATCAGCTGTGCATGTAAAGAACACCCAGGTCATGAGACTTACGTGAGAATGGAACTTTCACGTCCTCACGTGCCTAAATTGGGTCGTGATAGGCAGCCCTACGTTTTTGCTAAATATTTTTTCCCAATTCAATTAGAATTATTATGCTCTCAAAATTGATGTATTTTAATTAATGAAATATTTTTTGGGTTTCATTTATATGCTTAATATTGTTCATAACATTTGTAAAATATTGTTGCTAAAGTTTACCCACAATACTATTCTAGGAGTTGATGTTCAATGTATATTTTGATACTATTTTTGGGCATTTTTCCTAATTGTGAGTTTGTCTTTGCGAGGCCAATTATGATATATTGCTATTTTTCGAAAAATATTGTGTATTGCAATGTTTGTTTTGAAAAAACTAAAATTGTTTAATTTTGTGGAATGTTATATTCAATGGGATGTTATCTAAAATTTTGGAACATAATTATATTGCACAATCTTATATCGAGGAATAATGCTTTGAGAGTTATGGGGATAATGTTTTGTCAAATTTAGTCACCTTATGGAGTTCATGTGAGAATTAATTGGATTTTTATGCTTATATTATAATATTTTAATGCATGGTTTTCTCTTTTCTAATTGGTCTATCATCACTTTATTGTTTTAGATCCCTATTGAGGACACCATTGAGTTTCTCAAAATATATTGTGGTATTGGTACCATAGTCCCATTAATATTAAAACTTCTGTTAAAGTAGGAGAATCAAAGTTAGAGATTTTGAGTGCGTTTGCTTTAGATTTTAAAAAATGATTATGAAACTTAAATTTTGGGGCTTTTGGATAGGACTTTGGGGGTGAAAATTACTTTTTTTAAAATAAATTACTTTTTATGTATTTGCATAATTTGTTAGAAATAATCAAAATTAAAAAAAATAAATTTTCAATTTTAGTACAAGTTAAAAAAATAGATTTTGAAAAAATCAAAATTTTCTATTTTTTTTAGTTATCTATAAAATTTAAGTCATAATTACTTTTTGAAAAATTATGAAACAAACACATCATTTATATATAACTCAAAAAACTAAAAGCTGTTTTTTTTTCTTATAAGCAACTTTTTTTAGCTTCAAAAATACTAAAAAATGATTTTTCTGAAATTCTAATTATTTTTTAAAATTATTTAAATATACAAAAAATAATTTTTTGTTGACAAAAGTGATTTTGACACCCAAAAAACTCATCGAAATGCACCCACCATTTTTTTTTTTTGGGTGTTCTAATGTGGTTAAGTATAGGTCTAGAAGTGTTTCCATTGATAGCTTAATTTTATACTCAAATGAGTATGTGTTTGTCAATTAAAAATAGATTAAAATGCAACTTATCTTACTTGTTTAGGGAAGAAAAATATGTGTTGTAGAAATGAAGGAGATAAACATGTGATAATATAACCTCTCAAAGAATGAGTTGCATTGTACTAAAAATAAAGGTTCATTTTATAATTTTTATTTCTTTATGTTCTATTAACAATATTAAATTTGGATAAAGACATTATTTATGTCTTTAATATCAGTGTACATGGACATTTAGGGTTTTAAATCCCAATATGTGGCTTGGTTCATTAAAATTTCCCTATATTAAAACATAATGTTTTAATAATTTTGTGGTTAAGCTCCTATTAACTGCTAGTGTAAAAAAAATGCTAGTGTTATGACTCTAATAGCTTTTACTGAACTATAAGTACATATTTAAACATTTAACAATATTAGATCGGCTACACCATTAGGATTGTTCTAGTCATGATGAGTTTGGACTTTGGATATATGCATGAGATTTTAAATTTAAATTTTATTACGATCAATGTAATTTCAAAAGTACCAAAAAATCAACTTAAAAAAAAATTGAGGTCTGAAGAACAAGAAGATTTTACCCTTATAGCTTAGCAACAATTCATCTAAGAAAATTACAAGTCAAAATACTCAATTACAAATTTCTTAAAAATATAAAGATTTATTTTAAAAATTAGTAACACTACGGTGCCTTGCAAATTAAATTCAACATTGATTTTTCTGTAAAAGAATCTGAGTTTTCCATCAGTCCTAGCTAGTTGCCCTTATGCTCATCATCATGAGGCCTAGATGAAAAGGTCATTTATAGTACAAACATTGGAACCAAGAAGCTTCTCAAGTGACCTGGCTTTTCTGACCCGAACTCTGCCTGTTTCCTTCAGCAACTCATCCAATCTTCTCTTCTCATCAACAACATCAGGATTTGCTGTCCCAAGCTTTTCCTCCCTCATAGCCACTATGTAATCTAGAATTTCAATTGCATCATCCACCCTGAAATAGAAAAAAATAATATCAAATTGCATGAGGAAAATAACTTTGACATTAACCATTTCCTAGGAAACCTAAATTAAAAGAACCAAAAACTCATATAGTAACTAAAAAGAAAAATGTTATTTTTACATATTTATATCTAACACCATACCAACTTATATCTTATTCACTATACTCCATTCAAGGAAGGTTATCCAATCTAAATAATAGATGAAGTATAGATATGATCTCATACAAAGTATATGCAGAAATCATAACTCTAACTCATAAAGGGCTACAAGTGATCTAGTTCTGCAAGAAAATTTGCAAACAGTAGAGTAGAGGGTATAACAAAAAGAAAGAACAAAAAGGGTGACTATTATACCTGCCAATTGCATCATAAGTGCCAGCAAGATTGCTATATACCCCAAGCGTTTCGGGGTAATGTGGTCCATACACTTGTTCCAAGATAATCCTTGCTTCTTCAATAATTCTGCAGCCTCACTCAATGCATGAAGCTGCACACAGGCAAGTCCCATTTGATTAAGAGCAATACCAAAGTAGGCTGATTTCTTCTCTCCGGTGGCACGAAGCTTCGATATAGCATCCTTGAAAGCTTTGTAGGATTCATTGTAGTTCCCCAACACGTAGTTCATGACCCCAATCTGAGCTTGAATTCCTGCAATTGTACTTTGCTGGCCGGGGGCATCTTTGAGTGTCAAAAGCGCCTTGTGCAGCAACTTGATTGCCACTTCAAGCTCATTCATTGACTCATAGATAGCTGAAACATTGGTAAGACCACTAGCATTGTCCTCAGGAGCCACACCAGGCATGGATTCTCATAGATTCTAAGTGCACTCTCACAATATGATTTTGATTCCTTTATCTTCCATGTCCTATTATACAATTCTGCCAACCGCACGTAAACTGATCCCACAGCAGGATGATTATCTCCCTTGTTGGTCTTGAAAACTTTTAGTGCCTTTTGATACGCCGTAACCGCCTCATCATATCGAGCCAAGGACAAGAATGTGTCTCCAATGCTGCAATCAACAGATGCCACTTCCACTTCCTGGCCATTTTCTACCATTGCCAAGCTTGCAAAAACAAGATGCTCCAGTGCTGCTTCATGATTTCCCTTTGTTTCACATATAAGCCCCATGAGCCTCCTATCAGCTGCCTCTTCAAGAGATGAGGGTGAGCCATTTGCTCTATGAATGTCAAGAGCCATTTGGCACAGCCTCTCTGCCTCGTCCAATTGAAATGCTTGAACATTGGCTTCAGCCACATACCTACAAGTTGCACCAATTCTTTGGTCTGTTTCCCCCAGAACCTGCTTCTGCAGTTCAAGCCCTGTGGTATAGCACATGATTGAATTCTCAAGTTGGCCTAACATAGCATATGTGTCTCCAAGTTGCATGTAACTGGCAAATTTAGCAAGGGCATGCTGTAGGCCTTCCTCGACAACTGGAATCTCAACCGAGCGCTCAATGATTGGAATTGCCTTATTGTATTGGCCTAAATAGCAATATATTGCAGCTGTGACATGTAAGCACATAACCAGCTCCAAACTCTGCTTCCCATCAGCAGTCTTCTCAAACAATTTCATTGCTTGAAGAGCTGATTCAAGAGCCTTCTGCGGGTTATCTTCTAATGACATCATTTCCCTTGCTTGCTTTAGCAAAAGTGGTGCCAACTCAGGCTTATCCAATGCTGAACGAGGTGAACTCTCACCTCGATTTTGCGAATCCGATCTCCCAAGAGAGGAATGCTTTGATTTGTTCAAGCTAGTTTGTTTCCTCAAAGAGTTCTCATTCTTCCTATCAACAGGAGGCTTTGAAGGAGTAGTTCTTCCCTTGGATGTAGATTTTGGCAGTGTTTCAGGGCCCAACTGTGACTGTGGTGATGCTTTGTCTGGTTTTTTTGGTATAGCAGAATTGGATGGACTACTCATTCTAGGAGATGCTTCACTGCCAGAACCCCCTCCTATCTTTTTCTCCACTTCCCTTGTCCTTACTCCAAATGGATGTTGCGAATCCGAATCGATTCTAGGCTCATCACCATAAGATCCAAAGCTTCCTATTGAGGGTGAGTGATCAGAACTTTGCATGTCCCAGACATTTTCAGTGGAGGTGTCTAGCACCCCATCAACAGACAATTTTGGACAAGAACGTCGACGCCTTTGTGGACTCAAGGGACTTCTTGGGACTTGTTTGAGATTGAGGTTTTCCTAGTGTGGAAGGCTTCCCAATCCCCTTCACTTCATGTACTTCCCCTTTATGATCTCCATTCGCAACAATTGCTGGCATCTTCAGTTCTCTACGAATCAGAATCACCGCGGCAACCAATATGAAAAAAAGGTAACGTACAAAATAAAATAGTTATAGGATAATTGGAAGCCATGCATCGCAATAAGAATCTACTTGAAGCCCAGTAAAAGAAAAATGGTGAAAGGAAATCCAATTGACAACATTAGAGAGGTGGCACAATATGTTCATATGTTTATTATCCTATTCAATTAACATAGATGCATGTCATGGTTTTACCATGGCAAATGAGTTCAAAGCACATGTATAAAACTGAAGCAATAACCATAATTGCAATGTGATAGAGTCAAATCAAATGCTTTCATCCTTGGATTTTTTCCTATTATATTACCCTCATATTGACCGGATACTCGATGTGGTTTTCCCAGAAAGAAAAATAAATACTTAGAAATGAGTCAGAATAACTTAAACAATTAAGAAATATACAAAACATAAAAAAATAAAAAGAATGTGAGAAAACCACAACCAAGGGAAAGTATATGTTCCATTTTGTCCATTGCCATTGTTGGTATTGGGAGGCATAAGAGGAGATTATGGATTAAAAAATGAAGATAAAAGGGAAGGAGAAGCTATACCTTACCAATGTACGCCAAACCAAGGCAATGATGTGAATGAGGATATCACCCTTTTCTTTGTTAGAATCAAATGTATATAACAATATACATATACATGTGAAACAAAGTGCGGAATAACAAGGATTAAGAAAAGAGATGGTGAAAAAGAAAAAGGTTTTTGGTTTTGCAAAGTTGGAATGGGATGGCAGGAAGAAGGAAGGAAGGGGAAGCCTAACTCTTCCCAAACCAACTGCGCGCGACATCTAATAACTACCCATTTTCTTCCTTGTCGTTTGTTTTTCTCTCAAGTCAAATGTTTCCCCAGAATGCCACTTGGCGTTCAGTATTTCTATTTTTTTCTATGGACGATTGTGCCCTTAACAAACACTAACAATGGCAGCTCAAGTCTAAATCGGTAAGAACATTTAGCTCCAATGGGAAGTTAGTGGAAAGAATGTACCAAAATCTAACATCCAATCACAATCATCAATTTCACGAAAATCATGGGAATAAAAAAAAAAAAAAAGAGTCAAATTTTGAACAACAGTTTCATTCTAACCCTGTTGTGGGCACGATTGTGATTTTATCCAATCGGACCACGGAGTATATTCGAATTGGAAACCTAGTCCTTGCTTAATTTGTTTATTAATGATTTGGTTGGAATTTGAAATATGAATGGGATAAGTTATTTTAACACTTTAAATAGGCGAAAAGTCAACACCCAATAGAGAAATAGAGGAAAAGATGATAAGAGAGATGATGAATAAATAAATAATAAAAAAAGTTATGGATTTCAAATCTTTTTGTAAGAGGAGGATTTAAAATATTTGAGTTTTGGACATTAAAATAATATTTTTGATATGAATGTAAGTCAAATTCAATCACATATTGTACCCTCATCACTAGTCACGCTTATGATAATATTATAGAATAACCTAGTTTTTTTGTTTTTGACCAAATGACTTAAATTATTGTTATAAATAAAAAGTATTTGAGAAAAATGGCTAGTTAATATGTCAAAAGTTACTTTATTTAATTTTTATTGAAAACTCATTGTTTGTAATTTTTTACTAACCAACAGGATAAGATACGTACTCACAAAAACCCACAAAATTAAATTAAGTTCTATTAGTGCTATATCATTGTGTGAGATTTGGATGCTCTAAAATAAATATTTTTGTTAAATGGAAAAATGGAAAATAAATTATTTTAAAAAATTATTTGATAAAATTCACATACAATAAAGTTATTAATTTAAAAATAATTAATTCTCACTTTGTCATTTACAATTATGTTTACTTTCAAGATCTAAGCTGTGGATGGAGAAGAGGTAGCACATTTGGCGAGATCTGTGAAGCCAATTTAAGTAGCTTCCTCGAGTGCAGTTAAGGACAAAATACAGTTAACGTAGCAATCAAAGTCTTAATTATACGCGTGAAACATGAAAGGCTACAGTAACCCTGACTTAAGCATTTCTACTTTACAAGATACAGTATTCTTTTAGCGCAATCATTAAAACGACTGAGTTTAAAACTTCACACTACTGGAGCTTTTGGAGGAATAATCGATGCATTGTCCAGTGATCATTTTTTGACAACAGAACAAGAAATATCCTGTCATTTTTGGCAGTGATCAAGTGTACTGCAGATCTATATCAGTAAGTGATAATCTTGTTGAGGAGGTTTCTAAGAAGGAGAGACATCTGAAAAACAATACCCCAATTGTATTAGCACTTAGCAAAGAGGTGAATCACTGTTTCATCATAAATAATTAATTAGGACGAACATAGTCCCCACACCCATCTGTTCTCTAGTCTCATTTCATCATATCGGCGTCCATTGTCCGTCGGTGACTCGAAATGTTGGAGCTGTGCTCACAAAGGTACAGGTTTCTTGATTCACTCTTTATTTTGTTTTTGTCGGATTCACGGGATTGTCTGTGTTTTTTTCCTCAACCATCAACCAGTAGGCCTAGATGGGGCATCATCGAATTTCAAGTTCACGTTCCTTGCATTCATATAATTATGACGGTGTCGTAAGAAATCATCCTCCAAACAAAAAAAATAAAAAAGCAGAATATGATATCTGAAAAAATTGCAGGGGGTTAAGTGGTTAACCCATGCCCGAAAAGACACAGCTTAAATCTGAGCCTTAGACCACTTGGTCATACTCAAACTGTCACTAAAAACTTACCAATTTAATTTATACAGAGTAAGCGTACTGTTTGATCCTAATTTTTTTAATTTTAATATCCTTAAAATATTAAATATATATTTTAGTTTTCATTACCAAAAAAATATATGTATTTTAGTTTTCAGAAGATTTTATGTCAAACACATTAGTCCCTGTGACGAAAAAATTATTTTAGTAAATTAGTTCATGAAAGATTCAACATTAAACATATTAACCTTTAGTCCCTAAAAAAGTTAGCTTTTAATATATCAATTTTTTATGGACTAGTGTTTATATGATCTTTTAGTTAAGATATTACTATGTTACAATGTGAGATCTTTTGAAAACTCGAATGTATTTAATCTCTTAAGAGTCATATTTAATATAATTTTTCTATTAAAGGATTATTATGTTATAATGTGAATCTTTTAAGTATTAGTCTATATATTTAATCTTCTAAAGACTAAAGTGTTAAAATAAAAATCTATTAGGGACTAAATTCTAGATTCAATCTAATTCATATATCATGCTATTATGATAGTATACAATAAAATAATTTATTAAAAAATATACATTAAAAAAATGCTAGAGCGTACTTATGTTATGTTCTTTTAATTACATGTGCCTATGGTATTTGATGAAATGACACATTAAATTGAAAAAAAAAAACATAAGAGTATAGATTTTGTTTTATTTCATAATTATTTTCCTCCTTTTCCCTTCTATGTCTCAAACCATTGATGATTGGTTGTTAGTGAATTCGTAGCAATTTCATCGAAAATGACCTCACTTCATGCCATATAGCACCACTATATACAACAAACTATTTAATTTCTATATACCAATTATTATTCTTACTATTTTGTCATTGGATGAAAAATCCATACATTAACTAGTAAGTGGAGAAATTATAGCTGGTTGTAAGACTTTAGAGTAAACATACAAAAGATTAATTGAGGTGGCATGTAACCTTAACTACTAGGAGGTGCCATATCAATACTCTTATCTATCATTAAATAACCTTAAAAAAAGTATTATTATTTATCAACAATGTATTAACATACCAATCACAAACTAAATGAAATCCACACCCATTCAATAATAAATGAGTATACCAACACAATATTCACGAGTACAAATAATATCAGTCTTAAGTGTGGTCTCACAAAATATAAAACTTCTAAGTTTGAAGTACGTGAGAAATAATGGTCACATAGGAATATTATTTTCCCTAGATAAGGTATAACTTATCTTACTTCTAAACAAATACAACACATGAGAATATAGAACACAATTGAGGGGGCAGGAAAAAGAATGCGAGTCACCACTTTATAATTCTGCTTGTTGCTTTCGTGGTATGCTATGCCTAATTTTTTCCTCACTTATTCAATGCATAGGTCTCTTTTTTGAAAAAAAAATGTTCTTTTCTTTTTTTCAAAAAAAATCATTAAAACGGAAGAGGATTGCATTTATTAATTGAACATAACTTTCGTTCTAGGGAGTGGGTATAATACAATTGATCGTATTACATAATTGAGAAGAGGATCCTAAGCTTTGCAAGATGCAGTTGTATGGCGACCGTTACATTTAGGTAAGCATCTCAGAAATACATTACTCGAACGTGGTTTGTAAGTAGTGAAAAATTCTGGATCCTTCTCAAGCGATTCGGTATAGGTCTCCAAGATGGAGACTATCTGATCAAAATGTGGGCGTTTATCTGGGTTGCTTGACCAGCATCTATTGATGAGATGACTAAATGCCCGTGGACAGTCACTTGGTAATGGAGGCCTTGCATTCTGCACAAAATACACCTCATTCAGTTAGACTACAAAGTGGACATACAGGGCAATTTTGGTTACTCCAATTTACACATAATGATCATAGTTGAAAATTATGTGAATTTCAGTTATACAAATATAGAGTCGACAACTCGACATATTGCTTTTAGTAACCATGTAGATTCATTTTTAGTTAATATAATGTTTAACATTCTTTATTCCTCGCAATATCTCATCACCTAAGAGACTAATCTATCGAAATAGAGACGTTTAACCATGATCACATATTTAAGGGGCCGGGGCCCTTCCATTGGTACCAACACCTTGTTGGTTATAATACTTAACTCTTGTATAACTAAGATCTACACTTATTTAAATTAGAATCACTAGTGTCCATTTGGATGTCTATGCAGAGTATATTCTAGGATATAAAAGCATGTGCATAAAAACATTCAACGTGAAAAGCAGGACTGATATACATTCTCGCATCTATAACTTGATTTCTTTTATTGGGTTATGTATTATTACTTGATTTTGAAAAATTTCAGGGCATGTGGGAGAGAAGGCACAGGTGGTAGCAATCATTGACTTCGATGAATAAGGGCTGCAGATACCAAATCTTGAATGCTGGTAAAATGCTTAAAGAATCATCTAGATGCCAAGCAAACTAAAGAATCCTAACCTCTGTAATATATTATTGATGAGGTGTCTTGCTTTGATAAGCAAGGATATCACATGCTCTGTAAAAAATAAGGATCACACTATTATGAATCATAGACAATCAATGATAGTGATAGTTGCCCACAACACCTACACATTTGAGAAGGATCCGGGGCACATTAGCCATCAAAAAGACCTACTCAAATTATGGTAGGTAATAGTAGAACCTAACATGCTAACCTGTATGCATAAATTGCTATACATGAAACTTAACTATGTTTTTTAATAGTTTGATCCACCAGCCAAAATCATTGTGTATATAATTAATTTTGGCATGTTTTTTAGTATATATGTCAGCAAACCACCTCTCCCAAAAGCTTAAGTAGAGTGGTAGAGACACATGAATGATTTTAAACTCTAACATGCCCCCTCCCCCACATGAATGTCTCTTTTGGGCTTGAAGCGCGAACAATTTATCAGAATAAGGGTTCAACCTCAAACCACTTAGTCATGAAAGCTATGATACCATAATATGAAATCATTTTCCCAAAAGCTTAAACTGATGGATAAAGATATATGAATAGTTTTATACCCTAACAACATATTAGGCTAAAAATAGGGAATGAAAGGATATGGCGAAAATTTTCACAATTATATTACAGGTCTAATAATCTAAGCAGTGAGGCAAGATTTGTGCAGAGTGCAGACTAATCTAAGCATATTCATAATTTTTTACATTACAGGTCAGAGTGTTTTTTAAAGGTAAATTTGTGGATTGACCATCTGACATATCCATGCAATTGCTACACTTCAATTTCATTCACAATTAAGAACATGTTCGCACAGGATTAAGTGAATTCCAATGAAATAATACCTTGTGGGTCACTGCATATGCTGCCTGCTCTGGTGTCATGTTTTCAAATGGTGTCAGCCCTGTTAAAAGCTCCCATAGGACTATGGCAAAGCTATAGACATCTACTTTCTTGGTATGCTGCTTTTCTTTGATCATTTCAGGCGCCATCCAACGGTAAGTTCCCGTAAATCCTTTCGCGCTACCAGTCTGGGATTCTAAGCATGAGATTCCAAAGTCTGCTACTTTTACACACATGTCTTCCCCTAAAAGCAGATTTTCTGATTTGAGATCCCTATGAAGTATGCCTTGAGAATGAAGATATTGCATCCCGGGCAATGTCTAAGGCTAGTTTCAGAACAAGTTCAAGAGGAAGTGAATGTGGTCCTTGCTGATGCAGGTATTTCTCAATGAGCCCCCAGCCAAGTATTCAGTAATTATACAAAAGACAGGAGGTTTCTTGCAAGCTCCAACAAACTGCAGGACCAATACAAATTAGTGAATCGCTGTGGGAAAATGTTTCATTTCTTTCTTAGTCAGCAGTTGCAAAGTTTGCACATAAGTAAAGCATTCTCTTCTCTAACCCTTTAAAATGGCAACTCCAGAGTGTCGTCTCAGCAGTGAATGCTATTAGTAGCACTCATGTAATAGGCCACAAGGCCACACTGTGAAATGTAAGGAATTCACCGACTATAACAACGATCACTTAGAACTAACTTGATCATGTGCAACAACAACAACAACAACAATTAAGCCTTGTCCCAGTAGGTGGGGTTCAGCCACATGGATGAAATTATCACACAATACTTTATCATATATCATATTTATATATTCAAGTTGTATGGAGAACAACATCCACAACAAACCAAAATAAATGGATGGAGGACATACATGACAAACAAATGAAATGCTGTATAATAATTGATGCCTATGCAAGAGGAGATAGAGTAAGTCAAAGGTGAATCTCAGCTATTTTGCAGGTATGGACTAGTACAAATTGGGAACTGTGATTCTATAAGCACGTGTTTTTCGCATCCATTTTTTCCAACTAATCTATTCCGGAATAATAACAGCACAAATGCAAATGTAGTAAATAAATTCATCTGTACTGCACAACTCCTTTTTTTGCTGATTGTTTTTCAATACTTTGTCCAAAACATTTCATAGCAACATAGTATTCGAAGCACCAAAGAAGTACGCTCTCTCAAATGGTGGTGCTACAATTAAAATGATTGAGTACATAATAAATAATAAATACCTAAAATGGTTCTTGGAAAATAAATTGGAGAACAAATTAGCCACTCAAATTTTAAAGGTCATATACTAGCCCCTCGTATTTTAAAAAATAGAGATAAATTAATTCTTTTGTATAAGTCTATACAGTATTTTTTTTTAATTATACATATATGTATGAAAGAATATATGTCCTTTTTATGAAATGTAAGGGACAATATGAAACTTTCAAAATATAAATGTTCCCAATATAGACGTGATGGACCATTTTAGGTATTTAGACCTTATTAAATGAACAATAAGACTAAGGACCAAACTCAGTACTATATTTTTAATGCGAAAATAGATATGGTTGAAGAATGAGAGAGCTTGCTTACAGTAATGATATTAGGATGGCGCAAGCGAAAGAGCAAGGCCACCTCGGAAGTGAACTGCTTCTCAAGCAAAACAGCCAAGTCCTCATCCTCCTCTGGTTGACTCACAAGCTTGATTGCCACATCTATGTGCTTGTAGATTCCTCTATAGATCCTGCTATGCCTCCCAGAAGCGAACTTGGAACCAATGAACAGCTGAGACAGATCAGCACTCCACTCCTCTTCTCCATCTCCCTTAATAGCAGCACCAGAGGACACAATATACTTTGACCATGACACTGCTCTCTTGTATTCCCCTAGTGACAGCCTCCTCCCTGACCTCACGTTGTTAGAAATCTCCTTGAACCAGTAAAAGTTCTTCTTCATGATGATGGGTGCTTCGGGTTAATAATAACTAGTCTTGCCGTCAGAATCATCAAATTTTCAAAACCCCTAAGGACTCTCTTGAGCCCAATGCAGATCTCTCAAAACAAATAATAATAATAATAATAAGAAAAGACTAAAGTTTTAAACAAACGCACCATGAGCTAACTACATTTTGAGTATTCCTCATTAGTTATGAGTCCGGAAAAAGGAGAAAACAAGAGAAGAGAAACCAAACGCAGACCACCTCATCGTTCTCCTATGTTAGTTGTTGTAATATGTACTTATTCCTTTGGCATCTCGTTCATCTGGTGACACCACCTAGAAGGGCGTACAAGAAGGAAAAAGAAAATCGAATTCTAAAAATAAGAGCTAGGAGGAATAACTCAAAAGAAGAGCAGAAGAAAGAGAGGAAGCATAGCTATTAAGAAGGAGCTAGGCAGGGAGAGGTAAGGGTTGAGGGGGGTCCCTTTTAAATGAAAGGGAGGAGGAAGAGGAAGAGGAAGAGGAAGGGGAGGGTGTTATGTGGTGAGCAGTGAAAGGGGATGGGGAAGAGGTGGCTCTCTCTACTGGCTCATGTCTCTCTCCCTGTTTGTGTCTCTGTGCAGTTACACAGTGACACTGTTGTCTACGTTCCTAACGTGCGAAGTTATAGTTGTGAGGAGACAAGCCGGGTCCTGTCGATTGTGACCACTACTCCGTTACCTTTTTCTTTTCTTCTTCTTTTCCGTTTTCACCCCCGTGTTTCCTACCATATTACTCTCCATTGCCATTGTCTCCGTCGGAAAAATAATTTCCATACGCTGTTTTAGTAGGTAATTTATATTTATATAAAATAATAAGTAAATTTATTTATATATGATGTTTATAAAATTTATTTGTGATAAATTCTATATTATTTTTATTTTATAGAAAGATTTTAAATTTATAAGTAAAATTTTGAATTTATCAAAGATGGAATCTTGTTAATTTTGAATATAATTTGATTGATCTTAATTCAACTTTAATTTTAAATTTAATTTGATTAATTGTCTTTAAATCCATCAAAGGTGGATTTATTGAAAAAAAATTATACTACATAATTTTTTTTAAAATACTATATTGATATAAATAAATTGTCCAAATCTCATATGTAAAAAAAAAAAGGCCCATCTCCATCATTTCATTTCATTTCCTTCGTATATCTATTATTCTCACCCTTACAAAATATTTATTAAATTTAGATAAATATAGTTATTAAAAAATAATAAATAACATGATAACATAATTTTTTTTATAAAATTACAGTGTATTGACTAATATATGTTAAAAATTATTAATTATAAAGCATAATAAATAGTTAAAAATAAAAGATTATATTAATAATTATTAATTACTTAAGATCATTATTAGAATAAAAAAATTTATTTTTTTAAAATATAAAATTAATAAATATTTTAAAAAATAATTTTATCTAAAAATAAATAAATATTTTGAAATCGAAGGAATAGTAATTGTACAGTGCAACATTGGACTGATTCCCATGTGCATCTTTATCATTGCTGCAAAAGTTTTTTTTTTTAATTTGGAAGTACTTTCATATATTAACATGAGTTTAATTTTTATATCGAGTTAAAGAGATTTATACTATTATTTAGTTAAATCTTTTTATTTATATGATTTTATAAGTAAGAGTTTCTCATGATTTGAATCATCAACTTTGTAGGTAAAACTCACCTAAAACTCAATTCACTTCTATTGAGTTTACTCTGTTTGTTAAAACATCAAAATTACATTCTACTAGCATGATAGAATTTCCTTTTTCTTTATTAATATCATTTTTATTGGTTAACTTGTTCTTAATTTGGATTTAATTTCATCGTAAAAACTTCTCAATCTATAGCTGACAAAAAAATTAGTCCATATTAACCTTATCTACTATACACTTAGTTTTAAACATCTTGGTATAGTTGTTCACGTGAATTGCTAAATGTGTTGTCACACATCTATCTTATTAGATAAACTTTGTGCTATATATTATCTCCCAAAGAAACATATAAACGGTATAAATTGTTAAATGCGATGTATCATGTCCTAAAATTGTATGAGTCTACCAGCGGCAAGAGTAATACATATCCCTACTCTCTATAGTCAATGTAAACAGATCTAATGTGTAGTAAAAGACGAAAAGGAACATTTTTGGGATGAAATATTTCCTGTTTTAAATTTGTTGGGAGAGGAGTGGGGGTTTTTGGCCTTTTTGGCATTACTAGTAGGACTGGTTCAACTCAAATGTTTCAATCGTAAGGAGAGAAAAACTCTGAACCAATAACCTTGTCTATGGTGTCTTCACTTTGGCCATCATAAAAGCTTCAATGATATGGCATATGGTGTGCCCGTGACAGGGGACGCTGCCCAGCCCGACGTTGCTTCCAGATCTGGCAACCCCATTATTTCTCGTCCCACACATTTTCTCTAATTATTGGTTGCCACCAAGGTAAGGAGGGTATTTTCGTCACTTCATCAACACACTTACGGCGAAAATGTTTGGCCTAACTACTTTAATTAATTAATAAATGTAAGAAATTCACTGACAAGTAACAACAACACAGACCCAAACAGCCACGTCAGCAGAATTCGTGTGGGCCACATGTTCGCTGTGTCGGACAAGCCGCATGGTTATCGTTATGGTCCTCTTCCGTATACGGTCACCCTCCTTTTTTTATTTTACTCTTTTCAACGATACTTTTCAATTCCTATTTTTTAGACTAACACTTCCGGCTTTTTTCTCCCAACTATAAATACAAAGCTTAAATATATTTTTAATCTAGATATATTATTTTAATTTTAATTTTAATTTTTCTATTTTTTTTAGTTTCAAGCCTTTTATTTTTTTTCTAATATTATATTTTTATCCCTATCATTAGTTTATACAATTAGGTGGCAATATTTATAAGGATTAAATGAAGATTTTAAAGATATTTATAATGACAAAAAAATTCTTAATATTTATAAAAATTAAATGCATATTCTAAAATACTTTCAAGGACCTGATTATAGAGTGCAAGGACAAAAATATATAAAAAAAGGGATCAAAAGCACAAAAAATTGTTTTATAGAGATTAAAATTAAAATGACTTATATTTACAAAGACTAAAAATATATTTAACCAATAAATATAAGGATCATAGTTAATCTTTCTAATCTTTATTTAGTATTTATTTTAGGCTTTGTCTCTATTTTTTTTGTTTAAATTTCCAAGATAACACAACCATTTGATTTAATTTAGTTTATTTTAAAAATTTTAAATTTAACTAATTTTCTTAATAAATAATATGAATATTTTGTCATTATAAATTTACCTTTTTATGCGATATTATGAAATTTTTTATCTCATCAATATTATTTGTTATTATATACATAATTCTCATAGTAATTATTATAAAAAAAACTTAATTTCTATATCCTAAGACTTCTAATTATATATTATTACATTAGTAAATGTGGTTAACTAACCTTACTAATGTATTAAGCTTTTTATAAGTCTTACACCCATTAAGTAAAAAGTCATGCAAATCGGATTATTTAATTGGATGATAATATAAATGAATTTTATACCTACTTATCAAAATTAAACTCTTATAAAAACCAAATATTTTTCAGATGATAATAAATAATCAAATAATAATAAAAAAATCAGTTTAATTGTCATGTACCTGATAATATAAAATATTTTTATATTATAAAATATTTTTATACTATCAACTAAAAAATAAATGACAAGTCATCCACGGATAGTTTTTTGAAATTTGCATTAGAGTTAGTTATAAAATCACTTATATGGCAGCTTTCTATTGGTTAACAGTTAAAAATCTTTATATTATCCGTGCATATCAATTAAAATCTTAAAAAATTATGGTAATTACTTCTGTGCTTTTAGTAAATGGATAGTATCAAAACATTATATTTTTAAATTATGGTGATTACTTATGTCGGCGCCTAATCAATACTTAATTATTTTTAAATAGTGAAAATTTTAATTTTTTTATGTCTAATTTATCCCAAGGGTCATTTAACACACACAAAAATTTAGTAAAATTTTCAATTTATCCTGAACTAAATATTGTAACTTAAGTAAAGTACCAATTTATCTTAAACTTTTAATTTATCCCACATTCATGATTTATAGAACCCTGATCCTAATTAACCGATCTTTCCCAGAAAATTCTCTTGTCTTCATCTGACCTTCACTTAGTCTCTCCGCTCCCACTATCACCATGAAGGTCAAACTGGAAGCCTGCAACTATCACATTTTTGGCATTCAGACCTTATTGTTCCACTTGTTTTATAGAGATCTCTTTGGATTGGGTGGCCATCTTATTGGTTCTCCTCTCGAACAAAGAGTTCAGGAATACTCTACTTGCTTTGTTTGTATCAAGTATTAATCATTACAGACAGCTTTTGTGATTTGATAAAGAATCCATTATTGAAGAAGTGAAGAACATACACATGTAACCTTAATCAATGTGAAATTTTACTTAATTATATCCTTGCAACTGAAAATCTACAAGAGTTTGTGTTATGGTATAGGCTAAATGAAATCCAAAAGATGGGTTCAGATAACTAGTAAGAACCATACACATAAGCATCATCATATGAGGCATGAGAAGCTTGTGAAAAGTGTGGTGTGACACAATAAATATCATGATTATGATCTAAATCTAAAAAGAAAAAAATTGAATTGTGAAGATGATTTTCTAAAGATCAAAAATGATTTTTCGATAATGGTTATGTGAAAATGATTAAAAAAGGAGAATGATTTTGTGGTGATTGGAAAAATATTATTAGAGTTTAATTAATCGATAATTGGGGATAAATTAGGATTTAGAATAAATTGGTAATTTAATTGAATTAGAGTATTTGTTCTTTAGTTATATTACAAATAAAAAATTTTACTGCTTAGATGTTGATGTGAATAAAGAGACCAATAAATACTTGCCACGTCTATGGTCGGTATGGAAGTAATCACAAAAAAATTATATAGCAATCCATAAAAATTATTTGTTTTAGAAATAAAGAATAAATTAAATCGATCCAAAGTTACACCCCAGTCTCTTTCACAATAATATGGAATTATCCTCATTCTCACCTGTCAATGGAAAACGCCAGTAATCGAATTGAAGGGGAGGTGTGACCCTACGTAGAGTAGAGATAGGCGCCACCATGGCATGTGTGCATTGCAATTGCATGGCTGGCGAAGGTCACAGCTCGAAAGCTGATCATGCGTCCTCCAAAACCGGCAACCACAGCAGTTTACACGTCTTCGCTGGATTCGTATCTATCTCGTGGGCTGTATATATATATATCCTGTAATCCATATCCGTATCCACTATTTTTTATATTTCTCCATTTATTTGTTTTTCCTTTGACATTTCTCCATTTATTTATTGGATTTACATATCATATTACTATGGAACTGTCATTCTAGACTCTTGTTCTTATTGTTTGTAAGTATGAAATTATTTCATTTACGCTACTATTTTGATCAGGGCGGATCATCTACCTCACACAATTCAAATGTCCTAACTAAATTTTGAGAAAATTATTTGAGGACAGGTGAAGAACGAAATATCAATTAATACTCTCGCCACTGCTAAGATGATTATATTAATTAATATAATCCACCACACACGTCAATGTATAAGTTTCTTTAAGGTTTGATGATAAACACGGTGTATTTTTTAGTTTACAAATCTTTATCGATAAAGTCTATTAAAAAAAATCTTTACCGTTAAAATCCTTTTCATTAGTTTGGGATAAATTATAATGACCTCCTTTAAGATTTGATAAATTTTACCATAGTTTTCCTATATTTATCTAGGTGATTTGATAACCCTAAGGTGCATTAGTTATTTTGCAATAGAGAATGTAGTATATATAAAGGTTTTACAAATTCAAAAAAAAATATTGGTGTAATAATTTTATAAACTCAATAAACTACTCTTAAACATATTTTGCAAATAGATGAGACATGAGAGTTGAGAAGAAATTTATCAAATCTCAGGAGTTCAGTATTAGAACTATATTCAAGCTCTCAAACTCCAAAAATTCAAAAGGAATCTACTATTTCATTAACCCATAATCTCCCTTATAAGGAGGGTATATGTCCTTATTTATACTATTAACCATATCTAAGAGATCACTAATCAACTAACTAATGGCTTAAGCTAGATAATGGACTTAATCTAATGGGTTTGGGTCTTAACAGTCGGTGTAATTTCTAATTTGTCGTTTAGTTTATCAGTTGAGCCCTACTTTAATTATACTTATGATTGATTAGAGATTGAGTGTGTTTTGGCTAAAAAGTACAAACAATATAATAAGTTATTAAGATGGGTTTGTCTCAAGATCCAAAGCAACCAATGAAAGCTAAAAACTCATGATGATATCAGTAAATACTAAGAAAATATATTCTACTTAGGTTTTTTTCTTTCTCGTCAAGACTGAGGAGTCTGATCAATAATCATCAAATTCACAAACAACTTGCAGTAGGTGACAACTCTTTATCTAAGGGTCTATTTTTGTATTTCTTCAAGTTAATGATATATGATGACAACTGGTAATCGACGTTGATTTTGTTCGTTCTTCTTCTCCATGATTTTAGATGCATTTTCTTCCCAACTCTTAATTAATTAGATGGCAACACATGCAGGAGTGGGTATTAGTAACTAGGAATCTTGGATAAAACGCCATGTGTCCAAACGAGATTTGCAAATTATAATTTACTAGGGTTTGGTGGTACAGAATATATCCCTTTTCCGTACTTAATCGTGCTTGGCTAGTTGGCTTGCAGTTAAAACTTAGCAGCATAATTAAACAAGGAATTGAAAGTTTGAAAACATGATTGAGATATGCTAATTATAGTTATTGATGATTAACCACTTAATCATGATGAGAAGACTGAAATCTATAAACTGAACTTGCAATAGAGAGGATTTCATATATTAATAATTAAGGATCGGATGGCTGAGATTTTGTGTCTATTACCTCCTTGCATTTGCACGGACATGTTGGGGGTATATGCCCTGCAAAAATATATCCTCATGATTCAATTAAGTTTAATCCCCATTAAGAAAAAAATGTAAAATTAAATATTTTTTTTCCTATTACCGAAAGTTTTTGAAACCGTGACTGTTAACCTTGAACAGGTGTACTGCATACAAAAGCATTGGAATATTATAGACGACTGCTTAATGGAAAGTTTCAACTTCATGCGAAACAAGATAAAATGCACTAGTGCACGGTGTTGGGTTCAGAAAAGGAACTTGAGAGGTCTATTAGGGAATTTTAGGTCAAGACAATACAAATATGTACTCTGTTACATTAACGTGGCCCTAGGGGCGCTTCCACGTGACCATGACCAAACAAAATGTTTTAGGAGTGACGAAACACATATATTTACTTACATAAACGGGATTTAAAGAAATTATATTGAATACTTTAAATATTGACATAATAATGCATAAATAATCTTATAATAGATAAACATATTTAATATAATAAAAATTACTTTTATACTTGTTTGATACTCGTTATTATATAATATTTATCTATATATATATATCTATATATATACTACTTAATATATTTTTTAATATCACTCTTTTAATATTATCTTAAGTTCTATATATCACGTCCAATAGAAAAAAGGTTCTATATATGAACCAATATAGATAATAGAATACAACTTGAGAGCAGAAATGTATAAATCAAAGCATATGTGTTGGGTCCGGTTTGAATTGCCCCAAAATTGACCTGGCTTTTAAAACCGAGTTATTTCTTTGAACCCAAACTCGATATAATAATCAGGCTATGTTCATTTTTCACAGCTTTTTAGATAGTTTCGAGAAAAGCTACAAGAAAACTCTCCCACGAAGAGGAGCCACAAATCAAAACCCATACAAAAAGAGAACCGAACCAAAATGAATAATAATAAATAATTATAAAAAAAGGAAATGACATCAACATTGTTGGATCCAACCAAAGTTAAGAAATCGAACTGGAGATTAAATCAAATAAAATGCTGATTCAAAGGTTTAATAGTTTAACCAGTTAATATTGGGATTCAACTGAAATCTAATAATATACTTTGTATTAATATATATTATTACTTATACACTATACAATAAATAAAAATTCTAAAATAATAAAAACAAAATCAAAATTATATAATTTATAAAAGTGGAATTTTTGGCAAAATAAAATGAAATAGGCTTGTTAATTTAATTGGGATACTCATTATTCCTCATTAGCCTACCACATAAACCCAACTCAATAAAAACCTCTACAGCCAAATTCATTTTACTTTTCCTTTAGAGTCGGAAGCCGCCACCTCGCGGCTAGCACCTCTCACCCTTTCAAAGCACTCTCCTATGTAAATATTGACGGGAACTAGCCTCATGAAGAGAATCTCCATGATGGTTCGGTTAACCCTTCCTCTTCGATCTCTTTCTATTATCTTTTTTTTTGTTTTTATGTTTTTCTTTTTTGTATGTTGTCTCACTGTAATAAGTTTGTTTGGTTTCCCTTCTATTGAGTTTCTTTTGATAGTGGCAATATTTTATTCTTGAGGCGTGCAATAAAGTGGACATGTTTTGTTGTTTCCTCTTTTTTCACCTACAATTTCATCAAGTTGTGTTTAATTTGTTGGGCAAACTGGTGTTGTAGTTGTATAATCCGAAAAAAGGGGTCAATCACCCTAAGGACTCAGTTTATGCTAGAAGTTTTTTCCGTGTGATATCCCAAGCCTAAATGTCTTTAGAAAAGTCAACCCTAATCTAAGGTATGACTGGACAGGGTATATGTGATGTTATTAGGAGACCTTAGAATATGTTTGTGAGTTTGAATTTTGGAAGAAGAGAAGAAGACTTATAGTGTAAAATCATATTATAAGTCCTTCCTCCTCTTCTTTCTCCTTCAAAATCCAAACTCACAAACATATCTTTAGGTTAGATTTGAGGTCAACTAGTTACACTACAACGCATGCTGGATCACACTTCAGTGCACCAAAGTGCATTGCGCAACCATAATATGAGTGCCACGCTACATCCTGGGGTACTGCCTTTTGATAGTCTTTCTAAGTCTATGGATAAGGAGTGCCTATGGCAGTTATTTAGGCATGAAGGGGAAGTAAAGGAGGTTTTTCTTTCTATTAAAAAATAAGAAAAAAATATCTTCTATTTGGATTTGTTTGATTTGCTAAGAAAAAGCAAGGGATTAGGGGCTATTAGAGATGAATGCGATGATAGTTTGAGACTGTAAAATAAAAACGCAAGAAGCAGAGTTCTTGTAAAGGGCAAATCCCAACAACAATTGTGAAAGTTACCCAATATACATGTGAAAAATAAAATTAAGTGAAAAGGTTATAAAAAATAATAGCATGCATGAGAGAGGTTACTCACAACATTTTTGCCTTCAGTGTATCTCCACAGACATTGTTGTAAGATTATATTCTTATGTATTGTCCCAACTGAGAGTCTCTTCCAATAATTGTCCTCTTTATGGGTTTGAATATTGGCTCTCTTTTAGGAGGTGTAGCTTGTTTATCTGTTGCACGAACCCCTATTGGAATAGTTTGCACATTTAAAGCATTTCGAAAGGACTCTAGTGACTAATAGTATTTGTCATATAAAATACTAATTACTCTATTTCAATGGAAATAACGGTTTAGTTTTAAATTGTTGTAGGAATTAAAGAAATGATTAAAAATATTTTAATATTAACTTCTAGATGCATTTTACAATACTACTCTTAATACTATACTTGCTCTCACTCTTCTTTAATAAAGGATATAATTAGGAAAAATAATAAAGCTCGGCTAAAATTCTTAAATGGAGAACTATATATGTGGAAAAATAAAATTTAAAAATTGGACAGTTATTTGCAAACGAATGCAGTACTTATTTTCATATACCATTTATTTGAGTAAATACGTGTAATAAATATTAAATTTATTAATTTTTAATATTATTTTTGTTATAAAATATATGTCCATTTTTAAATGCACACACAAATTAAGGAACATATAAGTCTCAATGCTAGAGTAATGTAAGTGTGTTTAAAAAATAATTTTGTTAAAGAGTGTAAGGATAGTGGTTAAAAAATCAAAAGTAGAAAATTTTAACAAAAAAAAAGGGTAATATCTTTAAGTTTCCAATACTTTAAATGCATTGAAAACAATCAAAGTTTTTCTTTCCCTGAATTCTTGTCCATTGCTTTTAGGCACTCGCTGGCAAAATATTTTGAAAAATTACCCTTGTCTCTTAATCTCATTTTTCCCCTTACTTAGTACTATTTCCCCTTATTCATTTCATAAGGGTGAAATTGAAAAAGAAATTAATAGTCTCTAAATTTTCTAAACGGATGGATACTTACGAAAAAGCCAAGTTTTAGAGATGGATACGTATTTAAGATCATAAGTAATGTTAAAATTTTTTGTTAAAATTCGACGATTGACATTCATTAAGATAGCATTTGGTAAATGTTTTGGAAAAGAAAATACAAAAATATTGAGGATAGATACATGTTTGGAGAAGGAGACAAAGGCAAAAACCTTAAAATTGTGTTCATCTTAGAATAATTTTTGAGTCAATTTATATGCCTCTAAAAAGGATGGATGCTGAGACATGTCTCCAGGACATAAATTTAAAATATTTTTTTAAGAAATCTCTTTAAACACTTCATATTACATATTTTCCATTATCACTTTTTCAATTTTTCAACAAACCTAACATTCTTCATATTTTCATTATCACTATATCATGTGCACCACTATCAAACATTGATGGGTCGCATTTATGCACACATTTTCCCTATAACTTTGAATATTTTTGTATTCTATTTACGCTTAATTGATTGGCATAGGATAGATTTGTGTGTTTATCCTCATTTAGCATAATTGAGTAGATCCATGGTTACTGGCACTATTTTTTATGAATAATTGTATTTTGAAGTTTGATGTGCTTTTAATCTCTCTTTGTGAGTATTGTTTGATGAGAGGAACTTTCAGAGGTTGGTGTATTAGACCAAAGGCTAGAGCAAGCTTAACCTTGCATCAGTGATAGTTGGGACCACTATAGTGGTTGATAGGAGGAGCGTCTTGGAGGAGGGTGTAGGACCATTGTAGCGTTGATAATGGAAGCAATTTTGGGTGAAAGAAGTGCAGATCGCTATAGTGGTCATGCGCATACAATGCAGGTCAATGAATTTTTATTATTGCCCAATGGACCTTGTTTTTTATGTTTTATGCTACAATATAAATATTGATAGGCTAAATATTAGAGATATATATATTTCAAATATTATGTTGAGGGTTTCCTTCAAGCTTTTTCCCTCTACTTTCTCTCTCTTTATCTCTTTACTTTCCCTCTAGGTTTTGGAGCTTTCAATCATTGTTTTGATTCACATTTGAGATTACGATCATACCTTCCAATACATCGATTGTGATCCTCCACCTATGGAGAAGTAACTCTCTTTACCTTGTACAAAGATAATTGAGGATTGAGAATTGTGCTTGAGGTTCCAATTTTTAATGTAATTTGTGATTGGTTTTTCTTTCTCTCTTATCTATCTCTTTTTATATTGATTGTTAGTTATTGCAATTGTATTTTTGAGAGCTACCTGATTATGTATTCATTCACGTTGTGGGTTACATGCATAATTAGGATTCCATTGAGATTTTTGGTCAATTGATTAAATTACATCTACTTGGTAAGGGATTAGAATTAACATCGTTGTGAGATTAGGTTGTTGTAATTAGTAATCAAATTGGCATAGGATCATAGAACCATGATTATGGATTACTTGTGCATGTGTTAGTCAAATCCTTAGTGGGAATACGTTGTGTGACCATTAAGTATAATTGCATCATTGTTATGTGAGAACATAATTAATGAAAGTGTCTACCACCACAAATTAATCATTTGAATCAATTATTGAACAATTCTTAATTTGAGGGACTCTTTGTCTAGGTAGCTATTCTCTTTGAATTTTCTTCACTAATTTTTGTTCTCGAGATAATTTCAACAATCCCCTAATTTCTTGATTAACTAGAAACATTTCCATGAGAGATGATCTGAGTTGGACTCTAACTACATTTTTAAGCGATTTTGTATTTAATTAATTTTTAATTTGTTGGTGGTAGTGATAACTCACATCAAACACAGCTCCGTTTTTTACTCTAGTATTATCTTTGTCTCTACTATTGTTTCACTATCCTTATCCTATTTGTCCTAAGACAGGTACCAAATGCAACCTAAAGGTTAGTTGAGGTGGAAGTAATTATAACCCTCTTGATGCAAAATTAAATCCTAAAGAGATATTATAGGAAATTGAACTTTATAACACTAAGGGTATGTTTGGTTTTGAGGTAAATATGTGGTGTAAATTTTCATGGATTAACTATGTTGAAAATTACACATGAAACTTATTAATGAAAAATTTATCCTCAATTTTTTCTCCTTAACCAAATATAAGGGTATATTCAGTTTAATTTTAGAAGGAAAAAGAGAAGAAGAAGTGTTTGTAGTGTAGAATTTTGAATTCTTCTATTACAAACCTTTCCTTTTCCTCTTTTTTTCAAAATACAAACTCACAAACATACTCTTAGAGTTAATAAAAACTAGTCTTATGGACTTCAAATAGTATGGATGTAAGCTGAGCAAGTCAACCTCAATGAACTCAAACCAAACCAATTAAATTGTTTTGGTTGGTTCAAGTCATTGAATCACATCGCATAATAACAAATAAACCCGATAATAATTGGTTTTGGTATCAAATTTCATACATTTCAACTTGATAACCTAACCCCATAATATATTGTATATAATTTTTTTATATATAATATATTTAGTTAATAAATCATACTTTAATTATGTCTATTGATGTTATTAAGCTATATATGTATATGAAATTAATAAAATTTTAGCTTTAATCTTGGTTTTTAAAAAAAAATTTGTGATTTTTTTGAAGTTTAATTGAAATAAAAATAAAATAAGAATAATTGAGTAACCCGATCACTTAATCTTAACTAACACAATTTTAATTGGTATGGGTTGGGTTTAGTCACAAAAAATCTATGAACCCAAACTAAGCCAAACCCATCAAAATTGATTAGTTCACATTCATTTTTTCCAAAGCCTGAACCAACTCACCCTGATTACACTCCTCTCAAATAGGTTAAACCGAAAAATGCCTTGTGGTGTTCAAAGAAAAAAACTTAATTGCTAAAGTCATAATTTTATCAAACGTGAATTCCAAATAACATTTGCTATTGCCATTCATGATAAAATTCTCAAATTATGAAATCAAGGGAAAAAAAAACCACAAATTATGTACTGGAGTGCTTTTTTGTGTTGGAATAAATTAAATTTCTGGCATGCAGTGTCAAATATAAATGATAATAATAATATATGTAGAAAAATAGCAACGCATTTATAGTGGGCTTGTCCTTTTGCTTCTTAGTTGTCTTTGATTTACAAGCACTTGTTAATTCTTATCGGCTTTTGGCATGTGGATTGGCCTGTCATAGAGGGCAAAACCCCACAAGGTTCCGCAAGAGATGGACTGGCAAAAATAACACCATGTTGTTGTTGGTTTGAGACATGGACACTCTACATCAACGTTTATCAAACGGTACATTCTTAATGTTTTGAATGGCTTTTTGGATGCAAGAGGTATAATAATGAAATATATGATATTCTTCTTTTTTTTATGAGGAATGAAAACAAGACCTCCTACAAATCACCTATAATTTTCACCATTGTTTTTGGTTAGAATATTTTTCTTGATTAATTATACTAAATGATTTATTGAATAGTCGCACCAAGAGCTGATGGATAGGCCCAAGCTGGGTCGCCCAACTAGTTGGAACCAGCTTGTTTAATATGCTCCTATTTTATTGACCAACTTCAAGGCTGACGAATACGTCTAATCCATAGCCCAAAGTAGCCAATGTAGGATATACTGGTATGGTATCCCATCGCTTTGGGAAAATTTTCATGTATCATAACACATAATCTATTAAAATTAGGATTTAATTTTGATAAATTGATAATGTGGAAGAGTTTACACTATTATTATCCAATTATATATTACCACATTAATAAATATGACAGATTTTCATTTGGATGGATCGATCTAGCTTGATTCCTCAATTTAGACACCTCAATGCCCAACATTCTCATGGTCCGAAGGGTTGGGCGTCTCACTCAACAATAACTTGGCATATTGTCTCCTAATCAAAGTTATAACTGGCCCCCATCAGAGTCATAATCGTGCCTTGATCACTTGATCTATGCCCCTAATATTAGCTCCCTCATTAATGGCCAAGCTTTATATACCTCCTTAAGAGGAGAGGGCAAGACAACTTTATCTCTAACCTAAACTCTAGACTATCCTATCTCTAGCTAGACGGCAACATCATATCCACTATTTGAGAAATCGCATAAATAGAAACATTTAATTGGATAATAGTGTACAAGTTTTTTATATTGTCACAATGAGAAGAATAAGAGAGTATGGTCCTCTCTTCATTGTATTGTTTTAATCATTGATTATCATAAGTAATCTTATGAATAAGTTATATATTTACCACTAAAATCTATATATTAATACATTAAAAATATATGAAATTTGATTAAAAACTTAAAAGAAAATTGAGGCCTTGTAAAAAGGTATACTTGCTTGACCCTTGACCTAGCATTGCCATGCTTGAAGGTTATGAATAGCTATTCCAGCTTACTTCCATTAGCCCCCACATGATCCATTAGTTGAATGCCCTTTTTCTCTATCTTCATGTTCCGAGAACCCACCCATGTTTTCAATCATACCCAATATGATCAAAAGTTGATAATTTCATTTATTCCTTTATACTCAAGCGTTGTGGCCGTTTGAAATTAACGCATAAGGAAATCATCATTATGTTGTGTTTTGGGTTGAATTGGTATATCCAAGCATTGTTCCACTTCCACATGTGTTCAAAATTTTGGGATTTGGGCATTGACATGTTCTGTTTGAGAAAGTGTATGTTGAGAGATGATTTCTTGGACATCCATGATTCATCGGTTTGCTAATGATGGTTGAATTTATTGAGGCATTGTGTGTTGTTTGAGCGATGTAAGAGACGATGCTATGGTGTCATGGTGATGTCTTTTTAGAAGTATGTACTCAGGAGGAGGATTGAGTATAGGAAGGACATTGGAGGTAAGAATGTAAGATATTATTATTCAGACAAGGAATTTTGCAATATTCTGAATTGCTCCAACCAAACACAATGAGGAGTGTGAGACAAAAAACAAATTGATGGAATTGTAAAAAATAATAGCAATGTTTTCCTTTCGCAATCTGATCACATTTATGGACTTGAGGTACTTCTAATTAGTAACGGAATAGAAGTCTGTTATGTGTAAAAAGATTCTCATGGAAAAACGTTGAAACTATAAACATGTTTCAAACAAAGTTCTGGAGACCTTCCAATTGTTAGGTTTGGTTGACCAGCCTTTCAAGAAAGAGAAGCTCAGAAGCAGAAAATTGAGAGAGTTCTCATACAATGATACTTCTGTTATTATTGAATGAATAACTTTGTATATTGAGAGGAGTACATATAGTTGAGTTACACTTGGTGTGCTTCACAAGCTGTGAACTAACAATGAATTCCTAAATTGACTTCTAACATAATCTCTAACTAACTAAGAGGTGTATGATCAAGTGTGATCACATCTACACTAACACCCCCCTCAAACTTAGAAGGAATGATTCTACTCCTTGGATCAAAGCCAGGGAAAATTGGAGGATGAGATAGCCTTTATAAGAATGTCAGCAACTTGTTCCTGTTGGATGTGACTAACTTGGATTTGCTTTTGAACAACTTTCTCTCTAACAAAATGAAGGTCCAGTTCAAAATGTTTGCATTTGTGGTGAAGTATTAGGTTTGTTGTGAGCATGACTACACTTTAGTTGTCATAGTAGATGTTGGGAGTGAGAGAAGGGGGTAGATGAAGTTCAGCTAGTAAATATTGAATCCAAATGAAGTCTGACTGGAGGCAAGACTTCTATATTTTGCCTATGTACTTGATCTTGATACAATAGCTTCTTTCTTTGAGGACTAGGTGATAATGTCGCTGCCAAAGTAAATACACAAGCCTGAGGTTGATCTCCTATTATCCAGTCACTACCTTAGCTAGCATCACAAAATGCATAGAGAATGAAGTTTGGACAGGGCTTAGTTGAAGTCCATGAGTGACAATGCCTTTTAAGTATCTAGAATTCTTTTTATAGCTTGCCAATGTGACATAGAAGGTTGGTTCTTGAATTGACATACCTTGTTTACACAAAGGAAACTTCAAGCCTCCTGATTGTAGCATATTGAAGAGCTCCTACAATTGATATATAGAGAAAAGACTATCAAATGAGTCAATGTCTTGCTTCATTAGTTTTAGGCCACTTGTCATAGGGGTGGGTGTTAATTTGCAATCACTCATCTTTGCTTTTGAAAGGAGGTTAAAGATATTTTGCCCAAGAAAAGTACAATTTGCCATCACGAGAACCGTGCTTCAATACCTAAGAAATAATGGAGAAGACCAAGGTCTTTGAGTGAGAATTTGTTGTTAAGGTCATAAATGAGATTTTGAATTGCTTGCTTGGAAGAGTCGGTAATGATAATATCATCCACATAGATTAGAACATAGAGAGTAAGTTGAGGGGTGACTTTTGCGAATAGGGAGGAGTCACACTTTGCTATAGAAAATCCTAAAGAGAGCAAGGTAGTGTGTAGTTTGCTAAACCAGGCTCAGGAGCCTATTTTAAGCCATATAAGGCTTTATTGAGCTTGCATACCAAATGAGGACCCTCTTAAACAAATCCCTCTGGTTGTTGCATAGAAACAAACTCTTTAAGTTCACCATTAAGAAAGACATTGTTGAAGTCCATTTGGTATATAGGCTACTTATAAGATAGTGCAATAGAAGAATAACCCTAATGGTATAATAGGCTTGACAACTAGGCTAAAAGTCTCATGAAAGTCAAAACCTTCTTGGTAGTGGAACCCTTGGCTACTAGTCTTGCTTTGTGTTTATTAATGGAGTCATCTGGATTATTTTTATCTCTAAACACTCGCTTACATCCTATAGCAATTCTATTTAGTGGTAGAGGGACAAGGTTGATGTGTTCTTTTTCAAGAAGGCTGATATTCTTCTTGCATGGCATGTAGCCAGTGTGATTCAACTAAAGCTTTCATAACAATGATTGGAAGTAGAGATGCACAAAAGGCTATAGGTTTGAAGATACCCTCTTTGGCTCTATTGACCATAGGATGATCATTAGTGGGAATAACACCTTTTGTAGTTGGAATAATTGCAGTGGTAGGTTTGTGTGAGATTGTAGGGTGTGTAGCAATGAGAAGCCTGTACCTTGTGAGGATTGGGATTGGTTGAGGAGTTGCTGCCTGAAAGAATGAAGTAGTACTTGAGTTGGGCATCCTATTAGTGTTAATATTGGAAGTAGCAACATCAAGTATATTATATGATGGAGTATTAGCATTAGGAGCATTAATTTGTGATTAATGTAAAATGAGAGGAACTTTAGGAATAGAATGGAATTGCTGAAGGACAAACTAAGAGTTTTTAGGAGAAATGAGAGAGATAAGGAAAGAAAGAGTCATCAAATGTGACATGCCTAGATATATAAAGTTTTCCAGCTGAGCCAAGCATTTGTAACCTTTGTGGGATTCAAAGTAACCTAAGAATAGGCACAGATTAGATCTAAAATCTAGTTTGTGAGTATTGTAAGGTCTAAAGAGTGGGTAACATGCACATCCAAAGGCTTTTAGGAAGTGATAATTGGGTTAATACTAATAAAGCTTGAAAAGGGAGAGTTGAATTAGAGTGTTTGAGTAGGCATAATGTTAATGAGAAAGGTTCCAGTGTGGAAAGCTTCTCCCAAAAAGAAATAGGCATTAAAGCATTAGCTAGTAATGTAAGTCCAGTTTCAACTATGTGCCTATATTTTCTTTTAATTGTACCATTCTATTCATGTGTATGCAGACAAGTGAGTCTATGGAGGATACCTTGAGAGGTTAGGAATTTGGTAAACAGAGGAACTCTTTTGCATTATCCGTTTGCAAGGCCTTGAGTTTATGCCCTAATTGAAGTTTAGCCATGTTTTTGAATTTCACAAAGGTATCAAATGCTTGAGACTTTTGATTTAGCAAATATGACCATGTATATCCGCTATATGTATTTACAAACTGATATAATACCTAGCTCCACTAATGAAGGGGTGTGGTACTAGTCCCCAAATATCACAAAAGACTAACTCTAGTGGTTTTGAATAGATAGTAGTTGAGGCAAAAAGGGAGTTAATGAGACTTTCCAAGACAATAAGCTTTACAAATATCAATGTATTTATTCAATGTAAAGGGAACATTATACGGCTTTAAACATGTTGAACAATTCTACTTGTAGGATGTCCTAGCCTAGCATGCCAAATGGCAAAATTATTATTGCTAACAACAAGTTTAGAAGCAATAAAAGTATAGTAAATATCAAAATTATTATGCAGAGGTTAGAAATCTTAGGGGTTGTTTGGAATTGTTTTTGTTTTTGTGTTTTTGAAAATAATATTTTGAAAACTACTTTGAAAACTGTTTTAGGTAGTAATTAATGAAACCAATTAATTACAATTGTGTCATTACATTCTTTCTTGTTTTAAAAAATGAAATTTCAAAAACATCTTTCAAGTTGTTTTCTAATTTTTTCTTTTAAAACACAAAACTCATTTTTTTTTCTTTTAAAATCAATCTTAAAAGAATAACCAACCAACAAATTTTTTTTTAAAAAACTAAAAATTATTCTGCAAAATACTTTCTAAACAGCCTTAGACTTTGCAGAAACAGGTAGCATGCAAGTCAAAGAAGTAATAGATCTAGGTTGAAAGTAGCACAAGAAGCGGGAGTTGAATCATGTTTGTTACTTCTTTTTAGTTTCTGAAACTTTAAACAAATTCTATCAAGCTATTCACTTGAAGGAATGGAAAAATTATAGTTAGTTAGCTTTAGAAAGTAACTTTTTGAATCAAAAGAAAATGTAGAAACTTTAGAAACTATTTTATAAAACTTTTTCAAAAAAACACACAACAAAGATAGATACAAAGCTGAATAATAATGAGATAAAGAGAGAATGAGAGATTACTCATGTTTATACTGGTTTGCCAAAACCTGCTACATCAAGTTTTCAACAACTTATTGAACTCCACTAAAAACCCTTTCTAGACCTCAAGAAAGTGAGATAGTTTTTGTATTGCCTTTTCAAGCTATTTCTAGTGAGCAGGAGTTTCAATTTACTCTCACACCAAGTAGTCTTTTTACTAGCCTATTCAAGCTAACCTCACTTTAATCAATACCTGGATCAGGGTACAAGAATATAGTTTTGGGTTGTTTCTTTCTAACAAAAGAACACTCAAGTTTTTTTAAGGATACAACAGTGTATATACTGAAAACTTAAAAGACTTCTTTCTCAATTCTTCCTAAGAAGAAAATATTATCTAATGAGAACATGAAAGAAGGTTTTGTGTAAGAGAATTATAAGAAGTAATAGATAAACTTTCAGAGTGTATTGAAAAACTTTAGCATTAGTTATGCAAAAGTCACTTTTGAATGAAGATCTCATCATTTTATACTTGAATTTTGAATATGACCATTTCCTCTTGATTTTTCTTCGTTTGATCTTCATTTTATGTCCTAGGAACTATCCTTTAGAAGAGTAGTTGACCAGTGTTAGAGTTGTCTTTGTAAAGACGTTGACAATATGGTTTCTAGACAACCTTCATAAACAACTTTTACTTTCTAAAATGTGATTTACCTTTTTCTTTTAAAATACAAGGTTTTTGACCAAGTAAAAAGCATTGTGTCATTATCAAAATTTTTCTAAAAGTTGACTAAATTTGAATTTTAAATTTCCCTTCGTTTTTGTTAACTCAGGTTTTCTGAATAATGTGTACTTTCTGATGTAGCTTCATAGTTTATGATATTTGTGTTGATCTTCTTTGCTTAACTTTGAACTTGATAAGGATCTTTTCATCATTTAAAATGTCTTCAGAAGTTGATTCCCATCGACATTGAAGATTGTTGTTTTGATATGCTAAAGAGAAATTGATTTCTTCAATGATATAGCACTTTCTGAACGTGTGATACACTTTATGAAGATCCATATATGGTTTCTACGTGGATATTGCTTTATTGAGTCTTTAACATATCCTAGCTCGCTTTCTGAACAATTTTTCATATTATTAAAGCATTGAATCTCTTTGAATGAGATTATAATAATGTTAAAACATGATACTATGAAAAATGTTATTAATTGAATTTATATATAGTGAGAATAGTCATGTTAAACGTTATAGAAACTTGATTGAAACATTAGTATTTTCTTCAAAATACTTTAACAAAATTTGCTTTATTGCTACTCAAAACATAAGCTATAGAACTTTTTAAAGGGTTTTGGAGCTCGTAGAGGCCTTTTCTAACTTTGTCTTGGAGAAGTGTTTCCAGGGAAACTTGAGATTTGACATGATAATCATCAGAGAATTCAAAGAGAACATTATGTTCTTTGCAAAATTGCCAAAAATTAAGAAGATTTTTTGTTAGACTTGAAACATGAATCAAATAATGTATATCAAAGAATTTTTTATTTGAATTACAAATTAATGTGGAATGTCTTATGTGCAATATACTCATACTTGCTCCGTTGCCAACTTGAGCACGATCATTACCACCATAGGTGGATTTTGAATCAAACACTAATAGATCTGGAGTGAGATGATTTGAGGCACCAAAATTTAGATACCACAGTGGATCATACATTGTTGAAGGAGTTGCTACTAAAGCTTGAGAGAAGTCCTGATGTGCAAAGGAAGGATTAGCAAAATAAGCTTAAAGTGTGAAGGAGTTGTGATCTGCATTGTGCCTTCCTCCATTGTTGTTGTTGTTGTTTTGGTACTAAGAAGATGAGGAATTGGGATGCTAATAATGAGGATTAAAACAATGGTAGCAATCCCAAACCATATGGCCTAGTCTACCATACAATTGGCATTAAGGGTGGGCACCAAAAGCAAATTTGCCTCTGCAATAGCCACTTGACCATGGCGCAATAGTTTCCACGGCCACAATGACAATGAGGAACCTCAACCTTGTGATCAATGTTAAGGAGCTTGGCTCTAAGCAATATGAGCTTGAATCGGGTTTGAAGAGAGCTCCATAGAATTGCAATGCTCAATGCGAGCTTCAATAGCGAGCAACAATGCTTCCATTTCTTCAATTGAATAAGGATCGAGTCTTGAGATTATTGAGGTGATTAATGGATTATAGTTAGAAAGAAGACCATCAAGTATGATTTCAATATATGCCTTAGTTGAAACAAAAGATCCAACCACAGCTAATTGATCAATAATCTTTTTCAGCTCTAGAAGATTAGCATTCATGGAGGAAGTTTTCTTTGTACCTTTCACTTGGATCTTTAGTTGACGCACCTTAACACGTGTCTGCGATGCAAAGAGCTTTTAGATCTTTTGCTAGATCTAATAAGAGTAGTTACGTCTTACCATTTGAACACGTATGGATTTCGAAAGAGACAATAAAAGCCATGACAAAAGGTGATTATCTTGGCGATTCCAATTCTTGTACTCGATGCTTTGTTTTCCAACTTCTACATGCTTAGTGGAAGTGTACATTTGTGGAATTTCATTTGGATGAAGGCGAAGCTCGAGATAGTGAGCTCAAATAGTGGCAATGGCTTCTTGATGGCAAAGAAGAAAATTTTCGTCATTGAATTTGCATGAGACAGGGTTATTGAAGCTATGTGGTTGAAAAGATTGAGAAGAAGCGATGGAAGAAACCGATGAGTGTGGTGGAGTTGAGGGTGGAGAAGGTGGATCCACCCTTGTTGGAGCTTGGTCTGCTATGGATCGAAAAATTGGCTCTTAGATACCATCAAAGAGAAGCTTAGAAGCAGAGAAAATTGAGAGTTTTCACACTGAATGATACTTCTGATATTATTGTATGAATGACTTTGTACATTGAGAGGAGTATATATAGTTGAGCTACACTTGGTGCTCTACGCAAGCTAAGTAACTAACAATTAAATTCCTAAACTAACTTCCAACAGATTCTAACAAAATTTCTAACTGATATGATGATCAAGTGTGATCACATCTACACTAACATTCAACCAAGAGCAGTATAAACCTTCTTAGTAAAGCTAGAGAGATATTGAAATTAAGCATATTACGTGCTTTGAATGTCAAAGATCAATGGTTATATTATAGGCCCGATGATGTAATTGACCAATTAATTATAAGAGAACAAAGTACCCGAACGAAAACAGAACTCTCCATTTGGATGAGCCTAGACACAAATGAGCACCAGTCCAAAACTGTATTTTAAATTCATAAAAAAAAAGGCTGTATTTTAAAGTGACCGAAAATTCTTCTTCCGGGTCAATCGTAATACGAATAATATCCTACAAGCTTATGTATAGAAGTTTGTCTGTACAGTAAAATAATAATAATAATTCGCGGGCATCGACATTTTCTTGAATGCATCAATTCCTTCTCATCAGAAGAATAAAGGAAAAAAAGAGAGAACGCGTATAAACAGACAACTTGTATAAGGTTGGAAAAAAATTGTTGGTTGCTAAGGGTAGAGGCTGCAGAGGTTATAGCCAGAGACGAGTGAGCTAATGGCAAAGGCAATAAAAGCAAGGAAGGACAATCCAACCGAAGCACTAGCCATTTCTGTGAACTCATCTTTTCCCCAGTTTGACTGCCAATCGTCGACCCGGGTTGCTGCAGATGATGATGCTGATATCAGAAGATATGCCAGAACCTGTCCATCAAAATTTATCACAAAAAGAAAAGAAAAAGTTTAGTTTTCCATAACTGAAGACATTGTTCTTGCTCCAGTGCAAAGGTTCTCACACGAGCTCAGCACAATCTGAGAATAAGGTATTAGAAGTCACTGTCATGCAAATTACTGAAAGATGCAAAGCATTGAATACTAATATGATCATTAAATCTTGAAGTCATAATAAAAGGGTCAAAGCTTTTAAGGTAAGAACGCGAATTGAAATAAAACTCATAAATTGAATATGATTCCTCTGACTTGCCTGATCCATGAAGAAATCAAAGTGAGAGCGCAGGTAGTGAACCAATATTTGCTTCCCCGTGACAATTTGGAAGGCCAGATCACAAGCTTGAAGCCCCGCGTACACAAAAGCTATAACATTCATAGATAAACAATACCTGCCATATCAATGAACCTTAACATCAATACAGAGAATATTTCAGGAAAACGAGAACCCAAAGGAGAAAACCCATTCCAATAATAGCAAGTAAGTAGCATTACTTACAGCACAGAACACCAAATTCAACACTACATTTGTTTTAAATTTTGAAAAACTGATTATAAAAGCTAAATTTTATATATAATTGAAAAAACTAAAAAGTTTTTTTTTATAAGCTAGTAATTTTAGCTTCTACGAAAAAATTAAGAATTGATTTTTTTGAAATTTCAATTATATTTTAAAAATTGTCCAAATATATAAAAATAATAATTTTTTTAGATGAAAAAAGTAATTATTAGCTAAAATAATTACATACAAATGCATCTAAGTTGCTTGCAAAGCAATTCGGAACACAGTACTATCAGATTCAACAACATTTCAACGTAATTATGACCATTGATATTGCGCTGACCCTAGTAAAAAAAGCACACATGCATCCAAATAAAGCAATCCCAATAGGAATAACTTCATTTATCAAAAACAAAAAACAATAACTTCAGTTCTTAAAAAAAAAAAAAAAATCCAATTACAGTTTAATTTTGACACATTTAGTTATAATTGTTCTACGGACTTTGAAAGCAGCGGGTGTGAAACTCAGCCAACCGAACGGATTTGATATTACATAATTAACATCTTAATGTATCAATTTCTCTTCAATTCCTAAGTTGACTAATATTGTTGGAACGAGGGAGTAACAAAAATCCAAAGTAGGAAACTTCAAATGCAAAACATCATAGATTACTATCTTGTATTAAACAAATTAAGAAAAAAAAAAGGGAAAAGAAAAGAAGAAGAAAACCTGTATTCTTTATAGCGATCGAAGGAGTCACCACTCCAACCTTGAGTCTTATCAGCGGCCATAACCGAAAACGAAATCAGACACAAAACCACCTCGCTCACGCGGAACCCTAGCGCCGCCTTCCTCACCATCACCTCCCTTTTAGTCCCCGCCGCACGATTCGCCGGAGGCGGCACCGTCCACCCTCTCCCCCGCCCGCCCCCTTCGCGTCCTGCTCCTCCTCCGCCGTGAGCGCCGCCACCAAGATTCGTCGGCGCCGGCGGAGGCTCCTCCCTCACGGAGCGGTTAATCACCACCTTCGGCGGCGCATTCTCCGGCGTTCCCCGGCGATCGGAATCCGGCAGGGGAGACCGAACGGGAGAGTGAGGATGCGCTGGACTCCCGACGACCACGATTGCCCTGGAGTTGTCCCTGCGCTGATTTTCCGGCGAGTTTTCCGGCGAGTGAAATTCCGGCTCGTGCGGGTCGCCGCCGTCGGAGAGCGGAGAGGATAATCGGAGAGGCGAGTGAGGCGAGTCGAACTGAGTCTTCGACGACTCGGATTCCCTCGAAGCCGATTTTTTCATAGCTTTTTTTTCTTTTCCTTTTTGGCAGAGCGCACTGAGTTTTCCTTGGAATCGAATTCCGTGGCCTCGGCGGGTTTTAAAGGCCGGGGAATAAAGGGGGTGTTTGGGTAGTGGGAAAAAGAGAGAGGAAGTTGACGAGATAAAGCGAGTGCTGGTACTAGGGATTTTCTTAGCTTCGTGTTTTTCAGTGTAAGATCGTGCCACGTGGGCTTCGATCTGGGAAAGCCCATGGTTTTTAACTATACGGTTCACCAATGAGGCCGCGCCACGTAGGAATCAGGTGTGGTAGGGGATGGTTCTGAACTTCTTATTCTTGGAGTGCAGGGAGCAAAAAGGTTTTGGTTCCGCATGGGATTCAAGACTCCCCTGACGAGTGAAGTGTTGTGTTGTACTAGCACTTGCGCTGGTAACTTAGCACTCTTAGCTTAAGTAAAATAAAAAGCAGCATCATTTATTTATGGATTTTGGTAATTAATGTGTTTAGGGGAATGGTTAAAAATGTGAAAAAATAGAAAATTTAAAAAGTTTTAGTACATTTAATGTCATGGAAACTTATAAAAACTCATTTCTAATACAAAATTTCATCTCTTCAATCCTTAATCAGTTATCATTAGGGCACTGATTAGATAAATTATTTATTTATTTATGTTCCTGACTGATTTTTGTTTGTCATGTGTAACTTGTACGCTGGGCTTACAGCACTCAATACTACGACGCTTGCGTATAATAATGTGTGTTTAATACTTTTTCAGAAAGAGATTATTCCAGGTGTTTGCGCTTTTAATGGACTCAACGCAGTCTTTACAATCATCGAATAACTACTAGTTATAGGTTTTATTTTGTTTGGTGTTGGTGTACGTGACATTTGAAATAATAATATTATTTGTATTCATAGAATGTGAGATATTGTATCGAATCATACCTTATTTATTATTGGATGTAATGTGACCCTATTTAAGGAAAGTTATACTTTATTCAATAATAGATAGTATATTGTCAACACAATATCTCACACTTCATAAGTATAATTATTATTTTCGAATTTGAAATTATTATTAATGGTCCCAGCAGGAGTAATTAATCTAGATTCTTATATCACAGTGGGAGAAGCAATCAACATAGTACAAAAACAACTGTACAAATTTTACAAATGTATATTTGTACTATATACAAAGATAACATTGCTCAAATCAAATAATTGCATCAACAATAATGTAATAAAATTTGACTGAATCTCTTGTAGAGACAGAAAAGCCAAATTAGAATAATATTTTGAGATATAATTTTTTATTTAAAATAACTGCCTCAAATTTTTTTTGTTCAATTCTTCGAAATATCCTTTCACTTAACAAATGAGAGACCAAGGGCTTATTTGGTTTCAATTTTTAGGATTTTGTGAATGAAATATTAAAAATTAAAATTTATAATTTTCAGAATTTTTAGTATTTCCTTTACAAAATCTAAAACTAAAAATGAAATATGAAAACTAGAAATTCAAACTAAACAGACCCTAATCTTTTAAGATGCGATCAGATAATTAAGCGAGGACTCATCTCAAAGATTTTTTTAAAATTTACATATAAATCATGAAATTAAACCTAAAACCTCATATTTAAGAGATTTGAGTTCCTTGTACTCAAATGAGCGCCTCCTTGATTTCTTTTTGAAAAAAAAAATTGATTATATGTTGTTTTGATTTCTAAGGTGCGTTTATTTGTTATTATTTTGGCTAATAATAACCTTTTCACCCAAAAAAATCATTTTTTGTATATTTGGACAATTTTAAAAATAATCAAATTTTTTAAAAAAAATTTCAGCTTTTTTGTAGAAGTTAAAATTAGTTAACTTCTAAAAAAAATTAGTTTTCAGCTTTTTCAATTATATATAAAATTTTGACTTTTTAATCATTTTTTTCAAAATTTGTAACAAATGCACTCTAAATAAGCTATTCCAAACACATACAAATGCTACAATTGTGTATAAAAATATCAAAACCAATGAAAATTGCAGTTTGAGACCCCGATGATCGTGAGTCGTGACTCGTGACACAAGTGCTACTCATTTAAATATGGTGTCAATGCCCTAATAATACCTTTCTTTTTCAAGATTCTCTCAGTTTAAGTTCTTGGACTCATAATCCCTTTCAACACCACAAAACAATACCAGGCAATTTAAATATTTCCTTCCAGGAAAATAAAGGGTGGCTGGCAAAACAAGGATTATTGAATTAACATTTGAAAATAATGGGTACATGAGCGTGACTGCTTCGCCTCCACATATGCACGAAATGTAGTTACGCACTTACGCGCTCTCACTACAATAATTAGTTTGTTGAGTCCATGATTCTCTGATAGCTAAGATCAGACAATGATGATTTTTATTTTTATTTTTTGACTCAAACACAAAGATGATTTAAAGAAACTATAATTAAAGAAAAACCCAAGTGGGTCCAGTTTAAATCCCAACAAGCTTTTATAATGGAGAAAAGTCGTTAGATTTCTTTCATGAGCGGGCTATCCTAAGTGTGAAAAAAGCACAAATTCCTTCAGACTCTAACCAAATGTCTATTGGAAAGGTTCCTCCTACGTGTTTCAATAATATTCATTTAAATAAAACAAGTAAACATTTCAACCATGGGAAGCAATCAGCTAAACGAATAAGCTGCTCTTACTTCTCACAAGACATCAGTCCCACCACCAAAAGCAGCGATAGGTTTATATAGGAATCTACCTATAATGGCAAACGAAAAGCATCTTTCTCCAAAACTTAACTTGAAGCACTTTATGAGCTGACGATACTATAAAACATATTCTTTCCTCTTGAAGAGAGCATAAGAAGCATATAACTTTCACTATTTATTTCCTGTCTTTGCAGAGGAAAGAATGTAACACAATCTTGAGTCAGTCAGCAAAGTGAGTAGGGCATACACAAGATGATACGAGAATTAAGAGATTGGGAAAAGGACAAAAGAATTTGGACAAACGATTGAGAAGCTAGGAGGATTGGGGAAAAAAATTACAAGGGGCCTGCAAGTTGGTAAAACTCTCTCTCTCTCAAAAATGTCACCTATGATATTATCTTTGCCAGTATCAGAATCCTTGATGCCCGCGCAAGGTCATAGAAGAAAGAAATTGGAGTGGATTAGAGAACTATGGCTCACTCTGGTAGTTTCAACCGGTTGAATAGCACAATAAAACTTTGCTCAGGCACAACATAAAGGAAACCGAGATCTGCACCTTTTGTATGAGGTCCGAAGCCCTAAATATGACGAGCATAATGGAAAATTGTCAAAAGAAATTGAAAAAAATCAGAAGAACGGATCCATTAATCATGCTTGTACATTGGGAAAAAAAACTGCAACAGCACATCTAACCAACGATCTTACCTTGCCATTAAGTATGAGTAGTTCTCCATCAACCCATTTTGGATTTCGGAAACCAAAATCTGCTATTCTCCCTTGACCTTTATAACTTGCATCCTATTAATATAAAAGTGCAATATTTAAGATCAATTTTGCAAATGTCCAGAACAGTCCAAGGTGACCAAATGACGGAACTCAAAAACAGACAACACGGGGAAAATGAAGCAAGCCATGAAAAGAGAAATAGGGGGGAATGTGAAAGCCTCTCAAAGTCATCATAGTTAAGAGAGACAACACGATGAGATTGTACCATTAAGACATGTTTGGCAACAGTTATGCCATGATGGATTGGAGTGGCATTTGCAAATAAGCATAGACACATGGACACAAGCACACACACAGATACAGACACATACACACACAGAGAGAAGTATCCAATTGTAGAGTGCAATTACCACTCCTAATTCATTGGGATACAATCCACGGTTGTTGTTGCGATTGCCTCTCCCAATCTTAGCACGGAATGTCACCTGAATACGAAAAACTAAACTTGAGTTTTCCTAGCATGCATAAACAGAATAGAAAAGCTTGTGATATGACAAGAGGGAGCAAGAGATTCAAAAGGCATAAACCTCGCCAGCAGGAACATTAGGATCGCCAGTCAACTTCACTGCCTCTACATATTCAAAAACTCCACGTCTGCAGGATTGTTTTCATTACCTACACCATTCCAGTGTCCAAATTTTCGCCTCAATTGAACTACTTCAGTGCCATAAGGTCCAAATGCACCAACATAGAGACCTACATTTCAACCAGCAGATTTCATTCTACAAGCTCTTCTTTGCACAAATTTTAGAGAACATAGTTGACACGGGGATAAGCAACCTCACCATCAAAAGGATCTAAATCCCCTCGTGATGTGGTAATCCGACTGAATGATGTATACTCAGATAATCTACTTCTTTTCTGTGCTTGACTGATAGCAAGTTTGACTATTTCTCGTACACTTTTTGAAACCTAAGTCAAGTGAATCACCAATCAATTCATTGTCAAAAACAGCATAATATTGACCGTCAAAGCAACAAAATTTGCAAGTGCCCAGAGGAATAAAACATTATCTCATCTTTTTTGAGTAATTTTAGCCAAATATGTATAGGACCGGACTTCTTCAAGATTTTCATACCAGCCCCATCATTTTTTTACACAGGCAATTGGTAATGATAACCGAGGTATTAACATTAGGCAATTCTGAAACAGTTACATAACCATACAGGAAAAATAATTAATAAACTACAACACACGCGTTTTATTGGACATTCTATCTTTCTAAAGTAAATGAAATCAAAACCAATAAAAACAATGAGTACAATTCACAAAACACCGGTAAGACTTGGGAAACCAACACAGCATCCTCTGGTTTCATGTTACACAAACACTTGCCATGTAATTGACTTTTCACGGGGTATAAAGATGAAAATATAATATTGCAGAATGTAATTCCTGAAACTAGAGAATATGTTCTCACAGGTTTCATAAACCCAAGGAGATACCAGCTTAATTCACTCAAAAAACTATAGTTAACTTGATTTTATCACCAATAAGATCATCATAACAGGAATTTCCTAATTCCTACCAAGTTCTAACCATGTGACTCAACAGAACAAACCAAATAAATATAAAATTATATTTTGAATGATGATTAAGCGTCTCTTATCTGAATCTCACCTTGGAAGAGACTTTGTCAGAACCCCAAAATGCCTTGGCAACCTCAGAAGGCATAAGCTCTGAGACTCCCTGTGCAGCCAGAGCTGCCACTTTGAAATTGGGCACTTTTTGTTCTCTAGTATGATAATCAAGATTTCTACTAGGAATATGCAAGACAAAAGAATCTCTTTCGATGTCTTTTATTTCGGCTGGAAGACGCATATATTCATCCTTGACAGGAGTGTCTTCATTATTGTGTAAAACTCCACTGATAAAAAACTTCATATCCAAATCCTTTTCTTCTGAGACATCACTATCTGCTCCTAAAGTGACCTCATCAGGTTCATCAAGTTTATTAACTTCGTCTACAGGACTCTCATTGGAGCTTGTTTTATTGCTACCTTCCTGCATGAATTGCTTAATAGAATCATTACCCTCTGCCCCATTCTCTTCAACATTGACGTTCATAACTTTCAATTTCAACCCTGGAATTTTTTCTTTAAGAAAATTTATTACACTTTTAATGCCTTCTTCAGTTGCTCCCTCAATATTCCTGTTTTTCTCATCATTTTTCTCAACCTTCTCTTCATCTTCCTGCATCTCAAGTGTAGATATATTCTCTACCTCAGGTTTGGGTGGGTGTGTAGATGGTGGGCTACTCATTGAATTACCTTTTGCCCGTCGTAAGTACACTACCTGTTATGTGTTAACAGATATGACACAAGCATTACACATATACTAGTAAAGAAATGATAGAGAAGTAGTAAGACGTTGAACACAAATTCTCAGTAAAGGCATGCCAGCAGAAAAATATAAGCTTCAACCAAAGCTTAATTTATTCCTAAAAAAATCATTTTGTTTTGCTATATAAGTTGGTGAAGAATAAAAAGATTTTTCTTTTAGATTAGGTCAAGGCTTAGCTGTTGTTGTAAAGAAAAACCCAAATCAACCTATGGCCCATGATGTTATATTTGAAATAGGAGGAACTTTTTTCCCTAAGTTTATTGGTAAGTAAAAAACAAACAAGCATCATTTAGTTGGAAAAATTTGAATAATACATCAATACCTGCATATGGTATGTGTCCTCAGCATCTTTTACCACATAAATTTCAAATATTGGAGTCCCAGGAGAGGCTGTGATCAGTTGTCTGTAGAAAACAGAAATGAGCAGAGCTCCCCAATTACCCGAGGACAAAATAGTAACTAGAAATATCTTACCTTGGACTGTAACTCCTGCCAACAAATCTACCCATACCAGGACTTATATGTATTATTCTACCAAAGGGGTCATCAGAATCTCTTGAGTAGCCTACCCACCAACCAACCTGCACATAATTGTAAAAATGGTTAATAAACATCAATAGAATGCCATGCACTAAAACATATCTGATGTCACTTGTACCATGATCAATGCTTCAGCACCACTAATTCATACATTTAAAAGCTAACTTTCCAGAAGGGGCCATCTGTAATTTTAGAATCGCAGAGCTTAAGTATACGTGGTAGAAATGAGAGAAGGGAGATGTCGATAGTAATGCTGAATATATAATTAATGGGTAGAAAATATTAACCTAATGAATGACCATATTTACACAACTAATTAGGTCAAATAGTTGTGTACTAAGTCCATGCTGACTAATTGTAATAAGCATAATAACACCAATAATATATTCAAACGTGTATCTTCCCAGATAATTGCATAAATTCAACAAAACACACTTTAATGCAGGAGAATGACTACTATACGGCTGCGGGTAACACACAGAACTCCCGCCCTGCTTGTCAATGTTGCTTTGAGGAGTAGGCTCTCCTCCCCATTAAGTGGTTATCAGAACCCAGTTTGTCCATCCCTTGGTGTGGATGGACTGCTCTTTCCAACCTAATGGGAATGATGCAAGCACGTGATCACATGTCCGATATTAACTGGGAGTTTGTGGTTCAGATGAAAGGGTGTTCCAGCTCCATCCCTTCTATGTCCACTCCATCCCTTCTTACTAACTAGTTAGGAAGAATGGTGAGAGTGCTCTGTGCTGTACCAGTATTTATTCTGATAGAGTGAGTAAATGTTATTGGTGCAACAAACTATGCTAGAAGAAAGAAATGGGATTTAACAACAAATTATTGGTGCTTTAGTTTATGCCTTTTTTCAAAAGAGAAGTACCTTTTTACTTTGGTTGAAAAGTACTTCTTAAGTTTGTATAACTTATTCCGATAAACTTCAAAAGAGGAAAAAAAAAGTAACATCAGAAGAATAATCAGTTTTCTGCACTTCTTTCTCCGAGCAAGTTAAAAGCTATTTATAGTTTCCACTTCTACTTTTCATTTTAAAAGTATTCTTTGTAAAAGCTTATCCAAATGCACCTTATGTCATTAAGAAGAAAACAGAAAGAAGCTAAATAAAGAGCAACACTTTTGAACAAATGGAATGGAAGAATTAGTAAATAAAGAAGCGTACCAGTCCACTCCCAGTGTATCTACACAATTTCGAAGCATCATGGTAGCGCTCCTCATTGATGGCATTCTACAAAAACAAAACAAAACCACAAGATCTTACAGACCAAGACATATCACAACAAAATTGAAAGCAATTTAGACCAAAATAAATAAAAAATAGATCATGCGATGTTAACCTTCAAGTGAGACATAATTTCAGCAACAGCGTCGTCAGAGGTTGCTTCTGTTATGGCCCTCTTCACCCTTGCAGCTTCTCGAAAGTCCTCTCTGTTAATTGCATCCTCCAGTTGAAACTGCAAAGTAATTATATAACTCTCAAAGCCAATAATACCCTTAGCAACAAGCTTTGCTATGAATGCATATTCAATAATAACTGACACTAGTATAATTCAAAGACAAAAGTGAAGATGAACATTAAATAAATAAATTAGAAAAAAAAAAAAGGAACCTGAAGGAGAGAGGTGAAGGTGTCGAAGTGTTCAATTTGGGAGAAATGGCGGGTCCATCGATTCCAATCCCAGTCTTCGACGGAGGAAGAGGGAACGCAACGACAGCACAGGCTGCGTTTCGTTCTGATGCTGCTGCTTTGAGATTGAGCGAAACCGATTGTCGTTGGGATTGGGATGAGCTTCTTCGGAATTGGGATGGGGGAAGGTCCAAGCTGGGCGCCGGAGATGCCACGCGCCGCCGCCACAACCACCTCCATGTTTTCTTTTCCGTTGATGTGTTTGTTCGCAGAATGAGAGTCAAACTCTTAACGGATATTAAAATACCACACAAACACAATCGATGATGAAATGAAGAATGAGGATGGAGCGTGCTTTGCCTTCCCTTCATGCTGCGACTGGGCATGGATAAGTCTATTGTTTTGTTTGTGTTCAACGCGTGCACCACAAAATTCACCATTTTGTTTTTTTTTTCTATTGTTTTCTTTTTAAATCTCGTAATTGTAAATATTTCGTGATTTTGCTCTTTTTTTTTGGGTGGTTTATGTATTTCGTAATTCCTCAGTTTTTAGTTTTTCATTTTTATAACGTTTTTGGATGGGTTTCGTAATAATTTCAGTTTTGATGGAACCAATGAGATGAGATTAAAAATTGAAGGGGCGAATAAAAAAAGAAAAAAATGGAAATAACACACTGTTAGAAAATAGTTATTCTCTTGACCAGACAAGGAAAGAAAATAGTTAACAGAATTTGACTAATCTTGCGCACCAATATGACAAAAAAAGAGAAGTAATCTTGCACACCCAAAAAACTTATTTGTTGATGCCTCGTGCAGTCAGCTGATACTGCACTTGCTGCCAAGCTGCCTAACTTCTGTCTATTCTTTCTTTCTTTTAATCTACCTTTAAGTTTTAATCTACGAATTTTTTTGATCGAAAACTAGTATTATTATCAATGTTCTTAGAAAATGATGAAGTGACACAAAACACGCGAGAATCTGATGTGATATGAATTATGTCACGTCAACATCTTCTCTTAGTCATATAATGAAACAGCAATTTAAAATAAAATTAAAAATTATTTGAAATATACAAATTAGAAAAAGCAAAAAGAAAAAAGTTATATTAAAAAATCTAATAGAAGTAAGAGATAAAAAAAATATATATTTTCCCCTTATTAAATATTAATGCTTCCTTAACCTAAAGATTTTAGTAAAATAATCACAATTTTAACATGCACACCAAATTGAATGAAATTGTTTTGGAGTTAGAGTCCTCCATATTTTATATGATGTATATTAAGAAAAAGATAGATTCATGTACTTTAAATTAGATCCTGCAAATTTTAAGATAACTTCATTTAATCCTTAAATATTTAAAATATTTATATCTTTTTTTTTTTGCCTTTAACATGATATAATGACGTTTAAAACAAACATAATTCTAATTCCATTATTTTTCAGTGGCACAATTCACAGTGCTCTTTACCATCTATTCTTGTCATGGTATGACCCCAAGAAAACCATGTCCACGATGAAAATTCTAGCCATGTGTACATGTTAAATCCCTCAAATTTCACATTTGTCTTCTAGCTATTGCTAAAATCTCATCAATTCGAGTGGCTACTCCTACTAATATGGTCGTTATCCCTACCCGTCACTATTTTTATTTCTTAACATGTTTGGCGAAACAGAGGGGCGCCCCTATTCACCACATTTCAATATTTAATTGAAAAGAAATAGTAATTGTATTCACGTACATCACGTCGACTCATACACTATCTACTATTGAATATTAGAGACTCACTTAAATTTACGTTTTATCCATAGTGGATAAGATGTGAGTCAACATGGTGCCTCACACCCTACGACTACAAATAACATTATTGTTAATTGAATGGGCTAAAACTGAAGTTTCATTGATATCCCCAAAAATAAAATGGATCATAATAGAGGTTGCTTCCAGCCACGAAATTGCATGTACTGAAAATTCTGACCCCAATTATTCAACGGAAGTCCAATGCACCAAGAAAATAGCAGAATAGTTAGGAGACAGAATCCAACTCATATTCCGGAAATTAAAAAAAAAAAAAGAACAATAATTGTAACAATCATAAAATAGTTGAAAATACTAAAGGTGCACCGTATCTTTCTCTAGTGGTTGTTTGATTTGAGGACTGATCGCTTTGGTTTGCTTTGCTTGCATGTTTGGCTTACTTCTAAGTTCTAACGCCACAGTTGGATACAACCTCCACCTCCCACCTCTTCCACTTTTCCAGTGCACCTGCAGTCACCAACGTCTTAAATCTGTTGTAAGAAAGTAGCTGAAAATAATAATAATAATAAAGTCCTTTTAAATAATAATAAGTCAACGTAGTTTATTTCACCTAAAATTACATTCCTTTCCCTGTAGTCAGCAGTGAAGCTTTTGGACCATGAACCAACAAATAACAATTTAATTCCTCATAAAAATGGGAACACAAGTTACAGGCACGATGTACAAATGTTGGGAGCTTTAAATATGTTTGTAAATTTAGATTTTAAAAGAAAGAGAAGACAGAAAGACTTGTAACTTGCAATATAAGATTTTAAAATTTTACACTATAAACCATTTTTTCTCCCTTTCAAATTCAAACTCATACACATATCGTTGGGGATAGGGGAATGGAAAAGAGCTATCCAATCCCTGATTCACTGGTTTGGTAAATCCTTAACATTAATCCCCCCAAAAAATAGGTCCTTACCATGCACAAGTTTATTCAACAAAAATGACAATGAATAAAGATGCGTGGCACCGTACAAAGTGGCAAAAAAAAAAAAGCCTGTACAATTTATATCACGATATACATCCATCACCCTGCAGTCCCTGCTCCCGAAAGAGAGGAAAGAAAATCTTACCTCAAGTTCGAAAGGAAAAAAGGCAAAAACAAAATTCAACATATAATCCGAATTTAGAACTGTGTCTACACAATTTTATTAGCAAAGGAGGACAACTACACATATGCGGTCCTAAACTATGTTAGTTAATCAAAAGATATATTTTCATTTTCCAAGTCCTACCAGTCCATGATGCCCCAGAAAGAAATTGATCCATTTCTTCATGGATCAATCATGAAAAATTCTGGCTAGAATGTGGGCCGGTTTTTACACAGTGGATACTGGCTAGATATGGATGCGCATTCTTCAACTTCTCTAGAAGGAGTTAGAAATATATGAGAAGTTCAGATACAGTGGGGAAGGCAGTCTAACTTTGTGCAGAGGAATGACTGACAGGCATACATTCAACAGCCAAGACCTGGTCTCCATTTGATGTGTTTCTAGTCACAACAGATACAACACCGTTCTCGGCATCTTCTAAAGCATTGTCTGTGACACCGATGGGCCCAGCAATTTCAGCACGAACTGGACGGAGAAGACCATGTAATCTTAACCGGTAACTATGACTAGAGGGTTGGCCTCTCACATAGCTGGTTGTTGTCACAACACTGGCAGAAGTTCGTTCCGAATCAGGACGGAGGTTGGACAGAGCACTAAGATCAAGATTTGGAAATACAGAGCAACGGCACCGAGGACATTTCACATTCAGCCTCAGCCACTCATCGATGCATGCAACATGAAAATTGTGAGCACAAGGCAGGCCACGGACCTGTATTACAAAAAGTTAGAAATTAATTTTCAATCTCTCTCTAGCATCTCAAACTTCTTAAAAGTGCAGAGCTCCAAGAGCACCCAACAGGAATGATTTAAAGCAATGTGATTGACAGAACATGAAAATATTTGACTATTGCATACAATCCCATATATTGATGTATCGTCAGTGACACAAAAAGGTATATCAAACATTTAAATAATCAGATAAGACCTTCATTTTTCAGCAGTTGATAGCAAGCAGCATACAGTATGACCTGTTTTAGACCTTTTATAGGGGAGGAAAATATATATATATATATACATACCTCATTCCCAACGTAGAACTCTTCTAAGCAGATGGGACATTCACTGCAATCAGTAGGGACAGCCTTTAACCTGAACTTTGGGAGTTCCTGAATTAAAGCTTCAACTGCTTCTCTCTGTTCCCAACCCAGACAAGAAACTGAACTATCAGCAGTGAAACTAGCATTAAATATACATAAGGGATTTCAATGAAAGAAATCAATCATAACCAATGCATTGTCCAAAACCACAACAGAATGGTATGACTAATATATGGGAGAAATCAAGCAATATATTTCATTGACTATTATACACAACAATAAATTTGACTGCGCTTGAAAAACAATATCATGAATTTCTGCCTTACATGAATTCTAACATGCAATCAAGAAACCTAGAAACATCAGAAAAAACTACCTGAGCTGGAGTTAGGTAAAGTCCTGGATGATATGCAGCAGCGTCTTGGGCCAAGCCCCTTGTTTCTTGACCTGCAGCTTCAAATGCCCAATCAGGCACTCTGATCATATCAACCAAAACCTAACAAATCAAAAACAGCAATTGTTACTATCTTATAGTTCTAAAGTATGGATAATCAAACTCAAAAGTGCTATACATTTAGACTGCCAAGAACATAATTAGAGCTATATACTTCCACCAATATTCAAATCTTTGAAATTAAGAGACAGTGTTAGACTACAGAATGGTACAGCCTCCAAAAAGACCCCAGCTGCACAAGCTTGGTTGCAATATTTTCTTTGTAGCTTTTTTGGGAATCCCACATAAGTATAGGATATTTCCTTTGCTTTGGATTCATGCTACCAGTGGACACACCTTGTTTTGGGACAGCCTGAAGAGGGAGGGTGGGGGAGCAGAGGTTGTGACTGCAGATGCAATTCTGTTACCACAGAACAAGGGACCGTCTCTCCATAACAGTGTGCATCAGAGCAGTGTTATATAAAGACAACTAACAGAAAAACCAACCATAAAGCTTGACAGTAACAGAAAGCAGAGTTCATTATATAATCTAGGAAAAAAATTGCATTAAGCAAAAGAATTGATCATGTTACCAAACACACTTCAACAAGACAGTTTGCTATGTTCATCATAGCCAGATTAGTTTAACCTCATAAAATGAAAATTCAGACATGGTTCCAAAACTCAAACCATGACAAAATAAAATGAGAATAAAGCAAGAAAGAATCATAGTTTAGTTATAAAAAGGACTGCACTAACTGATGAGCAAGCTTCAAAACCATGTCAGATTATAAGTTGCTCTGAATCTTAACAAAAATGGACAGCATCAATTACAGATTCAAGGTTTAATATATTGTCCCTCCTCCGTTGCTTCCTTTCCTTCCGGATGGGGAAAAAAAGGGAAAATATTTTTCCATGTCTTGCATGAAATTGTTAACAGTAACAGTAAAACTCACCCCATATTCAGATACAGGTATACCCTGCTGCGCTCGTAATAAGAGTGCTTGTCTTCGTGTCAACCACTGCAAAGAGTTAAAAACTCCAAAATGAGAACAACACTGATGTAGATAAGAAACAATGAGAGATAATTGTAATCTGCAGATATTTGCAATTGATAGGTTCTTTGGAAACAAGAAGAACATCAGACAATTGACAAGAAGAACATAAAATCAAGTCACAGAAACCTCTGGTGGGTAAAAGTAGGGCATTACTAACCTTCCCTATTGACATGCAAGCAATGCAAAAGAGTCCACAGTAGCTAAAAAGTAACCAGATGAGGAAGCCCCATTTCTGTCCCTCTTCAGGTAACTGCAATTAATTGTTTGCCTTATGCATCATAAGCTCACTTATAAGAATAGCATTGAAATTAAACAAAAGTAAAACATACACAGTTCTTGGCACTGTTGAACCACAGGGTACCAATTATAGTCCAAGCCCACAGAAATGGGTAGAGAAGCAACGCAAGGATTGAAAGGACTACTACTCTTCCACAGAAACGGGCATACCTCTGCTGCCACCCAAAATCTCTACAGGCATAAAAGCAGGGAAATCAAAGTGTGACTGGTTTAGCACTGGTATGCGATGAATTAAAACATCATTTTACTTCATTTGTTTTATGCGAAAAATTTAGAATTACTTGAGTTGAGTTCAATATTATCAAATCAAAGAAGCTAGTAGGAAAGGCAAAATGACCGTAAATGATTCAGGCGTGTGACTTCCTCAACAAATTTCTCTCACGTCAAAAGTAGTGCCACTATGCAGACACAGTCACATTACTTACAATCAGATTGATTCCATGAACAATATCAATGTGCTACTACTTGGTGCCATGATCATCGTGTGTAAAAGAATCTTCTTTAAAAGAAGAAGGTCATCACACATTAACATAGCGCCGAGTTCAAGTATATAGATTACAAGAAATATATGAGTGCTCAAACACCAAACCACATCAACAACACTCTAATTTCACCACGGCTTCTTACATAAATGTATACATCCACGACTACCCAATCTAAATTCACACCATTCAACTCGGGAAAAAAGAATGGAACAAACAATCTAAATATATCTTTATAGATAATCAGCAATAACATCAAAAGTTTAAGAATGGAAGGCCTTACAAACCCATTCCAGCAGCAAGCCCATTATCAACAAACATCAAAAGCCGGAAAATGAACACAGTAGTGTAGTCAACCTGAAAATCGAGGAGCAAAAATAAAATAAAATAAAAAAAGAAAAGGGATCATACACGGTGCAACCTCAATCATATAAAGAAAATAGAAACAAACAAAAGCGATCTGAAAATAAAAAATTAATACAAAAAAAAAGGAACCCACCACGATCCATATGTGCAAAGGGTATGTACAAGAATGGTACCGCTTCCAATTAATTGCCACAATAACTCTAAAAATCAAAATGGTTAAAGAACACAAGCACCCACATTTCGTAATAATTAGATAGAGCCCAGCAAGAGCAGCTACATTTGGGAGCAAAAACATTCGTTTTTTTCTCTTTTTTTTTTAAGCTACTGAAAATAAAAAATGATGAAATTGGGGAAAAAGAAAAAAGGCCAGAAAGCTGAGATGTTAGTTAAAGGATACACACTGGTGGCGAGCATGGACAAGAAGAACCCATCGTACCTGGAAGGAGACATTTTACAATTGAATTAGAATTGCGACACACTGAATCAGATAACAATATATAAAATAAAAAATATTTTTGAGATTTGAGAACGAACCACTTGAAATCGACGCCTCTGATAGCCATGATGGGGGAAGCCCTAGAAGGACGAAACGATGTCGTCTTGAAGGAAAGTTATGAAGAAGGATGGGGAATGCATGGATCGGAAGAGAGGAATGAAGGGGATGAGTAGTTAGTCAGTGAGAAGATGAGAGAAAAAGAAGAAAAAAAAAAAGCAGAGTGAAGTGAAGTTGGAGTGGGTCAGGAAAAGGAAAGGAACACGGTAACAGGAAGGTGCGGGTGATCTAACAACTACTAACACACATAAAAGCAAACAAAACAATGACACAGCAAAAAACAACACACGCAGCACCGCCCACTACATTAAATTGAATCGTATGTATTTTCCGTGGTTTTGTGTTGTGGAACTTGTGTGATGTTGGATTGGATTTGCAAACACTGCACACTTCTGCATTATTTTTGAGTCGAGTCAGCCTGTTACTTCGCGAAGTTGCGTTAATTTGTTGTTAGTGTGTCACTTGCTCCCACCCAACTGGGGACCTTTTTACTTTTAACTCTTCTAATGTACTGTGTGGACTGATTGGTTACTTCTCTCTTCTCCTTCTTTTTATTTTCTTTCCTTTTCTTTTGTATGCTTGCCTTCTTTTGGATTGGATTTCGATTTTTAGGTAAAACCATGTCCATTGCATTGCCATCACCCACCAATCATAAAATATTGACATCCCACAAATTACGATCTATTTGGTTTCAGATTTCATTTTCAGTTTTAGTTTTATTTTATAAAGAAAAAATGAAAACTAAAAATAAAAACTGAAATTGAAATTTATAGTTTTTAAAATTTTAGGATTTCCTTCACAAAATCTAAAAACTGAAAATAAAAATTAAAAACTAAAAATACAAACCAAACATACCGTTAATCTTTTAGAATTTCAAGAAAAAATAAAAAAAAATTGGTCTTTCTTTTACAACTCTGTGTAGTATTCCTTTTTGGGCGTTTCTCAAGTGCATGGAGTGGTCAATAACTATGGTGCCTATGGCATATAGTCATTAATTAGTGTTACTTAAATAAAAATATAGAGACATTAAAAACACAAATATATTTGGTGGTAGAGACACAAATAGGGAATATAAAAATTTTCTGTCACTAACATGAAAACACAAAATTTTTATACTTTCAAAAAGTAAAAATAGGATATAGAAATAAAAATTTAATATTATTTTTCCAATAATACCTTGTACATATTTGTTATTTTCCAATAAGTCCTCACTAAAGGTGGTGGTGCAAAGTGATCAGCTTTCCCAGGTGTCAACGGGATCAACTCTCAGTCAACATTAACCTGTAGTCAATGGCCTTATAGTCAACAACAGTTCGTGACCAGCTGAATGTCATAAACACCATAATCATTTACCATCATAAACACCATAGTGTTACCCTTCTTTTTCCTTCCCTTTCCACATGTTTGGGTTGACTTTTAGAATACTATTGTACCATTTTTTTTTATGTGAATCTTTTCAAAAGGAAGGATTATTTTTTTTGTTATGTTTTTTCTAATGTCCCTTTGATTAGTGAGGATAATGGTCATAAGGCCCCTAAAGTTTACTACAACTTACATTAGTCTTTCCTATGATTAATGGTCCGATAACATAAATGACATAGAAGATACATAACTTAAATGATTAATATTAAAATTGTAATATTTTAATAACAATTTATAAATTAACTAAAATATCTTTTTTCCTACAATTTTAGCCAAAAAGTATTAATTAACTATTTGCGCAAATGGTTGTTTTTAAAAGACATTTATGTTAAAGGTTTCTTTTTCTTTGGTTAGTGTCAATGAATTTGATTTTGAAGAAAAAGGAATTAAAGAAAAATTATTTACAGAATAAAGTTTTAAAATTTTACAAATCACTTCCATTCTTTTCCAAAAACTAAACTCAGAAACACTTCCTCAAATTTCTTACTTCTACTAAATATTAGGTGGCATTGGATTCATGCAGGTAAAACAAACATGCTTTCCTCATGCCTCAGCTACCAACATTGATTTTACTGTAATCCGAAATTTTGACATTACCAAGGCAAGATGTTATCATTGGCATTAGGGAACAATGCTTCTGATTTACTCCTTTCATTCCTCAATAATAGTCACTCTCAGAAACCATATAATTTTGGTACATTAACTACTCTTTCTTTGTAAATATATATTTACTTTCAAACAATTTCATATTTTAAAATATTTATCAATTTCGCATTTTAATAAAGTATTAGTTTTGTTATTATAATAGTGCTCCTAATTAATTTCACATTTTCAAAACATTTCATCTAATGTTAGCTATAAACATTGTGATATATTAATTAATACCGAGAGATATATTAATCCATCCACTATATTTTACTCAATTACTAATATTATTTATTATCTTTCTTAATATTAGTGTTTGGTTAAAATTGACAAATATTTTGAATAGGAAGGAGCACAAATTATAATTAGATATATTAACTTTTTAATGTATAAAAATTGCATGATTTTTGAAAACCAACTATTAATAAGGAATTGAAATAGTAGCTTGTTTAAGCTGAAGCAGGATCACGTATGCACTAAATAGCTGCGTTTTGCCACATTTAGTATGATAACACACCCAATCATGGCCTGTTCTCTGGTGGAACTAAATTCTAACCCCAAACCATGTCGGAATTATAATCAATCACTGTCACAAATCAATGGCCAGAGCAACGGCAAGGCCCTTGGCCCTATCCCATGCAATGTATATGGCCCTGCATTGCCATATAAACGAGAAAATTAACTTACCATCAAATTGTATTTTTCACAAGCACCTCAGAGTTGAAGGCCTGGTTTACTATGTTTTTAGTTTGATGTAGGGTGGTCCACAAAGTAGAAAAATGAAGATATGATAAAGAAATAATCATACATTGTGGCTTTCCCTGCTCCAAACAGAATTATTATCAATAATTCAATCTAAGGCCGTGCTAAGTGAAAAAAAAAATGGAAATGTGTCCTTTAATTCTTATCAATATATAATCATGCTTCTATGGGAGATAGAACTCCATAAAAACAAGTAAATTTTGTCACTTTAGCTTTAAGATGTGTTTCTAAGTTTAGATTTTAAAAAAACTTCAAAAAGCCACATAGTACTATATACCATGTGCACAATATTTTTTTTTAAAAGTTTATCAAGTGTTTCAAAGATAATTACATTATCTACTAATAGCAGAATTCAAAAATCAAACTCAAATCATAATAATATATGAGTATTAGGTGAGCCAACCATCTTGGCAATCAATGTAAAGTTAATTCTAGCTTTGCAATTCTACCAATGTCTTATAAAACTTTGAAGTATAATTTTTTAAAAAATATTTTTCTTTGATTTTTTTTAAATAGATTATCTGCTGAATCTTCAATTCCTTACTAAAGCTAACAATTCAAGTAGTTCCAGAGGATGAAAGGTTTAATAAATATATTTAATAGTTTTTGTTTGAATTTTCATCAAACGCGTATGATCTCAAGAAGCTCATCTTAGCAGCAAATTGTTACTTCTAGCCTACCCTAGAGCCAGACAGCAACATTACAAAAAGAATTCGTAGTTTTGGTGCCGTCGCCGCCAGACTCTTTGGTAGAAGTTCTACGTTCAAATGGTTGCCTTGCTCCCTTTGGCAATTGTTTCTCTGTTTAATGCTCTTAGGGGACTATACTTATTTTACTTCTCGATCTGTGGTTCGAATTTGTTGTATTTTACACATATTGAATCATTTAATGGTATCTACAAATGGTTGGTTGGGGTGAGAATCTATTTGGACAGTCGGACTCAAGTTCAACAAATCTTGCAAAAAGTAATTCTTGTGGAAAAAAAAAATGCATTACTCTTACGCTTTCTAAATCAAAACACATAAGGCTAAACCCCCAAGGGGAAGCAGAAGACCAGTATCAAGGTACAAGACAACATAATAAAACACTTAAGAAAAAACAAAACAACACCTATATGGTATCCTGCACCTATTCATTTACAAATATAGCACACATTCACAACACCAGCTTCAGGCTGGCTTGGTGAAAACACCGAAAGGGAATAATGCAACCATGACAGAATAATCAGCAAATCCACCTAGTATCATCCACATCATGCAGAATACAACAGCTGCTTAGCAAAGAAGAGAAAGCTTGACTCCATAATGTGAGAGCTGCCAAAACAATTAAATACAAATGTACAATCCATGTCACAAGTCATCAGTTTTTGATAAGGAAAATACAAAGACATAACAAATACTACATGACTAGATCAGCCTGAATAATGAAATTGAGATCCATTCCAGGATTACGCCACTTGAAATAAGGCAAGCAGCATCACCAATGAAACAAAAACCAAAGTGAACATACCAATTTCACAAAATCAGCGCATGGATACGCAATAACAAACCATGGTCTACGTAATAAGGAGAAATCTAATCAGTTTGATCACAGAAAAAAGCCACCAAATATCAGATCAGCTAAAGAAAATTACATTGGTTGAAAGGATCATCACCAATGCAAAGCATGAATAATGATCAGATCACAAGAACGATTAATCAAGTCAAGTTTTATAACTCACCAAATAGGGTTCCTGAACATAGCAATAGCATTAATGCGGTTCTTTTATTTTTTATTTTTTATTTAGGTTTAAATGCATTTTAACCCTAAATTTAAGGTCATATGCAATTTACCCTTTTTTCAAAAATGTATTACAACATCCTAAACTTTTCAAATTGTGCAAAAAACCTTATACTTTTCAAATATTGTAAAACTTTAAGTCATAGGAAGTTGAGATTACACAAAACAAAAAATTAGGGGTTAATTACATATAAAATTATAGACAAGGCATTGAGTTGCATAAATTAGAAAGATTAGGGGGTTAAATGTATATAAATTTTTATCTTTATTAGTTACCAAAATTATAATAAAGAGTGTTTTGACAATTTAAAAAGTTTAAGGATCGTTATGCATGTTTTAAAAAATTACGTTATAATTACACATTACATAAAGTTTAAGAGTAAAATACATTTAATTCTTTTATTTATTTATTTTTTTCTTTGGCTATGATGAATGAGACCTGAGAGAAGACATTACTTAAAAGTTGAATGTTGCACGCACGGTACAAACACAACGTCCAAGGCATTAATAAATCCACCATAGAAGTATTTTTCCTTTATTCTAAATTTTTTATTTTGCCTTTTTTCAACACTTCTCATTTCTCACGCACGTGTCACCCGAAGATGGTGCGTGTCGTAATCTATATAAAGTATTTCCATGCAATGTTCCGCAACAGGGATTAAAAGAAAAAGATGACATATGAAAGAAAATAATTAATCTTTCAATAGTCCAGCTTTTGACGTAAGGAATTCACTAAAGTAACAATTGTGAGAAACTTTTGTTACAGGAAGCTTTTTCAATATTTATGCAGACAAATAGAAATATTTGTCCATTGGTTCCTTTCTGAAACTGTTACTCACATTGGGCGGTACTACTGAGATACTGTTTGGAATTCATCTAAAGAGAAAAAAATGTTTTTTTTAGGCAAACGTTTTATCTTGAGTATTTTGATTATTGAATTATGTGTGGATGCTAGCTTGATGATATTTGTAACACCGGGAACTAAGTTATCTATTGTCTCAGGTTAACAATTTGAAGCCACCTCAATCTATTTATCTTTCTGTTAGGTATAGAATCATTCACCTTTACTCGTCAACTTAAACTTTTGAAGACGTTTCACATTATATCAAGCCTCCATAATTAAATGGTTAAGGATAAACTTTCGAGAAAGACGGTTTCATGACAAATTCATCTTCTCGCTTTCTTTATTCTGCTTTTTCTCTGGCTTTCTTGTAAGGGTATATTTCTGGGTTTCCTCACCTCTCCATGATATATTTTGTGTTTTCTGCATATCAGTTACTTGATTAATCGTTCTTCCTCTGCATATAAACTCTCCATTGTATAGATTGATTAACCTTTTTGTTTCACGAACCAACTGATTCTGGAAGTAAATTTAGTGTTTGCATCTTGAATGATTTCACTTGCTGCCAATGAATCTTGTTCAACCAAGAAATAGAGGAAGGTGGAAGATTTGCTTTCATGTTTGAACCAAAATAATATTTTTTAATTTCCTTCCATGAAACATTATATTGCAAGCTAATCTAATAGCTCCTTGGACTGTGTCCTAGGAGAGTTGTAACATGTATAATTGGGCCCACGTAGCCCAATTGATATAGCCAGACTTAGACGAATATTATAAATAAGACTACTAGCTATTGTAATTCATTATGTGAGAATTATGAAGTGAATCCCTCCTCTCTGAATCTCTCTCCCTCCAAGAATTCTATCTTCTATTCTATTCCCTCACCAATTTTACAATTCTGTTTTCTATCTTGTTACAAGAGTCTTGCATATTCCATAATATCACAAAGCTCAATTGACCTTTAAGCTTTCACTTACATTTGTGAACTCAAATCCATCATTTTAAAGATGTAGTTCCTCTGCTTATTTGTGTCCGGTTTGTGAGAGTGGTGATCTAATGAATTGGTTTCTTTCACAATAAAAGCTCATACATAAAATGCTCTCTAAATTTGCCGCTTTGTGTGAAGCACGGATCATTTTTTCCTAATGACAAGGAACCATATATAGGTTTCATAATCTTTAGAGTTACAACACAAATATTCATGTAAATCGTTATTAGCTTGAAATCCTGGATCTGGCTGTCAGTATAATGAGATTTTTGTTTCTTATAAAACATGATAAGAAGATATTTTCAAACAGAAGATGTAGCCAACAAGAACCATTCCTCATTATCCACTTTTCTGCTATGGCTTAGAAAGAAAGAAAAACTAGTTACAATTTGGTGGGTTCAAACATTTATATACCGCAGATGCAGGCTGCTTGTAAGTAGGAATGTCACTGGTGTCAACAAAGCGGACTTCACCAGGTGCAAAAGACAGATCCCTGTGCCTGAAATCAAAAAGAGATCAAGAAGAACCATAATGTGATGTAGAATCAACAAAGTAACCAATTGAGAACCTTAATTACCAAATTGAAGCCATAATCAAGATCATACACATCATAGCAAGAGTTTGGAGTATCTGATTACCTTTGCAGATCGAGTCCTATCAACCCAGCCTGAAGGATTGTCAAATTGTCAGAATCCGGCGAGACTATAACAACCGTGTCACCAGAGTACTGAGTTTCAAGAATCGACATGAGTTGTGTTACACGAACAAAAACATCTGCAACACTCTCATTCGGTGTTCCGTCATCAACTGGTGGTGGTTTATTGTTTGGAGATATTCTATCTGATGCATATATCTGGAGCATTTCAAAAATTCCCGCGCTTAGATACATTCTTAGCATCATTGCTCAAATTCCACTAAGCTAGAAGATGACCACTAGAACAAGAGTGAAGAACTTAGGTCGATTTATTCAAATTTGGTGTCTTTTACACTACCATTTGACAATTTGCAAGTTGTAACCATATTTTTGTTGATTACAAAGCAACAGAATTCTGAACTGACATCACATGAAAATTAAAGCGTAAAACAAAATGCAATTTTTTAATTAATTATAGGGTTTTTCTAGTTGAGGATTTAAAAAAGGCATGTATTGTATAGGAAAGAGCGATTTTCAAATTTTCAAGGCATGAGACCCAAAAAAAAGTTTAGAAACTTGCTTCTTTTGGAATTCTTAAGACACTGGTTAGAAAAACCCTTAATTATATAATAGAATTATTCTATATAACCAGAATTATTTGTCAAAGATGTAAGAATTTGTCAAGATTTAAGAAAGCTAGTTCACCCATTCATCCAAAATGATAGAAATAATGTCACATTATTTTGACAATAATTCTGTCAATAAAGTTCTAGCTGTTTACCATGTTTCTATATGATATAGCTGAGTTCTTAAAGAAAAGGGAGAAATCCTACTTCAGAAACAGATTCCAGGCTTTTTCCTTCATAGGCACCTAATCCACGAGCATCCAGAAAGCTGTATTCTGGTACTATATAACTGAAATCAAAGAAATTGACAAGTATGCTCAGCTTTGAGAAATTGGGGTGCATAGCCTGTCCCTAAGATACACCCAAAAAAAAAAAAGAAATCCTTGATAAGAATTAGCGTGCTAGATTACTAGTCAGAAACAAAACCACAGACTTCAACAAGGGATATTAATTAACTAAGGGTTCATGAGAAACAATAAAGTCACTAAGATAAACAAAAGAAAGTGAAACACTAAAAAAATAGCAACATAAAGGTAGGAAAAAAAAGAAGTGAACCTGCGAGTAACTCCATTAACAGAAGCAATGATCTCAGCAGTCTGGTAAGCTCTCTGAGTAATAGCAGGCCATATCCAGCAGCTCCTGTCACAAGCTCCCATTTCTTTCAAGTCGAAAGCTGCTCTTATCGCCTGTTTCTTCCCTCTCTCAGATAACCCGCTATCCACAGAAGTCTTCGCCACCGGGTTCGTGTTTATCACTCCCATGCTCTCAAACTCAGACTCCCCAGCCCTCACCAAAAAATACCTTCCCAAACACAACAAGTCAACAACAACAACAACAGAGTTATTTAAGTCCCACATCGGCCAGATCCACAGTTCCATGAAACAATGGTCGGTACATATATACTACATTCTTGCCCTTTTAACTAGAGTTCTCTAAATTTGCGCTGTTTCCAAGAAGAAAGTTAAAAAGTGGACAACTTAGGGCCTGATTGGTTTCGATTTTTATTTCGTTTTTTAAGTTTTTAGGATGAGCCTTAATAATTGATGATATTATGTGTAGTTTATGGGATTACCGGTTGGTAAGGCGAGGTGGGGGCATCTGGAAGAGGCCGCGGGCGCCGGCTACCGGCTCTGAAATGAGTGTGAAATGGACATTGAAAGTGAAGGAGGAGGTGAGTGCACTAGTGAGTAGGTGGCGGCGAAGGAGGAGGTTGTTGGCGTGCTTGGGAGGAAGGCACGGTGGTTGCTGTGGCACAGTCAGAGAAAGGTTTTGAAGGGTGGGGTGGTTTGGTGACAGCATTTTCTGGGAAATAGCATATTAGTGGCGGAGATTTACTAGTTACAACCTTATCTATATCAGCAGGTGCCACCATCCTCCAAAGTGCAAACCACGAGTCTGAAAATGCTACTTCCAGATAATGGCTGTATAGTATAGATTTTAATAACTTGGATTAATTAATGAGGCACTTTGCTCATTTTCATCTATGTCACAATGCCCTCAGATGCCGTGATGAAATTGATTATCAATTTTAATTATGAAAAATTTAGAAAATTTTTTTAATTTATAAACATAATCCCACTCTATTTCTAATAAATCTGTATAAATAGGATTATCCTATAGTTTATTATATAAATTTATTTATAATTTTAAAATATTTATTTTTTTTCCAAAAATTATAACAATTATATATTTAAAAAAAAGATAAGAGAAAAAAAAACAAATTTTATAAAAAATGATTTTAGCTTGATAATTGTTGCCCTACGACAAATATCATCTAATACAATGAAAACTCAAAATCACATCGTTCTTGGAGAAATAAGTGTGTGATAATGGATTTTAATTAAGAAAATCCATTTGCGCCCAAAGATTCAAGTTAGCACTAAGCTATTTAATAAATTCTTACAATTTAATAGGACATTAATGAGACATTCATCCCTCAATCATAACCATTGACTATTGTGCTGATAAAGAAAAAAAAAGTTTCAAAATCCTAAAATCTAACAAAATAGAAGATCTCTCTTTTTGTTTTGACGCAAGACATAAAATTGAAGGAAAAAAAAGCCCAAAAGATACCCCAAAAGCAAAAAACCAATCTAAACAAAAAAAAAAGCAAGCCCAAGACACATCCTAAAACTATTGACCCTAGTTTGAGATATCTCCGTATTGTTCTTCAAGAAACCTTTTGTCTCTCCCAAAATGAGTCATCTCCTTAAATGAGCAGTTCTGTGAGTCTCTCTATTACATTTCTCAAACACACCGTCACCTGGTGACACTTAAATATCTCCTTCTTATCCCAATTCTTCTATTACTCTAACTTTTACCTTGATCACCCGTTTGAATTTTCGGTCAAGCGAGTATTTTTGCTCTTTATTTTCTTTTCTTTCTTCCTTTGTTTTTTTGGGTCCATCTGGGTTTGTAATCCATTTTGGAGCTGGTATTTGAGCATTAACCTATAAAAGAATTATGCTCTTCTATTTCTTTTAATGTTGTTTATTTTTAAATTAATTCACTTAGCTTCCATATCACACACACACACCAAAAAAAAGAAAAAACTGTTACGTAGCTTAAGATATTTTTATACGCCATATATAGATTTTAAACTTTAAATCTTTAAATAAGTTTAATGTGTGATAATATTTTATTTTCTAACACTGGCTAAATATTATCTTACCAATTAACTATAAACTGAACTGTTGGTTGATTATTCCTGTGTTAATAGGCTTATGTGTATAAATTAATCTCAAACAAATGATAAATTATATGTTACTTTAATATTTTTTATCTTTCATAGAGATGACAAAATATTTACATAAATTATAATATTTAAATTGATTTAATTATATAAATAAAAAAAAAATTGATTACTTTTTTCCTGTGCATAGCACGAGGCTATATACTTGCAAGCAAATTAAATTCATGAGTTAATTGGGAAAAATCAAGGTTCAGCGTACACAAATCTGATATAACTATGTAACCAAAAAAATCTGATATAACTAGTCACACAATCAAACATTCAACACATGCTACGCGGACTTTTTGGCAGAAGATGGGGCTACGAATCGTGAGCTGTTAAGCTATGGAACCATTTTCAGCACGTTGAGTCTTTTGCTTCATGATGATGTCTCAGGCATGACTTATCTCAGATTTTTATATTTTTTTTGTTTCTTTTCTTCCTGATATGCTACAAAAATTCAACACATGTCAATTAGAATTAATTCAAAGAGGGAATCACATCACACATAATTAAGGGAACTATAGCCGTGCCAGACAATTCTAATTTCTAAATCAATCAATTGGTTTGGAAAAAAATGGCTACAATCACTGTATTTAGAATATAACCACCGAAACTGCTCATCTAGGAATCTACAAGAATCCCACGTTCCCAATACTTAAGCATCATAAAATCCATTGTTGAAAAAAACCGGGCCGGGCTAGATCGACTAGTCCTTAACTCAGTTCAGTCACGCTTAAAAAATCAAGAAAGAAAAAAAACTCAAAACCAAATAAAACCGATACAGATTTTGGTTTATCAGTTTTTCTTTTTGTTGCCTTTTATTTCTAACCTTGATGGCAATGTCAAAACGATACTGATAGAGTCTCTTTTGTGCTTACTTGTGGTATTTAATGTGTTTTTTTCCTATTTTGTTTTTGCTTACATTTCTTTTAAAACTATGCTACTTTACCCTTTTTTATTTGGTCATCCCCTATATCGAAAAAAACATAAAATCGATACAAATTGATCAAACATGCATCGGCAAACTGGCGAAACCATCTCGATTCACTCAATAGGCTGATTTTCTATTTTTCAAAAACAATTCTTGCTTTGATTGGTTAAATCTAATACTACTAACCCCTTTTTTGTTTTGTACATGGATCTCTCACTCTTTTTCAAAAAAGAAATGTCTTAAAGAAATAAACATAAAACAATGCGACTATTAATGGTTGTGTAAGAGGTGAAGAATTTTTAGTTGCAATGTGGGGGCTTAGCACGAGACTGTTCGCGAGTTTTGAGGGGAGGGAAGGGGAAGGGAAGGTATCAAAAAGAAATGAAAGGAAAGGAAATGAAAAGCTTTAAAGGGTTTCAATGAGTTTAAAATTGATAAAAAAATGAAGGGATTATTCTGTATCTTTACAATTATACCATTTATTTAAATAAATTAACAAACTAAAACTACAACCTATATGTGATGTTAAAAAACTATAAAAATTATGATTATTTATGACTTTTTTACTAATTATAACATATTAATTATAATATATATATATATATATATAAATATGATATTTTAATTTATTAAAATGATGTATAAGAAAATAAGGTGTAATTAAATTCACGTAATTTAAATTTATTCATAATTTTTTATTAACTATAAATTGTATTTTTATATTTTTATAAATAAAGTATTTTAACTTATTAAAAGATGTAAATGATTAGGGAAAAAAAAAGAGAAATTGGATACCTGGGCATACCCACAATGGGAATGGGAATAAGGATATGTTTAGTCAATAAGGATATGTTTAGTTTTCATGGGACGAAGCCCCTATTTGTTAAACGGGACAAGGACAAGAATGAGGTACCCATCCCATCAAAACCTATCAATTTATCATTTATATAAATTATTTAAATATCTACTTCATCATTTTTATTAATTATCTTTATTGAATTTTTATTATGTATATATTTTCATTTTTAATTCAGATTATGTTATATTAGTAATATTTGTTATAAAGGACATATATGTTTTGAGTTTTAAAGTATTTTAAAAACTTTTCTCATTTTGGAATTTTTTTATACCCATGAATACTCATAGATTTTCAAGTTTCTGGAGGAAAAGGAAAATGTGGACTCTAACAGGATAGAGATGAAAATAGGGACTAGAGGTAAAATTCTAAACGTAGACGGGGTGGAAACATGTCTCATCTCTAATAGATACACATTGTCATCCCTATACATGACTCATGATATAGTAAAATTGTTTGCTTATTCTCTTTCATTATTTAATCATTTTAACTTTCAAAATATGTAAAATCTCATAAAATAGGCTAATTATTATTAATTATAAGTTATCTATCGAGATTTTTTTAACTTTATAAACATAATATTCAAAATAAAATGTAAAATAAATGACATATATTTTGTTTATTTATTAACTTGTTTTTAAAAGAAATTTAAATACATAATTTTTTATAAAATATATTTAAATAAATTATTATTTATTTTCAATAATAATTAATTAATTATTTGTTATTATCACTCTATTATATATATCTGTGAAATGACTAATTAATTAGATTTCAAACTTCAAGACTAAAGCTACTCACATATATAATGTTATGAACCAAAATGACCATCAACCCAAGAAACAGTGCAACCTAACAATTCACTAACGTGCAACCCAGGGGCAGAGCTTAGTGTTGATGAAGGGGGCAATGATCCCTACTAAGATTTCTATTTCTTTTGGAAATTTTAAAACTTTTTTACTTTGGACTCTTCCAAAAACTTTTATTTGGATGATTTTTATGAACTTTTATTTAATTAGATATTTAAATATTATAATTGATAATAAATACCATATATATATATACATGTATGTATTTTTTTGCTTGAATTTTGATTGTCAAATATTTATTTATTTTAAATAAAAGCAAATATTTTTAAAATAAATATTTTTATATAAAATCAATTGTTAAATACTGACCCCTTCGGCGATATGACCAAGCTCCGCTGCTGGTGCAAAATAAGCTAGATCTTAATCTGATTACTGATGATTTGGATAAAAGAGCAAATTGAATATTTCATTTTAAATTAATGTCAATTTTTGAAAGACAAAACGATCATGACATTACAATATTAAAAACCGAAAAGGACATTTATTCTAAACATGCATGCACTTACAACACTGGGCCATGTCAGGCTCTGGATCGTTTACAAATTACTAGCACAAGTACAAGCGATAATGTCCCAAGTTTTTATTGCTGTCGAGAAAATCGAAGACAAAAGGTCAAGAGTCAGCTATTGGGACCACGGCCTTGTCCCATAATTGGAGAAATGATTGGTATCACAGTAACTTCAACCTTCAAAATCAACCATAGGACGGGTACTACTATAACTGGTGTATTTATTGGAGACCAACGCGGTTGGACCGTTGAAGAAGCCCGTCCTCTATTGAGTTCCCATTTTTTTTTTCTTTTTAGGCTTAAATATATTTTTCAACTTAAAAATATATGCAGTAGTAAACTTTGATTTAATTTCAATTAAAAAATTTGTTTTGATTTAATTGTTTTTTCAATTCTAGTTTTAGTTTCTGTTATTTTGAATTTTGGCCTTCATAAACATTTTAAAACATATGTTCACCGCATACAAATTTGAAAATTTTATTTTTTTATAAATATATTTTTTTGTTTTTATAAACATTATCACCCAACAACTAAGCTAAAGAAAAATGAGAACCAAAATTAAGATTTTTTTTAAAAAGGATCAAAATAAAAAAAAATTATGGACTAAAGTCAAAATTTATTATATTTATAAGAACTAAAACAAGGGCATAGAGGTGATTTATTATGAAGTGAGAAAAGTAAATCTATCGTATAAATATACATGGATGATCATGATTAAAATTTGATTAATGATAATTGATACTTAAATGCTCATTTGAAAAAAGTCACATGACCTTATGTTTTAATTTTGACCTTTCATGTAAGATCCAACGATCAAGATTACTCCTTTCATTCTCACAATAAACCACTCCTCTCATATGATAAGCTCCTATGAAAACATACTTAAACTTATTTTTAAATTTCTTAATTAGTATTCTAATGACGTTGTTTGAAAAATATTTTTTATAGTAAATGTCATTAATAAGTATCTTAGAAGAATTTATTGGTAAATTCTCAAAACTTTTAATATATTAAAGTATAAACATTTTTTTCAAATAAGAACCTGTTATTATTAGAGATATAATTATATAAATTAATCTTTTAATTCTATTATCATATGTATAGTATTAAATTGAACTAAACTTGTGATGCATCTTATTTCCTTATTTGGTTTAAAGATGAGAAAACTTAAACCATAGTTTAAATGGTGTATGGAAGCTGTCCCAAAGATTTACCCCTTAGTAGCTCTCACCTTAAAAGAATCAGTCACTCCAATTGACAATGGATACCTTGGGAAACAAAAAAATGGTGTGTATTAAATTCAAATTTAATTATGATGACATGTATTTATACAATTTTATTAAAAATAAATATACATTTCTGCTTTTTTTTTAAGATTCACGTGACATTAAAAGATTTTTTTATAGTAAATAAACCCTTGAAAAATATAATTAAAATCTAACATTTACTATCTACTATGTACTATATATACACTAATAATTCGGACTCATTTTAGGAAAATTTTTACATGTGCGTGTCATTTACAAAGCTATTTAGGCCCCACCTCTTTTTCAATCTGCATATTTTAAGTAATATTTTGAATTTCAAAATTACAATCATTAAATATTACAATCCGCATTAAAAAAAATAAACATTACAATAAAAATAAAACTATAAAATCTACTTCTACTTATATTATACTAATAATTTAGACTAATTGCAAATAAACTTTTATACGTGTCATTCATGGAAATATTTAGATCTCATTGCTTTCTCAATCTTTATATTTAAAATAATATTTCATGTTAAATTTATATTTTAATTATTAATTATTTTTCATATGAAACAAGATTAAAGATTACAATCCACACCAAAAAAGATATTACAATAAAAATAAAATTATAAAATCTACTTCTATTGTACTAATAATTCATACTTATTTTAGGAAAACTTTACCGCTGTCATTCATAGAGCTATTTAAGCCCTACCACTTTCTCAATCTTTAATATTTTTAGTTTAATTTATATTTTAATTATTAATTATATTTAATATGAAATAAAATTAAAGATTACAATCATTAAAGGTTACAATCTACACAAAAAAATAAAGATTACAGTGAAAATAAAATTATAAATTAATACAAATGATGAGTTGCATTTATGCACTCATTTCTGTCATAACTCTGGACATTTTGCATTTGAATTGTACTCAATTGATGTTAAATTAGTGAATTTACAATTTATCCTCATTATGCATCATTGGTTAATTTTATAGCTACAAACATTATTTTTGGTGCATGATCATTTATTAGAAGTGCTTTGTGCTTTTAACCTCTTTGTGGGAGTGTTGTTTGATAATAGGGACTTCCAGGTTATTACATTAGAGAAGAAGAACTCAAGAACACTGCGAGGTTCTAATGCTGTCCAACTTAACCTCCAGTTAGTATTTTTACAATATCTGGAGCTATAGATGTCCGATTGAAGTGATTTTGTGGCGTTAGAAAGCTTATTCAAAGAACTACAACTTCTATTTCTAGTCTAAAGAGCTAATTCGAATGTTTTAGCCCCCAAAATGAGGTTGGAAGTTACTAGACCGCCCAGTGTGGCAGAAGGCGTGAAGCCAGAAATTCACACTGAAATTCACACGGAAGACCGCCCAGGCGGTCAAGGACCTCCCAGGTGGTCATATGCGAGCATCCAGCGTTAACGGACCCAAATTTTACAAACTGGACCCAATTTTAGTAATTTTTTCTTTTAGGTTTTAAAGACTCATATACTATTAATTAGAGACTCTACACTCTCTCATCAAACTCTCTTTCTCATTCCCTCTCTATAGAAAACACATTCTCTCTACATCTCTTTCTTCTTCTCTCTTTTCTTTCTAAGGGTTCTATTGGTGAAGGTGTCTTATTTTGGGGATTGTGGCAACGATTGTTGGTATTATTTTTAGGTTCTCTCTTATCTTCATTATTGTAATCCTCCAGAGATGGAGGAGTAGATTTCTTTACTAGTGTAGGGATTTCAGATGGATTGGAATAGGTTTAATATTTAGTCAATGATAATTAATTTCCAATCCTAGGAATACCTTGCACTAGTGCCTTTTCTATTGTTACTATTATCCTTAAATTTAAATTACTTGCTATAATCTCAAAAACCCCAAATTTCTAATTAGCTAGTAACATTTCCTTGTAGACGACTGTTGTGCCCTTTACTACATTTTGGTGCAACTTGGCACTTTATAAATTTTTAATTTGTTGCGGACACTCGCATCAAATTTCGCCGTTGCCGAGGAAGTGATACTAGTTGATTTTTGTAAATAATTTTTCTTTCAATTTCTCTATTCTATTTTATTTTTTATTTTTATTTTAGCTTTAAAAAAAAGTTCAATTTTTTTTTGTGTAAATATTTTTATTTTATATTTTCATGTTTACTAACACACATTTTAGCTCCTAGCCATATGGTTCTTACAATGCTGAGGTACACATGTTGTTGATAATAACCCATACTAAAGAATGGAATGTCAGTTAGATGAGATGCAGGATATATTGGAGCAATATGCCATGAGGAGCCATGTTCAGCCATCACAACATGGATATGATGGTTACTCTGCATGTCCCAATCAGATTGGTATGATTGTATGAATCAAGGATATGGGTGTTGAGCCATCTCAACACCTGGATTTCCAAGTAACATCCAGCCTCCAACATTGTCTGCTCCTTCTTACATCTTAATCTCCATTGCAAGAAATGATGGGCATGATAATGGAGAGTCAAAAGAGAACCACTGATGCCTTGCTGGAGATGATGAATGATATAACTAAGTTACATAACTCACTTCACCAATTGAGTTCATCTCAGATTTCGATGTGGTGCCAAGTTTTCAGGAGTAGTGATACATCTCAACAAGACACGAATCATATGGATGAAATACCACAAGAGGAATTGGTTGAGGGGACATTTGATGTTCCTTGCATTTCACTTGCCAGTTTATGACCCTGATTGTGATAAAGATAGAGACAGGATTGATGTCAACAATGTTGTTGATACTGCAAAGAAAGATTCTGTGGTTGAGATGTTGGCTACAGAGGTTGTATCATGTGCCCAACCACCACCTCTTAAGAATAAATCACTTTTATTGAAATTGGAATCTCCCCTTTGTGAGCACCTCCTAGAGCGAAATGAATATGCTATTTGGAAACTTGATGCCCAACTCTAAGCTCTATGTGCATTGTATGGTGAGCTAATTGAAACTTCTTGGGAACCTGGTGATATTATGTCACAATGGAAGACTTCTTTTGGGAACACACATTCCTTCCCATTGGAAGTGGGGTGTTTTGCAAGTGTGAAGCTCTGAGGCGCTTCAAGGCTTCTGACGATGCATCATCCTTTTCAACACTTGGGCTTAGAAAGCCTAATAGTTTCAAGGCCCATGGCATGATTCGCATACTATGGGATCCAGGTGAAGTGAAAAGATACAAACCTTGGTGGGAATTCTTGGATCAATTCAAGCATAAGCCTCCATGAGGGTTTAACCGTCCAACTTAGGGACGTTAAAGCAAAGTGCTAGGTGGAAAACAACCCATTGTCAGGTTTTTCCTTACCCTTCCTTTTCATTTTTCGCATTTTATTTATTTTAGTTTTGCATTTTGCATCATATTTATTTTTGTTTGTATTTTACACCATTCCTTTGGCACCCTAAAGGTCACATGCATAGGCTCACACCACATGCACTATATTGACATGCTTGGCATTGACTTTATTTGTATTGTATGCTTGGTGGATTCACTGTGTTGTTTGGATTGAGTACATGCACTTTTACCTGTGAGATTTTGAGCCTCTTTGATTGGACTATCATGTGTCATGCTTATTTGTTCATGTGTGCTTCCCTCTTTGGATTTGCATTCTAGAACTTGCTTAGGGTCTTGTTTGAAAATATGTTTTTCATGTGCATGTTTGAATATGATTGAGGTATTTTTCTTGTTTTTAGCCACCTGCCCATATAGCCAACATTTGCATGTTACCATTGTTTAGCCCCTTTGAGCCTTATTGTCCATTCTTTTGTTTTAGCACATCCTTAGCCAAAAGTGAAAAACCATGAAAAACCCGAACCTTTAGGCTAAGGAGAGCATTTGTGTAAATTCTTATATGTGCTTGAGCATAAGTGTGGGGAGAGCATGAGGACATGCCCCAATTTAAGTGTGAGGGAGGAACAATGTGTACTTAAAATTCAGCAAGTGGTATACTAAGAAAATAAAAAAATAAAAAGAAAAGAAAAGAAGGTTGATTGAAAAAAAAAATTTTGAAAAAGTTTGGTTGAAGGTGTGCCACATTGCAAAAGAAATGCCTATAATTGTGTTAATTTGGACAAGGTGTACCCTTAGACACTTGTGCTCTTGGTGTATGCATTTGCTCTCCTTTGACTAGAGGTTTAGCTTCACTGGCCTTTATATTCCCACCTTCACCTAAACCCCATCACAACCAAAAACAAGTCTTCTTGATTCAATATGCATGTGTGTATAACAAATGGAGAATGAGACCCTTGACAAGCCTATGGTAATGCATTTTCATTTGAGGTGATTTGAATGTACATCTTATCCTAAAACACTTGAGTGAATGAGTGACAAACACTAACTTTGGGAGGATTTTTGTACTTGATTCATTCATCATGCATGTGGATTCCACCTTGTGTGCTATGTTCTCGTTCATGCCTTGCTTGTTGAGATCCTCTTTGATTGTTGGTGTGAAAGGTCATTGCTTGTATCTCTAGGTCCATTGGATTGGTGTATTGTTATTTTTCATGCATCATGCATTTTTAGAGTTAGGAGTCCAGTTGCTTTGCCGCATCCATCTAGTCTCTGCATGAGGATATGCAATTGTTTAAGTGTGGGGAGTTTGATGAGTTGCATTTATGCACTTATTCTCTGTCCTAACTCTTGACATTTTGCATTTGAATTGTACTCAATTGATGTTAAATTAGTAAATTTGCAATTTGTCCTCAATATGTATCATTGGTTAATTTCATAGCTATAAACATTGTTTTTGGTGCATGATCATTTATTAGAAATGCTCTGTGCTTTTAACCTCTTTGTGGGAGTGTTGTTTGATAATAGGGACTTCCAGGTTAGTACATTAAGTAGAAGAAGAACTCAGGGACACTGCGAGGTTCTGATGCTGTCCAACTTGACCTCCAGTTAGTATTTTTGCAATATATGTCCGATTGAAGTGATTTTGGTGGCGTTAGAAAGCTTATTCAAAGAGCTACAACTTCTATTTCTAGGCTGAAGAGCTAATTCGAACGTTTTAGCCCCCAAAATGAGGTTGGAAGTTACTGGAAACCGCCCAGGCAGTGAACAGAAGGAGTGAAGCCACCGAAATTCACACTGAGACGCCCAGGCGGTCAAGGACCGCCTAGGTGGTCATATGTGAGCATCCAATGTCAGCGGGTTAATTTTACAAACTGGACCCAATTTTAGTAATTTTTTCTTTTAGGTTTTAAAGACTCATATACTATTACTTAGAGACTCTACACTTTCTTATCACACTCTCTTTCCCTCTCTCTAGAAAACACATTCTCTCTATACATCTCTTTCTTCTTCTCTCTCTCTCTAAGGGTTCCATTGGTGAAGGTGCCTTATCTTGGGATTGTGGCAACGTTGCTATTATTTTCAGGTTCTTTCTTATCTTCATTATTGTAATCCTCGAGATGGAGGAGTATATTTCTTTACTAGTGTAGGGATTTCCGAATGGATTTGGATGACATTTGAGACCCTTTGTTTATATTGAATGCGTTGGTTTTCTTAATGTTCTGAGTTTCTATTCCTTTAATTATTGTGGTGATTGCTATAATCTTTATTGGGATAACTAAATTGACGATCGTCATTTAGGGAAACCCTTTAAGCATAAATTGATAGATCTATTGGTTTATGTTTGAGGGAGAACATTAGAATTAACTTTCCGATTGGCGATTAGGCTATAGCAATTGGCTAATTAAATTGATGTGATTTCTAAATAAATTAGCGATTGTCGTTTATTAGTTATTTGCATTGATCAAATTCTAGAGGTCGATTGATCACTAGTAGAATTGTCGGAATTTATTACCAATAGCCACCAATGGGTTTAATATTTAGTCAATGATAATTAATTTCCAATCCTGGAATACCTTGCACTAGTGCCTTTTCTATTGTTGCTATTATCCTTAAATTTAAATTACTTGATATAATCTCAAAAACCCCAAATTTCTAATTAGCTAATAATACTTCCTTGTAGACGACCTGAGTTGTGCCCTTTACTACATTTTGGTGCAACTTGGCACTTTATAAATTTTTAATTTGTTGGTGCAACACTCGCATCAACAAACTACTATACTAATAACTCAAGCTCATTTCAAGGATATTTACACGTGTCATTTATAAAATTATTTAGGCCCTATCATTTCTCAATCAAAGTAATATTTTAAATTTAATGTATATTTTAATTATTAATTATTTTCATTGAAATAAAGTCAAAAATTACAATTATTAAATATTATAGTTCGAGCAAAAAAAAAAAGACTACAATGAAAATAAAATTATAAGTTTTTTTTTAATTCTTCACCACATAAGGTTTATAAAGATTATAATCTTACCAAATAAAATTAAAAAGATTACACTCTGTGCAAAAAAAAAGTAAATATTAAACCTTATATATATTTCATCACCACATACGGTTTTTGATTCTTTTATTTTGGTGAACTTTTCAATATTATCCAATTTAGTTTGTTTGTTTTGAATTATTTTTAATATTATCTATCTATATTATTAATAATTTAAACTCATTTCAAAAATTTTTTTGTCATGTGTCATTTGTAGAGAAATTTATGCCCTGCCATTTTCTCAACCTTTAAGTTTTAAAATTTTTATTTGCATTGTAATTATTAATTATTTTTCTAATTATATTTTCATTTCTTTTGGATCAAATCAAGGTATCCACCGTCGGAAGGAATTAATCCTCTCATCGCAAAAGTTCCCTCAAAAGGCATAAACTTGCCACAAAATGCGTCTCATTCTTATAGTTACGATTTAAACGATCACATCGTTAACGACAAGCAAGCCTCACCATGCTTTATATTTATCTTCTATTAACACGTGTTCTATATTGAATATTATGCCACTTATCACTTCCACAATTTTTAACCATTCAAAATATTAAAAGCCTTAAAATCTTTAGAACATTTAAAGTATTATAATTAATCTATAATACTAATATTTAAAACTCATTACATGGAAAGATTTGCATGTGTCATTTATATAGAAAATTATGGCCCACCATTCTCATAATCTTAATAATTAAAGTAAGTTTTTTAATTTAATTTACATTTTAATAATTAATTAATTTTTTCTAACCATGCCTTCATACCTCCTTTTCATTAACACAATAAAAATACTCTACAAAATATCTTATTCAAAATTATTTAATATGAAAATAATAACAAATAATATAAATAAAATTATAATTAAACGTATTATTATTTCATTAAAATTGTATATGTATAATTATTATATTATTAATTAATGATAACAAAACTATTATAATTATGTTACCACAAAAAAGACTATTATAATTAACAATAATTTTATTGACTATGTGCAACTATCATATAATTATATAAAAGCTATTATAATATGTTTTCTAAGTTGATAATGAACTAAAACTATAACCCACATGTAAAGTTAAAAAACTACATAAATTAGGAGTATTTATTTATTTTTACTAATTTATAATCTATAATCTATCTATAATAATACTAATATTTAAAACTCATTACATGAAAAGTTTTTCATGTTTCATTCATAGGGAAAATAATGTCTCACCATTTTCATAATCTTAATATTTAAAGCAAGTTTTTAAAGTTAATTTATCTTCTAACTAGTCGTTTTACCCTCGTGCATGGGTGATAATAAAAAATAATTTATTAATTATTATTGAAAATAAATAATAATTTATTTATATATATCTTATAGAAAATTATGTATATAAATTTCTTTTGAAAATAAGTTAATAGATAAATAATTAAATAAATAAATAAAATATAAATGTGTCATTTGATTTTATATCTTATTTTCAATATCATATTTATAAGGTTGAAGATAAATAACCTTTAACTAATAATAAATAGTCTATCTTATGAAAATTTTACACATTTTGAAAGTTGAAATTGTTGAACAATAAAAGAGAATAAGTGGACAATTTTACTATACCATGAGCCATGTATAAGGATGACAATGGATATTCATTAGAGATGGACATGCTGCCCTCATTCATCCCTCAAAGTTCATTTCCCATTCTCACGGGAATTTGAATATATGCGGGTATTCGCCAATATTAAAAAAATTCCAAAAAGACAATAAATTTTAAAATACTTTGAAATTGAAAACATAAATATTGTTAATAACAAATATTACTAATGCAACATAATCCAAATTAAAGACAAAGATATATACATAATGCAAATCCAATAAAAATAATTAATAAAAATGATGAAGTGGATATTTAAATAATTTATATAAATAGCGAATTGGCGGATTCTATGGTGCGAGGACCTTATTCCCCGTTGCCCTGTTAACAAATGGACTTCACTTCGTTTCTATGAAGACTAAACCTCATTCTTGTCTCCATTGTGAGCAATTCCATTGGTACCCACTTTAGCGGTATTTTTTTTGACACCCAAGCCATTTACGTATTTTTAATAAGTTAATTTTAAAATATATGTTACAATTCATGTGTTATAATTAGTTAAAAAGTCATAAATAATCATAATTTATGTACTTTTTTAACATTACATATAGGTTGTAGATTTAGTTCATTATCAACTTAAAACATATTATAATAGCTTTTATATAATCATATAACAGTTACACATGATCAATAAAATTTTTGTTTATTATAATTTTTTATGGTAATGTACTTATAATAGTTTTGTTATCATTAATTAATACTATAATCATTATACATATAAAATTTTAATGATATAATAATATGTTCAATTATAATTTTGTTTATATTATTTGTTATTATTTTCATGTTAAATAATTTTGATTGAGATATTTTGTAGAGTATTTTTATTGCGCTAATGGAAGAGAGATATGAAGGATTGATTGGAAAAAAATAATTAATAATTAGAAAAATTAAATTCAAAAATTAGCTTTAAATATTAAGATTATGAAAATTAAGGCATAATTTCCTCTATGAATAAAACATAGAAAACTTTTCATGTAATGAGTTTTAAATATTAGTATTATTATATATAGATTATAGATTATAAATTATAAATTAGTAAAAATAAATAAATAATCCTAATTTATGTAGTTTTTTAACATCGCATATGGGTTGTAGTTTTAATTCATTATCAACTTAGAAAACATATTATTATAATAGCTTTTTATACAATTATACAAAAGTTACACATGGTTAAAAAAATTATTGTTAATTATAATAGTCTTTTTTTTCTATGGTAACATAATTATAATGTTTTTTTATCATTAATTAAAACTTAAATAATTGTACATATGCAATTTTAATGGTATAATAATACATCCAATTATCATTTTATTTATATTGTTTGTTATTATTTTCATATTAAATAATTTTGAATAAGATATTTTGTAGAGTATTTTTATTATATTAACAAAAAAGAGACATGAAAGAATGATTGTAAATTAAAATAAAAAACTTACTTAATTATTAAGATTAGGAAAATAATTGGCCATAATTTCATCTATCGATCACACATAAAAAACTTTCTATATAATGAGTCTTAAATATTAGTATTATAGATTATAGATTATTAATTAATTTTTTTCAATCAATCCTTCATATCTCTCTTTCATTAGCACAATAAAAATACTATACAAAATATCTCAATTAAATTTTTTTAACACGAAAATAATAACAAATAATATAAACAAAATGATAATTGAACTATTATTATATCATTAAAATTTTATATATATAATTATTATATTATTAATTAATGATAATAAAACTATCATAATTACGTTACCATAAAAAATATTATAATTAATAAAAATTTTATTGACTATGTGTAACTATTATATAATTATATAAAAAGCTATTATAATATATTTTTTAAGTTGATAATGAACTAAAACTACAACCCATATGTAATGTTTAAAAACTACATAAACTATGATTATTTATGACTTTTTTTTACCAATTATAATACATTAATTGAAACATATATTTTAAAATTGACTTATTAAGAAGACATAAATGACTTGGGATGATAAAAAAAACTGCTAAATTTGGTACCTGGATTGCTTGCAATGGAAATAAGGATAAATTTAGTCTTTATGGGGATAGGGTGAAGTCCCCATTTGTTAAATAGGCATGGATGGGAATAAGGTCCTCGTACCATGGAATCCCGTCAATTTGCTAGTTATGTAAATTATTTAAATATCCACTTCATCATTTTTATTAATTAGCTTTATTGGATTTGTATTATGTATATATCTTTATTTTTTATTTGAATTATGTTATGTTAGTAATATTTGTTATTAACAACATTTATGTTTCGAATTTCAAAGTATTTTAAAAACTTTTATTTGGAATTTGTTTCGCAAGGAAATGAGAAATGGGAACCCGTAGGGATAAGGATGAGGACAGGGGTGGGAGTATGTTCATCTCTATTGGATGTCCATTGTCATCCCTATACATGATTCATGATATAGTAAAATTGCCCGCTTATTCTCTTTCATTATTCATCAATTTCAACTTTCAAAATATGTAAAATTTTCATAAAATAGGCTATTTATAATTAGTTAAATATTATTCATCAAGATTTTGTCAATCTTATAAATGTGATATTTAAAATAAGATATAAAATAGGATAACACATTTATATTTTATTTATTTATTTAATTATTTATCTATTAAATTATTTTCAAAATAAATTTATATACATAATTTTCTATAAGATATATTTAAATAAATTATTATTTATTTTCAATAATAATTAATAAATTATTTTTTATTATCACCTGTGCATCGCACAAGTGAAACGACTAGTATACTAATAATTCAAACTCATTTCAGGAAAATTTACACATGTCATTCGTATAGCTATTTAGGTCCCACACTTTCTCAATCTTTATATTTTAAGTAATATTTTGAATTTAAAAATTACTATCATTAAAGATTGCAATCTGCTAAAAAAAATAAAGATTACAATGAAAATAAAATTATAAAATCTACTTCTACTTATACTAATAATTTAGATTCATTGTAAGGAAAGTTTTACATGTCTCATTCTTGAAACTATTTAGACCTCATAGCTTTCAATATATTTATATTTAAAGTAATATTTTGTATCTAATTTATATTTAGAATTCAATTTACATTCTAAATATTAATTATTTTTTATTAAAATAAAATTGAAAAATACAATCACTAAATATTATAGTAAAAATAAAATTATAATATTTTTTATTCTTCACTACATAAGGTTTATAAAGATTACAATCTGCCGTAGATAAAATTATAAAGATTACACTCCACACAAAAAAAAGGATTAAACCTTGCTTATGTATATTTCTTCACCATATACGGTTTTGTATTCTTTTATTTTGGTTAACTTTCCAATATGATCCTATTTAGTTTGTTTGTTTTGAATCATTTTTAATATTATCTATCCATACTACCACTAATCTAAACTCATTCCAAAGAAAGTTTTGTCATGTGTCATTCATAAAGAAATTTATACCCTATCGTTTTGTCAACCTTTAAGTTTTTGAATTTTTATTTGCATTCTAATTATTAATTATTTTTTCTAATTATATTTTCATTTTTTTGGGATAGAAATCAGGGTTTCACTTCCAATAGTAGTAACTAATCCCCTCACTTAAAGTTCTCCTAAGAGGTAAACAAGTGACCATGAGTGAAAATTGAATTCCTAACCACATGGTTAAGGTACAATTTGAGCTCACCACGCTTCATATCTATCTCTTATTAAAACATGCTCTATATTGAATATTATACCACTTATCGCTTCCATAATTTTTAAACATTCAAAATATTACAAGCCTTAAAAGCTTTAGAACATTTAAAATATTATAATTAATCTACTATATATACTAATATACTAATAATTAAAACTAATTTCAGGGAAATTTTTACACGTATCATTCCTAGAGCCTTAGGACCCCACCGCTTTCTCAATATTTATATTTCAAGTAATATTTTGAATTTAAAAATAACAATAATTACATATTACAATCCATAAAAAAGAATATTACAATGAAAATAAAATTATAAAATCTACCTCTACTTATATATACTAATAATTCAGACTCATTGTAGGGAACCTTTTACACGTGTCATTATTGGAACTATTTAGACCTTACCATTTTCTCAATCTTTATATTTAAAGTAATTGTAATATCTAGGTACACATGTCCATGGACAAGCCTAGTACGGCCTTAGAGTTCCCAGACCCACCCATGTTGACCGAGAAGGCCCAGAATGTCGAAGGACCCTTAGCATATAGAGTAGGTGTTTCTAACACCGCTATAGTGGTTCAGGACTACTATAGCAGTAGTAGAGCATTCTTGCCAAGTGGGTAGACCACTATAGTGGTTAGGTGCATGGTTTTTAGATGTTGGGGTTGCTCGATCGCTATAGTAGTCTGGACTCATGCATTCATCAAGGCTGGAGTCTCAGGCCTCTTAACCTATAGTAGTACCCCTCGATGCGTGAATAGTGCAAAATGATGCAGTTTGATTAAGTGACCCCCACCCCTATGTATACCCCTTCCATCGTGTTCTTCCCCCATTTTTGAAATCCCTAAGCCCCAAATCACTCTCCACTCTCCACCCTCCACCCTCCCTACTCTCAATCCCATTCAAATCCACTTCTACTAAGATTCAAGGTGAGTTTGCTTGTTGATTTATGCTTCCTTTCTCTTTATTCTTCCATGTTCTTGAGTGTTAGGTGTTTATGTTCTTAGTTGTTATCAAGTGGGGGTGCTCCTCAAATGTTATTAGAGTTGTTTAGAGATAATTATAGATTATTCATGTGTTTATGTGCTCTATGACAATTATTGGTGTCATTCAAAGCTCTCAAGATCAAGTTGGTGGTACCCACATACTCCCAACTTAAAACGGAGAGTGGGCTTAGACTCATGACCTTATTTTCCCTCATTAGAATTATGTTTGTAACATTATGGTTGTTAAACAAAATTTTAGAAACAAAAATATGATAGAGATATGATTTTGCAAGTGATTCCAAGTTAGCAAAAAAAATTATGATTTTTGGATTATAGCATGAAAAATGTGTTTTTTTAAAACCATGAGACCATGATTGTTATGCTGTATGCTATGAGAATGTCCTATATACTCAAGAAAAGATTTATTTGGGAAATATGTATTTTTGCAAGTGTGCCACTTTGTCAAATACATTTTCATGGATCTATAACATCACTATATTTTCAAGATTTGAGATTTTAGACTATGTTTTAGAATATTCAGTTAAGGTATATATTGGAAAAATGTGAACAAAATTATGACTTAGCATCAAGAATAGAGATGTTATTATGATTTCAAAGTTTTTATGATTACAAACCCTATTATTTTAAAGTATGATATTAGAGTTATCAAGTTATGAAAATATGCTACCTTGAGATATGAATTTAGAACTTCAGCTTCAATAACAAAGAAGTATAGAATTTCAGGATGATTCATAGCAATTGCCAGATACACGCTCCGTGGGTTTAAAATCAAAATACCTACAAGTTAGTGATCCTTTGGGCATGATTTCACAGCCACCTTATGCTAAAGTTAGATTATTAGAGTTATATGAATCCATAGCTTTCAAAGTACTAAGAGTTTTAAGAGTTTTTAGATCTAAATGGATTTTGTACAAGCTAGTTTAGACGGAAAATATAGAGAAACAGTGAGTTAATGGCTATGAGAGATCATTAGCCTTGGTATCAAATTGCCCGCTGGACAACTCACCCAGAGTACAGAGAACGAGATCTAGTTAGGTGCTCATAGCTTGTCCGCCAGGGATGTGGTTCTTCAGGATGCGATCCGCAGGATGCGCTGAGGATGCAGCTTAACCTTTAGAAATTCAAAGATAGCTATTATTATTATTATTATTATTATTATTATATATTTATCATGTTCAGCAAATATTATTTCTTGGGCCTTTACTCACTATCATTAAGAGATTTTATAACTAATTATGAATTTAGAAATGCTTGCCTATGAACCTACAAAAAAAAATGTTTTCTTAGCTAGCCATACATGTAAATATCAAATGGTTTATGCTTGATGCATGTATATTGTATTTATATATTTCCCTTGGTTATCCTATGTGGGTGATGGGTAAGAATCCACTCATTGAATTTGTTAACTTACCCCTCTCTCTTCCTCCTTATAGTTGGGTTCAGTTGTTGCACTCACCAGCCTAGGAGCTCGCAACTATCCTTTTGTGAGCTTTATATTGCTATAAGGCTTAGATTAGGCTTGTGTTAGGGTTAGAGTGCTCCAACAGATGTGCAAGTAGGATCCGATCCATGTATTTATTTTCAAATTATGTAATTAATTTCAAAGTTAGAAACATCTATGTATATATTTACAGATTTCAAGTATGGATTTGAAATTGTAGATTGTGACTAGAATTTATGTAACCAGGAAGAAATGTATTTATGATTCAGTTTTAAGTGTTAAATAGATTTTCATAATATGGTTAAGATGTTTTCAGGTTTTGTATATTAAGGCATTTTAGTCTTATGAATTTGGATATTAGATTTTGAGATAAAGATTTAGATGAAATTATGTTTTCAGAATGAAAATTATACATTTAGAGAGACGCGTTATCCAAGAGGCTTACGTGGGATAAGATTCTTCGCGTGTCATGTTCCCAGTCAAGTTATGAAAATAATATTTTGTATTTAATTAATATTTTAATTATTAATTATTTTTCATATGAAGCAAAATTAAAGATTACAATACACGCCCAAAAAAATATTACAATGAAAAATAAATTATAAAATATACTTCTACTATATTAATAATTCAGATTCATTTTAGGAACATTTTTACACCTATCATGCATAGAGCTATTTAGGCCCTTACCACTTTCTCAATCTTTATATTTAAAATAACATTTTTAATTTAATTTACATTATAATTATTAATTATATTTCATATGAAATAAAATTAAAGATTACAATCATTAAGAGATTTCACTTTGAAAGCCAATCCAAACCCCTTAATAATATTACAACCCATTTTCTTTAATTTGCCTCACAAAAATTCCGTAAATAAATATATAAAAAAATCTCTCTCTTCACTCAGTAATACCACAAATAACAAAATGAAATCATCCCTCACCATTACAAGGAAGCAAGAGGCAACAGCTCCCTTTGAAGCAAAAGTCAATGTTTTACATACAACATAAAAAGAATTAATATTAGTAGTGTTCAAGAAGACCAAAGAAAGAAAAAACATGGGAGGGTTAAGAAGGAATAAGTCCTCCTACCTTTTGAGAGGAGTAAGAAGAACTTGATGTCTAGAGGATTATAGGAACTCCTCCTAGTTTTTCTAAGAGCTTCAAGAACACAATACTTCAAGCTCTAAAATACTTCCTACTGTATCTCTTAAAGATTCCTTCTTCCTTGATTTTGGAAGGAAAAAAAAAAAAAAAGAAACAAAGCCTCTCTTGCACTCTCGGTAGATCACACAAGAAAATGAGGGGGAGAAGTGACTTTAAGACATTTAGAGGCTGTTGGTTTAAGTTTTGAGTTTTGAGTTTCATTTTCAGTTTTTCACCTTCCAGAATTTGTGATGGAAAATAAAAATTCTAAAAACTGAAATTTGTAGTGTTCAAAATTTTCAGTTTTTCCTTTACAAATTCTAAAAAATTAGAAAACTAAAAACTAAACTAAAACTTTATGGTACAAGTTATATATATATATATATATATATATATATATATATATTTCAATTAAACTAAGTTAAGACTTCATCTTATGGTACAAGTTTATGGAGTGCATGGTGGTAATCATTTTTTCTGCAAAGAGAGGAAAATATCTGGCTACATTTAATTTTATTTATTTTCTAAGATTATACTAATTGTTTCAAGTAAATTAAGGATAATAGAGATAAATTACTTAATCTTGCTTACAAATTCTCATAAATTTAAATATGATCACAGTAATCATTCTAATCATGTTCCTAATTTTTCGGAATTTCCCCCTTCATTTTTATATTTTTCTTTAATTTTTATTTATCCTTTAAATTACTATTTAATACCCAAAATTATTAAATAATTCCAATTAATTCTAAAAATTGAATTTTTGATTCCGGGTAACCTCATATTGTAAATATGCTACATCAATGTTTTCATAATTTTCCAAAATATATTTATATTTTCCCTATATTTGCATTGAATATTAGGCACTTTTAAATTAATTAATAATTAAAAAATTATCTATAAAAATTATAATAAATTTTAAGAATTTATTCATAGCATTTGAGGTCAAACTGTGAATTGATAATTTTATTATGGTCCATCTATAATTTTCTAAATTTTTTTACCCTTTATACTGCTATTAATTCCTAATTTAGCTCGATTTAAGAGATATTTCAGCACAATTATTTTAATCACACAACTACTAATTATAGGGGATATTATAATATTATTTTATTCCTTTCAAAATTTATTTAAACATCAAATAGATTCTTGAAACCTCAATATTTCTTGAAAATAAGGGAACAAATGATATTTTAATTATAAATTCCGAAAGTTATTAGATATCAAATAAATTATTGAAACTTTACCAGAAAATACTGTTTTTTCTAGTGACTGTTTGACAGATTGTGTGTCTTTGTTGTGTAGGCCTTAAGGGTATCCCCGGGACCCGCTCCCCAGTTTGCTGTCCCGTCCCCTCCTTTCTGTCCAGTTAAAATTTGTTGAATAAAAAATAAATGACACATCACTGTTTTCCTAAATTGCTAAATTTTAACCCGGTTATTAAGGATTATTAGATTTCATATTTCAGTTTTTATTATCAGTTAAATTTTAAAAACTACAAATTTCAATTTTTATTTCTAATTTTTAATTTTTCTTTCATAAATTCTTAAAAACTAAAAAACTAAAAAAAATACTCAAAATGATTCATGTCCTTCCATGGACATGTTCCACGGCAATCTCACTTTCATCATCAAAATTCACTTCTCTTTTGTAATAACCACTACTGCAGATGCCAGTAATTCATGGATCAAGCTTTTAGCAATTCATTATACCTTGTGGTAGAATAAACCCCTTCCAAAACCTATCTAAAAGCTCAAACGTGCTTCCACTACTGGTGGAAGGCTGAAACAAATAGCTTTAGTTTAAAAAATTATTTTGAAAAAAACTGAAACAAATACAGGATAAAGCCTATTGTCATTTTACATTTTAATCAACGATGTAACATAGCAAATTAATTTCAGACTTTCTTCTTTACACAAACATAGCACCAAGACATAAATTTTTTCCTGATGTGTCATTTTTCTTGACTTGTTCAAAAAACTCCCATTGGTGGACAGAACTGGACAGGGATGACCAGACGAAGATTTCGGTCCTAATTTTGAATTCCCCACTCACATGCCCACCAACAGCACACACCCTAGCTATCTTCTTTGTGGCTGTGTGTTCCCCAATTCCTCTATATAATTGAACGCCTACTCTCCCAACACTCTCACTATAAGTTCTTCACTACTCCACATCACCCCAAACCAAACGAAAACCACTCACACTAGCAGGCACAAGCACCAAATATTTGCTATCTTAATTTGAGACAATAACAACTAAGCTAGATATCGAGAAGATGAAGAAAACTAGCACTAGAGGTGATTCGTCCAAACTTGATAGGAAAACCATCGAAAAGAACCGCAGAATTCACATGAAAGCTCTCTGCTTAAAGCTTTCATCTATCATTCCTCCCAACTACATCAAACTCACCAAGGTATGTTGTAGAGTTAACATTTGTACTCATATATACTACCCCCTTCTCAAATAATAAGTTTTATTTGAATCAACCGGTATATTGAAAGTCAATGTATTTGTGGTAAAATGCATTAACTTTTTAATGACCAGTTTTTCCAAATGAATGGAGGTAGTACATGTGTAATCACATCTCTATTTCCCTTCCCCCTTCTAATTTTCCCAGTTCATTTCTGGAAAAAAATAAGAAATTAGATTTCTTAAATCAATCCGTTTAGTTTTAATTAAATAAGTGAATGTTTGATTTCAGGACATGCCATCACAGCTGGATCAGCTGGATCTTGCAACCACGTACATAAAGCATATGAGAGAGAGAATAAACGCATTGAAGGGGAAGAAGGAGGAAGCCATGAACACGATGACGAGGTCAAACGTTAACCAAACAAATGAGAGAACTAATTTCAATAACAACATTGGATCATCATCGGAATCGCCCTTACTTGAGATGAGAGACTTGGGTTCCGGCATAGAAGTGATGTTGGTAAGTGGGTTGAACAGCAAGAACTTCATGCTCTGCGAAGTAATTGGTGTCATTGAGGAAGAAGGTGCCGAAGTTGTCGCCGCAAGCTACTCTGTTCTTGGCGATAAGGCTTTTTACACTGTTCACGCACAGGTACATATATGTGACATATTTTATTTATAAAAAATTTATAAATTATATGTGTTATCAACTCATATTCCATTCAATAATAAATAATATAAATTGTACTCCACACGCAATTACAAATAACGCAATTCTTTATTTATTTCTATATCACTCAACTACTATACGGCTCAATTTAATCACGTGTTTTGTTGACTAAAGATTCTTCCATGCGAAGAAGTCCAATAATATATTTTTGGAAGCACTTATAGGACCCATAAATAGGTTAACATATTATAAACGAAATAAGTGAGACTCGTTTTTATTATAACTGTATTTAGATGAGTATTAGAATTGCATTTATACAATATTATCTTATAAATATTGGTCACAAGTGGCTTTCAGCTCCTTTTCCGTCCGGCTATATTGAGCATATGAAGATTGATATACCACCATTTGTTCTCATTATGATGACATATTTTCTTCTTCCTTCAGGTTAAAATATCAAGGGTTGGCGTAGACACAACGAGGGTATATCAGAGGCTTCACGAGTTGATTGCACCACTGGGTCCAGAAAACTGGGGCTTAGAAGAACCATACTATTATTACTAGCTACCTAGCATATGTACATGATGGTGGCAACAGACATCAACATTTGTTGTGTATGCACACCTCCTATTTCTTTTCCCATCTAAAATTCAAACGAGAGACATAACCTTAATGAATCAAAAAAATGATTCAATAGAGTATTAGCTAGGTTGTATATGTTTCCCCGAAAATAACTTAGTTTGGGAATGAAAAACAAAAAATACTAGCTGTTGTGATAATGTCTTCTCTTTTTCTCCAGTGTTCAGATAATGAAGCACTTGAAATTAATTTATAAAAAGTGTATCCAAATATGTGTAGAATTTTTTTTTTTTTGATAGTTTGATTACAATACTCGACTCACCAACAGGTGAGGGAGAGAAAGCTAATAAATAAACAATCTGCAATGATTAGCTCTCCTTTGGAATATCTGCAGTTATGGAAGCTCTCAAAAACCAATAAAGACACATATATAAACTATTTTACATGTAATTTGACCTTAACGGGAATGTCTCTTTTCGATTTGAAATGGTGAACAACTTATGAAATAATGTGGAATAATAATAATAATCAAACATTAGATCACTTTGTTATAGAAGATGTGATACTATGTCAAACTTTCTTACTCAAACTTAATTTGTTAGATAAAGGCCCGTGAATACACTAACTTAGTTTCTTAATTCATTATTCAAAAGGTTAAATTACATTCATTTTCCTTGAAATTTATAGAAATACATCTCACATCTCCTTTAATTATCCAACCTACACTCATATTTTCTCACTTATCAAATTTTAAGTATTTATATTACACTCACACTCTTACTAAAAAGAGTAAATTAAAAACTTAATAGAATAATATTTTTGGAATATTAACTGTTTTAATTAATAAAATTATAAAAATATCTTTACTTGCTTGACAACAAGAATGTGGGTAATGATATTATTATAATTTTATTAATTAAATAATTAATATCACAAAAATATTATTCTGATAAATTTACTAATTGTGCTATGTTAATAAGGGATGTGAATATAATATAAATACTTAAAATTTAATAAATAGAGAAAATATAAATGTAGATTGAACAACTAAAAAAAATGTGAATTATATTTGCATAAACCTATGTGAGGAGTTCATCCTATTTAAAATTCCGTCTGAACGATTGAAAATAATGTGTGATGACAAATTTCGACGGCGAATGAGGACCATTTATTTATTACAACAGCAAACTGACACATTACATCCTCGACTCCTCGCGCCCGCCGGTCCATCCGGGGAAGATAATATTAAATGTCATCATTAATTCTTGCTTGTAATCAAGATGCTACTATATATAAGAGATCAGCGGATATTCTTAAGAAATCACTAAATAACCGTTTTCCCCTAACATTTTTAATTTGATATTAATTAAATTCTAATAAAAATTTTAACATGAATTTAATTTTAATATTTTTAGTTTTAATATCAATTCAATCCTAATATTTTTTATTTAGACATCAATTAAGTCATTCTATTAAAATAGAGATTCAACAAAATAATTAAATTGATATTAAAATTTAAAATGTTGAAACTAATTTAATGTAAAATTTTTTGTTAGAACCAAATTAAGATCAAAATGAAAATGTTAGGATTAATTAAAAAAAGCTTATTTACTCCAAATTTAAATATCTAGATTGTTTATAACTGCATGTTATATATTTATTGATTTTCCATGAATAAATGAATCATGTTACTTTAGTTCATCAAATCATCATTGTTATTTTTCACAAGAATTCTAATAACGTTTTTTTTTTCGATTGTATACTGAAACCTATTTGGTTGAAAAATGTTAAATCTCCCGAACCAATATACCTGCTGAGTCTTGACACTAAAACAGGCTATTTGATGAGATGCAAATCGTGATTTCCATTTCCTCCTTAAAATCCCCCACTTCCCGTTTATCGCCGTAATCCATATCGAGCAATCTTCAGATTAAGTCCACTCTTCAGCCTATACCGTGACGCTCGCCTAACTTCCTCGGCTTAGTAGGTCTTCTATATGAAGTCAACTTGCAAATTCCCGAAATTTGACTTAACCCAAACATAAATCATAGACCATTGTCATGAAACACTCAAAAAAAATAAAAGATAAGAAGCATCAAACTCTAGGGCTTTTTTACCAAAATAAACAAAAAAAAATATCTATGTAAATAAACAGAAAAATATTTGGTACAAAATGGGCTAAAAATATGTACACGAATACGCAAGACCGTGTATAATCGGTTTTACATGAATATGCAATCCCTTGCATATTCATATTCATTTTGAATACGCAGGGCCCTTGTGTATTCATGCTTATACTGGACGCAAACCTTACGTATTCAATGTTTCGTTCCTTTATTAATGTCAGTTTCATATTCATGCGCAACTATGTTTCTATTCATTGCCTCTAATGTCAATTTCATGTTCCTTTATTTCTGCTCCTTTAATACACATAATTTAAGATTCAATAAATAAACATAATACAAAAGCTTTAAATATAAATATGTACATATCATTTAAATACAAAACTTTACACATAATTTAAAATCAAGTACATAAACATAATACAAAATACGAAAAGAACTAATCATCCCCCCATCCCTATCTCTCCTAAGTGCCTGAGTTCACACCCCGAATGACAATGCCTGGCTTAACCCAATGCACAAGTTTCCGCCTGAAACAATCCGTGACCGCCGCCGCCTCCTCCTCCTCCTGGATAGGGACATAGGGTGTGGATGGTGCCGATATCTGGCCATGCTGATGCTGTGATGGACGGGTTTGGAGGTGTGACTAGAGATAAGGGCTCATCTATAAATAGATCATAGCTGGGCACGTTAGATCCATCTTTGGTCGATGGGTGGAAAACGAGCCAACAATCAGAATAGGGGGCGTGGGAGCATCCAGGAAAGACTGCAATCCATCAAACTCTTATTGGCTAATACCACCCCTAAACAAGTCATCCATAGTAGGGGCGTAGCAATAGGAGCCTCCCTTATCTCCACCAGGGAAGTACACACCTCCCCCGCATGCCCTCCACCATTTCACCCCCTCCATCACCACCCTCATATGGAAGATGGAATGTGTGCGTCTTTGGACGCCATCTCTCTACCAATGCATTGATGAGTGCTGTTGTAGTGAGAGTTGCCAAAGTTGGCAACCTCCCAAAACTCTGCCGTAGATAATACTCCATGCGAGCATGGGTGGCGGTGTGCCGCCACACCCGTTGCAATACTCTATGTGGCTGCATGAATGAAATAAATATGTTACTAAATATCAATCCATAATAAAACAAAAACAAAACCTTAAAAAATTAGTCATCAATATTAATCTTAAACACCAACTATATTAAACTAATTCTCAAGGTTTAAATTTTACCACCCTAAACTAAATCATTTTTAATTAAAAGTTCACTTGTGGTTTGATATTAAACTTATAAATTTAATAAAAGAAAAAAACTATCATTATCAGGAATCATCCATCTAAAAGTAACTTAATTATTAAAGTTATACAAATTTAATTGATATTACCCTAGTCGACATTAAACTAAACTAATTGCTAGATAACTTGCGATTAAACTAAATTATATTATATGCATTCCGATCAATAAAGTGAAATTCCATAAAGTGCATAACATTATTATCAAAATAATAAAGTTAAAATGTCCCAACATCAATGGTAAAGCAATATAACATTATTCACTTTTCCCTTAAACTAAAGTAATAAATAGAATACCTGGCAATTAAGTAAACGAATTAAACTAAACATATTCCCTTAAACTAATTAAAAGTAACTAAACTAATAAAGAGAATGCTTGACAATCAAGTAAACAAATTAAACTAAACATATTCCCTTAAACTAAACTAACTAAAAATTATCTAAACTAATTCAAGTAAGCAAACTAAACTAAACATATTCCCTTAAACTAACCTAACTTAAAATTAACTAAACTAATAGAGAGAATACCTGAAATCAAGTCCCTAAACTAAACTAAACATATACTAACTAAACTAGCTTTGAATTAAAAAAAGGAAACAATAAAAGTATAGTAACAAAGAGACAAAATACCTGGCTATCAACCTTGGCGAGATATGAACATCATCTAAGTGGTAAAGATTACTTGCCATGGTGAACAAAATTTTGCTGAAAGTGAAAGTGAAAATGAAATGAAATGATTGAGAAGAGAAGTGAATTGACGCGAGGCATATTCAGGCAAATATATAGTGATGATGAATACGCATGGGCTCCAATTGCAAACCAGGATGAATATGCAAGGGCCCCTTGTGTATTCATACTGGTTTGCAATTTGCAGGGAGCCCATGTGTATTCATGTACATTAAAAACGGTTCATATCGGTAAATAATTTTTTTCCATTTATTCGCGTAAATAATGATTTTTTTTTATTTTAATTGGGTAAAAAATCCCAAACTCTAGATCTCTTAATCATAAAAGTTCCAATATCATGTTATTAACCAACTTTGCAAAATGTTTAAAGTGTTGGATAATTAGAGACATATATAAATAGTTTTACTAGTATATTTAACAACGGTCAATCTTATGTGGTCACCAATAAATATGGGACCATTGGGAAAGGCAAATAGAAAAAAATAATGAGTTCAAAATAAATTATAATTTTAGGGGTAAAAGATAAAATAACAAAAATAGATGGGGTCAGAAGAATTTTTAAAATTTTATTAAACACCTCTCTCCTTCAACCCTCCATTAGCAACAGCGAAAATTCTTCTCTCAACATGTTTCTCCTTCGTGACTACTTTCTTGCCTCTTCTTCGTCCTCTAATCATTCCTTGTTGGTCTCTGACCTTTGTGCTTCAACAATGACAGTTGGTGAATTCAAATGGCGGCAATGATGCTAGTGGGAGCATGCCTTCTTCCCTCGCAATGAACACAGCTAATCATCTCAACTATTGTGGTGGTGGAAACGAACAACGAAGGTGATGGTGAAGATTCTGGAACATGGTAAAATCACCAACAAAATTACTCCGCTTTGCTTCCACATAGTGCCATCATTCCCTCATTTCCTCTTAAGTTATCAACAATAACGATGCGGATTAAGGAGTAGTGCATCTGGCAGAACTTGTTCGCCATCTTGGTTGCCCAGAGAATCCATGGAAGGGGTGATTATGAAGGTTTGTTGGCCATTCTTGGGTTAACATTTGGGCAATATGTCATTTTACTATTTCTTAAATCAAAATTAATCTTCTATTAATGATTCATAAATCCATGTACATAATAAATGATGGGGTGAAACCATAATTCTTAATTTTATTTGTCATATACTTAAAGGTTACATTCACAATATTAAACACTTGAAGGGCTTAATTATCTCAACCATCGAATTTGATTTTGGATGGTCTAGATTCAATCACCACCATAGTGACAAACTTAAAGTCTCCATATAAGAACTTGCCATTAAACAACTATACATAATGAGTTTTGAGTTAGGATAATTAGATTAATTAAATCTTAAAATACTCAAAGCAAAAAAGTCTCAACTCATACAACTTAACCTAACATGCATATTATTTTGTGTTTCAAACAATGCAAACCACTGCTTCGTGTAGGACCTGTTCACTGCTCCAACCAGATATAAAATTGGAAACAATACACAATAGAGGGGCTGGAGATGGCCCCGCCTTTCGTAGGTATAAGATAAGGGCGTATGTGGTTGAGAAAAATAGATATAAGTTTGTATTAAAAAAGGAGGGATGAATTTTCATCTTTAGTTCTATGTATAAAATTATAAATAAATTTTATCCATAAAAATTTATCCTTTATTTTTATTCATTAACCAAACACTTGCTTAATTGAAAAATTTCTTTATTTCTTGTTCAGTTATCCTTTAGAAAAGGCAAATTTGGTTTTTACATTTAGTTCTGTTTGCTCTGCTTCCAACATTGTTTTTTCTCTTCTTTGCCTTACGAGAATTTTCTCCCGAACTCTTTCTTTCGTATTAGTCAGAATCGTTTTAAACTTTTTGATTCACTTCTTATATAAATTCATTTTTCGATGCAAACTTTGTTATGTTTAATTTGAAATTCTTAAGATACTAGTTAAAAAAAAAAACTCAAAAGATATTATTATCACCCTTTCCCTTTTCCAAACTGTCATCGTTAGGACTAGGTATTCAGTCACGTTTTAATGTACTCATTTCAATTAATTTGTGTAAGGATTTCCAGATTCAACTGATTAATTAATATTGCGACTTTAATTTATTCCATACGTATGACTGCGTAGAATAGATCGATGGACCGACGGAGGACAAAACCAAACGGAAAATACGATTAGGACACCAGAGGATTGAGTTCTTGTTTTGGTACACTCAAAAATACTTTTATTACAATGAAAATGAAAAGTGAAGAATTAAAAGTATTTGATTTGCACATTAGCTTGTCAAAACTCTGGAAAAAATATTTTTAGTGAAAGTGGATAAATAATATTTTTCATTTTACAAAAAGTGTTTTTGAGATAAAATTTTATTATTACTCTCATATAAATATCTTATCCAAATAAAGATCATTTTCATAAACTTATTTTCAATATAATCAAATCAAACACAAAATAATTTTTTTAAAAATAATTTCTCCAAAATAATTTTTTTAATTTAATTTTTTTTAAAAAAATTATACCAGAAAATGAAGCAAACGGGAATTGACGAGGACAGGTTCATGTATCATTCTAAGGAACGTGAACTCTGAACCAAGAAAAGTGGCACGAGGTCAAATAGTCAGTTTTCTCACTGGTCAAGTCAAAGCAAATCATTTGAGTGCTTTAACATTTTTGGCATGTATTTGCAAGCTTTGTTTTATGAAGAAGAGTCACATGGGTTTTTGCGTCCGAAGCTTCTTGGCAAGTAACGACTTGGAAAGAGTCAGCTGCTTCTACGGTTCAGCTGCCACTTGCCCACTTCATAAGTACTTCGCTAGCACAGCCATCACCGTTTAGATAAAGTCTCATGTATATTTTGAGATAAAAGAAATAAGGTGAGTTTCAAGGCAGGTCCTCGTATCTTTAGTTTTATTATAAATTATCTATTATTATTCGTTAGATCAAATTATTCAATAAAAATAATAATTATTTAATAACTAATAATAAAAGATTTATAATTAACCTAAACATATAAGTTAACCCTATAATTAACTTATATAGTAAATAGAGGTTAATTTTGATATATCATATATTAGTTTTGTAGCCACACGATGAGCAGAACTTTATGCATAGAAATTCTAAAAATGATAATATATATATATATATATATATATATATATTAAATTTTATTATATTAATCTTCTTATCATTGATTCTCAAAAATCATTTTTTAGTATGCAAATGATTTTACAAAACAAATATCTAATACAGTTACCCATACAATACTTGTAAACCATACGTTTGCATCGCCCGTGCAAATCAGATGTTTGAATCATTAGTTCAATTAATAAGTTTTCGTTGTTATTACTGATTGCAATTCACATGTTTGCATCACCTGTGAATTGATATTTTCGAATTAGTTGTATATATTTGCTGAATTAATTTTTTGGAACCAAAACTGATAGATTCAATCATAATTATTTGATTAATTGCAATTTGAATCAAGTTATTATTTGTTGTCCAAATTATTGATTAATTTAATTAAATTTTCATAGATAATATTAATTATTAATATTTTATTATCAAAGTTTAAAAATTATTTACCATTATATTAAAAATATAACTTATTCATTCAATGTAAATATAAATGAACTAAATAATTTTTTTGTTAAAGTGATGATTAATCTCCAATTTGAATTAAAAAAATAAGAGTAGAAATAGTCTCATTGGTTGACACAAAGACAAATACAATTGGTCAAGATTGAAAAATGGTTGAAGATGGCTGGATGGATGAAAGTGAAATATATATATATATATATATATATATATATATATAGAGAGAGAGAGAGAGAGAGAGAGGGTTGGTTGAATGGATTTGTGCCTTTGTTAAAAAATAAATGCACACACTTAGTTGAATGAGTTTGTGCTATTTGCTGAAAAACCTGTAAAATGAATGCCAAAGAAATGGATTTGTAGCTAGTATCTAGTATCTATTAATATCTATAAGAACTTTTAAAAGGAAAGTTTAATGAAATAATGATGTTTAGAAGCTTGATTGTATTTTCCTCTAAATTCTATTCATATTTTTACCTAAAAAGGAAAAATTTTTAAAATAAATTTGAATATTTTTTCATTCCATTTAATTTACCAGACTATCATTTCACTTAATTATTGTAACGTTTGGAGCTAACGAGGGAGTGATCGCTGCAAGAAGGCACAGATAAAGAACCTCCTTGAGGCTTTTAAGCTGGAGTATACATGAATGAATCGATTACACATCAAATGAAGAGATTCTAGACTGTAGGTATGAGACTATAATTAAGGATGACTATATGAATTGATTGGACTACCTATACTGACAAGATGCATCTTCTTTCGGCTATCACTAAAGAACTCCACGGTTAAGCATGTTTGACTTGAAACAATTTTGGGATGGTGACCTCCTGGGAAGTTTTTGCAAGGAGCGTGTGAGCGAGGACAAAGCATGCTAAGAAAACTGTGTTGGTTTATGGATAGTTATCAATCCATAAAGCAACATGAGATGTTACAAATGGTATAAGAGAAGCATATCTTTCAGGATGGTATGGTTCTGGACGAATTAAGCAAAATGATCGCATGTAACACTCAAGGGCTAATGAGGGTCTGGAATGATCGGATGCAAGAAGACACAGCAAGGATCAGCCTTGACAGCTTTAGAGGTACATAATGAACCAATTACGCACAAGAATGAGAGAGATCTTAAGACCGTGTAGTATGGAACTATACAGTTAAGAATAACTTATATGAATTGATTGGTACTACCTATACTAACAAGATGCATCTTCTTTTTGGTAGCCCATTATTAAAGAACTCCACAATTAAGTGTGCAACTTCCTGAAGTTTTCATAGGAAGTGTATGAGCGAGACATGAGATGTTACAACTATCTTCTCGCTTCACTAACTTAATAGCCTTTGTTATAACAATGACTTTTCAATATGTATTACCAAATCAGATTACATTTACATTATTTTTATTCTCCTACGTTTCATTACTTTTATTTAGAGGACCAATCAACTTACTCATTCCTCATTATATATAAAAGCTCAATTTAAATAAATAAATTATTCTAAGGTTAAAAAATTGGCAAAAGTTTCAACATTTTTCAAGTAGAACATTGGAAACATTATGAATATCATTTTCAATTTTTAAACTTGAACAATGAATCATTGTCATTCTTTTAAATTCTATTTAAATTGTAGTTTTTTAAGTCATTATAGCATCCACCTCCAACTTTAAGAATAACCATTTATATATCTTCAGAGAGAACTTCCTACGTTAGGAATTCAACAGTTGTAATATTTTAATTTTAAATAAAAGGGTTTGAATAAATTTTTTTTTTTGTAAAGTTCATTATTTAATAATTATTCAATATTTTTTCCAAATCATTTTGAAATCTATTGCTACTCTTGCTATGGCACTTGTGGTGGCATGACTGCAACTATAGAATCAAATGACAACGTTATTGCGCTTTATTTTTTAAGGTTGTTGAATTTGAGAAATGCATTAAAATCTTTATTATTCTAATTCAAGAAGTTTATTTAATTTAAAAAATTACTTTATTATAAGGCTAGAGATAGATAATGGAGAAAATTAATAATTTTCATCTATTGGGTTCTATTATCATTTAAAAATTAAAAGCAGTTATACTTATCAATCAAATTAAACTTTCATTAATGTGTTGTTATAAGGAATTTATTTGGTTGAATTTTTCTTTAAAATTAATTTATTGCAGGAAGGAAAATGAATATTACTTTGTCTTTTAATTCTTATAACTTTATAATAAGTTGGTATATAGAATAAATTTATACAATTTTTTTAAAAAAAATCCTATATTTTCTCAAATTATAATTTTTATTTATAAAATATATTCATTTCTCATTTCACATTTTTTCTTTTCATTATTTTAAGTTATCCTATATAATTATTTTTTAATATAACCTATCAAAATAAAGAATTTTTTATAATATAAGTTTTATTATTTTTTGTTATACTTATATAATATATATAAACCTTTAATAATTAATTATTATATAATATTCACAAAACTCACGATGCATCACATGGGTACACACTAGTATGAATTATTTTAAAAGATACAGATTTTGAATTTTGAAAAAGCTTATTAGGGAAGTTTAATCAAAGCACTAGAAGACACTTAGCCTAATGGATTTGTGTCATTTGCTACAAAAAGAAATATGTCAAATGAACATCAAGTATTGCTATGTGGAGGTTGCTATTAACTATGTTTTATAATATTAAGTAGATTGTTAATTAGTGTATGTAAAATGCCGGTTATTTAATCATATATTTTTATTTATAATATTTTTGAGAAAGTGAGTGATTGTATTAATGAAAGTCAATGTATAAATTTTTAAATAATAAATTTTAATGAATAAAAGGCTCTTAAGAATATAATAATAATAAACCGACCCATCTATAATCTATAATTTATAATACTAATATTTCAACTCCTATAGAGAAACTTTTATAAGTGTTACTTCTAGAGCGTTTAGCACAATTTTTATTTAGAATTTGAATAATCAATCTATATTCATTACACTTAATTGATAAATATCAATTACATCAATCATAATTAATTATTAATTATGATATATCAATTATAAATCATAATCTCACTTTCACTTTACAACCCAATTTCAAAACTCATTATCAGATACTACAATATCACTTTGCAAATTTTTATTCTATATTTTAAATTTATGAAATAGTATTTTTTTTCGTTCTAATATATTTCAAATTATTTTTTTATGAATATATTATTTGGCTTATTTATCAAAAAATTATTTGGCTTTAACATATAGTTTTATGTGAAACACATGATTTATATATTATCAACAAATGCATAATTTGAAATTAACTTATATGATAGTTTTCAACCAATATGTAATTATCAATTTGTAATTAATGCAATTTATCACAATGATGTCAATCACAAATAATATATGGATATTTTAAAATTATATATTTTGTTTGAAAACATGCTTATCAAGATAAATAAATTAAAATCTTCTGCAATTAATTCAATACTGATTTGAATAATTTAGTTTAATTTTTAAATATATTTTTACTTTTAAAAATATAAAATATTTACTATGATATATTTATTTTGACATAAATTCAGAGAATTTTCTTTATTTAATGCTTGAGTATTTTTTATAAACTCATATATACTTTATTATCATTTAATTTTAATATGGATTTTTCAAGTATGGAAGTTATTCGCTTATTTTAAATGGGATATGTGAGGTTTTTTAGGATTTTCAATGTAGTTTAAATATGATATTCTTCTTATTTTGTTATGTTCAAATTACATTTAAATATGGTAATTAGAAGTTGAATACTTTAAGTTTATATAATTGTATATCTCTGTAAAATATCTCTTTACATTAACAATGCATTAAAATTAAATCCTTGGAATAATATATTATAAAAATTAATAAGATATATATCTTTTAATCATAATATGTGTTAGCTTCAAACAGATCCATCAATTTAGAGAAGAGATGCCAAATTGATATAATTGAGTCAACCTTAAATTTGTGCTATCATTGACATAATAGTTATATTAATTTAAAATTATTTTATTCGTTAAAGTCACAGAAAATATTATCATGGTCAACAAATTATAATTAAAAATTTAATACCCCAAATTAACCCATAAATATGATCAATCAGTCACTCTAATTAATCAATTACTCTTAAATTAAAATTAAAATGTTAAAGAATAACATTAACTATATATCATTTTATTTTTGCATGTCAGATTTAATTATTATAATATATAATTTATTAAAAATTAATATAATATATAAAATTTACCACATTATATTGTAATGATATTGATAATAAAAATATAATAATAAATGCTATATTATATTAGTTTTTATATTTTAATAAAACTTAATATCATATTTAACATATTTTTGAAGGATTTAATATAATCCATAATCTATCTATAATACTAATAATTAAGATTCATTATATGGACATTTTTCTATGTATCATTCATAGAGAAAAGTATACCTCACTATTTTCATAATCTTAATATTTAAAGTAAGTTTTTGAATTTAATTTACTTTCTAATTATTAATTATTTTTTCTAATCATACCTTCATATATCTCTTTATTAAAATTATTTAACATATAACAAATAATATAAACAAAATGTTAATTGAATGTATTATACCATTAGAATTATATATATATATAGTTATAGTGTTAAAGATAACAAAGCTATTATAATTTCATTACCAAAAAAATTATAATTAATGATTATAATTATATTATTAATGATAATAAAACTATTATAATTATAATAATTAATTATAACAAGAAAATCTTAGCACACCTTTACTTTTTAATTGTCTTTATTGGATTTAATTTGCATCATGTATGTATTTTTATTTTTAATTTGAATTATATTGCACTAGTGGCCTTTGTTATTATAGATATTTGTGTTTCGAATAAGTATTTTGAAATTTTTTCTCTTTTTTGAAATTTTTTTAATAAACCTATAAATACCAGTAAGAATTCAAATCTCCTGAAATGAGGAATGGAGGCCTGTGACGAGGATGATAATTGAGATAAGAGGCGAAATTCTAAATGAGGACAAGGTTGAGGGAGTTTCTAACTTTAAATGTAAACTTTTGAAAATCATAATATATATATATAGCCATCTCACTATACTATATTTATTTTTTTACAACCTAAGCATTCCAATTTATCAATTCTACAATTATTTCATATTAATTTTTTTGAAAAACAAGACTTCAATTTTTCAACATTACAATATTTAAAAAAATAATCTCACAATTCATAATGATACTAATTATTTATTAATTATTTTTAAAAATTAAATAATTACATCACTTTTTAGGATTATATGTGAGTATTTTATTAATTAAAATATATATTTTAAAATTGATATTTTAATTTACTAATAGCATGTATAAGGAAAAGAGGTGTAATTGAAATCACATAAATTAAATTTATTAATTATTTTTTATTAATTAGGAAATACATTTGTTTTGTTTTTTAAATTAAATATTTTAACTTATTAAAAAGATGTAAATGGTTAGGATGACAAAAAATGTTAAAGTGAGTACACATGTAACTGGATTATCCACAACAAAGATGGGAATAGAGATAGATTTTGTTTTCATGGGAGTGGAGTTCTCATTTGTTAAACGGACAAGGATATGGATATCACATCTTTATTTTTTCAATTATTTATATTGAATTTTTATCATGTATGCATTTGTGATTTTTTAATTTAGATTATGTTACATTAATAATATTTATTATTATAGATATTTATGTTTTCAATGTTAAAATATTTTTTACTTTTTTATTTTTGGAAGTCTTTTAATAAATTCTGTGAATATCCATAGGGATTCAAATCCTCTTTGGGGAATGAGGACGTGTGATGATAATTAGGATGGAGATGAGAGGTAAAATTCTAAACGAGGACGGGGGCATGAGATATGTCCCTCTGTGATTGATACCCATTATTATCCTATAAACGGCTTATGATATAATCAAATTATCCAATTATTCTATTTTATTATTCAACAATTTCAACTTTCAAAATGTGTAAAATTTTTATAAAATAAGCTCTTTATTATTATAAGTCATTTATCGAGATTTTTTTCAACCTCATAAATATAATATTTAAAATAAGATATAAAATAGAATGACACATTTATATTTTATCAATTTATTTAATTATTTAACTATTAACCTATTTTCAAAATAAAATTATATACTCAATTTTCTATAAGATATATTTAAATAAATTATTTATTTTATAATAGTCAATAAATTAATTTTTATTATTAAGCCATATGCAAAAAACGACTAGTTTCTTAAAATATACAAAGCCTTTCCTTGCTAAGTTTCTTTGAGGAGAACCTTTCTTCCATATCTGTTTATTTTTTTTTTCTTCTGTGAATATTGTTGAGAGGATTGCCATTAAGGGGCCGCATTTTTAATATTTGGTGCCAATCTCTAGTTTTCTCTTTCTTTCCTTTGTTTATGGCTTTGTCTTTTGCATTTTGTTTTTGTTATCCCATTGTAGTTGTTTTCATTATCTCCTTTTGTTTGTGGTTTTTGTTGTCCCATTTATGTGTTTTGGTTTTTCCTTATTAGGAAAGGTAGATGCAAGAAATTTTTAGGTTTTTTAGCTTTCATTTTTAGTTTTAGATTTTATGAAGGAAATCCTAAAATTTTAAAAACTACAAATTTTAGTTTTCATTTACAATTTTTGTATTTTATTTACAAAATCTTAAAAACTGAAAAACTGAAAATAAAAATTAAAAACTGAAAATTTAAACCAAACATACCCTTGATAATTTGAGGACAAAAGTAATCCATAAGTATAGTAAGAAGTGGGCTTGAGTATATCTTGTTATTTTGTCTCATTTAGAGTTAGTGTATAGTTAAATGTTAAAGCCCATATGTCTCATAAATATTTTGACAAAAAGATCTTTAATAAGACAATAGAAACAAAAATACATTTAACAATGTAAATATTGAAAAAAAATCTAAATTCCCCCACCTTTGATACTTCAATTTTGATATTTCTATTTTGATTATCTTATAAATATGAAGATATTTAGATCTATGTTAAAAGGAAGTTACAACATTTTTCAAGTTGGTTTTAGACGGAAAAAGTTTAAATATTGATAGTTATTTGAACAAATGAAATGAAATTTTCTTGGGAGATTTTGAAAAGAATGGATTGTTCAAACTCTTTGTTTTTTTGTCACTCGCTCACACACATTGGTGGAGGGAGAGGGGATGGGCTATGAGTACTCTCTATGCGAGGTGTACTCGCGCACCCTCACTTCTGTGGCTTCCTAGAGGCAACTGATTGCCACTTGGCTAGAAGCCTCGACCACGGATTGCTCGAAACCCGTGTTTGTCGTCGGGAAAAAAAAAAAATGTACGTTAATTGAGATGCCTCTTGCCTTCTTCCTATGTTTTTTTGTCGGAATAGGGATGCATGTTGGATCATTTAAAATTTTGTTGGTGGGTATGCTAGTGTCACAAAAATTGTTGCCCATATATCGAACTGGCCGAAATTAATTGGACTGCTGACCAAGAATGGGCATTGTCCTTTGAATCTGTGATCGGTAGTCTTTGTTATTTTGCACATCAGGGTGCACCTGGATCGTTTTTTTTATTTGTCATTTACGTAGATCTTTATCCCAAATGATAAGCCCATTCTGGACCCGAAAAGTATGATAAGCCCATTGAGACTGCATTTTGGTCTGGACCCAGCCCCAATTTTAATAAAAACTTGTAATACTAAGCATCCCCATAAAAAAACATAATTAGCCAAATTCATTAAGATCGGTCAACTTGAAAAGTCGAAACCCACAACCCAAAACAATTAGGCCGGGTCGTGATATTTTGAAGAGTTTTGTTAGAATTACTGGCTAAAGAATTTAAAAAACAATTATTAAAAAATAAAATTATTTTTAATGTATTGAATACAAAAGATTAATTTCAATACACTATCAATATAAAAAGAGTTTTGCATCATTACCTATTTATATTTTGTAAGATGATGGAGTAAAACACTCTTATTCACATTGAAAATATTGTTAGATATTTAAACTATCCAAATTGACCCTTACTTTTGTATGTTTTACACTAGGGTGTTCAAATCCAAATCTATCCTATTTAAACAGCTAAACCAATCCAATTCAAACCGAAGCCAATGCAAATCATAAAAATTTGAATTGGATTGGATCTTAATTTTTATAAACCACTTGAATTTGATTGGATTTTGGATATAATTTTCAAAACCGGTCCAATTCAATCCAAATCACATAATGATATATATATATATATATAGGTTATTATTTCAATACCCTATGGGTATTATAAGGTACCAATACCTTCTTCTTTTTAATGGTTGTAATTGAACTTTTATTTTTCTATATTTTAATAAATTAGATTAATGGGACACATAACACAATCTTAACTACAAATAACCATAATGTAGAGATATTTTGAACTTTATAAGGGTACTGAGGACCCATATATATTTGGTTAATTTTATACTTTTACTAAATAAATTTTTAATATATTACATAATTTTTGTTGCATACTATAATTTTATACGTTTTGTCCCCTAATAAAATTAATTTTATACATTTTTTAAATGTTAAATAGGTTGTTTAATTTTTTAATTTTTATTTGTTTATTTTATTAACTTAAGTTACTTATACTTTATAATATTTTAAAGAAAAAAATTTATTTTGTCAAAAATCGCAAACTAATCCAATCCAAACTAATAAAGATTAGATTTGATTCAAAATTAAAACAAACCGCAATAAAATATATTTTTATATCGGATTGATTTTTTATTTAAAATCGATCCAATTGCACTGCGAACATCCCTGTTTTACAGTAATTATTTCAAGATAAATAAGTAGATCTTATTGTAGATTTGTTTATCTTATCTCATTTATTCATTCTTACGAGGAGAATAATATTTTGAAGCCTATTAGACTTTTTAGTGGCTGCTTGGAGGAACAGGAAATGTCTCAAACGCTTCCTATATTGTTTTTGCTTTCGGGGATCCACTTTCAAAATATAGGTTCAACTCAGGGTTTGGAGAATTGAATATTGAAGAAGTCATCGAGAGAAGTTAAAGAGTTTGATCCATATCCATATCATATCTAAAATCGGGGCGGCAGAGTAGAAAATAAGATTGGTGGCACTTTTGGACCAGCAGAGAGGAAAATTCCTGCACGAGACGATACAAGAGGACATGCGGAGGAGAGCGTTCTCTATACTCCTAGCGTTTGAAGTATCTAACTGAAGTTTAATCTAGACTTACATTATTGACCAACTCGTTTTAAACTAAATAAATAAATAAGTTTTTTTTCCCTCAAGGTATCCATCCTGAACACAATTATTAATCTCTCCGCGTACAAAAGCAAGTCAGATTGATTTCAGTTTTTATTTTATGTGCTTTTTATTTTTATAATTTTATAAAAGAAATAGTAAAAATGATTAAATCTTGTTCTTTGATTTTATTTTTATTTTTACCATTTCTTCTTACAAAATCTTAAAAACAGAGACTACCAAAAATGAAAATAGAAACCAAACCAATTTTTAAAAATTGTTCCCCTCACGGAAGCCATGGTGGATAAAAATTGTTGGGGCCATGATGCTAGTGGAAGCTATAAAGTGAAAAGTGGATATAGATTATCTCAGTCACTGGAATGTACTGAGCTTTTTAGTGAAGATAGACAAATTATACGATCAAACTCATATATTTAGTTCATTATGAATATCATATTATTAGTCATTAGATAAATATTATTTTTATTGAATGATTTAATCTAATGATCAATAAATGGGGTTAATGATAACCCAAATATTTGAGGTAAGGAAACCCACTGTGAAGATATAGGAACTTCTACTCTACAGGGTCTACAACAATTCAAGAGTATTTGGAACAAGCTTTGGAAGCTAGACATTCAATCAAAGGTGCATTCTATCTTGGTCCCATGTGTGTTTTGGACCACTTGGTGCAGGGTTTTTTTAACAAATTCAATAAAACTAATTGTTTTCTCCATCCACTATCTCCCTCCTCTTTCTAACACTACCACACTATACCACGAACCACTTGAACCTCGATCCCTCTCCCCTTTGCCTCTCATTCAATGCCAGGTTTGCCTCTACAATCGCCTCCCACCTCCCTCAATTATGCCCCCAATCTTCCCAGCTTCTAGTTTTGGGAACATTTCAAAGAAGCTTCTCAAAACTATTTTTATTATTCAAAATTAGCAACTTCACTTGTTCAATGTTTCAGATTTCAAAAGTTCCTATCAATCAATTCTGAAGATTTTAAAACTTATCCTACAAATATTTTACCTCTTTCCTCGTGTAAGTTGACCTAAGGGAGTAGATTTGCACTCTATTGCTTTAAAGCAAGCTCGCATGAAAAATTACAAGAAAATGAAAAAAGAGCTGAAACGATGCTAAGAAGTTGCTATCCTGAAATGGAGGAGGTTGGTGAAGATGATAAGTGGTGGTGACCTTCACCCAAAAAAAAAAAGCAATAATCACTAATAAAGTTTCTCCTAAAAATAACATCAGCAGCACTTGCAATTCGCGGTAGTCTCCACATAGCATTATCAAAAACAGAAAATCAAATAGAAAATTGCTACAAGAGCATCATCAACATCTGGTGCTTTGAGCATGTCGCATTTGCAAATATGTGGCCCATCATGGTGGCAGAGATGATCGAGGTGGAGGAGAAGAGATCGCGATGGTGGAGATGAGGTCACCCACTCGCCTTAGCAGATTCTAGTAGTACTTGGTGCGATGAGCTATGGGCTATTAAGCAAATAGGCTTGTGGAGGGAATGATGTACCAAGTTTGTGGAATCCAGTTTTTTGCTAACATGATTTGTGATTCTAAAGGTTGGCTTATGTTTGTGCAGGACTTATTCCAACGGCTTTCAAAAGAAGAAATTAAAGTGATTACTATGCTTTGGAATGTTACCTGGAATTAGAGTTTAGATATAAAGTTATTAACATGTTATAACCCAACAACTTAAACTTTTGAGATAAATGGTTCATTACATGATCAAAGCCTATAACTTAAAGGTCTATTATTCTAATAAAATAATGAAATTTCAGTACAAGGTAAAGTGGATATGTGCATTGTCCACGCTTCAAGTTCAAGAGAGACCTTTGAGTGAGAGGCGTGTAAATATAAAATCATTAATGTGTCATAACTTAATATCTTAAGCTTTTGGGATTATTGGTTTGATAATAACAGAGGAATCTTAGTTGGCAAGGAAAGCAATGAAATGAACCAAATCAAGTAGCTCACCAACCTCTCACTCAACTAAAAAGCTTCAAAAGGGTAAGAAGTAGAGACCTGGTTCACATACCTTTCATTCCTTCGCTAATGAGATGGTCGTGACCTCCTCCGTTGACCCTCAAAGCTAACATCGATGTTGTGGTGTTTGAGGATGAAGACGCAATGGACCTTGGCGTGGTGATACCTGATGACAGAGGAGATACGTTTGCAATCATATGCAGTAGATAGCACAAGGTTCTAGAGAACCTCGCATGGCAGAACTTAGGGCAACACTTTGCAATGTGGTCTGGCTTCCCATATTTGGGCTAAATCAATAATTTTAGTGGGTGATGCTAGAGTAATTTTTGAGAAATTTGAGTCTAGCCTAATGGATCTATCTTATAAGGAGACCATTATTCATGAGATTTGTTATTGCTCCTAGTTTTGAGCATTTTAAAAATCAATTTCTTCTTCGATGATGATGTAACAAAGTAGCTGATGCTTTAAAACACCTAGGCATATATGAAAGATCTAAGATGTGGTTTTGAGCGGTGTCAAATGGCATTAGGGATATTCCCAATCAGGATATTGCTTCTTTATAAATCCACATGTTTTATTTTAAAAAATAATAATAATAAACATGAGTGTCAATTTTAGTCCCCGTCACATGTACGAATACAACTCCTCAAAGATAGATACAAATTTTCAACTTAATTTTATAAATTTTTAGAAGACTTTAGTTATTTAAAGTGTTTTTGTTTATCTATCTTCTCTTCAGTTTATATTTCAGTCCGAAGTCAAACTCCATATAATCTGTTTCTTGAATTTTCCAACTCATCATCAAATAAACTAGGATTGGATGAGTCCTGCGTCCACCATGCACTTATCAATTTAGGTGCATCCATATTGCAAACTCGTATTAACTGTTGAATACTTGAATGGATTTATTTTAAATGAATGGTTATGTATAACTATTGAATGTATAATCCTTAAATGTGACCATTCACCAAAAGATGGTGTCCTGGACTAGAAATATGGATCGGACACCTCACTCGAACTATAAGAGCTCGGACATGGGTCCAAGAAATCGGCCACGTGGCGCCTATGTCTCTTGGATTTACCAGATTTAGTTGAGACATCTCTTAAATCCTACACAAGATCTCTCTATATCTTTAATTATCTTCTATTGTTATAACGTCATATCTCATATATTATATCAATTTCCTATAAATACGAAACATATCTAATGTTTAAATCCTAGGAATATCTCCCTTATTTAGATAGATTATCTCATAACTTACCATATGGTAACCTCACATTGTATAGGCAACGCCAAGGTATCACAACCTTATTACATGATATTCTCTTACCACTCTATATCAAATTTACCCGCTGACTTAAGCGTGAATGTCTTTGTAAACCCATCCCCCATTTGTATAGACATTGGAGCTACTTGCACCATTGCCACATTTCCATGTAATAACAGATAGAAAATGGAAATTTGGCCAAACTGCAGGTAACGATGACTTTTGCCTGCAACATAGGCATTTGCATTGCACCTCTTTTGTGGTGGAACTGTGGGGAAAATATTAGTCCTCAAGTGGCTTGAGGAATTGGTCATAGAAACGTAGTCGAGGGGAGTTACATGTGCATTTTAATGACGAGCTTCAATTTCCTCAGTGGGGAGCTGCTTTCATACACACAATTCGTTTAGTGCAGCACATGGATTGGGAGATGATAGTTGGTGATTAAGCACAACTATCGCTAATGATATAAGTGTGGATTGGCTAGCATTTTTGGCTTCGCCAATATTTTAAACTAGTATTTATTATATGTGCAAACACGAAAAATAATTTGTTTGATTATTAAAATTTTAATAATTTAATTTATCTATAAAAAAAACTTAAAATTTGTTATATAATGGTTGACCATCGCTTACTAGTTACTATTAATTTTAATTATTTATATTTTATTTTTCAATATAAAATTATTTATTGTAATATTAAAATATATAGATGCAACTTAATTAATTTAATAATAATTATAATGAAGGTAAAACATTATATGCGTAATATATGTACTTTGTTATCATCCGTACAATGCACAAATTTAGTATTGCTTACAGTTAATTTCTTATATCATGTGAGTATTGAGCTTATTAACATAAAAAAATTAATTATTAAGACATTAAAATATATGTTTATCTAATTTATTAAATTATATTATATCTAATTTATTAAATTGTATTTAACTTAAATTATTAATAATCATAACATGTATTAATCATTATATGTAATTTGTATGTTTATATAACCCGCATAATATATGTTTAATTAATATCACCTATTTGAGATATCATTATTAGTAAGAACATTTCTTTATTGTTAATTTATTATGTCATGTTAGTATTATTGTCTTAAAAAAAGGTCTTAGTATAAATTTATAGTAAAAAGTGTAAAAGCCTTATATGTTTCTTGTTCCCTACTTTTTGAAACCATCAAATCCACGATATTTTTTTAATCAAAGGAAAAATAATATTCATTGTTAAAGTTGAAAGCATTCAATCTAATAGATATAATTATGAGATATATATATGCCAATGAGAAATGCACAATTTTTAGTAAAATCTTAAATTGATCCTCGAAAGATTTATGACATCAAATTAATTTTTTTAAGATTGAAATTTATTTTAACTTAGTCCAAAAGATTAAAAAATGTTTGGATTAAATTAAAATAAACTTTAATCTTTTGAGGACTAACTTGATATCACAAATCTTTTAAGAATCAAATTAATGTCCCACAACTTTTTAAGAACCAAAGTGAAACCATACATCTTTCAAAAACCAATTTGTTATACTACAACTCTTTGGAGGTTCAATTCAATATTTTACTCTAAAACTTTTCATAATACTACTTTTGAAAGATTATTAGAACACATGTAAATTTAAAAATATTAATATTTAAATCAATATTGCTTACCATTAGCTCAACATTTTAAAAATAAAAGTTAATTTTCTATGAAAATCAATTTGCTGTACACAACACAAATGATAATATAGCGAATTTATTAAAGTCTCATAATGATTTCCACAATTAGAAAGATTCTCCAAGGAGTAAATGAGTCATAAATTCATTTTAAGCTGACACGTGTAAAAGTTTTCTTGTTTAAACCTTTGAAATATAAATAGTATAGATAGATAAGAAAAAAAATATTACATGTTTATTTATTTTTTAAAAATAAAATTAAAAAGTTTCCATAAGAACTAAGTGAACAAGACAATGAGACTGGTAAATTTTTTTTTTTCATAATACTACTTTGGAAATATTATTAGTACATAAATATAGTTAAAAATATTAATATTTAATATTTTAAATCAATATTGTATTATTGCTTACCAAGTTACCATTAACTTGATAATTTAAAAAATAATTAAAAGTTAATTTGTTTTTGGTGACAATCAATTCATTGTCCAATATAACGTAGTGAGTTTATAAAAATCTCATACTGGTTTTCATAATTAGGAAGATTCTCCAAGTAGTACAGGAGTAAATTCATCTGAAGTTAACATATGTACATGTTCCTTGTTTAAACATATGAAATATTAATAGTATAGATAGATGTGTTAATAATTTAATTTTGATAGATTAAGAGTGTTATCTACTCAAATCTTTTAATTTACATGAGAGAAATGTTTAGGTGCATTGAGAGTAAGAAAAAAATATTTTGCTCTAATCTATTTATTAATTGACACATTAGTTTTACGAACCATTATTGTCTCATATTTTTCCTATATTTTTAATATAATAGCTTATGTTAATTAATAAATGGAAGAAGTAAATATTTTGTCTTACTCTAAAAGTATCTAAAAGTTCCTCTCTACATGATCTTATAACTGAGAAGTTAGTCATATTTAATTGCTCTTATCGCAATACATGATTAAATAATAATCATGCATCAAAATTGAATTCAATTATTAAAATGTCATTTTAAACTTTACTTTAGAGTTTATAATTGAAAGTACTTTGAACTTATTTTGCATTTTTATCAATTTTTTTTTGTATGTATATCTGTATAGAAATATTGCATTTTTTTTTATTTTGTAAAATTCATATATGCGCTACTCTTTTGTATGGAAGATGGATGGATTTGCTTTATGTAAGAATTATGCAATATCCATTATGCAATTAAAAATTATCGCTTTGCTTATGCACTATAGTCCACTTAATCATGATTGTGCGTTACTTCTTAATAAATAAATAGTTGTGTGAAGTTGCTCGAGTTCGATGAATTGTATAATAATCCATTGAAGTAATTATACATATTTTATTCACCAAAAAACTATATATACATCATTGCTTGATTTAGCCGTCAGTCAACTTTGAAATTATAGCGGAAGATAACGGGGTAGAGTAAGTTACGTATGTTGACTGGTTCCAAATGTTCCTCCCAGAGTGTGTCAAATTTATACGATATATTAATTTTGATAGTTGCCATATTAATTTTGATAGTACAAAAAAAATTTATATTATTATTAAATTATTTATTTTTATTTGTAAAATTTTTCCATAGTGAATAATTAAATCAAATATTTTTATTTATATAATAATATATGTATGTGAAACTTTTTTTATAGTGAATAAATTAAATTCTTTATATTATAGTCCATGTTTTTCATTTTTTGATATATAGAGTATAAAAATTTAGAGTAACAGGATTACAATAAAATCTAAGAGTATAAAAATTTAAAGTGACAGGATTACAATAAAATATAATACATAGAAAACGTTTAAATTCATAGCACTCATATTATAGTACTAGAGATGTCCTGACCCGTCTTGTTCCACTCAGACCCCACCTAGCCAAAACCCACCAAAAAATAGTTAGCCCGATAAAAAATAAAAAATTACAAAAAAAATTTAATAGTTTAATGATTTTGTTTTAAAAAAACTTTTTTATTAATTGATGTATATCCAAATTTTCAATATCCATAACAATTATGCATCAATTTATTAAATTTAATTATTTACACATTGTGGATTATAATTTATTATATACAGTGTAGGTTTTCGTCTTTTTTTTGTTAGAAACATGTTAAATTTGATTTGGGTTTAGTTTTATGTCTATTTGGTTTGAGCATTTGCGACTTCATAGAATAAAGATTAATAAATTGTAAATTTTTTATTCTTAAAAAAAAACTTGGCTTGAGGGCAAAGCGACAGGTTAGGTGGGTAAATTTTTTTTGATGGATTCAAAAGTTTAGCCTAACCTACTGAAAATTGTTGTAAAAAAATAATAAAAGAGAGAATAATGAAGAATAAGAGAAAAAATTATCTTATTGATAATCTCAAAGTACTCTATATAGAGCATCCAAAGGGCTATTTATAACCAAAGGAATAGAGATATAATATCACATCAAATTATAAAAGATTGTATATAATCTAATCAAATATTAACTGAATCAGCTAAAGATATTAACATCCATAAATGAATAATATTTCATAACACTCCCCTTTAGATGTCCATCGCGATATACCTCATTAAAATCTTATTAAGAAAAATCTAGAGGAAAAAAATTTTAGTAAAGGAAAAAGAGTACAATATCCTCATAGTGGGAATGTAGAACCTCCTTAAAAATCTTATCAAAGAAAAATCTAATGAGATAAAAATGTTGATCAAGGAAAAAGAGTATAATATTTCTCTCTCTTTACAATATCACTTAAAATCTCATACTTTGTGTATTCTAATTTTGTGAACCACTTCTAAAAAGAAGACATAGGTAGTAACTCTATCACTTGAACAAATTGGATATCAGTTCCTTTCTTTAGTTGAACTATCTAAACCATATTGTCCTCAGGTAAAGTTATGCAATTTTCTTCTAAAAGAATCTACATGATAGTTTGAACATGTAGATCCCTTGCCTTTAGCCAGAAAGATTCACGAGCTTTGTATTGCCCTAATTTCTCTATGATTTGAAGAAATAGTGATTATAGTCTATCTTATGTATTTCCACGATATGATCATGTCTCCATAAGTGAAAGAAACTTGTTTGATATCTATTTTTATGCAGATTTGATAAATATCCTATATAATACACCTGAAGAAAATATATGCAATTTATCCATACAAAACCTCATAAGAGTTATCCCTGTATAAATTGATTGATAAACAAAACATTTTGTTTCTTAAATGCTCAATCTGGAGGTTGAGATAGAATTTTGTCTTTCCAAAATCTTTCATCTCAAACTCTTTTGTTAGATATTTTATGACTATGGGAATTTCTTCAGGAGTTCCAATGATGTTCAAGTCATTAACATATATAGCTATTATAATGAATTCAGATATAAACATAGAGGCAAATGACATTATTTGTAAACCCCTTCGTAATCAAATACTTATTGAGACAATTATACCACATCCGTCCAGATTGCTTTAGACCTTATATAGATCTTTGTAACTTGATTGAGTACATTCTTTGGGAATGTTCATTAGATGATATTGATGTCTTTAATCCTTCAGGGACTTTTCATGTAAATATCGTTATCTAATAAATTATATAGATAGGTTGTGACAATAGCTATCAGATGCATATTTAGCTTATTATGTATAGATAAGCTAATTAGATATTGAAACATTTTGCATCCACTATTGGGGAATACTTTTCATCATAATCTATACCAGGTCTTTGTGAGAAACGTTCTTACAAGTAGAACCTTATAGCATATAATTTCATTTTTCTCATTTCTTTTTCTCATAGATATCCATTTGTATCTCAGGTTTCACACCTTCTAGTGTTTGGACTACAGGTTCAAAGACTTCACGTTTTTGCAAGTGATCTAATTCAACCTGGATGGCTTCTTCCATTTTTGCCCAATAATTTTTACGTAGACATTTTTTGATGATTCTTGGCTAAAGATCCTTCTTTTCTTACATAATATTTAGCGTTATATTATATGCAAATGTATTGTCAACAATTATTACTCATCGATTCTACCCTTTTTCCTATAGAGACATAGTCTATTGAGATCTCATCATTTTCAATGATTATATTCAGATACCTAACGTCTTCTGGCGTTTCAAATATATCAAAACTTTGGACAACAATAATGTCCTTTCTATGTCTCTATTCTCTTCAATAGGAAAAGTATCATTTGCTTCCATAACATCATTTGGCCTCTTTGCCCCTCTTCTTTTTCGAGGATTTTATTTTTGGAATCGATTGGTCTATAAACTTCTGGCGTGGGATTTTTACATTGACCAATTGTCCAACAGGGATATCAATCCATTGGGGTATTTTCAACTGGTATATAGGATTTAGTTGTCTATGTATATAAAAAAAATGCATCTGGCAATTCATTTGCTATTTTTTGCAAATATATAATTGTTTGAACTTCTACTTCACATTGTCTTATGTGAAGATTTAAATAAAATGTTGATACATTCTAATTTATTTTCTTTTCCAATTGTGTTTACTCTCTCTTCCTAATGTTGAAAATATAATTTCTCACAAACTGATCTTTAAAGTATTTCTCATTTGTGTTTCAATGTATTTGACCATAAAGGGATAATCATATCCAACATATACCTCCAATTTTCTTTAGAGTCCTATTTGGGAAAAAAAAAGTTAGGACATATAATGCACTTATGAAGTTCTTAAATGGGAACTTTTTGGCTGCATGTCAAAATAATTGTAGGGAAGAGAATTATTGAGAATATGTTAGCCTTATAGAAATAAGTGTTGTAAAATAATATATGCCCAACTAGAAATTGAGAGATTTGTTCTCATAAGCAGGTGGACTAGCAATTAACTGGAGGTTTTATAAGTTAATTATGCCAACCAACTTTTCTATATGTGAACATAAATAATTAGATGTTCAACATTTATAACATTGGCCTGCAAGCAATAGAAGCTTGAGAAATAAATCCACCAGGATTATTAAGATAAACGTTTTGATTGGATTATCAGGAATTGTGCTCTTAATAATTTGCACAATTAATATTGCAAGTTTCAGATTGTGAAATCATAATGAGCACACATGTGACCATTTCATAGATGCATTTATTAAAACCATAAAATATTTGAAAGATCCATATGGTGGATGAATTGATCCACGTATATCGCCTTAAATTTCTTCTGGAATTTTAGGGACTTAAATCCAATATTTGCTAGTGAAAGTCATATAATTAATTTACTTTGAGAACACACAGCACAAGAAAACTCATTAAAATGAAGAATCTTTTGATTCTTCAACAAATGCTCATATGAGTTTTCAGTAATTCCTTACATCATTATTGCTTCAGGATGTCCAACCGGTCATATGCCAAAAGATAAAATCGCCAGGCTAGTAAACATCTGGTTTACAATAGCGTATGATGATTCAATTGTACTCATTAGTACTATAGCCGGAAGAAAGTGCAGACAAAATTTTCTAAAGCAACTTTCTTATCTGAAGCATAAGTTGTTATATGGATTACTATTTTCCTCACTTACTATCACAATATAATATCCATTTCAGCGAATAGCTGACTTATCAAGTCTCTTTATTACTTTTGTATCTAGTAGAGAATTATTTATGTTTTTTTAGGAATCAAAATAGTAGTTCTTCTGAGCCTTCATTCATCTTGCTACCAAGAATGATATTAATATTTCTAATTAATTTTGTTTCTTCAGGAAACAAAATAATAGTTTTTCTAGATCCTTCAATTATATTCACAAAACTAATAATCGAGTTAAATTATTATTATCTTATTACAAGATAAAAATATCAAAACATGTCATTAAAACGTTAACATATCATGTAAGTGAAAAAAAACTTGTCATGACATGATGGTGATATAAATACATGTATCACAATTACCCGAAAATATCAGTATCATATATTATTATTTCAAGATATATCACTCATGATAATAAATAAGATTATCATGTGACATAAATTAATAAAGTAAATGATATGTTAAATCTCAACAATATCGCATAAAAAATATAATTAATAATTATGAAATATGTTATGAATAGCATAGCTATTTTATTCAATATTGAGAACAATCAGTATTTAAAAGTTTTGAAATAAAATATTCCTTGAAAATAATATCAAGTAATATATCTAATAAAAACTTTCATTATTAAATCAAATAATCAATATTTAAATAAAAGATAAAAAGATACATCCAAATGGCTCATATTAATCATGAAATGATTTCATAATATATGTTGAAAAAGAATCGCCTTTGCATTTTCTCATTCTCCTTTAATGATACTTAATAAAGATCAAACAAATATCTTAATGTACAACAGGTACATGCTAAATTTACTTTGATGTCATAGCAATAACATTCATCATATTTATCACACTTGAAACCAACAATCTCCCCTAAAGTGTGAGGTCCAACATGGCATGCTCCCCTCTTAACTAAAGCTTTAACAAAAAAGGCAAATACAAAATCTTAGCTCAGTACTCTAACTAAGGGTTGATGCCACTTACGCAAACAAACAGCTATGACCTAACCAAACCATCGGCTTTGATACCACTTCTGGGGCTATAGTTTTGTTTAGTCACATTCACTTCAGAGAATGAGAGCAGTAACTAGGCAAGTTTCATAAATTATTTTTTTTTCATGAAAACTCATTATTTGATATCTTGTAAAGTTCTTTTCTTGAAGGTGACCCTAGGAGCACATTTGAGACATTAAAGTTAAGAATATTTTTCAACATATATTTATCAATAATGCAATTGTAAGTGCTATTGTAATGGGTTTTCACCTCTTCTTTGTACTTTATCAAAAAGATCACTAGGATCTTTTAAAAATATTTAGACATAATCCTTTATAAAGGTAAAAAAGAATGAAAATAAATAAATCGATTATATTATTCTCTTTAGGAAAATATGAGTATTTAATTTAAATACTCAAAATTGAAAAATTATATATTGTAAATACTCAAAATTATTCTTTGAGATATATCCACTTTAGGGAATGTAAATATGAAAATGTTCCTTCTAGGAAATATGTAAATTTATTTTAGATTATAATGTCACACACTTTATGTGGTGTGAATAATAGATTCATTCACATTGGGGAACAATCTTTTGACATATTCACTTATGGGAATGTACAAATCTCATTAAATAGAAAAATAAATCTATTATATTTTTCTCGGATAATTTTGAATAATTAAAATACATTTACTTCATGGAACGATTATGCATTTTTTTTTGTATAATTCTCATTCACTTCTGGAATAATTGCCATTCACTTCTAGGAATGGTATAAAAATAAAATAAAATAGAAAAAATACATATTGATATAGTCAAATAAAAAAAGATTACAAATTAAAGCAATTAATAATTATTGATTTGTGCAATCCTTTTAGGATAGGTATTTTCTTTTTTTTTTTTAATGGTGTCTCTAGGACTCATAAAAAAAGATATTGTTTTACACAATTCTTTTAGAGTGCAATATTTTCTTGTTTATTAGTCACAAGACCCATTGAGTAAGATGAATCTCAACATAATTTGTAAGATAAATATGGTTAGAAAGTCTTATTTCAAGCCTTCTTATTCATCACTGTATAGTGATGCTATAATAATATAGGGGAAAGAAAACCAACCAAGAATCGTTTTTTATATCTAATGCTCTCTCAATTTCTACTATAAACTAAGAATCCTAGAAGAAGGAATTGTGCCACTATATTAACGACTTCTTCACTTTGAGAAAAAAAAATCGTGTTGTAAAACAATAATAATAGAGAAATAATGAAGAAGAGAAATAATCATCTTATTAATAATCTCAAAGTTACTCTATATAGAATATCCAAAAGGCTATTTATAGTCAAAGAAGAGATATAATATCACATCAAATCATAACAGATTTATCTAATTTAATTAAATCTTAACTGAATTAGTTAAAGATATGAATATTTATAAATAAATAATATTTTATAATAAAAATAATAATTTTAATAAACCAACCTGACAGGTCAAGCCTCTTTTTGTATCTCTATTAGTACTAGCTATTTGAATATTATTTTGTCAGATACGAAGTAGGAAAAATAAAATAAAATCAATGAATAATCACGCTTACGTCTAGGGCATTGACCGTTAGGCACATACAATGTAACTTTTGGCCTATGAACTTTAACCTTTTTTTGAACTGGAATTTTCCAGATAATTATGCTTTTTTTATATTAAAAATACCATTAGGAGGAGGCACCTCTAATACCAGGGGCAAGACATCAATATCCAAATTGCGAATCTAGCCAATTGAGATAGTGGGTAAATAACTACACTTTTATATACAGTTATTATTGCTATTGTTGTATAAACTATTATAGGATACGACGTAGGAAGGGTCTTTTAAGCCATGGTTTATTCCACCTGGGAAAACAAACAAGAGACAGAGAGAGATCCAAAGAGGAGATAACTTGGGTTGGAAAAGTGGTGTATTTTTCTGGTTAGAAAAGTAATGTGTTTATTATTATTGTTATTATTATTATTATTATTGAAATAGGGACAGAGAGTGTGAAAGAATAAATTTCCTAAGGCATTGCGAGTTTACCATCATTATTGTAAGTAATCATGAAAATTTTGCTTCACAATTAACACAATACTAATGGTTGCTTTGGATCTCAGATACCTTCGTCGCCTATCATTATGCATACTATTAATCTTACTGTGCGAAAAATAACTATTTATTTTCATATCAAATTTTAAAAAATTATAACCATCATATCTGAATAAACTATTCTATAGAGAAATAGTATTTGTGAGTAATGATAATATAGTTTTAGATTTATGATAAACTTTACGTGTGACAATATATAAATTATTTAAAATATAATTTTAAATTAAAAATATATAAATATTATAAAAATATTTATTGAAAACATATCACATGTATAATTTATTATAAACTTAAACTTATATTAATATTTTTTATTATTTATCCGTAACAAAGTAATTATTTACCCATAAAATAGTTAATCGTATGACATTGGTTGAATAAAAAACAGCCCCATATCGTTTGAAAGTCGTGAAGAGCAAATTGCCAAATTTGGAATTTTAAACCTTTTTTGTGCTTTATCGAAAAAACTGCTGCCATGTGTTCCAATCACAGTTCACAACACCACATTTAATTAGCCTTTGTAAAATCTAGTCAACTGTTTTGATGCTTAAACAAATCCTTCATTTGTTCGATCGATGTGTGAAATTACGAGCCAGAGTTTTTCCATTTTCTACTATTTCAATACATAACTTCAGATGTTGTTCCTCTCTGAGTAGGACACGTGCGAAGCTATGAGTGGCATTTTGCAACGCCAATGATAATCAACATCTACGTACATCTTCTTCTCTCTACGAAAAGTTGGTGGGTGAGAAGTGAGAACTGAAATTCCCAAAAGCACAGGGAAATCAATGATTTACATTTTGGTCAAAGACTTAATAAGAGAATAAATAGAAAAAATACACCTAGCGTGATAAAATTATCGGTTTTATACTTTTTTATTTATATATTTTTATTTATAAAAATTTTAAAATAATTAATTTAAATATTTTTATTGATATAAAAATACACAACTAGATATACTGCTGCCTATCCTTCTCGTAAATTAGACAGTGAAACAAAGTTTGGTATCAAAATTAAACTCAAGATATAAATAAAAAAATTCTAAAATAAATAAATAAATAATGGAAAGAGGAAGAGAATGGAGAGAGAGCCAAGTGGGTCAGAGGCACACGTTATGAGCAGGCAATTCCATGTGCCCACATGGATGAGGGAACACAGGAAGGAAGAAAGAAGGAGGAAAGAACACAACACAACACAACACAACACAACACAAGAAGATGAACAACAATAAGCAAGACAACTGAGGAACATCCCCCACAACTCAGGAAAAAAAAAGAAAAAAAAAACCTCTCTTTCACTTGCAACCATAACCATACACACAAACAGACAAGATAAAAAAGACACAGAAGAAATTAAGGTTGTTGGAGAAAAAGAAGAAGAAGAAGATGAAGGAAAGCAGTGATGGGTTTGTGAGGGCGGATCAGATTGATCTGAAGAGCATAGATGAGCAGCTTGAGAGGCACCTCAACAAGGTGCTGACCATGGAGAAGAAGAAGCGCGTGGACGAGGACGATGGTGGTGGTGTTGGTGGTGACCACCATGTTCTGCATCATGTTCACACCAGCAGCGCCACCACTTCTCCCACTTCAGCTAAATTCAAGGGGGGTGGTGGTGTTGCCCTCAAGAAGCAGAGGCAGGATTGGGAGATTGACCCTTCCAAACTCATCATCACGAGTGTTATAGCCCGTGGCACTTTTGGCACTGTCCACCGTGGTCTCTATGATACTCAAGATGTTGCTGGTAAGTTTTATTTATCTTTGTGTTTTTTTAAAAAAAAAATTTGGGGTCAATTTTATTTATCAGATTCAGATGCTTAATTCCCCCTTTAATCAAAGATGTATTAGGAGGAGTTTATCTGAATATTTGTTTTCTTGTGATTTCCATCAACCTTTTTTTGTCTTCATAAAATATTTTTTTTCTTTTTAATTTAATTAAATAAGGATCAATTGATGCAATTATAAGGAATTCTCAGCAAAATTATTACTTCAATTCAATTTCGCCTATTTCCTTCTTGCTTTTCTGAATTTCACTTGCAAAGGGTTGACTTTTGCAATGGTTTAGTGATGGCTGTTTTTGGGTCCCTTCCTACGCAGCAACATTGACTTAGGTTGAATTTGTGGGAATAATAGTAATTCGGATGATTTTATTTTTATTGTCCTTAAATTCATGGGATTCCGGTTGGTGGTGTAGGTCTTATGGTGGTTCGGTGAATATAATTGAATACGGAAGTTATTCTTTGCTTGGTTATTGGTTTGGCCTGAATTTTACTAATCTAAGTTATTGTGATTACTTACTTAATGCTCAGTAAAATTGCTGGACTGGGTGAAGAAGGCCAAAGGACAGAAGCTGAAATTGCTTCTTTGAGGGCAGCATTTATACAGGAAGTTGCTGTTTGGCATAAACTTGATCATCCCAATGTCACTAAGGTTAGTTTCAATTTCTTTTCTTGTGTGTTTGTGTTGTTGTTGTTATTAAGTTTCTGAGCTTCTGCTTTCCAATGTAGCATATGATAATATTAATTGCATATTATTTCATTTTTATTTTGGGGGAGGAGTTGTACTTTGTTTGCAGTGGCATGTCTTTCACGGGTGTCAAGTGTTTATGTTTATGCCTTTCTGTGATTCTTTAATGCTCAAGGATTCCAAGTTATGTAGGTTCAACTTTTCAGGGATTTCCTTCTAAAATAAGACCCCTCTTTCCCCACCTTCGGACCCCCCTTCTCTGCACCCTTCACTTACATTCAACTTGAATTTGCTTGCTATTGCGGTTTGGAGTTTCTGTTTTTGCTGTTGAGTTTTTAGGGCCATTTTCATGATACTTTTTTATCTCCCAGCACATTGTTTTAAGAGCATGAGGTATGCAGGTTGCACACTGTAGTGGCATTCTATAAATTTTCATTTATGAAATATATGAAACACAGGTGTTTTATTGAAGTTTATTCACAATATATGAGCTTAAAATGTCATATGTTTGTTTCTTTTTCCTCTTATTTTCCAAGACTTTTTGTAGATAATGTAATATTTAGTTATGATATGGAACATTAGTTAGAATAACTTTGACTGTTAACTTAAGGCTGATATGTGGTGAGATTATTGTGATATCTAAGTTGGAGGATGAAAACAGGTGTGAATAGGCACTTTCCATTTGATTGAGCATTCCTTTGTCTGATGAGATCTTGTAAATAAATAAATAAGGCCATCAACATTTTGAAATCTACTTATCTTGAAAGCTTCTAGTCTTCAAGTCTATAATTTATGGTTAATTGTTCTTTGAAGGAATTGATATGTCTGTTATCATTTCTTCTCTAAATGAACTGGTACCTTTTTCTGACTGCTAGCAAAGATCCTATATCTTCATTACATTTAAGTCCATTCAAATGGCATGTTGGGGTGTCCTGGTCGTTGTCCTAGTCTCTTCTAGGACAAAAGATGCATGCAGGTGCAGAGGTCAACGATAATCATAATGTACCTATGGCCCAGTGTGCTCTTTTTCTTCATGAGATTGTCTCCTTGCTGTTCTATCTAGTCATATTTAGCAGTTAATCCCCCCGCCCCCCTCTCTGCCGCTCTCTCTCTCTCTCACACACACATTACTGGGTATTATTCACTTTCTGCAATCATTTTCCTTCCCTAGTTTATTAAACTATTTACTTTTCTTTGTTTAGTTTATAGGCGCAACAATGGGATCTTCAGAATTACAGATACAAACTGAGAATGGTCTAATTAGCATGCCAAGCAATGTCTGCTGTGTTGTTGTGGAGTATCTTCCTGGAGGCGCACTGAAATCTTACCTAATAAAGAACAGGAGGAGGAAATTAGCTTTTAAGGTTGTCATTCAGCTGGCACTTGATCTTGCAAGGGGTATTTATCTATTTTAATTGTGGTTTATCATATTGGGAATTTGTCAGTGTAATTAGTTAACTATTGAACTTGAATTCGCATGGATTTGCAGGCTGAGTTACCTTCATTCTCAGAAGATTGTACATAGAGATGTAAAGACAGAAAATATGCTGTTGGATAAGACACGTACGGTTAAAATTGCTGATTTTGGGGTTGCACGCGTGGAGGCATCAAATCCTAATGATATGACCGGGGAGACTGGTACTCTTGGTTACATGGCTCCTGAGGTGTGCAATTAGTACCCCTGAAAACCTTTACAAATTAGAAATTATTGTTCCTAGATGCCTTAATGCAAAGGCATGCACTATCCAAATATAATTCATCTGATGGGGAATGGGCATATCCAGCTCCCATATTTCATCTAAGTGAGGATGATTGTCCCCAATCTCCAGTTTCATTTCAGATAGGGTTCTTCAATAAGGATAAAGGATGACCTTAATGTGCCAGCTAGTGGCGTGTGGATAAGAAAAATGATGAAATGAAAATTTATGATTTGATCAAAGACAAAGTCCAAGTAATTGACTATTCATGGTGGCTTACAGGTTCTAAATGGCAACCCCTATAACAGGAAATGTGATGTGTACAGTTTTGGTATCTGCTTATGGGAGATATATTGTTGTGACATGCCATATCCGGACCTAAGTTTCTCAGAAATCACTTCAGCCGTTGTTCGCCAGGTACGTTTTGCTTTCCTTGTGTGATTTTCATCTCACTTTACCAGTGCATGTTTGTCACTGTGAATTCAATGACATTGAATCCATTATAATGATATCATCATTTTCTTTTGGAAATTCAGAATCTGAGACCAGAAATACCAAGATGTTGCCCAAGTTCTCTAGCAAATGTGATGAAGAAATGCTGGGATGCATCTCCCATAAGCGGCCAGAGATGGACGAGGTAGTTTCCTTGCTGGAGGCCATTGACACATCCAAAGGTGGAGGTATGATTCCTTTTGATCAACAGCAGGGTTGTCTTTGCTTCCGCAAGTATAGAGGCCCTTGATGGTCCTATTCTTTAGTCCAAGCAAACAATTGGGTTATAGTGGTTTTTCTCTATTTGAAGAATGATTTTGTATCTATGGTAAGAAAACAAAAAATGGGAAATGAAGATGAGAGGAATACACAGTAGAGGGTATAGGTAGAAGGAGTTTGGTGACATGTCAATGCTTGGATATGTAAACCCGTACCTCTGATTTTCTTTTATGTTTACCTTTTTTTACCCCATTGGTTTGGGTTTTGTGGGTATGGTGTTAGTTTCAGCTTGGCAATGTTGCCTGATTGGCCTTGTAACATCCTAGCAGGATATACTGCTGCAAACTTGCAATTATAATTGATGTGATTATATTGGATCCATTTGCCTGGTATTCTAATCTCTATTCTCTCAGTATGTCCACTTGATAACTAGTAATATTTTCCAGAAGGTGGTGGTGAAGCCATGATGTTTGAGTGGCCTACTTGGTGTTAATATACAATGGAGGAAATAGGATCAAGGTCCACGTTTCCCACCATTGCTCTCTAATTATACTTTCAAGAAAATGGTTAAATATAAAAGTGTAGTTGTACGATTGTACCTTTAGTGAATGACGGAGAACAGCAAGAGTTATGCACAAAGTTATAAAATTAGTTAAGACCCAAGTGCTTGCACAAAGCCTTCGTATATATAGAAAGCAATACAGTAACACAGACATAGAACACCTAAAGTGCAATAACTGATTAGAGAGCATTGTACGAGTATATTTTAGGAGCTTATCGACTGAGGAGACTCAAATCATGTGAGCATATTTAAGATATGAAAAATTTTATTTGTGCTCGTGTGAGACATCATGTCAATTCACATTCTATCTATCATTGGATGTGTAGACCTTTAAATGGTCTTACACGTAATGAGGACAAATAACACATCTCTTAAGATATATTCATGTTAAACTGAAAAAAGATATTGTTCTAATAATCAGACTACCGGCTTATCTATTGGTCTTGGTATTGGTATTCAAGTAGTCCCGGTTAAGGCATAAAAACAAAATTTTGTGGGTGAAATTACAAACATAATTCAAAACTCTAGAGACATACCTTGCCCCCATCTAATTCTTTCTACCTTAACATTTCCCATCCCCTTCTCTAAAAGCTCTAGGATAGCCATGAAAGAAATTCCGAAAGTTGCAGGAGGGTAAGGAGTGTCACCAAAGATTTTAAATTGGTAGTGTAGTTTGCATTGTAGAGTTTGATCTAATGACTAAAATGATTATTACTTCTCATATAAAAAACTCATTCTCATTTGATACACACTACAATTTTTAATTTTTTTTTCAAATTCTATTTGTCGATGTAGTGCATAGAAATTAATATCTTAATAAAAGGACACTTTTATTAATACATACTTTAACTTGATTTTACTCAACGTAAAACAATAAAATGTTGCTTTCGCTTTCACCTTGGAGCACTTAAAATCAATTTTGAGGCCAAAACAAACTTCACCTGAAACCATCCAAAAAATAATTGAACTACTTTCAAAGCATTAGAATTGACTTTGGATGCACCCAACGTCTCCAAACACAAGTATGCATTTGAAGAATTGATTTTTTTAATAAAATTGATTTTGTCATTTTTTTTTCTGTTTTTACATAAACAAGAATAACCTAACAGAGAGGGCTCAGTGTATTCAACAGCTTCTTCCTTTTTTTTTTTTTCCTTTCAATTTTCTGTGTGGTTATTTGCATGTAAGCAGAAATCATACTTCGCTTGCGCTGTCATCGTCCCAATTTGTTGTTCTGTAGTAAGTGGCATAGAGGATGAGTTGCACCAACCCAGAAAATGCTCCCAAGCCATTCGGAATCTAGAATTCAAAGATTTAATTAGCAATCATAATCACCAAACATCACACACAGACACACACATGTTTGGACGATTTTGGAGAGAAAATTTGAGACAGAAGGGCACCAGTCCAATTTATCCAGCATACAACAAAACTAATCCACAATCCCCAATGCACGTTTAACAAAGTAGATAATTTGTTGCGGACTAATATATTATTTGATTGATTGTTCAAGAGATATCTATTGCAATAACTAATCAAATATATAAAATACTAAAAAAAATGAAAAAATTAGTGTTTAAGAAATAGAACTATGTCTTCAATTTTTTTTTTGAATTATTCAAATACTGAGCTGTACGTATATTTAATATATAGAAACTTTATTTAATAATATTTTTTGTAATTTATGACTAAATGAATATTGTCTCATATTTTTTTAATCATTTCTCAAAACTTTAAATTATATATTTTATTAATAATTGTTGTAGTTATCTTAAAATCCTAGTTTTAAAAAATTAATCAAAGTTGTTATCTGTAATTATTAATTACCAGTAAAATTACACGTCAGTTTAAAAATATAAAATCAAAAGTCAGTATAATTAATTTTAAGTTATATTTTACTATTTAATACTCTTGACCCCTCCAACTATTATGGTCTGGATTTGTCCATACAATCCATGCCATCATGTTTAAGAGATCCAATTATTTATCAATTGTGCTAGACTTTGTTGGTGCAGCCAAATATATATTAGCTTTTTAATATCAATCTGGTTAAAAGGTTTAAAGGCAGTCGGTTTAGTTTATTAATCATTGGAAAATAAAATATGAATCATGGGATGGCAAAAACTAGTTAAATTTCCTAGCAAAACAAAGCTCTAAGCATGCGATTGGTTTGGGGTAAAAAAATGTGGAAATTTTCATGGAGTTTAGTTCAAACTTCAAACCAATAGAAAAGTAAAGCTAATTAATTAATCATGAAATAAAAATGCTAATAATGAGCATATAGTAATAACAAACAGTAACTGAAACATAATAATGAGAAAGAATGGATTACCGCAACGAAAGGATCCCATCTAAGGCATGCATAGATCGTCCAGACAACACCATTGCAGAAGTTAGCGAGTGAAAGTAAGAAAGGCATGTACTTCACGCTCTTCGTTTTAATAACTTGCCGCTGCTCATTTTTTGATATTATGTCAGAACTAAAACAAATAATGAAAAAAAAAAGATAGCAACAAAATATAAAGGAGAGTTAATGCACATTTTATTCTTTTAATTTACACTCGAGTCATTGCCCTTAACTTTTAAAATGAGTCAATTAGCTAACATTATAAAAAATGAGTCAAGTTACCCTCATCTCACTTTATTCAATATTTTATCAATTAATTTATGATGTGTAACATTAAGTGATATATTGACATATTATATGTCATATGAATTATAATGAAATTTAAAATGACTCATTTTAGTGTCTAAAATTGTAGAAAATGAGTCATTTTATGTTTTGTTTAATTTTAGACACTAAAATGAATATTTTAAACTTAATTGTACATAAGATAATATAAAATATGTTAGAGCATTACTTAATGTTATACATCATTTAATTGATTAAATGCTAATTAAAAATAGATTGAATGATTAATATAACTCATATTTTGCGATGTCAGAAGATTAATTTGACACATCTTAAAAGTTAAGGATGAAAATGGCTCATAAAGGTATACTCAATTTACACGTACCATTACAGTCAAGGGTGAGAAGTACATAAGGACGTTGAAGACTATGCATATAAGTCCAACAATGAAGCCTCTTTGCTTTATGGTATGAACGAAATGCAAGACTAAGAACACCACCGCAGCAATGAAGATGGCTTCGACAATAAGAGCCAACATTATCTTCCTCTGAAAGTTGTTAATTCACTGACATTATAATTTAATTATATATAACTATATCAGTATAGATATTAGACTCTGATATTCACTGTCTCAAAAATATGCCTACAGTAGAATTTGATGAATGATAATATAAAGCATTAGGATTTAATTATTATATATTCACAATATAAAAGAATTGTACACTATCATTCAATTTTATATATATATATATACATCTGTTAATATATTTGACTTTCATACTCACTACTTAAGGTCATGTAAATGAAAAAATTGATTGGATAACAGTATTCTATTTTAATATGCTGATAGAACATCAAAATTAAACTGAAAGTATTTATACTACCACTGCATCAAAATTAAATTCAATAATTAATTAGAGTTTGTTAAAGAATAAGGGGGCTCTAATTTGAGTTGTGTTCCTGACCCGCTTAGCCCAGTTTGAGAAAGCGAAGAAGATGCAAGTGTAGAAGATCTCAAGGAAGAAGCCAAAGCCGTTAATTGTGAGGACAAGAACGTTGCTTTTACTCACGAAAGGCATTCCATAGAATGACCACATTGCACAATTGAGAATTGTGACCACATAAGGATCTGGCTTGAAATCTTGCACTGATTTTGCCTTCCATATTTTAATAAATGTAGGCCTGAAAATTACAAATACTTCTTACTGTCAATACATCCATCAAATGTAATAAGTATGGAAAGAAAAAGAGAGAGAGAGAGACTTACACAGGAGACATAAATAAAGCAAAAGAGATGGCATTTCCTGCAATTTTTATAACAATACATATATCAGAAACTTTCAGTTTCACAAATTAAGATGGTTAGATGGTTGCTTTCAGATTTAATTAATTAAATTTCTTAAATGCCTAATTTTTTTGTGATTCTATTAGACAAAAATGACTACCTTAAAATATATCTAAATAAAAACCAAGATGGAATTGGAAAATATAAAAATGGAAAGTCCGGAGGATTTTATGGACCAACCAATTACTCCGACTATGAATCTAATTGTGTCAATTGTAGCCATGGCTGCAGTATCCAAAGAAGAGAGTACTGAAGGGAAGAAGGTGAAAACTAATTAAGAAGAAAGCAAAATAAGATCACTTGCTTATTCACTTAATTTTGGATTACTTGTGCTTCACATATACCAAATATAGGTATTACAACGCTTAACTAATTTTGGATTATGAGGTGTCAATCTTTCGCAACAAAAATAGATGAAAGTGCTGAGCTCTGAACTCTTAGCCACAAGCAGCTTCCCTTTCTGCGGAATTAGCCGGTGTCTATAAATAACCACAAACATAAAATCACGATACTTTGATTATTTTGAAGGATTAATTTATGGATTATTTATTTATCATCTTTGAAATGTTTCTTTTTGTTACATCCTCTTTGAATAATTTAGTCCGGTTTTAAGATTATACCAATTGCAACATTCGACGAGTTACAAATAAGCATGTAACAGAAATCAGTTGTCAAGAATTCATACATGCTTGGCAGAAAATTTAGTACATATTTGGTTTGGTGTTTATTAGAAAGCTCAAATCATAATTTGGATTGTGCAAATTAAATTTTAACTTACTTTAAAAAATTAGATAAAATTTTGTTTAGTTACATTTGTTGGATGCTATTAGGATAATAATTGGATTGTAGAGATAAGCCTTATATATCTTGAAGTTAATATGTGTGCTGAGAAGTTAATTAAACATGGTCACATCATCTCAATAGAAGTGGTGTTCGTTGACAGGTGGTCCTGCTTTATTTATTTAGATTTTTTTGGGCTGATGTTTTCGGGGAGAGGAGAGCCCATAATGTATTCCTGTAATTTTTTATATTTGTTGAACTTCGGCCTGTTGTATATGTATGAAAAAATAGAAGAAAAAGAATACATTTTATTATATACCAAACTAAAACACACTATCAACTGAAAACATCCTTACCTTTATGGTTATTTTTCATTGCTTTTTTTTTTCCTCCCTATCCTTGTGATGACCTGTCGTTGCTACTTTTTTCTTTTTTCTAATCCTTGTCATTATTATCTTATTACCGACTAGCGAGAAGATGAAGAATCCTTAAACTGGTTCCGTTAAGTGCATCACTACAACATCCATTCAAACATAGAACTTGACCCATTAACCTAATTCGAACAAAAAACATTAATCAAGCTGTGAAAAATAGCCAAATAGACAATTTTGCACCCTCTACAATAAGGTAGAAAAATAAGGAAAAGATATTGACAACTCAAGTTCATAAATGCAGCTAGAGAGACAATTTCCCCTTATTTGCTCTGCCCTAGTTTTGCCTTGTAATGGACTGAAACACTGCGATCATCAATTAGATGGTGAATAAAAACTTAATCGAGCCAGGTAAACCCTAGCTTTAAAAATGTAACAAGCAAGGTGTTAGGCCACTTTTTCTCCTCTGTTCCCCTTCTTTTAACTTCGAGCATACAATCAAATTTGGAAATCTGAACAGAGATAGCTGTGACTTTATTAAGGGTATGTTTCTAAGTTTGAGATTTGGGGGAGAGAGATATTTATAATGTAGAATATTAAAATCTTACACTACAAGTCCTTTATTTGCTTCCCTTCTAAATTCAAAATTCACAAACATACCTAAAGGGACTTTTCCTACATCAAGTATGAGAGCTTTTGGTAATCATTGGTCCGAGTATATATCCACCTCAAAAATCATAGCTAAAATCCAAACAGCGACCACAGAATTTCAAACAGGAATTCTCCTCTTGTTTAGTAGTTCGCTAATCCATGCTAACTTTGTTCTTGCTATTAGCATTATTTACAAACAAGGTATACAATAGCTACAGAATATAATAGGATTGTTTAATCCATATAGCTAACCCTATCTAGTGGACAATGACTTTGTTGTTGTATTAGCATTATTTACCTTGAAATTGGCATTCAATCCTCTGGGGTTGAGGATGCCCGCAAATCACAATTGCATCAAAGTCATATCGATACCAAAAGGAAAGAGTTTGGATCATTTGAACCACGGATCAACAAGAGAAAGGATAAAATGCAACTCAAATGCTCCTTTGGCCATAATTGTCCACAGAAAAAGAACATCAACCCAATTCCCAAATAATAACAATAATGTGAAGTGGCGTAAGACAAATGTCATAGCCAGATGCCTATTACTGAAACAGAATCCAGTTCAAGAACAAACATCCAACAGCTTCCAGGAAGAAGGAGAATTAAGTCCTGATGTATTTATCTCACATTCCATACTAATTAGGCAAAGTTTTCATACCTCTTCCATGCAAGAAAGACTCTCAGGAAATAACACCTTGAGCTCAAAATACCTCAATCACATACTTACTGCAAATATAACATAGCAAAGATAACCGGCAAGTTGGTTTATTTCTTCTCAGCATTGCTCTCCAGCTCCCTCCTAAGCTGAAGAGAGAAATCATCGCTAACATCGTCATCATCCCAATCATCTTCCCACTGCTGAGTCACCTCTTTCCCTTCCTCCTTGTCATCCCACTCTGAAAATTGCAGAATGATAAACACAAAAAGGTGCAAAATGAAAAATAGGAAGAAGAAACATTAGAATATGCACACATGCATGGTCTGAAATTTACCCAAGAAAAAAAGCTCCAATTTTTACCATACCCAAAAATGAAATCAACTTTAACAAGCAGTCTTTTAACACCAAAAGGGTTTCAAAATACCAGCTTCAGCAATTTAAAGAATATATGTTTTAATTTTGACTATTGATGTAAAATCTAATAGTCAAGATTTACTCTTCTCACTCTCACAATTAATCACTCATACACACAAATATACAGTAAAAAATGTTGGCACAAGAAATAGTCTGAATAAGACGAAACCCCTAAATTGGTACTTATCGGAAATACAAGAGGACAAATTTGTCTCCAATGACTAAAAAACCTCAAATTTAGTCCCTAAAAATGAAAAAATGTGGGTTAGTCCTTTTTATAGATAAATTATTCCCCAAATAAACCACACCCTGGCCCCTTTTTTTGACCATTTGAGTGCGTAGGGTGTTAAGGTTGGAGTGCAAAGCCATTTCACCTGGAATAAAGGAAAAGGAACATCAGATGAAAACATTTAAGGAAAGCATGTGTGGTAAAATTAAGCAAAATCTAACCTAAGTATACCAGCAAAATCAGGATCTACATCCACAAAGCTTCTCGGATTCAGATGATTTTGGCCGAAGTTGGAAAGAAAGAATTCAATAATCACTTTCTCTGAAGAACTAAGGTCCCCATTGTCAACTCGAACAGTGGCGAACTTTTGGTTCTAGTAGCATGGAAATCGAGTCCCCCCGTTCTTGGTTAAGGGGAAAGAGGGCGATTACTAGAATACCTTACACTTTGAAATACATCTCCTTAAAATGATGGAAGGATTCTTCGCACAAGGAAAAGATTTTGTGCTGAACATAAGCTCGGAGTGACAATCAACCAGAGGTCCAATCACCACCAAAAGGTTTAGTTAAAGTGAATAAATAAAAGACAATCTCAGACACGGGAAGGTCCAGGTAGGAGCATGTTCCTCGAACTCGCAGGTCATAGCTCATCTGTTTGGACGAAGTTGGGTGGGGACAGCTTGGATATGGCACAGGATCAACATATGAAATCGGAGAACAGAAATTTGATCTTTAGCTTAGTAAGCAGCACGTCATACATCCAAAGAAAGTGTTCGTCATCTTCCTATTTGGACGTGCAAATCCTCTTTGAAATCTGGAAGAACTAAAATGTAGCTAAAATGTAGCCTTCCTTGCCCTCACCATTTATCATCAAAGGGTTTTTCGTCTTGGGGAGTTCGGAGGCAAATTTGGTCTACCAAAGAAGGGGTTCCAAGAATTCCCTGTCCACCCAATGGGAAGCATCCATGGAAGTTGAAAGTGAAGGGTTTTAGTGCTGCACTTTCCCATATCCTACAAGAGAAACCACCAAGAGGGAACTATCATTAGAATCGAAAAAGAAAAGGAGGAACCTTATCGAAAGCAACCTATGATGGTTTCCCTACCTAAAAACGTGACCAAGCCACAGACTCAATGCACATGAAGAGATATCAGAGAACAAACAACCACCAAAAACTTCAGTATAAGAAGTACACCATTCTCACAAATGAATCAAGTTCGTCCTCAGACAGTATTATTTGGTTGAAGTTAAGATTTGTAGATAAAAGGAAATAGAGAGGAGGAGAAAAAGAAGATGCATCATGGGTGATAAATATGATGCGCCAACAGCAACCAGAGAATAAGTGACAACACCAAGGAAGTGAAGACGAAGGGATTTTTCTACGAGCGCTGCCACAAGCAAAGCATCTGCTAGCACCTAAGGAGGTGGAAACACGAAGGGTAACTGAGAAAGACGGTTGTAAACAAAGGAAAGAAGGGGACACCGTGAGGAAGTAGGTGATTGAGAAGAGGGAGATAGAATGGAAAGTGAGGAATACATTTCAAAATGGGGAGGTTAACCGGTGAAGGCTAAAGGGTGCGGGAGCATGCGCACCTTTCCGCCAATTGTTAGTGGGGGAAGAATAGTCTTTCTGGTTAGTTTTGAATGATGGCGCTCTCAAGAATCAAGGTGTTGTGGCCACGTTCGTGCATGGATTGGAGCGACATGATATCTTCACAGATTCGTACCGTTTTGGGAAACGGTGACCCTTTGGAAGTGCCGCCAACAATAACTTGGAATTAGATGGGATAAAATTCAGAACGCGAACGGGATGTATCGCATCCAAGTTAGCATAAATTCACTGAGGGCCTACTAAGCTCAAAGGCGAGAAAGGGTAAACAGTTCATCTCCATCTGTGACCGGAGGCGAATTGACATCCTCTAAGACTAGGGCAGACCTTAACAATATGTATACCTGTAGGTACAGCCCTATAAAAGGAAGAGCAAAGCCGTAATTCAGGTACATGACTTGTAATCTCAAAACCTAAACCTTTTGGATATATTCTTACTTGGGTGGCGTCATAGTCCTTGGAGGTACCCCAACCATCAATTCCAAAAAGCTTTCAAGAACTCTCCTCAAAGATCAAGATTGCTAGAACAGAGCCCAAATTTGCATCAGGTAACTCTATTCCGATTTACAATGTACGAACAGATATATCAGTCCAAAAAAAAAAAGCACTGAACTTGTCAGGATGAATTTGTCTTGCGATGTTTCCTATAAGAACCCATTTTGGACTTTTGTCTTTGAACTAGGGTTATCTTCCATGGAAGCTAAGCAATGAACGTCATTTATAACGATCCTGTTAAGCATTTTTGTTGAAACGAGTTCGATTTAGTTGTGCACGAATTTGACCGATACGCATAGTTACAAAAGCAGAGGGTCCCACGGGTTAAAAATCTGAATGAGTATATTGCAATTGAAATGGATGAAATTGATTAGGGGATACCTTCGTTGATTTCGAACTCTTCAAACTCATCATCGTCTTCGAAGAGATCGATCTTGACGTCCTCGGAGGCTGGTTTCGGTTCGGTCGCCATTGGATAAACCTCAATCTCAAAAACCCTAATTTTGAAAATTCGAAAAGTCTCAGCTCATTGCAAACACTGAATCGAAATTGGAAAGTAAAGCGAACATACAAATTTACCTAACTCTGGTGAGTACTGTGTAGAAACGAACGACGATGACGAACCAAGAGTCTTCTGTGTTTGATGCTAGTGACTCCAATGACTAATGAGCGCACATGAAAATAAGAACTTCCAAGGGAAAACTTAGAAGAAATTGTTAGTTTAACATAATGTTGATTCAAAACTTAGAAGAAATACTGAATTCTTGAATCTTGATGCCTTATATTTTTATATTGTACTTAAAAAAGAATATATATCTATCAATCAAAATGAACTTTCACAATTTATGATCAACTAATTATATAGTAATGATGCGTATAGATGCTTGTTTTTTTTTACCTTAGTTCTTTTTTTAAGAATATCAATCAATTATATATAATTATATACATAATACTAGAGATAATTATTATAAAATTTTAAGGTTTTTAATAATATTTCAGCTAACATAAAAAATGCTTATACTAAATTCTTGAAAAGTGATTTTTCTTATACCCTTATAAGTATAAAGTCTCTATTATTTATTTATAAATTAATGCTGAAAATTTACTATTTATATTTACTAATTAAATTTATTAATATTTTTAATGCTCATGATTAAAGAGAGGATAGATGATGACATAAACTCTAATTTACTAATGACTTGGATGAAAAAACTTAAGACTTATTTTATACTTTTTATATGATAATTTATTTTATTTTATTTTATTTATATTAATTAATTTGGGCTCCTTTTTCAAAATTTCAGGCTCCACCTCTGGCTATGGAAACCTGGGACTGGGAAGACAGTGCCGAATAAGGCAAGTGTCTTAATTTAGAGTGTGTTGGTTGAAAACTTGGCTTCCTGACAAATCTGTGATGATTAATGAATTGTGCTCAAATCCCTCTTACCTTAAGAAATGGAGATTGACTTACATATCGCACTGAACTTGTGATTTGATGTCATGGTTGATGTTTTCAGTGGTTGTTTTAACATTTGTTGATGCTGCTATCTGGAGGACCAAGATTGGTAACAGATTTGAAGTGCAGACCTGTTTCTCACCTTTGAATGGATGATACTTTAGTGATCCACTAAAGCTAAGATAAAGCTGGATTGAGAGCACTTGTTCTGAATTATACATGCAGTCAATTGGGTACTTTGCCAAGTTTTTCTTTTTCCTTATGTTGCCTTATGATCCTCAGTATCTGCTACTTTTCATGCTGATAGACAAGCTGATGGGAAGTTTCAGTCCTTGTAAGCTTATATGAGATGCATGTATGTGCAGGGCAGATCCAGGAATTTTCAAGGAGGAGAGCCATATTTGTTAACATATATAATATAAAATAAAATGAAATTAAGTATTATATAGAAAGTATAAAATGAGTCAATAGTTTTTTTTATCAAAATTATTGGTAACTATGCTCTCTTCTCTTAAAAATGAGTCAATAGTTTTTTTGCTTAGATACAGTCCAACCTAAAAATATATATATCAATGTATCATTTAACATTAAAATAAAGCATTATAAATAATTAACTAGTAAGTAGCAACTCCATTAAGTGAATAAAAAAAATCCTGAAAAATATTCTGGAGACATTTATATGTTTTATGCTTCCATTCTATATATATTATTACACCAAGAGAGTTTTGTTATTTGTTATGTGTATTATATGTAAAAATGATTAATTTTTCTAAAAGGAGCCATAACATAAAAATATATATAATTATGTAACAAAAATGCAAAGTTTGGGCGAACCATAGCAACCCCTAGCGCCCTGGCTCCGCCTCTGCGTATGTGTGGGTTGTTTGATGAGTGTTTTGGCCGCTGTGCAAATAGTGTATGCAAAATGAGGCTTGACATCTATTTCATGTATCATGTTTGTTCCTGAACTTCTTTGCTCCTTTATTTGGGGTTGAGCCAATCCAATAACATTTATCAAAAAGGAAAAAAAAATTAGAGTTAAAATTTTATACATTGACAATATTAATATTTTTTACTTTATTATCTAATCATGCATTATCATATCTACAAAGACAATTGAGTCTCACACTCACATAATCTCAATACATTATTATTTTTTTACACATATAAAAATATATACTCCCAAGGAATTATCGAGGAAAAAAATTGTCACTGTGTTTTTTTTTTCAGAAATCTTGCTTGTCCCCACAATATTATACTCCCAAGAAATTATTGAGGAAAAAAATTGTCCCTATCTTTCTTTATTTTTTAATATTAACTTGTCTCTATTGCGTCCATAAGCACAATGATTCAACGTTTCTGAATGCCTAGCCCCACGTAGAAACCAAATAACGCCTAGCAAATAGAGTGGCAAATTGACAAGAAACTTGAATCAATCCAGAACTACTTCTTCATCTAATTTCACACCACTTCAAATTGATAACTAGGTATACAGAAGTTTACAATGTAAGCCAAAGCTCACTTATTGAAATTAGCTCGCCGGAGAAAAAAAATACACGGAACTAATTTCACAAATCTCAAATGTGGCAACGAGGAACAAATGGTACCAAATATCTACACAACACAAAGTCACAAAGTATATGTATTCACAGGGAATTTTTTTTTTTTTTCCTAGAAAATAATGCAAAAAGAAGGGCTTGTAACTTCTAAGTTCGGACTCATTCACCAAACGTGGAGGGATCGTTCCTGTGGCACTGACGAACCTTTCAATCCAGAGGCTCTCGTTTCATTAAAATCGTGCAGTACTTTGATCAGGAACCTCGCTTTCTTCGCCGCATGAGAAGTACCCTCCGTGAGAAGAGAATAAAGCAGAGGCATCACCGAAGTATCCTTCGCCAAAACACCCACAACCTCCGCACCAACGTGGACGCACAGCGACAGAAGAATCGAAGCAGAGTGCTCTTTCCCCGCACGCAACGACGCCGTTTGCAGCATCCCAGTCACCAACGACAAAGCCGAGGCACGCAATATAGCTTGCGCCCCGTCCACATTCTCCGCCAACACAGCAAGAACAGCCAAACACTCCGTTACAAGCTCGTCCTTATCCGAGGAACGCAAAACATCAACGAGCGCGTCAACAACACCCGCTTCGATCGCCCTTTGATGATTCCTAGGAACCAAAATCAAACCGTAAATCGCAACCACAGCATTCTTCTTCCCGCACGTTGTCCCTTCATTCACCAACTCCACCAAAGCAGGAATCACCCCGGGATTCTCACCGATTACTTTCCTGTATCCCTTAACCGAAGCAAGGTAAAACATCGTGGCGGCTGCGATTTGACGAACTTCGAGGGAAAGTCCTTTTTTGAGGACATTAAGAATCGGAGTTAGGCCACCACAGTCCATGATGTTTTGTGGTCCAGTGGCGTGCTTTGAAAGCTTCAACAGAGCAGAGATTGCGTTCTCTTGCGTGGACCTATCAACGGTGCTGGAAAGAAGATCCAGCAGAGGAGGAACGGTTCCAACTTCAATCAAGCACGCCCTGTTGAACACGTTGGACCTCGCGAGCACCCGGACCTCGTAAGCCGCTTTGGTTCTCTGTTCCTCGGTTCCGAACACGAGCCTCCGGGTGAGGAACCACGACAGGAACTGCACAGCGTGAGCGTTTGCCGAACTACCCGGTACGATTGTCCTCGCTATGTCGCGGCTGCGGTTGCTTGTTTTGGACAGTGAAATGCCGTTGTCGGCGCAGAACTGTTGGATGAGCCTCTTGAGCGTTGTGTTAGGGACTAGGTCTGTGTTTGCGAGCTTCTCCCTGTTTTGGGGCATATCGTGTTCCCTGCTTTCAACCATTTCTTGATGGAGGCTCTGTCGTAGGTTTGTCCTGTTGAGACTGTAACCGGATCTGCCATTAGCTCGAGCGAAATCGGACAACGAAAGTCCTCTGGATTCACGCACGTGATCATCATTTCCGTGCTGCACCTCGCTTCGGAGTTTTGGTCATTATTGTTTATGATGCGCAACGGGAATGTGAAGTCTAGTGTTTCGAATATCACTACCCTGCAGTAACTCATGAACCCTACCAAGCTACTCAAAGAGGAACATCTCGCTCGTTGGATGAGTCGCTGTACTCGAACCCGATTTCGTTCTCCAGGAGCTTCACCTCGCTGTCACATTCCGTCCATGTTTTGATTTCGAGGTAGTCGAGGATTCCACGCAGTGCATTCGTGTCCGGTTCGGTTCCCTTCTCGAACTGTTTCAAAACGGAGTGGAGTTTCTTGCTCGCGCGCTCGTCGTTTGGGTCGTGTTCCAATTTTGCTTTTCTAGCTTGCTTTGCTAGAAGCTCCACTAGCTCCTTCACCTCGACGCAAACTTCGATGCTGTGGAGTGGAAGAAGAACGTCGAGTACGGTGGCCACTGCGCGAATGAGGGATTGGAACTGGGAAGCCACGTGTTGGGACTTGGCCAGCATCAAGAGTCTCGCACCTCCGCGCGAACAGTCTTGCAACAAATATAGAAGCTTCTGGAACGTGAAGTGGAGCTCCGAGAAGCTGAGAACGGTGGCTTCGGGATGAATAGACGACGTTCTTGGATTTCGTGGAGGAAGATTAGGAGAATGCTGACTTGGCGCATTGCTTCTCTGGCGTTTCTTCTTTGTGTGGCGAAGAAGCTGTGTTGGTAACTGCATATGTTTTGGGAGAGCGTGATGAGAGAGGAGATGAGGGTTGGCGGAGATATCCCTTCGCAAGGGTGCACCGCCGGGAATGATAGGACACGGCGGTCCCTTTGATTGTTGTTGGGAGTATGAATCATTGAAGATTTGAAGTGAAGCAGAAGAGATGATGAGACACGTAATAAAAGAGAACAAATTAAACTAAACTAATATAATTCCTGTTTTCTGATGGTTTTTCTTTTGTGCTTTCTCTCTAGCGTTTTTGGTCTTGGGTTAGTCCAATTATTATAGGAAGGGGTAGATGTTTTATGCTGACTGGAGAATCTCCTGGACACGTGGCATGCATATGAGAGAGGGAATAGTGTGAGTCGACTAGGGATTAGGGTTAAGGGAGAGGGATTCGTTTGATTTTAGGGGAAATGGACACGTGGATAGGTGACGGTATCATTGTTTATTTATTTTTTTTAAATTAAATATTTTATAATTTTGTGGGATGTTGGTTGAGGGAAGGGAAAGTAAGGCAGCTAATGGGTATGTGGATTTGGATTTTGAATTGGTTGGGGGATCGTAAGAAGTAAGAACAGTAGCGAGCTTGAAGTGATGGCTGGTGGGTCCGTGGAACCGACCTGACAGGTGGAGAAATCAAGTGCCGACGTGTGCTTCATGGAAACTACGAACGTTGCTGTCTGTGACTATGTGAGCATCATGACTTGTGATTAATTAAAATTAAAATCAAAATCGCATCGGAAGGTAAATTACGTGCGCTTAAGGGGATCAATTGGTTTAAGAGAAACAGGCTTAACAGCCATGCTTAGTAGCAGTTAAAATACCTCATATGTCAATTTCTTTTTCAGGAAAGATCCACGTATGCATGTGTATATATATATATATATATAAAAGAGGATTGATATCATAATAATGAAATTAATAAGGTGTTTTTGCTCAATACATACACGTGTTTGTGCTTTTGGATAGAGAAGGGAGAGAGGGGGGGGATTCTGATAATGTAGTTTCCTAATGAAGTTCTTAAAAGGGCACTTTAGTAGAAAGGAAAACAAAAAGAGTGGATAGAAAAAGAAAAATGAAGACAAATAACATATATAATAAGGAGAGTTAAAATCTATTATTTTCCTTATATGGTTCTAACTTTGGTTATATAAGCTATAAACCTGTTAGGAGAGCTAGCACTAGCACACTTAATAAGGAGCGATCTTATATCATATAAAAATGCAAGTTTGGTTGTCTTTTGATAAGTAATCTTCCAAATCTTTCATAAGTGCACTTCGAATTTTGAGTCATTATTATCTCCCTTTAACAAAATGATTAATATCAAATTCACCTAAATTTTTCTCTTAAAAAAAACTAATGCAGGATAATTAAATATTTATAAATTTTGTATTTAAAATTTAAGATAATTTATAAATATTGTTTTCACTGTTTTGTAGTATTTTCGTTACAATATTTTAAAAACAGAAAATATAGCAAATGAAAACCGAAAATAGGAATAGCAATCAAACAGGTATTTAGTGTTCCTCGGTTGGGCTATACGCCCCACGTTAATCTTGTCATTATTTGAAAATTGGCATTAGTTTTGACAATTTAAACAATAAAGTTCTTATAAAATATAACTTTTGCCTGTACTATTTTACTGTAACCTTTTTTATTCTTTTGGTTCGGTACCTTGCTGGTTTGAATTTGACCATACAATATTAGTAAGGTTTTGTCTAAGGTACTCTAGGTAAAATGTGGTGTACACACACTAGGAATCACAGTCTTTCATTTTTTTTAATATATGGTTAATAGTATTGTAGAACACCAGTACACCAAATTGTTGTGGGATCACGTTAAAAGCATATGTTTTTTCATAAACCTCCCGTGTCCTCCATGCCATGTAACAACTCGAAATTATTCAAAAATTAATTTAAACTTTATTAATAAAAATTTAAAAAATCTGACAAACTTAGCGATAATGAGGAAAAAAAATTTCTAGGCCAGACATAATAGTAATATTTTGGGCCCATAAATGAATAATAATTCTGAAGGGGACCAAGGATAATCTTGGGGCTAGAGGAACTTAAACCGAAGTAAGTATTAGGCCTAGGCCTGGGTAAAGATATTTTAAATTTTTGATAGAGATATTTCACCTATTCTATAAAGTTTCGATATGCGACTTTTAACACTGTAAAAGAAATTTGGTGGCCAAGTAACCTCTACCAACCACATATTGCCAAGTGGATGGTATGATTTAATCCTAGTCTTTCATTAATTTTAATTTCATCTGGTGGCCAATATTTCATCCGTTTAGTAAAATTTCGACATATGGTTTCTTGTAAAGTATGAAGCTTAGAGAGCAAATTTATTCACTCCACCATACACTTGACAACTATATGGCAAAGAGAATGGCCACACATTCCAAATTTATCAAGACCAAACCATAAACACACAAAATTCTATTTTAATTTTCCATTACAAAAATTACATCTTTGTGAGATTAATTTCACACATCCTTTTAATTTAACCTCACCACTTATTTTTCTCACTCTTTCTCTCTAAAATTCTGGCGTTCTTTTCCTCCTTACAGCCCTCCATGTTCAAAAACACAAAAACTAAGAGAACAAGCTCAAAAACTCCATTTCACATCTCCAAATATCAAAATCCTAGACAGAAAACCTAATCCACCTCTTGAAACCTTCATATCTAAACTAGAAAATTCTCATCCCACCTCACAATCAAAGAGGAACCATTGCCTCATTTGTTAAAGGAAAGTTTTGGCTAGTCTTGATTGTATTTGGATGGAAAAACTCTTGGAGAAATAATCACAAATGGAAAAGCTTGCTAGCTAACTGTAGAGATTTATTGAAAACCTTTTCAATCTAGTTCTTATTTTTTGAAAATTTGCAAAGAATTAAGCTATGGTTTGGTTTTTTTTTACCATAGGTGATGGTTAAATATTGATGAACATACATGATTTGTGTAGTATATATTGCTAGGAAGCTTCCTTGATCAACTTACATCTTATTTTGGTATGCTGAAAACTCCAATTTTGAGTCTAGCAGTAAGTTTGTGTGATTTTTAAAACACACTTGGATATATGTTTTTGAGATGGATTTTTTTTTATGTTGAAAATAACATATGGAATGACCTTTGTGAATTTTTCTAGGATCATTGGTGAACATTTAATATTTTTAAAAATTCCAAAATCGTGAACTGAACCCTATTCTGTCTAGATCACCTATTTCTGACTACTAAATTTGTCTTTTTTTTGTTATCCCATCAAACAATGGAATTTTAAGTTTAAATTTTTATATTTTGTTATGGACATCTTGAAGTATATCCTTGATTTTTTTTCATGATTTTTAGGCTCATTTCTATTTTAAAAGATTTATGAATTTTGACTGGTTGCGTAGGCAGGTAGATTCTGTCCACTATTTTGTATAATTTTTTTAACCTAGCTATAAATTTCTTTTTGAGTCAAATTTTTTAAGATTAACCTAGACATGTTAAAGTATATTGTGAAATATTTTGGCCCATTATTATAATATTTGATTAATTAACCAGATTTTCTTTAAAACTGAAATCCTAGACAGGTGTTGTATGAGCTAGAATTGTGATTATGAGTAATATGTTAATGATTTTGTGCCTTGTACACTATGTAATTTAGTTGTTAATGCTAGTTATATATGATTATTGTGCTTATACATATGACATGGAGCATGAAACTTGAGATGTCAAAGTATTTCAGAATAAATAATAGATTAAATCGTTAGGGAGAGTGAACTTACCACTTAAAAGATTAAATCGTCAACGAGAGTGAACCTGACCACTTATGAGATCCCCTTTGACATCAGTTGGGAAAGTAAACCTAGTTAGGAATAGTTCTATGTGAGAGTTAGAGAAAGTAAATCTGATAATCACGTATAAAAATAAATTTAGTCCTTATAATCAGTCTATTACCTTGGATAGGTAAGGCCACTTATGTTAAGGGCACATGAAATTGAGAAAGATATCAAAGTAAAGGAAAGTAAATGAAATGATTTAAGAAAAGTGAAGAAAGTCATTGCATTTATCATATGCATATTTACATTATTATGAAGCATTTACTTATGATGATTTATTTTGAGTTTGAATATTGTGATATATGCGAATTAAGTGATTGAAATTTAAAAGAAACCCACTTAGAAGGATGATTTTGAACTTTGAAATGAATCTTTATTGTGTTAATGTATGATCACTTTTTTTATAAACCAAAGTGGCTGGATAATGACGATGACATTGATTATTGTGTATTTTGGGATACTGTAATACCCTAGATTTTCAAAAAATAAATAAAAGGTTAGAAAATTTTTCGAACAAAGAAAGGTGCCGCCACCCTCACCTGCGTTTCAGGTTCTAAATTTCGCTGAGTCTGACCTACATGCCCTTGGAGGGCTATATGTTAGAGCCATTTCTTGGGACCAAAAGTCCAGCAATTATTCCCTAGAGAAAAGTGAGTTGAAGAGAGATTGTTAACGAATTTTATGAAACCTTAAGTACTCCGTTTTAGTTTGCAAGTTTGCGAAATCGTAAGATTTGCCAAAATTGAACTAAAACCTAAAAATCAGATTTTGATTTGTTGGGATTTTGATTTTTCTAGTATTTTATTTGAATTCAAATGGATATTCCCTTATTTACATTTATGTTTCAAAGTTAATGGGAAGAAAAATAAATGATTAACTTATGTAAGTTAGTGAGAGTGTACAATCCAATACATACCAGGATTGGAGGCTTAAGCTTTTGGAGTCGCCTACAGTCATATGACAGGCGGTCAACAGAACATAAAAATCCCATTTTGGGTTCAGACCATTCAGACACATCCACCTCCCCCAAACTTCTCTCAACTTCAAACAAACACCTTTTCCAACCCATTTTTACTCATAAAACTCCATTTTCTTTCAACTCTTTCAAGTTTAACTTAGAATCTTCAATGCTCCAAGTTTAAAGGTATGTTCTTTTGCTAGTCTTGCTTGATTTCCTTCAATTTTTCCTAGCTCAAGAGTGGTTCTCTATGTTTTCTAAGAAAGAGAGGTTCTCTACCTTATTAGAGATGGAATTTGAGTATTTAGAGGTCTTAAAGGTTGATTTAGAATTCTATTACTTCCATGACAGATATTGCTATCATTTCTATTCCTAAAAGTTCTGTTGGTGTAATTCCTTCTTTGTTCAACCCTCCAGGTGAGTGGGTTCACACTTGTGACTTCTATGTTGTGCATTAGAGTTATTTTCATGAAAACTATGATTTACTGCTTATTTAGAGAATTACTACAAGGATTTGGGAATTACTGTTGGTTGATATGTTTTGCACTACTTGGTTTTAGCATGAATTTGTATTTTGATAAAACTCATGGGACCATAGTTGTTGAATTGATTCTATGTAGAATTGATTATATGTGTAACTATTAGAGGATTTTATAATTGTTTTACTAGATTCTGAAACTGATTTATGTTTATGCTATGGTTTTATACCTAGATACGAGGTTTAGAGAAAAGGACTAGATGATAATTTAGACTCTATGATTTAGAATATGATATTGAATTTTCCTAGTTTATGGTTGGAACTATGTTTAACAAGTTAATAGTTTGAATTTAAAGAGTTTTGATGATTGAATAATGTTTTTGATAATCAATAAAAGAGTTTTGAGGCAGAGTTTCCACGAGATTCAAAACGTTGGCGGCTACATACTCTGGGAGGTTTGGAATCTCAATGTCCACAAAGGGTGATTCCTTGGACATGGTTCCAGACCAAGTTATGCTAATGTAAGACTTAGAATTGAATGGATTAAGTTTCAGAATATAACAAGTTTATTGTTAATAAGAAATGATATAGAGATTTAGACATAAAAGGATTTTAGAGCATGAATATTCGTGTAACTCAGCAGCTGCGGATACATCTCTGAACTTGGAATTACCAAGTGTGATTTTATGGTCACAGTTATGCTAAGGTCAAACTTCAAAATTATAGAGATTTAGAGCTCTCAATAAGTTTATAAGCCCACGAGGGGAAATTTATTCATAGAGAATTATAAGCTCATGAGGGGCAATCCATTCAGAGAATAAATGAGCCCATGGTGCATGGTTCACGAGGAACCATTAAAATCTCAAGTTAGGGGCTCTTGTTCACGAGGAATTGAGCACCCACTTTTTGTTATTGTTTATTGTTATGATATTTTAGACTAAATATTACTGTTACTCTAGGAGCTATATTATTATGAGTTTATTTAATATCAAGTTTGAAAGTTAATTAGTGAAGAACTTTTGAATTGGTAAGGTAATCATTTGAATGTATATAAATATATGTACAAAAGAAGTATGGGAACTTAGACAAGAAAATAAATTAAAGGATTGCTTTATCAAGTTTATGAAATGATGATTTGCATATATGTGTATGTAATATAATTGCGTAAGACTTTTTGGGAAAAGTACTTTTAGCTGATATATGGACACATAATTACATAATATTTTCGAGTATTAGTAATGTTATCATAATTTCATGCATGGTTTCTTTGATATCCTATAAAAAGAGGGTTCAGGTAAGGGCTACTCAAGTTTTGGTATCAAAACTCACCCCTCTCATTTCTCTTATTTTTCCAGATAGAACCACTGCTATCAATTCTACTCAGCCACAATAAAGAGTTAGATGGTAAGCTTCACTTGGGATGAGACATGTATTCTGAGTTGTTTAGAGTGCTCTAGTACATTACAGGCAGGGATCCGGACCATACTGCATGATTTAAGTTAGCACATATATGTTTTGCTAGATTGTATCATAAGATTTTGTTACTTATAGAGATTTGTATATGAATTTAGACTTTAGAGAACGGATTATGAAACTACAGACTTGATTATTTGCATAATTTAGATTATTTTGAACATTAAAGAACATGTGATTTGTATGTAGAAAAAGGAAACCTTGTTTGAATGATTTATAAGTTACTATGCATATAAAACAGGGTCACGAGGCTTATGTAGAAGGGTTCTCATGTGCCAGGTCACGTGCCCAGGTTCGGTCGTGACAGGATACCCTATTGAGAATTTAACAATTCTCACCCCTATATTTGTGTTTTCGTGTTATCTACAGATTAATTACTCAAGAGAACAATGAAGTTGTTATCATGGAAATGTCTGATTTATAATAGCCCAATGACGAAGACCACTGTCGGTTTTTTTTTGTTATATATACGTGCAAATGTTTAAGAAGACAAATGTATATTAAGGCTCATATATGAGCTTTTTCATGTATTCGAACATGTATTCTTTAACTACTCTGTTTACTTTTTATATACTTAAGTAGAACTATGAAATACTTACTACATGACTTGTTCGAATATAATGTAAATACTTATACAAGATCTGCTAACTTACTAGTAACAACTCTCAAGTATGATATTATGGCTTAAGAATGATATTGTACTTAGGAAGGTATTATATGCCACACCACCTAAATTTTTTTCAATCAACATCCTTCAGCGACCAGACTGTTGCTACCTGAACTATTGCGGATAACTCCTCGATACAAAGATTTTGCTTATGTTTTCTTACATCGACACCATTTCCGCTACCTTCAAGGGGTCAGGCGCTGGAGATCCCTTTCACCAATAGTTTGAATGCGAAAACTCCTCAACACTAAGGACTTGCCCTTTTCTTTGAATACTGCTTTGGGCCTAGTGGGCCCGGAAGCAACACCATGCATGAGAGAAACGAGAAGTTGGTCGAGGATAAAGTGAAGGCGCAGGGGAAGGGCGGATAAAAGGTCATTGGAGATCCTTTAGTGCTGTCACGGCAGGTGGCAAATGCATCGATGAAGAAGAGGAGCTAGTCAACGATGAGGTGGAGGTAGCGAGCAAATGTGGGGAGTGGTGGGGGGTTGTCAAAGTGGCGGCAATGCTGTGGCGACAGTGATGGAAAGGTTATAAGGCTTAGGAATAAGGAACAAGAGAGTTTAAGAAGAAGGTATATAGATAGCCTTTATTGGAGCAATTGGGTGATTTCTAGTGCATGGTACTCTCGAATTTAGTCAGAGTTCGATAGCATGCACCTATAAGTAAACACAAAACAAGGTTATAGCAAAAGGCAAAAACAAAGAGGAAGCAAAAGAAGATCGAGGGTTATAATTTCATTTTTTTTTATAGCTTGAGGATTATAAGTTCTATATATGTTGGTATGTAGTATTAAATAGCCGGGTCAAACTAAAACAAATATCTTTATAAGTGTTCTATTCTTGACATATATATATATAAATATATATATATATATATAAAATGAATAAAAAAATGAGTAATTTATTAGAATGAGCAGTAATTTAGCGTATAACCATACATAGATGATCATGATTAAAAGTTAATTAATATAATTAATACTACATCCTGATTTAAAAAGTTCACATATCTTTATGTTTTAATCTTGATCGTTGGCGTCATGGAAAATCGAACGATCAAGATTTATTTATCTCACTTTCATAGTAAGTTATTCCAATAATATATATATATATATAGGTCAAATAGGAACTCAAATTAAATGGGTCCTTAATTGCATTAACAAATCTGGTTGCGCATCTCGTAGTCCTTATTTTCCCACTGCTAATCTTATTTGTGGTCACAAATCCATGCAAAGGTTGCTTGGATAATTTGGCAACCAAATCATGACATCGATGAAAAAGCACAAGGCTCGACATGGACCAATTGCGTTGTGCCCAATCTAACGCGTTTCCATCATCGATCACAATTATTCTGACAAAAAATAATAATAATAATACAATATAAAATAGAGAATGACAAAGGAAATTGTTGGTCCTTGCTACGTAAATTAAAATAGAAAAAGAAGAAAAAATAAAGGTCATTGTCACTGAGACGGTAGCACACAGAAAATGACAATGAATTCAACTCAAATAAAATGTTCTATTTTGTTTTTAATGCATATTCACAAACCAAATTTAAATATAATTTTTTACTGACTGGTGCTAGCTGGGAGCTGCCATTTCAAAAGATATAATTAGAATAGTCATACCTATTAAGGTCCATACTGGACACGTAGGTTAATATCAGATAGAGACCCTAAGTGGCTTCTCTTTATTCCACAAAGGACTGTTATTGCTTTATTTGATACACAAAGAAAATTACAATTTCCCAATATAAGTAGCTTGGATTAGAAATATTTTTGGCTGCTTGCAAATTAATAGCACCGCTCAACCGGAAGAGCTATCACAACGGTTTTTGCCAGCATTGAGAATTAATCCAACCAACAATACATGCATTGCATTCATGTTTGAAGTTGGAAAATCACTAACGCATAATGAGCAGTGTCATTGTCATGCCATGTCTAATCTAGGCGACTTAGTATTATAATCGAACATTCCTCCACGCTTAGCTTGACAGCTTCTTGTGTTGCCACGACCACACGAAACTGGATTATAAAAAGAAATTAACTAATAATATGCTACTGTCATTTCACACCTGGACACAAGAAAAGCTTTCAAATTTAAGAAAAAAGATTATCAAAAGTCACATTATTTTCGGTTTTTGTTAGAGTGAATAAACAAGGGCATATTTAACTTTAAACTATTTTATAAATTAAAATGATAATATATTTTAAATTAAATTAAAAACAGACATACTCTTGTTTATTCATTTTAAACAAAAATTGCCCCCTAAATTTAAGGATTAAATTAGATTTTTGGTGTTTAAAAATTAAGCGGAAGTAATATTTATGTGAAAAAAAAATATTCGAATGGTAACATGCTTGGTTTTCTGTTTGGAGTCTCAAAACTATTGTTCCGGGCTTTCCAAATGATGAGAAACCAATTTTGTAACAAGTATCTTTACAATTATTTTGAATGACGTTAATGCTTGTGTCCTTAAGAATGCTATAAATGTCATTCACTCATTTGCCTCTTGGCCAATATATAACATTAAAATAACATATTTATTGTATCATTCACTTAAAAACAAAAAAATAAATATAAACATTGGCATGGGTGACATGTTCGGTTCTTCCAACTATGTCCAAGAAGTACTACATCCAACCCCCAACCCTTCATACCGAAGCATTCATATATAATCCGGATATGCCATTCTGATTCCTACCTGTTACGTACAGGGCCTAACGATGTTTCACTTCTGTACTTGATATTTTATTGGGTTTGGTGACATATCATTACACTAGAGAGGGACAGAGGGTAGCTTTGTTGTACGACGAACACAATGGGCCCATTGTCATTGTGATTAGGGATTGGTCGGTGCCTTCAGCAGATATTTTGGTTCCATGGCCACGTTCAATTTTCATTGCTATGTCTCTTTTTTCTATTCACTTGTTTTCTGGCTGTGAAAAATGGTGAAGGCTGTGTGGGCAAGTTTGACCAGTATATTCAGCCTTGGTATTTCTCAGATTTGACCAAAGGTTATGGACTTCTTTCTCAAAATCATTTCAAAATTAAATGCACATTTTATCAAGGGTAAATTATATTAACCTTATTTAAGATTTCATAAAATTCAAATTATCTCAGTTCTATTTGTAAAATTTTTTCAAGACCTTTAAGCTTATAAAATCATTATACTAACTTTTCCTAAATTTATAAAGCCACTAACTGACCTTTTTTATTGCAAATAAATAGTATATCCAAGTGAGGTTAGTGTCCTAGACAAATAGTAAAATCAAGATGAATTTTACCAAATCTTAGGGAAGTTCAGGATAATTTACCTTTTTATCATTAAGATATTCTTAAGTTATATATAATTCAGTTTATAAACAATTTGTCACACGTGGATAATTTATATACTTTTTTGGTTAGATGGATGATACATATAAACTCATTTAAATAAAGAGCATGTAAAGAAAAATGACCAGACCAAAATTAAAATAATAAAGCCCAATTCCAAAAGGAAAAAAAAATAATGACAAGCTTAAAAGAGGCTACATGGCTGTAGTAAAAGTGAAAAAAAAAAAGTGGACAAAAAGAAAAGGTAAAAAAATAGGGTTACAATAAGAGAGGGGGGGGAGTGACCAAAAAACAAATAGGAAAAAAATGTAGTTGATCTCGCTGCTTTTTTTTATTTTTTTATTAATCAACAAATCTTTTTTAATTTTTGTTAGTTTGTTAGTTTAAAAAAATAAAAAGAGAAGAAAAGATGCAATTTTCTACAAGAATAGGAATGTCTGAAATTCAAACAAGCAGCAAAAAGATTTATCACAGAAAAAAGCTTAGTGAATTTGTGCAGAGCATTCGCTTATGTGAATTTTCATAAAATTGGATTGTCTATATCAAAGAAAGCCTGCATTAAGTCAGAAAAACTATGGATGAGAATTATTAAGAGAACAAATAAATGATTTCTCTGCATCATGTGGCTTGTTTACTATTAAAGGGTTTAATTTTGATGCATGAATGTAAAATAGTTTTATATTATCATCCAATTAAATTATTTAGTTTGAATAACTTTTTAATAGTGGGTATAAAAATTAATTATCATGGCTTATGTGGATACATTATTAAATGACTATCTAAAAATATTTTACACTGTCCGTATGACAATTAAATCCACTATTGAATGGGAGCTTAAATGAAGTTTGTAAGATATCTTTCTAGTGCAAACAAATATCTTAGGTTCACTTTAGGTAGCGTTTGGTTTCTATTTTAGGATAATGGAAATAGAGATAATAGAAACAACAGAGATGGAATATAAAAAACATTATCTTTATATCATGTTTAGTTATTACAAGACATTACAACTATTTTTGTATCTGTTTAAAACATAAGAACAAAATAACAAATATATGATAAAAGATATTATGTACTCTTGTTGAACTATTGCCGTCATCTGGACCACCACCAGGCCATCCATAGTTGGACAAATAGAAAAATATAAAATATGTATAGATATTATTTGAAGAAAAAGATTAAATTTCTATTTCCATGTCCTATCCTCATAGCTTTATATTTTGGAAGTATAGAAATTTTTTGTATTTTATCCCAAAATAGAAAATTTTCCCGTCTCTGCCTCCGTCTACAATAAACAGTTTTGCCATATTTCCCCTCGAGACAAAATCAAATGCTACCATATGTATTGGGTCTTAAACTCTTAAGTTTGTTTTGAGTTTCAGTTTTAGTTTCATTTTCAGTTTTTAATTTTTCAGATTTTTAAAAAAATATTAAAAATTATGAAAACTACAATTTCAACTTTCAATTTTTATTTTCAGTTTTACATTTTCCTTCACAAAATATAGAAAATTAAAAAAACTAATAATGAAAATTGAAAACTGAAAATTCAAACAAAACAGACCCTTATTTTCCTTCTCACCTGAATTGTTTGAGCATTTTAGCTTGATTGTATCTCTAAGTGACGAGTTCTTATGTGGTAACGACTATATTTGATATTACGTTGTTCTAAAATCTCAGCCATAAAAAATTAAATTCAATGGATAAAATTAACTACAATTAAAATATAAATTTATATTTTAATATATTTGAATATTCATAAAATAACACTTGAGGAAGAATTTGTCAATTTTATCCTTTAATTTTTTTTCTAATTCCCACCAAACCCTTTTCCCAAAACCAGGCCACCACCACCGCCTCTGACCCTCCTCGGAACCAATGCAACCACTATCACCTCAACAACTAGTGGTCCTCACACCCTTGCCACCATCATCTTCAGCCTCCTCCTCTAGAGCCTCACCAGCAACAGCTGCAAAATCCATCTTACCCCTGACTATGTTTCCGGTGGTGCTTCTCTGACTTCCATAGCCATTTCCAGATCTGCCTTCTCGTCAGTGCAGTGGGTGAGCGATGCAGACCACAACCTTGGACCGCTCCGCCTCCGCCACCGCCACCGCCACATCCCTCATCCACAAGCGCAAACTCGCGTCTGAGTACGACGCGCCTCCCTTCCCCCATTCTCGTTCTCCGCCGACACTAGCAACAACACCTTTACCTCCAACGACGACCTCGAGAGCATCTCCACCTCTGGTGCCGACTCCGACGCCGACGGCGAGGATGACTACGACTACGACTACGATAACGACACCTCCATGTGCAACTTCGCCGCCACCTCCACCATCGTGAAGATCAAGAATTCGGATGGGGCCAAGGACGCCGGCGCCGCCGTCAATGTGGCTGTATGACTTGTGTTTTACATTTTATTTTGTTTCTGAATTTTTATGTTTATTGTTTCATGACTGTGATGGTTCTGAAATTGCCTCTCAAATTTGGGTTAAAAATGTGAAGTTCTTTGGGTTGTGGTTGATTTTTGGCTGGAGAGAGGCTTTGTGCTAAAGTTGTTCAGAAATTGTTTTGATTTGTGTTGATTCTTGGATTCAAAGGAGATCTTTAGTTTATTTGTGTTGGTTCTTGGCTTGGTTAATTCTTGAGTTGATTCTCTCAAAAATCAATCTCCTTCCTTTATTTTCTGTTTGGGCTCTTTATTATTATTATTTATTATTTTTGTGTTCATGGGAACTGTTGTCCCAATCGAAAAAGTATCCTGGCTGCTTACATTTGTTGTAGTTGATTTTTTGCTATGCTCCATGAAGGTTTCTGGTGTGAGACTTGGCTATGGTTATGGTTACAAAGAGGTTTCTGGTGCTTGACCCAAAAAATATGAAGATGGAGGCTTTTGGTAGGGAGGAGGTTGCTGGTGGGTGAGGTGTGGTGGGGAAAGAAAAGAAAATTAGAATGAGGATAAAATAGACATTTTATCAAAATTTTTGAATTAAATAATATCAATCACCATGTGATATCGAACATAGTTGGTACATGTAAGAACTAGCCCTTACTTAGAATTTGATTTTGTTATCAATGACTTTCAAATTATCTGTTGACCCATAAAAAAAGGGTTAAGGAGAGAGGCACTAAGACAAGTTGGACAGCATGGGGGAAAATGAAAATTGACGGGGAAAAGGTACTACAAATCCAAAAATGAAAAGTACAACATTAAGGCATTTATCATATGAAATTAATGGTTAAAATTTTAATAGATGTTTACTATATTGAAATTTAAATACACGCAAATATCTAATCATGGATTATCATGTTAATAAAAGTATTTGACTTTGCTGATCAAAATAATCTCATTAAAAACTCATTTTATACTATACATTTTTGTCTTTTTTGGATATTTTTAAGTATTTATGAAGCATTCATTAGTAAATCCCAAATGTCAGATGCACATTATTTTAAGAAAGTTACTAAAGCCATAATTTTGTATCAGCTAAAAAAAGTCATAATTTTGTAAAAAATTATCAAAATATTGTAACATATATGTTGACCCTTATATTCATAAGTGGCCATATCATTTTATTCTATTTAATAATTATTCTTATTTTTAATAAAAAAATTCTAATAATATTTCCAATTGTATAGCATTACTATTACTATTACTAATTACAAAATCAGAGTATTATCATAAAAGAATGAGACAAGTCTAATCATAACCATACTATTAAAATATAAAATGATGAGATCTTTTTCTAATTTGATCACAATATTGTCACATATTATTATGAAACTAATTCTCCTAAAACGGTCAAAAGTAAAAAAAAAAAATCCTAACAATTATTTTTTTATCCAGAATTTGAAAACTTAAATGACTTGTTTGATAGTGTAGTTTTCATAATACTACATCAGGAGTATTGATATTTGCCGAGCCAGGAAAAAGCTGGTTACGAAATTGGAATAAAACAAAATGCTCTCCGAACAAGCAACGGACTTAGGATAGATAGGGGCGCACTAGCACAAAAGCCATCGTGCATTAGAACGCTATGGAGTTTGATTGCTTGATAGCGCTTTAGTTTTCCTATATTAGTCATGCACGTGCATGTTTACAGGTATATGTATCAATAAATAGCTTAATGCAAATATGAGGCTCATTTCATTTCATTGAGTTCTTATGACAATCCAATGAATGCAATTCATAGTTGCAAATCCGCCCTGATCAATTATTTGTGCTTATTATTATTGTTGGAAACACAAGGTAATAAAATTTTGGATCATATAAATTCAAGATACCATTATAAAATTAGGATAAAAGACGTACCTAAATTGACCATGAGAGATTGGTGATTTAGACGAGAGTGTTTCTCCTTACCAGATCCTTCTCCTATCCACTCTTTCAAAGGAGCAACTGTTGAAGGGCAAGCTGAAATGCACATCACAATAAGTGTAGGAGTGACCTAGCCTTGTATTTATAAGCACAACAAGTTCTTCCATCAAGAGTCATTGTCAGGAAAACTCTCATGGATTTATAATAATAGACTTATACTATGCCGCCTAACCATACCAAATTTTAGTAATAGGTGTGCACAACCCACAATATGGATCAATTATAATAATTAAGCTTATCATGCTTGTTTACAGTTAAGATCATATCGTCAATCCAATTTTCACAAAATAAAATCCATAGGTAATTATAGCCCACACTAGAAAATTCCAACACAAGGAACCAAAGGCATTTAAAGCCATGCAGGATTCGTGAGTGGCGTCACCACAGCTTTCACCTGCAGGTAGTTGTTAAGGCTGTAGATTCCTTTCTCCCTGCCAACACCACTCATCTTGTACCCACCAAAAGGGATTGCAGCATCAAAAACATCAAAGCAGTTAATCCACACAGTTCCAGCTCTCAGTGCCCGCATCATGGTGTTGGCTGTGGTCACGTTCTTGGTGAAGACACCTGCTGCTAGACCATAGTGTGTTGCATTTGCCCTACGTATTACCTCATCAGTGTCCCTATGATAAAGCACAAATATTAAAAATATTTCCCATAATGCCATGTTCAAATGTGCCCCCCACATCTGACGAGTACATTATTTTAACCCTACTTTTGTGGATATCGTTAGACATATGAGAAATTACTAGTAAATAAACAGTGATTGCATTTGCATTTTTTTTAATGTTCCTATAAAAAAATATGAAGAATTATGTGTCAATAGTTATGAATTTCAGTTATATTATTGGTGAATTAGTGAAAGAATTTGTTATCACCAAAAAAATGAGTAGGGTGTAATTCAAAGCAAATACGAGCAAGTAGGATGTGCACCCAAGGGAATAGTTAAATACTTTAAATCCTAGAGCCACATGGTTTGAAGTTTTAAACTATGAATAAGAGTGGTCATGGAAGTATGCTAACTTTCGAGGGCTGTTTTGGAGCAAGTCATAATATTCAAAGTATTCATGATCACGCCAGGTCTTTCTAGTTTGGTTGCAGAAATTAGTCACAAAGTGGACATGCATGTGCAAGTTGCAAATGGCCCCTTACATATTATACCTATGAGCATTGGAACATCAACCAACCAATGTAGTGGGCTTATATGCCAAATGCAGAAGAGGCAGTTATTGCATATTATCCACGTGTTGGAACAGTTATAATGGGAAATGGTCATGTGTCATACTAGTTAGCTGTGAAACATTACCAATCAGCTATGGAGTGATTGCCAAGCATTTGTGGGCAGTTTTATTTCAAATTGACATGTGCAAAAGTTGAAAAATTGTTTTTATAACTATAAAAGGTTTCAAGAGGGTGAAGAAGAAACATTTCGATTAACACAACACTTTATATTTATCTTTCATTTTTCAGGACTTTTCCTTTTATTTTAGTTTAGTTTAGGTGTAGTTTTTTCCTCCATATTTATTGTAATTCTTTGGTGTGAAGTCGTTGTATTTACTCTTATTTATCAATAAAATTTTCTTTCACATGTTGCCTTTGTCCAAAACTTGTTCTTTAAAGTAGTTGGAAAACTCATAACCAAAGGGTAGATTCCCCTTTTTAGTGCAATCGCCTCCACTTTGGGATTAAAAAGTGAGTTTGTGTTCTTCGCTGAATTTATTCTTTTAACTTGGTTGAACCAAAAAATTCACAACAACAGAATTTAATATCTATTATTACTTACTTTACTAATACATCAGTCACCACATTCACTATTCACTAGGGATATTCACTAGGAATGTAATTGAAATCACATCTTCTTTATATATTGATCCTCGAATGTATTAAAAATAAAATTATTGAGTGTAAATGTCATTTCTATTCTCTCATTAATGGTTAATACCGTTTTGCATTTTGATTTTACAAAACGGTGCTTTGTTTTTTACGTATGGGCCACTAGCAAATGATGATGAAATCAGTTAATTTAGAATAGAATAATACCACACATTAGCAGGAGCAATATTTTAATCAAATGTTGCATTACCTGTTTTCCATGAACATCGATGTTGATTGGTTTCACTAAAATTTAAGTATTTAACAGAATAGCATTCATACGGAAATTTTAGCAAAGAGAACAACCAAGCGAGGGGTGTAATTTCACTCACTTGAATTTCAAGATGGTCTGAACTGGGCCAAAGATTTCATCTTTTGCTATCAGCATATCATCCTAATCATTACCATGTGTTAGAAAATGCAACAAATATGAGAATTTGGGTTTGTTTGGTTTCTGTTATCATTTTCTATGTTTTCTGTTTTAGGATTTTGTAAACGAATTATTTTCATTATTTTCTTCATAAAATCATGAAAATAAAAACATAGAAAATGAAAACATAAAATGAAAATGAAAATGCAAACCAAGCAATTATATTTCCAAATACTTCCAAATAATCATAATCAATACCTGAACATTGGAGAATACAGTTGGCTGGACAAAGAAGCCTTTTGAGCCCAATCTGTCACCTCCACACTCGAGGGTAGCATTGCTTTGAATTCCAGACCTTATGTACCTAAGGACTTTCTCAAATTGTTCTGTATCAATCTGAGAATATTACACACGGCAAGAAATAAATATTACTTTGTTACATCAGAGTATGATCAAGAATGTGGTAATTTGATTAATTTCTGTCAAACGATAACTTTTCCCATGAAAAAAGTATACTCAACACTACATGCACTGTATACCTGAGGACCTTGTTCAACACCCTTCTTGAATGGATCACCAACAATACGTCTCAAAGCACGTTTCTTTGCTTTCTCCAAGAACTCATCATAGATACGCTCATGCACGAAGGTGCGAGAGCCAGCACAGCAACATTGCCCCTACAAAGCATCCAACATATATAAATCATAAGCTTTTCTTGACATTTGCATACTCAAGGCCAAGGACGTAGTGGAAACTGATTGAATGAACCTGGTTAAAGAACAGAGCAAAGTGTGCAGCTTCAACAGCCTTGTCCACATCAGCATCGTCGAATACAATGAAAGGCGATTTCCCTCCAAGCTCCAATGTGACAGGCTTAAGATTGCTTCTTGCAGCCAATTCAAGTACAATTTTTCCAGTTTCTGTTGATCCAGTGAAGGCTAGCTGCAAAAATCGAAGAAAATAAGTTGTGCTTTAGTAACATATATTGATGTAAATGGTTGGATTTTACCAGGATATCACTACATAACGGGTAAGTTAATTAAAGGATGCAGTCAATAAACATATGCATGGCAGAGTTCTCACATAACCTGCCACTGTATTTGCAAAACTCTCTACACCATATAAGAGAAGTCTAAGATGCTGTGAATGACTAGTTTTGGTAAAGTTCACATAGTAATAAGCCTCTATGATTAATTAAGTGGTTGAATTTAGTCACCAGGTAGAATAGGCATGTGCATTGTCCATCATTCAAACTTTGCATGAAGGGTGTGTTAGAAACATAAAACCAATGTGGAACCTTCACTCAATAGCTTAAGCTTTGATGATAGTTGACAGTTACTTGGTTCCAAAAATACCTTGTCCACATCCATATGACTTGCAAGAGGTGCACCAGCAGTTGGGCCATACCCAGAAACCACATTCAAAACACCTGGGAAGACCAGCCTGCCAAATAGGGTAAAACATTACGTGTTAAACCCTTGAGAGTACAGATACAACTGAAATAGTAGTCATCAAGATCTAATAAGGGAAATCAACATGTCAGCAGAAAATGAGGTTAGCTTGTGAGGGCTAAAGCAAAAGGCAGAGTAATTGTTTCACAATTGGCATCACGTGCCACAACAGTCTGTATTTACTTTTACAGCTTCTGCAGCAATATTTCCAAAACCACTGAAACAATCCAAATATAGTGGCAGAAGAAAAACGTAATGACATGACAAATTATAGAAAAATGCATCCCGGGAACACTTTTTTGCGCCTTAACATTGTTCAAGTTCAAAGAAGCACCCAAGTAGGTATATATTTTCTTTAATTTAAAAATGCAGCTCAATGCACAAGGCTTTCAGCCTTCCACCATTCTTACTATAATTTTTTCCAATGTGTATGTGTACGTGTTTATAGGTAGAGGGTGAGTTACAACAGAACAGTAAGGTTACTACCTTGTGATCTGTTGGTCATGGGATTCGAATCCTAGAAACTACTGCTATGCTTATGGGGGTAAGACTTAATATATCTATCCTGCCCAAACTTCACTAGTTGGAGCCTCCTGATAACATTGGAATACAAAGAAAATGTCCCATAATTTGGGGACAACTCGTTTTCTCTCTCCAATTATTCAACCAACCTTGATTCCTTATTGATTGTTACCCATTTCGTAGTTTTTTCCCATTGGATTTGGTCGAGCCATATAGCACCGAAGCAAATCCTCTGTCCTTATCCCTTTCCCCACTCTGTCCCCCTATCATATTTTGACAGAATTCCTCCATGTTCGTATTGGAGGATAATGCATATTTATCAATTACTGGGCTCAGTTATTAATCTGTTAGTTGGTTATAGCTTAGTTCATGTATCAGCTTAGAGAAGTTAGTGGAAATTGTTGTTTTAAAACCCACATGGGTGTAGACACCCATCAGCCTAGAGAACTTATTAATCTGTTTGCTTGTGCACCATAGCCAAGCTTCTCTCAATTTCTTGTTTTTCTCTCATGGTTCAGAATTCTTTTATGGTATCAGAGCCCTCTGTGTAAGGGGGCTCTGCTGCGCATAGTCTGAAACCTTTCTTTCTTCTTTCTTCTTCAATTGAGATTTTATCAAGTTCTTGATTTGAGAGCTTCTTCAATGGCTGCTCCTTTCAATGTCACTTATGCATATTTATCCTCCAATAGTTCCAATTTTGGTTTAACTGTGTCAGAAGTTAAAAAACTGAAACTTTAAAGGCCTGTTTGGATTCAATTTCAGTTTCCAGTTTTCATTTTCAGTTTTCAGGAATTTGTAAAGGAAAAATTGAAAACTGAAAAATGAAAACTGAAAACTGGAATTTGTAGTTTTCAGAATTTTTATTATTTCCTTTACAAAATCTAAAAAATTGGAAAACTGAAAATGAAAATTAAAAACTGAAAACTAAAACCAAACAGGTCCTAAGATTTCCCAGGTGTCAAAATATGATAGGGGAACAGGAAATGAGGAAAGAGAATTTGCATCTATATAGCACTGCTCTTTTTATTGTGTGTGCATAGGTAGAAGTGTAGGAAGGATCCCAAAACAATGTTTCATAAGACATGGAAACAAAGAAGGGCTCAACTATCTAGTCTTTAGTTGATGTCTTGATGGTAAGTTGTGTGACTATGTCCATGCCTATGAGAGAGGGAGGGATACAGCACAAGTCATTAGCTGACCTCATGAAGTAGTTTAGCGACATAGAGAGCTGTGAGCGGTGTTTGCTCAGCAGTCTTGAGGACAATGGTGTTACCACATGCTAGAGCTGGTCCAACTTTCCAAGCAAACATAATCAAAGGAAAGTTCCAAGGTATGATTTGTCCTGCAACCCCAATTGGTTCATGCAGTGTCTGCACATGATAATTTCCATCAGCTGGGACTGTCATCCCATGAATTTTATCTGCCCAACCTGCAAACAAATAATTGTTGTGGTGGAGGGTGTTAAACAGAAGATTTATGATGGATCATAAACATAATTAACATGATAACATATCTAATTGTGGCTACTGATCCTACCGGCATAATAGTGAAATAAACGCACAAACAGTGGTAATTCTTCCTTGAAAGACTGTTCATAAGGCTTTCCATTGTCCCATGTCTCCAGAGCTGCAAGCTCTTCACTGTGCTTCTCAACCAAATCAGCAAAGCGCAACAATATCCGACACCTTTCCTGAAAGATTCATAAACAATTCGTCACCGATTCATCATCATGAATTAAATGAAGGTAGTGCAAGAAATTAAGGGCGAACGCTCATCAGGGGATGCCTACATAAGCAGTCATTTTAGGCCAAGGTCCTTCATCAAAGGCCTTGCGAGCTGCGGATACCGCACGGTTGATATCTTCAGCATCTCCTTCAGCAACACGAGCAATCACTTCTCCTGTTCGCGGGTCATAGGTTGGAAAAGTCTTCCCTGAGACCAAAAACAAATTGCATGTAATTAAGGTCCATCCTATGATTTTGTTAAGTGGGAATGTGACAAGCGATTGCATCTAAAGAGAAAGAGCATTGTTATTTCAACACTTTTCACCCACTTTTGGGGGTTGAAATAACATTTGCCCAAAGAGAAATTGCATCTAATTAGCCCTGTTCACACTAGACATACCTGATGCAGCATCCACAAAGCGCCCATTTATCAGATGCTGTGTGTAATTTATTTGGACTCGTGGAGTGATTAATTCCTCAGCTGCTGCAGCAGTGCTGAAACTGTTGATTTTTCTCCATCCACCAGAGTTTCTTCCTAAGGGAAAATAAAACAAAATCATGTGCGATTTTCATGAAATTAATTGAAGACTGCATCCTGAAAATCTAGTTTGCAAGAAGGAAGCATAAGGAAGATACTCTTTAGATACTAAATTTGGTTCTAAAACCACCAATTTAAAGTAACAAAAGTGATGAGATTCTTTGTAATTAAATTGTCTAATTATTATAACTGAATAACCTTCGCGTGGTAAACAAAAAGTAAATACTGCTTGCAATTTGTGAAGTCAAGGCCATCATCAATATTCATAAAGGGGTAGAAAAAATATTAAAAAAAGTTGACAGTTAATTAAAAAATAACAAAAGAAATATAAAAAAAAAAGAAAGAAACAGGGTTGACTACCTTGTAAGTGACGCAGGGAAGCAGCTCCAGAAGAAGAGGAAGCAGATAGAGAGCGTTTGAGCAGCCAGGAAAGTCTACAAGCAGCCATGACCAAAGCAAGTAGCAGCTTGCTTCTCTGCTTCTTGTTCTTGTTTCTTGCTCTGAAGATGATGATGATGATAAGAAAAAAAAACTCTTGAAAGTAGAAATGGTTGCACCATGTGGCTCTAAAGGTCACTGTTACCAACACATAAAGCAAAGCTATGGACTATGGAGTAACTGTCATTTTGTGGACGTCATGGCTTTGTCAAAACTTGTGGGAAAATGGCATTATTATTGTATTTGCATAATATCCGTTGATCTGGAAAAGAATTATTGAGAAAGGATTAGGAAATTAAATATTGTAATGATTAGATATGCATCAAGTATCAACCCTTCAAATATGGATGTGTGTCTGCCTTGTATAGGTTGTCGTGTGCACCATAGTTTAGTTCACTAGAAAAATAATTATATATGTAGTTACACCGGTTATTGTCATTGAGTGGTGTGACTATACTTTGTATTAGTATAACTTTATCCTAATCCTATAAATAGAATATATTTCTCAACCCCATAAAACAAATAAAACAAATATGGACCGAATAATATGGATGTGAAGCAAATGAAAAAATTTCTTGTGGATGTGTGAAGCCTGAATAAGACAGCCAGAATCAAATGAGACGGCATAAAATACAAACTGGGACGGAACTCCGGAAGTAGTTGTTTGGTGCACATAACACATCGTATTCAATTCTTTGGTAGAGAGCTACGTTCACATTTTTCAATAAACGTATTAAGGAAGTATTTGGTTTAGAGTAAAAATGAGAAAGAAAATTTTATAAAAGAGCTTTATACATAAAATAGAATTTTTTTTCTCTCCATTTTTTATCCCAAACTAAACACACCCTAACAGTATAAACTGATTAATTTTATACTATCATACAAAAATCATGAGAATTTCCATATAGTGTTAGGTTGTTAGAAAAGAATACATGATGTGCAGTTTTCATGGTTTCATCGAATAATAGTGTAAAATGTTTATATATTAATAGTACATTAAAATTATTCGTTTTATTTTTTAAAGCTTGGTTTAAATTTGGTTATATACCGTCATTATTTAAAATAGAGGGAATGAGATAGAATGTAATTTATATTAATTTTATAGAGGAGGGGAGTGTATATTTAAAAAAAAAAAAAGTTTAGTGATGTGTCTAGAACGGAGACTGTATTTTTACTCTTTAAACTTTTATGCAATTCACCACACAAAACAATTGCTTTAGTTGGGTGAGAAGGGCCACCTAATGTTATGTACCATCATGCATCCTGCAAGGGATATTTTTTTTTATCATTATTATTTGAGTTGGGGTTGGCCGGTTGGGGGGCCAACTTTGATTATTTTGAGATTTAATTATTGTTCTTAAATAACCTAAAGTGATGAAAATAATAATGATCGATCCAAAAAAATTCAATAATTTATTTTGATAAAAATATATTTTTGATCCCTTTAAAATGGGATATTTTACCTCTAAATTTTCTTTGTTGGTTTTTAGTCTCCTAATTTTCTAATATTATGTTTTTTTATCCCTACCATTAGTTTATAATGTTAAGTGATGATATTGATAAGGATAGAAAGAATATTTTTAAGATATTTATTTTGATAAATATCATTTTTTTAATATTTTTAAGAATTAAGTATATATTTTAAACTATTTTTTGAAACCCAAAATATAGAGCACAAAGAACAAAAACATAATATTAGAAAAAAATGAACAAAAGCCAAATTTTATTTTTTAAAGAGACTAAAATCAAAATGACTTATATTTATAGAATAGAAATATATTAATTTAATTTTGAAGCATCTATAATATTATATTTTTTATACTATTATTCAATTTAGATAACTTTTTAAATAGTAGGTGTGAGATTTAATTATTTTTATTAATATTGTAATATATAATTGGATTACAATATAAAATTTTTATAATATTAATATATACAAATTAAACTCAAAATAACCTGAAAAAATATAACTGTTTTTCTTTTATTTACTTTTTGTCAACAGGTGTGATTTGTACAGGCGGAAGCACCAAGAAGCACCAAAGGTTTTTTTACGTATCACACATAATTTAGTGATGGCCCGACCCAACATCTATAATTCTTTTTATTTCTTCGTAACCAAAATCTTCTTACTTTTGTGGACCAAAAAATGTAGAGAGCCATGTTTTACGTGGACCGAAAGAAAGGCACACTCGTTACTCCATGTCCGAGTATAATTTTAGTCACGTCAAATAATGTATGGGCTTGAGACCAAGGACTTACAATTGATGGCTCAAACTATTCTGCAATTAAAATAAAAAATCAAAACAGTCAAAGCAAGAAAAACAGTATAAGTGTTGACCAATGTTTGATTCTTACAAACAAACAAATCCAACGTGTAGGATTTACACACAACTTATTAAGCCATTAAGATAAAACTTAACAGTTTTGAGGATCCTGACAAAGGAAAAAAGAAAAGTTTTGAATTTCGATAAGGGCTTAAAACAAATAATTGTTTTAGGAGTGTTTGGTGGTAGAAAGCAAAACAGTATTATTTGTAAAATTGACGGGAAAGAAAAATAATTTATGAAAAAATATTTTTCCTCTATTGATATTTAAATTTCATTTTTTCCAAAATTAGGATAAAATGATAGAAAATAAATTAATAGTCTTTGTAAAAGATAATTTTTTTTTGTGAAGTGTACAAGTAAAAGATCATTATTTTTCTTTCTATTTTCTTCTTTCATAAATTAACTCGGCACCAATATAGTGGAGTTATTAATAAAAGTGAAGTGTGGTGGGAAGTGAAAAGTGAAAACCAAGATTCAACCTTTGAAAAAAAAATATTATTGAAGAAATCCTATAAAGCGAATTCTGCAATACTCTCTCAGTGATACATCTTACATCTCAATCATTCATTTTTCAAACTAATGGTTGAGATTCTAGGGCGAACATTTATGCTCCCTTCAATGGCAGTGCATACTAGAAGTAACCATCCTTCCCTCTTTCACTGTCACGTTCACTGTTTTCATCATCCATCCCCATAGCTCCACCGTGGACAGTGACCTCCATGAATGGCTCCGCGTGAAGAACGGTGACTCCACCACCGTTCGACTCCCTGCCTAACTCGCAACCCACCGCTTTGCCCAGCCATTGTGAACCACAATCATCCTTCTTAGCATCGCCCTAAGCCACAACCCATCCATCACCGCGCAGCACCATCACGAGACTGCCGTTTGGACAGCCACTGTGAGTTTTGCTCGCCGAGAACAACACCGTGACAGTATCGTCGTTCACGCATCAACCATCAGTCATGTGCCACCTCTACCCATACCTCTGTACTCTCATCTCATCGTACAGCCACAATCAAAGCATATGTCGGCTTCGTGATGGAGGAGAGCTTGACAGTAAGGGTAGCAAATCTAATGAGGCGGCCGACGGCAAGGATCTTTATAGTCGTGCAGATGGTCGAAGAAGTGGTTGGGGTGGTGGCGGAATCGTCATGGTGGTGGTGGTTTTGTTTTTTTTTTTTTGGAAGAAGATTGGAGTAATGGTACATGGGAGGTCTTCAAAGGAGAGGTCATGAGGTGTTTGCCATCTTATAACCATGAATGTGTTTGAAGAATTATAGTCTCATAACAAGCGAAGGTTGTCATGCTCCTTACAAAGTAGGTAGCATCACACGCTCATAACACCATATAATTTCTTCTTTCAAGACTACCTATGCACCACCACTTTAAATTATATATTTTGTTCCTCCCCCACCGCCACACTCCGACCACCACCCCTCTCCTTCTCCACATTGCCAGTGAAAAGTTCGACCACCATCCCGACTGCCTCTCTGACCACCGCGTAAGATACCAAATCCTCGCCACCCTTGCTGACAAGCTCTCCTCCATCGCCGATGTTGACGTGTGCTCCGGCGATGGCTGTGGGTGAGGGCGGAATGCTACCACAAGAAGATTAGAGGGCAGTGTTAATTGTTTTATGATGGTGATAGTAATAAGGTGGGAAATGGTGTGAGCGGTGTCGGTGAGGAGCTTGAAATTAATGGGGTTTGTGCCGCAAAATTAAAGAAGTTGGTGGGGTGGATGGTAAAAACTGGAGAAGTTGGGGTGGTGATGATATTGATTTTTGTGTGTGTGATGGTGGTCAGGGTGAGGTTGGGGAGGAGGACATGAACTCCTAACGATGTGTGATGGCGGTGGACCATTTTTCACCATCAGCGGTGGAGCCATGAAAGCAAGTGTCGAAGAGAAACGGTGGAGGTGGGTGATGGATGAAAGAGAGAAGGGTGTGGATTTTTGTATGCATTATCATTATAGAGCGTATAGACGTTGCACATGCAATTTCAGCCATTAATTTTAGATGAATGGTTGAGATTTAAGGAGTACGACACACATTTAATTGCATGCAGTATTGCAGAATTCTCCCTCATAACAATGCATGCGGGAATACTTTCTTAAATGCTAATGATATTTTGAACATTAAAAAGAATGCTATTTACACCTATTTATAACTATTGATGTGATGATTCCCACTTATTCTTAACATCCATCACATCCAATCATTATAAGTCCTGTCAAATAACACTCACTTTTTAGATTAAAATATCATTACTCTTTCTTCAAAGGCTGAAAAAATGATAAATTTCAATATCATTCCTTTATTATTTATTAATTCATCCCTATCTATTATATTTTATCGAAAATGCTAATAAGTATGACGTTTAAACTTCGTGAAACGACATATAGGAATGATATTAGCGTGCTAATATTTTGCGTTTTAATGATGGTTATTTTCTCTCTTTTGTCCATGTTCCATGTCTCCCTTTGATTGGTTACTAGTGGTTCATCGTTCATACCCCTCTTACAAAACACTAATTGTTTCACAGCCGATAGCATTGCTGATAATTTATTTATTGAATAAAAATAGTTGGTATGAATTTAAAATCCATGCATTTGGATGGATAGAAATTCACAAACCATATCTTGTATTGGTGTATAAGAGATAAAAATTGAATGAGATTTTAAAATTTAAAATAATTATTAAACATATAATATTATTTTTATGTGCCAATATATGATTAATGAAATAAGAAAAATAACATGATTTTGAGGATAGAAGATTTTCATGCACTTTTATCTTTGTGAATAGTACTAAGTGTACAGCTTTTACCCTTTTTTTTATAACAATAATTTAAAAAAAGTTAGTATCAAGTTATTTAAATGAAATGGAGTTATCATGTCTAGACATTCAAAATACTTTTAAAATTATTATTTTGGCCCCAAAAATTTATGCCACTAATAAAATAGTCCTTTAAATAAACTATATTCACATGTGATCATCCAAAGATCCATCATATTTAACAAATTTATTCAAATGGCAACTAACAACCATTTCAATTAACAAAATTGATTCTTTTAGGACTATTTTATCAAATATATAACTTTTTGAGGGGCTAAATGATAATTCTATGATGTTAACTTAATACAAAATATGACACTAAACCTATTTTGTGAAAGATATATGATCATTTGGCAACTAAAGTGGTGATTCTACTATATATGTCAACTTGGCACAGAACTTGACATGCAATCATTTCCATTAATATAAATAAAGTCGAATTGAATTAATGAAACTTATCCATCATTAAAGCTTCTTTACACAGTATTTTTTTTATTTCAAAAAAAGCTTCTTTACACAGGTTAAAATAAAAAATGCAATCTATAGCGCGGTTGACAAGTATATGAGCTTTTGGGTTTGTTGATTCGCAGAATCTTTGCTGAGCTTGTCTTCCTTTTTTATTTTACACCTGTCTCTTTTTCTTTTGATTGGGTGAATCGAGGAACTAGGTTAGAAAGTGCAGCGTGAAAAGTGCGAACGAAGATTGAACTCATTGAAAAGAAGCTAGACAAGGAAACAAGAATCACGTTAAATGGGTAGTTATGTCACACATCCAATAAAATCTACCTTTTTCTTTTATTTTAGTTTTTCAATCTAATTAAGTTTGGTTTTTCGGTTTGAAAACATTTAATTCATCATTTATTTTATTTCGCTATCTTAGAATTTAAAGTAACAAAGTTTGAATTTATATCTTAATGCTAACTATCCAAACCCCTCGTTAGTCCAATCATAATCTAGATAAAAGTTATTTAGACTAATTTTGATAACTTACATCATCACTTAGTCATATGTCACTATACATAATTAAAACTTTTGAGATAGTAAGTATGAGAATTAAATATTTATATAAATATAATAATATGTTATTAGATGATTATATTGCATAACATATTTTAACATTACTACCAATGTATTAAAACTAAACTCAAAGTTTTATTTTTTTTAATAAGTTTTGCCCAAACTATGGTTTTAGAATTCCAAACATGCTTCCATAAAAAAATTAAAAAAATGGAAACTAGCTATTATTAATCTTCAAAGAATATATGCAATGCAAGTATGAATCCTTCAACTTCAAGGCAAGTTTCTTTCTATTTCCAAACGCCTATTGCTATAGGGAAAAAAAAACCGGAGTGTCGTGGCACTTTTTGACCGCAAACTTTGGCTCCTTTAACTAGAGACACACGCCGTATTCAAAGTTGGAATGAATCTCGTTCATTCCATATTACTAGCATATGCCTTTCTTTATTAAATATTACTAGCTAGCATATGGTGAGAAGTGGAGTTTATCATAAGAGTAGAAAAAGTAAATTTGGATCATTGGATCTTACTTGATTATTCAAGATTAAAACATAAAACTATATGATATTTTTAAATAATCACGTGATCATTAATTATCATTAATCATTTTCAATCATGATCATCCATATATTGTTATACGACCCAAATTTTTTACTCTTAATCTCATAATAAATCACAACTCTCCCTTGAGTCGCCCCCTATATATATGCGTGAAAAAAATGGCTTAACAAAAATGGATATAGCTACTCGAAATTTCTTGAAAAGTAAAGGCATACCTATGTACTTTCTCCTTCCATATATTCTTGTTTCCATCTTATGAATAATTGTACTTAGACACATTTTTTTTCCCACATCCACTACTAGAAATCCGCAGGATACCTGGTGGAGGCTATCAATGGATCCTACCCATCAGGAAATTCCAATGGGAATACTGACAAGTTAACATGTTTTTTTACACATAATTTTTTCATTAAAAAAATAGATGGCAACTCGTTGGTATACCTGCGTGAGTGCTTGGCACCATTATGCGCCATATGGCGCACATACATTCCGAGGGATATACCGATGGGTGTACCAATAGAGTGGATATTTGTTCCACACAAGTCGGAAACCTATCAGTATAAGCTATTGCGTCACGTGGCGTGAATAGTATACCAATAAGTTGGTCAACGAGTATGATTTTTATTTTTTTATTTTTTAAATCTAACCTTCTCGGGTATACCGAGGTCAAAATGAAATTAAATTATATTTTTTATTCACATTGTTCATAGGTTTTTCTTTATTTATTTTTTATTTTTATTATTGAGTATTGAAGGGTTTTTGAATTTTTGGGACGTTGACCCAATCTCTTGGGATTCCCTTTTTATGTTGGTATACCCTGTTGGTATTAGTGAAATTCGAAATGCATCATTTCATTTAATGATTACCCACTGGTTTTATCCATCGGTAACTTGCAAATAAGTCATTCCAAAACCCCTCTTCTTCCTTATTCTACAACTCTCTCTCTTCCCTTTCTCTCGCTCCCACCTTTCCTCACTGTCATTCGCCACCACTGAGCTCCATTTACGAAACAAAACCCACCATTGCAATCTAGGTACATTTCTGAGTATTTTAATCAGTTTAGTATTTTGGTTTGGCTTAGTTTTTTCATTCATTTGTGTTGCCCAGAGTGTTGTTTTTAATGCATTGGAAAGTGATTGTTGTTGTTATTTTATTGTTGTATGAGTTCTATTAGACAGAGCATTGACATTATTGGTTGTCAAAGCTTTTGGTTTTTATTATTGTGTATTTTCGTTTTTCAATTGTTATAACTGTGTAAAATTAATTGTTTGTTTCTTTTGCGATTTTTTAGGATTGGATTTGGTTACATGCTAGGAGCTTTTGGATTCTTTGTTTTTGCATTGCTCTGTAGGTTAGTAATGAAATCCTTATTATTTATATGTTTTAAAATGTATATATGATAGAGACTTATGATTTATAGGATAGAATTATAGGAAATGAGGATTACATAACTGGGGAAAGGTGTAGATCCTTCCTTGTTTGCATTATTTGCTGGAGTTTATTTGCATTTTGCGAAGATTGCAGGATATACATGTTATAGAGTTATAAGGGGATATGCTATAGAATGGTTTTTAGGATTATGTGAATTGTATGTAACCTTAAGTTTTCGTTATTTAAATATGTATGTTATATTGTTGTCGCTTAATAATATCTTTGATTGTTGAACACATTGATTAATTGATGATGAAAGCTCCAACTTTAAGCGAAGATGCTGTTGAAATTTTGTGAACATTTTTTGTTAAGTAAATAAAATTAAAAGTAATTGAATTAAAAATATTTAAAGACAAATGGAATGTGTTTAAAAGTAATAATGTGATGTTCTTTAAAAAATTTTAGGGCTTAGAGTTATTTACACACGCAATGTTTCCTTCAAATCGCTCATGATTGTATGATAGATCGCATCCTAATAGAAAGGGGATTAAACTAGAATTCTATGATAGTGTTGATGGTAGCATTTTAAACACAATAGCTCATTAATGAAGCAAAAATTAGGTGTCCATGTAATAAGTGCACATGCAGGAAGTATTTAGATGATGATATCATAAGAGTTCATTTGTACAAGTGGAGATTCATGCCTGACTATTAGATTTGGATCGAGCATGAGGAAGTAGTCAATTCAAGGAATCAAATGGGTATGCTTTAGGTTGAAAGTAGTTATGGTGGGGTTCATGTAGTTGAGCACAATGTGTGCAATGTGTCATGGGAGGACAATCTGTGTAGACATCATGAGATAGTTTTTGATGCTATTGGTCTTGATTTTGCAGCACATTATTCTCAACCTTCAGTTGAGGAGCCTAACTAATATGCTAGATTTTATAGCCTGTTAGAGGCTGCAAATCAACCTTTATGGGAGGTTTGTGTGCATTCTAATTATCATCAATAGTTTGGATGTTAACTATTAAGTTTGAAGGGAACTAAAGCTAAAGTTCTTTTGATCAGGAGGTTGCACTGATCAATAACCTAAGTCTGAATCCCAATATAATTCCAAAAGATTTTTATCAAGTTTACAAGTTAATTTCTAGATTTAGGTTGAAGGAAAGAAAGATTGACTATTTGAAAAGTTGCATGCTTTATTACAAAGATGTTATTGTATTGACCAAGTTAAGTTCTGTCACAAGAGTAAGTTTAAACCCAATAAGCGTGAAAATGGGAGTATAAGGATATCCGTAAAAAAAGACTACATTATCTACCCTGAATCCTAGACTCAAGACACTCTACGCATTAAGAAGCTCGGCTTCAAATGAGGTGGCATAGTGAAAATTAGAAGGGTGATGGTGTGATGACTCATCCATTGCATGATGAAGTGTGGAAACATTTTGATCAAATATATCCTGAGTTTGCCTCTAACCCTCGACATGTTAGGTTGGGACACTGTTTAGATGGATTTATCTTGAATAACTAATTTAGCAAACCTTATTTGTGTTATCCTGTTGTTACGCTACAATCTTCCTATTGAAATGTGCATGAAAGATCCTTACTCTTAACATATATAATCCATGGCCCTGGTAGTCCAAAAGCTAATATTGGTGTGTATCTTCAACCCTTAATTGATAAATTGAAGGAGTTGTGCTATGAGGGTGTTCTTACTTACAACATTTCAACAAAACTGAATTCCTTTATGAGGGCAGCATTAATTTGGACTATCAATGACGTTTCAGCTTATGGAACATTGTTTGGACGAATGACATAAGGCAAATTAGCATGTCCAATTTGCATGAAGGATACTAAGACATTTACTCTGAAATACGGAGGAAAGAACCCTTGGTTTGATTGTCATAGGAGATTCTTAGATGTTGATCATCTATATAGATGAAGTATATATGACTTTAAAAGTGATTATGTTGAATATGAAGAGCCTTCACTTAGACTAAATGGTCACCAAATATGGGATCGAGTTAAGGATTTCTCAAAAATAACAAAAGTCGAAAAAGTAATGCAAATGTCAGGCTATGGAGTGAGGCATAATTGGACTAAGCAAAGGATCTTCTGGAGTTGCTATATTGAAAGGATAATTTAGTGCATCATTGATTAGATGTCATGCATATTGAGAAAAATGTGTTTGACAATATTATGAACATTGTAATAGATACAGATCGATCCAAAGACAATAACATGGCAATGCATAATCTGGTTAAGTATTGTACATAGCCCGATTTGCATTTACAAGAATTAAGAGATGATTGTTTCTATAAACCAAAGGCCAAATAAGCTTTGAATTGCACTTAGAAATAAGTTATTTGTCAGGAGTTTCATGAGTTGAGAATGCCTGTGGTTATGCTTCTAATTTAGGTAGGTGCGTCAATGTTGCTCCAACAAGCCACAACTTGCCACGTCTTCATGGAGTGTTTACTTCCCTTTGTATTCAGAGAGCTACCTAATGTTGTCTGGAAGCCCCTAACCAAGCTGAGTCAATATTTCAGGAATTTATGCTCTTCTACTCTTAGGTCGTGCTATTGGAAAGAGTAAGCCCCGATGGTTGACTTTCGAGAAGTGGAATTCCGCACACTTATATATTTTGATAAATTGTAATGAAGTGCAACCATTCAGAATGTAAGCCAATAAACCTTTATCTACGTGATAAATTGTGATGTTATGCGTCCTTAAAATGAACTAAAAGATATTTTCAACAACAGATATTTTGAACAAGTGCATGGTCAAGATTCTCTTTAATAATTTTCAGACTAGTTCAGATTAAATGTAAGTCCATTTTTTTAAATTATGTAGCCCAATACATTGTTATTAGTTAATTTTGTTTGATGTGAGTCAATTTGATATTTGAAACTTTATCTATGTAGGTGTATGACAAAAATAATCATGTAACATGTCCTTATTTGTTTAATTTAGCTTTAGTGCTAAAAAAAGTTGTAAGTTGGCCCATGTACTATGTTAATGGGTACAAGTTTTACACGGCAAAGGGTACCTGAAAAAAAAAATCGACAACACTTGTGTTTGTGTGAAAAGTGATGCTAGGGACGAAAAATGTGATTAGTATGATGTGATTTAGGAAATCATTGGGTTTAAGTACATTGGTGAACCTACAAAAGGATGTGTGTTATTCAAATGTGAATAGCATGATTTGACGTGACTAACTTGGACATGACAACACAACAATTACAAAATTATTGAAATCAATCACACCAAAAGATATGTAAGTTATGATCCATTTATTATTACTCAAAATGCTAGACAAATTTATTATATATCTTATCCTGGGAAAAGTATATCAAACTGAATGATTGTAAACAAGATAAAAGTAAGATGTAAGGTTGAAGAGAAAGATACTGTTGATGATACTTATCAAGTGGACAATTTAGCCCCTTCAAGGACAGTAATGGATAGAGACAATCCTGAAAATCATCTTCCTTTGACTATTGGGAAAGTTGACATAATTGATTACCCAAGTCACCACCCAATAAGAAATCATGAAGATGAAATAAATGATAATAGCTAATTATGCAAATTATGAACTTCTTCATAATAATCATGATCAAGAACAAAGTGATAATGAAAATAGCCCTCCACTTTTATATTAACTAAGGTGTTAAATATTATATGCAACAATGTTTTGAACTAATTCTAAATTTATGTGTGATTATCTCTTTTTTGTAAATTGTGTAATTGTTTTAGTATGATTGGTAAATGTAAAGGCCCACCTAGAAAGATCAATTTACCTTTCTCTACATCCACCACCGCCCCAGTCACCCTCGACTACCTCCCTTGATAGAGGCATAAGTGGATCAACCAACCTGATGAACTTATGAATCCAAACCAATCCAATTAGATTGGTCTGTTTATCGAGTCGTTGGGTTAATAAAAATCACAATCATATTAGTTCAATCATCGAATTTGTATCCTTTAACTCAAAGTCCAACACAAACCAATCTTATTATTATTATTATTGTTATTTTTGTTGTTGTTGTTGTTGTTATTGATTACTAACTATAGCATTTATTCATATTCGTTATTCATTTACCATTTACTATAATTAATATGCAATTTAAAACCCAAATGAATGCCACATCATTATCATTGAAACTTATGCCACAATAGAATATATGAGAATTTACTTATATATATTTTTAATATTTTACAATTTAGAGTATTTTTATTGAAGTTTTGGATATAAATTGAAAAATAATAATAAGCAGATAAATCTAATGACCCAATTAGAACAAACCCGAAGTTGATTGGATCGATTTGGCTCAAATTTTGCAAAATAATATCATAAATCCAAACAAATTAAAAAGTGATCGATTCAGATTCAATTTTTCCTTAAAGCCAATACAAACCAACTCGTCTACGCACCTAATCCTCCACTACCATCCATCCCTTATGGATGATGCCTATTCCTGGGTATGTTGGACCTTCACCTCTACCCTATTTATAGTCACATTCCATCCACAATAGTGACCCCAGCCCAGCCCTACCACCGCCCTTGACTATAGCCCCATATCATCAGACACCAGCCTTTCAGGTGGTTCAGACACGGACCCGAAGGAGGCGCCTCGGCTGAGTGGTAGGTCGTTCCCCACTTAGTCCAGATAGTAAAGACTAGTAAATTGAAGCATGTTTACAAATATTACATATTTTAATTATAGATTGTGTATGATATTTAAAATATTGTCAGTATATTTAATTTGGTTCATCTATGTAACAAGTTTTATCCTTTTCTTAAAGGCTTCCACCGAATTACAGAGATTATCCAGAGCATGTATAACTATATAGAGCATGTATAACCGCCCATGACTCACCTAGACGACATCTGAAAAATGTGAAGGAGATGTGGTGGGAGGAGTGGAAGGTAGTATTGCAATTTATTTGATTATATTAAAATAATGTTTATATTATCTATATGTTTCTGATTATTTATATGTTGTAAGTTTTGTATATGTAGAGCTCATTTGACATCCATGAGGCTGCTGTCAGAAGGCTTGGAGGATTAGGTCCTCCAAGGGCTTGCGGACATGTTCCAAATGTTCGTAGGGGCATATGAGCACCTACTAGCTGAATGATGCCACCCTTCACAAGTTGTAAGCCCATTAGGCATCCAACCCGACATTCAAGGAGAGGTATAGAAAGGCATGTCACCACCCAACTTGGGAACGTGACCGACACGTGAGGAGTCTCGTCCCACGTCAGTCTCGTGACCACTGACTCTTTCTAAATGCATGATTTATCATAATATAATACTTAAAATATGATTTCTTCAAAATCTTTAGCATTTTATTTAATTAAAACATAATATTTAATTTTATAAACTGAAAGTATTTAATAATTCAAGCTCTAAAAACATCTTAACCAAATCCGCTGATCTAGAAATCATAACTACTTCAGCACATAGAATTAATCTTAAACCTGAAAATCCTTGACATTTGAAAACTGAATTACAAATACATCTCTAGTTTATCATATAAATCTCTAACCACAGTTTACATTTCAATTAAATACTTAATCTCTGAAAATACTATGATACATCAAAATACATGCGTGGCTAAGATCCTACCTACATATTTCTGGAGTACTTTACTCTAACATAATCCTACTCTAGGCCCTACTACAAAGTAAGATTCATCACTGAAAACAACTACGTCTACGAAACAAGAGTTTAAACCACCTTCGAACCTACAACTATGAAAAGGAAGGGAGAAGGTGAGTCAATGGACTCAGTGAGTGAGCTCACCCTTCACCCACATGGGACATCCAAAGGATATATATAATGTAATACACATGCAACCATTATAAACCATTTAATATATTTACATACATAGCTATATATGAAAATGCTTTTCATTCCACAAATTTATAAACATACATTTCTAAACTCATAATCAATCATGAAATCATTCTACATACATATTATACATAATAACTCTGAAAGCATTAATAATCTTTGAAAACATAAATAATAGTGTTCTAATAGAGAAATATGGATATCTGGTTATGAATTGTATGATAATATATATATCGATGATCAACTATGACATAACAAATTCTTTGCTCTATGATCCCTCAAGGATCTAAATTGGACACCTAACTAGATTTCATCTCTGCTTTGTGAGATTGCCCCTGAGGACAACTTGGTACCAAGATTAATGATCGTTTTTCCAGCCATTAACTCACTGTTTGTTTCTCTATAACTACCGTCTAAACTAGTTTGTACTTAATTCATATAATCTGAAACTCTTAAAATCTCTTAAATCTCTAGAAACTCTGGATCCATAAAACTCTAGCAATCTGACTTTAGCATAACTATAACTATGAAATCATGCTAAGAGATCACCACTTGCAGGCATCATGATTTCAGGAGCCCACATAGTATGTATCTAGTTACTATGAATCATACTAAACTTCATATTTCTGAGTATCATGAAAAACTAATTTTCTTTTCTCTAAACCTTTGTTCTGTGCTATATTCTGGGTTTAAAACCCCTTTCATATAAATTGTATACTACTCTAAAAATGCATGAAAACATTTGTATTTAAAAGCTAAAGCATACTTTACTCTATATATTTTTATAATAAATCAACTTAACAAACTGAAAGCTTTTTGAAAATTCCAAGTCTAGAGTATATATAATAATATCATAACTCTTAAACATATATTTGATAAAATAGCAACTTGTTAAATCATACATTCTTCCAACAATCCTTTCATTAGCATGTAAAACATTTTCCATAACACACAACATAGCAATTATGGTCCCATGGTTTTGTAAAACTCATTCTTTCATGCTATCATCATAAATCATAATTTTTCTAACTTGACATAATCGTGTAAAATCATATTCTATATATATATATATATATATATATATATATTCTCATATCTAGTTTCATGTTTAACAATCAAAATGCATAAATATACTCATAATGATAAGAAACTAAGATCATGAGTTTGAACCCACTTACCTAGAGAGGGAGAATAAGATACAACAACACCAAATGAACTCCATGGAGCGGTGGTGGCACTAAGGTCTACCATAACAACCATAAAACTCAAAATCAAACTCTAATAACATCTAGATACCTCTAAAACAACCCTAACAACATTGGGGAGCACACTCACTTGACAACAATGGAGAATAATAACAACCCAAACCTAAGAACATGGAAAAAGGAAAGAACAGAGACAAAATCTATCAACATAAACATACCTTGATGATTTGGGAGAGCCAGATTTGAGTGATATAGAGAGAAGAAGAAAGAAATGTGTTTGGGAGGGAGTGTGGGGTTTCAAATCGAGAAAATGGGGAGGAAATGAGTGGGGAAGGGCTTTTTATAAAAGGGAGGGTTCTTAGTGAAACAACATTGCTTTCGGGTACTATTTGTATTCTAGGGGGACCGCTATGATCGCTATAGCGGTCCAAGCATCCTCGCCCCTAACCATGTCATTTATGACAGCTGGAGCCCCAGACCACCCAAAACCCCCGATTTCTACACTGTGACCGCTATAGCGATGACAGTTTAGTCAACTTCTACATTTTTTATCATTTTTGTATCTGTTTGTCTCCATAATTACATATTTGCATTTCTTAATTATAAGTTAATGTCCTCATTTGGAAATGTAAATATCCCCATTTGGATTCAAATAAAATATCACAAAAATTAAAATGCCAACAAATCAAAATCCAAATTTTGGATTTTAGTTCAAATTAAAAAATCTTCAAGATTTTCTAAACTTGTGGGCTAAAAATAAAACGATTAAAGGTCTCATAAAATTTATTAAAAATTTTTCTTTAACTTGTTTTCCTCTTGGGAACAATTACGGGACTTTTGGTCCCAAGAAAGTGGCTCTATCATATAGCCCTCCAAGGGCATGTAGGATTCAAACTTTGTGAAATTCAGGACTTGATAACATGAATGGGTCTAGGAATCCTAAGGTTGTATGAAAAAAATCTCCTGACACGTGTACCTCGGGTATTACAAGGCAAGACAAAGCATGGCTCGTTGAAAGGCAGGCCACTGCACACTGATGGGTTAAGCACCTAGGAGAGATTGGAAAACAAATGGTAACTTTAATCTTTTTAGACTTAATATATTATTAACTAACTACATTTGAAAAGGCGAAGGGGAGGCAGGAGAGGTGTGGGTCGACCATTGCTCCGAGATGACATATGTATGTCTAAAATCGACCCCTTTGTATTTAACAGTACTTCTTCATTTATGATATAATTTTTACTTATAATGTGTTTTTATACTTTTTTTTTTTCTCTATAGCGTGAATATACAAAGCTATGGGAGCAGGCACAGATCCAATACCAAACCAAGTTAGCAAAGGTTTGACCTTATACCAACATTCCCCTCGAAATGAAGAGGATATTTGGGCCCAGGTATTACAAGGGTCATATGTATGTGATGGGGTACTACCCAATATTAGGTCCCCATCCTCTGTCACTAGGTCAGTTGCTCGGCATGATACCTTGCGAGAGCGTGCGCATACCCTAAATCAAGAACTAGCATAAAGCATAGCTTATCTAACAACAACAAGAGCAAACACAGCTTCTCCAATAGCTCCAAGAGAGGTGGTCGAGCAACGGTGGAGGAGGAGTTAAGAGAGATCCAACAACTAAAGATCTCCATGAAGCAGGAGCAACAACAGAAGGACAAAAAAGAAAAAAGTAAATTCAAGAAGATGCAGAAGAAGAATACGGCCGATGTGATAAGATTCTTCAACAACATGAAGGCCTTAGGATCTTCTCACAAGAAGCCCCCTAGATGCCACTCCCATCCATTATTGACAGCTTCTCATCTAATGATGGTGATGACTTTGACGATCGATGACTACGATGATGATGAGAATTTCAGCTAGTCTTTTTCTATTTCTATTACTTTTTGGTTTTTTTAATAGTTATCGCACTTTTATTTTTATTTGTTTTATTCTGATACCTTACTACTATTATTGTTTACTTCATTAGTTTATTTATTTACCATTTCATTATTTCCTTATTTTATATCATTTTAATTTATAATTGAATAATTATATAAATAATAAATAAATAAATAAATGTCAAACAATTAGATATGTTTATATAAATTCTTCATATATGGCAATGTAATTTGTCTTCCAAAAAAAAAACCAAAAATAAAAACATTATCGACGGTACATCTTCAAAAATAAATTAAAAAAATATTTTTTATTTTCATAACCCATCGATAAAAATAAAAATACCCTTCAGTAATATTAATTTTTTGACGACTACATTGACATCTTGGATACACGTTTACCAACTATTTTTTATTTTTTTTCCATTGGTACGCCTATCGATACTTACTGAGCAAGTAGCACATATCGGTAATATTCTACCAACAAACAAAAAATCGACATTTCATGTCTGTTTGTGAACCTATTGATAAAATTCATATCCATTGGTATACTTATCCATAAACCCATCGGTATCCCACGCAAATCTTGTAGTGATCCTTTGGATATAACTAGAATCATGGATATTGAGTCACATAGTTGTTTGCATATCTTTAATCTTACTTTCAATGATATATTTTTTGTTATTAATTACAAACACACTACTCTCATTCTCTCAATGTTTTGTACAACACAAACCTGTAATATTCTTAGTTTCTTACACTATGTACAAAAGACAAATAAATTGTAGGATTCAGAGAAAAAGGAAAATATAGTTACACCACAATGTTAATTGTTTGTGTTCTTGTGCATAATAGTATAAATATATTGTAGATATGTTGTATATTAAACTTTTCTCTGCTTGTATCCATGTGATATGTTTACACGCACAACTGTTCAAATATCCTAGCTCCACCACTTTTTGTAAAGATTATGTTGGCCACCCTCGTTAGGCTATTTTTCATTTGTAGTTGATAAAGCATGATTTGCTCTAAACACCAAAAGTAACTTTTTTGTCTGTTCTTCTTGGATCATATGGATTAAGGTTGAACATGATATTAAAATGTAATCCAATATAATTTTATCAAGATTAAAATATATTTTTAATTCTTACAAATATAAGTTATTCGGATTTTAATTTCTTTAAAAAAATTTCTATTTTTTAATATTATATTTTTTATTTTTACCATTAATCTTGATATTATCCTATATTTTTAAGAATAAAAAGTTCTTAAAATACTTATAAAAATGAATGATAAAATTTCTGATTTTTGCAAGGACTAAGTACATATTTTAAGATATTTATTGTAACCTAAATTTAGAATAATGGAGACAAAAAAATATAATATTAAAAAATAATGCTAAAAAAGTTAAAAATACTATTACTAGAACGATCAATATTTATAAAGAGAAAACATATGTAAGTCTTGTATTAGACTAGAAATATGGACCCAAGAAACTCTTCCCAGTTACAGAGAATTAGGACAAGGGCTCCTTAGATCACCCATGTGGCACAATGAACCCTTAGAGATCCTCTCCGTATTTAGCCAAATCTCCTTAGACTAATTTCTAGATAATACAATATCTCTTATTATCTGATGGAATTTCCTATTATCATATCATATCTCCCAATAAGTACGAAATATATCTAATTCACATTATATCTTGAGAATATTTCCCCTATTCAAGAAAGATTGTCACCTAATTTATCAGGGTCATTTATCACTTAAAAGGGGCTCAACGCCCTAGATAGAATTATCTCTAATCCTTGCACTATACTCTCAAAACCTCTACGCCTCACTCATTCACTCTTGAGAATCAAGTGCCTTTGAGGTACCGCTCACACGGATGTAGATCTACTTTTAGGTAAGAACAAGTCTTTTATTAAATTTAATAAGAGGGTTGAAAGAATTTAAACAAAATTCACATTTCAAATCATGGTTGAACTAGCCCAACGCCCAAACAAAGGGCACTTGTGTGCACTAACTCTCTTTCCCTCCTAAGCTTTCTCTACCAAACATCGCATAAAGTGCGATAGTTGATATTCATATCATTAGTGTCCATTAGCCATATATTATATATAGCTATAGCCAAAATTCAGTTATCTCTGTAAGGCAGAGAGAAACATATATAAGAATATATTGAAAACCTGAAGGAGCAGTTTCCACTTCCGAATTGAGAAGCTAAGAAAGTTAGTATAAAGCTTCAACTCATGGCCAAAGAGACTTGTGTTGTTTCTCAGTTTCCAAGTAAATCACAAGTTCAAGTGCAGGGTGATCAGAACTTTGATCATCAAAACCTTGTAAAATCAGAAGATGATAATGGGAAGAAAGAGGAGTACATAAGAGTACCTAAGGGCACATCTGCGTTTCCTGGGTGGTATGCTGATGAATCCTGGCCAGGTACTTTTATTTCTTTCCAAGCCTTGCTAATTGCTGGGAATATTATCTATATCTATATGACATCTTTATAATCTATAGTAACAGAATTAAGAATTCTATAATAATAATAATAGAATAAAGAATAAAGGAATTCTTGTAGGGAGGGTTCAATCACTTGACTAATTTATATGAATTGACATGATTTTTTATATTTTTGTCTTCGATTTTTTTTCATCTAATGTAGATTATTATAATGTAGTTGTGAACGTTTAAGTGGGTACTTCTAGTACCAAATTATAATTACACAATTGGCGGCGTTACTCCACGGTGACTACTATTATTACGATTTGTTTTTACAAATTTAGTGATAAAAAGGTGAAATAATATATATAGGGGAAAAGTTAGAGTAGTATTATTTGAACTCACAATATCTGATATTGTATTAACATATTCTCATTTACCATTCGATAAGATGTGAGACTACAACTAAATTAGATATATCTAATCCAATGAATATATTAGAGTGTGTTAATACATGTCCATAAACTTGACTACAAATAACAAAAGTTAGGTATGCAACGTTTGGCTTGGGTATTTGACTAACCTTTTCATAACATGATTTTTCTGTTTTAAAAGAAGCTTATAATAAAAGAAAAATATTAATATAGACTCAAAAAATTTGATGTTAGTAAAATTTAAGTGTATTTTATCAACTTATTCTTAGTACTAAATTTATCTTTCTTTTTTAACACACTCTCATATTTAGGTGCATTCATTTCAGCATAAAAAAAATGATTATAAAACTTTAATTTATGTCTAATCGAAAAATCTGAAAATATATTTTCTTGAGATTCTGATTCTTTTAAAAAAGTTATCCACATATATGAAAATTGATTTTTACCCACAAAAAAAAAATCATATCCAAATGCACTTCTAATCTATCCACTTATTCTCTCTCCTATACATACTATTTAATAAGGGTCTAAAATAAAAAATAATTAATATTATTTAGATTTTTTTTAGCTATATTGTTTAGATTTTCTAATAGGGTGTTTGGAAACTTTTAATGAGATGTAATTCAATTGAATTCCATTATGAATTGAATTTTTATGTTTGGAATGAACTAATAAATTAAAGAATTTAATTTAATTCCTTGATTTGAAATGGGTCTAAAAATGAATGAATTTAATTATTTTTACTATTTTATCCTTCATTAATAGGTTAGGAACAAAACATTATATTCAAGTAAGGTTATTTTGATATTTTCATTTATTGGATTTTAATTCCTTAGTTTTGACGGATTTCAATTCCCATGAGAATTTAATTCATTCACTTAAATTGCTTCCAAAGCATGAAATTTAATTTAATTCCCTGATGGAATTGAATTCCAAGGGTTTCCAAATACCCTAAAGGAACGTATAATTGTAGAAAAATAAAATTTTAAAGATGAATATTTATTAAATGATAAAAGGAGTATATTTTTGGGAGAAAATTACACTTCACCCTAAATTATAGATATTGTATACTTTATCCCAAAGACTTTAAATTAAAAGCATACAAATCAATCCCTAATATTTTTTAACTTTGCAAATTGACTTTTCTATTAAATTTTTCTATTATTGACAAAAATAACACATATGTAAGAAAGTCTAAATTTTTCATTTAAAAAAACCAAAAAATTAATAAAAAGACTGAAGTATTCATTAAAAAATATTAAAAATTGACTCGAACATTTTTTTTAAATTTCAGGATAAAATACACGATTCATGATCTCTGTAGCTGGGGAGTAAATGTCCTCAACCTCCCTCCCTCTTCTCCTTTCCATGCGCACCCCACCCCAAAACCTGATAGTGCATTAGTGCCCCTCTTTTTCACTGTTGCACACTTGCACACTACTATCATTTTCTTCAAATACTATCCTTACGTCTCCCAATCACACACAAAAATCCAAAAATTCCCCACACCACTCACAGTGATTCACGATCTAAGCGTCTAAAAGACCAATGATGCCATAAGTTGAGCTGTTGAGCATAACAAGTCTCCCCCAACACCATGTTAGTGATGAGGGGGATGACCAAACTCACAGACGTGCAGATTTAAGAAGGAATGAGATGGGAAAAATAGGTAATATAATTTTTAGGCTTAAGTATCTTCTAGGCTATGATCTAGAGTTTTGTAAATGATGGAAGAGGGTCCATCAATGGAGTAGAAAGAAACCTAAAAGTAAAATGAAAGAAACTATATCATACTCTTATTTGAAAATTATACTCATTCCCTCCTTAACCTCTATTTGGAGGATGAAAAAAATGCAATTTTGAGTGGCAAAGGAGAACACATTATTCTTTATTAGTCATGTCACTCGTCATCTAAAATTGCATCCAAACAATGACAATTTAAGTATACCATTCTCACTTCTTGTCACTCCCTCTATTTTTATTCTACCAATCATAGTCTTAGATTTCTAAAAAATAAGTAAATTTTGATTTTGTTTTCTAAAAATATCTTTTTTTATTTAAGTCTAAATATTTTAAAAATTGATTAATTTTAGTCCCAACTTTTTGTATGTCTATACTAAATATTGACCTAGTTAACAAAACGTTAGTTATCTTATATATCCTACATGATGCTAAGTGACTTACTTGACAAAATCTAGTCTTAGTGCCAAAATTTTCACCCCATAAGCCATTGGATTAACCCAATAACTCATTTTATTTGATCATAACCTCTTTTATAGTATGATTTTGACTCATGATTATAATACAACATGTAACATTATTGGGCATCATACATGCAAGATTGGATTACACAATTTCATATTATCCAACTCAATATTTAATTGATATAGACTAACAAGAGACTAACACCAAACAATGTAGGAATTGTTTGGACTGAAACAAAAAAAAATTTCAGGACCAAAACCAAATTTCAATTTTTTTTGAGGGCCAAAAAGATATTTAAATATAATTTTAAATAAATATTAAAATTTAAATTTAAATTTTTTTTGTTATAAATATATTTCATGTTGATTTTATTTTCTTTTGCAAAATTTTTGCCATGTGATTCGTCTTTTTCAATATTATATTTTTTGTTTTGTATTGTAAAAAATATTATATTTTTTCTTTTTAACAAAAATTTATGCATTTTAATCCTTACAAATATTGAAAATTTTATCTTTTGTTTTTCTAAATATCTTCAAAAAAAATTTTATTTTTATAAACATGGCTACAAACTGACAGTACAAACAAAAATAAAATATTAGAAAAATGAAGAACTAAAACTAACAAAATATGTTAGAGAGACTAAAATCAAAGCTATATATTTATCAAAGATACAAACATATTTAAATATATCATTATAAACTTATTTTTGTATAATAAAAATTTAATCTCGACAGTTGGAATGAGCAAGATACGAAAAACCTCAAAATCATTTTTTTTTATCATCATACAAGTTTTTAAATGGACATATATATGATCATCGACTCATTGTTTAAAAAGATTTTTTTTTTTTCGTGAAAGTTTAAAAAGTATTCTTACTGGCCAAGATCAAGGGGAATGGTAGCACTGGCAGCTTTGAAAAATACTTACGTATTTTCAATATAATTGGAAGTCGGAATTGAAATTATATAAAATAGTGATTCAAAATTTAAAATCAATTGAAATATTAATATAAAACCAAATTTTATAATACCATAATGATATTTTTATTTCAATTTTTTAAAATTATTAATATTTATAATAAATTTTAAATTTTAGAGAGAAAATGAATTTTCAATTATAGAAATAATAATTTATGATTAGGAATTCAAAGGAGGTCATCTTAAATTTTTCTTTTATTTTATCAAATTAATTCGTGAAATTATAATTATAATTTTATTTGTTTTTATAATTTATAAACGTCAAAATTGGAATCAAATATCAAATTATATACCTTTTATTCCAATTTTAAACTCTAATTTTACATGCAATTTTGTATGCCAAGTGGATGTGGCTTTTTAACGTGTATAAAAAAAATTTTATATACCAAACTCCCACTTTTTGAAAATTATTTATGCATATCCATTATTATTTTATTATAGCTGAAATCGTTTAGCTAACACTAGATTTCAAATAATCAAAATAGAAATCAGTCACTAATATTTAGATTTCCTTTTATTATTTTGGTTATTGAAATTAGTTAACAATAAATAGATTTCCTTGTATTTTATTTCTGTGTCTGAAAATGGTTGATAACTAATATATTTCTTTTTTTTAAGTGTCTAAAATGGGTCAAGAGGCAGATTTCCAAATTTTTTTGCACCATGACCATTAACTGATTTCCAGTTTTTTTTTTTGCATGCACCTTTGTGTGGGATGATAAAAATGTATTTGAAAAATCAAAAGAGAAAATATAAAACATGACTCATAGTCGAGCCTCACGATCAAAAGTGTATGTCTCTATTAAACTACTGACTGCATTAAAAATATATTTAAGTATGTCTGGTATTGAATTAAATAGTAAAATAAATGTTTAATTATTCTATAAGTCTTTATAGTTTTAATTAATTTTCAATTCAATTCCTATAATTTAAAAATTTATAATCAAACCTTTATAATGTAGAAAGTTTTTTAATGAAATTTCTATAATTTAATAATTTATAATCAAGTCTCTATATTATACAAAATTTTTCAATTAAATCCTTATGGCTTAAAAGTTTTGTGTTTGAGTCCCTATAATTTTGTATAGTATAGGGATTTGATTAAAGCTTTTTTACATAATATAAGGACTTAAATGAAAATTTTTGCACAGTATAAAAAATTTATTTTAAGTTTTTAAATTATAGGGGTTTGATTAAAAAAATTTGTATAGTATAGAAAGTTGATTTAAAATTTTTACATTATAAGGACTTAGTTAAAAATCAATAATTGAAAAAGTTTTAAATTTTTGTATAGTATAGATACATGTTTAAAGTTTAATTACGATTAAAAACAATAAGTGTTCATTTAAAAATTTGAAAATTTTTAAATTATTGTTTTTCAACAACTAAGTCCCTATAATTTAAAATTTTTAAATCAATTATTCTATACAAAAAATTTTAATCAAACCCATATAATTTAAAAATTTGAAATAAAGTTCCTATAATATACAAAAATTTTCAATTAAATCCTTATATTATGCAAAAAAGTTTCAATCAAATCCCTATATTAGGGACTTGATCACAAAACTTTTAAGCTATAAGAATTTAATTGAAAATTTTTGTATAGTATAAAGACTTAATCACAAATTATTAAATTATAGGGACTTGATTAATTTTTTTTACATTATAGAGATTTGATTATAAATTTTTAAATTATAGGGACTGAATTAAAAATTAATTTAAACTATAGATACCTGTAGAATAGTTAAACATTTATTTTATTATTCAATTCAAAACTGGATATACTTAATTATATTTTTTATGCAATCAGCAGTTTAATAGAGACATACATGACTTTTGATTGTGAGGCTCAACTATGAGTCATGTTTTATATTTTCTTTTTTGCTTTTTCAAATACATTTTCATCAACCCACAAAAAAGGTGCGTGCAAAAAAAATTGGAAATCAGTTAAGGCAAAAAAATTTGGAAATCTGACTGTTCTTGACCGATTTCAGACGCTAAAAAAAAAAAAGGAAATCTATTAGTTATCAATTGATTTAGATTAAAAAAACACAAGGAAATCTATTTATTGTTAACCGATTCCAATCACTAAAATAACAAAAGGAAATCTAAATATTAATGACCGATTTCTGTATGTTTTGGCCACTTGAAACCTAGTGTTAGTTAACCAATTTTGCCTATGTAAAAAAAAATAATAATGGATATGTGTAATCAATCTTTGAAAAGTGAGAGTTTGGTACATAAAGATTTCTTATAATTTATATAAGTAAAAATGCCTGATGTGGAGTAATGTTACATAGCTAAAAATATCATCAGAGTTTTTGACAAAAATCATAGATAATTGTTGAATGAAATAGATTAGTATGATCAACTTATTTATCTAAAACAAATAAGCATGCCACACCATTTTAGCAACTAGTTTTAATAAAAGCTTTTACTCTCTTACATTTTTTCCTTTCAATAATATATATAAAAAAAAACTACGTATTACTAAAATTATGAATTGAGTGCTTATAATAATAAAAGAAAAAAAAAAGAAAAAAGTCTACACACAATTGCCTCGCCCTCTTTCAAGGAGTAGGACAAACAACAAAAAAAATATATACTTCTACACCATTTTTAATTTTTTTAATTTTTTTTTCACGGACCATTGAACAGGGGAAGCGCACATATATAAGATGGAGAAGGTGATATTCCACGGGAAATCAGAATTCCAAGAGCTTCTAGTATTTGAGGTACTTATTGCCTATTTCTTTTCTTTGTTCTACTACACGCATAATTGTCGCATGTAGAAAAGTGAACATATATATATATATATTGTGTGCAGTCATCCAGACATGGCAAGGTTGCAATTCTTGATGGATATATCCAGTTGACAGAGAATGATGAATTTGCATACCAAGAGATGCTCACTCACCTCGCACTCTGCTCCATTCCTAATCCAAACAAGGTTTTCTGTTCTTCATTCTATTCATTGCTCATCAACTGTCCATACACATGTTATCTTGCATCACATAACTTAAAGCTATGTTGGGATTAGTAGAAAGTGATGGAATATATAGAAAAGGGTGAAAGCTATTCTTTAATATCCAATCAATTAGCCCAACATTTATTTCATTACATTCTACTTTTTATCATTCAATCACTTCTCATTGTATTCCATTTGGTATGAAATAACCAAACATACAACATATACTAAGGGACTAGGAAATGGAAAAAGAAGCATTTCTGAAAGAACAAAGAGAGAAAAACTAATTAGACAAAATTGTTTTAATAAATAAAGGGTTGATAAACATAACAGGTGTTGCTGGTTGGAGGAGGAGATGGTGGAATTCTTAGAGAAATATCCCGTCATTCTTCTGTTGAACATATTGATATATGTGAAATGGACAAAATGGTGATCGATGTGAGTCTTCATGTTAGCATTCCTTAGTCTCATCTTTCATCACCAACAGAGTCTTTGACAAAAATGAGTCAGTGAATTGAATATATAATAATAAGAATCCTCTCTAAATTTTCCACTTGAATATATACTTTGCTTCCAATAATATTTTCTAAGAACCATATGAGTTTCTTAATGCGTTTGTGGACACAGATATATAAGAAGTTCTTCCCAGATATAGCAATTGGTTACCAGGATCCTCGGGTGCATGTTCATATCAAGGATGGTAAAAAAGTTAAGCCATTTGTTTGTTGACTTACAAGAAAACATGATGATTGATCACAAGTTTTTTCATACCAAATTTTCTGACCAACATGCAGGAATTGAGTTCATCAGTTCTGTTCCTGAAGGCACTTATGATGCCATTATATTGGATGCTTTCCAACCAATGGGTAACAATATCTTTGTTCCCGTCTAATTATAATTGCACCACATAGTAAGACTAGAAGGTGCTCATTTTTTGCCTTAAAGGGACTAAAAACAGAAGTTCAGAGATATGAATAAGTCCAATTTCATGCAGGACCTAGCGCAGAAGTGCTTGCGGATAATTGCTTCTTAGAATCAGTAGCAAAGGCTCTACGCCCCGGTGGAGTGCTGTCTGCACCAGCAGACAGCTGGTGGCATAAGGATTTTGTCATTGCAGATACAATAGCAAACTGCAAGAAGATATTCAAAGGCTCAGTTAACTATGCTTGGACCACAGTTCCTACATATGTAAGGTACTCCTTGTTTAAGAGAAATGAATTTTTTCAACCCATATAGAGACATAGGGGAAATCATGTATCAATAACTAGGAATTTTAACTATGTTACTAGTAAATGGAGAATCTTGTATTCATAATTGAGGATTCTGGATTTCAATTATCTTACCATTGAGTTTAATATACCAATCAATAATGGATGCAAAATTCTTTTATTAGATTCACTTAAATGAAATGCTAAATAATTAAACACATAATGATTCCTAATATAAGCAGATTTATCAATAACATAACTAAAATCTACATTTATATGCAAAAAAATCAGGAAAAATAACAGTACTGTTAAGCTTTATGTCTGCCTTTCTAATTCTTTCATGTAAATGTGGTATTGTGAAAAGATTTTGGTAAGGAATGTTTCTGTTTTGGTTTTACCAGTGGGGTGATTGGATTCATGCTTTGCTCCACTGAAGGGCCCCAGGTCAACTTCAAACACCCAGTAAATCCACTGATTCCAGAGCAAAATGGTGTAGCAAAGGGACCTCCTAAGTTTTATAACTCACAGGTAATCCATTGAAATGATCCTAGTTGGAGGATTAACCTACTTATTTTGTCTTAGTAACCTATTCCTCTCTTGCCTTCTGTTCTGTGAATACAGATCCATGCTGCAGCATTCTGCCTGCCATCTTTTGTGGACAAGGCTGTAGATGAAAAAGGATATTGATGACGAACTCAACAATGGTATTATGAATTGCTGTCAACATTTTGTACTGTATATTTTTTCATATTATGGGCGGAAGGTTGGGCATGCAGAATTATTTATCTTATGGCTAATTCTTTAGTGTTGCACATTGGTGCATTTGACATAGTTTACCTCACAAAAAGGTAGTTGAACAAACTTTTTCTCTTTTCTATAAAAAGTGTAGCTTCTTCCTCTTTTGTGGGGTAAAATGCACCAAATGCACTTCCGTGCAACTGCAACAGAGCATTTACCTTAGCTTATAAGAATGAGAAATTGATAAACCGTTAAACATTTCCTTAATTAGTAGAGTAAACCCCCAAAATAGTCTCTAACAATGTTATCTATGGACTATTTGGTTCCTGACAAAAATAAAATAGTCTCAAGATCTCTTACAATTGCAACATATGGACATATTTATCCCTAATCATCTACAACTTCTTAATTAAGCGATAATCATGATCGCAACTATCACGAAACCACTTATCTCAAAAACTTACACTGTTGATTATGGCATATTAATGATTCCCTCACGCAAATGCCTCGTTGGGCTTGAAGCGTGTAGGTTCATCTTATCTCTGCGAAATTTAATTATTTTATTTAGAAGTGTGGGCAACAAGAAGCGAACTCTAGACCACTGGTTGTAGAGGTTCAATACCATATCATGAAACCATGTGTCCCAAAAGCTTAAACTATTGGATTATGACACGTTAATGGTTTTATATTTAATAGCAACCTCCCTTAACCTCGTACCCACCTAAATCATCTCCTTTATCCCCACCCTAGAGGGACACTGTCAAGTTGCAATTAATCATTAGAAGTATGAAGGGATGCTGGAACCATTCATTGAGAGTTAAGAATCAAGGTTGAGAAATTAATGACCATGGGAGTGAATTCACAGCAAGAACAACCTGAATTCACCCTACATATAAGTTAATGAATATTTGCTAAGATTAGACATATTCCCAGAATGTCAGATTTATTCAGACAAATATAATGATGTCAACAGCTACAGAAAGCTTTATTCAACAGTTTACAAGTACATTTATACAGCCGTGGCAATAACCAGAAGGACCAAAAGATTCTGATTCTAACAACAAGAAGAGATGTGTGCTTCACATTGCACACACGTGGGGAGTGATCATATAAGTTAAACTTTGAAAATAGTACTGGCCTAGATTCAAGCTGCCCAGGTAGATTGCACTAGCAAAAGCAGAACCTAAAATTGTAAAGGTAGGCACTGTTAAAGAGGAATTTGGTTCGAGTCAAGTTCTTTTGGATGCATGGACATTATACACAAACCATAAGGAAGAAAGAAATATAAAGCTAAGAACACGAGAACACCAAGATCAGCCTCTTCCCCAACAGCTGGGCGGCGAGGATTGATGCAGTATATCTGGATTGCACACCACAAGCAGTACAAGCAACCTATGGACAAGATAAGTAGCATTGATTGATATGACTTCTTCTTTGAGGAGTTTGAGGCATTTGTTCTGCATGGAGGAGTGTGAAATATGTCAAAAACCATGCTGTGCCTACACTCTACAATATAACTAACTAGATAGTTAACATTGAAAGTTGCAAAAACAAACACCTGTTGAGGTACACAAAGCCGCCAATTAAGCAAGCAGATAAGATGGAAACTACAACAACTGCATCCGGGTTATTTGGTGCCCGATTTTCCCACCAACCAGTGCTCAAAACCCAAAGGTACGTGGCTGTTTTTCCATTCTCCTATATTATTTTGAAGATAAATATGTAGACAATCAGTTAAGAGCTTAAATGTAAATCTTCAGGATGAATTACAACAAAGTAGCTGCAACATTTCAGCTGAATTCCATCAATAACCAATAGCACTATGCTAGTAATTGCAAGGGAAGAAGAATTTCAAGATTGAGTGTTTACTTCAGAATTTACTTAAATGAACTCAAGGATGGCCAGAAAAAAAAAAAAGTAATGAAAGAGACAGAGATAGACAAATATGTTACCCTACAAGACAAACTATAGTTTCCCTAAACCACAATCAGGATCAATTGATACAATATGGAAGCCAAATAAGGCTCTCTGACCCTTAAAAGACCAGACATGGAACCACATTCAAGTAGAATAACAGTTTCAGTACAGAATTCCACGGGGAACCACATCAAGCTTTAGCTGGAAGCAGAAATAAAGGTAAATGAAATGGACCGTTACTATCCTTTTAGATTAATAGCCTTAAAGTTGTTCTGTACCATTCACATAAATTCAATGGAGATTACAACAAAATCCCTGGCGTTTCCATTATTTCAGTTGAATTATTTGACTTACGAGATTGATTCAATATTTCTCATATCAGTTTTGTTACCATCTTTGCTGACATGTTATCAAACATAAAGAATGTTAGTAAGGCAACTCTTTTGCAACCAAAAATCTACTTTTGGACATTGAATAATTTAATGTGAACGACTTGATAGAAACACGACCTGAATAATGAATAATAATAAAATGTATTACTGAAGGTATATACCCAAAAAGAAATTACATAGAGTTCATTTATGAAAATTTTAACCCCCATTTTTTTACCACCAACCAAACATTCCCTTATAATTAAACTTTTCAAGGTGACAATACATGTCACGTATAGCATTTAAAATGAACATAAAACTGCAAAGAATCATTTAGAGAAAAATATCTGCTTATCATTGCTTAATTTGGAGAGCTCCATCGCAATGTTATAAGGGAAAGGACAGGATACAGGTTTTATTCTTTATACCATAAAGGGAATACTAAACCCTATGCAACAATAATTCCTCTCACATAAACAATAGCCAGCTATATTCTAAGATACATAAGAGGTCTAAGACCTTTATCAGGAGGGGAAGAGTAAGCTAAAGCACATTGCCTGAGCAGGATTCAATCCTAAGATGAAGAAGCTTTAGGGTTGATTTAAATGATTTAATTTGTGAGTGTAAATCATACTCTTTGGTTCATGATCCATCTGGGTTTCCAATCCCCGATTCTCTGACTTTCCTTAGTCAATCAAAGGCATTTCATCGCATATCTTCGCTCTTTTAGAGCTCGAGACCGGGAGCTTGTGATCCGTCGAAATTCCCTATTTGTCTAGTCCGAGCCCACCTCATCACTCGTATTAATAGCAGGTACCACCTTTACCCTCTATAAATGCCACAGTAGGGGGACGGGGTGAGGAGGTTCATCTCAACCCAAATACCAAATCCTCTCCCATTCTCTCTACCTCTAGCCAGACAGACAGCAATATTTTGGTGCCATCCGTCCAAGCAAACACAAAACGGTTGGCACAATACAGTTAATGGTGTTAAAATATCACCTCAAACAGATCATCCAGGAAGAAATGAGTAAAAGAGCCAGCTGATATCAACAAAAAGCATTGCATCCTTGTAAGGGGCACCTGCAACACGATTGAAAGTTCAATTAGTCATTAACAATTTTTCCAATAGGATATCATCCTCCTCAATCATCTCGTACAAAAAACAAAAGCCATTCAAGAACCCCAAATAAGTGATGATTTAAACCAAAAGAAAGAAAGAACAAACAGAAACTGAGATCCTCACTTGTCCCATCCATGCAATGGTTTTTTCCAAGAAGAGGGGCACTGCAATCCAACCTATGCCAATGATTCACAATTGTGAGGTTCAAGGAGAGTGACTCACCCTGGAGACAGAATCAAGAAGCTGTCTTTGAACAAGATAGGAGGATATTCTTGAGTAGAGAAAACACAAAGGGAGTCCCAAGATAAGAATATAGTAGAAAGGGTTGTGGATGAGATTGGCAGTGGCAGATCCAAGAGTATCAGCTGGTCCACCAAAGAGGGAACCAAGCCACTCAGAGAAGGAACCAATATCAGGTCCAAAGAAGGCGTTGAGGGTGTAGGTGAGTGTGTGGTGAGGGCTGAACCTCCCATTTGAGACACTGGTCAGAGCCAAGCCAGAACCCATGGCATACATCATGTGAGGACCAGGGCCTGGCATGGCTTCAAATCTAGTTCTTCAAGGATCAATAATTCAATACTCAAGCACCCCACAAGAAGAGAAATAATAAAGAGATGGACTTTTGTGGTTTTTGCTATTTCACAAACTGGGGTCAGTAGTTCTGACTTCTGAGAAGGGTAGGTTGGGTTCATATTATCTAAACTGTGTTAGTTTAGTTCTGTTGAATTGTGGTTACCGGTTCCAGTTACTTCCACTTAAGGTGAAACAAAAAATAAAAATTGACGCTGCTTTTAAGTTTTAATGTGAGCAAGCTTCTTCTCCATAAATAGAAACATACAATTATAATAAATAATGTCGTTTGATTATGTCCAAAAATACCATAGCTGTTCTGTGGGTCTCTAATTCAGTGTGCCGTAAATTCATCCTTTCGTTGGAAGTGCGTACATGGGAAGCTCGAGATGTGTCTTGTTGACTTTTATTTGAGAATTATTTGTCACAATATATCAATGGATAAATTTAAGAATACAACTTTATTTTAAGAATTTAACCGGCTCTTCTAAAATTATATTTCAAGAATACAGGACATTATGAAGAATTTCAACCAACCGAGGAAATATTTTAGAGCACTCTAAAGTATGCCCAAAAGCTTCTCGCTCACTAACAAATGATTGGTTAGAGTGATAGATGTTTCTTTCCTTTAACTAGTAGTCTCATGTTTGAGTTTTGGGTATCAAATAACCAACATCAGATAAGATGTGCCGCTTGTAGGAACTCTAATGTTTGAATAAAATTATCTCGAATAGGGGATACATGTAGGAAATCAAGTATTGCAAGCATCCATTAATATATTTTTGTCTTCCCCATAATTTTAGTTAACTTTTAAAAAATTTAAAAATATCTATATTAAAATTTATACTAAAAATTGAAATGTAGATTAATACACGCATCCTGAGGTGTGATGATGATGATAATAATAATGATAATAATAATAATAATAATAATAATAATAATAAAGATATAATACCTTATGCCATGTGCACTTCTTAAATTTCTTTCAATTGGTTGAGGAACATGACAGCTGCTTTGTTGGCGGAATTTCAAAGAGATAAGCAATTATAACTTTTTTTCATACTATTGTAATCTTATCTTATTTAAATACAAAGAGGTTATTACTGAATTTACATTCTTCAAAGTTAAAGTCTAATCTGTTAATTGAAAAAAAAAGTTAAAGTCTAATCCAGCTGCATGGTTGATGGGTTTTATAATTTTAGGAAAAAAATAGGTAAAAAAATAGCCATTAAGTCTTGTGAACAGGAACAAGATTGGTTCACCAAGCTAGTTTTCAACTCAACTTATTGTCTATAAAAAATATAATGCATCTTGCGAATGATTTTAGTTGGACTAATTTGAAGATAAATGCATATCTCAAGATATTAGTCTCTCAATTATCAACTGATGAAAAACATTGAAAAACTAAGTGAAAAAACCAGTTAGAACACTTAATTTCAGAAGAATTAGGGTAAACAGCTCTCTTATTGTTTTGCATTGGTCTTAACTTCAACCAACAGTTACAAAAGAAAAGAAGAAAAACTTACTAATAACAATAACTCAAAAATCGAATATTTCCATTAGAAAAAGAAAGCAAACACAAGCTTTATGTAATTCCCGCTGTTGGATGGATATGTGGCAAAGGTTCTAGGAGGCAGGGTTCAGGATGTTTGATAGAGGTGGTAAATTGTAAACAATTAAAATCTTTTCAAAATGTTACCGTGGTATTTTAAAAGTGCAAAATATAAACCGAACTGTTGAAAGCTCCTGAAGATTTTTTTTTGGTTTTTATTGTAAATTTTCAATCGGTTCTTGATAAGAAGATTTAAACATGAATATTACTTGGCCAGTGGGATTTTGGGATCATATCGGCAAAGAGAAATGGTAATTGTCCTTAGGTATAGGATATTATACAACTCACACACTATCTATCATTGAATGTTGTCACCTACTTGAATAGATTCTATGTCATTTAATGTTGATCGATGTGAGTCGATATTATGTCCACACTCCATGAATACAAATAATACTATTTTGGGAAAAGTCAGAGGGGTTTTGGGACCATAGGGTACTTATCTTTGTCGCTTGTCTCAAGTAGCTGTCATAGGTTCTTTTTTTTTTTAATTTCTGGGTCTGGGTAGCTTTCATAGTTCGATTTGGATGATGCTCCTCACACTGTTTGTAATCTGGCCATTTTTATACCTTGGCTTGCCTAGCCCAATAAATCGGCTCGGCTGACTATTTGTTTGTTGTTTGGTGTAAAAAAATGGTCGTTGTTTGTGTGGGTTTCTTGTGTATGTGTTATTGAGTGTGAAAGTTTTTTTTTTTTTGAAAAAAAAGACAAATTAAAAATGATAAAACGCAAAATTAGAAAATTCAGAAAGTGCTTAAATGTTTTTTTTTTATGATTTAGTGTTTAGATGTTTTTGTCATACCCTTCAATTGGCTCAGTTGAATCTTAATCTCATTGATTACTCATTTGCGTTATGTTATTTGATCTCTTGAATGATCATCTCACATTGACATTTTGTAATAGATGTTAGATATAGAGGCTTGATTGGAAAAAAATTATTCAATATAAGAACATAATTATATATTTTTCAAATTACAGGGTCTTGATTAAATTAGACTCTTTTTTTGGGTTCAGAAGAGAGGCTTTATTTGATTTTTTATTCATGTTGACGTGGAAATGAAGCTAGAAAGGAAAAAGGAACGGATAAGATAAGAGTGGAACTTGGAACATTCGAACAAGGCGCGGGCCCTCTGACACTGTATTTCCCACATTCTTTTTTCTATGCACCTTTTGATGGATAAGGACTTGAGATTGCAAACATGTTTTTGATTTTTGCAAAACACTAGTTGGGACCGTGCTATGCACGGAGCATACTAATTAGATTCTTTTAATTCTATACTAACATTTTTTAATGATATTAACTTGGTTTAAGTATCCGTCGAATACTCAAGATTACATACCTACAATTTGCAAACTGTTATAAAAATTTTCTTATTTTTCCCGTTGAACACTCACTCGGTATACTAAAACAGATCCAATTACAATTAATCCAATGCATTAGCAATTTGAACTTTTAACATTTAAGTACTTATTCAAGTTACAGTGTACAACAAAAGAATTAAAATTGTATCAAGTTCTAAGACAAGGACTTATCCTAAAGAGCTTGGTTTATTTTGCATCTTCAATATAAAAAACAGATCAGGATCATTTACTGAGGATAGATTTTAGTACTTGATTAGAAACTTTAGTTGAACAAAAAAAAAAAAAAAGAGTGCTAATTTCAATTTTAAAAATGTTGCGGACCGATATATTCTACATAAGTGCTGATATCCATAAATCAAATTAGCATCAACATAACAATACAAAGCAAACTAAATAAAAATCATGAACAAAACAGACCAAATATGCCATCAGGCTAGAATGAGTACTTTACATTCAGAGTATTTGGAAATTTCTGAAATTTAATGCTATGAATTAATTGAATTTTTTTCCTTAATTTGAAAGCAACATAATTAAATGAATTAAAATATGATAATAATTGAAATCCATAAAAATAATGAAACTGAAACCAAACTAATGATTTGGTGTGAAAATTAAATTTCAACAAATAAAAATATCAAAATAACCTTACTTAAATATAATATTTTGTTTCTAACCTATTAATAAAGGACAAAATAATAAAAATAATTAAATTAATTCATTTTTAAAGCATTCCAAATCAAATAATTGAATTGAACATAATATTGAAAATTGGCTCTGACTGCTTATTTTAAGAAAATTGGTGAACCCCATTAAATCGATCCAAATCACTTTGAATTTCCTACATTGAAGGGTAAGACCTGATTCAACTCTCCAAGTTGAATTGAATAGCACCAGGTCAGTTTCTTTTTGCTAAATGATGTCTTTTTTAAAACCTTCAAAAAAAATTAATCTAACTTAGAGAAAAATACATTAAATTTATTTATATTGTCATAACTTGTAAGTTTGTGATGTAAAACTTTATGAATTTGCTTGTGTAATTATATTTTGAATGTATCAATTGTGATCCGTATTGTGAAATGTAAACAATATTTAAGAATTTATGTTAGTTATTTATGTTTTTATATTTGAACCCTTAAAGAGTGTCAAATTGTTAATTAGTTGCCATTTATTATATTTTATTTAAATTTTTATATATTTTTTATATAAATCAGGTTTTACTTGTGGCTTAGTAAATCAGTGACTTGCCTTTATTCGAGTTTATCATTAATCAAGCCTGAAAATTATGGAATTGAATTATTTAATTTACTAACTTATATCAAACATAAGAATTCAATTCAATTCAATTTTATCTCATTAAAATATTCCAAACACCCTTATAATAGTATTTCAATGCTATGAAATATAGAGTGGCCATAAATTATTATATATTATAAAATAATATTAAAATAGAATCACAAACATTCCTACTGTTTAAGTTAGATGGCATTTAAATATTAACGATTTATTTAATGTCTCCTTGTTATAGACTTATAGTAGCATAATTGACAAATTTATATAAAATTCTCAAAATATATTATGCTCATGCTTAAGCAGATACATATTCGAGATTAGACAATAATGTGAAACTCTTTTAAATGATAGTGTATTGACATTAATATCTTAAAATTATGTTCTAATCATTTATAAAATGACAATTAAGCTAAAAATAGAATTTAGTAGTTAATATTTTCACCCCTTGGGTGTATTTGGTTGGGGTAAAAAGTGAAAATAAAATTTTCATGAATAAGTTTTATGTGTAAAACTACACATAAACTTATTCATGGGTTAAGGGATAAAAATAAAAGTGAAATTTTCATGATAAATTTTATATATAAAATTACCCATAAACTTATTTAAATTTATTTTTTAGCTTTTTATTCTAAGTTTAATTTTTTTTATTAACATTATGATTTATGATTTAATTTTGATGTTGCGGTACCATAAAAGAATTTTATATTATTCTCTAATCAAATCTCTCTAATTATGTGATTTTTCAAATAGTGAAAGTAAAAGTTAATCATATTTGTTAATGTAATAATATGTGATTGAATAATTGTAAAATCTTTTTACATTGTAAGTGCATTATAATTAAATTATTTTATATTGATTTTTATATTTTATATTATTTAAATATTTATTTGTGTATTAATTTATTTTATTCATTTAACATCAATTGTTTAATTTTTTAAGTATTAATGCATAAAATATGAAAAATCAAAATAAATAAAAACGTAAAATTAATATTAAGAAATAAATTATAAATATCAAAACTTAAATGAATAAATATTACAAAGATTAATCTTTTGTTTCCTCTTATCAAAACATTATTATTTAAACTTATATATTTCTCCCTATTTTTTTTTGTACAAAACCATCACCAAACATGATGAGCCCCAAAACTTTCGTTATGTCCCGTTATAAGCCATGTGATTGAGAATAAGAAAGGACGTAAGTGGGAGAGCCACGTGGATAGGTTAGAAGTGAATGGACTTTAGCACAATGAGGTTTCAATTTTCATGTGTGTAGAGTCGGTTGAAGGCCCAATTCTCAAGGGAGAATTAAAATAATCCAAATAAACCACAGTGAAGAATTGGCTCATTGGATGAGTTTGCTGTCGTCCTCGTGGAAAAAAGTTAACAACAACAGAGTTGGTTTTTCTCCAACTTCGGTGGATTATTTTTATGAGAAATGGCTTATCCTTTTAACGGATCCTTCTAATTGTGCCCCTAATTATGAGTGTCAATTGAAATATTTACCTTTTTTTTAATTAGATGAAGTGACTCTCATTTATTCTATTCACCTATCATATTCAATTTAACACCTATTTTGAGGCTGTCAAAACAACACAACTCTTACTAAATAGATAAAGAAAGAATTGATTACATTTTAATATTTTAAGACATTAATTATATTTATCTTTTTATTTTATTTAGTGATTAGGAGGATACTGGAATAATTTGTAGGAAGCTATAGTATTTATCTATTTTTATATCACAATTCATAATAGCTATGCAATTAAGCCTATATTAAATCACAAGGTCCAAGTCCTTTTTTATGTTCTTTTGCCTTGGGTTGGGCGATTAGACTGGAAGACAGATTAACGTGAAACACGGCTCACTGTCAGATAATGAAGGTCTGCCCACGACATTCGTTGCAGACCCTTCTCCACAGGCCACAATCACCTTGTTTTATTCTTCTCAGAAAAGAATAAAACCCATATATATATATATGCCATTTTTTTCTTTAAAAATTAAAAAAATTACACTCATCTCCCTCAAAATTTAGTGTAATTATATTTAGGATCTTTTTTATTTTATAAAACTATCATCAATTTTTTTTATTCACTAAAATTACACTAACCTCCTCTTTAAATACTAGTCCATTAATTTAAGTAATAAAAAAATATAATATGAGATATATACATAATTATTAATTATGAAATTATAATATTTTGATAATATTTAACATATTAGTTGAATAAAATACTTTTTTATCATATGAAAATAAAACTTATAATTATAACTTACTATAAAAAAGAGATATTTTAGTTAATATATATGTCAAATATTATCAAAATATTATAATTTTGTTATTAATAATGTATATATCGTATGTTATATTTCTTTGACACTTAAATTAACAAACTAATATCTATATAATAGGTCATTGTAATTTTAGTAAATCTCAAATGAGGTAAGTGATGACCTTGTAAAAATAGAGAGACATTGAGTGTAATTACACTACGTCTAAGGAGATGTGAGTATAAATTAATCTAAAAAATAAATAATACTTTTATAAAAATAAATTAATTTTGGTCCAAATATTTTTTAAATTATTTGATTTTTATCTTTACCGTTAGTCTAATTATATTAAATGTTGGGTTGACTAATAGAAAAACAAATTCAATCTTGCATAGTAGTGACTAGTGAGTAATCACACAAAATACATTTGAGTCCTGTGTGTGTAAAACTCATTAAGCAAAACAAGTTATTGGGTTAGGCAAGACAATTTTTTGATTAAGAGGAAGTTATTGGGTTAGATTTGTTTAAGGGACTACTAAGTGAGTTTTGTTGACACATAAGATTATAACATATCACCTAAAATTACTTGTTGTCATATAGGACAAGATGATATAGAGAAATTCTTAACTATTTATGAGCATATTTAATGTATACTCCATAAGTATATATGTTATGGAGGAGATTTTAGATTATGATAATTGATAGAGAATAGAGAGAATTATTCTAAATTAAGAGAGAACTTGAACTATCAACTTAATTATAAGAAATTTGAATCAAGCTCTAAAATGAAGAAAGGAGAAATGTTCTAACTAAGAAATAATGATTTCAATTAACTAAAAATTTCCTATTACAAGAGATCCTATCCCTATTTATACTAGTTTTGTATCATAACAATATACAATTACTTATTTTAAATTTTTTATATAACTTTTAAATATTACAAACTAAAATGAATGGTTATGCATGAATTACGCATCAAACATGCTTTAAGAATTTCTCAATCATGTGACCTTCTGTTGTGAAAATCTTAAGAGTATAAATAACAGAACATATTGGACTAAATCAAAATTTTAGAAAATGTAAGAAATGTAAATAAAGTTTTATCTTAAAAACTTTGTCAACTTAATGACACGCAAAAAGGAGAGGATTAGCAGGTAGGTAAGGGTAAGACGGTCGAGCAGCTGCGTCCGCTGTCAGACACTCTCCTTGCTTTGCCCTAATTTTATGCCTATATGTCCCCTAATAATATCTTATACCCCTTTTGGCTACTAAGCCCTTAACCGCGGCTTTTTACCACCAATCACTCCATTCATCCCAAACAATCAAGTAACTAGGGGTCTGTTTCTATAATTTTTTTATAAAATACTTATGTAATAATTATTTTGAGAGTTTTTAATAAATTATTGTTTTAATTCATAAAATTATTAAAACATTTATTTTTATAATTTTAAAAATTATTAAATTATATCAAATTTATATGTTAATTAAAAAAAACTCTTTTCTTAAAATATAATGCAATGACTTTATAATGTTATCTAATGACTAGAAGTACTCGTGGGACAAGTCTACGTTTATCCACAAGCAGTCTATTAATGAATTGTAAAATTATTTTCAATAAGTTAGGTAGCCAGACATGGTCAACAATATAGTTTCCTTTACATTAGTGTAATGTAGGCACACATCAAATTCAAGTGTAAATCAAGCAAAGAATCTCTCTATATTGATGAGTAATAAAAAGTTGAGTTTTAGGTAATCCGAAGGGATATAACAGTGCCAGCCACTAACCCATATTTACAGGAATTTCCAGCACACATTTGAATTTTGGCTTTTCACCGGATTATATTAAATGCACACTTTATCTTATAGCATTTTCCCACCATTATAAATTATTTTTAATTTTCAGATTGAAGAGATGTTTATCGTAGTAAGTTGTGCTTTCTTATTAAGTACATAATTGAGAAAAACTTAAGTTCAGTACGATTAGTGAATAATATTTAGGTTTAATTAATATTCGGATGTTTATAATTAACCCATGATAGATTTCCTTTTTCAAAAGATAAAAAGCATTAGAAAAAATTATCTCCATGACCCTTACTTCGCAAAGTCTTGCGGAATAACGCAAGAGTTGGGCCCAACAGATCAGAGGAACCAAAACCAAGCGTAACCTCGGTAAACACAAATTTACAACGTTTTATTTTGATAACAGTACAAGGTTATTTTATATTATCATTTAAACAATGACTAATATTTTAAGTAGCAAATGTTGGAGATGATTATATTTACATATATAATATTATATAATTGGATGACTATATAAATTTTATATAGTCATATGTTTTTATTGTATCAAAATTAATTCTTTTATTTTTCGGCTTACAATTACTAATATTTCGATATTGATAGTCTTTTTCAAGTCCGTTTCCAACCCATTTAAACTCCAACAGTTTCTGTATATGAAAAAAAAAAAAAACTGCCACAATTTTCAGTTTCGAACCTAACAAACTTATCCCATATTATCCAAAATAGGTATAAATTTCAGTGACTTTTCTTTTAGTTATTTATTTATTTATTCTTTTCACACCCACTTTTCTGTTCTGAATTATCCATTCCATATATGGGGGTGTGTTTGTTTGTTGAGACAAGTCAAGGACGAGGCAAAATAATGACTACTTGAGATTTCATTGACTTGTTCCTTCTTTGTTTTTTCTTTTCCCTTCTTCTTGTTTATTATGGTTTAAAACCAGCTTCCCCAGCCATAGAAAGAAGCTTTGTTTTAATTTCTTCCATTGCTTCCTCAGCGATCAAAGGAAAAGCAGTGTTTGACGTTTGATTTTGTTTCCCTTCTCCTTTTCTGCTTTCCTGACAGGACAATTGTCAGTGAGAAACAATCCTTTGTTGTTTGGATCAGTTTGATGCTTCTGAGGTAAATGCCTTATCTTCTCTGTCTATGTATTGTTGCCATTTGTAGTCTAGTCGGTCTTTGGTTCTGTTCATGTTGCTCTGTTTGTTTGTGGAGAAAAAAAGAAGTGTTTTTTCAGTGAGAAATGAGAATCTGATAGATTGTTGCATGTGCATGAATATGTAACAATGCCACATATTGCTGAAGCTAGCTGGCGGTACTTGGTATCCCTATGCTGTGCCGCATGTGTGGACAATATGCAATTGGGAATCCTCAAGAGTTTCCAAAGACAGAAAAGGGACAAAAGAGAAAAGAGGGAAAAAACAAAAAAATCTCACATCTAAAATGTTGAGTATGGTAAAAAAACAAAGCATTTGGAATGAGTTTGCAAAGCTGCAGCAATTGAGGAGTAACACTGTAATTCGTTTGTTCTTTTACTTTCTTTCCTAATATGTTTTGCAGGGAGAGAAATTTCATTTTTTTTCAGATAAGGATGGATAAGTAATCCTTGGTCCACTGCATTAATTCAAAATATTTCCTAGTGGTTATAATGCCAGTTATTGGCTGATCTTTTTGGAAGAAATCCTTTATTTATTTTATTTATTTGGATGAATTTACTTAAGAATTTGTTTGTACTAAGGATATGGAGTAACTTTGTAAGTAGATGAATTTTACTATTTTATTTGGTTGCTAAACTGATATAAGCAACTACAAAGGTTTTCTGAATTTGGGTGATATATAATGTGACTCTGTCTCAGAGTGCCATTGTACATGGCTGGTCTCATAGCGTGATACATTGTACTTTGCCTAACCGTTTTTTATTGTAACGCGGTTTCGTTCACGAGCTTCATATGATAGGCAATGAGGAATAGCGTGAAAGGCTAGTAGAGATGTTCATTAGCTGCATAAGTTGAGTTCAATTTCAATCTAGGTTCGTTTTGTGAGTTTTCTTAGATGTTTTTTTTATCTCCACTGAACCTTTTGCTTTGGGTTTTTGATTCTATGTTTCTGATAAATCGATATTTGGTTTCATAGAATTGGATGATTCAAAGATCAGGTATAAAGTGTCTTCATGAGATCAGCTTCATAGATTTAGAGTTAAATCTAGTTATACTTGTGTGTTTTCTTGTATGTTTTTTAATCTCTAACGGTATTGGGTTTAGTTTTGTGATTCTGTGTTCCAATTAAATTTGTTTGTAATTGTATAGAATCAAATGATATGATTATTCGAAGATAGTATATTCCCATTAAACCCTTGATTGGATTCTCTGCAATTTACTTCTCTTTTTCTCGTATATAATTCAATTTGTTTTATTTCGAGAACTGGGAAGTTAAAAGGAAAACTTTTCAGCTGTAGGATCACAATTATGATATTCATTTATGATGCTGATGTGAGCTGATGTTTTCAACTTCTTTTGCTTAGATAGTGGAATACAATTTGAACAAAGTATAACATGGGATTACCTGATTCTTCTGAATAGTATCTTGGAATTTAGTTGATATGCTCTCTTTCTTTTATGTTGTATAATTGGTTGATGATTTTTCTAAAATTGAGGATGTGCAAATTTATCACTTTGCCTTTTCCACGCTGTTGTATATTGTCAAGTTGGTAATGTATATTCGTGACATTTTGTGCAATTGTTTGTTCATAGAAGTTATCTTTGTAGTTTTCAATGGCATTTTACTATTTGGACTTTTAATTTCAACAAAAAATAATGAAGTTGAAATGATAAATAATAACCTGATTTGCATTCACTTGTTTACTAGTTTAACAACTTTCACGTGGCTAATTTGCTAAACATATTTACTGAAAGCAGTTTCCTACAATAGTTGAATTACTGAATTGGTGAACTACAGGAGTTTGCTTGAGTTGTTTACCAGTGTCCTATATTGCTGCAGCAGTCTTGCATGCTATGGTTGACACTATTTCTCTTTCATCTTCACAGGTTCTTGATCTTCCTTCAGTCATTTATTCGAGATTTTTTTTGTTGTTGCGAATACTGGGTTGTAGATAATACTTCACATTTAAAGCTCAATAACTTGGAATAGGAAAAAGGATGGTGGCAAGATCATGCATGAATTTGTTGGACTTGGTGTCAGGGGAAGTTTTAAATTTTCCTCAAACTCCCAGGTCTCTCCCGCGAGTTATGACTGTTCCAGGAATAATGTCTGATGTAGATGGCAAACGAAAGGATGATGATGATTCAGAATACCATCACAAGATAATCATAGTAGCAAATTTTCTTCCCCTCAATGCTCAAAAGGACACAAGATCTGGCAGATGGTGCTATAGCTATGACGAAGATTCAATTCTGTTGCAGCTAAAAGATGGTATCTCTTCTGACACTGATGTTGTTTATGTGGGATCTCTGAAGGTTGATATTGATGCTAGTGAACAAGAGAACATTTCTCTTGAGTTGCTGGAGGAATTCAATTGCTTGCCTACCTTTATTCCTTCAGACCTCCAGAAACAGTTTTATAATGGATTCTGCAAGCAACATTTGTGGCCTCTATTCCATTACATGTTGCCCATGTATGCAGGCTTCTGCAATCGCTTTGATAGATCACTGTGGCAGGCTTATGTGTCTGCTAACAAGATATTTGCAGATAAAGTCATGGAGATCATTAATCCAGAGCATGATTATGTTTGGGTTCATGATTATCATCTTATGGTTCTTCCAACTTTTCTGCGAAAGCGGTATAGTCGGGTCAAGCTAGGATTTTTCCTCCACAGTCCATTCCCTTCATCAGAAATTTATCGGGCTCTACCTGTTAGAGATGAAATTTTGAAATCACTACTTAATGCGGATTTAATTGGTTTTCATACCTTTGATTATGCTCGCCATTTTCTATCCTGTTGCAGTCGAATTCTTGGCTTAAAATATGAATCCAAAAGGGGTTACATCGAGTTTGAATACTTTGGCCGAACAATATTCATTAAAATTTTGCCAGTAGGGATTCATATGGGTCGACTTCAATCTGCTTTAGATCACCCTTCTTCTTTGGTCAAAGTCAGAGAAATCTATGAGAAATTTAAAGGGAAAAAACTGATTCTTGGTGTTGATGATATGGACATATTTAAAGGTATCAGTCTAAAGCTCTTAGCCATAGAACACCTCCTTCAGGAGTATCCAGAATTGCAAGGTGAACTAGTACTGGTCCAAATTGTAAATCCACCACGGAGTACCGGCAAAGATGTCGAGGAAGCAAAGGAGGAGACATACGTTACTGCCCATAGGATAAATGAGAGGTTTGGTTTTCCAGGTTATGAACCTGTCATCATCATTGATCATCCTGTTTCTATCTATGAGAAGACTTCCTATTTGGCTTTGGCAGAATGTTGCATTGTGAATGCAGTGAGGGATGGCATGAATTTGGTTCCATACAAGTACATTGTTTGTAGGCAGCGGAGTCCTAAAATGGATGAAGCTTTAGATATTGCTTCTGAGTCGCCTCGTACAAGTGCACTTGTTGTTTCTGAGTTCATAGGTTGCTCACCATCTCTTAGTGGGGCAATCAGGGTGAATCCATGGGACATTAATGGTGTAGCTGATGCATTGAATTTGGCCGTCACAATGCCTAGTGAGAGAGAACAGTTGCGACATGCAAAACACTATCAATATGTTATCTCTCATGATTTAGCTTATTGGGCTAGAAGTTTTTTGCAACATCTAGAGCACTCGTGCAAGGATCACTACAGTAAACATTGCTGGGGGATTGGCTTGGGCCTGAGTTTCAGAATCTTGTCCCTTTCTCCAAGTTTCAGGAAGCTGTCCTTGGACTATATTGTCTCTGCATATAAAAGGACAAATTGCAGGGCACTTTTTTTGGATTATGATGGTACAATTGTATCTCGAGCCTCCATTGTTAGAAGCCCCACTCCTGAAGTCATAGCTGCTCTAAATAACATTTGCAGTGACCCTAACAACACTGTGTTTATAGTAAGTGGCAGAGGAAAAACCATATTGAGTGAATGGTTTGATCAGTGTGAGAATCTTGGTATAGCAGCTGAGCATGGTTATTTTGTAAGGTGTGTTTTTTTGTAGTTAATCATGAACAATTGAGCTGCTAATAATAATTGCAATCCTTTATTTAAATTCTTTTCAACACCTTTTGGTACATGCATGTATGGGGAGCTTTTGCTTCCTATAGTGTTGTGGTTATGTTATTGGTGAGTTCACTAAACTGATGATTTTTTTTTTTGGTGGTCTTTGCTGCAGGTGGGGTCGACAATCAACTTGGCAAATGAGTCATATATGTACAAATTTTTGTTGGAAAAGGATTGCTGAACCTGTGATGAGATTGTATACTGAGGCAACAGATGGCTCCTATATAGAGACCAAAGAGAGTGCCTTGGTATGGCACTATTATGATGCTGATCCTGATTTTGGATCTTGGCAAGCCAAGCAGCTGTTGGATCACCTTGAAAGTGTACTTGCAAATGAGCCTGTAGTTGTTAAGAAGGGAAAGCATATCATTGAGGTCAAGTCACAGGTACAAATGCCAATCTTTTAACAAATTTGTGAATTGTGTCAAGTGATTCCATTCATCTCAGACTCATCAAGTGGTTTATATACAAGTGGTGTTCTGACATGCGAAGATCACAGCCATACAAAATGATAACTAACTAACTAAAACAGAAAACTAACAAGCACATAATTTGGTTAATTAGTTGTGACTAACTCTTCTTGATCCGGTATTCTCATCTCTCAACCTATGATCGCTGGTACTCAAAAGTTTTAATATTGGCTAATCAACATTGCAGGGGATTACCAAAGGTTTAGTTGCAGAGGAAGTTCTGTCTACAATGACCAGGAACGGGAAATCGCCAGATTTCGTAATGTGCATTGGAGATGATAGGTCTGATGAGGATATGTTTGAGAGCTTACTAACCAAAGCTTATAGTGAAACCTCTTCTCCAGCACCAGAAATATTTGCATGCACTGTTGGTCAAAAACCAAGTAAAGCTAGGTACTACTTGGATGACACAGTGGATGTAATGAGGTTACTTAAAGCTCTTGGTGCCATATCTTGGAAAAGAGAATGCTGTTTTGAGAATGTTGTTTGAATGATATTCCTAGTAGGTTCAGAATTTAGGCATCCTAGCTGGATGGTGATCCTTTGTTTGTATAGTTGAACTAGTTACAGTGAATACATGAAAGGTCATTGTAGAAACTCAACTCAGAAAACCATGAACATAGTTGTCCCAGTATTTTTATTTAGGGTCAGTGTGACATGCAGCAATTATTTATTTGATTTGCTATATTCATTTTTTCATTTGAAAAACTGGGATACTACAAAGGTGATAAATGCATCTTTGAATCTCAACTACAATCCTTGCTTTCATATCTCCGAAAAGAAAAAAAAAGGAAAAATTTCGTGAAATAATATTTAAAAGGTCTCAATATATCATGATAATATTTACAGATTATTTTTTAATTAAATATTATCAAACTACATAAATTGGTCTTTCATTTCTTAAGAAAAATATGTGAATTTAAATTTTACCTAGACAACTCTTACAAAAAAGAATCATATAATTCTTATACTTTTACCGTAAAACAAAACGTAACCATTATTTTCGCGTCAAAAAACTAACCTTTATTTACAGAACAAATAATCTGAACCTATAAAAATAGACCATATTCTAAAGAATGAAATAAAAAAGAAGTTGCAAATTTTGCTAGTATTACAGGTAAGCAAGAACTCCTTCTAAACCATGTAAAAGAAAAAATTAAAAAGTAAATATCTATTTTAGTGTCCGACACAAATTAACCTTTTAAGATTTGAAATTCCAGTATTGATTGCTCATAATTCAAGAAAACCTCTGTATAGAATTAAAAAAAAAAAAAGGAAAACACCGTACAGAATGTATAGATTGATTCTTAGATGAAACGTTGTCGTTTAACGCGGTGGTGGAAATTAGAAATAGTGGTCGTTCTCATTCCCTTCTTAGCTAAGCAAAGTCCTTCGCTGGTAAAGCGATTTTTACTGAGAAGTCAGCCCTTACCTCGTGCAGCAAACACACTACCACAAAATGCGATCGTCTCGCACCTTCATTGCCTTCGCCCTCTTACTCGTTTCATCTACCATTCCCTCTATTCAGGTCTTCCTTCTCTTCTTTTTTTTTTTTCTAATTGTTTCTCGGCGATCGCCATAACCAAACGCTATCGTTTTGAGTATTCCGTTTTTTTTTCTTCTTTTTGATAATCAGGGACAGGCATCGAGTACACTTCACTTCAAATCCTCGTCGCCGTTTACAACTGCTCTCGAAACCCTGCAGAAACAAATTGGGTCTGTCCTTTTGTATCACTATGATAACTGATTCCGTTATGTTAGTTGGTTAGTTAGGTGATTAGTTATTGGGATATGCTATTGTGTGAGCACACGTATAGTTTCTTCTCTACACCTATGGTCATGCATGTTTGTTATTTTATTTATTTTTTTTGGTTGTTTTTCGAACTTCTTGCTATATACGTTTATTTCTGTTATGACAGTTACACCTTCGAGAAAACGAGTCTTCTTCGTCGTGCCATGACCCATGCTTCCTTCTCCGAGGAGAACAACAAAGCTCTGAGCATTTTGGGCGGCAGCATCATCGAAACTGCCGTGTCCTTTCAGCTGCTCTCGAAGGACATTGATGTTTCTGCGAAGGAGCTGAACCGTCGGATATCTCAATTGTCCAATGTGGAGTCTTCGTGTTCCGTGGATGGAATGAGGTTGGGCCTGCACAAGGTGGTTAGGGTCTCGGCGAAAACCAACGCTTCCGCGCCTTCTGTGGTTTGCGGCGCGTTTCGAGCAATCTTTGGTGCTATTGCTCTTGATGCAGGCAACACGGATGCTGCTGGCGAAGTTTTCTGGATCGTTCATGGTGGTGAGCTTGGGTTTTCACTAGCTATGTGAGTTCAACTTTCAGTACCCTTGTGTTTGTGTTTGATGTTGAGAATACTTAATTAGTTATGTATTCTGATTAGGTTAGCTAGACTACTAGTGTTGAAGCAGTGAATGGCAATGTATAACGCTCTACTACTAGTGTGTTAATTGAAGATATGTAAGATATGCAACTTCTGCTTTAAATTTTCATTGCTGTTGAGTTTTTTTATTTTAATGCTATGAACTTGTGAAGTCAGTTAGCAAATGCCAATTTCTCTTGTTATTTAACCAGATATGAATCATACGTATCCCATGACAATCCCTTTTTCAGTGACTTCAGTGATGTGCTATCTTGGTTAAGCAATGCCCACCATAGGCACTCAATTCAAAATTGAAAAAAGCACTGCCAGCCATACTAAGAATGCACTGATCTCTTGTTGATGTTTCTTTGCATGTCAACTTATGAATGGAGTGCTTATGGGTATGTTTGTGAGTTTGGATTTTGGAGGAGAGGGAAATGAAGAGCTTGTAGTGTGAGATTTTAAAATTTTACATTACAAGTCCTTCCTTTCCTTCCCCTTCCCTCCAAAATCCTAACTCACACACATACCCGATAAGATAATGTGGTAAGCGGTGCCTAATCAAGAGTTTTTCAGTAGGTAAATCTTCCTTAATTTTAATTGAGCTAGATTGACGTGAGATGGGAGGATGCAATGTGATGTTTGAAATTACTTAATAAAAGAATGTAGTTTCATTGCTTTCTTGTTACATTACAGTTGGGAAACATCAAAGTTAAGAAACTGATGTTTCCAATCAAAGATTGGGTTTCTGGGAGCTGAAATCTAACTGTAGATAGAGCAGAGTTTACTGAACCCCTTTTCTTCCCACTTATTGTGAGATGATAACCTTTTAGATGCTTGGATGGGGGAAGGGGAGTGCAGTCATTGCGGCTTTAAGAATAAATGTGGGTTATAAACTGCCATTATATCAGGGTTGATTTCTGTAACGATAAGGTTCCTGTCGTGATCTAGAGATTATAGATTCAAATCTTGAAAATAGCCTCTTTGCAAAGTGGGGTAACCTTTATACGTCTATCCTCTCCAAACCCCACCAGTGGAAGTCTCTGTCTAAGTCCGCCCTTTCTATAAAGTGCCATTATATGATGTTGTAGCCTTCAAATTCAAAATTTCAAATTAGGCCAAATTGTTGCTGTTGTTTATATTGTTAGTGGGATGGATTCATTTCTTTGTAACTAATCTTACATTCACAAGTAAGAATGCTAAGATGTGGAAACTAGGTGGATAAAGGTTAGATTGTGATAAGCCATCCATTGGATAATGATGGTCTGATCTGGGTTAGAGGAGTGTGATAATCATGTGAAACTATGGTGTGATTAAAGAGTGTGTGAGAAAATAGATTGATGTGAACGATATTTAAAGAAAGAAAAGGAAAAGACAAAAAGTTTATGAATATGATGCAGCTATTGCAGCTGTAGCTGACAAGTTTTTGAGCTGTAAACTTTTTTTGTTGTGTTGTAAATATAAATTAATGTTTCTTTTTGTTTACTCTCACGAACAAGAATGTAGATTTAAGAATCAAAATGTTGTATATTTGTCCGACATACACTGGATATGTATTAGGCTGGTGTGAGTTGAGTCATAACTCATAATATCAGTGTGCTATACCTTGTGTTCATATCCCTGCATTTTACAGATTGTGTTTAAAACTTTAAATCATCTCAACATATGCTACAATGGTGACAATCTAGAGTCTACCTCCTCGGGGGTTGGCCACTGGCATAGATTTCTTCAGGATCTTTGAGCCCCATTTTATTAATGATAATGAATTATATTAATTCTGTTTTAGCGTTGTTTTTGTTTTGGTAGAAAATCATTAACTTTTAGCCAAATCCTGATGTTTGGTATTTTCCATATCAATAAACCCTACAACTCAACATAAAAGGAATTTCTTACTTTCGGTCATGAACCTAATGGGAACAAACCTTTGTAGCTTCCTTTGAAATGTGGTGATGGTGGGTGGCCTCGTTTTGATGCCACCATATCACCGTATTGGGTACGGGTAAGAAAAAAGATTGCCATTTCTGTTTCCGTCTGAACCAAAATGAAAATTTGTTACCTTTCTTTTTTTATATTACATGAATTTAATGGTTTGTTTTGAAAAATATTCCTGTAAATAATAATACTTAATTAGTTCTCCTTTGGGCGTATTTTCTCTGATAAAAAAAAAATTTTTTAATAATGAAAAAATCTGTATTTCTTTTATAATATTTGAGTAATTTTTTTTAACTAAAAGTAGAATTATTAAAAAATGCAAAACAAAAAATCTTTTTGGAGAAGCTAGAATTTTCATCTTTTAAAAAAATATCTTTTTTACAACATAAAAAAATATTTCACAATAAATAAAAATCTTTTAATATTATATCCAAATACAAATTGATGTTACATCCAAATATAAATTACCGTTATATTCAGATGTAAATCAACTTTTTTGAAAAAAAAATATTTTAATTAAAAAGATCAATTAACAAAATATCTTTTTCTAAAATATCATTCAAAAGCTCTTAGTCTTTCATCATTTTAATATAGTAAATTAAATTGACATATATATTGAAAAAAAAAACCAAAAATTGAAGAAAGGAGAAGATTTTAAAATCAATATGTTGCATAGTACAAACGGGAGGATTTGAAGTGAAAATGTAATATTTAGTGGCTTGCGGCAACGGTTGTTGTGTCCATATAAGCACCAAGCAGGGCACCCATTAAAAATGCGAATAGGATATCCCTGCGACGTATATGTTGTTTTCTACCTGTATTTTACATAGACAGCTCTTACAAAATTAATCATACAATTCTTATACTTCTAGGGTGTGTAACAATCGAGGATAAAAGTGAAGTTAAAAGTTTTTATGAATGAATTTTATGTGTAAATTTATATATAAAATTTATTTATGAAAATTTTAATTTTATTTTTACTTTCCAACTAAACACATCTTTGCTATGAAACAAAAATTATCCTTCTTTTTACAGCTCAAATAATCCGAACCTATAACAGTAGACCATATTCTCAAAATTGCTTTTTTTTTTTTCAAAGAAAAAGTCGCCAATTTTGCTTGTATTACGAGTGGGTAAGTTCCTTCTGGATGTTAATTTTGATAAACTTATAGTGTACTTGATTAAGGATAAAAATAAAGTATAAATTTAATTGGATGTATCCTATATATAAATTTATACATTAAATTCATCAGTGTAAATTCATATCTCATTTTTTCCTCTTAACCAAATACATTCTTATTGTGTAAAAAAATATATATATTATCATCTAATCAGATTCTCTTATTTATATAATATTTTGAGTAGTAAACGTGGAACTTAATGACCTTTATTAATTCAATAATATATAATTAGATGATGGTATAAAAAAAATTTAGATAATACTAAATAGAAATTAAATTGTTTCATCTTCCTCACATAAGAAAAATTCTTCTAAAGATAAAAGGCTTTTTTTTTAACTAAGATGTTAAGAGATAAAAATAGAGATAAGAATTGAACTCACAATCTTTTATATCTTATTAGATCTCAAAACTCATTCAGATATATAGGAGATATATAGGACTGTGCCACTAAACTTCGGACCCTCTCCCTGCTTAAGATAGAAGTTAAGTATGTTTGTTAATACGGAATTATATAATTGACGATACTGTATCAAAATTAAAATCGAGATTCGAGACGACATTGGCCAAAGGACACAGCTCTGCACAGAATGTAGATACTTCGATGAGACGTTGTCATTTAACGAGGTGGTGGAAATTAGAAATAGTCGTCGTTCTCATTCCCTTCCCAGCAAAAGTAAAATCGTTCGCTAGTAAAGCGATTTTCGCTTAGAAAGAAGTCATCAATCGCCATCACCTTGAGCAACTAGCACACTACAAAGAGAGAGCGAGCAAGCAACGACCTTCCAAACATGCGATCATCTCGTGCTTCCACTGTCTTCGCCCTCTTACTCGTCTCCGCTGCCATTCCCTCTATTCAGGTCACATCCTTTCCTTCTCTTCTTTTCTTTCTTTTTTTTTTTTTTTTTTTCTTTCTGGTTTTTTATCTCGCTCGGCATAACCAAACGGTATCGTTTTGAGTATTTCGTTTTCTCGATAATCAGGGACAAGCATCAAGTAAACTTCACTTCAAACCGTCGTCGCCGTTTTCAGCGGCTCTCGAAGCCCTCCAGAAACAAATCGGGTTTGTCATTTCTGTCACTGCATATAGTAACTGATTCGGTTATGTTATTTGGTATGTTAGTTACATGATTAGTTATTGGGATATGCTATTGTGTGAGCACACGTATAGTTTCTTCTCTACACCTATGGTCATGCATGTTTGTTATTTTATTTATTTATTTTTGGTTGTTTTCGAATTTCTTGCTATATATGTTTATTTATGTTATGACAGTTACACCTTCGAGAAAATGAGTCTTCTTCGTCGTGCCATGACCCATGCTTCCTTCTCGGAGGACCACAACAAAGCTTTGAGCATTCTGGGCCGCAGCATCATCGAAACAACGTTGTCCTTTCAGCTGCTCTCGAAGGACATTGATGTTTCGGCGAAAGAGCTGAACCATCGGATATCGCAAGTCTCCGATGTGGAGTCTTCGTGTGCCGTGGATGGAATGCGGCTGGGCCTGCACAAGGTTGTCAGAGTCTCGGCAAAGACCAATGCTTCCGCGCCTGCTGTGGTTTGCGGCGCGTTTCGAGCAATCTTTGCTGCTATTGCTGTTGATACCGCCAAAACTGATGCTGCTGGAAATGTTTTCTGGACCATTCATGATGATGAGCTTGAGGATGCACTAGCCATGTGAGTTCAAGTTCAACTAATTTCAGTTCGTACTCTTCTGTTTGTGCTTGATGTTGTGAATACTTCTTAATGAATTAATTATGCATTAATTTGTGGTTTCTTTAGCCAGTCTGATTAAGGTTAGCTAAAGAAAGATTGCTTTAGAAAATGATGTGGAACTATGGCGTGATTACAAAGTGTATAAGTAAATAAATTGATGCGAACAATATTTAAAGAAAGATTTTTTTTTTTTTCCTTATCTATATGATCAAGAACGTATATTTTAGAATGAAAATAATGCTATATATTTGTCCGACACACACTAAATGTGTATTAGACTTGTGTGAATTGAGGCATAACTCATACTACCACCTCGAGGTTGGCTACTGGCATAGAATCTTCAGGATCTTTGAGCCCGGCAACTGAAATCGGAGATTTAGATTTTTTTTTTCTTTTCTGGTGAGAAAATTGTGGAAATTTGCTCTCACAATTCCGACCGGGTGTGGTGAAGGCCAACCTCAAAGATGCTGCTTCAAGTAGTCGAACTTTCGACCTTGGGGTTCAAACTCCCAGTTTCAACCACTGATAACGACACATTTAGATTACAGACTGTAATGTCATTAGCATTTACAAGATATTAATGAATTAAACTAATTCTGTTTTAGCTGTGTTTTTCATTTTGGGAGAAAATCTTCAACTTTAGGCAATGCTGTAGTCTTTGTTATTTTCCATTTCAATAAACCCTTGCCGCTCGACGACTACGACAACTCAACATAAGGGAATTTCTTATTTTTTGTCATGGACCTAAAGCGAATAAATACTCAACGTAGCTTCCTTTGAAATGGAGCGTACTGATGGGTGGTTGGCCTCGTTTTGATGCCACCATCTCTGCATTAGGTTTACAACGGGGACCATCTCTGTATTCGGTCCTGAGAGGATTTTCATTTCCATTACCTTCTGACCCAAAATGAAAATTTGTTGCCTTTATTTTTTCATATAAATGAATTTAATGGTTTAGTTTTAAAAGTATTGTTATAAATGATAAAACTTAATAGTCTTGCATTATTTTAAAATAGTAAATTAAGTTCACATACATATTTGAAAAAAAAGGAAGAAAAGATATGATAAAATTAGGGTGTTGCATTGCAAACGACAAACGAGAGGGTGTGTGAAGCGAAAATGTAATGTTTAGCAGCTTGCGGTTGCGGCTGTTGTGTCCACGTAAGGAGTGTACACAACATGAACAAGATATGTCTGTGACGTGTGTTCGTTTTCTACCGGTATTTTCTGTGGGCACTCCTGGGCTTCGTTGGTCTAACCCGGTGTACGCAGCTGCTAGGATACTAAGTAGTAAATACAATATTATATGTAAAAAACATTGAATAGAGGATTAATTTAACCTGTGTCTTAGCAACAATGGTTAAAAAATAAAAAAAATTAAATATCTAAATTAATTCCTGAAAATATATTAAGAAACAATTAATTTTAAGATTTTAAAAGTTTCAAATTGATTTCATATTTTAAAAAAAGGGACAAATTAATTTCTCTACATATAAAAATATATAAAGAATTTATTTATCTTATTTTTTAAATGTAAGAAATTAATTTGAAATTTTTAAATATAATAAATTAATTTATTTCTCAATATATTTTTAAGGAACCAATTTAAATATTTTATAAAAAAAAATTTAATATTAAAAAGGTGAATTTCCTTATTTTCAAAGTATGAAATCTATCCAAATATTTTAAAATTTACTTGTTTTTATATTCTAACTGATATCCTAAAGCACATATTAAAATAACTCTTAAATAAATAAATAATTAATGGTAGCTATATATTATCTTTATTTCTTATTAACAATCTCTCTTAAAAATTGTAGTTACACATAATAATATTTTAATATATTAAAATTTAATAATTTCTTGAAAAAAATTATTACTACAGCTAAATATATTAATTTTTTAATATATTAAAATTGTAGAGTATTAATAAGAAATGAAAGAGTAAATCTAATACTCGTGAGTAATGTGGGGCTGAGTGGGTGCTGAGAAGTCAGCACTTAACAGTGTTTTGATGGGATTGCAGTCCCTTCCGTTACACATGGGATTAATTAAATTAAATGTCCAAGTAACATACACACCCCTCTCTCTCTCAGCCCAGCCCAGCCCACCTTCCATCCACTACTCATCACTTCTTACTTAATGGTCTTATACCAGAGACTCATCTTCTCCCATCTTTACCTATTGATATATTCCAGACACAAACAAACAATCACACAGAAGCACGAACATCATTTTCCAACCAAATTCGCATCCGACATAAGATCGTGTCCGTGTCCATGGAGCTTGAACTGGAATCCTCCATCACCACCCCAACCGCCCCAGACACGCCCTCCAACGCCGCTCGCTCCTTCTGCTTCCGCTGCTTCGCCCCACGACGTCGTTCCACGTGGTGGGAGCGCGTCCGCACCTCCTCCTGGTCCCGCTCCCACCACGCGCGTCCCACCACCAGCAGCGGCGACCGGTGGTGGTCGCGCGGCCTCAGAGCGCTAAAGAAGCTGCGGGAGTGGTCGGAGATCGTGGCGGGGCCGAGGTGGAAGACCTTCATCCGGAGGTTCAACCGCAACAACCGCGCATGCAGGCGCGTGGCCGCCAAGTACCAGTACGACCCATTCAGCTACGCACTCAACTTCGACGAGGGGCAGAACGGGGATTTCGACAACGACAGCCCCCACGAAGCCCTCCGCAATTTCTCCTCGCGCTACGCCTCCGCCAACGCCAACGCAGCGAAGTCGGTGCTGGGAAAGGACGACGCCGTTTTGGTGTGAGCTGGCACGTGCACAGCACGTGGTGAGCTGGATTTTGGAAGGTGGAGAGAGTGCCAGCGAAGGGAGAGTGAGAGTGATTGCGAGTGGGTTTCGGTTTGTGTCTCGCTCTCGCTCGCTCTGTGATTGTGAGCGTGACATGGTGGGGTGGGTGGCAACGTCCCCTCACTTCTTTTTTCCGTTTGTTACTTTAGCACTATCATATCCTGTGATTAATCCAATTTTATCCTCTAATTACATTACTTATTTACCAGATTTGCTGAGTAAAATATATCGTGCCAAATTAGTTCCTCGAAATTTGAGAATCTTCAATTGGTACAGATTGGTCAGTATAGTTCTGTAAAGTAAAAAAAAAATATGTGACGATCAATTTGTTCCCTTTCTTAAAATATAAGGCTTTTGGTTTGGACTTTTAATTTTCCAGTGACTAATTTGTCCAGGAGTTTTGGGTATTTTGTTGGATTTGTTTGTTTCTTGTGGGAGGAGATATAATTGTCTATAACTGTATATAGATTTTTTTTTTTTATCCTTAGTGTTGTATTGCAGAGCCGTTCAGTTGCTTGTTGACAATGAGTGAAGCATTAGAAGGGTAGCTTCGCTTGCAATTTCCAATTTTCTTTTACCAAAAGAATAATATTTGTTGCTTATTATTTGTACTATGGATGGGGTCATGGGGGAGGTGGTGTTTGTTTTGAGAATTGGCAATTGTCAATTTTGTGCAATCAATAAAATGGTTGTTTCCGTGTAATGTTAGCCTTAAGCGAAACTAACCAATTTTTGACATGTCATTTTTTGATGGGTGCTAGAATTGGTGGGTGATGATATTTGCTCATTCACACGTATTTCATGTTATGTGATCAAGCTTTTCGAGGAGTTTGAGTGAATATAGCAGGTCGTATGAATCGTATTTGTTCTTGATTCCTTTTAAGGCGGAAGAAGTTTTTGTATGCACACGATTACGTGAAACAATTTTAAGTATATTAATTTCTCAAATGACCTGGATATCAATTATCAAATGAATAATTAAGGTGTAGATCACGTTAACTGTAACTACTAAACATTCTTATCCTTGATTTATGAATAAGACATAATTATGAGCGATGTTATTTTACTCAAGATTGATTAGGGATTTAGAATCAATCTCAACTTTATACTTTTTGATGAGAACCACAGCAACTAGTTTCTTTTATAGAAACGTAAATGTAGGCTCTTTAAATTCGGATTCATTTGAAACAAGAAAGAATCTTCAATTATAAACCGGTCATTCCACAGAACACGCCAAAATTATGTTTTTCCCTTTCCGGTGTGAGAAGTATTATTTGAACAATGTGAGACCTACACTGAAATTAAAAAAAAAAAAATTAAAGTGAAAGAATAACCTTGATATCTGCCTAATAGTTAGCTTTCGATTTGTTTTTTTGAAAAAAAAAGACTCCTGGTATAATGAAGACTGATGCACAAAATTGTCCGCAAGAAAATTTGGGTGACCATAAGTATAACATGTCATTTTTGTATACACTTACAATGAAATTGATAGATCCTATAATAAAGTAAATATATTTTAAAAAAATTAGTGAAATTCACTTTTATGATGTGTCCATAAATGTGAAATGTTAAATTTGTGTGTGAGCAAAAATTGTTCAATAGTTTCCCTGGTCATGACATGACTCGAGGAAGACATGTACACTCACAATACTCAATGAAACAAACATTTTCGCGACTGCCTTCAGTGACAAAGAAAATGGAATTCCTATTTATATTTTTAAACAAGTATATAACCCCATGCTATTCATGGGAACAAAATAACTATTTTTTATTTATTTAATTAATTTAATTTAAATATTATAGTTGGTATAAATATTTTGTTAAAAATATAAAATATTATCTTGATGAAAAAATTATTAAAGTAAAATATAAGTTATCATTTTTGTTCGAATTTTATAGACATATGTCTATCAATATAAGGATAATCAATAAACTCTTCAGTTTATAGCTAGTTGATAAGATATTCTTCAGCTAGTATTAGAAAAAAATATATTATCACGTATTAAAATTATTTAAAATTCATGATATAAGAATCATATACGGTGCATAAAAACATCTTAAGCAAAGTAAATTTTTATTATTATTTTGGATATGGAAGCTAAGTGAATTAATTTAAACATAAACAACACACAAAAAATAGAAGAGCATAATATTTTTATAGGTTTATGCTAAATATTATCTCTAAAGAGGTCTACAAACCCATAATTAAATATTGTAAAGAAATATAGAATGAAAGGATTTTTCTTTGAACCTACTGCATAAAAAAATTAGCAAATTAATGATTTACAATAAGACTAGTACATGATAATAATCACAATTTGTAGGCACTACACCATATGGAGAGAGCTATTATCAATAAATATCAAATAATGAGTAGCCACCGCCATAATTGATATATATGTTTTGAAGGGAACCAGTATGCTGAAAAAACCTACAAAGAAAATATTTAATATAATATATAATTATATAATAAAATATATTTAAAAATAATTATTTAATTTTTATGCATTGACAGTATAGTTTTTTTACATAATTATTCAATTATATATTTGATTTTTACACTCACTATTTGAAAAGTCATATAAATGTAAGAATTTATTTGGATAACAGTGAAAAATACTTTTACACATTTAGTGCATCAAGATTAAGTTCCTACATGATTGTTACAAAATAATATTCTAATTATCATATTTTAAAAATTTATATATAAATGATTAATGAAATATATTTACTTTGATGTAATTTTTGTTTACACATATTATGATAAAAAGTAGGAGGAGGATCTATCAAAATGTTTAATGAAAGAAAATTATTAAAAAAATGAGAGTTTAATTTACATGCAATTATAGCATAATTTTTTCTTTTATATTGTTATTTAATCAAATCTATCTATTTGGATAACCTTTCAAGTAGTAAATATAAGAACCAATCTTATTGACTAATGCAATAATATATGATTGAATAAGATTGTAAAACTCTTTTATACTAAGGTAAATTACACCAATATTTCTTGAGGTTTAATAAAATTCATCTTTTCTCCTCTAATTGTCCAAGTGACACTTCCCCCTAGATACATTATTTATTGTACGATAGAGGGACTTGATTTATAAACTCAAGGAAAGTCTGTATAATGATTCCACAAACTTAATGACTTTATGAGCAAGTTTTAAAAATAGAGAGAGTCAAAGTGAATTTCACTAAACCTTATGAGAGGTTAGTATAATTTTTCCTTTATACTATTAGTGCATAAAAAATTAATAAAAAATAATTTTATTAATTCTTTAAGTGTAAAATCAAAGGTAAATATTATTATTTGAATATTTTTAATTATAATTATTATAAGTAGTTACTAATTTTCAATATATAATAATTTTTTTAAAAAATGATATATAAATTTTATGGTTAAATGTATTTTACCCCATGAACTTTAAGTCATGTGCAATTTACATCATAACTTTTCAAAACATATATCGCGACACTTTAAACTTTTCAAACTTGCAAAACACTCTCGCTTTTAAGTAGCTCAAAACTTTAGGTCATAGGGGTATTTGGTTGCACACAATGAAAACATTAGGGGTTAAGTATCCATAAGAATTCACAAATAAGGTATTGAGTTGCACATATTAGAAACATAAGAGGATTAAGAGCACATAAATCATATCTTCATCAGTTGCCAAAATTATATTGAGAGATGTTTTGCAATATTTGAAAAATTCAAAGTATTACGATGTACATTTTGAAAGTTAAGAATATAAACTATTTCATCTAAAATTTAAGGAGGTAAAATGTATTTTATGCTAAATTTTAAAAAGATGTGATAATTCAAATATTAAATTATAAAAATTATTTTTAATATTTTCCATCTTATTACATATAATTATGTTATACTAAATAATATTTATTACTTATTATCATTATCATAAATTACTAATTTTTAATAATTAATTATTATTTATTTATATAAAAGACTTATTATTAAATTTTTAAATTTAAATATTGTAAACTCTTAATATATTTTTAAAAATTATTTATGAATTTAATTTCTACTCACTGATTGTGTAAAATATTTTTATAATGTCAACTAATAGAAATTTAAGAAGTTGCAAATCAGTGGGATCTGATCAACCAATATTTATTTTATACTATCAATATAGAAATTAAACTTATTTTTATTTTGTAACTATTTTTATTTGAATAATATATAGAAGATAATAATGAAAGGGTAGTTATGATACAGAAGGTTATGAGTTTCTGCATCACATTGAATGCAAGAAACAACAATTAAGAGCAAAATATATATTATTATTAATAGCTTATCTTATCATCAAGTGATCTAACATAATATCCAAACACACCTTTAATAAAAGGGACGCAATAAAGGTTTTGAAAATTAATAGGGGTGGAATATTATTTCTTGACATCTAAAGAGAATTAAGTATATTTTATTAAAAAAAACAACTCAACAATAATTTGCATAGGAGATAAGAAACAATTGAAAGATAGTACAACCATGACTTATCCAAACTTTGCAACTAACATGTAAGAAAAAAATAGTGTGAAAAATTATGAAAAGTTATTTGCTAGAATATAACATTTTATTTATCTTGTACATTTTAATAGCTTTTATTTGTACTTTTAATCATACTACCTGAAATAAAAACTAAAATATATAAAGTAGTTTTTTTAAACAACCATTTTCATATAAATATTGGTCTAAAATAATTATTTTTAATAATTTCAATTTTATTATATTATTATATAAATATTACATATTAGTTAATATTATTTATCAAGAATGACTTATTTTAATAATTATTTATTATTCATTTATATTTTATTATTTTACATAATATAAATATAGTTAAATTACACTCACCTTCCCTAATTTGGAAAATATAACCCACAACTTCTCTAGTTATTTAACCTACACTCACACCTCCTTTACTTGTCAAATTTTAAATATTTATATTACACTTCCTACTAATAAAGTACCGTTAGTAAACTTAACAAAATGACACTTTTATAATATTAACTATTGCTAATTAATAAAATTATAAAAATGTTCACAATTAATGGAGAGAATGGGCAAGGGTATTTTTGTAATTTTATTAATTATGAATGGTTAATATTACAAAAATATCATTTTGTTAAGTTTACTAAACCTCTATTAGTGAGGCGTGTGGGTGTAATATAAATAGTTAAAATTTGACAAATAGAGGGGTGTGAAGGTAGGTTGGATAACTAGAGGAGGTGAAGTTGCATTTCCATAAATTTCAGAGAAGGTGAATGTAATTTACCCTTTAAATATTTATATATATTATTATTAAATGTATTATTGTTATATTATTTGCTAATATAATATAATCATTTATTTAAATATATTATCATATGTTAATAATGATATTTATTTTTATTATAAAATAATAATTACATTATTATTATTATACTGTATAAAGGGTTAAATAATAAAACGGAAAGGGAGCTGACAAGGCCAGCTTTTATGCATGAAATACACCATCAAATCAGCATTGCCTAAAGTAAAATATATATGTACTGTAGATGAATAGTAGTATGAATACTAAATAGGACGTTGTCTTATCATATAGATATATAACTGTAAATTAATGTGATTAAAGGTATATAACAATCTTACGCAAATCAGGTCATTTTTAATGTGGTTTTTAAAAAATACAATTATAGGTTAAAAAAATAAAACACAAGCACACATATTGGGGATCCGTCCACTCTAATGTAAGTGTTGATATACTTGCACTTTAATAACTTTTTATAAGTATAAAATTCTATTAATTTAACTGTTAAATTCAAAGTTTATATTTGATAAATTATATATATATATATATCAAATTTTATATAATTTGAAAATAATTTAATATTTCATCATCTACTTTATTTTGATAGATAATATATTTTAAAAATATTAGTAAATATTAATCATTAGAATATACATCTATTGCTATTCATTTTTTAAAATTTAACATGCTTAATCATTAATATAATATCACATCGTTTAATGGCCAGATAAATTAAATTAAATTAAATTTCTATAAAGTTATTGAAGAATGTAAGTGTATAAAATTTGCCCCCAATATAAACAAATCTTATATATATATATATATATATATGTGTGTGTGTGTATGTGTGTAGTTTATTATGAGAGTGAAAGGAGTAAATTAATCATATAATCATATATAATGGTTATGATTGAAAATTGATTAATGATAATTAGTATTTACATACTCATTTGAAAAAACCACTTAATTTTATATTTTAATATTAATCATTCATATAAAATCTAACATTCAAGATTCACTCTCTCACTTTCACAATAAACTACTTTATATATATATATATATACTTTATTTAGTCGAACCTTTTTTTTCTGGTCGGATTTAGTCAATTTTAAAACACTTTCAAGACAAGTCACGGGAATTGACTCAAAAGATTAAAGAAGCAACTAACGTTTGAACCATAAACCAAGATTTTAAAACCTTGAACACATCGGCCCGTGAATAAATCTTACCTTCTGGTAAATAGGAAAGTATCTTTACAATACTCGAATAGGATACTCGGCAGTGGACATCAATCAAGAAGCATTTATTTAGCAGTCAATTTGTGTCAGAAGAAAATGTCCCACATAAACACAGGTCACGCTTTCAATCACCGTCTTCATAGACATCTCGTCCACGACATTGTGGCCCTCAGATGGGAAAAAACATGCCCAGAGCATCAGAGCAAGCTGCTATTCATGAGCTGCACTGTTTACAGACTTTATATGCAATAAAATGTCACCTACTATCCATGGAAAGCTTAAGAAATTGGTGCCTTCCTGGTAATAACTTGGGTGATAGGTCACATGATACCATGCAGATGCCAATGCTCGATATTCATGCGGTTCGCAACTGGTTTCAAACCATTCTTTAGCTTCCCGCTGAAGATCCCTGACCGAGAGCAGAATTCGATCCTTCATATCGCCGTATCTCCTGTTATCACGCTGCAGATATGAAGCGCGGTTCAGCAAGTGGCCTGTCAGCAATTCTTCCTCTGTCTCTGCGCCATAGAAGTTCATCAAACTGGTCATCTTGTGTGCATACATTTCGTTGTGACTTGATGCAGTCTCAAGGAAGTCACCAAAACCACTAACTTCAAGATCATGATCATAAGCTTCTTCAGCAAGCTTCTCTGACCAAACCCCATTTGATCTTACTTGCAAATTCAACTCAATTATGTCGCGATAAAGTTTTCCTAGTACCCCTTTGGAGATATACATAGGCTTGTCCCACCTCTCCATGAAATCTGGAAACTCCCTGGGTTTTAGATATCTCGGCATTTCAGCAGGTGCTCCGGTCTTCGCAAAGTCAACAGCCATCGAATGAAGCTCTGCCAGCTCCCGGCATTTCTGACTCCTGGCCTTTTCTGGTTCACGGTCAGCGTGAACCAGATGTGCAGTAGAGATAGCACCCAAGGTGTCATTGATCATGTAGTCAACAAAAAACCGATGGATTTCCTACCCACACAACAAGGGCAACGAATAAGGAATAGTTTCATAATTATTGACGTTATAAGAGAAAAAGTATACATGTGACATTGTTTGAAATTACCTCTAGTGTCACGACATGGTTCATTAGACGAGGCCTCCTTCCTGTGTAGTCCATTGGAGGATCAGTATGACATGGGATCAGATCCTTGTCCCAGCTTATGAAAAATAAATCTCCATCAAGATCACCCCAGAGCATTCATTTGGATGGGGCCTGTACGCCCACCAAACAAGTATTAGCAGTGGCAGACATCAATTTAAGAAAATATTTTAAAAATTAAATTTAATTTCGTTACCACATTGCCAGCTGACAATGAATGAAAAGGACTGCTTTTATACATAGCAGGACATCAAAACTTAAGGGATGCCAATAGAACTATCAAACTAGAAGCAAATAGCACCATTAGATGGCAATTGACCGAACATTACTTAATGACACCAAATTCATGAAACAGTGGGAATACAGTAGGTTTTTTTCCTCTGGAAATGAATCATGAATCATAACATTTAGCAAGTAAATGTAGAATGTTCTAGATGATAAGTAGTTGCCTAGCTTGTAACGACCCTCTTTTTCCTCTACTCTCTCTTCCCCAAAACCATATCCCCTTCTTTTGTTAGCACATGATTAAAAACTCATAGTAGTTAAAAACAAGATACCTGGACTGCAGACAAAATGTTAAAAATTGTAATGATTCCGACCTTGAATGAAAAAAATGACTTCAATCAAATGTTTTGTAAATGTAGTCCACCATATACATACCTACGTCCTTTTTGTGGAAACACAAGGCAATCCCTCAAACCCAATTCCTCTAATTCTTCGTTGTAGACAGCATCAAGGACTCTGATGTCACCAGGGTGAAGACAAGGATTTTTTGTTACCACCACTTTCCCCACTATTATACACGTGCTATCATCACCATCCACTTTCCTCAAGCTTTCATCTCCAAATTGTTGCTTACCTTTTGTCAGGGATATGCGGACAAATACTTGGCCATAATTCAGAAGACCAGTTTCATCCAAGCAACCTACTAAGATCCGACCCTTGGGGACAAGTATTCGGCATCTACTTTTCAAATCAGATAATTGGTATGCATAATGAGCCTTAAGCATCATCGACAGGTAAGGCTCAGTGTTTGGTTCGTAACATCCACGCAACATCTTCACTAGAATGCTTTTTGAATCAGCACCACTTAGATTTTCCAAAACATCCAAAGCCGCATCACTGTCAGTCAACATCCTTCCCAGCAAATGCAATTGTTCCTTCTGCATCGCCAAAAACACCTCATCTGTTACCCTTAAGGTAGACAGCAGGGAAATAATCTCCCATTGAGAAAGCAAGGCATTGACTCACTCCATCTAGTGACACAGAGCATTCTGTTTTTGGATTCAAACTTATGCATACTGCCACGCAATGATAACTTCCTAAAGGAATGGCGATCAACAACAATGACACCTTTGTATCCACCAAACCGAATTTGAAATGCTGATGGAATCCGACTCTGATCCAATTTTAACTTTTCAGCAACTTTCCTTGCAAAAGATTGGGAAATTTTCCCAATACCATCTGAGAAACAGTATTTTACACCATCAGAGGTAACTTCAATATCTGGAATTATCTCCACATCTTGAGCAGCCACTTCAAAAGTTTGCATGGAGGAACTGAATAACTGACCCATCCTTGCTGCACATTTAGAAACACTGTGAATATTGTTGAAGCATCCCATCCATTCCCTGATATCTGCTGCTTTAAGCTTGTCATTAGAAGCAAACACCCAAACAGAATTTGATCGCAGTTGACTAGCAGAGAATGCCAAAAACTCAAATCTTTTTAAACCAATTACAATCCCATCTCGAAGAATAGTCAATATCCGCTCGTATATTTTAGTTCTGAATTTATCTGAAAAGATTCCCTTGCGCAAACTAGTTGATACAGCATTAACCGGAAGCTTACCCCAATTCTCATCAACAAAAGTAATTCTCATGAAGCTTGAAGCATATGATGCGAAATGCTTTACCACGTGATTTGAGGTTTCAAGCTCAGGACCAAGGCAATAAATCTTTGTCGGGGTAATCAAGGCTCTATGACAACTCATTATGTTATTATCTGTCAACCTTTTCTCTGATGATGGCTGGAGCTTCTTGCTACTTAGCACATGTAATTGAGTCTTCACAAATTTTAGGGGCTCATAACAAGTGGAATTCAGCTTGTGCAATTTCTGAAAAATCACGGCTTTAGTTTCTTCATTTAAACTGCCTATCAAGTCAATCAAATCTTTATCTACTGAAGCAAGACTGATTTTCTGGGTATGAACAAGGGAATTCAGCTGGAAAAGAATCTCATACGTTATCTTAGAATCTGTATAGCACTTCACAAGTGGAACTGTTTCTGTTGAAGAACAGTATTCTTCCCCATCCTCCAGAGTTAGATCTTTCAAATTTTCTCTGTAGAGTGGAAAACTTTGAAAAATATCTGCAGCCAATGGTTCTTCCTCAATTTCCCAACAAAATGATGTAGAGTGTCCAATTGACTTTATAGCTGAGAAGTCTGTAGTGCGCACCCAAAGAAAATCATAATCCTCCTTACAAAAGTGGTACTTGTCAGTAGTAAACTTGGATACAATTTTTGGCCCAGCTTTTTTCTGATAAATCCTTGGTCCATATTTCAGCTGAGAAGAAAGGACGCAAGCAATAGTGAGAAGAAAGGACGCAAGAAAAGAAAAACAAGATCATGTAACTTAAGAACAAGTTACCTACGAAAACCCTAGAAACAGGGAAACTGGAAATGAAATCTGTTTCTAAAACCAAACACACCCTAAATTGTCTTATACAAGATACATTACATATACCTTCAAGAGGATAGCATTGAGTTTATCACCACCGCCCAAGCAATACGCATTAGACTCGAGAATATCCTCAAACCAAATCTCGAGCTTGTAACACTCTCCACCATTAAGGGACACCCAGAACTCGACCTTCCTCCTCTCGGGCATGACCCAACCCCTGACCCCTTCCCACGACTCCAGCACGCTCATGCGGTCATCGCGGGCCATGAACCCCGCGTACAGGACACCGTTCTCGACCCTGTTGGCGGGAACGGCGGGCCTGGGGATGATGTCTTCAGGGGATTCGGAGAGGTGGAGGATGTTGCAGTTGAAGACGAGGTTGCCGTGGTGGGAGAGGGAGAGCGCGTGTTCCTTGGCCTGGCGGGTGTCGAACTGCACGCGCCCGAAGCAGCGTGAGTTCCAGTTGCCGTTGTTCTGGTCCGTGAAGATCTCCAGGGCGAAGACGGAGGATGTGGGGCCTAGGCTTGTGTCTAGGAAGTGGACGAGGTCGTTGGCCGTCACGTGTACGGGGATGTTGGACACGCGCACGGTGGTGGTGGTGGTGGTGGTGGTGAGTGTGAGTGTCTCCATTGGAAAGAAGGGCTTTCGCAATCGCAACCGCAACGCTAATCTCTCTCTCTCTATATATATGGGGGTCTGTACTGTAAGGGAGTGAGACAGTGAGTGAGTGAGTGAGTGGGTGGAAACTGGAAAGTGTTTTGTTTCTTCTTTCTTAGTTGGAGTTGAGTTTGACGACCAAGGAGTATTACCAACTGGAGACTCGCCCTTTCTTTGCTAGACCTTTTTCAGTTTTGACTGCTGTTTCACTTCTTCTCTTTCCTTTTTATAATTTTATTTCAATGGGGTTTTTTTTGGGTAATAGGGTTAAATAGTACAAATCACCTTAAAGATTAAATTAAATAGTAGAAGCATTTCTTCGATGAGTGATTATATTTCATGTTTTTTTATTTTTAAAACTTTATTAACAAATAGACGTAATGATGCTACTATGATTTTTCATTTATTGATCGATTTGGGAGATTATTGAAGTATTTTTATTAGCAAATTTTATAAATGTTTCAAATTTCAATAACGTTAATCTTATTAAATTTTATAAATATTTCAATGGATTTTTTTACATAAATAAACCAAAAAAATACATTATGTACCGAAATAAAATGAAAAATTATTTGATACCTGAAATGAACTATTTTATATGGGTACAAATACGTCAAATAGCTAGCCTTTGACATATTTATTTTGCACATGAATACGCTAAGGGTAATGCGTATTCATGTTTATTTTGAATACGCATGATTAGAGTATTCATGTATAAAATGAATATCCAAGGTAAGTCCTAATGTATAAAGTGAGTACGTGATTGTTAAATATAACAATAGTTGGTATAAAATTAATTACTATTATTGCCAATTAGCTTATTTGGTAGGGTATTTTACTTTTAATATTAATGAGTAAATTAGTTTAGATTACTATTAAGTATATTAATTATTCATTACTTAGGTTGTTATTTATTAGGGTCTTTTTTAGAAATGCTAAGTACATCCATTTAGTGACCAAACCATATTATGTGGGCGATATTGTTAATCATAGATATTCAATGTTTGTATGTGCTAGTCGTTTCCACCGTGCATTAAGACATTCAAATATTGTAAATCATTTATCTCAATTGATGGCACTCATCTTTATGGCAAATATGGATGCACATTGTTAATGGTCATTGTGCGAGATGACATTCATCAATATTAATTTTAAACACAGATTATATTAAACTAATTAAATACATAAATTCTAAAGTTTTACATTTTACCACCATAAATCCTAAATTAATTAATTTTTACTTAAAAATTCACTGGTGGTTTGATATTAAATTGCTAAATTTAATAAAATAAAAAGCTAAAAAAGAACTATCATTGTCAACAAATCATTCACCTAAGAGTAACTAAATTATTCATATATATAGTTGAGTATGAATACATTTGGGATCTTGCATTTAAAATGAGGATGAATATCAAAGTAATATTCAATTAAAACATAAATATGCTAAAGGATCTAGCATATTCATACCCATTTTGAATATGCAGAGTCCCAAACATATTTATATACATCTTAAACGATTTAAATATATACTAAAAATTTATTCAATTTATATCCTAAATAACTTTTTTGTTTTATGTGGATAAAAATCCCTATTTCAATGCCTCTCATCTATGATAACAAGCTCTAACAAGTTTTGCTTTTTCTTTCTTATCTGGCATAGGTCATCAAGCGCTTCTAAAAGGAGCACACAGTTCCACGGGTCTCGAGGTGAAGTCTCTTGAGGAGTATGTCTATAACCGTTTAAGTTGACATGATAAATGTGGAACGTAGATGCATTTCTTCGATGAGTGATTATATTTCACATATTTTTATTTTTTAAATTTTATTAACTAATAGACGTAATAATCTTCCATGATTTTTCATTTATTGATTGATTTGGAAGATTATCCGAGTATTTTTATTGGCAAATTTTATAAATATTTCAACAATGTTAATCTTATTAAGTTAAATCAAAATTTGTTATTGCTCGCTCCCACCTGTAAGCAAGTTTATGACACATCTTTGTTGGTTACTGCAACTTATCATTCTGAATCATGTCATCATATGGTTCACATTGCCAATTCTTAACATACATCCTAAAAATTGCAAATTTCATATCTAAGCATTTTTATCGTTCTTCACCTGTGATTTGCCTTTCATCTTTGATAACAAGCTCTAACAAGGTATGCTTATTCTTTCTCATCTCATGGATATTATTAGGCCTCTGGCCTCAAAAGGCTAGAGTGGAACACAGTTAATCCACGGGACTCGGGAGGTATTTCTTTTTAACTGCGCTACGTCTCATCTACGAGCATGTGTCTATATCCGTTTATGTTGTCATGGTAAATGTGGAATGTGGATGCATTTCCTTGATGATTGATTATATTTCATGTATTTTTTTTAAAAAAAATTATTAACTAATAGACGTATTGATGCTACTATGATTTTTCATTTATTGATCGATTTGAAAGATTATTTGAGTATTTTTATTGGCAAATTTTATAAATGTTTCAACAATGTTAATCTTATTAAGTTTAATCAAAATTTGTCTCTTATAGCCTTTATTGCTCACTTCCACTTGTAAGCAAGTTTATGATACATCCCTGTTGGTTACTAAAACTTATCATTTCAAATCATATCATCATATGGTTCGCATTATTGATTCTTAACTTATATACTAAAAATTGCCAATTTCATATCTCAGCTTTTTTTTTTTTATCGTTCTTTGTGCTTCTCATCTCTCTGATAACAAGCTCTAACCAGGTATATAAGTTTGTTCTTTCTCATCACTTTGTCTTCTTCGAACCTCTTTTTTCTTCATCTTCGAATCGTCTTCGTTTCTATTGCACGTCATCGTTAAACATGTTATTGCGTCATTGTGCTGCACAAAATAGAAAAGACAGCAACCCACTGAAATTGAAAACTACAGCAGCGTAAAGCATTTTTTTTTTCATATATATTCTTACCTTTTGTATGACTAAAGCACTGTATGACTACATGATTGAAATAGGAGTTTATTCTATTATGGGCTTATTTTCTTATATTTTCTTATCAACAACTATGTACTACCCACTAGAATTTGATTTTTTGTTATTATATCTTGACGGATCTTTGAGTTTATATTAATCAATTGTTGTTATTCTTGTTCTTAAATTTATAATTCTAATTCTAAATCCTAATTTTTAATAAAAGCCAAACAAAAAATTTAAAATTTTGAGCTAATTTCAATTTCATGTGTCAAAAGTTAATTAGGCTTAATCTAGCTTCCTTGTAACCAAAAAAAAATCTAGCTTCCTTATGCTGGATTATAGTATTTTAATTGATAAGTTTATATAATATATTACTGTATCAGATAATAAATAAAAACGACATATAATATTGGATATTCCTATAACACCTAATACATGGTGCCGAACACATCATAACTTTCTCGTTGACAGGGTTTGTTCTGCATGTTAGTCAAATTTATTTACCCATATTGGAGACACATTGGACCCATTTTTAACACATTAAATGTCTTGTTCATTGCATATATTTCACGTGTTAATCAAATTCTCTTACCTAAATGAAAATAAAATCGTGACACGTAAGTATCTTGTTGGCTGCAACTGCGACACCCAACCCCCCCCCCCTCTCTCTCTCTCTTTTTCTTTTTTTTTTTTTTTCCTTTAACGGAGATAGTCGGGAATAGGGGTGAGATGAGAGTTGAACCTGTGAGTTCACTTGCTTCTCCTCTCTCTTTCTTAGTTATACTTTAGCATTTAAAAAATGTATATAATATTTTCCACTGTTTTCACAGAACAACAGTGTAAAGAAGGAAAAGGAGACAATCGTGAACGGTTGGGGTTTATTAAAAACAGCATGGTGGTTGCAGCTGCACTGTTCTAGCTGATATGGTGGGTTAAAGCTCTAGCTACCCGTGTATTAGCTTTGTGCCGATGGAGTGGCTCGGTGGAGGTAAAGACACAGGTAGCTAGTGTGGCCGATGCTACAGGTTCCGTGTGCCAATTCTTAGAAGTTGGGTCTTTCTCAGTTAAGTGCTTTCAATGGCTATGATGGTTGTGCAAGCGATGGTTTCAATTCAACATGGTGTTAAGTGATGTGTATTTGACCATAGTGAATCTGAGTCTAACTGTACTTACGGGTATACACAGTGTCTCCCTGTAGGAATAATAAAAAGTAAATTCACTCAAGTTTTGTGAGTTAGTGGATTAATCCATTTAAAAAAAAAATTGTGAGATTAATGGATAAAATTGTACCAAAAAAAATAGAGTGGTGTACCATAAAAAAGATTAACGGATAAAATATCCCATCAAGAGAACCAACCAAGTTAATTTAACTCAAGAATGAATAAAAATAACCAAGTTGAGCAAGATGAATTAACATAAATTATTTTCAAAAAACCAATTACAAAATACAACCTATTATGTAATTTCCATAGTATACTAAAGAGTCTGCTTCAAAGCTTTCAACCATGATTCCACTTTAACCTGCCATCTCGTTCCCACACTATCTGCCTTGGTAAATTTAGGACATTGTTTTTTGGTAAGCAATTTAGGACATTGCTATTGGACACTTCACTTATTGGATTTGTCTGAAAAACGTCTTTCTCATTTCAATGACGCAGAACAATATAATCCTTCTAACACTATAGAGTATAGACACTAGTACAGTAGTACCCTTATTTCAACCAATATCAATGCAATTCAAAGGGTAAGAAGTCAAGAGAGTGAGAGACAGAGTAAAAAGAATTGAGAAAAAAAACAACAGCCAAATGTCAACTTGCAAAAACCTGTGTATATTGATGTGGTATGATACTGAAAACAGGAGCATTATTTTCATGCAATTATGGATACAAAATTTCTTAGTCTTCAAACTAAGGAATCAAGGGAAATCAGCAATGGAACCATGATATTTGCTCTTCTTGGACCAAAGCCAGATCTTGGAAACAGAGAAGCTCTCACCTTTTGTTCTGTTGTTGCCTATCTTCTTTCCATCCACATCCCCATTGTCTGAAACATCACATAGGTACCCCTTACTCATCTCTCCTAATTCTTCACCACCACCTATGTCATCATCATGAGATTGAGATAACACCACTTGCAGATTTGAATCACGGACCACATACTGATATGAACCCATGGAGTAGCATCTTCTCCCATCCAAACTACAGCTACTACTACCACCATCTAATAATACTCCACTGTTTCTGAACTTTCCAAGCCTCACAGAAAAGACCCTTTTCCCACAACCTTGTTCCTCTTCAGTTACTTGTGCTTGACTATGTGAGCACACATTATTCTCTTCCTCACAAAAAGTCCCTCTCAACCCATTTGCCCCAACCCAAGAATTCTCATCAGCACTAAACATTGGATTCTCCATGGAGCTGCTGCTGGAGAGTGTTGCTCTACAAAGAGGGCAAGTTGAGTTTGAGAGAAGCCACGTGTCAAGGCAACTCATGTGAAAGGCATGGCTGCATATTGGAACCAGCCTCAGCTTGTCCTCCTGAGAAAACTCACAGAGACACACAGCACAATCAAAGGGTTCCTTCAAGCCCAACAAGTCTTGGTAGTAGAAAACAGGAAGTGCATCTATGAGGGATTGGTCCAGGCCTGAGTCATGCATCCGGAAGAGCTGTTGAAGCTGCCTCTGAAGAGCACGGGTGCGTGTGGATTCTGCTGGGAACCTATTGGAATTGTAAAGAGATAATGAAGATGATGGCCTTTTCATGAGGAACCATAGAACCAAATGGACAAGTCCATAGACAAAGAAGATAACTGCTAGGACTATTATAACCAACAGAATGAGTGGACTGATTCTGCTAAGAGATGATGGCAGTGTTGCTTCTTGCTGATTACTTACATTACTATCATAAGAAGGAGTTTGGTATGGAGATGAAGGAGATTGATGAGGAGATGAGTACTTCAAATTCCCAATACCTGCACCTTTTTGATGGGGTTCAAGTGGAATGTTGCGCATGTTGGCAGATTGGTATTCTGTGAACTGATCTTTCTGATTGGATTTTCCAGGTGTGGAGTCAATGATGCTTCATGCATAGACACTCTCCATGTCCAGGTGGCATTTTCTAGCATTGATTTTGCACATGGGAACAAATAGAAACTACAAGGAAAATAAAATAATGTAAGATTTCAGTGGGACTGAGTCAGTGTGATACAAGAGAAGCATAAGAAATATATGGTTCTTATTATGCAGATTTTGTGGCAGGGAAATTTCCTTCCCTTTTCCTGGTTTTTCGTAATTTTAATAGCTAGGACTCACTAAAATCTCAAGATGAAAGAGAGAAGGGAAAAAGGGTTAAAAGGAAATCAAGCTTACCCCACCTCTTGGTTAGAGTCAAAAACTGGTTGGTGGCCATGGAAAGTTGTTGGAATTACTTTTGCACCAGATGTAGCTTAGAAAGAATGTTTGATTTGTTTAATATTATAATAGAGGTACAAGCAGAAGTGGCTATATTTGGGAAATACAGCTTTGATTACTACATGCACTTTTAGTCTTCTTTTGTAGTTGTAGATGGGAAAATCGGTATTTGAATTTTATTACTAGAATCCGATTAATGCAGTCTGAGTTCACACAGGTTCTTTAAGAGGGTAGGGGTTTTTTAACAAGAAGTTTTTTCATTTCTAGTTTGAACTGAAATCTCTAATTAAGATATAAGATACCTATTACTTTGATCAATTTCTCGTTGTAGATATTTCTTTTAGTTTACTAAGTTGTTTTTTTTATCATCATTTGTTGTAGATACCAAATATCTTGAAACATACATATTAAAAGGTATTCAGAATTTTCTTTTTAAAATATTTTATTGAGAAAATTTTTTTGTAAAAAATTGATATAAAAAATTGTTATAATCAGATTAGTGTGAAATTAGAAGTGTTAGGACAAAAAAATATTTACTCTATTTTATTTTATTTATTTTATCTATTTTCTTCTTTAATATTCATGTGGCAATTAAAAAAGTGGTCAAAACCAACAAGCTGTTAGATGAGTGGTAAGTAACTTAATTTTCATAAAAATAAGGACACTGTTTCATGTTTTCAAAAGTGTACTTATTGGAATAAAGAATAATCAGAAATGTTTCATCCTAAAACATAGCGGGTATCTCCCACAAGTTTTACAAGAAAAAATAGTGGCCAAGAATCATATACAAATAACATTTCTATTTCTATTTTTATCTAGTTAATGACTTGTTCTTATGCCTCGAAGGGAACCCACAATACTTTGATGATTGTCTTCTCTCTATCCGAAAAAATGTGCTTGCCACCTCCCCAAGGATGCCCACCCTAGTGGATTGAAAAGCTTTCTGCAATGTATCAATTTTAGTTGTACATGTAACAGAAGGCCACAAGACCTAAAACGAAAAAGAAAGGAAAGAAGATAAAAAAAAAAAAAGGCCAAATGATTAAAACATTGACCTTCACACAACACAATTTGATAGTCTAGACAGTAGAGTACTTAACTCTAAAGCTGTCTGTTTGTTGAGTGGCTTATTTTTTTCAAATATAGATCACGATTAAAATCATTGCTGATAATAATGACCCAGTATCATGCTCAGGCCATTTCACGTCAATCATGGCATGATCCCAGCAGAATATATAACTGTTCATGGCTGATGGCTTAGACAAAATGGAAAATAAAAAAGGGAGCTTTTTTTTTTTTTTTATTCCTGGATGTTATCCAACATCAAGTCTTAAAAGGACTCGTGATTTTGGAGTGCTTCGATTGTGATTCTTGGTATACTAATTTAGGTTTGAAGGTTGAAGTTTTTGTTTTTAATAAAGTGTGACCGAATAGGTGGTATAAAGCTTGCGAGAGAATGCCAAATTTTAAGATTTAGAAATCAATTTTTTCTTTTGTTTCTTAAGTCATACACCACAAAACTAGTGACTAATTTCTTCGTATACTGTGTATAAACGTTGATCATGCAAAATTTGATTCAAGTTACTATTGTGATCAATTTATAATTTTAAGCAATAAAAGTCAATTTCTAAATATTAATGACTAAAATGATTCACATATATAATTTCAGAAATTAACTTCAACACTATGCATCTTACTAGTGACTGGGCAGCTTGCAATTTTCTCTCATGATACAATCCTCTACTAATTCGTCTCCCCTCCTACGTGTCCTTTCAATTTTCTTTATATCTTTTTTTTACCCGTGTTCTGAATTTTGATACATCATCCATACATGCATGCATTTGAAGCATATCCGAAATTATTAATGTGTGTTAGTTAATCATAATGGCTATTGATGAGTGATGAGTTCACGAGCCTCCCGGAAGTCAACTGTTCTCATATTTGGAGATGGTGACATTGCAGAGATCCTACAGACAAAAGCAAATGGTAGGGTCCGGTATACTTATGCACGCATGGCAACTAAATTAAACCTATGATTTTTGTCTGTCCAAAATGGGAATGATGCAACTAAAATGGTCTTCAGCCCCCAAGACCTGCCAGCAACAAAGTCACAAACTGTTGTTACTTGACAAAACAATGCCAAACATTCCCTTCTCCTCTAAATCAATCAACAATGTTCTACGACAAACCAAAGCATCATAGGGGAAAAAAACGCACGTGGAAGAAAATTTGCAGGTAAAATCGAGAAATGATTGTATGTCTCTTATTAGCACCACGATAGCTTGTGTTCATTTCATCCTATGACATCTTCATTTAAGTTAGCGGGAGTTTTGTTACTAATTTATATATTTATTATTGTAATAATATATTGTTTTAATATTTAAAAAAAATAAAAGTTGTTCTTACAAAATCCACTAAATACCATTTGTAGCAAGAGAAATGTTATTTGGACATAAAAGTAAACATTAAAAAAGAAGTAAAGTATCTCATTGTAAAGGATGAAACCTAGATTTTATATATCTTTCTTTGTGTCCACTCCTATGTTTGCTTTTATGTTCAAATAACTTAACTCTTGTGACACTTAGCAATTAGCATATTTCTAATTAAAATTTGAGAAGTTCGGACTAACAGACAGACTTCCTGAAAGCAGTCTTACATAACATGATCTAACATATAGAAAGGAAGTGTACAACTAAGCTCTTGCTCCTGAGTCAAATGTCATGGATCTTTCTTCTTCCTCTTTCAAAGTAATCATAATCTCTGCAACTTCAATCATACTTGGTCTATCAGTTGGAGAAGGATTTATGCATTTCAATGCCACTTGCAACAAGCTCATCATCCTCCCTTCATTAGCACCTTGTGAGATCAAGGACTTGTCAAATACTTCAACAGTCCATTCCTCTCTGACAACCGAATTCACCCATTTAACCAGATCAACCCCTTGATTTTGGACTACTTTTCCTGTCAGCAGCTCCAGTAGTATCACACCATATGCATATATGTCAACTTTGAAGGTGCTATATGCATGAACAGCAGTTAGGACCCTGTTTCTGGCACTTTTGCTGTGAGAAAGGGCACTTAAAGCTTGATTTTCAATAACCATTAGACCATATTCGCTTATGCATAGGTCCATGTGCTTGCCAAACAAAATGTTGCTTGATTTTAAGTTGCCGTGAGCTATGCCGCTCTCACGAAGCTCCTCATGCATGTAAGCCAAAGCCTCGGCTATTTTAGCAGCCACATTTAGTCTGCACCCCCAGTCAAAAGATTTGCCATTTTGGGATCCTGATACACCATTGAAAGTGCAGAAAAACTATTTCGTTAGAAGCATCCATTTAGACTACATTGATTTCAATACAAGTCCAAATTCACCCGACTCCCTTCTATCTGTTTAGCTAACATTGACCTCCCTGGATGCTGCATTATGTGATAAAGGAGAGGTCAATGTAATGATTTTATAAATTTAGGACAGGTCAATGTAATAATTTCCACAAACTTAGTAATCTCATAAGTAAATTTTACAAATAAAGGGAAATATGATAAATTTCGCAAATCTTAAAGGAGATTAGTGTAATTTTCTCAATAAATTAAGGAAAAACAAAAGTTTGAGAGATATGCCTAACTGAATTCATGAGTATAATACTGAAAGAGTATTGATATTTGTATTCATAAACTAGGACTCACTATCCAACACATCCTAGCAAAAAAATTATGGGATTGACTTTCTGCATTATGATATAATACGCTTTTTCTCCATTAACTCTCTTCTTAAGTGAGTCGGTAGGGAAATGAGTACAAAAATCATTTCTGGTACAGAAAATACTACCAGTAATGAGTTTGATGTCATTATTTAGATACTTGGTTTTGGTATAAAAGAAAGTTCAGGTTTCGAATATTCTCATAGTAAGGTTGTGGTGTCCTACATGGATGCAGTGAACCTAGTAAACAACTTACCGTTGAGCATCTTGTAGAGACTCCCATTCTCCATGTATTCATAAGCCAGGAGCTTCTCTTCGCGAGAGCAATAATATGCAACAGGTGGCAGCACATATGGATGCTTCACTTGGCTAATCTTGCCAATCCTTCTCTGAAAATCCTGTTCAGAAATCCCCAATCCTTGATCCTCTTCACTGCCAAGAACACCCCATTGTCCAGCATCACCCTGTAGAGGCTTCCATGCATTCCTCTCCCAATCAACTCAGCAGGAGCTCTTAACAACTCCTCAAGCCTCAATGCCTTTGACACCATGCTTGAAAGAACAACAAGAGTTGATGTGTTCACTGTCATCATATTCATACCACTCTCAAGTGATGTCATTGAATTCTCAGATATCATCCCAATGCCACTCTTGCTTTCAGAGGAAACATCACCTTTTCCACCACTCTTTTCTTCTGTCACGTCCTTCTTTTCAACAATCACCAATGCTGCTTCTTTGGCCTTGAATTTCCTCACCAATTTGAATGCGAAAAAGAAAAGTACAACAAGGGCAAGAATTATGTAACCTGAATAAATAGCTAAAGCATCAGAGAGGGAATCTCTGTCATTCTTTGCATGTATTGGAGGACATGCCACTGGAAGTGGTGTCCCACACAAATTAGGATTGCCAGAAAAGCTATCTGCACCAAACTTGCCTCTGACATCAGGGATCTGACCCTGCAAGTTGTTGTAGGAGACATTGAACTGAAGGAGTTTGGAGAAGTCAAAATCAGGAATCTCCCCAGTGAAGTTGTTGTTCTCAGCAAGAAATGATATCAAACTTGAAACATGTATCCTATTAGAAAGCTCCCCAGTGAAGTTGTTGCTTGCAATGTGAAGCCACTTCAAGTTGCATAGTTGGGCAAGAGAAGTGGGAAGATCACTTGACAAGTTGTTGTCACTCAAGTACAAACGGGTCAAGGACTTGCAGTTTCCTATACCCTCAGGTATGGATCCATGCAAGTTGTTACTCTTGAGGCTAAGGATTTGAAGAGACTTTGCCATGCAAAGGGAGTTGGCATCTAAAGTGCCACTAAGGTTGGACTCATCAAGAGCTATGGTCTTCACACTCCCTTCTTCTGAGCAGCTCACACCATGCCAATTATCATTGCATGGATCTGAGGCATTTTTCCAACCCCAGTACCTGGCAGCCCTTTGTGGATTCCCTGGTGCAAGATTGTCCATGAACCTGACCAAGGCCTCCTTCACCACTTCATCCTCTGAATAGGCCATTGGAAAGAAGAACAAAATGATGATGACAACATTGAAGAGTACCCAGATGGGGTTACGAACCATTTTTACAGCACTCACTTGTGTTGGATCTATATTCTTGGATTCCTTGTTTTGCAGTGGTTTTGAATTATCAGAATAGTTGTGAAACTATATAAACACTTCCGTAATATTAATATATATATATATATATATATCAATCAATTGTGGTTATTGTCACTTAAGTTAAGCCACTGCATCACATTACCAGTTGGTTGATAAAATAACACAATCTTATGTAGTAATTTCTGGATGAAATTGACAGTGTGAAAGCAACAACTTTGGCTGCCGGCTTCATGGAAAGGTCACATAGTGAGTGTCACATCTTTCTCAATAGGCTTCCATCCCTTCATCAACTGTTTGTGAGGGTTTTACTCTGAATTTGCTAATTGCCGCTGTCAAGGGGTTGGCATTCAACTCGCTTGGCTGCTACAAGTCCATGAATCGGTGTGGCAAGTGCTGACAATACTGTAATATTTGGAGGACTTGTGACTATATAGTTATTGGACCCAATGGGATAGATCAAAGAAGAATGATGTTATTTGTACATCCTTCGCATGGACACTGTCTCAAACTCATCTCATCTACCATTAGATGGGTGTTAACCAATGAAATGTGAGTCAATATGGTGTCACAAATAACATTTTTTCATCAAACAATTATGATTCCATTTCAAACTTAACAAATCAAACAATTGCATTTGGAGAAGAGAGTTAAAAATCTCAGGCTCACCATTTATGGTTGTTTATAGCTTTTGATTTTTAGGTAAAAGCAAATTAAACATAACATTTTCCAGGGCCACCGTCAGAGGAAAAATGGCAGATGGCATAAAGATGCCTTCTTCGTATTCCTTGAAAGCCAATGTAGCCAAAATTAAAGAAACAAACGGGCAATGCCCAAAAAAAAAAAAAAACAAGAAACAAACGGTAAAAATAGTTGGCAAAACCAAAACCAACCGAAAGAAAAAGCTGTAAATGAAGTTGACGTCCGAATTACACTTGGCCGAACCTTAATGACTGTGGTATGGTCCTTTGGTACACAGGACACACCAAAAGTTATGTTACCCAGCTTTGAGCAAAGGAAAAGCTTCTTTCTAGTGTTTCTATGATGAAATTGCGTTGATTTTGGGGTAATTATTTTTTTTATGGTGTATGGAGTAACAAATGCTTCGTATATTATATTAAGAAAAAAATTATATAATTATGGTGTGAAATCTTGCTATAGATTTCGTTAAAAAAAATAATATTTTATTAATGAAATGTTGCATTGGCGACATTTCGATTAAAAATTAATATTTTGAATGCGTTATTCAAAAAAATAATATTTTATTCAAATAATAATAATATTTTATTAATGAAATCTCGCCAATGGTAAGATTTCATTTGAAAAATTATATTTTATTAAATATGATTGATGATTTCGAGAGTTTGTGAAATTGTTGGGAAATTTCATACACCATATTCATGTAAATCACTAAACAAACTCATTTTATGGCAAATTTTACCAACACACACCATATAAAAAAAAAGACCCTTGCTTTTGCTGTTTTTTTTTTTGGCAATTAGTCAAATTTATCACAACTGTCTTTTTGTGCTCATCAACTTTTGGCATGTCTTGTTTTTTCAAAGTAACGAAAGGCAAAATCAAGAGTAGTGTTTAACTATTGATTATAACAGCCGTATCTTATATTACTAAACTTTTTCACGATTAATGACTGTATCTAACTTTACCAGGCTAAACTATTGCTAGGAAATGATTGGGAGTTTTGCAAAGGGTGAAAGGGAACGTCATTGATAAAATAGAGAAGAAAGGTGAGAAGGGAAGTGGACAGTAAAAATCACTTTATTATTTGAGAATTTATAATTTAAATAAGCGAAATAGAATAGTGTATAAATTTTACTGTTCATTTTTGTTCTTTACTTCACGGAAGGTTTTTCATATAAGAGATTGAAAAAATAGCAAAACAGGAAAATCATCGTTGTCCCCTGATTTGGAGGGTCAATGAAATCACTTTTGAGGAGATCTTGAAGAGATTTAGAAGACCCTCCTCAGTCATATGCCTCACCCTCCCTCAAAACCACTCCTAAACACAGATCAAGAAGACTCGTCCCTGCCTCTTCTCTCCATTCCCTCCTCCATCACCGTCTCAATCCGACCCTCAGTTTTTCTATGAAAAAGTGCTTAACAATTGGTAGCATTTCTTATATTATAATGAGTTATAACACTTCGTGACAAAAAGAAAATTATACTTCAGTCAATTATTGAGTGGAATTATCAAAATCAAATACTTGCCCTACAAAATAAAAATCAAATATGATCAACACTTAAACAGGTCATCTTTCAAGAAATCTTCCTCTCCTTAATTTAAAACACTTTCAATATTTTTATAGATTTTGTTAACGTTAAAACAGCATCGAAAAATCAAAATAAATAATTAAATAAAAATATAATTATGTATTAATATTTAAGTAATCAAAATAAGCAATAACTGCATTTTTCTATTCTCAACTTCTGCCTCAAGAAAATTAAAAAGCAATGTACACCTTCCTAAATCGGATTGACAATTATACCAAATTATAACATGACAAACTATGGCTTACATTTTTGTTAGAGATTAATTTTAATACACTAGTAAAAAACAATTCACTATAAAAGTCAGTAAAACATTTTTATTATATGACAATACATAACTATTAAGTGCATCAAAACTAATCTTACAGATGCAGAATTATGCTAAAATATAACTTAAACAGATCCCCACATAACCAAAAGATGATGAACCGGGAGAGATGCAGGACAACTTGAAATTTAACATTTTGATGATTATTTTCATTTCCATTTACTGAATATAACCTAATCAACTGAGTACAGGAATAAGAATTGTAATTTTACATGAAGAAAAAATAGTTATATTTTTAAAACCTGTGTCTTATAATTGAACAAGTAAACATATGTAATGGAGCTCATATGTAATAGAGCTCTCACTGTTAACTACATGAACCTTTGAAGGTTTAAATGCAATTACACCACTAAACCCATTTAGGGATCAGCGTGTCCAGGAATGTCATCATCATCACTTGATCCACTTTCTTCTTCACTGATGTCCTCCTCATCATCTTCACTCTCCTCTTCAGCTGTAGATTTGGTAATGTTTTCCTTTTTTGCATACCGCTCACAGTACTCTGTCCCCACAAATAGCACAGCATTAATTTTGAACAAATGTTTTTGTCTATCACAAAACAAAACTAAAATGATCATAATGTTAAAGGGCAATTCAATGCTGTCATGAAACCATCTCTCACAAAAGTTAAATCTGATCGACAGAGACACATGAATAGTTTTATACTCTAACACGCCTCCTCACACAAATGTCTCTCATGGGCTTGAAGCATGAACAATTTTATCAAAATGGGGGTTCAAACAGCAAAACTTTAATCATTAAGACTTTGATACTATGTCATGAAACCATATCTCCTAGAAGCTAAGCAAATGGGTAAAAGAATATGAATGGTTTTATACTCTAACAAACTAATGCACAGGGCTCCCACCTTGGAGAGCGTAGAAGTACGCAGCCTTACCCTTGTAAGCCAAGAGGCTGTTTTCAAAATTTGAACCTGTGACCTTTAAGTCACAAGGCAGTACCTTAACGTTGTATCAAGGCTCACCGTCAAAATGATCATAATATTATTTAAAAATATTATTAAGACCTATATGAAGCAGCCTCAGACTGGGTACAAAAAAATCATCAAGTTTGAATAATTGAGCACCTGCTCAAAAATATGTAGTAAAAAAGCATTGCATGATATTACTTCTGGAGTGTCAAGAGAAAAGGTAAAGAAATAAAACAAGGAGCAAGACAATTATTTGTTGGCATCTAGAGCATAAGGACGGTTTTATCATCATTAGACAATTATAATATCAGTGAAGGACAGAAATCTAGATGAGTCTTTCCCAAAGTAATTAAGCCATTCAATCAGAAACTAATGAATTTAGGAATTCCACATCAAGAATGAATTACTGTAACAGATTATAGACACTGCAAGGTGATTCAGTGCAGTGGGGTCATGGATTGACATGAACCACAACAAGATTTGGTCATAAATTATCAGGGGAAAAAAAGTAGACCATAACAAAAATATGCTAACCTTTAACTTTTTGGTCATACAGCTTTTTATCCTTCATCATTAATGATGCTGCATCACCATTGAGAGGATCCGAAGCATTTGGATAAAGCAATAGTTGTGGAAGGAATACTTCAAAGACATTTAGAAGATCTGTAAAAGCAGAAAGATTGGTCATCTATCAAAAAACAAATACAGGCAAATCAGACTTAGGGTTAAGGAAAGGGCGCATTGATGAAGGTGGACATTCCATATGATCGTGTTGAATTTCACACACAATAATTATGTTCAACGTTTTTGTGTACAAACACAAAAATATGACAACAATAGAACTTTTGGATAAACTATTAATATGAAGAGCCTATAAATGAATTACCGAACATTGGACTCCATGATTGGTTGATGACATCCAAGCATACAGAGCCAGATCTGCAGTTGACAAAATGCAAAAAGCAGAATCAGCCACTATTCATGTGTGCACAAACTCCTATCAATAATAGCAAGTATGACTTAGTGTATTTTGTTTCAGCGTTCGCTTTTGCAAACATCCGTTCATTTGCCTTGGACAGAGACATTGACCTATTTGGGTGTTTTTGGGTTGGGAAAATTCCAACGGGTTTTGGGTCCTGACCTCAGTTGAACTAGACGCAATAAATTGTAGCTTCTGCATTCAATTGTTTCCATTGAAAATTTTAGCTACCTATTATATCCTTGTACTAAAGTATATTTTTACAGCTTTATCATAAAACCTATGTCGTTTCAGTAATTACACCTCCAAAAGTCGTTTTGGCAATATTACCCAAACAACATTCATTCTATTACAATCACTTTTGAGATAAAGTTTCCAAACACAAATCAAGTTGACACTAACTCAATTCTAATCAAAATCAATTATGATAGAATCAAGTTGGAGTAAACCCCAGTTTGCAAACTCTAATCCAAACACACACTTAATACTTTTAAGAAATTTCATTTCCCTCTTGTTCAAAATCCCAAAACACTGGCAAAACAAGTAGAGAGTCTCTGTACGAAATTAAAAGTGGTGAGCATTCAATTTGTACGTTAGACAAAAATGGAAAAGCAATTCATATAACAAATAATGCACACAAGAAAAATCCATTTAAGGTATAAAAGAAAAGATTGATTAAAGCATATCAAGTGCTTACAACTCATCAACATTTGGGTGGAATATTTTGTTCACAAAGCCAACAGAAGGGGATTTGTAAGGGTAAGCATCAGGGAGCTCCACACGAATTTTCCAGACTCCACCTTCATAAAGGCCTGCAGCAATCACATAAATGTAATAAATCAAGTGATTAGTCCTTGCACTCACGAAACTCAAAAATAATAAGACCAACATCAAGCTAAATGACGAGATAAAACAAGCAAGCATTAGATGGAAACTTATTGTGATCTATTCATCTATAATGGGAATTCTTCCTTTATGGTGTCCAATTTTTCTTTCCCATTATTATTTAACAAAAATCACTTCAAAATAGGAACAAAATTATAAAAATACTCAATATCTCTTCACAAAGAAAGCTTTTCAGACATTAATACAACGTACTGTGATAATCTACCCGACATGTAAATTGAAAAGAACTACTTACCATATAATAACTACTTAATATGCAAACTGGAAAAAAAAAAAAAAAAAACTCTATATATATAACTTACAATATAACTACTTTTATTTAATTAAAACCTGTATCATAAGGAATAAAAAAAAAGCCGATTAATCCCCTAGTAGAGATAAAGAATCCTAATTAAGGTCGTTAGCCCCTCCTCTTTTTGTCATTGAGAAAGGAAAAAGGGTAAATCTTAGTCTAACAAGCACTCAATTAGTAAGAAAATTATTCATATACATGTGCAGTTTCATCAAACAAAAGACTAAGTTAGCTATAGAGTGTGAAGAGTACTTTCTTCGGGCCATGAAACACCACATTGAATTCACTAAGCCCATCATTTATCGTCTCAACTGTATAATCACTCATCATCCTGTAAAAAAAGGAAGGGATAGTTGAGAAATACGGCTAAATTTTGCAAAGAGTGATATACATGCACTTGAACACACATGCACACATATGAGAAGTAAGATCCAATTATTATGCTAAGTGCAATAGTCTCAGTTCACCTAACAGATAAAACAAAGAACTATTATGAGCATGCTTCTGCAAATTAGTAGTACCATATGCTTTCTAACTGTATACTAATGATGGTATTGTAACCAGGATTGTTTGAGCAATGCCAAGTCCCTCAACTGTCCAAAGCCTTGGTAATTTGTTTTTTGGGTCCTAATGTGCATACTTCATAAGCATCACCATATAACGTGTTAGAAGCATATAAATGTTGGTTGATACTTTTGTTCTCGCTACATATTTTAAGTTGAGAAGGGGCTTTTTAATCCTTTATGAATACCTTTTGTAAATTTTACACTTTTTCTGCAAAGGCTGTATTACTTCACACAAGTGGTCTAAGTCCTTCTGTCAAATAAATTTTTTGTTTTTAAGAGGCCCAAAACCATGAACGGATCTCCACATGTTAAAAAACTATAATTACTCCCTACAAGTCAAATTATCAAACTTAAGAAAATTGACCCATATTATGAACTCAGGTTCAACCTCAAATGATATCTCATTCGAACTAACTATATCAATGTGCCATAACTGCTTCTTCACCATATCAATTGTAAAAACAAATTCCAAATATAATATAATTTGATTTATTTAATAATATAGTGATTTCCATCAACTTAGAAAAAAGGCTATAGAAATTAATACAACAGTTTAAAAGAATGTCACTATCAACACACAGTAAAACAATCTACTTACAATTTCATTACATCCATTTCTCTTCTCTTGCTTGGAGATGACATTTTGGTCACAACTGAACACTTATTTCAACCTGCTACCAGGACAGTTAAGAAAAGTTAGTTTTTACCAAATGTATGTATTTGTTCCGATCTTCACAGTATTGGAGGTTACGACAAATTTCGCTTCCAATTTGCATCTCATAAGTTCAATGCATTTCCATTAAATTAAAAAGAGGATGGGGAACTAGTTGATAACTTGATATAGCTCAACACATCAATGTTGCTAGGCAACAGAAAAGCCGTACACAGAAGTTTAGCATAAGACACTTATGGAGGAGATAAACTCAAAAACCAAAGATTTTCATCATTCCAGAATATGGATCCAAAAGATACATGGAGGCCAACAATATGAATTTTGAAAAAAAAAACAATGATTTTAACTTTAACAACACGGATCAACTAATAAGAGAAAATGTGGACAAAGCAAACCATCCAATAGTATGCTCATTGCAATGAGTGATCAATATGACATTCAAGAGTATTGAAAGCACAAAAGAGAGAACATAAAATAAGTTACAAACTAGATTATGAATGGAACAATTAATTCTCAAAAATTAGGCATCACCCGCCAGACAATCGCATAAGGCATACACAAGTACTCTTACAACAATGCTTTCATTTCTGCCTTCCTGTACTAGTAATTTATCATGCCTATAACTAAAAGATTAAAAGTACATCGTATGATATTGGGAATAGAGAACAAACTTGACAGAAAGAGACACCACCAAGTACAAATTGCTCATAATAGCACCTACTGATAGAGGTTTATTGTCAAGCTTATACACAGTGTGATACAAACTTAGCACTGAAGAAGGGCATCAAATGGTGAAAAGTTCCATTAGAGACACAAGCATATCTATGTGAACCAATAAAGTGGAAAAACAATTTCATTCTTCAGGAGAACACTAAACTAGAGTAAATACCAAGAGGGTCTCATTAGCTATAACACGGCAGAAAAAAGAGCTACACAGAGCATGTGATGCACATTGTGGCACAACTACATGTTTCATTAGGCACCAAGTACAAACATATTAATGCTAGAAATTGTTGTGCAGGACACTATGTCCATTCATTCTAAACACAGATAAATAAATACCCAGAATTTCTTATTTTACTTTGACCAACTTCGCAGTAAGGTGTGGTGCGGCAATGAAAGGCAAAAACTTTTGATAAATTAGAAAAAAAGGTAACTAATTTATGATTATGACCAATACCAACACAGAATGTATCGACCCATGTTACAAAAATTTCATAAAGATTGCGATATAAATATCTATGGCCGACCCCTTTAACAAAAAACAAAGAAGAAATGAACAACATGTGTGAATGTTAGCTATGCTTCAATCACTGCAAGAATCAAAAACCAAACGGGGGAATAACATGGATTGGTGTGTCTTACAAGTGAGAGACTAGAATTTCTCGGGGAAAGGAATGGATTGCGTGAAACCCTTTTGGCGTTGGCCTCTTGTTTGTGATGAGAGAATAATTCACACACAGATAGAGAGAGAGAGAGAGAGAGAGAGAGATGAAAATGGGAAAGTGGGGAGGAACAGATATATAGGGAGAGAAGGTGTGATGTGAGTTGTGAGACAGAAACATAGAGAAGGAAGAGATGAATGTCGACATGGGACATACCACGTGTTATTTAAATGTTTTGGCAACGTGGATTTCAACTTTTCACCATTGTTCTGGTTACCAGGCTAATGAAGAGTAATTGCTAATTGGCACCATAGCAAAATCAAGCAAAATTACCCTATTTAATAATATTGCATTATACTGTTCGAAATGTTAACATATACTGTTAGATTCATATATACTTTGCTCTGGAGTATTCCAATTTTTGATATTTTCTTTATTCACTGAATAACTCTTGTCTTTCTTTGATATTTGAATAGTGAACTACAGATTGATCATAAATTAAGCAATTAAATATGAATAAAATAAATTATAGATGGTGTTAATGAATATTATCTATGTCCTCAATCTTTATACTATATATATAAAAATTAATCAAGTAACTTCTCGTCATTAAAAAATTGACTGGTATTAATATAAAGAATAAAGACCAAATTATCAACCAATAAATACCATCATGACGGTAAAAATCTATGAAAATATTATTTTTTACAAAGGGAGTCTTGAGCAAGTGTGGATGTGGCCTTATATTCTTAACACCAAATTATTTAAATAAGAAATTCTCTGTAATTAAAATGTTAACAACTTTCTAAAGAAAGCTTATTCAAGCAAAACAAATCCTTTCAATAATCTAATCATCCTATTCCATGTTTTCTTCTTGGATAAAAAAACAAAAATTCATATTGAATAAGATGAAAATGAATTATATAAATTGATAATAATTTTATAATATGCAAATCATTATTTGTATAATAATATACTTGTTAACTTGTTTTGAAGCCCTAGTCCCATTGTAAAAAAATATTGCAATTGTATATGTTTAACATCACTTGCTGTGTATTAGTATTAATCAACAAAGTTTCATTTTGGGATTAATTTCTCTTATCATGTAAAACATGTTAACATGTTTTGCGGCTAGGGCCATTATAAAAATATGTATTTATACAATGTATATGTTTAACATCACTTGTTAAACATGTTAACATGTTTTAAATCATTAGTATATCATCGAATTTTGAGTAACCAAGTTCCCCAATTTTACGTCAACAAGCTAATCGTAAACAATTGGAAAGTGTCCTTGTCCCTGACAATATCAAAAGTCCAACACTCACAGTCCTTGGATGAAAACTTTTAGTGTTAATGACAATTTCATTACTTAACAAATTGATCCATAACATTCTTCATCCCTCATCCCTTTCCTTTCTTCATCCTCTTCATCACCACCACCACCATCACTATAAAATCTAAATGACCACAACCACCGTCATCCCCACGTAACCCCGTATCGCTCTCCATTCCTTTCCTTCTTTCATCTTCTTCACCACCACCACCATCATCCCCCACAACCCCATATCACTCTCCATTCCTTTCCTTCCTTCATCTTCTTCACCACCACCACCACCACCAACCACAACGCACACTTCTTTATCACTAATAACTTATTTCAACTCAAAAATATCTTCACAACAAACACAACCATAACCCATTCATCATCATCCATAACCCCAAATCACAGCAACCCCAAACAAAAGACAATCTTACAACAAAAATTATCCAACATTATTATAAACACAATGACTTTCACCCAAATAAAAGAAAAAGTCAAACCCCATAACCAGTCCCAAACTACAAATCTGAAAAAAAAAAAACCAAAAACGGGAAGAAGAGTTCAAGCAATGACTACCATTTCACGACCACCACCACGAGCTCCACCATTTAGTCGTTGCCGCGTTGCCATCATTGAAAGTGGTGGTGGTGGTGGTGATAATGAAGAATAATAACGCAAATTTCACTTAATTGATGTCGCTTATATTGGTATTTGATTTGATTTTGCATATATTTTGGCTTGTTTGTAGGATTATGGGGAAAAGAGTGGTGGTGGTGGTGATGGTGGAGAAGATAAAGGAAGGAAGGAAAGGATGCAGATTTTTTTTTATTTTTTATAAATGACGTTACGACCAATTTGTCCAATAATGAAATTGTTATTAACATCGTTACTGTTTTTTGTTCAAGGACTAGTGAGTGTCCAACTTTTAACATTGAGAAGCTTCAAATTGAAATACCACCTGGGGGTTTACTCTAGAATTTTTTTAATTTGAAATTATTTTTTGAATCTTAAATTATGTTATTATCTTGGTGTGTCATAGCATTAAAAAGTTGATTAATAATAATTTAAATTGTATTATCAATGTTTAAAAAATATGTAATGGATAAATTTAATTTAAACTTAATAACATTTCATTAAATTTGTGTAACTTTTTACTACCATTCCAAGATTCATATAAATTATATAACATTTCCACTCTTTATCACCCTTATTTTTGTAGTCCTCGTCCTTGATACCCATTTAGGGGATTTTTTTGTTTTCGATCCCCATTCACCGATTACTTAAATTTTTTATATTATAAGAATTAAGTTATATAGTCATGTATATTTCTCTTATTTTGATAACAATTTACTCCATGATGCTTAAAAGCATTAGGAATGTGACTTTCTTAATTCATTTATCTCTTGCATTTCATAATCCTGATTACCATCTAGACATAATGAGACCTCTATTTATCAATGAAAAGGAATAAAAAAATAAATTTCTAAGGAATTAAATAAGAGGTTTTGGTCTGAAAGACAATAAGGATTTAATGCTTACACCAAATTAGTAACACCATAATCAGTTCTATAAGCATGCACAATTCATAATTTCCAAAACACAGGAATCAACTTGTCAAAATGGCTTAACTGGAATTTAGGGGCATGGTTAAAATGATTATATAAACATCGCTTCATATGCACAAAATTAAAGATCACAAACCTTCATGATCTAAACCAAATAAGCCACGTAACCTTTTGTGTTCATGATGCTAAAAACGAAATAGCCATTTGTCATTATTCATTAGTTTTACCATTTACCTCATCATGCTTAAAATATTTGACTCATGAAACCTTCTTAACTGACATAAGCTTTTCGTTCATGATCCTCAATAAGATTTAGCCACATTGAAACAGAAATTTAACGGCTAACAATGAAGACTTAAAGGAAAAGTCTCCAATGGGACCTACTGATTTTAGACTGCAAGAGTAATTGAATTTACTGCATTCAGTTCAATCCATATATAATTAGATTGTTGATTGGTTTTGTGCAATTGCCATTCTTTACAATTGCAGCGGGTGGCATTTCATAAAATATAGATTGGAAATTTATTTCCATTACAACACTCACAGTTGTCCCCATTTAGATATTTACAATATTCATTGCATGACATAGGAGCCATAACACAGAATGCTTATATTTAAGACAGCTTTATAATACTTGTCCCAATTTTCTTCGGTGACAAAGATAAGCAATTTAATTTTCAATTTAACTTTGAACTGTACACAATGCACCTGATTTGATCGAAATATAGATGCAATCGTGAAACAAAACCAGATGCAATCGTGGATCAAAACACAAGTATAATGCACACTTCAGATACCAATTAGAATTAGTAACAGAACACTAATAGGGACTAAAATATAACATAAATATAGCCGAAATAAGAGACTCAGGTCAGAAAATTAACTGGAAATCAAAGAAACGTGTATTCTTTGCTCAAACGAAAGAGCTGGATTTGGTGGATGGAAGCCAAAAAGACCAGCCACGTGGAAGAGAGTGTGGTTTTGGAGTTTGCCCAAGTATAGCCTTCGGGAGATTAGCATGCTTGATTGTAATGGTTGAGTAATATTTATGGTTTGTTGGGGTAAGAAAAGAAAATGAGAGGAAAAAAAAAAAAGAAAGAGCGATGTTAGTATAAATTTGAACTTATGGTAAATTTCATACTTTATAATATATCAGTAATTTAAAATATAATTTAACATTATATTATATAAATATTATAAAAATCAATACTTGATATGTTGTCACGTGTCAATGCACACATAAAATCGGGTGTATATTTTCACCTTTTAGACAGAAAATTAAGAGAAGAGAAAATGAAGAGAACAGTGCAATTTTCTTTTATTATTTTCTTGGGTGAAAAAGCGAGAGAAAAGGAAATGTAGTTGCATTTAAATGACTTTTTCATCAATTTGTCTCATTTGATATAAGAGATTTAATGGTAATTTTAGCCACTTTTTACTCTTTTTATCCATTTTCTTCCCATTAGACAGAAAAATGCTTTTTGTGTGGGTCCCATAATTTTTTTGCTCTCCTAAACCAAATAAGGAAAAGCTCCAAAACCATCCCATTTTCTTTCCTCACTTTTCTTAATCCAAACAAAGAATTTAGGATATGTTTGGTTGAAGAATAAAAATGAAGAATTTTTTTCTTTGAACAAGTTGCATGTGTAAAATTATATATAGAGGTTATTCAAAGAAAATTTTCTCCTCTTTTACTCCCCAACCAATTACATTATAAATTTATATACATTGACTTAAAAAAAATTCTAGAAACCCAACCAATCAAATTATCCCATATAAATTATTTTTGAAATAACGGATGAGAGTTATCGCAGCCATTCACAAGAGTCCATCATATTTTGCCGAAGTGGCAAGATACAATTGAATAACTATCTAAAAGAGTTTTACTCATCAAAATCAAACTCTAAAATTTGAGCATGCACGAAATCACTTGAAGGGTAACATTTTCCCTTCATTTATAAATTCTGATATATCTTTTAAGGATTTGATTTTGAATTATTTAGGGTGTATTTGATTAAGAAATAAACATAGAAATAAGTTTTCATAGATGAATTTCATGTCTTGCAAAAGTTACAAGTTAACCTGTAAATCAAAAGCATGATCAATTTTATTGGGTAAAGAAATGGGTTTTTGCTATTCCAATTTATCTCAAGGTGACATTATGTAGGTATTCTTCTCCAAGTGCCTCCAGGTTTTGTATCTGTTTAGAAGAAGTTAGAAAATGATACAAGGGCTGGAAAAAACTTTGTTCATAAGGAGCACTGGTTAATGAAAGTACTCGCCACCAGCTTAATCGTGGTACTTTAACGCCAACGAATTACATGTATAAAATTCTCCAAACAAGCATAAAAAGCATTCGAAGTATGAAATGTCGTAATTATGTTGCAATCTGTAACCACATATCAAATACTTTGACGATTGACTGAAACAAAATTCCATCTTTGACCTTTTGGTTTTTTGTAGTTTTTCTTTTTCTTTTGCTTGTGTTTTTTACTCTCTCCAATTTCTTTTCTCTTGCCTTTTACTGTTTAACTTAAACCCTGACATATGATATTTTAATGGCATCAATTAGCTTGAAAACCTCACTTCTCCGACTACGATAATTCTTTAGCTTTGGAAGCCCCTAATTCCACTCTTCTTCCTCCAGAAAACACCAGTCAATTGAGAATTGCTTGTTTTATTATAGGAACTATGATATTTCAAAGTACGTTCGGGAGCATTCAACTGTTATGCGTTGTAAGAACTTTCAGAAGTAAGATTTTGGTGGCAGGGATTTTGGTCCTCAAAATGACCAAACTCCACATCACACAAACAAAACTAAAACCAACAAGAAACCAAGCAATTACAAAGTTTTAACTTTTTTGGGTCATTAAAATTTTAACTCGATCGCCAAGGATTGTCTCCATAATAATATGCAGTGCCAACCATAAGTGCCACTGTAGCACCTTGGACCACCACACGAGCCCTCATTAGCTTCTGGCCTAAGTGAGAATTACCTTGTCTAAAACTGATTAAGCCAGCCGTTAGCACACCGGCAGTAATAAGAGCACCTAAAATGAACAAAGCAAAGTTAATCTAAGAACACTAACAAAAATTCAACAAGACAAGAGAAGCATGAAGTAAGTTATCTCCAATCACCAAGACAAAGGAAAAACATTGAGATTAGCCATCTTCAACCACCAAGCAATGTAAAATTGATGTTCCACCAAATGTGAATTCCTACTCCATTGCATGTATATATCAATTTGAATTTAAAATTATCAAATTCCTTTTTCTCCGTCTGTAAATGCAGAGAGATTTGTGCTTTGATATTTGCACGCGGGGTGAAGGATGGCAGTGGCAGTAATTAGAATGATAAACCCCGTATCAGAATTCTACCATTACATACTATGTCAATAATATTTTCTATATTGAAGAAATGAACAGACTCCCTGTTCCTCATGGTAGTGAAAACCCTAAGGTATGTTTGTGAGTTTGGATCTTGAAGAAAAAGGGAGGGGAAGAAAGGGCTTGTAATATTAGATTTTAAAAATTTCAAAGTGGTCAAAAATGAGTCTTTCGTACGAATAGAAGAGGGATACAAGAGCGAAGAGCATATGAACGTAGCACGAAACATAAGTTCCCACAGAATAGATAAAATTCATACAAATATATATATGCATATTACAACACAAATATGCAAACTTAGTCACAGTTAACATAATAATACTTCAATTAAAAATACATAAATTCATAATTAACATAGTAATTCATTCATTAGCTCCTCTCCTTGACATTTTTTCCCCTCAAATAACAACTAATAAAAAATAAGCAAAAGTATGTGGAAGATTTTAATTTTTTTATGTTAGAAGAAGCTTTTAATCCTAATGAAACACAAACAGTAACACTAACACGAGACCACACGGCTCAAACCCGAAAATAAAAATAAAAACCCACAGTCCCACACTTAGTAGAAAACCCACACAGCCAGAACTACGCCCATGACTTAAAAAAAAAAAAAAAAAACTGAACTACACTCCACACTCAAAAAACATAACTCAGAAAAAATAACCCACATACATGTCAAAGATCCACTCACTAGCACATGCAAAGCCCAAAGAGAGAAAGAGAATCAGATCTGACCCCCAAAAAATAAAAAAGAACGAGAAACAGAGACAGCGAAGAGCGAACACAGGAAGAGGGCTGCTTCGCGAAGACCACTTAAGGCAGATGCGGACAGTGGCGCTGGCAACGCCATCGGCAGAGACTGGCAGCCTGAGGTTGCCAATAGCCAATGGAGGCTTGGGCGACAGCAAAATCAGGTGCAGCCCGCAGCGCATAGACAGGGAGCTCATGAGTGAGAGAGTTAGAAGTCAAGACTCAAGTGACAGAGGAGGGATTGCATGGAGCAGCCGCTCCTGCCACTCCTGGGAACCAGCACAGCGCTCCAATGCTGCTTCGGCCAAAGCACACCGGCAGCAGGAACGGGAACGGTGGCTTCTCCTAGGTTCATAAGAGCGTACGCTTCTATGCTCTGGAGCGCGCTCTTGACAACAATGAAAAATTTACACTATAAGTCTTTTCTTCCCCTCCTCTCCCCTCCAAAAGATCCAAACTCACAAATATATCCTAAATATCAAAGTTATGGGATTACTTTCTAAATCCAGTAACACACCCTAAATATCAAAATCAAAGTTATGGGATTATTTCCTAGATCCATTAACACACAATGGTCAGCAACAACAAACCCTGTAACTTGAATGATTTGATTTTCATCACACTCAAAGTTAGGAGAGTGCCAAAAGAAAAAATTCAGTTCAACTGAACCAAACTAACTTATTTTAAAATACGGGTTTTTTAAATGGTTCACATGATGAAGTGAATAATATGTCAAGGATAGTTTGGTTAATTGAACAGAGATTCAGTGTGGTGCATCAGAGTACCCAACTTCTCCTGTCCATAAGTCTTCACTGTTCAATGGTAAGTCACCAGATGGTACCATCGCAAAGTGCTAATCAGCGATAGAAGACACGAACAGTTATCATGTCTTTGGTTTATTGTTACAACATTGCAATCAACCAATCAGCGATATCAGAGCCGAAAGTGTTAGTGCAGTACCAACAACAATAATACAAAGAGACACTATTATGGTCCGTAATCTCATAGTTGTAAGTCGTAAAGGATCAACACCAGTCTTTTTTATTTTGAACGATTTCTAAACCAGATCAAAACCAATTTGGATGTGTGTAAGTGAGTCTGGTTCAATTCTTTGAACCAAAATCCTAGTTCAATTAAGTTCAGTTTGGTTCTTCATCTGAGCCAAACCGTGCCCACCCCAACTCAAAGTTGGTAAATTCAAGTTTCATGCATGAAATTCAGCAATGTCAGTAAACTTCTTGCACTAATATCTGATTCTCATACTTCAAAAAGTAATTGCTAGGCAACCATTCTTAATGACATATAAATAGATTAAGGATCAAGACAACAATGACAATCACGCACATGAAGATGCCAACTATAAAACAGGAAAATCTTAGTTCTAGCATGTTTGGTTTTAGTTTTGTAGAATTGATTCTATTAGAATTGATTATAACGTAAAGTGATTTATATTTGGGTGTTACTCTAAAGTGACTTTGACAAAAGGTAATAAATTTTCATTTCCCCCATAATCAATTATGGTATCTCGAAACCAAACATCACTAAAAATTAGTGGAATCAATTTTGGGGTCCAAAATCAATTCTAGACCCCCATAAACTTAAATCCAAACACATTATTCCTCAAGCAATGGAAAGCTCCCATGTATGGAGACTGCAATAAATCTATGCATTCTGTACTTGACTCTATATTCAGCAGGGATACCTACAAATCTTAGAATATGCTCTCATCCGACATTACCCATAGCATATAGATACGACTCCCATTTCCTCCTTACTCTATTTCCTTAGCATCCCTAGACCACTGCTCTTCCCTGGCAACAAGGCAGATAGGTCCATCCAAGCCATATCATAGTAATTCCTTATTCCCCAATCGATCAAATAACTCTTTCACACCAATGCATTTCCTTTCTTAGTTTCTTTCAGTAAAAAAACCTAGGAAAAAGACAATAAATAAATAACCCCCTCCCCTAAATTGATCAAAATTTTCAGCAACATATGCTATCGATAAATAAATTAAACAAGGAGCAGATATAGACAAAAAAGGGTACATGCAAGCAAGATAAATGTGAACAATGAGATTAAAAGCGTGAAATCCAAGCTAAATAATAACCGAGGGAATCGTCAAAAAAGAAAAATAATTAAGCGGAGAGAGAGAGAGAGAGAGAGAGAGATGTAATTTTACCAACGGGGACTAAAGGGTTCCTGACGTGCTTCTTCTCTGGGAAAAACTCTTCGACACTGGGTTCCGAGCTTGCCATGTTGAAGCGTAGAAATGGATCAAAAATGGAGGATCATAAGAGGTTGAACCCTAATTGGACAACCTTCGAAATTGAGCAAGCTTTGGTTTGGGAACCGAATGTGCTTGTAGCCACGAAATGGATATATACGGAGACGTGTTCGATTGTTGATGTCAAAAAAAAAAAAAAAAAACAACACCACCACCACAACCTCTTTTTTCTTAAAAAAATAAAAAGTGGTCCTATACAATTTTTTACTGTTTGGATTGACTTTTTTTTTTCCTTTAAACAAATACTTATAATTAAAATACTTAATTTTATTACTTGTTTTTTAAGTTGATAATACCCCCACTTAAAAAAAAAAGTATAAGCAGAAGTAATTTTTAATAAAAGTTATATTAAGAAATTATATTTTACTTTTATTTATAATCATAACATTATTCTTTGTCAAATCCTAGCAAAAATTTCCTTCTCACTCACTGTCGTTTGTAGTCCTCAACTCCCACATCCAATCACGTTGCTTTGTGCCTCTGTTCCTCAGTTGACATCATTTAAATCGCAGAATATTCCCTCTTTTAGATTGCATGATGAAATTTTAATTATTATTGTCCAAATTGAGGAATGTTAGAGAGAGAACTTTTTGGAGGTCACAAAACAAAGTAAAGAATTTCACAATGTATGATTAATGTTAAGCTCAAGACTTAGTTTCAAATTGTATGGGCTTGTTTTGCTCTACACAATTACATTAGAAGAATAAACTCAAATGATGTGAGTACCTTTCAATAATTTGACAATATCTCTGCGTTAGGATGATGATTGGTGCTGTGTGTGGTTTTTTTGGGGGACCAACTCAAAAATATATAAGAGTAATGGGAGAATTGAGTAATACTGTAACGGGCCGTAGTCATAAACGTGTCATTAGTATTTTAATATTATTGAGCTTTCTTTCTTTCTTTTTTTGTTTGCTTGTTATTGTAGTTTGGCTTAAAAAAATGTTTTATTCTTTTTTATCCAATCAGACTTGTAAGTACTTTCAAAAATTAAAAATACTTATCAAATTATCTATACAAATATAAATTAACTTTTTAAAAGAAAAAATCTACTAAAAAACTTAAGTAAAAAACACTTCTTTAAAAATCAATCCAAACGCACCATTGAAAAAAATTGCAATATTTTTTTCATTTTACTAACATCTTAAAGCTACTTATAAAAATTAAATATATGAAAAATTTAATTTTTTAATTTTTTAATAATTTAATTTCAATATACTAATAATATAAAAGAGTTTTAGTTTTGAGTCATTTAATCATGTAATACTAAATCACAAATATGGTTAAGTTTAAGGTCATATTTGAAAAGTCATCCAAATCGATATATTTAATTGAATGATAGTATAAAATCCTTTTACACTATCAATTAATTAAAATTAAACTTATTTTTTAATCAATTTTTTCTTAATTTATTCATAAGTACTATTAGATACTCACCAGAAATCATTAACCGAAAAAAAGATACTCACTAATAAAATCTTAATTTTTTATATAAATCAACGACACTTAAAATTTACTGGTACAAAATTCATTAACTTAGGTTGATCAATCATGAAATTCACAGGCTCATGCTAGTTCGGCCTATTAAGAGAGTAATGCTCTTTCATAGCTAGATTTTTTTGTTTAGAGTTTTGTTGATATAGGCATTGGTTAAGACATAAGAATGAAAAATTTTGATTGAAAAGGTGAAAATTTCTAAGTTTTTGTTCCATTGAATGCACTAAAAAAATTTAAAATATTGTACTCTAATTCTTTAACCAATAGTACTATTTAGCAAAACCCCCATTATTTTATGACTCACAATGACCTAAACCCAAGACACATTGTTTAGAGATAATAACTACTAAACCACTTCTAGTTGGATGGTGAATAAACGCAATCAATGTCATATTGTTACAGAAATTTTTCATTTCAAGACCATGTTACAAGTTTCCTTAATCCAAATTTAATCGATGCAACAAATAAGACTTTGCAAACCAAATATTTATTCAAACTATTCTAAATTGTTTTCTTCTATCAATAGGGTTGGATTTAGTAAAGGGGTCAATATCACATATGTGATAAACTAAGATTCGAATCCTAATAATGAGAGAAGTCCACAGTTAATATTCGACAGAGACTCAAATAAAATTATCTTCAATAATGAATAATATTATCAGAAAAAAATATCATCTTCTTTTTATTCATGATAAGATATTTATTTACAGAGTAACTTACAAAAGATATTTTAAGACTAGATATAGCTACACAAAGAACTCATTTTATATAAATTAACTCTTATTGGATAATGTAAAAAAGTTATTTTTTAGGATTTAATTGTTATACACCAATGTAAAAAAGTTTTATACAGTTATCAATCATGTATTAATAAATTATGATAGTTGACTTTTACACTCATTACTTAAAAGTCATCCAAAAGAAATATTTTGATTGGATAATGGTATAACTATTTTATATTGTTAGGACATCAAAATTAAACTCTATTTTTATACAGTATAATATTAAAAAAAATGTTTTTTTTCTTTAAATATGTCACTGTTATGCTTTAAAACATAACTAAAACTAGTTTTTCATTGTAAATCTGAAAATTATTGTGTTTAGTGTAATTTTTAAACAAATATACGTAGATCGGCGGTTAGTATATAAAAAAAGATCATTTGTGATGAAGAATTACTTAATCTTGAAAAGAACAAGCGATCTACATTTATATAATTCAATGGAAAAAGTTAAAAATATTTACAATTATTCGTATGAATTTAATTTTTATATACTAATTATATTACATTATTAATTAATAAAATTTTATTAAAGTAACAAATCACATAAAATAACTACTCATTATTACAACCATTTATCATGATTTGTTATTTTGTAAAATTGTATTATATTTTTATTGCATAGAAACTCAATTGAAATAACTACAATAGAAGGGATTTTGAAAGGAAAAAATGAAAGGTAATCGTCTTGTCAAAAAATTAATAAATTTTAGCGAGGGACAGCCATTTGCGTACGAAAGCAGGCAACCGCAGTCGTACAATCTTACACATAACATCATATTATTATTTTAATATCCAACTTTTTAAATATTTTATTTATAAAATATATAAATCACTATTTACTTTTTTTTCTCACGTTATTTTCTCCATCACTCCTTTTACACCGAGTCTGAGTTGAAATATCATTTTCACATGACCATTATGCTGTTAGCTAGCTGTTGAGAGTTTGAGACCACAAGCACATGACCCCAGTACTTGGTCTTCACTGATAATTTGCTTTGCCCACTGTTTCAGTTTGAGTCTCTCAGTCTAAACTTAACACCCAGTTCCCAACAAATTTGTGTATCAAATGGGTGTTATGGGAGTGAGAAGCTATTTGTTGGAATGGACTCCATTTGTGGCCATGGTGATTGTGGAGTGCCTTGACGTGGGGTTGACCACATTGAGCAAAGCAGCCATGTCCAGAGGGATGAGCCACTTTGTCTTTGTTGTCTACTCAAATGCTCTTGCCACTTTCATACTCCTCCCTTCTTCTTTCATCTTCAACAGGTCTCCCCTCTCTCTCTCTCTCTCTAATGTTATGTCCATGAGTTTAGATTTTAGAGAGAAATTGACTGGAAACAAAAAATTTGTGATATAAAATTTTAAAATATTATGATGTAAAATGTTCTTCTTTCTCCTCGAAAATCCAAACTCCCAAACATACTTTTAATGTTGCTTCTCAGCAATGTCGTATATTTCTCTTCCTCTTGCTTGCAGAACAACTAGGCCACCCCTCACTTTCTCGCTTCTTGGCAAATTCTTCTTCCTCGGCCTTGTTGGGTATGTGTGTGTGTGTGTGTATGAAGCGTGTAATTGCATCATATTTTAGTTTTCTTAGTCCTCTATAAACAAACAAAAAAAGAAACAGGTCAACTCTAAATAGAAAATGAAAGATTTCTTGGGTTATTGGAGATTTGCAGCATAACTGTGATGCAGAATTGTGTTTTCACCGGCATAAGCTATAGCTCGCCCACTCTTGGATCTGCTATGAGCAACTTGACTCCTGCAATTGCTTTTGTGCTAGCAGTCATCTTCAGGTAATTGGGCCCTCTTCTTTTACTTATATTGTATACCATAGATAAGTATATTTTTTAAGACAGTTTATGATTGAGATTTATAGCTCGGGTTTTATATAATATATATCTTGTTACTTGCCGCATTTGAAATATAATTTAATTTTCATGTACCAGGAAGATAAAACAATTCTTTACTGTTAATCAGTTGAGTTTTGTCCAAGTGATAAATCATAAAAAAAATAACAACTCATTATCATAATCATCCATATTAATCGTTTTGCGTGTAATTCTATTGATGTATAGTAATACGTAGAAATTAAACTGATGGAAATCGTGCGAAAATATATTGTCGTTGTCCTAGGAAAATATCCAAACGATCATATTTGGGTACTTAGACTATAGGACTTTGCAAAAGGTTATATTTATTCATAACAATTGGATTATGTTACTTGCATTGAAAACCATTATAGGATGGAGAAGCTTGATATTAGAAGCTCAGTAAGCCAGATCAAAATCGTGGGAGCAGTGCTGTCAATATCAGGAGCATTACTCGTGACCCTTTACAAGGGCAGTCCCATTGGTGGCTTACAAATTCAACCCTCTCCATCACAACCATTCCCACTAATGTTGGCAGAAACTACTAGTAACTGGGTCATGGGGGTACCTTCCTTGCCATTGCCTCCACATCTCTTGCAATCTGGAATATTGCTCTGGTAAGAAAACAACCAGGTTTGATTGGACCACTAACACTACACAGATTGCTTAGGTCTTCAATTTTAAGGTTCGTTTGTTATGATTTGAAAAAAAATGATTATGAAACTTAAATTTTATATATAACTGAAAAAATTAAAAATTAATTTTTTTTCAAATTCTGATAATCCAAATATACGAAAGTGCCTTTTTTTAAAAAAAGAAGAAGAAGTGATTTTTAGCTAAATAAAGCTCATCCAAATGCACCCTTAGTGATGATGTATGAGAAAATAAATCTGATTTGGTTGAGTATATCTGTAGGCAGCAATTCTCAAAGGATATCCATCTCAGTTGACCATAGTAGCCTTCTATTGCCTGTTTGGAACCATCCAATCTGCAATAGTTTCTCTGATCATAGTCAAAGATCCCAATGCTTGGAAACTAAGTCTTGACATTGAACTCGTCTCCATATTCTACTCAGTAAGCACACAACCAAAACAAAAATGAAACAAGCACATGGATAAGTTTCCAGGGTTTCTTCATTGCAAAGCTCATTCCTCTGTGGAAAACATTATTGCAGGCGACGTTCGGAAGTGTGGTGACATTTTCTGTGCTGACATGGTGTATAAATAGAAAAGGGCCTGTATTTGTTACCATGTTCAAGCCTGTGGGGATTGCCTTTGCCGCCTTCACGAGTGTAATCTTCCTTGGTGACACACTCCATGTTGGGTGGTAATTCTCCTAAGTCCTAACACAACCTCCTAAAGATCCTCATACTTATCAAATAAAGCAACAATTGTTTACTTTTTAAAATCTCAAGGAATTAATTTTATCAATCATTTACCTCTTCTAGTAATTAAAAGAGGCACATCTTTAAGAGTTATTATAGGACTCCATATATGTTGTTTTACCCGATTGATGGAAATTTGTTACCGAGAATCAAGTAGTCAACAATAGAATGCACTCAAACCCTAAACTTCACTAACATCTCACCTGATTTCAATTGACTATGTTTTGTGTCTCCACTCTATTTTCAGTGTAATTGGTGCACTAGTAATCGTCATTGGATTTTACACAGTACTGTGGGCACAATCCAAAGAGGGAACTGGAAAAAAAGGCCTCGATGATGATCGACTATCATCCCCGTCTGCACAAGCGAGTCCTCTGCTAGAGTCACCATGAAAACAGTGTTAAGCACAACCATTGATGGGGTTCTACTGGTTCATCTTAGTTAATGTATTCTAGTCAACATACATCAGTTATGAAAAAAGAAAACTTTTTCTAATGTTTTGTATTGCCCGCTCAGGGTTAGTAAAAAAGAGAACACATTGGTGAAATGGAAACTCTACACTGCTCAGCCGCCTCAAAATTCAAAAAGAAATGTACCGGATGACAACTAATTGTAAATCCTGCTTAGATATCTACCATCCCGTGCAAAAAGAGCAGAGCCATTAGTCCTCGGTGAGGTATTAGCTCTTGGATAAAACACACCATAATTCCCAATAACATGTAGGGAAGCAACCTACCAACTAAAAACAAAAAGTTGAATCCAGCCTACACATCTGCATCCATTTTAAAAGGATAATGCACATGAAACAGCAACCCAGATGCAGAATCTACCTACATTACGATCCACTCATGACTTAAGATCATCGGACATTGCTGATGGAATGCAGTGTGTTGCGAGAATATCTAGAGTAGCTGCTTTTGCAGTCTTTGTGCGAAGGACCACTATCTGCAGAAGAGATGATAAGTTAATAGAAGAGCGAATACCGTGTTTCAAAAAATCACTTAATAAAGAGAGCGGGACAGAGAGGGCACCTGATCATAGTCTACATCAAATTTCAGGTATTCATCATCACAGGTCTCTACCATGGCGGCCAAGCTCTTGAGATTTTTCACAGGTTTACCATTAAAAGCAAGGACCTTCAGAAATATACAGAAAATAGAGTGAGTAAACAATCAAGTGGTTAAGCCAATATGGCTATTGGCAGGGGAAAAAGGGAACATAACCATTATCAACCTGGGTGTTAACAATATCTTCATATCCAATATTGATATCAGCCACCAGCACCTTTATTGTGTCAAAGAGACAGTCAGACTTAATACTTTATGGGAAACAGAATCTAAAAAAGACTGACAGAAAGGCATACCTGAGAGACCACAACAAGTTGTTCATCTGGTGATTGCGGCATAGAATGCAGCAGTTTGTCCAAAAGCTTGACTGGAGCTTCATACTCATAATCCTTTCCGTACTGTTCATACGTGAAAAAATGAGTTAGAAAAATATATCTCAATGAGAAAGCTTAGCAAGCACATGTTGTACTAATTAATGCCAAAAGTGAATTAAATACATCACTTTCTAATGTCAAGTTAACTATCAACTCCAATTTGTATACAGGACCACATTCACTGCATGATATCACACATTATGAGCAATCTAAATGCAGCAGACAGAAGGACAAAATTCATACAGCTGAACTACGATACTCATCTTTCCATGAAAAAAGTGTTATAATTTCACCAGTGCAGTTCACTATCACAATAGTGTAACATATTCAAAAGTCACAAATAATGCTAAACTTCTAAACATCTCAGTAATCTTCTCAGCTATAATGACCCCACTACGTAGTTTCATGCAGCAATATTGAGCAGTTGTCCATTGTAGGCAAATATGACACACAACAAAAGTTATCAGGTCAGATTAAATTTATCCATAACAGACATATCAGAATATTAATACCACTTGGATTAAGAAACATAGAAAGACAAATTACATAATATTATAAACAATAGCTGAATTATAAAACGAGGAAAACTACAATTCTGTCCTTGAAAAGTTAAGTTATAACAGATTCATTTCTGAAATAGAAGATGCATGCACTTAGGTCCTTGAATTTATCATGTTAGAACAAGTTAATCCCTCTAGGAGACAATTCTGTTTAATTCAAGAACCAAATGTTTGTTATAACTGTTTAAATTCAAGGACCAAATTTTATGTTTTCGATTCCAGAGATGAAATTGTTACCCCCCAAGTTCTTATATGCAACATTGTACTTTTCCTCTCATAAAAGCAAAGGGAAGCTGGATTAACCACAAACCTCAGAACGAAGATATGGAACTGAAACAGTTGTAAAAACAAATCCTGCAATGATATAATATGAGGGAGGCCTGCCCTTGCTGTGTGCTGGAATGAGCCTTCTGTGACTATCAAGTTTAATTTCAAATTTGAGAATATCTGAATTTCGTAACACTTTAATTTTTGCTTTATCCCCAGTATATTTCTGGGATATGAGATAACTGAAACCAATGCGCTCTCCATGACGAAATGGCACTGAAAACAACACCAGGTGTAAAGCATTATATGAAAGACTGTTAAGCTCAAACAGTTGATATATATCATATAGCCCACAGGAGATATGGTTGAGTAAGTATTAACATAATATCATTATTTCTTACCTAAGCACACACAGAAAACACTGCAGAAATATGGACTGTGGCTTTATTGCTAAACACTTAAACAGCATAATACGGCCTAGAAGTGACTGATAATGTATTATGACTTATGAGAGATGGCAAAGTTGCGGTTTTTCATCTAGTTTGTATCCAAATTGAAATCAGTAGAACAAAACCTAAATAATTAAATAAGTACTAATCCAAACGGCAAATGTTATAAATGGATAGATCAGAAGAGAAATAGATTAAATCAGTGCTATACAAATAGTTGTTGTGTGTAAGGCACTTTTCTTAGTCATAAACTGGTAATCTATATAAAGATGCAGTGTGGGAGACAAACTGGGTAGCTGTCTCATTGTGTCTAAAAGAGGTTGCACGTTTACCACTACTTCATCATAGTTGCTATCAAATACAAAATCATAGGTTCTCTCAAGATTCTTTTAGCAGCTAAACAAAGTGCACCGGAGCAATAAGCCAGATAATGTGCATAAGTGTAATATGAAACTGAAAGATAACCACACACCTGTTCCATCATTGGCAATATCAACCCTGTCAAAGCTAAGGATAACATCCGATGGCTTCAAAACCTTAGATTCTGGAGCAGTAGGATCAACTCTTCTAACCCGCACACCTTTCTGATCATGTTTCATGCCCATTGCCATTCGTAGATCAGGATTTTCCATTTTCTGCCACTCAACCCCAAGAATAGGGAACCCTATCAGCAAAATCGAGAAAGGTCTTAGCAAACAAAACTTCAATACTCAAATTCCACCATGCTCAATAGAACAGCTTGTATAAGTGGAATCAACATCTTATTACATAGTGATTATATTACCAGTATATCTTCCATTCTTCTCATAATCCTGGATGAAATGCATGATAACTGGTGTTGGAATTACATAACCTATATTCTCCACATCTTCATGCTTGAGGGATTGAAATGCAATCCCCACACAGTTTCCTTTATCATTAAATGCAGGCCCACCAGAATTGCCAGAATTTATGGCAGCATCTATCTGCAAAAACAACCTTGATGAGGGAAAATCAGGAAATGTTAAATGAAGCGTAACAAGCTGACAAATTTGGAAGACAAATGATTTCAACCTAACCTGTAAACCTAGAAGTTCAGTGGAACCATGAACATAAGATAGAATCTCAATGCGTGATACAACACCACTGGTCACAGAAATAGTGTCTCCACCAATCGGGTATCCCACAACAGTGACAGCATCCTGAAGAGTGGGCAGATCCCCAAACTCCACAGGTGACATCCCTTTCCAGAACTCATCATCATCAACTGTAAGCATGGCTGCAACATTAATGTGGATTCACATTAATAAACTTAAGCCAAAACTCGCCTTCCTAATACTTTAGATGTGGTAAATTAGATTCCATGACGATCCCTTTCCCCCTAAATCTATAATAAATAAATAAAAGCTAAAGCGCATTAAAAGGAGGGCCGACGCATCTTGTTCTTCACATCCTCATTGTTTCAGAGAGAAAATTAGGGGTGGCGTTTATCATAGAAAAGATGGCAGAATCTCGCCTCAGGTGGTTTGGACATGTTTGGAGGAGATCTATAGAGATCCCAATAAGGAGAGCAGACCAAATGGAGAATAACACCATAATAAAAGGTAGATGAAGATCGAGAAAAACTATAGGAAAAATAATCAAAAGAGATTTAAATGTCAATAGTTTTAACATGAATATGACACATGATAGAGCTCTATGGTGTCACTTGATCCATGTAGTCGACCCACTTAGTGGTGGTTGCTGTATAACTAGTTTCATAAATTATCCTTATCCTGCACTATAACTGCCTTACAATCCTACTCCTCTATTCACCCTTAGTCAATAAATTACAGAAATTTACCATGCTCTACTATCCAATATCTTGTACACCTCGCACACAATGATTTAGTCTTTGAGAACGAGATGCATATAATCAATGCCAAACAGCATGCTGTTAAGCAAAACTTAAGAGACACAAAAAATATATTTTATCAGAGATAAAATCATTCATATGCCCCTACCCATCAGCTTAAGCTTTTGGGAGATATAGTTCCATGACACGGCATCAGAGCCACTATGACTAAATGAAGAGATTTGATCCTTGTTGTCTCCCATCATGATAAATTGTTCACGCATCAAAGCCTAAAAGAGGCATTTCTATGAGGGTGTGTGTTAGATATGAATCCATTCATTTGCCTCTACCCATCAGCTAAAACTTTTGGGAGACAAAGTTTCATGATGTATTGAATGTTAGCTTCTGAGAAACTACCATGCAATATCTCATTCAGGAAAACAACAAAGACTCTCAAAGCTAAATTTCCTCTGTAAACATTAATAAAGACTTTCAAAGGACAAAAAACAAATAACAAAACACACCAAAAAAAACAACAAAACGCACAAAAAAGAACAGAAAAATGATGGGGGTGTTTGTTTGTTTGTTTGTTTATTACCAATGTCGCATTCGGTTCCAATGGCCAGCACAGTGGCCAAGTACTTGGTATCAGAACCACGCTTCTTGAGCTTGACCTGAGTGTAGTGCTCCACGGAATGCGCATTCGTCAGGACCCTCCTCCCACCAATCACGAACCCGCTGCTGCTCGAGCTGTACTGCCTCTTCCGCTGCCACGGCAGCGAGAAATTCGGCTCCGTGTGCACGCAAAACACCTTCACCACCGAGTCCATCGCCAGCACCACACGCGCCGCCACGCTCTCCCACACCGGGTCCTCCGCCGCGGGCACCTCCATGGCTGCGGCGGCGCCGTTGGAGTCGACCGGGGGGCGTGCGGGGCGGCGGCCCGCGACCCTGTCGGAGTGGTTGGGGAGCTTCTTGGGGCGGCCGCGGCGGCGTCGGAGGCCGGGGAGGCAGTGGTGTCGATGAGCTCGACGCCGGCGACGGAGAAGACGTCGTCCATGGCGGGAGGGCTGGCGGCGTTGTTGGGGGCAGCGGTGCTGGTTGTGGTGGGCAGGTCTAGGGTTTCGGGGGCGGGGCTTTTGGGTTTTCGACCTCTCTTACGTTTGTTGTCTCCCATGTTTTGTGTTTTGGGGTTGTTAGTGATGATGACGATGAGTGTGTTGTGTTGTGAGCGTGAGGTTCATTCATACGATGGATGAATGAATGAAATGAAGGAGGAATTAGGAGGGAACCTAAAACGAAATGGATTCTCTTTTATAAATTTCGAACCTGCTGGAAGGCGCAATGTGAAACCGGGTTTGCTCGCTCGACCTTCCCTTATAGTCACGAGGAGTATTGTTATTTGTCCTCATAAGTGTAGATGCATATAGAATATCCTCTTATTTATCATTAGATGAAATGTAAGTTATAAATTAAGTGGGTTCACAATCTCTATTGATAAATAGAAGTGTGTCAAATATATTCCAAGTGATGAGTCCAAATAACATTTCTATTTGAAAATAATAGAACCTATACAACATTTTTTTATATAACATTCTTATAAGATAGCTAAAAATATAAAGAATATGGTAAGTCCATTTCAATTTTTTATTTTCTTAGATCCAGTGCCTTCTATTTTTTAACTTGTATTGTCATAATATTATACATACAAAGATATTATATACATATCATTACACTATAATCATATCACTAATCAAGCACTAACATATGAAATGTAAAGGTACGTTTGGTATGTTTGTATTGATGCATCATGATCGAGAAGAGCAAAGTAAAACAAAATAGAGTGAAATAGGATAACTAATCCTATGGAGAATGGTGGTCTTGGAATTAGGACATCACAGTGGCATGGTACTACTTTCTTGACAATTTGGAGTGGTCCTTCGTCAAAAAGCCTGACAAATCGTGGGTGCAAGCACTTCATATGAAATATAGTCCAGATGGTTCACTCTCGTGCCCTATTGTGAGTTCCACATCATCTTATGCATGGAAAAGCATTTTGAAGGCGTATCAAGCATTCAAGGAAGGTTTTGATTTTGCACTCGAGATTGGTACCTCCTCTCTTTGGTCAACAAATTGGTTAGGAATGTGATTGTTATGTCTTGTGTTTTCTATTGAAATGGAGATAGCTAGACATTTGATGGATCTATAGGATTTTGGAGGAAGAAGGATGGCCTCTAGCTAGGAAGCATGACTCCCTTCCTTATGATGAGTCTTTTCTATAAAACTTAAACCTAAGCCTAGAAATCATGTTCCCTAACCCTTTCTTCTTTCCAAAGGAAAAAGTTCTTGTCATTAGGTCTTTCCTAGCAAGCAATCTCTCTTGCCTCGTAGTGATAGGTAAAAAAAACATTTGGCGACTCAAGCTGGAAAAATATCATAAGCTTCAAGGGGGAGGGAAAAGATGTGATCCAAAAATCCAGTTTCTCTTCTTCACTCTCCTCTGAAACCCCCATTGCCAAGTTTTGAGAGAGACTTCATTGTAATGTTTGGCCACCACTTGGTGGGTGTGTAGGAATCGAAATAACATGGTTTTTGAGGAGGAGCATTGAAACCCTGGATAAAGTGCGTCTACCTTACTTGGCAAGAAACCTCTGGTTCCAAAGTATGTCAGACGATCCCATGCCTCCGATTGGTTCAAAGCTCGTGCCTTTCCTTGGTCATTGAGGAGCCTCCTGCGCGCGTACTTCTCTCAAGTTGATGCTAGTGTGTCGCCACTCACTCCACCAAGCCTATGTGGTCGTTGCTAGGCTTATGCTCCATCGGACTCTACTACCAATCCGGCTCCATCGCGACTTACTCAAGCCTATGCTCTTAGAGACACCACTTGCCGGCTCTGCGACTCCGCTCAGACGGGGTCATGCGACTTTCAAATGATTTTCAATTTTTAAAATAAATTCTCTGCGCGATCCACTCCAAGCTTCTTTTTTTGATGAAAACTCCCTCAAACTAAATATTAGTTTAAAATCACTACACAAACAAGGAGTCTTGTTTTTGTTATTACAATTCAAGGGAAAAATGTGGTGGCAATTGGTAAATAGATGATTTTATCATTTTCAACCATTTTTCAAATCAAGACCAAGTGTTGTAATGGGAACGCGTTCAATAGCGACAAAACAAGTTTCCGATTTGCCAATATCCTCTTGGACAATAAATATCCATCACCATCACTTGTCAAAGCTTCTAATCTCTTCCATGTCCAGCGTTCTTAAGGTTTTTCTATCATTTTCTTAGTTGATCTCTCTATATATATAATTTATGCTTTGTTTATGCTTTTGTATTATTTTATAATGTCTTTTATTGGCTGGCTTCTAATTTCCTACTTAGTGTTTTCATTCGAAATATTTTATTTGGCTTCACCAATCCTTACTTATGAATTTGAATTAATTGTTTGTCACTTGGACTCTAAAGAGGAATATCCGCCCGTGCGAGCTTTTCGATGCCGCGTAGACAAGCGAGGCTATACCATTGTGATACCACCTTCTTAGGTGATGAACATTATCCGCCACCGCGAGCTTTCCAACGGCGTAACAAAGGCTATATCACCATGGTGATACCACCTTCCAAGGTGATGATTCTTTTATCCGCATGCAAGCTTTAAATGTCTGTAGATAGGCAAGGCTATACACCGTATGGGATAAACCTTCCAAGGGATAATTCTTTATCTACTGCGAGCTTTTCAACGGCATAGACATGCGAGACTATACCATCTTATGGTGATACCACCTTACTAGGTGATGATTCTTTTACTAAGGGCAAGCTTTCACACGTCGTGTAGATAGGCGAGACTATCACGCATGGTGATACCACCTTCTTAGGTGATGAACATTATGCATTTTCGACGCCGTGTAGGCGGTTTCTCACCGCATGGTGATACCACCTTCAAGGTGATGATTCTTTTATCCACCGTCAAGCTTTCACAATCGCAGGGTGAGGCTATACCACCGCATGGTGATACCACCTTCTGAGGTGATGATTCTTTTATCCACTTGCACAAGCTTGACACGTAGAGGGCGAGGCTCTGCCACGCTTGGTGATACCACTTTCTAAGGTGATGACGGATTCCTAGCGTGTGTGCGTGTAAGGGGTATGTGCGAGGCGATACCACCATGAAAATTTTCTTCCGCCCACACGAGCTCTACGAGTGCCTCATGACCATGCAAACTCTCATTTTGGGGCTTAAGATTCTTTGACCCAAAGAAAATCATGACAAGAGCAAATGCAAACTAAATGGAAATTATAGTAAAGTACACGATATAGATATGGCTACAAATGCTCAATGAGGCCGCCCTCCTCATTGCAGGGTGCTAATATATTGGGAGCAATCTCCCTATACAAGACCCCTCAACAAAGACCCAGGCTATGGCTCACCCCAGCGGTGACCCTTATAGAGACCAGTGGTGATAGCTCACCTCCAAGCGTGAAGACTCACCCTCAAGCGGTGATCCCTCAGAGACCCCCGGTGATGGCTCACCGGGCGGTGACGGCTCACCCCCGGCGGTGACCCCTCAGCAAGAACCCTCGCGGGGACCCCAAGCGAAAACCTGATAACCGCGTCACAGACGAGAATAGGCAAGGAACCCGAGAAGGGATGGCTTGAGCATCTAAACGGAAAGGGCTGACAAAAATGTTTTGAAAATCTCATTGCAAATCCAATTTCACTTTAGGTATACTTTCGAGAAAATAAACAAGGTTACAGACCTACTCCAAATTGCATGAAAGACCCCTGATGGGTCATGGCCAAACAGGTAGAATAAGGTTGGGGGCAAGTAAAGAGAAGAGAATAGAAAATATACAGAAGAGAGAAACTTACAAAATGTGAAATGCCCTTACATTGACTTGGATCAAACAATAAAAGACAATGCAAGTCGAGAAAGAAATGAAAATGCTCAACAAAGAGCCATGTTTTAGTGAGTGAAATTAGGTTTTAGAGTGAAATGGAGAAGATTGACATTTGATGTGCATGGTTTGGTTACTTTTTGGAGTTAAGTTGGCCTCCCTTGTGAAACATGGCCCCTTTCTCTCATGTTGGGTCTTTTCTATGTATGACTCATGCTAAACAAAAGAAATAATATTTTATTTTTGTACCAAAATGGAAAAACAAATTTTATTTTAAATTCATATAAGGTCTTTCAATATAGCTCTCTATCCATATTTTTATAATGATAATCCGAACCAATAAAACATCTTTAAATGCCTTATGTTAATATTTTAATAGCTATTATATTTAAATATCTATATTTTAAAAATTGTTTGGATTTAGAGGCTATGGACAAGTTTCCTTAGTGATATCTCCTCGCTATCATACTTAAACCTAAGCCTACTTATCATGTTCCCTTAACTAGTAGATCTTGTACGACTAAGACCTATTTTTTAACTCGTTGTTCACAACATGGATCTTGCCTCATTGATCATACGTGAAAGAAGGTTTGGAGAATTAAATGAAAAGGTAAAAACAATTGAGCACACATGATATGGTCATAAGAAGACAACATTTTCTACAAACAAGACACTTTCTCACACTTTGAGCATTAGACCTTCTATTGCTCATTGCCAACTGATGAAAGACATTATAAATTATGACCTTAATAGATAAATTAGAAGCTTGCTGGTGGGTGTAAGACAAATGAGAGACGAAATAACATGGTTTTTGAAGAGGACACACTAGGAAAAGAGACTACAAATGAAAGAAAATATAAAATGGCACAAATAAAACATTTAGAAAAGTACCATAAATAAAATATTATTTCACTTAAAATCATAAGGGAAAACCTAAAAATCATGGGAGCCTTTGTGGCACCAAGTCAAGCTCAATTTGATAAGCAAGTTTCTTTTTCACTTTGAGAAAAATGAATGTGGTGGTGTTGAATGATAGAATTATCTTGAATTGTGATAACTTACACCTTCGTATGAAGCCAAGACCTTTGGCGCGGCACAAAGAACCTTAATAGATTCCCTCTCTAACAAAGGAAACCTCCTTAGTCATCTTGAAGTAACCCTCAACTACACAATAAATAAAAAAAATTTCAATGAAAGAATGACATTGGGCACATGGATAGTTAGGCATGCCTACCATTATTTATGAGACCTTACACCTTCAACAAGTGAATCCAGTCCTTCACTCGTTTTCACTGGTTACAAAACTAGGGAAAAGTAAAATGGCAATTTTGAAATTGATGGTTTTATGGTTTTCACTTCTAGCATTCTCATTAAGTCTGTTTATCCACACTTGTCCCACTAGCAATGACTCATTGGCATATCTCCTTTGGTTACCAGCCTAATGATAGTGCCTAGAGGCAATTTGACCACCACCTTCAAGCCCCTCCAACTCTGCTTCTCCCCACCTCCAACCATGATTCAAAAGAGGTCGTTGTCCACGATGCTATTGCAAAGTCCGCGTGAGGATTGTTGTTAAAGAAGAACGAGTGGTGGGGCCCATGTTCATCAACGGGAATGACGATATGGCATTTGGAGAACAAGTGGACATGTGTGTTGCGAGATCAATAGTTGCGACAAGATCAAAGAAAAGAAAATGATAATAAAAATGCTTGTTTTTTTTGTAAATGCAATTTGGATGATAATTTTTAGGTCATGTCAATTTAACCTATTTTTCAAAACGTCATTATGACACCTTGAACATTTCTAAGCTTATGTAAAAAATCGTCTACTTTTAAACTATACCTTCACCTTAACATTTTTCTGTGCTTAAAAAAACCCCCAAAAATTTAAGTCATCGCATAACGGTTACACCAATAAAAAATTCAATCTCAAACACATAATATTCACGGGCAAGATCCCAAGTTGAACAAATTAGAAATTCAGAAATTAAGTACACATAAATCTTACATTTACCAATTGCTAAAATTATACCAAGTTTTTTGAAGTTTGTTGTTTGTGTTGAGATGCACATTTTGAAAATTTAAGGGGAAATGCATTTTTTCCTTTTTTTTGGGAATTCTTCTTCGGTTTTGCTAGTGGAGGAAATCAAGGAATGTATTTAAGGGCTAGGTACATTTTTTATGATGAGCTCAATGCTGGCAATTGAACCCTAGTTAATACGGTCCAATTTGAAATGTTGGATCTTTGATAGCTAGGTAGCTACTATTTTGAGTTGTTGCTCTGGAACATTATTCTTGTATGCTCTTCTATTAAGGGGTGTTACCATGCTATTATGTTGATTTGATCTGAATTGTTCTGAAAGTGCCCTTAAAGTAAAGGTGCATGTTTGGTATTGAATCAAGTTGTTGAGTAGCTTTGACAAGAAACGGATTCCTCTTATTCCTCAAAGGTGGCCAATGCAAGTATAGATGCTAGGTGAGTTTCTGTTGTTCTTTAATCTTTCCAACTTCCATAATTACTTGTTCTTTTTTATTATTATTTGAATCTAATTGTGAGACTTTGGTTGGGGAAAAATTAGATTATTTGAGTTAGGTTTTGACTCACAAAATGGTAAATTTTTTAACTCGAAATCATTAAAGGAGGACTCTTGTATTGAGACGTGGGGTCTAGCGTAAGAGGAGGAAGTAGGTATTTATCCACATATTTTATTTATTTAACTACGTTTTCAAAATTTGGTTAAACACAATTGCACTTATCAAATGTAGCACACACATGCGCTTTGACCTAGGCAACTTTACCATAATGGTTGACCACCAACATCACTAAAGTATTCACCATGGAAGGAAACCTCCTTCATGTGACTTTTGTTTTACACTTGAAAGGGAATGGGACCCACAATTCCTAGGACACTCTTTAGATGATTGAAAGATGAAAGATGATAAATGTGGTGATAATACAATGGAACATAGTGATTGGTTGAAAGCCAAGATCTTGGATGAAGAACTATGGTCATTAAGCAACAAAATCACAAAGAAAATGAGCATGGATACTCCATCAAATATTGAGAACTCAAATATGAAGGCAAGTGGTGCAAAAGTAGGAACATGGAGAAAAAAGAAAATGAGGATGGAGGCCCATAGAGATGAGAAGGGTGGAGGACAATAAGAAGTATGAATGTAGGTGCAAGTAGGGGTGACAAAAGGTTTTTTGGGCCTGCCAACTTGCCATTTTTTAAAAATGACATTTCAACCCAAATAACAAAAATGGATCAACCTGGTCCATCTCATTTCATGTCTAATCCACAACGAGATAGGTTGGCAAAATATAAATATAACATAAATGCCCAACCCACCATTTTACGGGTAGGTTGGCTTCCAGACAAATAACCAAAACATGTCAACTCACCCTACACGGCGAGGAGGTTAACCCACCCGCCCCATTTTCCTCACCTAGGTGCAAGGTGCAAATCAACAATGGTGTCAATGGTAGGGCTACGACAATGGGTATTACAAAAAGAGCACAGAATCAATCAATACAACATGGAAGACAAGGGTCGTGGCTCAAAATGGTGAGGGATTATCGATTCCATAGCACTAAATTCATAAACCCTAATAAGACGTATCTTGAAGATCATAATTCATATGCAAGGTGTGGGTAACATGGATATTGATTTTGGACATTCATAACAAACCCTAGGATTATAGAGTGGGTGGAAGCAAGTTTGTCGTCTAAAACGGTGGATTTGGTGAGCCTTCTTTGCTTGGAGCCATGAAGATCATAATTTGGAATTTCTTAGAGGTTAAGAATCAGACAACTCCAGCCTTTGCTTTCTAGTGAAAGAATGAGAACTAGGCCTTTGGCCTTTTTGTGTGAGACCAAACTGAGACTTGAGCTTGATAGGGTGAAGTAGAAACTTGGCTTTCCTTTTGAGGTTAGTGTTGATAGCAACGGCAAAAGAAAAGGTTTGAGACGATTTGAAAACAACTGATGTGTTAATTAGATCTTATTCTTTCAACTTCATAGATTCAATATACATAGGTGGAGGAAAACAAGGTATGGAGGTTCAAATTGAGAATTTTGGGCACATGAATTTTAAGGGGAATTGGCATTTTGTAAGTAACTAAGTAAAAAATTTAAATCCAATTGATTTGGATTTTGTTCTTTTTCCTTTTTTAGAAGAATATAATGAAGTATAATTTGCGTTGAAAGAATTTGAAAATGATTGAAATGACTTGTGAATAAATGAGAGAAAAATGATATTTATAGATAATACAATGACTATGTGACGAGTAAAATTTAAATTTACTGATACATGATAAGTGTTATATGGTAATTGGCTTGATTTTATTTTGTATCATCTTGGTTACTTACGATGTGTTTGAGTTCCTTTGTCCCACTTGTCTTGCTCGAGGAGCCAACATAAAGTGGGACTTGCATGATGTGGGATCACAAATAGGTCTAAGACTCACTTTTGGAGATGCTCTTGCACTTATTATTTGAAATGTCATATAAATAGAAAAATTAAAAATACTATTTAAATATATATTTGTTTTTAGTTAAGTAAAAAATATATTGGCTTAAATTCAGACATTTTTATTATACAATTTTATTTATCTTTAAATTTAATTATGTAATTCACAAACATTTTTTATTAAGAAAATTGTATTAATCATCCTTGAGGTTTAGTGTAATTATACTCGGCATCTCTAGTTTGCATAATTATCATTGACCATTTTTTAAGTTTATTAAAATTATATTGACATCCTTTATAAGTACTAGTTCATTAATTTAAGTAACAAAAAATAATATGACTATTATCCAATCAAATTATCCCATTAAGACGACTTTTTAAGTATTGTATATTAGATTCAGCTACCTTTGTTAATACAGGAATACATGATTTGATGAAAGGATTAAAAAAATTACACATTCAATTCATAGAAATTAAACTCTAAATATATATATATATATATATATATATATATATTTTTTTTTATCTCTTAAATTAATGAATTAACATTTCTAAGGGAAGTTATTGAGTTTTACAAAATAAAATGATGTCAAATATAATTGCATTAAACCTCAAAGAAAATCAGCGTAATTTACTCTTTTTTGTTTAAACATACCTACAATTCAAGAGTTGTACATTTTTATTTTTATTTTTGGATCTTCCCGTAGTTATCCAAAAAGTACTTCTCATAACCCATTTTTCATTAACACATTATTTAAAGGAAAATCCCAATTTCGTAGTACAAATGATTTTTTTAAAAAATTTAAATCACATATATTTTGTCTGTTAAAGGATCCTAATTTCAAAGTCCAAAACGATCTGCACCAGAAACAATAGGCATTATTATAGAGATTAGCATTCAAGCAAAAATCATATTAAGTTGCCTCAATGAAAGCATCAACAATGTTTGAAATGAAAAAAAAAATTACTGATGAGTGTTTTTAGAACACTTATTAAAGAATAAAAAAGGAAAATTTAGGGTTGAAAAGATGAGATTTTATATTTTCAAAATAAGAGTCTCGCAAAAAAAAATTTAAAATTTGTCACTTTTAGTATACTTAAACAATGTCCTAAGGACACTTGTTGGGAAAAAAAAGAAAAAAAAAGAATTTCACTAAAAGGAAAAAAGATAATATGAAGAACAACAATGATGTGTCACCCATTGTTAAGGTAGCGTTGTGCACCGTTTTCAAAATAGAAAAGAGAAGAAATTAGACACAAATTTGTATGGTGATGGAGACAAAAGAGGAGAATAATTTCCTTGAAAAACACAAAATTTTTGTACCTCCAAAATGTGAACAAAATACGAAAAACAAAAATTTAATATTTTTTTTCTTTTAATAATATATATATACATATTTATTATTTATTCTCTTTACCTCTTCATTGTTCTGGATTTCTGCTCTATCCTCCTACCAAATGGTGCGAACAAACATAAAACACAAAGATAGTGAATTATAACTCCAACCACATTTGTGTGCGCAAGAGTGTGCATCAATTTCATTCCCCCCTCATCATTCATGTTGCTTAATGTTTACTTAAACTACCAACCAACCCTGTTAATGCCTGTAATAATGCGAAGCCCCCCCTTCTTTTCTCCCATAAAGTCAGCACGATCCTTTTAGCCATCTCATCGGATGAATCTTTATGCTGCCAAAGCCTGATAAATCCTGAATTATTATTTCTTTTTTCTAATTCCATGAAAGGATAATAATAATAATTAGAAATGTTCCATCACTTTAAGATTTTCCGTTTATTGTTGTTTCATATAAATGCTTACGGAACGAAATTACAATAAATATGTTAGGGAGACAATTAAAATGTTTAAACGACTTAAGATACTTATTAAAATTTTTTGAAATATATATTATTAAATAAAAATTATACTATTATAATTCTTTATTACTTTTTCTGTAAAATGAACACTCACTTTAGAAGAGTTAATACCTTTTTTTTTCACGTGATAGAAGAGTTAATACTTAATACCAATTAAACAACCAACTCATTGGTATATGGAGTGAATTTGATATTAGAAAGATAAGTTTAATGCAACATCTCTTCATAATTAGGTTAATTAAGGAAAGGCCAATACAAGTATGTGTATATCAGGAATTCAAGAACTCAAGGGTGTACGCATGCCTTCATATGAATTGGTTGAGATCCAAACATGCACTTTGTTAGAAGCTTAATCTCTCTTTCTACTTCTAATGTGGAATCTTTATTATTTGAGTAATGATATTTTGACACCAAAAAGTGAATGTCTATTCAACACCTATTTATAACCATTTGATGTGATGTATAAACTCAACTGTCTTTCATCCTAAACTATCATTGAATGTGATGTATAAACTAGCTGCCCATTCATTACTCTTATTATTTACAAACTCAACTTGCTAAACTAGCTAGTGGCATGCCTTTCATCCTAAATTCTCATATATATATAAAAAAAAGTTTGTAAATATTAATTAAATCACAATGGAGATTGATGATGAGCTACACCACACATGACATGACCGTTAGAGGCACCATGGTGTTGATTATAATAAATGCACCTAACTAGCTTCACCCGTCGCCCATTTTTTATTTTTTCAAGTACTATACACATGATTTAAGGGTGGGTAACCAACCCTCTATTTAATCATAGCTAATAATATTTACACCTAATTATAATCATGTTATCCTCATATTTTAATTCATTAAATAACATAGGATCTAATTTTTCCAATGCAAACAATGAACCAACGAAAAAGATAAAAAGATGTTAAAAAAGAAAAGCAAGTGCTGGCTACAGCAACAGCAAGGACCAAGGAGTGGAGTAAGTGAGAATCATGTGAAGTGCCGCTACACAAACACACTATCTGTGTCTCTCTCTATCTCTATATTTATCAAAAGCTTTAAACTTGTCAGATTCAACAAAACACAACCCTTTTGAGAGCTTCTTCCACTTGTTGTTTATCTTATTGTGGTGTTGGTTCCAATGGCTGCAACTGCTTCAAGGTTCATCAAGTGTGTGACAGTTGGTGATGGAGCTGTAGGGAAAACCTGCATGCTCATTTGCTACACAAGCAATAAATTCCCCACTGTATGAATTCTTTTGCTGCACACTTTGTTATCTCTTGTTCTCTGCCTTTTTGCTGTCACCTTATATAATATCTTCAGTATGGTGTAGATTTTCTTTTATTTTCTTTTCTTTTCTTTTTTTCTTTTTTTTTTCTTGTGATCATCCTAAATTTCATGACATCAATGTCTTTTATGTGTGAGTGCTTGTTGGGGAAGGAGGGAACAATGTAATTCTCATTGGAAGAACCTTTGTCATCTGGGTTGCTCAAAATGCTGCTTCTGTTGAATCTTAATTATTTTTTGTGTTTGGACACTGATATTGGCTTTTCCCCTATATTGGGGTATCTCTTTGCGGGGTTGGTTTGTGATCAGGACTATATTCCCACAGTGTTTGATAATTTCAGCGCAAATGTGGTAGTTGAAGGCACAACTGTCAATTTAGGCCTCTGGGACACTGCTGGTAACTTGTTAAATTGTGCTACTACTATTTTCAGTTATACATATATGCATGTATATAGAGTAATTTTACATGATCAGAATTATTTCTCAGAACTTTTGTTTGAATTTGACAAGATTTAAGGAGAATGGTTAGATAAATCAAAAGAAAAGGGTTTAAAGTTTAAACCATCCAAGGGTTGCAAATATGCCACATTATTCTGGCAAAAAGTTTGACGATAACATTCCGACGGTCCTGGTATTCTCCATGTATATATTCACCTGTTGTTTGTGTGTGATCACAATAACTGGGGAAAATATTTGCAATTTGGTTCCTTGTGTGCCTGAAAGAATTTTTTTCATGTCAAATTGGCAAAGGTTGTTATATTCCATTTGCTTCTAATGTCATTCCACAGGGCAAGAGGATTACAATAGGCTCAGGCCTTTGAGCTACAGAGGGGCAGATGTCTTTGTGTTGGCGTTCTCTTTAGTTAGTTGTGCTAGCTATGAGAATGTGTTGAAGAAGGTATGCCTGTGTCTCTATATGCATTGTTAGTACGTTGACATGTCTTGCAGATTTCTCTTTTATTTTCTAATTTTGTACACATTGTTTAGTGGATCCCAGAACTCCAGCATTTTGCCCTGGTGTTCCAGTGGTACTAGTTGGCACCAAATTGGGTAAGTCATAAAGCACTGGTCTCAATATTTGATTGAACCAGTAGTTTAATTTTTTGCCAAATTCTTCATAATATCAAACGCAACCTGAATGAGACCTGTCCAAGTAGAACTCATCTATTCAACCACTGCAACAAGCCTCTATAGATAGACAATAGATTATATTCTTTAGAATGTAATTTAGTTATCCCAAAACTTATGTGCTCATTAGGCGTAGAACATGATATCATCTACAGCACAATTCATTAAAAAGCAGCACATAGTGAAACTATATATATATATACACACACTCCCTCCATCCACTTTTATATGTCTCCTTGGGATACAGCTAAATTGTGTCAAGATACATTGATTTTTCAATGTATCAAATTTTAGCTGTTTCCCAAGGAGACAAATAAAAGTGGACAGAGATAGTGTATATATATATTTATATAGCTTTACAAACTCATTTATCAAAAAAATTCAAACAAACAGGGACTATATGTGTAAATTGGGTATATAATCTTGGGACGTGGGTACATTTGAACTTTTACCATGCATGTCTATGCAGTAATCAACATGCATTTTATTTTTTATCTACTTTGTCATGAGCTTGTGATAAATCCTGCTACAAATGCAAACAGCCTGGCACAAGGCGCATGTGCTGCAAAATGTGTTATACCGTTGATACTAACAAGATAGGTCCTGTCATGCCTTTAAAAGTTATCCTCATGGCATAGCTGGAATATTTTCTTCCTTATTAGACCTAATCATGTGTTAGATAATCTCACACAAAAAATATTGCTCATGAAAAGGATGTCTCAAGCTTCACCAAAACAATAAAGAAAGTAAATCTGGACCATGGGGAGAAGCCATATAGCAATATTAAGAGAAAGTTCAAGAAAGGGCTAAATTTTAGTTAGGCCTTCTTTATGCAAAATGCCAGCCATCAACTGCAACATTACCGCACAGTAGAGGCACAGAAAGTTTCTCTGAGTGCGACGACTGAAAATGGCAATAATGTGCAACATAATTACAATTGCATACATCGAGAGTTAATATTCTCCTCAATTCATTATTTGATTTATTGTTAGTTGTTACTCCGGATAACTACGTATTTTGCTTACAAATGAATTTCACATATATGTGAAATTTTACTGACTTGTGCATGTATATTGCATTTATGATGACCATAAAGATCTTCGGGAAGACAAGCGTTATTTGGCTGATCATCCGGGTCTGGTGCCTGTGACTCCACAGCAAGTACAATATCTTCCCTTATTAGCTGATTACAGAGTTCTATAGTCTTTGGTTGTTGAAAATGTTTGATTATGTTATAATAACCAGGGTGAGGAATTGCGGAAGCTGATAGGAGCTGCCTACTATATTGAGTGCAGCTCAAAAACTCAGCAGGTATATTTACACAACCATTTTATTCTTACTGCCACTTAACCAACACTTCAATATATCAAGCCATTTGCAAAGAAGTACCTGACATTCTTACTGCCACCTAACTCAAGTGAAGCATTATGCTGGTTTGTTCACCAATACGTTGATAAGGAATAAAAAAACATACTTCAGACATAATACTCATTGCACAAGATGCTATTCACCCTAATGATTGCTATATCAATAATAAAACTATGTTTTTCATTCAGTATCTACATGCTATTTGGAGGTAAATGGTCTGTTGATGTCTCAGTTTTGCTTAAAGAGATAGTAACCATTGACCATTTTTGCGGATAATTATTTACTTCTTATTGTTTCTAAATTTCTGCCTCAAATGAATCATATTCTTAATGCAATTGCAGAATGTGAAGTCGGTTTTTGATGCAGCCATCAAGGTGGTAATCAAGCCTCCACAGAAGCAGCAAGAAAAGAAGAAAAAATCACGTCCTCGAGGGTGTCTACTGTCAGTAAACCTTTTCCTATACATAATATGTGACAACTTTTGTTTTCTTGTTGCCTGTTACAAATTTCTATACACGGCATTTTTTTTTTCCTTGGTACATTGGAAATGAGGTTTGAACCTATGAGTCTATGACCTCATGATAAACTACCCGAACCCCTCACTACTATCCCAATCCTAGTGCCTTTGCACACCGAATTCTTGCTATATTATCACAATTCTGGCGATTTTCACGCATGAAACCTTCTTTTTCTTAGTCATGAAAGGGGATATTACATTGTTGTTGAATTCTTATTGACTACTGGCTGTGGCACTTACAATCAACATCAACCAAAAAATTAAGCTATCCATGTATAAGTGATTAAGACAATATCTAATAGAATTAATGATCTACCAAAGATAAATGAATAAGGTTCTGCTTTCAGTATATATGTTTATGTAGCATGAAACATGGCTGGTTTTAATTTACTAAGATTTGTTGATTGTATATATATTTTCCGTATACTCCATTCTTGGCGGGTCTAATTCAATTCTTGTCAACGAAATTGCAGAAATGTCATCTGTGGGAGGAATATTGTTCGTCTTAAGTGAAATACTTCACCCAAAGGCTTTTTACTTGCAATAGGGGGCAACGTCGTTACCATCACTTCATCCTGTAGAAAAAAAATTATAAAATTGACTTGGTCCTTTGTCGCGAGGTTTGCCGCAGTATATATGCTGGATGTGCCTGTATGCTTATATTTGGATGTTATTTTATTTCTGGCTAGGCTTATAGTTTATGTCCTGAGGAAATATAAACCTTTAGACCTGATTTATTAATTATTGTAAGTAAAGAAAGCCCAGCAACTTTTTTGGGCTAGTTATTATTTTATTTCGGTTGATGACATAAACATTTTGGATATAGTAAGCTTCTGATTGACACAGTTTAAATTCTCACTCAAATTATTTAAAAATTCTTAAAGTAAATATTACCGTATTATTCCACTTGTGTGAAAAGCCAAATAACCAATATTCCCAAAGACTTCACCAACTTTAGCAATATATATATATATATATATATATATATATATATATATATATATAGTGTGTGGAATGACTCAAACGAGAGAGATGGTTTATTGTGAGAGTAAGTAAATCTGTTGTTTAATCTTAGAGAAATGATCAAGATTAAAATATAAAATCATGTGTCATTTTTAAATGATCATTTAATCATTAATTACTATTAATAACTTTCAATTCTAATTTTCATTATCCCGTGATCAATAATTTTCAATCTCGACTATTCATCTTTTATTTTTGAAATATTAATATGTATATAATTTTATATTAGATTTTGGATGGTGGATATTATACCACATGTGAGGGTTCACCATAAACCGATTCTATACCATTATCACTCTTTATTGAGTCAAGCAAAAATTTCAAATTGGTGAGAACTAAAAGGGTGTTTGGAAAGTTTTTAAAGTTTGAATTGAATTGAATTCCATCAAGAATTGAATTCCATTAGGAATTGAATTCAATTCTTATGTTTGGAATATGTTAGTAAATAAATGAATTGAATTGAATTCCTTGACTTGAAATGTATCTAAAAATAAATTGATTTGTTTATTTTTACCATTTTATTATTTATCAATTAATTTTTCATGTTTCGCATAAAAAAATTGGGGTTATTTAAGAAAGAGGAAGAGGAAGCCTTCGGTGTTCCCCTCCTTCCCCAGTCAACTTGTTGTTCCCCTCCTTCCTCTGTCACCTTCGTGTGCACGCTTTTCCTCCATCCCCATCGCGTCGCGCCTCCACCGTGCATAAGCCATCGCCGCGGTGGTGCCTCTCTTCCCGTCATCGCGCACAACAACCGCATCGGAACCAGCCTCCACTCTCACCACTACGACTTCGTGCCTCCATGAATCACCACTCCGACGCGCCTTCACGGCCTCACCGTCACCCCCTCACGAAGTTCCACAAATCCAACAACAAATCAGACCCATTTGGGTCGATTACTTTGAGAGCTTTTTGTGGAATTCAATTCTCACATGAATTGAATTTTTTAGGTTAAATTGTTTCTAAGGAATTATGAATTCTTTTCTAAAACTTAAAGGAAATGGCTTTTAAGCATGATGTAACATCCAAAAATCATTCAAAAATTAATTTGAGCTTTGTTATTTGTAATTTCAAAAATATAACTATGTAGCGATGATGAGGGCGGCCCAACGACGTATAAAAAAAAAAAAAAAAAAAAAATTTCGGGCCGGGGTGAATAGTAACCTTGTGGGCCCCACTGCCGCTGGATAGCTGAAACCCTAGATTTGGGCCATGGAGGTGCCCAAAATTAGGAAAACATGGGAACAAGGTTAGAAATAGGTAGGAATGATGATTTTATACCTGAAATTAATTTTCGGGTATATCGGTTTAATGGTATTGTTACCCGTTCGTGAGATTTCGTATGCGATTTTTAACACCGAAAGACACTTTCATTACCACAAATGGATGCTACCCACCTAATCAAGACATGTGGAAGGCCAAGATTTCATCTTGGAATCCAAGATCAAATCCTAGCCATCCATCCTTGCCTTGTCATCAAGTTAATCATTTCCTTGACAAATATCTTGACTTGCCATTAATAACAAGCCTAGTCACCCATTCTTCTTAAAGAAAACACCTCCATTTCGTGGCCAGCAAGGGGGAGAAGAGAACAGCCACCATTTTTGTTCCCTTGAGCTTAATCTTGAGTTCTAACATCAAAAACCCTAAGCTAGAGTTGTTAAAACATCAAAACTTCTTCACCAAGCTTGTTCTACACTTAATTCTTTACAAATCTAACCGATTAGAATTTGAATCCATCACTTTTTCCAACCTTGAGGGCACACAATCAGAGGTTAAAGGAAGGGTTTGATGTTGGTGGGGAAGCTTTGAAGTGAAGCAAAAACACTCTAGAGCATCATTTGGAGCATAGAGCTCAAGAGCTCTCAAAGTAGGGTTTTCTGCTGCTTTTCTTGTGCAATTTTTCAATTCTGTTTTGGCTTACCCTAATTCCGAAATTTTTGATGATATTGATGATTAACATATTGATATTGATGTATGAATTTTTGTGTTGGGTTTGGATGGTTTTAAAAATGGTTTTCTCTCAAGTGAAGTTGGAACTAGGTTGCTGGACTGGTTTCGTTCTGATCAGAATTTGTCACGAATTTTCTGGAAATTTTTTGGGTGGTTTCATGAGCCATGAAAATTATATGTTGTAGTTAACCTCTTAAACTATACATACGAATTTTCTTAGGAGTTAATTCTAAGGTTTGATACCTCAAAAAGAACCGAATTGTACCTGCTGCTGTCTGTGTTGTTGGAACTAAAGTGATAAACTTACCCGAATTTTTCACCATAGAAATTGATTGATTTAGCTCCTGAAATTTTTACACAAGACTAATAACATGTTGAAATACCTCTGTGAATTTTCTTGTACCATGATTCCATCGAATTCTAGGGCTAAAAATTCTGAGAACACAAGTCTGGACTATGAATTTGTGGCTTCTGACCACCAGAATTGCCTATTTTATTGAAGTAGTTATATAACTCTGATTGCCCTGAAATTTTTACAGGTTGTTTTAGACACATTGAAGTGTCATGTGAAATTTTCCTTAAGGTTGGAATGGTCGTTTAGTATGGTAATAAAATGTTGCACCTAGGACAATAACTCTGCCAAAGTGCTGGAAAGTAAAAATGGCTGAAAGTTTGTGGTAATATGATATCTAGTCCAAATGTATGACTTAGGAATGCATGCCAATTGTTTCGAATGCTTATTCATAATGACATGGATGAACATCTTATATAATTGAAAGGTCTACATGTGATGGTGACGTGTGATTGCATATTGGATAGTTTAAAGATTGATGTTTTGGACACAAATGAGAATTCCTTGTGAATGAATGTCTGTATGTGTTTTATGTAGGCAATAATGGTATGTTGAATTAAATTCTATGGCCAAAAGAAACATGAGATCCCTTTGACTTGTCAAAGGCAAGTAGAGTGAATTGAGATCCCTTCGATTTGTCGAAGGCAAGTAAAGTGAATTGAGATCCCTCCAAATTGGGGGCAAATAGAGGGATGAAGTCCCTTTTTGACTTGTGACATGTAAAAGCATGGTAGAGGCATGATTGAGATTATATTGTGAGTGAATGTCTGTATATGCATTATGTATGTATTTGGAAAAGGAGAAAAGTACTTGATGCACTGATATGAAAAAGAGAATATATATGGATTTCAGCGTGCATGTTCTGACATATGGACAAAACAGAAACAAGACTTAGATTGAATGAGGGAAGGCGAAAGTAGTAACTTCCCAAAAATTTATCTTGAGTCGGAGACGTATTCGGCTAGGAATAGATCTGTGTGGATTCGGAAATGGAAAAAATGAAGTTCGATGACCACGTATAGGACTTGAGCTCGTCCTGAATAGGAGACTATTTCCCTTGTGTGGTGTAATCCACTACAAATACCATTTGGTATAAATTACTTATTGTGGAATTGTCCACGGAATATACCCGTTGGGTATAACTAAGTCTTTCCTATGTCGATGAAAAGAGAAAATGCACTGACTTGATCTTATCCATACTATGTGAATTTAATGATGATGTTACACATATGATTGTGATACTTGTATATGTGAGCTTGATAATGATGTGTGTGCTAAGTAAAGATGAGATCCCCTTAAATATGTCAAGGGCATGAAAGATCCCCTTCTGTAGGTCAAGGGCATGGAAAGTAAGAAACAATATGAGATCCCTTCGATGTACCAAGGGCACGTAAGGATAAGAATTATATATATGAGATCCCCTTCGACATATTGAGGGCACGTGAAGATGAGAATGATTTTAACATCTATGTTGAGACCAATGTATTTAAGTTAAAACTTGATAGTATATATTCTATATGATGATGTATTTGTATCAAGTGATTGAGTACTAAAAAGAATCCACTTCGGAAGGATGATTTTAGAACTTTAAAATGAACCGTGATATATGTTGCATGATTCACACTTTCTTAATAAACCGAAGTGGCTGGGTGATGACGATGACATTATAAGTATGTGATTGGGGAATTGCCCTACTGAGAATTGTGTAATTCTCACCCTATGTGTTTCTGTGTTTTGGGTCGCTTCCAGGTTAAGCTGGGGACTACAATGCGCTACGCAAAGGAACTCGGAACAGCAATATGTAGTAGTTAATGCTTTTGATATGTTCTACTTAGTAGAATAGATGTCTATGTAAATGTATTAGAGAACATATATGTACTAAAGCTCCTCTGAGCTTCCTTTTGTATTTGAATATGTATTTAATAAATGTTGTATTTTCCTTATAATATGTGTTATTATCATTATGCTTAGTTACTTTACAAGGCGATCGAGTTTGCTATAGATATTTAAGAAAGGTCCGCTAATTAGGAAGTAACAACTCTCAAGTATGGCGCCATGGCTTAAGAATGGGGTTGTACTTGGGAGGATGTTACATTATGGTATCAGCAGTCATCCTTGTAGGACCTTGAGGAATGGACTGACTATGCTTCCAAAGTTAGATAAGTCATGCCTTGAATCTTATCTATATGATAAGATATAGGGTTTAGATATGCATGACACTTAGTGGTGTTGTAGTTGGTTGCTATCACACTTAACTTAGTGTTGAGCCTGATCAACTCAATATCTTTGTTTAGTGTGTTCAGGAACCAATGGAGACGTGGACGTACTCAGGAACGAGGAACTTGAACCGGACCACATGATGAGTACCCTCTGACATGGCGCCGATATGAGGACACAAACCACAACGACAAAGTAGGTATTCACCATAATGCTGAAGGGATGTCACCACCCAAGAATTCGACCTAAGGTAGGACGTTTAGGATTTGATTGAACGTTGAATTGTGTGTGAATTCCTTGTTTGATTTATGAAAGTTTGTCTTTTGAGAATTGTTTTCAAAGGAATTTTGAGGGCAAAATTCTTTTTAAGGTGGGTGGTAATGTAACATCCGAAAATCATTCAAAAATTAATTTGAGCTTTGTTATTTGTAATTTCAAAAATATAACTATGTAGCGATGATGAGGGCGGCCCAACGGACGTATAAAAAAAAAAAAAAATTTTGGGGGTGAATAGTAACCTTGTGGGCCCCATCTGCCTAGAGCTAAACCTAGATTTGGGCCATGGAGGTGCCCAAAATTAGGAAAACATGGGAACAAGGTTAGAAATAGGTAGGAATGATGATTTTATACCTGAAATTAATTTTCGGGTAATATTGGTTTAATGGATTGCGTCACCCGTTCGTGAGATTTCGTGTGCGATTTTTAACACGAAAGACACTTTCATTACCACAAATGGATGCTACCCACCTAATCAAGACATGTGGAAGGCCAAGATTTCATCTTGGAATCCAAGATCAAATCCTAGCCATCCATCCTTGCCTTGTCATCAAGTTAATCATTTCCTTGACAAATATCTTGACTTGCCATTAATAACAAGCCTAGTCACCCATTCTTCTTAAAGAAAACACCTCCATTTCGTGGCCAGCAAGGGGAGAAGAGAACAGCCACCATTTTTGTTCCCTTGAGCTTAATCTTGAGTTCTAACATCAAAAACCCTAAGCTAGAGTTGTTAAAACATCAAAACTTCTTCACCAAGCTTGTTCTACACTTAATTCTTTACAAATCTAACCGATTAGAATTTGAATCCATCACTTTTCCAACCTTGAGGGCACACAATCAGAGGTTAAAGGAAGGGTTTGATGTTGGTGGGGAAGCTTTGAAGTGAAGCAAAAACACTCTAGAGCATCATTTGGAGCATAGAGCTCAAGAGCTCTCAAAGTAGGGTTTCTGCTGCTTTTCTTGTGCAATTTTTCAATTCTGTTTTGGCTTACCCTAATTCCGAAATTTTTGATGATATTGATGATTAACATATTGATATTGATGTATGAATTTTTGTGTTGGGTTTGGATGGTTTTAAAAATGGTTTTCTCTCAAGTGAAGTTGGAACTAGGTTGCTGGACTGGTTTCTGTTCTGTGATCAGAATTTGTCACGAATTTTCTGGAAATTTTTTGGGTGGTTTCATGAGCCATGAAAATTATATGTTGTAGTTAACCTCTTAAACTATACACACGAATTTTCTTAGGAGTTAATTCTAAGGTTTGATACCTCAAAAAAATTGAGAACCGAATTGTACCTGCTGCTGTCTGTGTTGTTGGAACTAAAGTGATAAACTTACCCGAATTTTTCACCATAGAAATTGATTGATTTAGCTCCTGAAATTTTTACACAAGACTAATAACATGTTGAAATACCTCTGTGAATTTTCTTGTACCATGATTCCATCGAATTCTAGGGCTAAAAATTCTGAGAACACAAGTCTGGACTATGAATTTGTGGCTTCTGACCACCAGAATTGCCTATTTTATTGAAGTAGTTATATAACTCTGATTGCCCTGAAATTTTTACAGGTTGTTTTAGACACATTGAAGTGTCATGTGAAATTTTCCTTAAGGTTGGAATGGTCGTTTAGTATGGTAATAAAATGTTGCACCTAGGACAATAACTCTGCCAAAGTGCTGGAAAGTAAAAATGGCTGAAAGTTTGTGGTAATATGATATCTAGTCCAAATGTATGACTTAGGAATGCATGCCAATTGTTTGAATGCTTATTCATAATGACATGGATGAACATCTTATATAATTGAAAGGTCTACATGTGATGGTGACGTGTGATTGCATATTGGATAGTTTAAAGATTGATGTTTTGGACACAAATGAGAATTCCTTGTGAATGAATGTCTGTATGTGTTTTATGTAGGCAATAATGGTATGTTGAATTAAATTCTATGGCCAAAAGAAACATGAGATCCCTTTGACTTGTCAAAGGCAAGTAGAGTGAATTGAGATCCCTTCATTTGTCGAAGGCAAGTAAAGTGAATTGAGATCCCTCCAATTTATGGGGCAAATAGAGAGGGATGAAGTCCCTTTTGACTTGTGACATGTAAAAGCATGGTAGAGGCATGATTGAGATTATATTGTGAGTGAATGTCTGTATATGCATTATGTATGTATTTGGAAAAGGAGAAAAGTACTTGATGCACTGATATGAGAAGAGAATATATATGGATTTCAGTCGTGCATGTTCTACATATGGACAAAACAGAAACAAGACTTAGATTGAATGAGGGAAGGCGAAAGTAGTAACTTCCCAAAAATTTATCTTGAGTCGGTAGACGTATCGGCTAGGAATAGATCTGTGTGGGATTCGGAAATGGAAAAAAATGAAGTTCGATGACCACGTATAGGACTAACTCGTCCTGATAAGCAGACTATTTCCCTTGTGTGGTGTAATCCACTACAAATACCATTTGGTATAAATTACTTATTGTGGAATTGTCCACGGAGAATACCCGTTGGGTATAACTAAGTCTTTCCTATGTCGATGAAAAGAGAAAATGCACTGACTTGATCTTATCCATACTATGTGAATTTAATGATGATGTTACACATATGATTGTGATACTTGTATATGTGAGCTTGATAATGAGGTGTGTGCTAAGTAAAGATGAGATCCCTTAAATATGTCAAGGGCATGAAGATCCCTTTGGTAGGTCAAGGGCATGGAAAGTAAGAAACAATATGAGATCCCTTCGATGTACCAAGGGCACGTAAGGATAAGAATTATATATATGAGATCCCTTCGATATTGAGGGCACGTGAAGATGAGAATGATTTTAACATCTATGTTGAGACCAATGTATTTAAGTTAAAACTTGATAGTATATATTCTATATGATGATGTATTTGTATCAAGTGATTGAGTACTAAAAAGAATCCACTTCGGAAGGATGATTTTAGAACTTTAAAATGAACCGTGATATATGTTGCATGATTCACACTTTCTTAATAAACCGAAGTGGCTGGGGTGATGACGATGACATTATAAGTATGTGATTGGGGAATTGCCCTACTGAGAATTGTGTAATTCTCACCCCTATGTGTTTTCTGTGTTTGTCGCTTCCAGGTTAAGCTAGGGACTACGATGCCGTACGCAAAGGAACTCGAAACAGCAATATGTAGTAGTTAATGCTTTTGATATGTTCTACTTAGTAGAATAGATGTCTATGTAAATGTATTAGAGAACATATATGTACTAAAGCTCCTCTGAGCTTCCTTTTGTATTTGAATATGTATTTAATAAATGTTGTATTTTCCTTATAATATGTGTTATTATCATTATGCTTAGTTACTTTACAAGGCGATCGAGTTTGCTATAGATATTTAAGAAAGGTCCGTAATTAGGAAGTAACAACTCTCAAGTATGGCGCCATGGCTTAAGAATGGGGTTGTACTAGGGAATGTTACACATGACATCCCAGTTAAAGCTAACTGGTTTCTTAGTTAGGGATTTGATATCCATCGATGTATATTGAAAGGGTCTCGTGTTTATAAGCTTATCTCCTTTAGTAGCTTCATGCTTCAAAGGATCAGTTATCACTATGGCTGTGGATACCTAAACAAAGGGCTTTGCTAAAGTCGGCAATAGGGCGGGTTCACGGCCTGTGAACACTGAACAATGAATATTGAAATTTCTTCGCTTTTCTGTTGGCCAGGATTGGATTTTTCTGCTTTTTTGTCAGAATTGGATTTTCTTTCTCAACCAAAAAGTCTTTCGCCAGACAACCCAAACACTAACTGAAGCCCAAAGGATTCCACCAAACAACCCAAAAGTTGGAATTTGAATCATAGAATCAGACCCCCCAAAAAAAAGACCCAGACAATACCAGTGTACTGGAATCATATGATTAAATTGGCATGTTCCAATGACTAAACGAATGGATCCTAGAGTCCAGCTCCACACTGGAACTAACTTTTTTGTCGAGTCCACATTGGAAATTGTAACTAGGCTTTTTGAAGCAGGAGATACTGGGCTCAAATTGGCAAGTTTTCTTAGGCCTAATGCACTTCTTCTTTCCTTCCCAAACTTGGTCACTAAAATAGGCCTTGCCAAGTATATGCAGCTCTACCCATTAAAAAAATGTCCTATTTACTGTGATCGGTCCACTGAAAAAAATAATAGGACAACATTAGAGCATATATGTCACGACCCAAAAACAGAGTATATATGTCATTATCAAGACCCCAAATAAAAATAGTATATGTCATTATCTAAATTTGAAGAGCAAATATATATGTTGACAAAAAAGACTAAATCTCAACTATTAAGAGTATTTCGGTCAAAGTAAAATTTTCAAGCGAAAGACATCATTGATCACAATATGCACACACACGAAAATTGGCGTAATGTTGCACGCAAAACACATTTGAATGCACATAGTATTTCAGGTGCTGTGGGTGTTACGCAAAAGAACGACAAAACAATCCACGGTTTCTTCTTATATCAGAGTTTGCAACATGCAAGTTAGCTGACCTTTCAGCAAAATGACGGACTAAACTACTAATTTTCAATCGAAATGTGCACTGTTCCCAAATATCAACGAATTTGCATTACATCATCAAAATCATGAACGAATAATTAATGCCTTTAAATGAGGACAGGTGATGGAGGGTAGAATATCAATATACTACTACCACACTATAGAATTGGGTGGGCCTGTTCAATTAAAACTATAACTTTTTGCGACTAAAAATAGACACACCAACGTGATTGTAGCGTGATTGATAGTGACACGGTGTATTCTTTGAAATTTTAACATAAAGTCATTCATAAATGGTTTAAAATCCTAAACTTAGTTGGTTCAGGAGAAATTCAAATAAAGGAAAAAGAGGAAATTTTTTTTATTTTCTATAGTACCATCTAATCCGATAGATAATAAACTAATCTCCCAGATACGATCAATTGTCTAAGCGGGAACCCTCTCCCAGTAGTACTTTTTTCATGCATATGAATCACAGATCGAACCCAGAATATGCTTAGAGGACCCGAGCTGTTGGAGAAAATTGAATTACACACCTGTATATGATTGAGGTCAGGTCACTTCAAAGTTTAGAGACTCAAAAGTCACAAGGGAGCCTAGGAAATGCACATTGCATGTGTATAAGTTCTCCCTCATCACATGGGAGCAAAAAGAGAGCGCAACAACCATATATCATGTTTCCCAAGGCTGAGAGGTCATAGTGATTTCGTGACCCTTTACATGGAAGAATGTTTATATGGCCATCCCTAAATTGAAACTGATGGCAGCACCCACGTTGTGTTCCTTGTCATGTTTCTCTTGGTTCACGACCAACCCTTTTTGTTTGATTACCCACAACAATAATCTCAAATCTCAATCATTCTTTTGGATACTCTTGACACTCACTTTGCCACCGTCACTACCCTTTTTTTTTTTTTTGTTGGGGTTAACACTAATCCTTTGATTGAGGTTTGCTGATTCCAACTAGTTTACTATATTAATACTTATCTTCGTGGTCAATTATCTCATAAATATAATAATCCACCTATATGAATTTGACATGCTTTCATGTGCAAGAGAAAGCTAATATGTTCAATTTATATATATGTACAAGTAAGGTTAGGAAAAGGACAATCTTGAGCTCGGATTCTATTACTTTATTTACCGATAATTCTTAGATTCAAATGTAAATCTATCAAGTCAAATTTAGGGGCACACCAACATAAAATTTAGAATAAAATTAATAAGATTCACGCTTATTATAAGGGTAACACTACGACGTTTACTGTTTACCCACTCTGCCTACCGCCGTCAATGGCCATTATCGTCGACCACCACTAGCAAGGCGTGACCGTACGCTACATCGACCACTCGTTGACCATGTTTACCAACCACTGCCGCCTTGCCACGTCTTTACCTTGACCACCATATTTGGAAAGCATATTGGGAAATAATAAATATGGATTTGAATATTATTGAAAATAATATTAAATTTCTATCTCATATTCTATTTTCACTATTTGAAGGACAAAAATTTTATATTTTCATGTCAAATGCTACAAATTTTTCTATTTCCTATTTGCCTCTTTATCACCAAACAAATTTGGATTTTTAGGATTTCTCATATTTCTATTTTAGGATCATTAATTAATGACTATAGTGTCATATGCACTATAGCCATTGATCATCGAAGGCAACTGAGAAACACCTTTATTATAAATGTATTTAAATATGATTTGTTACGTGTTAATCCTGCATATGCAAGGATGACTCATTACTTTACGCCCAAACTTCAATTGCAATCAGTTATTTTTTTTTTTTTTTTTTTCCTTTTCTTGATAATGGTTACAATTGCGGGACCAATAATATGTCAAACCGATCTTTCAATATGACATATGCAAAACAATCATGTGGGGTAAGAATTTAAAATTACGCAATGGGAACAACTCACTGATTGCTTATTGAACATGAGATATGATAACTTCATCGATTACGTTCTGAGACTTACTATTCTTTATAGAAAGGTTAGTCCCGTTTCAAATCAGGAACTGCTAAAATTCTCCTTAGGCGCTCCTCAGTCTTATGCAATTGACAAGTTTAGATTACTAACCATATAAATATAGAAAGGCTTACCTTCGAAAAACCTACTCTCTTTTGGCCTATTGCATGGGAAAAAAAAAACATTTTTGTTTTTCTAATGAATAATTGGAATCTATTCCCATTAAATTATTCGCACTCTTGGCCTTGTGAGATAAGGATGCATGCACCGTCAAAGTAAACAATTCCTTTGCGTCCTTTTCACACATGATTCTAGATGCATTTGCCCCACACGTGGAATGCCGGACTACATTCTGCATCCTTGTAATTAAGCTCAAATATTCCATAATATTTTATGGGATTTATTCATAAGATCAAATACCAATTTTTATTTTGATACAAATTCCTTTAATATAGATAGTAGGATTAAGCTTCATCCTCGTGTTAAATCAATGTTTTAATTTAGTCCCAATTTTTTTTTGTTCTATTTACATTCTTTACGTTTTTATAATATAATGACACTAAAATTATAAACATAAACTCAACATTTTATATTTTATTGTGATTGTCTAATATTATAATATGACATTTTATATTTTGTTGTAATTTTATAATATCATAATTGTGCCTCTACATTAATTTTTTCCATTTATAATTTGGATGTTATTATTTATTCAAAAGACAAGATTTAAACAATTTAAAAACATTGGGGGTGTAAATAGAAAAAAAAACAACATTTGAGACTATATCAAAAGAGTTTAATTAGCATGCACTAACAGTATAAATATTATACTGTCATCTAATAGAAAGTTACCACATAAGTTATTTTATAACTAACTCAAATTTAAATTTCAGAACTACTTATAATGGATGACTTGTCATTTGTTTATTGGCTGATGTAAAGAAGTACATACTAATTAAACTCATGTCAAAATTGTCACGATCCGATCCTGAACGTAACCCACATGAGAGATTGAATCCCCACATAAGCAATTTGGTTAATGTGACATACTAAATGCGTGATTTATCGTTATTTTCATACTTAAAACATAATTTTCTTCTAAAATGATATCAATTTCTCTATTTAAAATATAATATTTAAACTTGTAAAATTGATGTATTTTCAACGTACATAACTCTAAACTCGATTTAATACTTGAACATCTTAAATCATAAGTACATGTCTGGCTCATTACATAAATTCTAATCACAATTTACAATTCTAAACCAATAATTGAAATTTGTAAACATATATAGATGTTCATAACTCTAAAAGTAAATGCATAATCTTAAAACAAATACATGGCTTTAATCCTGACTTGCACATTTACTGAGCACTTTAATCTAACATAAACCTAAACTAAGTCTTACTGTAATGTAAAGCTCACCACTTAACAACTATGACTACTAAGCAGTGATCGAACGATAAAATTCCGAACTAAGGAGGAAGGGATATGGGAGTCAACCGACTTAATGACTGAATTCTCATCCATCACCCACATGAGACAACCAATAGGAATATTTATAGTCTATCCTGAAATCATTTAAACGTGTGGTGCAATAATTACTAGAAACAATAATCTCTGGATATCTATATATATACGTAGTATAAATAATATTTGAAATTGCTCTAATCTTATCTGTCTCATAAGGCCATGTATTGAACACCAAACTATATTCCATTTCTTATTTCTATGATAGGTGAGATTGTTCTCTAGTGGACAACTTGGTACCAAGACTAACGATCTCCCATAGTCGTTAACTCGTTTTCTGTTTCCCTATAATTACCATTTAAAACTTGTTTGCACATAAATTGAATTACTCTTGAAACTCTTAAATCTCTTAAAACTCTAAAAGTTCTAAATTCATATAACTCTATCAATATGACTTTAGCGTAATTGTGATGTAAAATCATATCCAAGAGATCACCATACAAGCATCATGATCTAAAAAACCCACAAAATATTTATCTGAAATTGCTATGAATCATACTAAATTCTATACTTTTTAATATCATAAAAATGAAATTCTAAGTCAAATCTCAAGCCAACATACTTTCATAAACTTGATAATTCTTAAATCCTAATATCATATGTATTCATGAAGCTAAATCATATTATATTCAACATTTTTCCAATATATCTTAATTGGATATTCTAATTAAAAACATAATCTAAAATTTCAAGTCTTGAAAACATAGTAATATCATAAATTCATAAAAACATATTTGACAACTTGGCAACTTGCTAACATATATATATATATATATATATATATATATATTTATTTATTTCCCAATAAATATTTTCTTGAGCATATAATACATTTCTAGAGCATTAAACATATCAATCATGGTCCCATGACTTTCTAAAACATATTTTCATGCTATAATCAAAAGTTATAATTTTTCTACATTTAGTATAACATGTAAAATCATGTCTATAACATATTTTTCACTTCTAAATTCATAGTTAGCAATTATAATGCTCCAAACATAATTATAATGATCGAAAATAAGGTCATGAGTTTAAACCTACTCGCCGTGGGCCGGAGTATGTGGGTGCTAACAACTTGACCATGAAAGCTTAAAATGACTTCAACAACTGCCATAGACAATGTAGACACATGAATAATCTATAACAACTATAAATCAACTCTATAAACATTGAGGGAATATTCCCACTTGCCAACAATGAGAAAGAACAACACCCATAGCATGGAGGAGGAAGAAAGGAGAAGAATCTAATATAAATCATAGCCAAATCCTTACCTTGGAGCTTGAAGGAGATAGGATTGAGTGAGGTTGAGAGTGAAAGGAGAGGAAGATGGATTGGGGCAAAGGTCTTCAATTTTCTTAGAGAAAATGCGTGGAAGGGTATTTATAAGGTTGGCGTATCAGAAATTGAAACTATGTCATTTTGACACGTTCTAGCATCAAGGACCCTTGCCTAATGAGCTTCTAGCCGTGGCACGCTCATCGAGCTCTAGAACCATCTCAGGAAAAAAGGCTTTGTTAGGCAAGCTCATAGGCTTCATTTGGCGAGCTTGCCAAACTCCATAACCCTTCAAGAAGGAAAAGGCCTTGCCTAGCGAGCTCTCAACCTTGCCTGGTGAAGTTACTATAAAAAACACCAATTCTGCATATTTTGTTGTCCTTTTGCATTTGGGGTCTTCCTATATATGGTGGTTCTGAAACCTTAAGGTCATACTAGATTTGTTTAAAGACACATATACCCAATGTATTACAAAAATCATAACAAAACATGGGATGTAAATGAAACTTTGCCTTGAACAGGATTAGCAACATGGCATATTTGCATTTATTTAGCAATTTTTCAGATTATGCTATAGTTGGGTGTGTTAACACACCAATCTTACCCACCAATTTTAAAAAGGAAATAACATAATTAAAAAAATGTGAAATATGCAATGAAGTACAGACACATTTCAAATAAATTTGGCAAATTGTTGTCATGAGATTATTAATTAATATTAACTATTATTAATTTGTATATTTTAATTTTAATATATTAACAATGTCAAAAAATATATTATTATTTAAGTAAATTATTTTATTTTAATAATTTTTTAAATAATAAATATAAGATTTGAGTATTTTTACGAATTAAATGATTCAATGAATAGAAATTAAAGTGTAATTTGTAATGATGCCGACTACTGATCTTAACTTTGGTCAGCACGCATCAACTTAAAAAGACTGAAAAGTCCGTGATTTTCTGTCTAGAACGAAGACGAGGGACTTTTACTTTTGAAGGGTGACTCGAGTTGATTCTCTTTCCATGCTCGAAGTTCATCCAACTAAAGAATGAACACGAAGGTGATGAAACAAGCCACTGACTTTCTGAGAACGCACTTTCCGAGTAAGATCATATATGAAAAGGGCACCTTTGCGTACATCTCTTCATATTGGCACGCCTTTTCACTCACCTCAGCCTGCAACAATTTATTCTCCTACATCCAAGTTCAGACAAAGGACAATAACAAGGATGAAAACGAGGAAAAAAGTCCTTTATAGTAAACTTTTTTGTTTTGTAAATCTTTTTTAGATAAATTATGCTATTTATATTCACCAGATATTACGTTAATTCACATCTTATATATTATTGAATATATACATTATTTAAGTAAGATTCACATTTAATCTAATAGGATATGAGAGATTAGCTTCTATGTATCTTATACATCTTAGTTCAAATAATATTTTTCTTTTTAGATAAGGGAATGATATATATTTATATTTTGAGTTTAATCCCTACTGAGTTTGTCTTCTAATTTTATATTATTATATTAGTAAAAATAATTGAGTCTCACATTTATTATTTAAAAATAATTCAAATGAGATAATTTGATTGAATGATAATATAAAAAAAATTAAGTTTTACACTTATTATTAATACATTAAAATTAAACTCTTATATTTTAGAGTAGACCCTCATTTTAGGCTATAAAAGTATATCCGAGGATAAATTAGTCTATTGGTATTTGAAACTCTGATAATGGGAACCTCATGATTAAAAAAGGAACAAATAATTAATCCTTTCTTATATGTTCATACAATTATATATATAAAAAAAAACACTATATCAATATTAATAGAGATTAATTTGTCATTTTTTTGAATTGTAAGGACTAATATAAAACTTTCAAATAATGAGGAACTAATTTGTTCTTCAACATGTTTCTGATAGACTAAAATTGGCATTGAGTCTATATTTTATGGATGTGGAAGTGCAGGTAGAAGAAGAAATCTCCTAAAAACTTGTGATGGGAGATTGAGGCGATAAAAGATTGATGAAACGAGTTCTAGAGGTTGGATTGAGCTTACATGTATGTTGAGCAAAGGCGACAGGCAGAGACAGCGAGACACTAATAGTGTTTAAACTCAATTCCACCAGTCAAACAACCCAATTTGTACTCAATGTTATTTAGGTTTACAGAGAAAGGTGGGGTCGAGCAGTAGATTTATTTGTTGGCGTGAATCACCATTCCTTTCTAATTAGTGTTGGATCGGCCTAGTATGCGAGATGTATAGGGTGAAATTCTCGCTGATAAGGAAGGAAATATAGCTAGATATAGGCAGATAATTATAATAATATGATTCTAATGCAGTAAAAAAAAAAGTTTACACTGTATTGTCACATAAGGATATTATTAATTTTCAGCTTTCCCATTTAAAAAGTCATATAAATAAATATATTTGATTAGATGATAATGTAAAACTCTTTTACATTCAACACATTATAATTAAACTCTAATTATGATTATATATATATATATATATATATATATATATATATATATATATATATATATATATATATGGCTTGCATTTGTAATTTTTCATTCAGTGTGTTCATCTTCTCCAAGCTCAAGCTACAATTTGTTATTTGCTTCTTTTTTTGGTGCAATCAATTGCACTTTCGTAACGCAATTGCTATTGAGGATTGACAAATAAATGCAGGAGTATACTAGCAAAATATAAACAATAGGGAAGTAAAATTCCAACTCTCAACCTCTACTCTGAGTGCACAAACCAACTAAACTAGTGAAATATATATGTATATCAATGTTACATTGAAATTGTTTTAGCATATGAGCACTACAAAGAAATTGTTGTGGCTCATGACGATTTCTAGAGATGGTTGTAACATAACGATAAGCTGGGATTGTTCTCCATGTGTGGATGGTGGTTCTCCTTGGGTGTTCCTCTTCTCTCACAGTGGTTGTAGCACCAGGGTAAGTATCCGTGAGGACTTCCACGCCCAAGTCAGCGTGAGTGTAAGGGGTGAGTATTAGAATGAATAACATAATTTAGGGGGCCTTTCCTCGCCTCTATTTGTACGCTTTGAATACAGCCCAAGTGAAGATCCTAAGGCTGACCTGCATGTACTAATAGTATGGTGTACCTTTATTGAGGCATGTCAAGGGTTGTCATTGCTTTCCTCTTTTTGGTCTTCTCTTGAGCCCATGCTAAGGTTTGCACTACATGTGTGCTCAATAGGCACTTTGCTCGACCTCGGGATGTGACCTTTCATCTTTTCCAGGGTGGATCTCATTAGCTCAGCCTGGGTTCGAGTAGTGTGGTCTTCCCTCTTCCTGACCTCATAGTGTGCCTGAGACATCCTATTCGAATAGTCCTTGGTAAGTCCCTGGGTACACTCGACATTCTTGGTAGTCGGGTCCGGGAAGTCCCCATTCCCAATTCAGGTTGTGGGATCATTCAACTCACTATTCTATATTGAACTCATATATCGTAACAAGGATAAAATTAAGGTATTTTGGTAGATAATTTTTTATTTGAAGTAAAAATTGCAAGAAAATGCATAGTATATTTTTTTCAATTTCAAGTTGTTGTTACACTCCATGCATGCCTGTTGCTAAGAATTTCATAAACAACTTTTTAAAAATTATTTGAACACTTAAAAAATCTTATGTATATATTAAGACACCTAATTTATCATAATTGGATTGGACGTAGTGATATCCTCTCATCTCATTCATCCATTATATCATGATAATAAAATAGGTATTTATTAGAACATCCATTTTTTAAATGTTTAAATAATACTATTCAACAACTTTTTGCTGAAAGTGGTATATTTTCTTGTTTGCTTTCTTTCCATTTTGTAACCTCACCAATCAGCTGCACCCATATACTTATTGCTCCTATTTTTAATGCTACATACCGGATATCTAAAATTGTGGCGTGCTTTTAAGACTCCGATAAATAGGACATAATAATATTTATCGCATTTAATTTTTGAAGACTTCAGAGTTCATAAATAATAAAGTGGCGTGTTTTTGTCACGGGCCACCCTTTCCTACCCCTTACTCTAAGTTTATCTTATCTTATGTAATAAAGTCATTGTATTCAAAATAATTTTAAATTGCTAAAAATATATACAGTTTACTTCATAAAAAATTACATGAGATAAACTTACATCATTAAGCTGCTTAAAACTATCTTGTCACTGTCATAAAAAAAGAATTTAATTTTAATACATTAATAGAGTAAAAAAAATTTATATTATCATTTAATTAAATTTTTTTTATAAGCATATATATTAGCATATTCTTCCAAGTAATAAATATAACAGTCGATTATGTTTATTGATATATAGTAATACATAATTAAATAATACTACAAATATATTTTATTTTGTTTTTTTAAAATTTTCTTTGATTCAGATCCTTTTTTCCCCTTTCTTTGTTTTTGGCCCCTATTGCCCTAATTTTGGTTTCTATAAATATTTTAAAATATGTGTTTACTTGATACAAATATTGAAAGTATTTTTTTTCATATAAATATTTTAACATTTAATATCAACTTTATGCAAAGAGGATAAAAAAAAACATAATGAATTGAAGAGAAACCAACATCAAAGCAAAAATTTTAGAAGCACCACAACTAGAACTCATACTAATGATCATTAAAAATATATTTAAACTAATTATTTAAATATATCTTACACGTATAATATTTGGACAGTAACAAAATTTCATGCTAGTACGCATGCAAGTTTTGATGGATTTCATTTTCAGTTGCGTCTATATGCGGAAGCATGTGCTTCTTGCTTTCTTTATATCGCTTGACTTTTGGCGTAATCTGACCACAGTATCTATAATAGGACTTGGAAATCTCAAAAAACACAAATAAAATAAAATAAAATTTACCACTATTATTACCATTGATTAAGAATGAAACTAATTTGATAAATAAAAAAGTGAAAACTTATGTAAGAACTAATGTACTTCATTCATTTGGTCATTTTTAGTTTTTTTTTGGTCCCTGTTCCAAGTCATCCCTCTATTTAATTGGAGATAAAATGAGTGAATACAAGTTTATTAAAGTATTTAATTGGAGAAAGAATGATTGGAAGTTGAAGTGATAGAAAGAAATTTGTATATTTTACTTTCATTGTTTAGAAGATTAATAAAATCCAATCATATTACTTTAATTCTTATACATAACCAAAAAATGACTTATATTAAGAAACAGATAGAATAATGTTTAATTTTTGACAAATTATACTATTTTCCTTATACCTAATGAAATTCACCTTTATCCCTTTTATTTATAAAATTTGCTTAGACGATTTTTGAGTTTATAAAATCATTACATTAATATTTCCTTTAAAATTGTTATACAACCCCCTCTCTACCAAACAATGCATTTAGGGAACCACTATCACCCAACAATTAGAGGGGAGTGAGGGTACATTTTACCAAATCTAAGAAGATTTAGTGAATTTACCTATAGTTTTTAATTATCAATTTCAGTTTTTTTATTAATTAATAATTGTAGGATTTTTTTTAGTCAGTGACTAAGATTTAAAAATTTATGAAGTTTTTAAATACATACAATGTATTAAAAATTTTAACTTTCAATTATATGTTTTATTTCTTGACCAATAATTTAAGGTGGTACTGTTAAAAAATCATAATTATAAAAGTTTTTGTAACTTTTAATTCATTTTTTAAAGTTTTGAATATATTTCAAGCAAGAATAGTGTTTTTTTTTTTGGTATAAAGCTTTAAAATAAAAATAAAACAAACAATAATAGGTCTCGTAAAAGAAGTATTTTGCTGTTGATGTATCAAAGAAAAATGAAAACGTAAGTTAATCAAATCTTGTATTGTAGTATAAGAAGGGAAATTGATAGGATGCCAGTTGCACCTCGTAACGGAATGAAGGACAGCGAAGCCAAAGGCAACGCAACAGGGATTGGGTTGGACATGGGGATTCTATGATTGTTTTAGGGGTAAGAGCATTTGTCGGTTAACTTGTCCTTTGCTTCTTCATTCTATCATGCCCTCACTTTCACCCCCTCATAGCCATAGGTTTAATCGCGAGTCACTGATTTTGAACTCCCCCAATATTCCTCTCCCCGTGATCCTCCTCCCTCTCCCAATGCTCAATCCTTTTCAATTCTCTTCACTTTTTTCGGTTCAAATCTCTACCATATTATTAATTTTATTAGGTAAAGTTCACTACATAGTAGTACAGTACATTACTAGTACTTTATCGATAGATAGATATATATACTCTCAATAATAATAAATTTTAAAAGTTGATTAGCTGGAGCTGGGTTCAAAACTTGGCCCACGAAGTCGTAGGGGTACCGCCAAAGCAAACGACGCCCCTTTCACAGTGTCGTTTATTCAGGCTGGTTTGAAGCTGTTTGGCACCACCACTCTCTCTCTCTCCGTGTCTTACGTTGGACTACTCACTTACCTTGTCGGCATTCGGTATCCAATAACCATCAAGGCCACGACACGAGCCTTCCCTTTCCTCTTCGTGGCGCGGAGGCATGCCCCTTCTAGAACTCAATCAACCAGCACTATCGTTCTTTAAACTAAACAACGCTATTGTTCTTTAATAATTACGCATTCACATTATTTTGGAGCCTTAAAGGTTAATGTATAGTACATAATTAACAAGTTTAGTTCGCTTTCTTATGCTATAATGCAATTAGTAATAGATGTAATAACATTTTTACTAAATTTACCGATTAAATAACTAATTTTTTAAATTATGAATTTATGATTCTTTCTATTTTTTTTATGAAGTTACCGGTAAAATGTAATTATTATTTTTTTCACTTTACCAATCTTTTCAATTTAATTGAACCAAATCTTTTCTTATTCACTTGAGATGTGTTTGGTTATGAATAAAAAAAAAAATAATTATAAATAAATTTTATGAATATATTTTAGAGATAAAATTCATTCATAACTTTTTCTTTTATTTTATAATCGTTGAACCAAACAAATCTTATAATATAACTCTCAGTAATTTCTAAATAAATTGGTGGCCACATGACAATACTTGCCGAGCAACAACATAGGAGAGAAAAATAACAAAAACAAAAACGAAAAGCATTAATGGGGAAAATGTTGAATCGAAATCGAAAGTCAATCAGAGCAACACCACAGCGTAGGATAGTATACTAGAATTTACTGTCTATCTCTACCGCACCTTTAATACTCACACAAGCCTAGAGAGAGAAAGAAAGACTTTCTTTTGTCTGGTAGGAGAGAGAAAGTGAATGAGGATACAGAATCTCGAATAGCTTCTTCTTCCTTTGTTCCTCTGCTCGTTCTTCTTCTGTAGACCCCCCTTTTATCCTTTTTTCATAGCCTTCGTAGTTTGCTTCACACCACACTCTACTCTACACTCTCCCCATAACACCACCACCTGAGTTTTCTGTCTCCTTTCTCTTCTTCTTCTTCTTCTTCTTCTTCGCTCTTGTGGGTCACCTCAGTTATTGACTTTCAACACTCAAAAAGGTGCCTTTTATTTTCTTATCTTTTTTCCAATTTGTTCTCTTTATTTATTTTTTGTTGAAATATGAAAAACTTTGCTATTGCTTTCTAGAAAGGAACTCTCTCTGCTGCTCTCATAACTCAGTAGTACTGTTACTTACACCATAATTTTCTGCTGCTCGTTAATTTTTTTTCTTCCCTGTTAAGTATATTGTCGTTTTTAGGTACCTGGGTTCTGTCTTCTCCTTTTTTGAAGAAGCATCTGGGTTTGCTCTTAGATTTGGGTTCTGTTTCGTTGATTCTTGCTATTTTTGGTTTCATGTTTCATGGTGTGTCAAAGTTAGGAAGGAAAAAATAAAAAGGAAAAAAGAGTGATGGCAGGAGGAGGAGGAGGAGGAGGAGCCCCTGCACCAAAAGCAGATGAGCCACAGCCACATCCACCAAAGGATCAGCTGCCCAATATTGCTTACTGCATTACTAGTCCTCCTCCATGGCGTGAGTTCCTCTCAATCATCATAGATTCCATTTCTCTAACTCTTAAACTTTAATAAAGGATGTGTTTTTATTTTTATATTTTCATTTTATGGTAACATTGGTTGTTTGGAGTTTGGACATGCTAACTTCTTCGATCTGTCTGCCAAAAGTGGCTTTCATTAGTCAGTTCTTTCCTTTTCAGTTCCCGGATTGTTGCTGAGCAAAAGTATTCTATTGAGTACAAAATTTAACTCGTTCTTGAGCTAGTTGTTATTTTATATTTTGGGGTGGAAGAACAAAAGAAAAAGAAAAAAAAGATTTATGTGTATTAATTCATGAGTTCTGCTTCATAATTTTTCCATTTACAAATGAATAAGGGAAATACTAAACAAATGGAAATTTTTCCAAAATTTCGTATCCAGAATGGTGTGTCATCCCATTTTATTTTATCAAACAATTACTGTGATTTTTGTAATTTGTATGTAATTTTTTCGGTTCAATGAATAATTGTTCGTTTTGTCCGAGGCTTGGTTTCTGGGCTTTTCTACCCATATAAAACATAAAAAATTATTATCTACCAATATAAACTAAAAGAACATTTGGTATTGATGTGGGCAAAATTTTATGCACGTGAATACGCAAGGTGTGTATTCCTGTGTATGTTAATACATCCGGGTCCTTGTGTATTCAGTTCGTTTGCTATATAACTAGAAGCTTACCCCACTTAACAAACTCAGTGTCGTTAGTTCTTTTTTGTGTGAGAAAATGGTTGAGTGTTTCATACTTATTCACCATGATGGAAAAATTGAAGATACAACAAATGAAGGAGTAACATTCTATAATTAGAAACCCCTTGGTGTGATTGTTAGTCCATCTGTGTAAGTCTTTTAGAGTTGCAAAGCAAAATACTAGAGTAACTAGGTCCTCATAAACAGATTAATCAGATGTTTTATGAAGTGCCCATAGTGTTTGGGGTTGGTGTGCTTAAGTATAACTATTTTCCGATTACAACGACAATGAAATGAGGCTTATGTTTAGATTCCAAGCCCAATTTCTGAGGTTCAGAATGGAAATCTTCGTCGTTCTAGAAGACTGTGATTTTAGCTCTGTGGTTTTGCTCCTCATGCATCAGTTAATGAAACCCCAGCCTGCAAACTTTCAAGTGGCTCCTACTCCTGTAGAGGTTAGGTGCAGCGCAACTAGTCGTAGTCCTAGCCTAGCAGATCTGGTGGTGCAAGTTGTAGAGCCATCGACCCGACATGTCCTTGTTGTGGGTTTCAACCGCCAAGTTGATCATAGGGATGAAGAAGAAGAGCTGGAGCTATATCAAAAGGTAATGATTACAACGATGATGAAATACATGATAGCCAGTCTTAACTTATGAGGTCGTAGTCCAATCTCAATCGTATCACAAGGACATCCCAATCACTACTCTTCAATAAACTTGAATGCGATGCCTCAATAGTTTTGTAGGGCCTATTGCGAGAGTGGTTGGAGGTAAAAGTGGGTTTGAGGTCGGGCAACAATTTTAGGACAAAGAAGCTTTGTTATTAGCAATCAAGAATTACAAGTTCAGAAGAATGGAGCAATTCAAGGTTTATGAGTCTGGTCAAAATACTAGTGCAAATGTGTGAAGTTTGGCAATGGGTGTGATTGGAGTATACATGTTATGTGTTGCTAGAAAAGGCAAGTGTGGAAAGTCTGAAGTAAAATGGAAGACACACATGTGAGTATGATTCTGTCATCAAGAACACCACCAATTGGATAGTAATATTATTTGTGCTAGCATCTTCCTCATGGTTGAGGCGAATCCAACAGTGTCCATCATAGAGATGTTGGAAGCAAGGGTACCAGCTTAAGCACGACTCCACCACCGTCGTCGATCTGAAGCATCCATGGCCTGGAGAATAAAAGGGGTTGGGCCTGCATTGAGTGGTAGCTCTTGTGGCACCTGAGATAGATGAGGGTCTTGCAAATGCGAGTGAGTAGACGAAAACCTCCATGCAATGCTTAAGTACCACCTAAGATACTCTGGAGATGGAAGACTATGCCCAGTGTGAGCCGCCGTCACAACCGCGATGACGCGCTTTCCAAAAAACCATGTTACTTTGCATGATAATCAGGCCACCATATCTTATCATTACCTCGGTTGTCCTTTGTATGCAATCTATCAATATTTAATGGGGTATGTGGAATATACTGCGGCAATGAAACTGTCATATGACACGATTGGCTTGTACCAGCCAACAATCTTAAAGCAAATCAAGGTAGTAACAGAAGCCCAAACACCAGCACCTCCATACACGTGTCCTGTGAGAGCAACAACACTCACGTCCTCATATGGTAGCCAATGAAATTGCAATGATTGACAACTTAAGTTAAATTTTCTACATAACCATAGAATATGGAAGTTAAATAATTAAATTGCTCAATGACATTTACCCCATCAATGGGTATGGCATCAAGATGTGCCCTAAAATCCACCAATCGACGAGATTTGTATGATGGAATCCTTAATCCCCCTAACCTAAAATTTAAAAACCCTGTTAATAATTAGTGATATTCAAACATACAAATATCAAAAGGAATAAATAAATAATTGATAGCATAATAAAATGTATCCCTTCGAGGTTAGTGGAAAGGTGGCCCCTAATCGTGTCCGAGAGTGTAATGAGGGATCCGATCATATGCCCAGGACAACAATAAGGCTGTGCATCTTGCAAAGTCGACCGGGTGTTTCATAGCCCGACAAAGACCGCGATATAAACAAGCAAGGACCGTGGATCCCCTATAACTCCTTGTTTGGCCAAAATCCCGTAGTAGAGGCAGCCACTTCGAATGGACGATAGTTTGTCTGGACACCAGAACCCTCCAATAAAAACCAACAAATATGCCCTAGTCAATCGTTAGACTACTATATCAGATGCATCACCTGGAATATCGTCATCTTAAACGTGTTCTTAATTCACTAAACCTTCACATACGATCCATGTCTATCTCTCAGCTTGGGGATCGCCTCTAATAGATCCTAGGATATCTCATATACTTTGTTGCTGCCATTTTTCCTATGCACCCGTGAGCCATCGACTGCATCACTATTGACCCTAGACCTAGCTCATCGCCACATCCTCTACATAAGGAAGATGAAAGGTGTGCGTCTCCGGACGCCATCGCTCAACTAGTGTGCTGATTAGTGCCAAGTTGTAGTGAAAGTTGCCAAAGTTGGCAAGTTACCAAAACCCCGCTTGCTGCAAATAATACTCCATGCAAGCATGTGGTGCCGGTGCACTGCAGCTCCTCAGTTGCAATACTTGATGGGGGTGCATAAATTAATATGTTAATAAATATCAATCCAAACTAAAAAATCTACAAAAACTTGAAAATTAATCAACATTATTAATTTTAAATAGTATTCATATGCATGGGCCCCTAGCATATTCATGTTCATTTGGAATATGCAGGGCCCAAGCGTATTTGGGTGCATACCAAAACGGTTCAAGTACCAAAAGTTTTTTAAGTTTATAACCGTAAATGATTTTTTTTTAATTATTTTATATGGGTAAAAAATCCAGTTTCTGGTTTATGCAAGTGGCAATAAGTGTTTTTACTTGTATGATTGGAACTTCTTGAAATTTCTTGTTCATCTTTCTCTGTTGAACTGAAATTCTTCGTTGAATTAATGATAAATTTGGGGACATTCTGTTGCAGCTGAGGCTATACTTCTTGGTTTTCAACATTATCTTGTGATGCTCGGCACAACTGTGCTGATTCCCACTGCTCTTGTTCCCCAGATGGGAGGTGGCAATGTAAGCATTAGCTGATTGTGTATTTATATACACTTAAAAGAAACAAGTTTAAACCTGGAATAATTTTGAAAGGGACATCCAACATTGTGATTGAAGCTGCACTTTTCTCTTGCTCAAAAACTATTAGGAAAAAGAATTTTAAAAGTCCATTTTTCGCAGGACGAGAAGGCAAGAGTTATCCAAACACTACTTTTTGTAGCTGGAATTAACACATTGCTGCAAACATTGTTCGGAACTCGATTGCCTGCAGTAATTGGTGGCTCATATACCTTTGTTCCAACAACAATCTCAATTATTCTTGCTGGTCGATTCAGTGATGAGCCAGATCCTATCGATGTATGGTGATCACAACCAATCCTTCTAAATTGAGTTGTGCATAGTTGATATGCTTGCCACATTAGTTTACATTGTGATGAATGAAATGTAACCTAAGTAAAGACTACTGCATGATATGTATTGTAATCAAATTACTATCTATTAGGCATAAAGTTCTCAATGAGGGTTAGCTTAACTGATAAGACCCTCAACGAGTCATGTGGTATGCCTATTCTTTTGTCCAAAAAGGGCATAAATTTAATTCAACGAGCAGAATAAGACATTGGATTTTGGCGCTATTTGATGGAACTATTTGATCACTTTATTGCCCTGCTTTTTGGCTTTATTTTTCCTTCTACTCAGAAATTCAAGAGAATAATGCGGGCAATCCAGGGTTCTCTCATTGTTGCTTCAACTCTTCAAATAGTACTAGGCTTTAGTGGCCTCTGGCGTAACGTTGCCAGGTTGGTTTCTCAATTCCTTAGTAAGTTGGTGTTCTATTCTTTATGGGTCTTTATATAACTTGAAATCGAATGTGAGTCTGATTTATGAATGTCTTTGGCATGTGTGCTCATTGTAAGTTGTTCCTCCAAGCTGAATTGATGTTTGAAGTACATGTATTCTGATATACTTGAGTGATACAATGGAAATTTTATCAATTTTGTAGTCCAGACACTGAAAATTTGAAAGAACTGAATATTTATGTGATTGAGTGTAATATTCTCAAGTGATGTAAGTTCAACTTCTTTCTCCAGGTTCTTGAGTCCACTTTCAGCAGTTCCTTTGGTCTCACTTGTTGGTTTTGGGCTGTACGAGTTAGGCTTTCCTGGTGTAAGCCTTCTGTTACATGCGTAGACTGCTCATATTCATAGTTAATCAATAATAATAATAATAATAATAAAATCAATATTGATCCCTGGCTTCTTGGCAGGTTGCTAAATGTGTAGAAATTGGACTGCCGCAGCTTATATTGCTAGTTTTTGTTTCTCAGGTACAGGTCTTTAAACTTGAAGTCTCACACACTGTCTACATTTCTAAACCTCAGCATCAAGATCTCATTCATTTTGTTCTCTTGATTTCTTAACTTTTGTGGCATGATGGTTTTTATGAACTGAGTTTGTTAATGGTTAATTGTTGTCATGCAGTTCGTACCCCACGTGCTACATGCAGGAAAACATGTCTTCGAGCGTTTTGCTGTTTTACTTACAGTCGCAATTGTCTGGTTATATGCATATGTGCTCACTGTTGGAGGGGCCTATAACCATGCTGCACCTAAAACACAGGCAACTTGCCGTACTGATCGTGCTGGCCTAATAGAAGCTGCTCCATGGTTAGTTGTGGGTTTTTATTGACTATTTACTCAATGGTGTTTTTCCTTTGGCAGCTGATTGTTTGATTGTGGTGTGCTATTTCACTGTATCATTTTATGATGTATTCTGCGTACAATTAAGAACTTTGAGCTTTGGATGAGGTATGCACTAGAAAAATTCTTACTTTTGGATTATGTCTAAGTAATTGCTTTATACTATTTTAAAATGGTACCCTTCGCAATATTGGATGGGTATTTCAGGGATTTTTTCTTGTTTTTTCCGTTTCAAGTGTACTATTTTTGAGAGTGATGCTTTGTGGATTCAGGGCTAACTGGAGAGATTCCTTCTAGATGATTCACGAAATTGACCATCTCAGATTCAAATGTGAAGAATCTCATGATGCTTTGACTTTGATATAGCCATATGATTACTTCCTCTTTCTTCCTCTTCTGTTGCCAAGTTCTGTACGACCTTTTCTTTCAATAGCATTTCAAATCTCAGAGAAGTTACTTTTACATAAACAGGCTGTGATTGTGTTGTGAATAACCATTTATGAATCATCTAATCATTTTCTGGTGAATATGTTACATTTGTCATTCTTGAACCTTTTTCTGTATACTGGGCATTATATTGAACCTTAGAGCATAGGCATAATTTTTTTTCCCAAAAGCAACATTTAGTTGTGTCCTTGAGTTATAAATTTTCTTATTCACTGGTATTTACTATCTAGACATAGCTTTGTGAGTTGAAACTTACGGGATGAATTCGTTTTGGATTTTGGATATGCAGGATAAGAATTCCTTATCCTTTTCAATGGGGAGCACCTTCATTTGATGCGGTCAAGCCTTTGCCATGATGATGGCATCCTTTGTTGCTCTTGTAGAGGTAATTTCTTAGATTTCTTTTTAAGTTGGAACAAGAATTCATTCATTTTTACTAATTGGTATTCTTCTTCTATCCAATAATTATTCTATATGCTTCTATATTTATCAGTGCATTTGCTTAATCTATGCAATGGCTTTGTGAGAGAAATTTAGCTGTCAATGTGAAAATGATTAGTACATTAAATCATAAATTAGGATGGAGTCACTGGCTGGTATACTGATGAATGAGCTGAAGGATAATACCGATGTAACTGCAATAAATGGCAAGATTGGTTTAAATTACCCTTTTTTTTTCCCCTTGTTTATCAGCTAAGTTCTGCCAATGCATTAGTTATGACAATGTTTTATGCAATTCACTTGAAGGAAGTAATGTTAAGTACTGAAATTCGGCCTTCATATAATAGTGACAGTGTTACTGTGTGAAGATGACTTGGTGGAATTATTTGGCTTGTTTGCTTGTACGATGGCTGAGATTTAGTGTTCATGTTGTTTCTAATTTTCCTTTTCAATGAATAATGTTGCTTCACTGGAATTGAGTCATGTACTTGTGTTTTATTCGTTACAAGCAGTCCAGTGGAGCTTTTATTGCTGTTTATCGGTATGCAAGTGCGACACCATTACCACCATCTATTCTCAGTCGGGGTATTGGTTGGCAGGTACAAAGATAGATAGCACATCTGCATTTAAATATCTGTAAATCAATTTTATTGTGTTTATAAATTGTAGGTAATATGCTGGTAAAGTCGTGTCTGATAACACTTGATTATTATGCATCTTTATTTCTACTCCAGGGAGTTGGCATTCTGTTATCAGGATTGTTTGGAACTGTCAATGGATCATCTGTATCTGTGTAAGACTGAAAACTTCCTATTTGTATTCTCTACTAAAAGATTTCCTTATTGATTAAAAGGGTTTGGTTGGTTTCTCCATAGAGAAAATGCTGGTCTTTTGGCTTTGACCCGTATTGGAAGTAGAAGAGTTGTGCAAATATCTGCAGGCTTCATGATTTTCTTTTCAATTCTCGGTGAGTAGAACTAAACTATTATTTCAATGCAATGTCTTAATTGTAATATCTAGTTTTTCCTTATCCTGGTGCATTTTATTCCCTTCAACACTTGCTATCTTTCTGTTATGTGCAGGGAAATTTGGGGCAGTTTTTGCTTCCATTCCACCTCCTATTGTTGCTGCCCTCTATTGTGTGTTCTTTGCTTATGTTGGTATGTCTAATTTAGATGTACTCATACACATATTCAGACTTCTGATTTTTATTTTAATACTTATAATAAACATATAATGTTCCCCATTCAATCATCATTTGTAGGTGCTGGTGGCCTAAGTTTTCTCCAATTCTGCAACCTCAACAGTTTCAGGACAAAGTTTGTATTAGGCTTCTCTATCTTCCTGGGGTTGTCTATATCACAGTACTTCAATGAGTACTTAGCAATAAATGGTTTTGGTCCAGTCCACACCGGTGCAAGATGGGTATGGAACTATGGATATGAAAAAATAAAATGAGTAAAACTACACTTTGGTCCCTAAAAGATTTATATTTTAACATTTTAATCCTTCAAAAATCAATTACATACACTTGAATCTCCCAAAGATTTAGAATTATAACATTTTGGTTCTCAAAAGTTCAATTGCACATTTTAGTCCTCCAAAGATTTGGTATTGTAACATTTCACTCCAAAGGAAAATGGTAACAATGGACTAAAGTTTTATAATGCAAATCTTTGGGAGACTCGTGTATGTAATTGATCTTTCCTTTGATTTGAAGTGTTATGACATCAAATCTTCAGAAGACTAAAATGTATGCGATTGAACTTTTGAGGACTGAAGTATTATGATGCAAATTTTTGGGGGACTCTAGTGTATGCAATTGATCTTTCAAGGACTATAGTATTAAAACGTAGATCTTTCAAGAAACAAAGCATGGTTTTTCTCAAAATAAATCCATGAATTTATTCTTAGCTTTTATGATGAGTTCACTCAAAACGTTTTTTATGTACCTGGCAGTTCAATGACATAATCAATGTCCCATTTCAATCAAAAGCATTTGTTGCGGGTGTTGTGGCGTATTTCCTGGACAACACGCTACACAAGAAAGAATCAGCTATTAGGAAAGACAGAGGAAAACATTGGTGGGACAAGTACCGGTCCTTCAAGGGTGATTCTAGAAGTGAGGAGTTCTATTCACTACCTTTCAACCTAAATAAATACTTCCCATCTGTGTGATTGTGCAAGGGAGAGCCTAACTGGCTTCATCAAATATTGCTTCTCACCAATAAAGTCTCTGAAACGTCGTTGATTTTATCTTTGTTCTAAATATTAGATTGGATCTTATCATAGGCTATAGCTAATGAATAGTCAGTCCCCTTTGCTATAGAAATATTGTAACACATTTACTTTATTGCTTTTGTTATCTGTATATGTCACCTGAAAAGTGGATTCAAAGTTAGTAATGTGCATTATTTTTTTTCATCATTCATTTTATTCATATCACATTCATTTTATGTGTTTTCTACTATACTTCATAAAGCCTCAATATTCAGACTATATTAGATTTTAACTAATTTGATTTGATTCGAGATGTGTTAGGTTTGAGTAAAACTTTATTGGCCTTAGTTCTTTTTTTTTATCTTTTAATTTTGATTCACAAGATTGTTTAGTGAGAATAACTATCAAAACACTTTAATAAAATGTTGATAATGATCAGTTTAGTGGGCTTATAAGGATAAAGCTTTTTAGCATTAGGTGTTCTATACATGAAACTAAACTTGAGACTGTTTTAAGGGAACGAGTGCCAAATAACTTGAATCAACTAACATTGTTACTTCGTATAGTGATATTTTTTATTGTTACTAATAAGCAGTTATTAAGTTTTATATTCCAAGTTAAAAATGAAAGAATTCTACGTAGCTCAACTTCATTTTTGAAACGGCACACACTCTGCCCCTCTAACCAATGAGCCTGGCCTCAGTTCTATATTTAGGATTTCTGTATTATCCCATTCAATAATCGCTATTTTATCCTATATAAAAAATTGTTTTTTTTTTTTGTTCCCCTCAATGTGTAACACTGCTCATCTGGAATATAATTAAGCTGCCAAAATGCATTGCAAAAGAAATGTCAAAGTGCCATTAATGTCGTCCAATTAAATAGGCTAATGTCTCTGACCGGAGGCTGGAAACTAAGATGATGCATTGATTAAAGTCCTTTCTTTTTTTCGCATAAAATTTAAGTCAAGGATAAAATTTAGACTAAATTAAAGTAACTGCATGTACTTGTGCTCATCAAAATTATAAAATATTTAAAAATTACTGATAATTCACTAACTTTATTTTTTTTTTCCTTGAGTAGAGAACTCAAGTTGGAGAGTGACTATTATCATTCTTATTTGTCTATTGTCACTCCATATTTATATCCTTTATTTGCATCATTCTTAGAATACCCTTAGGCTTATTTTATTAGTTAATCTTTTTTTTTTTCAACACTAAATTGAGAATTGTGTATTAGAATTTCAATTATTTATTGTCACTCATGATTTATTATTTTTTTATTCATAATATTTCTAAATATCTTCAATTAAAAATTTATTTTATATTTGTAATATATTGTTATTGTGATATTATAAATTTATATTTGATAATTTTATTAATCAATATCAAACATAAAGATTAACTATAATTAAACTTCTAAGTTCTAACATTACATAATAACTTAAATATAATGTGTGGTATAAGTTTATTTAAATGTCAATCCCATTTCCCAAAAATGGAGCTTCCTTTTTCCTTTTGGGTGAAGATAATTACATGCCTTTTTCTTTCATCCTGGCTTGAATTAATTGGATATTGTTGTTGCGTGTGGTTTTGATGGATTATTCATATAGTTGCTAAAGTCTTTCCGAAGATGAAAAATTAGGAGCGACGCAGGAACTGAAATTTTGGGTATAATGTGTTTTTTTCAGAATTTATATAATGTTGTTAGTTGCTACTGTTGCTATTTATGTTTTCTAGTTGTGATCGTTAAATTTGTTTCTTCAAGTGGGTTGCTACATACATCCTAGAAATTTTTACTATTTGAGTTAGGAATTTTTTTTTTGTTTTATACCATAAGTTTAACTATAGTTGATTTTTGTGTTTAATATTAGTTAGTAAAATTATAAATATGAATTTAAAACACCATAGTTTTAAATTAAAGATATTTATAAAAAATCAAAATAAAAATAATAAATAAAAAGCAACGATAAATAATTGAGATTATAATTCACAATTCTTAATTAAGTTTTGAAAATTAAAAAGATTAACTATTAAAACAAGTCCAAAGATATTTTAGGAATACTGCATATGAAAGCCATAAATATAAAGTGATAAAAACAAATGGGAGGGACAACAATCCTTTCCTTAAGTCAATTTCCGATTGCAGTGGTTGAAGTCTTTGTTCTGCACTGTTCACAACAGCCACTCACTCATTGACATCGAGTATAGAAAACTTGTTTTTATATAAAGAAAGACAAAACACAAGGCTCAAGAGATTAATTATGTAGATTTGTAATTTGTCCTTTTTTCATGATATATCTGTTTTCAATAGAAGTGGCCATCGACCCCAGGATTTGGCTCCATCATTGCTAATTTCAATAGGGTACAATAGTTGGTTAAAAATATCAGCTATATATCATAAGCTTCCAGAGACTGGTCCCAAGACTCTACAAGCTTAATTAGTTGAAGGCTAAACCATAGGTCAAGGCGCAACAAACGACCAAATCGTTCACAAATGATGTACTCCATAAATTTAATTTGGTCCATATATTTATTGCGTTGTTCTTATATCAACGATTCTGAATGCACGACTTCTCGACCAAATGTTTTGTCCGTAAGAGATATCATCTTCTTCACAAAGGCAAGAGCTTCCTATTGATTCTTCCTCTTACCTTCAACTAGAGGCAACCCTTAACTTCAATACTTGAATTAAGGTGAATCATGTATATGCATGGACAGTAGTAGTCATCGAAGCTTAGGAAAAATTCTTGTATCGCACTATAAAAGAAAAACACAGACTAAATTCATTTAATTAATGAGAAAATTCGTGTACACGATATAGGTGTTTTATTTTCTTTTTTACTTTTGAAAGACAAAATATGTAAAAGGTCCACGTATATCAAATGAAAATGAAGATGATTATGCCTAGGTCATGTTTCACTTGTGAAATTGAGGATAGAATCAAGGTTTCATATTAAAATAGAAATCTTAATTTAATTTTATGTTTAAAAGAACATATAAAATTATAATTTTTATACCATAAATTAATTTCATAAAAAAAAAACTCTAGCATGAGGCCTTCTTAATAGCTAACTTTTTATCTAAGAATTAATTATTAATTTAAAAAATTTAAACAAAAATATTTCTCTCTTTTGCATTGCATTCTCTATATTTGTTTGTTAGTAACTGCATTTATTAAAATTCAATATTATTATAAAAATATTTCAATATAAAAATGCCTAGACTATAATTCTTCATTTTTATGTATAAATAGTTTACACACAAATTATAATATACATATTATTATTATTATTATAATATTTAAAAGTTTCCATTCTAGGACTATTTTTATTTATTTTCAATTTTAAATCAAAATTTCAAATAATAAAAATAGAATTCAATTTATAATTATAATTCATATTTAATGCTTTGGCCGATCTAAATATATAAAACTAATTAAGATTATAAACTAATTCCAATTCTAAAAGAAATATAACTGAAAATAAAACTCTGCATTTCAATTACAAACGTTATGCTTAACAAATGAAATTAATTATTTTTAATTTGTCTGATTATTCACTAAATAAATTTTAATTTATGAAAAACACATATAATTCACCACATTGTATATATGGTTGTAATACATTCTCTGCTAAATAAATTTTCCATGAAAGCTAATTTTTGAAAAGGAAAGAAGGTGCTTAATAGTATAAATAAAAACAAGAGAGGATGTGAAACTTAAAAAAGAAAAAAAAAACGAAGAAAAGAAAAACACGAGAGGACCACTCTAGAATTCAATTTATAATTATAATTCATATTTGTAATGACCGATAATTAAGTGATAGTATAAAATTCATGATGGATTGAAAATAAATCCTCCAATTTATTTGTAAAGTTAAAAAAGATTACATTACAGTCATGTTTTCAAAGTACATTTTAAATCCAGAATGAGCTTGTCCTTTGTAGCTTAGTTCCTATCCATAAGATTTCTGTACAAAGAAAAAGTATATGTTAACATTTGAGTGCCATGATGTGAGAAATTCAGTCATCATCTATCATATTATTCATTTATCTCTCAAATATAGAAGTAGTTGCACCTTAATTTATAAATAAAAAATAAAAAAAAATGCACGACCACATCCTAAACAATAGTTATTGTTAATTATTAATTTCGGATAGAAAATTTTGAAACTTTTCAATATATAAAGAAACCATTTAATAAGAAAAATATTAATCACCACTTTATCTATGATAATCAGTATACATAAAATTATAAATATATATATATATATATATATATATATATATACATATACATAATAATATATTAAAAAGGTAAATTTTTTAAACTTTAATAAAATTAGTATTTTTTTTATATTTTATAAAAATTAAAATAAATGAAAGACATAAATTATAAATATATACACATGAATCAACATTCAACACAAGCAAGTTACTTGAGAATTTAACGTGATTTTTTTTTTATTTAATTATGTTGGTTTAGTATTTTATTTTTCACCCAAATTAATTCTATTATAAATTATGATTTTGTCAAGAGTGAGACATTTTGTTTCATGTTAGGTGTTATTTTTAATAAGATTAATTTTGTCAAAAATAATTTTCAAATAAAATTACTCTACATAAATTATTTTAATAATTAATTTTGATATAGTGATAGTGAAAAAATTATACTTTTATCTAATTAAATTATTTTATTTGAGTGATAATTCAAATAGTGGTGTAAAAAGCAATTATATTTGCTAATGAGATAATATAAAATGAATTTAATGTAAATGCACCAGCCATCTAAAATATTTCTATATAATTAGATAGTAGTATTTTTTTTTTGGTAATGTGCATACATTGAGATTAATTTTTTGTTCCAATTACAAATTGATTTTAAATAAAATCATAAAAAAAAATTAAGCTTACATAGGCAAAACTTCACACACAAAGTCTGGTAGTAAGTTTTTGAAATTTGTTGAAGGTCCTTTCAATCAAATTTAAATCTTTAGAGTAATTATTTTAAAGGTTTAATTATATTGGTTCTTATAATTTCACTCAATTTTTAATTAGGTTCTATACTACAGGTGACTCAGTAGTTCTAGGCACAGGTCCACAGTGGAGCTAGCATAGCGGCATGACAATGTGGGAGGCGCGAGCAATGGCTGGAGCAATGGTGATCGTGCCGGTACTAACAAGCTCTTCACAGTGGCGATGGCTCAGCAAAGGATGACTTCTTCCTTCCCCCTTTGATTCTACTTCTTTTTCTTTATTTTCGGTTTTAAGTTTGAAAGGTTTGAGTTTGATTTAACTATAGCTTTGTTTGTTTGGTATATGATTTTTTTTGTTGTGTTTGCGATGTTGGAAGATATTTGGTATTGAAAATGGTTTAATGAGGATGATGATTGAGGATTTTTTTTATTTGCGATGTAAATTGGTTGGATTTTTTTTGTTGGAGGGCCTAGATTTGTGCTTGATTCTGGTTTGGATTTGAGATGACCTAGTGAAGGGGATGATTGGGATCGAAATGGGTTTATGATGATATTGGTGCTGTGATATTTGTTTTGGGGCTTTGTTTGTGAATGAGTGTTGTGTTTGATGGATATGAGTGGAAAATTGGTTATTGATGATAATGATGGATGCAGGGGAGGGCTTCTCCGCCTCTGGTGATTTGGGTGGTGAGAAGGGAAGATGGATGAGGTACAAGAAGATGAAATATGTTAAAAATATTCTATTTTTTATAACTATTGTTATTCCTAGGAACAAGATTAAAATATTTTATACAATATATAAACCTAATTAAAAACTTTTAAATTATAGGAATCTAATTAAAAATTGAGTGAAATTATATAGATTTACAATATAATTAAACCTATTTTAAACCAAGACAAAATTGAAACGTGTTTATTCAATTTTGAATTTTCTAAAGAGGAAATGACATATTGAGAAATATGGAGGTGGGTGGCTGGGAGCCACGTGATTTTTCAGTAATGAGATCAGAAATACAGCATATCCTATGACACACGGACATTGATATGGATTCAAACATAAGAGATATATCAAAGTTAAAAAATTATATAACATAGATATATCATATACTCATTTCATTTCATAATAGTATTTGGAATGAGATATTGGATCATTTTAGGACATTAAAAATCTAATATATTTGATAAAAAATTGTGATAAAATACATTAATTTTTTATTTTACTAAATGACATGATATTTTATCACGATTATTATTAAAGAATATAAGTAATATATAATTGAAACTTTAAAGAAAATAATATATTATTTAAAATATAATTTATATGAGCTTTACTTATATTTTATTTTCTTAAAAATTTTAAAAGTTATATTATTTTCCTTCTATAATATTGTTTATATTATATTTTTTATGTTAAAATAAAAAAAAATTTCAAATCGAATATATAAAAATATGTGTCATACAAGATTTGAAACGGCCGGATACTTAACACAAAGATAAGACGCTCAAACAACGTCTCCGCCTGGGCGTATCTGATACGATGCTGGCTTCACCGCCCGATATATAATTTCAAAATTATTTTGTTCTCAATATTAACTACCGAGCACGGAGCCTTATGATGCTCCCCCATACACCATAATAGTGTCACCTCTCCCTGATCATCTTCATGTCAGCATGATGCATTCATTGGAACAACATTTATCTTCCTTCTGGTTCCGCTCTGGGTAACACTTAAATAATAATGTGCTTGCACCCTAGATTTCTCTTTTATTAATATACTCTTGGCGATCGATAATATAAGTTATATGGGAATCAAGGTTATGGTTATATTTAATTGATCTTTTAAAAAATGAAAGTAAAAGATGAAAATATAATTTATCACCTATTATAAATTATCTCTCAATTAAATAATCATACTTACATCAATTCATTCTCACTTCTTATAAATATAAAGGTGAAATGAATAAAAATAATTAATACTTTCTTAAAATATAAAAATAACTTATATTATAGATTGAAGAGAATAACTCCTATAATTGAGTTTTTACACGCCTTTTTTAATGATACAACAGTGATGACTTGAAGTCCCAAAATATCACCGTTAGACCCTATATAATAATTAAGTATAAAATGCCTTTATTTGAGAAAGTAGAGATCAAAGAGAATCGGAATTTTTCTTTTTTCTTTTAACGCATTCTACTTTGTTTTTGAAAAACAAATAGCTAAATATAAAGTGAGTAAACTTCCCTTTAAAAGAGGGTTTTTTGAAATGACTAGCTCCCAACTTATCGAATCTATATGAACTATGAAGAGATTCTAATTGATTTGGGTAGCAAAAGACATGGCACAAATTCAGTTTCTTAAGTTCCTTCCTATCCTAACTAAAACTCCATTGTCCATAGAGATAATAATCAATGATAGGTACATACAGCCACCAATAAATATACATTTAATAATAAAAATTGAATTAGCCAATGAGAATTGATTCATTAGGTCAGTTTTTCGTTCATGTATCATTTTCAATTCTTATTAATAGGATAAATTATTATGACTTATCCTAGATGCATGGTTTATTATGTGATAAAGAAAAGAGTAGTGTAATAATTTTATAAATTTAGAAGAGGTCATTGTAATGATTTCACAAAATTCATGAATCCACTAAACAAATTTAACAAATAGAAAGGAGATATGATGAATTTTACCAATTTTGGGAGTTCAACTTATTAATTTGACCTATTTAATAAGTGAACTATAAATATTTTTATGGATTTGAATGAGTTAAGAAGCATGTCTTAGACTCTGAATTTGGATGAATCTTTCCTTCTATACAAAGTTTTAACCATAAAAAGTTAATAAACGAATCATGATTAAATAAATTTGGTAGGGTAGAGAGAGAGAGAGAGAGAGAGAGAGGGGGGGGGAAGGAAGGAACATATTCCTGTTGGAAGAGGCAACAGAGAAGTAGCCGGAGGTAAGGGTCGTTTGGTGGGCCTTGAAGGTGAAAGGCCCAGTTGGGACCATTTTCATAATCTGATGCTGCTTCTTTGTAACCCAAAATTGAAAAAAAGAAAGAAAGAAAAGAGAAACCAATAACTCCGTGGGCGTGCTGTGCATCGCACGCGACACGATCGCGCACAATCACTGATTACGTGTCCAATGCAAAGGAACACAAGTACACAACCACAACACAAGCTCCTTCACGTTTTCAATCAATCATCCAAATTCTAAAGCATTGCAGCCTTCACTGTTCACTGTCACGCGCCGCCTTGAATCTCAATGAGATTCCTGTCGGTTTTGTTCCACTGCCACACGCGCTTCTAGCGAGCGTGAGTGAGGGATTTTCCATGTATCTGGGTTCACATGAGTGGATTTTATAGTTAACCTTTTATTTTTTTATCATCATTAACCTTCTATTATTACTCATTGAATCAAATTATCTACTAAAAATGATAATCATTCAATAACTAATAATAAAACCTCATAATAAATCTAAAAATTTGAGATTCATCTTATAATTTATCCGCACATTCATTGTTCATTCATTCATTCTGCACCACTCACCAAAACCAGGATAATTTAAGAGATGAGAACCCACTCCTTCATTCTTTCCTCTCTCTATATACTATGTGGTCCAGGGAAATAAATAATGCCATGCCAACTTGGCCTTTCTCTTCAAATTGAAATTGAAAGTGAAATCCACTACAATTTCGTGGGTTTTATTTTTATTTAATGAGAAATTCACTCTGTCTCTTTATTAACGTAGAATTTGATTTCATATATTTTTTATATTATTATTTAATCATATTTTGACATATTAGTAAAGGTAATTATGTTGAGTCTTACACTAATTATTTAAAAAATTATTAATATAAAATGAATTAACTGAATGACAATATAAACTATATTATTATGTCTTTTTCGTTTTGGTTTGAAAAATTGTTATCATTGATCGGGCTTAGTCTTAGTGATGTAGCATATTCGGATTCTAGTATGATTATGAAAGAACATATGGAGAATAGTCTCAAAGACGTGTGATGAGTTACCTTTTCCATGCAATACAAATATTTTGGAGATAATCATTGGAAGTGGCAGTGGACTAGTGGTAGTTGTCAAACATGGGATGCACGTCCCGGCTGATTATGTCTTTTTCACCGCTAAACTTTTCCCCCTTTTTTTCATCTTCCCAATCCATCTTTGTTACCGTGCAAAAATGACACTTAAAAAAGGTAGTCAGCAATTTGGTATTACCATTAAAAAATAATAAAAGCAAATACTTGGATTTAATTGTAAAATTTAATTTTTATGTAACTATCATCTAATCATATGTTATTACATTTATAAAAGTGATTGAATCTTATACTCACTACTTGAAAAATTATACAAATTAAATAAGATTAGTTATTTAATCAGGATAAAATTTTTTTACACTTGACATTTAATTTTAATACACATAAAAAAATTTATGCTATTATATATATATATATATATATATATATATATATATATATATTATCACACCAATAATCACGGTTCCTTTAAAAGATATATAATTAATTTTTATAACTACTACTTAAATAGTTATGTAAATAAAAAAATTTAATTTGATTATAATAAGCTTCTTTTAATCTTCTAAAGGATGGCTGTTTAAGTCTTCTTCTAGTTTTGTTTTGTTTGGGCCTTTTGTGTTGTTAGATCTCTTGTATTCTGATTTTTCCTTTAGCTCCTCCCTTTCTGAGAATGCTAGATCTTAGCTTATATATATATAATTTTTAATACCTAAATATTAGAATTATAAAAAAAAACCGTCAATAATAGTATAATCATGTATATATTCGGGTCTCAAATACATTAAAAAAGGCTATAATTATATATCAAATTTTTAAACAAATATTAACATTATTTTTATGTTCCAATTGCGCAAATCATAAGGATAATTTAACTCTCCGCCGTTCAACCAACTGGTATAATATATAAAAGTTAAAGCACACAATGAAGATGCAATATGACACTAAACAAAATGTTCCATTTAATTTACAATCTTTATCATGTAGATGCAATATGTGTACACATGTGTAACTAGTTTTTTCCCCATTTTAAAGGACTGCAAGCATCTTTGCTTTTTCTTCTCTTTTTTTTTTTAATGTGGGATCAATTCGCAATCTGACGTTGACTTACCTCTAGTCTCTAGTGATAAAATAATGTTGACTTGACTCTCTTCTATTTTTAAGAGTAACCTTATATTTTCTTGATAAATTTTTACATTGTTTAACTATTTAAAATGACGAAAATTAAATACAAAAAATAGAAACTATTTGATGTTTTTAAAAGACTTAAAAACGAGTAGGTTTTTTAATAATAAAAAAATAATATCATTAATTGGCCTCGTTGAACTGTATAAACTTGTTTTGTGTTTAATCAAATTAGTTGAACCAATTCAGTGGCTGCTCTTATACGCCATTGGCCAAGTTTTAAAATCGTAAAACGAAGTGTTGAATTCAAAAGCTAGCTGTACCATACCGTGTGAAGTATAGAAGAAATTACTAAGGTTGAGCACCCGTTTGTTTGTGTTATGCTTATTTGTACAATAATGTTTCAATTCTAGGTGATGAGAAGATTTATCATTAATGGATACCTCTATTAGATAATTCAATTTTAATGGTAATGTAAAATACATTACCAATATATAGAAATTAAATTCTATATTTAAAATATCACAAATATAAATACATAGCGTATAATTATTAATGTTATAAATTCTTTTTCTCAAAAGTTTTCATGACATAATATCTAAACTGATATGATAAAATGGCCTAGACTCTAGAGTTCGCTTCTCATTTTCTCATTCTTTTAATTTAGAAAAGAAAATTCAATACAAAATAGAATGAGCTTATTAATTCATGCTTAAAGTCTAAAAAGGAGACCCTTTAGAGATGATAGATACAGTGTGCTTGAAACTGAAAATAGTGTCAGACATGATATATACCTTTATCTAACGCCTTACAGTGAGTTAAATGGAAAACATAACTCACGGCAATAATTTATTCTTCCTTTTCCCCTTCAAAATTGATTTTTTTCCCCCTTAAAATTGGGATGAAATATAAGAAATCTAAAAATTTGAGAAATTTGAACAAGTATAAAGGTTTTTTTTTTATTTCTTTCCTTTTCTCCTCTTTTTAATTTTCCCTGCTATTTTTTCAATCTATTCTGTCAATATAAAAAATATTTAAATATATATTATTAAATTTTTTTAGAGAGATGATAAATATTGTGTACACTTAATGTATGCTCCATGAGTACCTATATATAATTTTTTAATTCACATCCTCTAAAATAAAAATAAAAAATAAAGTGAGTAATTTTATCTTTAAATTAATAAAATAAAAAAGACCTTATTTTTAATTTTATTAATCTAAAAATAAAATTTTTTTATTTTAATTTTTGAAATGAGATCTCACTTTACAGTAATTTCTCATAGCAAAGAGACTTGCTGAGACATGTCGTAAGTGAGTGGGTGACACCTATGGGAATTACCTTATGAATAGGGACAGTCCTGTTAACATCTTTTATATGCACATCACATCACCTCAGCTGCCGAAGGTCCCCCCTCTACTTTAGTCTGTTTCCTCACCGTTCCAATTCCTGCCTCCCACGTTCACCCATGTTGGATAACACCTTCACCTCTTTCACATCTTTTTCCATTGTCTTGGTCTAAACTTGTTCACCCCATTTTGGGTTCCATTACCATCTTTTTGCATAAATGTTTCTTTCTACCTCTCTCCCTTTTCTCTATCCTACTAAAAAAAAATCATTTAGTTTGGTGCTATAAAGTTTAGTTACGTTAAAAAGGCGTTAAAAAATCACATTAACCACTATTTATATAAGCCCCCTCTCCATATGTCCACAACACATTGAGAGGATTATATATCATATATATGTATGTATATCATTTTGTTTGCCCCTTGAAAACTTGTGGTGGCTGCTATAAATATTGTAGTAAAGTACTCTTCAACATTCCCTTCCAGCTTCTTTAATTTGTTATATCCTCTCTGCTTTGCTGTGTGAGAGAGATCATAGAGAGAGAGATCATGGGGAATTGTCAAGCCATTGACACAGCAACTCTTGTGATACAGCAACCCAATGGAAAGGTAGAAAGGTTGTATTGGCCTGTGAGTGCTAGTGAAGTGATGAAGACTAACCCTGGTCACTATGTTGCCCTCCTTATCTCCACCACATTGTGCACATCCAAGGACAATGAAAATTGCTCAAATAAGAGTGACAACAACAACAACAACAACAACAACAACAACAACCAAGTTCGCTTAACCCGCATCAAGCTTCTAAAGCCAACAGATACCCTTGTGCTTGGCCAAGTTTATAGGCTCATCTCAGCGCAAGGTTAGTACTTTATTTAGTTGCAACTTTTTTGAGCTTGACTTTATTATATTTATGTCTTATAAAAAAGTTTTATATATGCTGCTTTGTTACAAAATTTGAGCCTTTTTTTTATTGCTTTTTGGGTTCCAGAGGTTATGAAGGGTCTTTTGGCAAAGAAACAAGCAAGGATGAAGAGAAACTTGTCAGAATCAGCACACAAGTTAGATCAGGTGAAGGAGATACCTGGGTTGGAGATGGACAAAGCAGGAAGGAGGTCTGAGCCAGAGGACAAACAGGTAAATCTCAGTCAAAATTTGGATATGGTACTATTTCTGATTCCATGTTTGGTTAATAGCCGTTCTCAGCCAAAGGTTTTTGTTAAATCTTCCCAGAACAGGAACAGCTTGTGTTGTACTTGATATGTAGCATTTTTTTTTTCATGCTTATTATTATCAATCAACTTCTTATCAAGGAAACATCTATTTTATAAACAGTGAATTTAATTATTGGAGTATCTTATAAAGGGTTTCATTACGCAAATTGATTCAGGTTTAATTTATTTAAACTAATTAATTGATGACTATAGTTTGTTTGAGAACCTGCTGCTACTTCATAATTTTCCTTTTTCTTGACCCACATACCCCTCCAGTGACTTATACATGCAAACCAGAAAAATCACATGAACTAAATATTTATTGGGTCTTCAATTTAATTGCAGGAAATAAGGTTACTGGATTTTAATTTATTAAAAAGGGATCTGTTGAATGTTATCCTGTAATTGGTGCTTTCAACCATGTAGTTGTTAATTATTAATTTCTATAATATTATTATTTTCAGGAAACTAAACATGAAATACATGGGTCAAGGACAACAGCATCATCAACTAATGCTGCTGGTGCCACAGCCAAGTTAAGAACATGGCAACCCTCTTTAAAAGCATCTCAGAGGCAGCCAGCTGATCTGAGCATTTCAATCTTACCCCACATGTGGTGTTAGGGACAGAGGAGCAACTTAAGTAAGCACTCAAACCATCAAAAAAAATACAAATCCCCTAGCTCCATGATTGCTTAGATATGTGGAAATTAAAATATAGTACATTCAGGGAGGTCAGAAACAGCTGAGAGATGATGATGAAAATTCTGTTCAGTTGAACAACTGGGTTCATGCATAATAATTGTTGTGTATAGTAAAGGTTGACATATGGAACATCAATAAATGTATTCAGATATTAATCTTTAGTGAAATCAGGCTTCATCATCACAAGTTCACCATTATTTTTATGTGATTTTTTTCTCTTTGAAAAAAAAAAATATATGGCCCAAAATGATTAACACATTGACATCAGACATATAATTACCAGAGATATCCAAATATATGGCCATAAATTGTTCAAACTGAAATTATACATGTCTGTGAGAGCTGCCACACAAGGCCTTTAATCATGCATACAAAAGATATTTAATTTGCAGCTTTGGAGTTAAATATTAATTAAGCCTTTAGGCTTTATGCACCTTTATAACAGAACAGGAACAGGTTCTCTGATTAACTGTCATTTCAAGAGAAGAACAAGTTGGCTACCAGAATGTAAGGGTAATTTTTAAATGCAAATAATTTGGTTCTTTTTTCTCCAGATCTACGATCTGTTAAATATAAAAAACTTAGGCATTAAACCGCAATATCATTATCATTTTACGCTCAAAAGTACAAAAATCTGATTTATTTTACTAAATCAAAGGCAGCGCAAGAGTGGGCGATACGATGCTTGCAGTGATGTAAAGCGTTCCAACTTCATAGTTTATACAGATAAAATTGGTCCAATTTCTACAATAAAATTTACATTTACAACAATAATGAAGCCTTTTTCAATCAGTGAGGTCGTTATATGGACCCAACCATGTTATCTCATCCTCACGTGTAGACAATACTATAAAGAGAAAAATTAATTTTGATGTACGATTAGTATGTTAGAATCTTACACTATCATCTAATTATATTTTTATATTTATAAATGTTTTTATTAACATAACAATAAATAATCGAATGTCTATGTAAATTTTTTTTTACCGAGAAGAAGAAAATTAAATTCTAGAAACAATTTCAAACATATTGATGTGAAAATATTATACAATTTCTTAGCAGAAACATTACTGTAATAAGGTTTTTTTAAAAAAAAAAGAAAGAAAAAGCATTACTGGAATAAGGTATGTCACACAAGACGTGTCACCAGATAGTATTAATAGACGTATCAACAGATATGGGGAGAAATTATTAGGTACTTTCAAATAGAGAGCTTATTTATTTTATTCTATTTATCAATTGATATACCAGCTATTATATTAAAAATATAAGAAAAATAATATTATCTTAAATTATTTGTATATTTCTAAAATTATTAGAATAATACATATATAATCAACTTGAAGAAACAAAAGAGGGAGTCCAAATGAAAAAAATAAAAGTTAAAAAAGGATTAATGAGAAGGAAGATGGGGCACACGGCTTGCTTTAAACACTAGCAATCAATGTGCCGGTGCAGTTTTTTATCACTTTAGACATGCATGACACCCCAGGGATACATTTTGTTGCATTAGAAGCAGAAGAATTTCTTTCATATAAGTGGTCCATTACATTATTCACACCCCTCAACTTTCTTTCTTTCTGTCTATAGCTAGTAAAGCAAAAGATCCCCCTTTATTTCCCCTTGTCTTCTTTATTTTGTATTCTTTCCCCTCATCACTTAAAAAAGAGATATTGCTTCAATAATACAAATCAGTATAGTCACGTAAATTAAGAAACATATAGAATAGGACAATTGCAACCAGCTCACCACTCGTGCACTTGCTACGCATGAAAGTTAGTTTGCACTGCACGAGGGGTCTCCAGATTCCATGATAGAGTACATAGAATTCCCTTCCAAACACGGCCCCACCAAAGCTTTGGCTTCTACTTTTTTACTCAAGTGCTTTCTCATGTGTTTAAAAAATCCACAACATTAGGCACTGTGCTCTTTCACTTCTTCCTTTTTGTTTGTCTATTTCCTCCCCAACCCCCTTTCTCTCTCTTTTTCCTTTTTCCCTTCTCTTATGTATGATGGTGAACAATCATGGAGGATACGCATAGATATTGGAGCAGAACATGCCCTTTTTTCTTTTTTCCAGATTGCAGCTAGCTATATACATGTTTAATTCATGAATTTGATTATGTTATTATCTCTTTCCCAACACATTTCCACAATACTAGAGATGCATGTATATGGTATAAATAGTGTTTATTAAGTATTGAGCGGTGCTACTTATCCAGAAGGTTGACATAGTTGGCACTGGCACGGACGCAATCCCTTGGTTGTATCTCAACTATTCAAAACCAAAAAAACATATTCTCTCCATAATAATTATCTAATTATAAATACTAACTGAAATTAAAAAAAAATAGTAGAACATTAATATTAGTAAAATTTAGGAATTAATTTACTGGATTACTTTTATTTTTTTCAATACTCTAACTTTTCCTCTCCTCCTTTATTAACACTACAAGAAATTTGGCCTAAAACAACACTTGTTTTTTGCAACATATGAAAAGTGTTACTTTTTATACACATAGACAAGACTTTTTTTAAATGTGTTACCTTTGATATATAAAAAATATTATTTTCTCTATTCAAAAGTGTTGCCTTAAACAATTGACCATACTTATTATGATAACACTATGAAAAGTGATGCATTAGCTTAAAAGTGTACCATTTTGTTAAAAAATATTGCATTTGACAATTAGTCACATATGATATAACAACTCTTCAAAAAGTAATGTCTTAACTTAAAAAAGTGTAACATTTGCTATATTAAAAGTAACACATTTAGAAATGTTGCTATGTATATAAGTAACACTTTTAGGTGTACCTAAAACTAAGTGTTCTTTTAGGCATAAATTTCTTATAGTGTAATGAGTCAATAATATTCAATAGCGTTATTATTGGTAAAAAAATAATTAATACTACCTAAAATTTTAAAATGATTAATTATTTTTAGACAAAGTAAATTTTTAAAATAGACAATTATTTATAGGTAGAGGAAGTACATATTAAGAAAACAATGAATGAATATTGATAATAGTGTAAAAGTGTATTAATTGACAAAATTACCCATATTTAATATGATTATGCTCTTAAAAAATAAAATAGATAAAGTACACTTAATTATAATAAGGGTATAATTGATAAATAAAAATTAATGTTTTCTTAATTTGATAAATAAATAGATAAAGTGAAAAAAAATTTAAAAAAAAAACATATAGTCAAGATGCAATGGAGGGAGTAGTAAATTTGAGTGATCGGACGGAAATCATAAATTGCTAAGAAATATGAAGTGAGTATGTCATGTTTTGACACCTAATTTCGGAGTTAGTTTTTGGCAATTTTTGGCTAGGAAGTAATTTTTTCAAAGTCATCTTTAGTTAAGAGATAAAAATGATCGAAAAGAATTTTTATAGATAAATTTTATATATAATTTTATAATATCAAGTTGATCATAATTTTATTTTTTCTCCAATTTGACTCTTCAATCGTACACACCCTAAGTATTAAATTGAACCAAACACTGCTTAGACAGAAAGTGTGTATATGTATTAATGTACAGAATGTGACCAATCATTAAGGACAGCAGAAACCAACAACTAGTAAACGAAGAAACAGCCTTCAAAGTTGACTGACAAGGTATTAAATTTTTATTTTTGTTCCCAAGCGGCGTGTAACACAAATGAGACTATAAAGAATTTGTAGGTGTTTTTTTTTTTGCCCTCTTTTTTCGGTCAAAGAATTTATAGGTGTTGAATTCAAAATTGTATGCGATGGCATTCATTATGAAATCCTTTCTCCCTGTCCTAGCAGCACCAAACGAAAAAAGCGTTTGTACGTAATCCTGTTTCCTGTATGTTAGGCACGACTGCGTAAGCCCCGTAGGCAGGACATTGTGTTTACGGATTACTCAACCTTAAACATGGCTTCACGCACACACTCATCAAAACAACAAAGAAATAATTACCTAATTAACTCCTTTCTAGAAGTCTTGAAAATTTTAAAATGAAAAGCCGAGGGTCATTTGCTGAGGACTAAAATTTGATTACGGAGATGAGAACTGACATCATAAGGCACATTTTGTTAAGGTTAATAGAATTGGTTTTAGAAGAATTGATTGAATTTGAAAGACTTGGTGTTTAACAAGAATCTATTTGTGCTTAAGAATAATAGTTCGAAAAGTTAATTTTCAATAATTCAATTGCTTTGATTTGGTAAAAGGAAAAGGTAAAACAGATGTTAGAGGTAAAATTACCGAAGGATAGAATGGGACCTTAAAGAACAAAGAGATAAATAAATGAGAGTGGTGTGGTAGATTCCTAATTGACATTTCAACGGTGCAAAAGGGGAACGTCTTGGAGTTGCTATCAGCCATTTCAGCACAATCATTTTTGTCTAACAAGGTTATTAAATATCTCTTTCACTTTTTATGTATATTCATAAATTAATATATTTAAAGGGTTTAGATATATTAATTTATAAATATATTTAAAGAGTGAAAGAGACATTTAATTTAAAATAAAAAGCATAACATAATAGTCAATGTTGAATTTAAAATTTTGAACCATAATTTAGCAAACACCCTTCCAGGACCCAAATTGTGGACCTACCATACATATCATTTATTGGGGTTACACAGGCCAAACTACACGTTAATTACTTTTCAATTCTCAACCTCACAAATAAATATAATTTGTTCCACAAAATCAAAGTTCCCGTTCTCGTTACAATCTTGCCTCACAAGTATTATTACAAATATAATAAAGAAAAAAGAGAAATAGGTATTGTGACAGTGCCATTTGATGCCAAAAAAGAGGCATCATTTTCTGGACTTGTACATCAAATTAAGTTTCATGCAGTATTACTCAGATGTTTTGTTCTCAGTAGTCATCCCATTGCCATTGCCATTCTCATGCATGACAAGTTGACTGAAATTACCCTTCTGCTTGAAGAGCTGAGTATGGTGGTGCTTGCAATAAAGACGATGTTCATGGGCCACATAATTTGATGGGCTGATTAGACAGCCTCCATGGGTGCACCTGAAACAAACCCTATGGTAAGATTTGCCATCAACAGCCACCTGTAAGGAAAGGAAAGAAAAAGAAAAATGCATCTCATCACTCAAATGGATGCAGTTGTAACCGAACAATCTTTAATACAATAAGGTTTTTCTAACCGGTGCCCATAAAGTAAAGGATTCCAAAAGAAACAAGTAAACAACTTCGTAAACTTTGTAATAGATATTTTAGAAACCTAATAAACATCATATTTTTCAATGAAAAATTTGTCTTTTTTAAAATTTAAGGAATGAACTCATATAACAAGACATACAACAATAGAAAAATCCCATATAACAATACTTAGTAATTGGTATGATCTAAGATATTTAATGCTCCTAGCAGATCTAAAGTGCTTTTTGGTAGCCTATGTAGTTGTTTAATTTCAGCGTGTCAAAACTGGGTTATTACTTATTTCACTTCTTTTATTTACCCCTTCGAAAATATTTTTATACTAACTCAGTATTTGACTTTAGAAAACAACAGGTGGCCATTTGCAAATTATTGATTAAAAAAAAATGACTTAATCAGCAAAGATCCCTAGATATGAACAGAAAGTTTGCTAAGAATAGTTTTTATACCTTTTCAATTGGGTACACTGTCTTCTTACAACCGACACACTTTTCCTGAGTTCCAGCAAACAATTTTGAAATCTTGCTGTTGATTTGGACCTGTAGAATTCTTAAGAGACAATATTTACTATGTGCACAAGAACTTAATCAAATGAATAGTAACAACCTTCATTTACAAGCAATGAATAAGAATCCTAAGTATTAATAGGTGTATTTTTGTGTATTAAGAATGTTTAAATACCTGATCTGCAGATCTTTCGACCCTAGCAATTCTTGGAACACCTACAAGCAAGAAATATAACAGTCAGATGAAAGGATTATAGAAAAAAGAAGTTGGAAATAAGCTGAACTGAGTGTGTATTCGAACTTTAAAAAGTGCTTATTATGCATAAAAAACAACGGCATATATAGCAGTAATTCACCTTCAAAACTTTTGTCCAAGCTGCCAGTCTTCTTGAAGAGTTGATCAAAATGAGGCTTACAGTATAGAACTCCCTCAAAGGAACAATAATTACTCAGCTGCAGGGATGCATATCAGAAAGAGGATCAAGGCTATATGCATAATACAATATTTCATATTCTATAAGCAAAAACCGAAAAAAAAACATAATGAGATAGCTATGGACATCCATGGCAATGAGCAAATGTGATTAAATTTTCATCCCAAACTCAATTATCACTGTACAAGGCGGCAGTTGGATAAATGCTATGCTTTCAGATTCAGATGTGAATACTTAAATTTCTATCAGTGTGTTTAGTACAAATAAATAAATAAAACAAAGCAGTTAGAGTAGTTTCCCTTTATGTAAACAACAAAGGCCACCACTTGACAGGAGAATGGATCACCAAATGAGATCCTTAGGGTCATATCTAAAGATGTGTGCAAATGTATAATCATAAGCATTCTTTGAAACAAGGGATTAATAGGATCTAATTGATCTGAACTTTTATGATCAAGAATATCATTGATTCTACCTTTGGGTGAGTACATATGAACTTTTGAAAGTTTGACTACTTGGAATTGCCACATGGCACATGTGCTACTACTCATGGCTACATTCTCCATAATCATTCTCAAAAAAGCATATTTCTCTACCTGTTCCTGACACTCAATCTTGATCTTCCTCTCTTAACATCAAATAGCTATTTTTTCACTTCTAATAGCTATCTGCAGTCCTAAATTCCACAACTACACTTTATCTTAAATGATTCAAAGTCACATTGTATGTATGATCATTATTGAAAACAGAACAAATTTTCTATCAGGGGTTCTCTAACAAAGTGTCCTCACAAAAAACACCATGAACTGAAGTCTGGGGCATAAACAACAGCATTGATCCAATAAAGAGAAAAAGGAACCAAATAAATTATCTAAACGGGGGACCAAATTAATAAAAAGAAGATGTAGATTTTCTAATTATCATAGGTACATGTATGAAAGCACATAATACAGCATTCATCAAAATAGAGAAAACATAATATAATCTAAAAGCATGGTCATTGGTCATGTGATTGGTCTCACCTTGAGGGTACCCTTGCAGTGGTGACATCTGAAGCAAAACTTGTGGTAGACTTTGTTGTCAGCAGTAAGCTCTTCCACCCAGTACACTTTCTTATCACATGCTGTGCACTTCTGAGTAGTCCCTGCAAATGTTGCCATCTCAAAAGCCAAGAGTTTCAAAGTGTCACTTGGGTGGACTGAGTGATCAGGAAGAGACTCACTCTTTCTTGCTTCCTTGCTTGTTTCAAATGTCACTTCCTGGTTATTCTTTATTCAAATTTTTGTGTTGGGAAAACATACATACAGCTGGTCATTACAAATTGGTGATCATGCTCATGGGTCTACTACATTTAAGACTTAAATCAAAGACAAATAATAATAATAATTATAATAGTAATAAATCACAATAGTAATAATCTGTTAGCTGTATTCATAGTGGCCAGTTTGATTATTGGATTTGGAGCTAGTCTACCTGATGATGGCTTTTGGCCCCTTACGGCACTAGCAGAGACTCCACTGAAATGACCATAGTACCATCAACTAAGACAACAAGCATATACGTGTCTCTATCTTTCAGTCTCATATCATTCAGTGGTAGTGAAATTTCTATCTGCTGGTGGCAGAGTTGGTGTGGTTTAATTTTAATTACCTTCTTATTTCTACGTAGATTCAAACAAACTGATTTAGGTGGTAATGATTACGTCTTGTAATTACCAATCAATAATGAAATTGGCTTGTGGACAACTGAAATTGTAAAAATGAATTTCTTTTTTAATCTCATTTTCAAATTAAGCACCAATAAGAGAAGGTGAATTTACCTCAATGATATGCATTTTTTCCCCTTGTTTTGTATATTAAAATGTTAAAATAATTACTCGAGTTAGAAAGGCATTTATTGAAATTTCCATTGACCATTGACTATATCGGATTAATATACATGCATATATTAGATACACTTAAATGAAGGAGCATGGTGACCAAACACAACATGATGAGTAGAAGCAGCTCCATGCAGGCCATGCTTGGCCGAAAGATATGGCTTTGACTTGTAAAGGGAAAGAAATGAGTCAAAAAGTTCGGTGCATGCATAATTCGAGAACTCAAAGCTAATTAGAGTGGCCCATTGATTTAATTGAAAGGAGCGCAATGAATCACTAGCAACGCCACTTCCTTAATTCAAAAATTTATCCCGTTTTCTCAAATATGATTAATGAGAGTATCATGCAACGCTGGCCAAATTATAAGAACAGTGAACAAAAAAATATAAGAGTTGTGTTATTTATACTTATAGGGTGTTGGATATAATATTGATAACTTCAATTAGATCATTCAAATGGGTAATAGATAAAGTGTGAGTTGAATAAAATATCAATACCTCATTGAATATGAATAACATTTTTCAAAATATAATCAGGATACCAATAAGAATATTTCAAAAAGTTAACAAAAGTACAACTAAAATAAACAGCCAAAAATTGAAGGTTCCGAAAACATTTATATAATAATAATAATAATGAAATACAAAGTAGACCGTAAGAATATTCTCTTTATTAATGGAGAGAATCAATTATTGAAATTATACGTATTTTGTACTTAAACTTCCTGTGTCTGGCATGATGTTGACAATTCATGTGAACTGTGCAAACTACAAAGCCACATTGGTTGAACGAAGTAGTTACGAATTTTGTTACTATAATACAAACAAATGCTTTTGCAAAGAATACATTTATTGATGCCCCAAGTCGATTCTGCAGCACAATATCTTTTAAAGTGTGCCACGCTCACAATAACAATATGCGCATGGCCCCATCTTGCAATGTGGGCTCCGAAACGGGATAAACACGATTATTTATTTTTTCCCTAAAAATTTAAGTTAAGAACAAGATTCATCTCCATAAAAAATTAAGACATGCACTCACAAAAGTAATTATAGATGATTCACATCAAGGAACCTAAGGATCAAACCAAAATAAGAAATGGCAATAAGACTTAGTTTGATATTGTTACGGCTTTTTGAAAGTTATTGAATTCTTTGAACTTCTCAAAAGTTTCTTTTAAAAGGTGTAGTATTATTATTTAATAAAATAATATAAATGTTACTTTTAATAAGAAGATGTCATTGTAGTAATGTTTGATAAATATATTATAAAATTTTTCTTAGAATTCAAAATAATTATAATAGATATAGATGTTAAAGATAATAATCCTACTTTTATTATCATTAAATAGAATAAGATTATGTTAGTATTTTAAATTTTAAACTTTAAAGAGCACAAAATAGCTATAAAAGACACCTTATGATATGCTCTCAAAAGCGCTTTTAGGTTTTAAAAGCCAAATATAAAAGCACTTCACCTTTTCTATTTACTAAACAAGAAAAATTGACTTATGTTTTTCATAAATAAAAGCATTCATTAGAAAGTATCACCAAACCAAGCCTAAGTTGAATTGGCTAAAGAACTAATTATTTCTTTAGTGCTGCTAAAATGTACTCCTTCCCTAACAAAATATCTATTAAATTTAGTCAAACATGAATATTAAGAAAGATAATAAATAATATGATAATAAAATATTTCTATACAAAATAATGATATATGGACTAATAATATCCTAATAGTCATTAATTGTAGACACATCAAATGGTTGAAAAAGAAATGTTACACTAATGGTCGTTAATTAGTTAGAGGTACTATTGGAACCAAAAAAAATCTACTTTATTGGAATGTACAATTGATAGATATTTTGAAAGATTATTTGTTGAAAGTGACAGATATTGAAAGGAAATGAGTACATTATCACATATTTATCCCTCTTATGGTTTCCAAATTGAATTTAGTTTTCATCTATCATTGGTATAAAATATTTTTGCATCAGGCAATTATACATTTGTCAAATTGTCAAAGTTCAACTGATAAAATTTAAAAACCTGGAATGTAAAATTATATACAATGAAATTCAAATAAACACAAAATAATACGTGTTCCAAGTGCAAATTGAATATTTTCGCACATTGACTACTTAAAAAGCCTGACTTTTTTCAATGATATATAAAGATTCATGTATAGTGACTATCAACAAAATATTTCTTCCCACAACGAAGTTTCCCTCGAAGCGAAAGTTACACGGTATTTGTCTGTCTATATGCTCCATACCTATTTATATCCTTATAAATTGCAATACCATAATTAGCTTATGCATGGGAAATTCTTATACTTGATCGCATGCAAAGTATTTCAAGGTAATTCAATGCCAATTGACAGTCAACAATTATATTTGACAGACACCAAAATCAAATAATTTTAAAATATTCGGGTCAAAATTAAATAATATTTTTCAGGGATCAAAAATATTTTTTGCTTATTTTTAGGAATAAAAACCATATTTAAGGCAAAAAAAATTCCTACCAGACAACTACTACATCTCTCAATATGGAAGATGTTTGATGACTCTAGAGTCCAAATAACAAACAAGAGCAGTACCCAGCTAGACCCAAAAACAGAAAGGTCAGAACCCAAATAAAAAGGAAAAAACAAAGGAGACTGTAGCATTTTTCTGTTTTGGTCTGAAGGAGACTGTAACATGGAGCCGAGAAGACGTGGAAAGAAGCAAGGCTGTCTCAGAGACTCGAGAAATGGAAGCAAGTGATGGCCCAAATCAAAAGTAGTCAAACTCTCTCAAAGCCAATCTTGTAGTAAGCCAGTAGCAGCACTCACACTTTCTACAAATCATCCCGTCACTTTTGTTTACAATACCATTTTACTATGCTCCCAATCGTTCACTCACAGTCACTTACATTCCTACATTTTTATACAAAAAAATTAATGTATGTAGGGCATAGTTCAAATGCAAAATAATAAGTAATCCTAAATAAAATTTACAAAAATCTTAAGTCATCCAATAAGTGATGCCTGAGTTAACGTGGCAGCATCATGTTAATTTGTCAATTATGGTATCATACATTATAAACTTGGCCTTATGATGATTGGCCTCCCAATTATTATTATGGCAGAAAATAAACTGACCATATTCCATTCAGGCAAGTCAGTGTTGGCCTAATAACATCTCAATTAGATTTAATCAACACCTCACCACCCATCTTATGAGAGAGAGCCAGCTGAATCACCGTCACTATGTTACAAAGCATTAAGCATCGCAAACAACCGACCAAAGAGGGAAAAAAAAAAAAAGCAGCATCGCAGGCTTAATTATTACATATAAACAACACTGAATCTGTCACTAAGATCTTTGCCAACAAGTAGCAATTTCAATCAATATGACCATATTCGCAAAGATTTCAGGCAAAGCCTGTATTTTGCCAATTAACTGTTCGGTTTTAATTGAAATATATTTGAAAAAGAAATCTCACATTGTTAAGAATTGACATAGAAGGGGGTGTAAGGCTATATATATGAGCTTAGGTTCTCTATTTCAATTTGTACCATCGAAACACTTTAAGCTTGTATTTAACTTTCTTTCTCTTGCTCTTGATTTAGAGTGTTGTGAGATGTAGTTTAAATATTTACTTTAGAGAGTGTGAGTGTCCTGGGGCTGATGGGGTGTTTGAAAGTGAAGTCTATGTATTGTAAAAATTTTTACATAGTGTTATTCTCTGATTGTCGTTGACAGCGGTCGTGGTTTTTCTTTTTTAGAATTTTTCATGTTAAATTCTTGTGTTGTGATTGTGTTCCTATTTTATTTCTTTGTTTAAGGTGATTCTAAGGAGGAGAAATGGCTTATTTTCTCAACAATTGGTATTAGGAGCTTTGGTTCGATGAGATTTATTCTTAGTATGCTCTGTGGTTGCAGCTAGTCTGATCTTCCATATCAAAATTTCTCCCTGGTGTTTGAGGATCATCCTTGGTTGCTGTTGTTGGAAGGCGTGTGATACTATGAGAGTGTAGTTTGGGAAGATTTTGACTAAGGAAAGACTTGATATTTAAGCGTGTCCATTGTGACCCACCTTTTTTTTTGGAACTCTCTTGGTGCACGGTTTCCATTGGCATACGTTATTCCAGGATACGGTTGGATAGAGAAATTGATGGAATGATTGATTTTGATTTTGGCTTGTGGCAAATACAAGTCAAGGTGTCGTGATACAATTAAAATTACACAGAAAAATAATAATGTGTTGCTAGGTTCCACAATTGCACCGGCATTGGCGTTTATGCAAGATGTGTGGTGGGATTATGAAGGTGTGGCTTGGATCCACATTTGCACATACGCATTGGTTGGCGTCAAGATGCAAGGTATGTGGTGAGGTCATGTCATAGTGAAGAACTTCAGGGAACAGCCAATGTGGAAGTTGCACCATAAATTTTTCAGCAAGGTTTCAACATGTGTTAAGGTGAAATTTTAGAATTGTTCCATTCCAAGTGAGTATACTTTTTATGGTGGACTATAATAGTTTTTTGAACTATGATTATTGGTATAGACAATGACAGTAAGATTGTCCTGTTGACAACGAAATCTGAGCTATGTTTATTTCAATCAAGGTGGAGATTGTTAGGTTTTGATTGAAATATATTTGGGAAAGAAGTCTCACATTGCTAAGAATTGGAATAGAAGAGGTGTCAAGGCTATATATATGAGTCTAAATTCTCTATTTCAATTTGCAAGTTAAAAACACTTTAAGCTTGTATGACTTGTCTTTTCTTACTCTTATTTTAGAGTGTTGTGAAATGTAGTTTAAACATTTATTTTGGAGAGTGTGGGTGTATTGGGGCTAATGGGTGTTTGAGAATGAAATCTATGTGTTGTAAAAATTTTCACATAGTGTTATTCTTTGATTGTCATTTGATAGCAGTGATTTTTTCGATTTTAGAGTTTTCAGTTAAAATGCGTGCTTGTTTCCAAGCTTCTTCTCTCATAGCTGCTTTGATATATGCAGTATTTCATAACATCCGGATGCATCGTATTCATAAAAGCATACCATGTAGAAAAAGAGGTAACAGGAAGTGATTGAAACAAAAAGAGAAAAAGAATGGATTTTGAAACATTATGTGCGGTGAGATGCTATGATATGAGTAAATGAATAAGTGTACACAGCCTAAGAAGAATGACCTGTTGACTCAACCGAATATTGGACTTGTAATATTGAATATTTATCTAATTTTAGCAATCAAACAGGCAACAGCACAGGCATAATGGATGTCCCAATTACTAGGGATATTGGCAAATCAATAATCTGGTTGGACCACTTCCAATTAAACTAGTCAGAAATTGGACACTAACGGGGAGTTTAAATTAGAAGAGAAAATAAGAGGAAAAAAAATGAAGAGAAGAGAAAATGAGAGGAACAAAAATAAGAGTTGTATTAAAAAGATATATTTATCCTTATTATAATGAAAGAATACATATGGTATTTAAATTTAATTTTTAAATGTTATTATCAATTAAATTTAAAATAAATATATGATAATATTAAAAATTATATTAATTTATTATTGTTTAAATTATAACGTGTATTTCAGAAGTTTTCAAAAATAAAAATAGATTTACTATAAAATACTAAAACTTTTCTATTGTTCATGTACTTTTAACTTTGTTGAAGGTTATGAGTGTCAGTTTACACATTTTTATCTCCCCTTATTAGTTTTCTCGGCACATGTGCGCCGAAAGTTTCAGAGGTGGGTCCCACTTTATGTTTTCTACTGTTTTCTCTTGTTCCAAAGGAAAGAAAATGTTTGGAATTAAAGTGTTCTTTCTACTATGCTTCCCTCCCCCTTTTTCTCTTAAAACAAATGAATGCTACAAGCCTAAGGCAACCCAATTTTGACCAAAAGGTACGCATGTTTCCTAGTTTTTCTAAGTCTCTTGCGCACTCTTGACTTGAGCATCAGAGTCCTGGTAAGTACACCCCATCAATTCGGAGCAAGGAGGAACACTGCAACTGTCTCATGTTTGGCAACCTACTCGGATACCAAATACTTTATCCTATATACTACTTTTGAACGCTGGGTTTTTCTGAGTATAACAAAAAATTCAATCTCAAAACTGGCACCCTTGTGCACATTTACTGGTCTGTTTAGTTTGGTAAACACTCCCTCAAACAACCAGATAAGATTAAATCTTCCAGTGCTAATAAACAGCACATTTTTTTATAAAATATTGCAAAAAATGTCATGCTTATCAAAGTTACTTATATGCACAACAATATCAGAACAATTCCAATGAATTCAAAATGAAACTAAAATTTTGAAAACAGCATTTATTGACAAATCACAAAGACCACAAAATCTTCCAACTCATTAACAGGTGATTTCATTACCTGATAGTGTGACAAGTGATACCAGAAAAACAAAGAATGCCTACTAGTAAAAGTGTCATAGTGCAAGTGGACAATCAGAACTCAAGAAACATGCCATTCAACATCCAAGAACAATACCAGTACCACAACTCTCAGTCCCTTCGTCAAAATCAGGGATAAAAGACAGAATATCTCCAACAACAGCAACTGTTAGAACATAATCAATTCTTCTGAGACGCAGCACACTCATATGATTTGAATGGTTTCAGGTATGAATCTTCTGCCAAGAGCTGCAAAACAATGTGCAGTAGAATTGAATGCAGAAGCAAAACCAAATATATCACAAAAAGTTATGCTTACTAAGTTATACAAAGAATGAGAACTTGTTCACAAGGATTATGCATCTAAAACAAGGTTTTGTAATGGATTCGGAAAAGTTCAAGAGAAAGAAACTTGGGATAATTTACTTTGTACACTATCCTGAGTTGCAATAGTTTAACCTTTTTCATTGCAATACTGAATAGAACTTAGAGCCAATCTACAATTTCTTGGAGAAGGGGCAATAAACTCATTTGCACAATTTGTTTAACACTTTCTCTTGATAATTGGTTATGATATGAGTTTATTCAAAATTCTAAAATCCACTTTTACCGGTCAACTCCACACTCAGAAAAAAAAAAGGAGTAGTTAAAGATCCAATTGAAAAAGTCCGATACCAGTTTACCACTTACTGACACAAGCGGTCTAGAAGCACCAATTTATTTGAACTGTGAAAGAAATAACAAAAGGGAAAGCCCAAGTCTTACAGCTTTTTCATGATGCTCTCAAGTTCAATATGCAATCTGCGGCGAGGGAGAGAAAGCAAATCTGCTGTCTTCTACTTTCTCAAAAGCGATTTTCAGCACAAGGGAAAAAAATCAGAGAGACAGAAAATCCAAATTTCGATAAAAAAATTATTAATAGTTAGAAAAGTAAAACAAAGAACATTGCTATTGATGGACACCAAACAGATAATAAAATGAGAAGCAATGCTTGCTTTGTTCAAAAAGAATGCCATGTTCTCTTTTTCGCCTTATCTTGGCCAACTTCAAAGGGCTAGGATGCAAGAAGTCTAGGCTAAATGAAGGGACTACTCAGAAGACCATACCAACCCCGAAAACAAAATTTTTTACGGGCCAGAAGAGCAGGGAAAAATGATGCACAAAAAGCTTTCAAAGTGTACAAGCCACAGAATTTAATGAGCAGAAATGAAGTACAAGAATCAATGACATGAAACAAGAATTTTACCTAAGCAAGAGCTTTGCAAACCGAACCAAGTATCAAAGTTCAAATGCAACTAAACTTTCTTTTATCCATAGAACCAGGGTTTTGAAAACAAATATTATCTCCCTTGAGGTCAATAAATATTACACTCACCCTCTCCTATTTTTTCTACACCACACTTAACTTCCTTATTGCCTAATAATTTACATAATTCCAACATTACCCTTTTTCCCTTTCCTTTACCCTTCCTTCACCCCTGCACTCTTAACACGTTCAAGTTCTACCCCTTTCAATCCACCACCATTTCTTAACCATCTTCTTCAACTGAAAATACAACAAAAAATAAAAATAAAAACCCAACAAATTCACACAGATGCCTAGCTCCATGTCTTTTTCACTATGAAAGCTTTTGAATTTCATTTACATACTAATATAACAATCACCCCAGAACAGGGAAGGAAACAACATCAATCCAATAAACTTAACAAAACAAAATTCAAACAAAATTAATAGAAAAAGGGCTTATGAACCAACTGAAAGTAAGAGACAGTGGTAGGGTGCAATGGTGGAAGTTTGCTATGGTGGCTGCCCATACTGGGTGATGGCAACGGCAGAGCAACGACAAGGTCATGGCGATGGTCATGGATTGTTCGATGAGGTCGTGGATGCAAGCACGATTTGGGTCCTACGGTTAGGTCTCACCACTAATGGTGGTGATGTAGAGTAGGGGCAATTGGAAGCATCCTCAATGTTGTGGTGTGGACCATGTTGGTGCAGAAGATGGGTGGATGAAGCAGATGCGGTGCACCGCCATCAAGGTCCAGCTCATGATTGTTTCATCTTGAGGCTTTACGGAGGCGGAAGAAGAAGGACGAGTTCTGTTGCTGGATTGGGGAATGGGAAGAATAGGGGTGGGTGGGTGGGTGTCAACGACGAGAAGGAGGGGTGGGTGCCTGGGTTTTGTTGATGACTTAGGCAAGGGAAAGGAGGGGTGGGTGTTGGGAAATTTGGATAGTGAGTGAGGGTTTTGTTGTATTTTCAGTTGAAGAAGATGGTTAAGAAATGGTAGTGGTGGATTGAAAGGGGTAGAACTTGAATGATGATGGTTGACAATGAATTTGACGAATTTGTGATTGCTGTGTTGGGGGTGTAGGCATAGTTATCGAAACGAAAGATGATTAAGTGAAGAGTTGCCATTGGTTGAATCGATGGGTAATTGCCCGGTAAAGGATTTATACAAAAAATATATAAAAATATATAAAAGTTTGAATAAAATTTAATAAAATGACAACTAATTAATAACTTACACTCTTTAAAACCTAAATATAAAAATATAAATAAATAACATAAATTTCTAAATATTGTCACATTTCATAATCACGAATCACAATTGAAGTTCAAACATAATTACATAAAACTAGAGAGTTTTATATCATAAACTCACAAATCATGACAATACAAACAAAGTTATTGTATTTTTCTATAAGTCAAATGAGATTTTTTTAAGGTTTTAAAAAATGACATCATTTAGCAAAAAAAGTAAAAAAAAAAACTTACCCAAAGGAAAAAAAAAAAAACTAACAAGCCCAGATTTCCAACATCCTTTGATCAAGGATGAAGCAAACCCCACGGATTCGATGCGAATCCAAACAACGCTTAACGGGTTCATGATCGGTTTTGGTTTTTCGGCAAGGGCTCAACCTTTTATTACATTGGGTGCAGGGGTGGAGGAAGGGTAAAGCAAAGGGAAGAAGGGTAATGTTGGAATTATGTAAATTATAAGACAATAAAGAAAATAAGTGTGGTGTTGAAAAAATAGAAGAGGTGAGTGTAATATTCGTTAACCTCAAAAGAGGTCAATGTAATTACCCCAAATTATAATAATTTCACCTTATTTTCTTACTAAAATACCTAAACAATGAAGTGAAATAAGTATACAATTTCATTTCACTCCTCTTAGCTTCATTCTATTCCACTCCACTTCACTACACAACACTATTTACCACCAATCCAAACATATAGATTGTAATCACAAACAAATAAAAGGTACTTGAGCCCTCTTAAAAATTGGGGCGCCAAAGGTATTTTCATTCCCATAATCAACTCCGAAATCGTTCAATACTTTAGGGAATAAAAGGAAAAACATATGGAGCATCCAGACACCTGATGAAGCTTAACCGGGGCAACAACATCCAGAGGAGGAAACTGATTTTATTGGACAAAGCATGCTTACAAAATTATGATCCAGAACAAAGGCCACTGGATCTTTAAGATCCCATGAATATAATCACTATTTCGTACTACCTGACTAAGCATCTCCCAACAACCAGAAATCCTCTCCTCACTGTAAAATACAAGTATTTACCGCTTTAATTTTGAGACAACAAAAGGGAAGGGTAATTCCATGACCCCTGGCAAGCTATTAGAGCCGAAGCATAGAACATGTATTTACAACTAAAAGGAACCACAACAACTTTCCTCTATAAACTCGACAATATATATATATTTTTTTTTTGGGCTGCATTCATGAACACAATGTACAATAGTAACTGGACCTTGATGTTCTTCACAACCTATCACTTGTATCTTTCGCCTCGTCTCCACACCAAGAACCATTTTAAGACATTGAATAGCTTTCTCCATCTCTTCTGAGCTGCTTTACCAACGGCAATGGACGTAGAACGCGACATCATGAAGCTATCGACAGCACTCTGCAAATCTGCTGGAATGTGGCACTGAGATTGAAGATCAGTATGAAAAAACTGCAGATGATCCTCATCAAATGCATGGGCCATTGGGTCTGTATTGCAGATCAAAGCATTGGTGACCTGGACCGGAAAACCAAGACTCTGATCATATCCTAGGCCCATGCTGTCAAAATTAGGCAAGCAAAAGTCATCCAAGCCACTGGTTCCTCCAACAGAATAAATGGATGACATGATATCAGGAGAAGAGGCACTTGCTTGTGTGTAATTGGGCCCTCCAGTCTTTTGAGGAGCCAAAAGTTTGTTGGCACTGGACCCTTCAGTATTTGGTGAGTTTGAGGAGTAAAGTACATTAGTTAAGTGTGAAGATCCATCCATAAGAGAAGCTTCATCTTCATAAGAGGAAAATTTCTCCCCTTGTTGTATTGCAGAAATAACCAAGTTTTGAGCATCAGCCTAATGGTGGAATATCATATTAATTAAGTATTATAGACAAATAAGAAAGAGAACGAGAGAGTGAATAAAGTAAAGAGGTTATCAGAGAAGAATGCCTTTTCGGTCTCAGACAGCTTATCTACAGGGACATACTCGCATTCAGAGCACAGTCCTGTCACCTGGCCCACAGCATTGAAGACCACACCAGTTTTCTGTTGAGAATGAGAAGGGAAGTAAAGGTGCCTCGTTGTATCAAGTGTACAGGTTCGCGCATGCTCCACAGTTATTTCCCACATCTTTGCAGACATGCCTGTGCCCAGTATCTGCACATTCCCGAGCATTAAATTCATCCATTTTCCTAGAGAAACCAAGTCCTTAACCAATTTCCAGAAAGGATGAGAATGCTTATCATTTGGAGGTTTGATTGACAAAAGAAGTGATATAAATCCATTAATATAGAGGTGCCTGAGTTGATAATACCATGACTAGCTTAAATTCCTTGACACAATCAGTGGACAGCTAACCAGTAACATAAAAGCTTTTCCTAAACTCCTTTGAGAAAATCTATCAACATGAATCATATGTAAAAGATACTCAAACAAAATGCCGAAGTTTATTGACTAGTAACAGAAAAATACATAGAGAGACAAGAAGATATTAAAATACTGCTTAATTAATTCTTACACTGCGCAGCTTTGCTGGATCCAGATTGAGAAGTGTCAGAAAATCTTTCACAGTGTAGATCTTTTCCCGACTCAAACGCTTGTGGAAAGCTCCATCCTTGCCTATCTTTTCCAGTCTCCAAACTTCGTCAAACAGACTAGGGGGGTGATGCTTCTTATACACTGCAGCAAAATATCAGACATTGACACTAAGTTTTATCCATCTCTTGTTGTAACAAGAGAATTGAAATGATCAAATATGTTCTCTTTATGACATTTATTATTACAAGGAGACTAAATTGACAGGCTTTCACTTTTCAGTTTTACCAAAAAAAAAAAATTGCTGAACGCATGATAGATAATTCATTCATTTATACCAAGGAGAAAATCACATTTGGATATAGGATGAGAAGAACTCAGGACCAGTAAACAGCAAAATAGTATACTTATCCTGGTTTTATTTAACTATATTTCCACATAAAGAGGTTAGTCAAGCAGATCCAACATTTTAATGTAAATCACACTAATATTGTTTGTTGTTTCTTATTCTTTGATCCTGTAAACTCCAGCTCTGATGTCCACCAAACCTGATAGCATATGCAGACATTAGATCTTGTTGCATCTAAAGCAGACAAGGCCTATATACAAATACTCACATTCTCCTCGGTGATCCCTAACAATGAATGACTCTGTCTTTGCTTCCCTTATTCTAACACCATCAAAGTTGTCCACAACTTTTGCCCCAAGCCTGAATCTACGGCTCCTTGTCCAGCTCGAATTATCTGTAAATGAAATTTCACCCACCATACCAGTCCCATCTTTAAGATAAAAAATTACATCTCCAGTAAGGAGGGGCTTTTTCCCTTCCCTCTCTCTCACAATATTGCTCCTGAACTCTTCAGGCGTCCAAATTTCACTTTCATCTTCAAAATCACCTTCAAGGACAACGATTTCCACCTTAGCTAAGGATTCAGATCCTGAACTAACAACCTTCCCTGTTAACACATCAACTAATACTATCCTTAAGTTGCAGCCATCCTCTCCTTCAATTCGAGCTCCAGTAAAGACTGGAAGAGAAATGTTGTTTTCAAATTGCAGCTGTAGGCTTCTTGATTCAAAAGTATGCATCTCCTTTCCACTGGTCCTGAAAATAAATGAAAAAGATGCAGGAGAAACAACTAGAGTTAAGCTAAACATGTTCTTATCATTCAGCTAAGCTTTTTTCCCCTAATCCATTGCCTTTGCTTCAAGAGCAGCCACAGGCTCCAGGTACAGGAATTTAAATTATCAGTAGAAGACTATTTCTTACTGTTTCATGCTGGTCAAATGCTTCTTCAGGGCCAATTCAACTTCCTCCTTAACCTGAAAAGATGTCACGTATGACATAAACTGTCAGTAAAAGTAGAAATAACATGTACAGGACCAAACTTCAAATCTGCTACATCAGACAGAATTTACTTATGATTTCAATTGAAAAATCACATCCAATTATTTCGAAAACTACTAATCTAGAAAGGAAAAATACTTTGCAGCATTACTTGACTCAACACCCATTGCACAATATGAAAAAACATCATCTTGTTGGTTCATTTATCACACAATAGCACAAATAACAGGAAAGAGCAGATTATGAAAGGCATAACCTATAGAGACTAGGTTTTTTTCTTTTTCAGTAAAAATAGAGACTAGTATTTTATTCCTGTTACCCAGCATATATGCTTTCGACACACAGTACATATATTGGAATGAAGAAATAAAATTTCTCTTTGGAAAATCCTGCACTAGAACAAATTTATGCAGCAATTGTCTCAGTCCAAGCCTAACAGGCCCTGTTAGTGTCTTAGGGGACCAATGAATGAACCAACCCTCAACCAAGAAAGTTCTTCAAGTGTTTGCTTTCTCTTCAGGTTTCCATAGTTTTCAATGTATTTATAGACAAGTGGCATGCTTTAGGAAACATGAAGTTTATCCCACTTTTATCTAATTAAATATTTTCAGATTTGTTTGGGTACATCTAATAATTGAAATCAATTCCAGGGTCTGAAAAACAAGTAATGAAGTAGAACTTAAAGCATTTCCTTATTCCTTTGTAAATCTTATGTGACACAGCATGCTTGAAGACCAACACAAAAGTGGTATCTATGGATAAAAGAGGATGGACGAAAGCACAGTTGTTTCATATGGATAAAGCGTTAATTAACAAGAAGTCTGCAGTTGCCTACAAGGTGGAAAGATACCTGGCATGAGGCCAAAACAATAGCTACCATAAAGTGGGTGCAACACAAGTTATCTGCTGCACAGCCTGGAAGGCATGGTGGTAATTCACGAACAATACTTACATTGTCTAACTTAAGGATTTCAGTTATTCTAAGATGTATGAATCAGGATCATGAACGATGTAGAAATCCTAAAAGTAAAATTATCATATATTCATGAAACAGCACAAACAGAGAAAAAGAATTGAATACTCAGAAATAATAAATGTAACGCTGCCATCAAGATAAGTGAAATAAGGGAGTTCATACCACTCGACGAACCAAGGGCTCTAGAATAGGCTCCAGCAAATGCCTGACTGACTGTAACTTCATTACCTCGCGCACCACACTGCACATTATTCAATATAACCATTAACCAAAGTAAAATGTCAAAAACCAAACTCAACAGTTCCATTAATCAAACAAACTACACAGAAATATTTAATCAGTGACAGCAAAAAAAATGGCATCAGTCTTTATTAATACGAAGTTATGCCTATTTATATTATGTGACAAGATATACATGACATCAATTCTCCTTCACAAGTAGCAAACTTCATTCATTTGTGTGACCCATTAGCTTTTTTTAAAAAAAAAAAATCTTTCAACTCAAGGTATCCACGTTTGAAGCAATGACCAATCCCCTCAAGGCATAGAACTTAAAAACATGGATTTTGCCTTAGCCATGAGACCCTCTCTAAATGCTTAAGTAGCCCAGCTAAACTACCTATTGTGCTAAGCCTAGTAGATACACATCCCATTAGCTACCATCTTCTGCATTTGATTATGCCTTGATGTTTCAGCATAAAATCATATCGACTGTGCACTAGCTACATGTCATGAATTTGCAATTCACTTACTCCTCCCTCCTCCGACCATATATAATTAGAGGCAAATTCAACACGCGCAATGCGCATTCATTTGCGAAACTCAATTCCCCTCCCCAACAAACAATCAAAACCCCATTTCAGTTCAAGCTCATAGAAGCTCTCAACGTCGTGAAACCCCTTATTCCTCCCCCCCCCCCAACTTTATACAAGCAAACCAAACAAAGAGCGGTTAAAAAATAAATAAATAAATGAAAGAGAGAGAGAACAAGGTAGGAGTTGTACCTGGAGAAGTGTGGAGGCTTTCGACGCTTATCGTCGGGAGTGGCAGATTCTGATTTGGGCTTTCCGTCTTCGGGGCGCCTCTTGAGCGACATGGCCGAACCTAAAACGACACAACAACGCTAAGCGGCGACGCTGGTGGTGCTCCTCTTGCTTCTTGTTGTTGGGCATTCACTACCTCGAAACCGACCATTACCAACATGCGGCTCAAGTAATAGTAATAATAATAAGAAGAAGCAGATGATTAAATAGGAAGCAACAACCCCACACGCCAAAATATATAAGAGGCAGTAACGGTAAACGACAACCCAAAAAAAAAAAAAGAAAAAACCCCGTGAACTAAACTCCAAAAAAATAAAAAAATAAAAAGGTAAGAAGTGAAAAAAGAGGGGGTGCAAAAAGTGGGAGTGCGCCTTCTCGTTTTGTAGTTTCTATGTGGCAGTGGTAGCAGTAGGAGGAGTACTTGTTGAGGTTGGTGTGTGTGGTTGTGTCATGTTTCTAACCGTTATCTGAGTTTGTTTGCGTCTGGGATGCTTCTCTCCTCATCTATCTATAATATAGTATTTGGCTAGTAACTGAACCCACCCTTTGCATTCAAGCAATAACAATAATAATAATAATATAAGAAGAATAACAATAATGATGATAAATGATAGGTTGTTCTTGTTTGTTTAGGATCCTAGTAGAAAGTGCAGCATCATCAGACAGACACTGAAGTGGGGTGATGAGGGGACAGAGGAACAAAGGAATACCACACGGAGAAGGAGTCGGAGACTGAAGGAAGGAGGGAGTGGGGTCCATGGAAAGCGCGTTATGCGACCAAGTAAAAGTGGTCCCACACACACACAGACACACGCGCGCGCACCTTCTTTCTTCTTTGATTCAACGCGTATCCCGTGAGGTGTAAACTCCTCTAAGCTAGCGTTAGCGTTAGCGTGCGGCCTCACTCTCATCACCCACGCCCCTCTTTCAAACTTGAAATGCCTTTTTTAATGATTTTTTTTAATGATTCACCTACAGCCAAACTGCTAATTTTTTTTAGTGATTTTTTTTAAGTACCTTGTTCTTTACAATTATTCTATAATCACTCAAGTATAAATGGTGCTGGTATGGGAAATGTCAACTTCAACCCACTTTACTCACTCCTTTTCACTCATTTGTCTATTTTTTATTTTTTTTATAAAATAGTTGTATAATTCTTATATTAATAGGTTTTAATATTTTTTAATATTATCCTTAATGTAATTAATTATATTTATTTTTTAACAACATTGTAATCATATAAATTTGTATTTTAATAAAGATGAATTGGTTCACTTTAGACAAATGAAATGAAAAGTAGTGAGTATCATCCTTAGATAGTGGTGAAATATTTGGATGAGTGACCACCATCATCATTCAAAGATTATAAGTTGAATGTTCATTTATGTTTAAATAGCACTACTCGTATTAGTATATATAAATGCCATCCCAAGCAAATTTTGTTTGTAATGTCAAAAAGTATGAATTTTTTGTTAGTTTGGGATTGTTGTGATTATATGAGGCGGCATTTTTTAGATTATTAAATAAATTGTGATCATATTACTCTATTAAATTTTAGAGAAAACAAGACAACTTTTTAAAGTATTACATGAGGTGTTCTTAAGAGCCAATAGTTAAAACACCTCAAACTTTTTCATTTACTAAACAAGAAAAAAAATGTTAGCCTATATTTTTCATAATCAAAAGCACCTCTTTAAAGAATACTACCAAACCAAACCTTAGAATTATTGTTTTAAGAATGACTTGATCATTTGGCTTAAATATCTTTAAGAGTAAAAAAAACTTTAATTATTAAATTTAAGTAATTTAATATTTGTTTCTTAAATAAAGTCTTTAGTCGTAAGTTTGAGTTTATATATATAGGACACGATTCAAATGAAATTAATGATTTATTAGGAGAATGAGAAGTAAATTGGGATTATTGGACCTTAAATGAATAATTAAGATTAAAATATAATGTTATATACATAGAGAGAGATAGATAAGTGAGAGGAGTAAATTTAAATTGTTGGATTTTACGTGATTAATTGAGATTAAAACATAAAAACCTATGACCTTGTGAGTGATAATAGAATTATTAATTAATTTTTAATATTGATATATTATCTATATATAATTATACGACCATATTTACTTTACTCATGCATATTCATACTAAACCACTCATATTTATTTATATATATGTGGATAATGAGAAAAATAAATATTGACTATTAAAATGATATTTGATTTAGAAATTAGTTTCTTTTAAAGCTTACTACCAAGAAAAAAAATCATAAATTAATTTCCTAAGTAATAAACGTGTAAAATGCATGGGCTTTAGAAAAACAGTGTAAAACACATTATTTAATCTTTTTAGGCTGATCTAGATCATTGGTTGTTGAGCCCATTGTTGAACAGCATGATATAATCAGAGTACTCTTCTTAAGGTCAAACAAGATATATTCAAAAGAAACATATTAACCACTTTTCTTTGGTAGTTGAGAAATGTACATATTTGATAATTTTTCAGTTTTAGCAATTACTTGTGATTTTCGTGTAGAATAGTTGTTACGTAAACTCTTTCCTTAAGGGCCTATTTGGCATGTTTAATACTATAAGGTTCAATAATTTTTTAATATTATACAGTATTTAATGTGATATTGTATAAGATATTATATTTATATTATATAATATTCTTATTTATTTACAGATAATTTTAACTATATATAAATATTAAATCAAAATAAATTAATAATTTTTATTAATAATTTAAATATAATTTTTAAATATATAATATTATTATTTGCTTACAAATAACTCATTGAATAAAAATTAAATGACAAATTTAATTTATATTAAAATTTACTTATCATGTATTTTAGTATTTTATAACTATTTAATATTTCAATAAATTATAAAAATATAAAAATACTCTCTTTCTTTTATATAATATGATATTTTTCATTAGTGTTTATCATAATTATTTAAATTCTAATTTAATAATAAACATTAAATCAAAATATTTTTATTATCACTCCTTACTTTTTATATATCACACCATATTTATTATTTATTGATAATTTTTACTCATATAATTTGTAATTTATGTTTATGTTAAATATTATATATATTTAAATATTTATTAATTATTCAATATTTTATTATTTTTATATATTATTAATTTTTTAATTTAATTATTATTTAATTAAATAAGGAAAATAAATCTTATAGGTTAAAACTTAATCATGCCTTATTTTACCTCCCTAGGTCGATAGAATTATCCATAATTTTCACATATAAGGGATGTTTGATGGATAAACTGGTCCAATACGTTGGACATACCAAACAATATATAAAGTCATTACTATTGTATCAGCTTATCATATCATGCTTTATCCAAGTGTGCCAACAAGCCCTACTAGGATTATTATAGGTTTTTTTAATGAATGGGATTATTATAGTTAAAATTTTGCTTGGTTTATAGTTGTTTTTTATTGTAGCTAATCATCATATATATATATATATATATATATATATATATATATATAAATTAATCCTATTTTGCATTTAATGCAATCACTAATCAACTTGCAATTATTACATGGCTTATTAAATTTGAATAAATATTTATTTTTAGGATTTAATTTAAATATACTTACAGTGTAAATTTTTTTTACATTTTCATCCAATTAAATTCTCCTATATATATAATTTTTGAAGTAGTAGAATGAGCGACAACTATGTTTTACTGATGACAAAATATGATTGGATGATTGTATAAAAAAAATTACATTATTAGTTCATTAAAATTAAACTCTTACTTTTATTCAAAACTATTATACGATTCTAATAATATTGTAATTTGTAGTTAAAACTCACTCTAATTATAGTTTAGTTGCATATGAATATCTATATTATATATTTCTAAGTTAATGAGATTAACTATTACATAATTATATTAATCTTTCAGTTTATGGTATCATAATTTTTGTAATTTAATTTTGGAATTAAAAAAGGTAATTTGATTTTATTTTTAAATAAACGTATTTTTTGTTTTTAATTTATTTAGTGGTTAAGTTTAAATAAAAAAGTGACCATAACACCCAAAAAAAAAAGCAACTTTATTTAGTTGCATATAACAATACATATTAGTCTTTTATCATTCAATTTTATAATGTTAGAGTCTTGATTATTATCTCAATTTGATAGATCATAATAACATAACTTATAGTTTTCAGAATTGGCTAAGGTTTCAGAGATGGGTGAGCTTATCTTTATCATTCTAAATAAGTATAAAGAATACTTTTGAAAACATATATAATTGACATTGTCATTTTTATGCTACATTTCGTTCTCTTTTTTAATACCTTTAATTGAAATTTTAAAAAAATGCACATTGAGTCCTCAAAATAAGCAAAAAATAATTACTTTTTATTCAACTTTTTTCAGAAGCATACGAACTAATAAGTGAATATATTTTTAAGTACTTATTATCAAAATAAATAAATATTTCTCTCCTAATAATCATATTCAAATGGGTTTATTATGAAAATAATTAAACAAAATAATCAATAAATTTTATTATATATAATTTTTATTACTATCACAGCTAGGGATGCTTATAACCTTGCCCTTGAACTCATTGAGATGGGTTCAAGTATTGAAATTTGACCTAGTGCATTTTTAATTCCTGATTCAGTTCATACTTCAATTAGCTTAACCCTAAAATCAAATAATTTCTTAAGAGATATATATTTTTATAATAATTTATGAAAAATTATAAGATTTTAAAGCTCAATTAATATATTTTACATAACTTGATGTTATTTTTATGTTGGCATGACTTATTTTGAAACCTATATTGTAAAATATTTCTTAAATTTTATTTTTTACTTGTAAAATTTTATAACTTTACTATATATAATGTCTAAATTTTCATATATTGTTTGAATGTTAGGTTTATCCAGTTATAGTGAGTCATTATTGATTTGGGTTCGGGTTTTAAAAATTGTCCAAGTTAAAAATTTGGTTTAAGGTTTTATTCAACTCGATCCAACTCATCTCTTGTATACGCTAATCACAGCTTGTTTTAAAATATTTTCATCGAAAATAAGTATCACAAAATATTAACAAACTCGTGAAACGCACATATATTATTTTTTTATCATTATTTATAAAGACATTGTTGCAAAACTAAGCCTGTGATTAGTGTCTATACAAGAGATTCCCACAATAATCGCTTTAATCTATAATCTATAATACTAATATTTCAGATCCTATAAGGGAAACTTTTACAAGTGTCACTTATAGATCGATTTAGGGCCCACAATTTTAATTTGGAATTTGAATCCTTAATCTATATTCATTACACTTAATTGATAAATATCAATCATAATTAACTATTAATTATGAGATATTAATTACAAATCATAATCTCACTCCCATTTCACAACCCAGTTTCAAAACCTATTATTAAATACTACAATATCACTTTGCACATTTTTTTGTTGGTTAACTTTACAAATTTTTATTCTATATTTTAAATTTATGAAATGGTAATTTATTTCATTCTAATATATTTCAAATTATTTTTTATGATTATATTATTTAGCTTATCTATCAAAAAATATTTGGCTTAATATATAGTCATGGTTTCTTTCAAATGTATTATAGTTCTATATGGAACACATATTTTATATATTATCAATGAATATATAGTTTGAAATTAACTTATATGATAGTTTTCAATCAATATGTTATTAATATAATGTAATCTATCACAATGATATCAATCATAAATAATAGATGGATTTTTAAAATTATATATTTTATTTGAAAACATGCCTATCAAGATAAATAAATTAAAATCTTCTGGAATTAATTTGATACCAATTTAAATAGTTTAGTTTATCTTTTGAAATATATTTTTACTTCTAAAAATATAAGATATTTACCATGATATATTTATTTTGACTTAAATTCATAGAATTTTATTTATTTAATGTTTGAGTATTTTTTATAAACTCACATATATCTATTATTATTTAATTTTAATATGAAATTTTCAAATATAAGTTATTCACTTAATTTAAATGGGATTCGTAGGCGTTTAGGTTTTTAATATGGTTTAAATACGATATTCTTTTTATTTTATTATATTCAAATTACATTTAAACATGGTAATTAACGGTTGAATGCTTTTATTTTATATAATTGAATATCTGTGTAAAATATCTTTTTACATTAACAATGCATTAAAATTAAGTCCCTGGAATAATATATTGTAAAAATTAATATATATATATATATATATATATATATATATATATATATATATATATATATCATAATCTATGTTAGCTTTGGACAAGTCCATGAAATTAGAGAAGAGATGTTGTAAAAAATTTTGACTTTTTGTTTGGCAAATAAAATTAAAAATAATTAAATTAAAAACATTTAAAGATAAATAAAATGCGTTTAAAAGTATAAATGCAATGTATTTAAAAAATTGTAGAGTTTAGGGTTACTCAGACACAATGTTTCCTTCAAACCGATCATAGATGTATGATAGATTGCATCTTAATAGAGGAGGATTAAACGGAATTCTATGATGGCATTGAAAAATTTATAAGGATAACATCTCAAACACAATAGTTCATTGATGAGGCAAAAGTTTAAGTGTGGGCACTATAGGAGCGTGCAGAGACCTAGTACCAGAGAGTTGGTAGAGGCTATGCCCGATGTTGACATCCTTGTACGAAAGAGGATGATATTTGAGCTTAGGTGGTTGGCGGCCTTTACAAGGATCGCATGCATGGGATAGGGTACTACCCTGATAGTAGGTCATCATCCTCCGCCACTAGGTCCTTGTTGCGGATGATGCTTTGCTAGAGCATGTGCATGCCTTAAATCAGGCTAGGCGCAGGCAGTTCTCCGGTAACTCCATGAGGGCGTGGGTTGAGTGGCAATTAAGGAGGAGTTGAGGGAGATCCAACAGAAGATCTCCATGGAGCAACGAGGCAATAAGCGCCATGAAAGAAAAATGTAAATTCAAGAGGATGAAAAAGAAGATTACGGCCAATGTGATGAAATTTTTCATCAAGATGGGCGCCTGAAGATTTTCCCACAAGAAGCACCCAGATGCCACCACTCTTATCTATTACTAAGGGCTCATCGTCTAGATGATGGCAACGACAACTCTGGAACAATAATGATGATGATGAGAACTTCAGCTTTTTTCCTATTACTTTATGAATATTTTTTATAATTATAACACTTTTTTATTTGTATTTATTTTATTTTGCTACCTTACTACCATTATTTTTTATTTCATTAGTTTGTTTATTTATCATTTCATTACTTTCTTATTTTATATTATTTTAATTTATAATTAAATAATTATATAAATAAAAAATAAAATGAATAAATGTCAAACAATTAGATATTTTATATAAATATTTCACATACGGCAATGTAATCTATCTCCCAAAAAAAAAAAATAAAAAACGTTACACACAGGTAAACACGTTAGAAATAGATGAATTTTTTAATAAAAAAGTAAATAAATATTATATACCTATTAGTAAATGTGTCGGTAATAAATAAATAAAATATTATTTTTATTTTCATAACCCATCGTTACAATTAAAAATACATGTCGGTAATATTAATTTTCTAACAACCATATTGACTCCTTTAATACACATTTACTAAAAATATTTTATTTTATTATTCGTCGGTAATTACCGATGGTTAACACCACCCATCGATAATAATGTACTGACAAACCAAAAACTGACACCTGTGTCCATCGATGAACCTCTCGATAAAATTCGTATCTGTTGGTATACCCATCGTCCCACACAAATCTTGTAATGTTGGAAACAGAGTTGTCGGTTTATCGTTGGTTGGTAGATAATTACTGATGGGTTGGGATGGCTATTAGAAATTTAAAGGTTCACCAACAACAAAGAAAATAAAAGCCCATCGTTAATATTATTAAAAAAGCATCAATTTGGTGATCAAGAAATTAATATTACCGACGGGTTCTATAAATATCATCAATGAGTTGCATATTTTAAATATATATTTTTGAGATTAAAATATTGATATATTACCAACAGGCAAGATCTAAGCATTTTTCCCTTTTTCTTGCGGACAAATTTAATTGCCATCTGTGAAGTGTTTGTATAAACTATGTAATTATTTGACATTTATTCATTTATTTTTTATTTATGTAATTAACTATTTAATTATAAATTAAAATGACATTAAATAAGGAAGTAATAAAATTTTAAATAAACAAAGCAATGAAATAAACAATAATAGCACTCAAAATATCAAAATAAAGTAACTACAAGTCAAAAGTGCAATAAATATAAAAATATGCAGAAAACAATAGAAAAAAAAATAGTTGAAGTCCTCTTCATCATCGTCATCATCAAACGAGATACCTCAGTAATGGGCTGGAGTGGCTACTAGGTGCCGGATCTTGAGGTGTCCACCTGCTTGAAAAATCTCATCATAGTGGCCTTTATCTTCTTCTTCATTTTCTTGAATTTATCTTTATCTTTCTTGGCCCTCTTATGCTGCTATTGCTCCATGGAGATCTTCTATTGTTGGATTTCTCTTATTAATTAATTTTGAACAACAACACATTATTAATTAATTTGTCACAATATTTTACCTTAAATTAAATTTGGTGTGTCGTCTCATCACTTTTAAACACATTCTATTTGCCTTTAAATATTTTTAATTCAGTTACTCATTACTTTTAATTATATTTGCCTAAGAAAAGTTTACAAAATTTTGACAGCATCTCCACTTAAATTAGAGTTTTTTTATCAATTAATCAATGCATTTAACAATCATAGACATTAAATCACAACAACATAGCGGACATATTTAAACAATCACAATTTAACAATTACATATCATTCACATAATTCTAAAAACCATTATGTAGCACATCTCCTTATAACTTTGCAACATGCATATATTGTAATCTCCAAATGCAATCAAACTCCATAGCAAATAAATGCAAACAAGTCAGGGAAGAGCCTTCCCCATAGTCATGAAATCCAATTTCCTACAATTTTATCTTAGAAACCATAAGTCTATATCCTACATACATATTAAAGCAAATAAATAACAAAGATTTTGTCACTAACCCATACAATAGTGCACAGTAAATAATCAAAAAACTCAGGACGCAACCCATTTGAATTCTGAAAATCCAAAAATGAATAAGCACGTTTAATTTTACAAGGTTATAAAAATTGAATAACATAATACACAATAAAATAGAAAAAAATCGAAGCTATCTCTTAAAACACTTAAGTGCTCCTTCCAATAGAACTCTTACATTAACAAAATAGAAATAATAATTACTCTCCTATGTATTAAAACTCAAAACTTTGAGCAACAAAAATGAACAAAAAAATTAAGCCAAATAAAAAAATCAAACTGATTAAAATACTTAGAAACGTACCTAGATTGCAATGGTGGGCTTGGTTTCATTGATAGAGGCTCAGATGATGGCCAACATCATGGTGGTAGTCATGGTACGATGGAGAAGAGGAAAGCGAGAGAGAGAGCCATTTCTATAATAAGGAAGAAGAGGTTTCGATTTGTGCCATATACATGGCTTCCTGAGGTCTCCAGAGTAATTAGTAAATGAAATGATGCATTTTGTTGATTACTAATTACCGACGGGTTTGGGAATCCCAAGAGTCGCACGCCAACATCCACAAAATTCAAATAGTAATCGGAACACTCGTCATATACCCGTCATAATAAATAATTAAACAAAAATAAAAATAAAATAAAAATAGAAGTGGTACATTTCATTGGTCACTAATTATCCATGAGTTTTGGGAATCCCAAAAGTCGTATGTCAACATCCACAAAATCCAAATAGCCATTAGAATGCCCGTCGATAATAAATAATTAAATAAAAATAAGCTAACATGTTGGTAACATCATTTAAAAAATAAAAAATAAATTGAAAAAACTCATTAGTAAAATAAAATATTTAAAAAATAAAAAAAATTATATCATTAGTACACTTGCCGGTAATTTCTTCGAGTCACATGGCTCTTTACTTGTCCTCGCAAATGTACCGGCGATCTCTAATGACTATGCACAAAGTCAAAACACCCTTCAGCATAATTTACACGCCATATGGTGCATTTTGGAGCCAAGTAGTGTTACTTTCAGGTAAACAAGGCTTCAAGCCGTTGGTACAGCCATCGAGTAATACCGACGAGTAATGCACCTATGGACCTTCATATCCGAGTTCTTGTAGTGAACTAAAAAAAATAGTTTTACATATGCAATAATTTTATTTGATTAAAATATAAGAAAAATGACACTATAGAGAAATCAATTAAACTATTAAAAGTGGTTGTGACGTGTAACAGACATTTGAGACTGACAATAACCACTCTCTTTGAAATAATGTGTTTAAGTTTTAAAAATTTTATAAGAATGCTTGTAGATGATTAATTGATTATGTTAAGAATAAATAATATCTTATTATATCTTTGATTGACCTGTGTAAATCATGGATTGATTTAGATTGATTTAGCTTCAACCAAAAAAAAATTATTTAGATTGATATTAAATTGATTTTCTCATTATTTTTGATCTTATTTTAATTCACAATATAAATAGGCTTGACCTCATTCTACATATCCATCAAAGAATATATCTTAGAAATAATATTATTGTTTTCTTTGCTCCATAATGGATATTAAAATTGTATCAGAGTGATCGATGACACCTACCCAGATTTTTTTTTTGTTTTTTCTCGCTGTTGTCTCTATGTTCTAATTGAACTGACTTTTTTCCTCCTAAGACATATCACTCCTTTATCCATGGTTTTCTTAGCTTCGTTGCCAGTTGCCACCTACGCGCTTCGCCATCTCTGCCTGCATGGCTTCGCCTCCATATCCGTGACTCTATGCCTCAGACTTCACCATTTCTACCTCCATGTAGTCTCGTTGCAGCTCTTGTCTTCTTTGACAATCTCTGTTTAATTGCCACAAGTTTAAAGCTCAGCTTGAGAAGGAGTGGTAAGAATAAATAATATCTTATTATATCTTAGATTGATTTAGGTACACTTTGGATTGAATTACATTAATTTATGTTGATATTAAATTAATTTTGTCATTATGTTTTGATATGATTTTTGCCTTATAATTAGTTTTTGCCTCATTGCCATATCCATCTAAGACTATATTTCAAAAATACATATTATTATATTTTCTCTACTTTATCATGGGTCTTAAAATTATGCTAAAATAAAAATTTTAGGAATTTTTTTTTGTATATTGATAACAATGAGGTTTGAACCTATGTCCTTATGCAAACTATTGAAGTCCCTCCCACTAGGTCACTCCTAGTGGTTTATCATCTTATCTAGTCGATAACCCATATAATAGTATAATTTTGTCATATAAGATTTTGATTTGCCATGTAGATTGATGGTCATGTGTAGAATTGGATGGTGTGGCCTTCTCTTAGCTAGCTCAATATTTAACAAAAACTAACTAACGACAAGGACTAATAATTCATAGTTTTGGAAATGTTTACCTTGAATTGAAATTAAAAAAAAAAATTAGGGTCCAAAACCAAAATTCATCTATTTTTAGGGAACAAAACACAGTTAATTACCTATGGTGGAAGATGACTTAAAAATTAGGAGGAATGAATATATTTATCCGATAAATTTCACCATGCTAAGATTTTGATTTAATGTAGTTGTAGTGTAAAAAAGTTCTACACTTATTAAATATTAGCATATTTTCTCTCTCATATAACAGTCACAATTCCCTTAATAGTGTCAATATAATAATAATAATAATAATAATAATAATAATAAATAAAACTTCTTGGGGAAACCTGCCCTAATGATCTTCTAAGGTCGTATTAAAGCCAAAAATAAATAAATAAATAATAACATTGTCACTTATATAACCTTATGTTCAATAAAAAAAATTAACTATTTTTTTTTAACTAGTGTCTTTAAGATATTCATTAGTAAAACCCTGCTTTACTTTAGGTAATTTATTGTAAACCTTGCCAGTGAAATGCTCAAAAACCTCCAAATTTACGGTAATAGGGAAACTTAATAGATTTATGAAGTTATGGCAAAATTGTGATTACTTTGATGGGTGGGGATCTATTATGTAAGTCTTGTATACTTATATCATTTAATAACTCCTCATAGAAATTAAATTTAATTGATCAAAATGTTGAATTATGTGATATTATATTGACGATCTAAATATACATGTATTCTAATGATTAATATTTAATAGTATTTTTAAAAACATATTATCCGTTAAAATAAAGTGGTATAATGAAATATCAAATTATTTTCAAACTATATGAAATTTGATATATTTAATCTAGTAGGTAAAAACTTTAAGTTCAATGATTGGATTGATGAAATTTGATATTTATAAAAGTTATTGATAGATGTAAATATACCAAGGTTTATGTTTGGTGTAAATGAATCCGCACCAGCAAGATCAAGTTGTTTAATTTTAAAATCTTATATTTTCTTTTGACATGAAGATCTTATGTTTGCTTATTATATTGCTTGTAAGTTTTGATTCATATGTAGGTTATGCCATTTTTTTCATCTTAAAATATGCTTGCCCTCTTTCTAAGATTTCTTAAAAAATAAATAGAAAACGACTAAAATGAAAACTTGATTGTTGCAATAAACAATGGTTCTATTATTGCTCAAATTAATAAAAATAGGAATTTATATCATTAAGAAAATAAATTAAGAAGCAGTTGTATTTAGATTTTATATTCTCTATACCTTATCATTTCGTTTTTAAATGTGTTGGTCTTTTTTAAGAATTTCATTTGAATTTATTGAAAATAAGTGTATAATGGACCAAACTATGTTTCAGTATTTTATGAATATTCTAAAGATTTTTTTGTCTATGGCAGATGTGAAGCATGGTGTTCCACACACCAATCGTTTAGCTACACTAATAAAGTGTGGCTAAACACATATAAACTTAGCCCCACTTTTAAATGTTGCTAAATGATTTATGTTACTTTATTTGGTTTACCATAGCTTTGTCCTAAACTAATTAAATATAGAATTATAAATTGTTATTCCATTTTATTCACCATGCTTATTTCTTAACATAACGATTTGCTGATATCCAAGCTTTACTAGCTACTCATGGAGGGATTAAGAGGGGCAGGCAAGGCCTTGGCCTCAATCTCTCCTCAAATTTCTTTCAATATATATATATATATATAAAATTGAAAAATATGCAAACTTATGTGTATATATTAAAAAGAGAAGATCTGTTTCATTTTTATCTTTATTCTTTTAGTTACATGCACATCTAGTTTTATTAATTTCTTCAAAAATATAATAGTTAGCTTATGAAATAAGAATTTAAAAGTTATTATTGTACCCTAATATCCTTGAGAAAAAATTTCACATATTATTTATTTATTGATAAACTAAATTTATAGTTATTTATGGTAGAGACACGTATAATAAATTAGAAATACCTAATTGAAATTCTCAAACACCCAAGTATAATTTGTGATTTGCAATTTATAATCTAAATTTCAGAAATATATTTCAGTACTAACAAATTTTATTTACTGTATCAAGTAAATCAATATATTTATATAATTTTTTGTATTAAAATATTAAAATTTTGACTTAATATATAATTATGATTCGATATTTTCTGTCCACTCTCCTCTAGGTAATTTCTAGATCGGTCCCCGTAGCTACTATAAGTCTTAATTACTTATTTTCTAAATATATGTGAATCTAAGATTGTTTTCCATTTTTTCTTTCAGGACCCACGGAGGACAGTGATTGTATGTTCAGTGTATGTTACCTCACTTTGAAATGTAAGATATAATGTTTGGAGAGGAAGACGCAAGCATTATAAAAAATTATGCGGCGTGGTAAACTATGCTCCGTTCACACAATGTTGCATAACTTTTAACTTTGACAAATAATTTTTCTCTCTAGTTAATTACCAAAAATTTGACAAACTAGAATTGTGTAATATTATTCATCGTAGAATAAAAGTTTGATAAGGTTGTTTTTGAATTTATTATGATATTCTTTGTATGATGAGCGAAATTAAATGGAGTAATTTATATTTATATTGGAAAATAAAAAATGTACTGGAACATAAAGATATATACTAATGATATATATGCGGAAACAAACTAAGAATGATTTTTCTACGTAACTGTTACGTAAAATTATGAGAAATAGCTATACTAAGCTAAGAAAACTATGCTAAAGCTAATTAAAAACTGTGACTAATGGTTTTTCTTCTTTTGTTTTTTCTGCTGTTGCTGTTGTTGTTGTTGTTGTGGAATTGGGATGTGTTGGTTGTGTAGAGATGGTTCTGTAAGCGTGAGTTGAATCTGTTATTTCTGTGGTGGGATGTGGATCTTGTGGTCGATGTGTCTTTGGACTTGTGCTTGGCTATGGGGAATCAGAGTAGTGGGAGAAGGCGGATTTGCATTTGTGTTGGTGTTAGTGAGTATTGTGTTGTTATTGTTAGTGGATGTGGTTGTGGTTGTGGTGTTAGGAAATATGGTAACAGATGTGAAGGGGGGTTTGGCGGTGGTGATGGCGGTTGTGGTGATTGCGGTATGGATTAGGAGGTCTCCATAACATTTATGAGTGAATAGTGTTGTTGAAGCCATAATCAGGAAGGAATTTGATATGGGTTGAAACTTAAAAATGTGTTCCAGTGGAAGAAGACTGGGGTGTTGTGGTAGGTGGATGGAAAAATGGCAGTATACCAAAGGAGGTGTGCTGATTGATGAAACATGGTGGAGTTGGAAACAAAAGCATCAAATTGTTATGGAAAATTTTAAAAACTAGCTAATTTAAAACTTAAGACTACAAACTAATGCTAACATTTTTTTCTTGTATTTATTAATCAGAAATTACTACATTTATAATGTTAGAAAGTATTTTAGAACCTTTTCAAACAATAACACCTCATCCTAAATTATAAATATTCCTATCAAATATTTGTTTTGTTATCCTTAATAACTCTTGACCTAATTCTCTACGGTAACATTATGGAAGAATTATGAAATGAAATAATTGATAGCAGATAGATTACAAAGTTGTACAGTTGTATTCAACTTTAAACGTTGTTTGGATGTAATGCATTGGGAGAAATGAAATATTGTAATCTTTCGTCACTGAATAATTATTCAATTTTAAATACTTAAAAAGTTATCAAAGTTAGAAAAAATTAAGAATAATTTATTAAATTATTTTTTTTTAATATTTCAACTTTCTCTCTCCTCTTCCATTAATATAATAGGAATATTATTAAAAAAAATAATTAATATTACTTAAAATTTTTAAACAGACAATTGTTTTTAGATGAAAATTTTTAAAATAGATAATTATTTAAAGATAGAAGGACAATCAAAATGAAAGAGGAAATCTAATATTATTTACTATAAGTATTATATATATATATATATACACACGCCGACACACACCCACATAAATAAATATGATAAAGGCAATATATCAAACCAACTTCGAAACTTCAATATAATTGCATAGTTTGATTGATAGATCATCAAAACATTGTACGTAGCTTGATATTAAAAAGTAAGATGGGACTTGGAGCTTGCAAGACATAGAAAATCAAATGGCTTGTATGGACAGGTCGATCAATCACTCATCACTAGGTAATTTGGTAATTTAATAATTTTATCATATCTACAATTAAACATGTAAAATAAATTTTCTATTTTTTCTCCTTACTGATGAAAAGAATTAGTTTCGCATCTTAAATCATAATTTTCTTTTCAGGAAAAAAAAATTTCTTTACAATTATTATCTTCGGTTTTATTCAAACTGAAATAAGATAAAGTCTGGTTAGTTCCTCTCCTTTTAAATCCGCCAACCTCAAAATTATCTTATTTGAACTAACCATTGAAGAGCATATATGTTGTAAAACTAATAAATTTGTGAATTTTACAATAATTTGTTTATTATACTTGCCATGCTCAAATTTCAATAGAATAATTAGAAAAATATTATTTATATACCTCTATTTTAGAAACATTTATAAACACCATTAATTTTTAGATTTAAAAGAGTTAGAAAAGTATAATATAATAATGATAAGATTGTGAGAACTCATTTTTTTATATGAATATCTATGGATGCCTCTTAAACGAGAGGTACAAATAACGTAACTCAAACAATTATACAATATACATGTGGCTTTAATTTGAAGTGAAATACTTTCATTTCACATTCCCTATCAATATAAATTTGGCCATAAAATTGTAAACCTTAAGACTAGCTGAAATTCAGATTCCCCACACCAAATTACTAAATGAAATTAAGTTAGCCTTTTTGTAAACATGAAAGGAAAACCAATTCACCCCAGGTTATTTTCAGCTCTGTTTGACTAGAGATGCACATTTTCTTAATTATCAGAATTTCTATTTAATTCAGATGAAGTAGGCCTTACTATATTCATCAGTAATTACTATCTAACGTATTCCTCATTAGTTTATTATGTATTTTGATCAGATATAATTAAACCAGTTCAGATAGAATTTTCCCCTCCCCTCAAGAATGCAACTTCAACTAGATCATCTGCACTTAGAAATAGCATACATTCGAAACCACAAATTTGAAGTGAGATGTGAATAACGACGTACCAAACATTTAAAAAAAAAACTCTCGTTTTAATTATTTATATATCGTTCCGATTATCAACGCAATATAACCATAATGCATAACTAAATGAAATCATGTCATGGTGTGATAATTGTTACGTAACAATGATATATAGGAATTTAGCACAAGTGAGATTTGATCTCATCAACAAGACACCATAACGTCGTTTTCTTTAAAAACGGGCGGGGGATATACTTTGTTGAATGAAAGAACGAAGATAGTGCAAATAATAAGCACAACTTGTCTTATTTATATATCATATGCTGCATGCTATAGGCAGTAAGATAATAATAAACCTTTTTATCTCTTTCCACGAATCTTCCTCGATACATCAGTGTTTCATCTTATTCAGATTTCAACCCTCCCACCAGAATTAAAGCATGCATGCCACCACAAAAAGAGGTCCCCCGGCCCCGATGTACCAATTGTCATGCATCAATCATGCCGGACATTTTCATTGATTTAAAAGGGACAAGAATTGCATTGGACAAAAGCTTCAGTTTTTTCTCTTTTCCCGTTAACTATAACACATACCACGTGGATCACACAATATTTATAAAAATAGATAGAATATAATTGCGTCTAAAAACTAACCACAAATATATATGTTATGGTTGGGAAAAGCTGAAAGCCTGAAGTACATCTTCTACTCGATGATGAGGTTTTTAATTTGACAAAGATGATGTGCTCCAAGAAAAACCATGGTAATCTGGTGATTTTTAAAATTGTCCTAACGTCTCATGGGGTGCCGCAAAACGAGAAAATATTTTAATTTTCAATGAAAAGTCTAATGGATCAATTGAGTTATCACCAATTTTTATTTATGATAAAAATTGAAAAATCATTTTAATCTGGCAAAACTGGTTCTTTTAAGTTAAAATTGGGTTCAGAACTAATTATAATTAGAGAATAATAGAAATTTAATTCAAGTGTAATGATACATCCTTTTCACGACGATAACCCAAAATTTATTATGCAAAATTAAAATAACTTTAATAATTTATTTTTTCCCTAAAAGTTAAAGTCTGAAAAATATTTACAAAATTTAATAATAAATACTTACAAAAGAAAAGGAAACAAATTTAGAAAAATTTAATTTTGACTTTGACAAAAAAATATCTGCTCCTTACGTATCTTCTGGTATAATGAGAAATTCAAAAGACGTAGTTTTTAAAAAAAATAAGTGTGTGCTGAATTAATTTTATTTACAGAAATCTTTAACCAAAAAAGAATTTAAAAGGGATAAAATCGATTTGCACAGGATTTAAGGTAACACTATACTACTTAGCAAACCCTTTCAATTGAACAGTGATGAAGGAAATACCTGCCACTCAGTCACAACTGTTGACTATTGCATAGATAAAAAGAAAAATATTTCCAAACACATTTCATCACAAAATTGTAGTTTGTGTCTTTAAATCCAAGGCTCAACCAAAAAATAATGATGAAAAACTAGAAAAGAGTTAGTTCAATAAAAAGGACACATTATTATTATTATTAGTTATTTTTTTGCGTGGATCGGATGAAAAGGATTTTCATTTTTATTCAAAATTAAAAGACCTAAATAATTGAAAAGTGACTCATACCTAAACATTTATTTATATATTTATTTTTTTTAATTGTCAAAAGGAACTCAACACAAGTTCAACACACAAAATAGACAAGAACCAAAAAACGAAAAAGAAAGAAACAAAAGTCGATGACCCACAAAATCCAAAAGAACCAAGCAAACAAACAACCAAGGAAAACATGAAAGCCCACGTTAAAAGCCAACCCTAAACCAAAAGGATGAAAGTTAAACAAAATAAAAAGGACAAAGGGGAACGTTAATACTGGCACCAAAAAAGAACATTAATACTTAAAAACCTAGTTCCCAGAAAATGTGTGGTGCAGCGTTAACGGGAACAGCCATGGGAATTAGAGGCTTCACGGTCAGGGGCAGCAAGGATGGTGGTCATAAAGGTTGAGAACATGGGGATTATCATGTGTTGTATAGGCTGGTTTTAACTTGGGATGATGGTGGGTGGCGGTGGTTTGGGTGGTCAGGCTGTGATGATGAGAAAAGGTTATTGGAGATGGGGTTAGGTGGAAGATGAAGCCTGCCAAGAAAACATTGTGGGATGACTCAAACTGTGATGAACCATAAGTGCTAGCCTCCTCCTTATTGATCAACTAACAATAATGATTATGCATACACATTTTTTTTACCCTAATGTAACTAATGATAAAATTATTTAACATGATATAATCAATACTAATTAAAGAAATAAAATTAAATTAGTTGACAAAATGGATTAGAGTAAAGTTAATCAATGAATGTTGAATAATCAATTTTAAAAAAAGAAGATTTTCTTTTTATGTTTTGATTTTTCTTTTCAGCTTTTTTCCTTTTTTATTATTTTCATTTTTTTGGAACATCTGGATTAAGACAAATTATACAACATGGATTAAAAAAGATTTTTTAAAATTTTTGGTTAAAAAATATTTTTCTTTGTGATTTGATCAAAAATTGGGTGCTGATGACAAAGATTTATTATTTTTGTGATCAAATAGATTATTACAAAATGTATATTGAGCTTGAGATCTAAATATGTTATTAGTGTGTGTTTCTATATGTGTTGGCCTGATTTGTCAGTCTATAATGAGTGAAATAAGACTTGTTTTTTTTCAATGAAATGGCAGGTCCCTCACTACTTCCTTTATATACGTGCATGTCTCTTAATTATATTAGACAAAACATTTTTGAATAGTACTCTTAATTAGTGTGACATATGGATCATGTTACGTTACCCCATCAATTCTTAAGAGGAGATAGTGAGGAAGATCACACACGCGTACGAATAACTTCCACAAATATAGGATTTTATACTACATGTGATATAAAAGCTTAGGTACATGATCTAGGATATCCAATTCTCTATTCATAAATTTAAAATGACTTAAATATGTTTCTAGTCCTCATAAATATTCATTTTGATTTTGATCTCTCTAAAATTTTCTTTGGTTTTAGTCCCTCTTTTTTTCCTTTCTTTATTTTTGGTCCCTATCTTTCAACATTTTGATCTTTATAAGTATGATAGAATATGTGTTTAGTCATTATAAATGTTGAAAATGTTATTTTTACTCTTACAAGTATTTTAAGAATATATATATCTCAAATGATTTGATCTAGATTTGATGGTAATTGATATATATAACATATTCAAACCATTTGAGATATATATATATATATATATATATATATATATATATATATATATATATATATATATATATATATATATATATATATATATATATATATATATATATATATGGATGCATGCTGATGAATTTCTCATGGGTTACAATGTAAACCAATACAAACTGTATCCAAAGATAAAATATTTGACAATAAGGTTTACACTGTAACCAACATGGTTTGTTGTGTTTGGTGTGACCTCTTTTCAAGTGTACATAACAATAAAAAGGAAGAAACTCTATTTTTTTTTTAATTATTGAGAGGACTAACCCGATGGGAAATTGGGTAATACAAAGAATAAGGGTTTGTTTGGAATTGTTTTTATTTTTGTATTTTTGAAAACTATTTTAAAAATAATATTTTAAAAATTATTTTTGATAGCAATTAATGAAATCAACTAATTATAATTGTGTTATCTTATTCAATTCTTTCTTGTTTTCAAAAATAGAATTTCAAAAATATTTTTCAGCTATTTTCTAATTTTTAGTTTTAAAATACAAACTTATTTTTTATTTTTAAAATCAATCTAATAAGAATAATTAACCAAACAAAATTTTTTATTTTTTATTTTTAAAAATTTAAAATTATTCTACAAAACACTTACTAAACAGCTCCTAAAACTCAACAAAGGTAACAAGTAGTACGGAGGAATACACAATGCAAAAGACATAAGCCATGATCAGGCATTGGTTTTTCATGTGAGTAGATAAAAGGTAGACAAATGGAGCATTCGTTGCTTGAAATGAAATAATAATGGTATATAAAGGATAGTCTATATGTCCTCGTTTTAATGGTTTTCTTATTTGTTCTTCATTGCTAAAAGTGTCATGAATCAACCACTTACTGTTTTAAATAAAGACCGGTCCCTTGAAATAATGCTGAATCAGTAAAAAAAAACACAGAGAAAGAATATGTGGGACCAATCACTGGGTTGTCAAATCAGAGTTTTCTTCGAACGAAATCAAATTCGATCCTTTTGTCCTTGCTTCTCCAAACAGTATACATAAATCAACCCTAAACAGTCAATAATTTTTATTGTGGGTATCTCATCAAATAATTTAAAGGTAAACACCTTTTCACGTTACCAATCTTCACCCGCGCTAAATCCTAAAAAATAGTGGAGAAATGATGGGGTTTATATAGGGTGGAGCAGCGTGTGGACCTGGTTTGTGCATACGTAAATATCAACATTGATTCATTTTAGTCGCCTTTCTTTAATTTCTAAAAGAATTAACCCAAATAATTCTAGAGGGTGTTAAGATGATACTCTGAAGTAGAACAAGATAAATGGATGTGTGTCTATCTAGAATTGGTCGTGTCAATGAGTCCATCCATTATTCCAACCATAAAAAGGAGGGTGTCATTTCATGATCCTTCCACGATGATGAGTCTATCCACAAAGAGTTGTATCCATTCATGAAGGAGTGGATAACCATACATGATGGAATATGACAGTTCACAACATACATAGAGTTTAATTTTTATGTACTTTTAATATAAAATTTTTTTATATTACTATTTAATCATATATTATTATATTAATGTCTTACATTTATTTTTTAAAAAGCTCTATAAATAAGATGATTTTACTAAATAACAATCTAAAAATTTTATATCAATATATAAAAATTAAACTCATATATAGAATACCCTTTTCCAACTTTTTCATATTCCCTTTTCCATGGATATGAAAAAATCCATTCAAGTAGTTTTTTTTTGTTTCCTATCAAAGTTATTCCAAATTATTCTAGAGTTGAAGGATTACAACGCAAAACACAAGAGTCAAAACGGAACTAAAATGAGAGAGAGAGCGAGAGAGAGAGAAGAGTTGAAAGTGGGTGAGTTACAATACATCCGAATTGGATTTAAATGGATCAGAGCAGCCCCAACTGGAAGTTGAAGACAAACCCTCCCATGCAAGGGTACAATCCACTGGGGGTTTGGGAGATAGTGGATGATATAGACATCCGTTTCGCGCGCATGTAGTCTTTTTCCTATGAAATTGTTGTGGTGTATAGTTTATAACTATTTATATTTTGTAATTTTTAGAATTATAGAAGAATTAATAGTGATTCATTTCTGCTGAATTTTGATTTAGAGATTTTCATAATTTTTTTTTTTTGGGTATGAAGCTAGAAAAATATTATAATATTATTTAGAGTTTATTTATGATAACCACTCTCCTTAGATCTCCCGTTTGATTAGTACACTCTCTAAGTACATTTATATAGATGAAAAAAAATTTAAGAAAATGATTATTTGGGCTATTTAATAAACTTAACTCTACTTAGGACTCTATTAATTAAAGTGAATATACACCACCACGGTTTACTTACCGAGTTCCATTGAGTCAATTGTGAATTAATTATTTTGGGATGCTATGTTATTTAGAAGGTTTATGATTTAACTCATCAGAATAGGTTTAATTCCATGATTTTTTTTTTTGTGGCATGTTATTATTATGGGATGTGGTTGACAGTATAATTTTATCTGTCTAAGTGTGTTGGAATTTTTTTAACTGCTGGTAGTAGTGACAATACCCGCATGGAAGTTTATATTGTATGGATTGAAGACTTGTTTTAGTAACAGATTAATCCATGACATTAGTATTTTCTGGTTTGTATTTCAGCACAAGTTACATTTTCATTGAATGGTGTATATTTTTAGATGCATGAAAAATTTACTATTAATTTATTTTGTTATATTCAAATTAAGCATGTTTTAAAATAATTTTTAAGTGTGTCTTAACATAAAAAATATTTTCTATACTTGATAAGTTTATCTATGATTGTCACCTCCCTAGCTGCATGATATAGTTGATACATTTTCTCTCAATCCTTATATGATATATGTTTATACGCACATAATGATATTTTATGTGGATTTGTGTTTGGAAAATATAAATGGAGGTAAAAAATTTGGGAAATTTAATTATTCCCATATGGGACTTTATTAATTGAGGTGTGTATACTGTCACAGTGGTTCATTCACCAAATTAATAGAGTTATCTGTCAAACTAGAATTTTAGAGAAGTTGTGTCACTTAATTTATGAATTAACTCAACCACAATGGAGTTGAGTCATGAATTAATTTAACGCGACATGAGAGTTTGAGATGATTTTGACAGCAAGAATAATCCTTCTGCCCATAGGTGCTAAATTTTTTGATGCTGTTGTTGTTTAAGAAATATTCTTCACTCAAAGTGGAGTTTATTTAATGTATTATATCTTTATCTTGGGATGATATAGACCATTAAAAATCTTTCTACCCACACATGTTAGATTTTTTAAAACTTTTGTGATTTATGAAATATTCTACTCCACTCACGAGGGAGCTCATTTCAAATGCTGTGCCTCTATTTTGGTATTTGTAGTTATCATTTATTGCCATATTATTAAAATAAGAGAAATGATAACTGTACCTCATTAAGTGTCTATAATGTTAACTATATATCATTTATTATTGAATGAGGTGTGACTTCTCTTTGAATGAGATCTACCTCATCCAATGATTATGGGGTGTGAGTCGGTATGATATCTCACATTTTATGAGTATAAATAACACAACTCTTAAAAGAATTTTCTCTTTTTAATATTTCCTTTTCAACTTCAATTTTTCTTGTTAATGGTGTCATATTTATGTATTGTGTCGAATTTATTTGATCATGTTAAAAGGCATAACATGACCATTATTGTGATTAATTATGAGATAGTTGAGGGGAGAGTTTTATGCATTGGTTATTGCTGATTGAATTAGTTTTATGCAACAGCAATTAATTAATAATCCAATTTTCAATCATGGATAATGTTTAATTTATACCTTATGTGAAAAGTAATTTTATTTGGACATGAAACTTGATCATGTTAAAAAACATTACATGATTATTTATTGCAACTGTTTGACAATTGGGTGGGAGACTTTTACGTCATAGTCATTGCTAATCGATCCATGCTATTAATTTGTGTTATTAAATTGACAGTAAATTGTTGACAATGAATTTAGTTAGTATAATTTCGCGAAAGTTTTATTCGAGATACATCTTAGTTGAATTTGCATGTTATTTATATGATTAGAATTTGTTCAAATTTATGTTTTCTTTTATCATTTGAGTGATGTTACTCAGGAAGTAAATGTGTGATTATTTGTTTCTAGAGAACATGATTTTAGGATTATATATTAAGATGTGTCTTGAAAATCAACTTCACTGTGATTTTGCACTTGTTTATATATGTGAACATAAGTCATCGCAATGCCTCATTCATGAATTAATGGTGTTATAGTACATGTTGTACATTATGTCCATAAGTGATTGTACATTCATATCTTAAACTTTTAATAAGGATATATTTATATGTCTAGTTTAAAAGTTTCAAAATTTAGAAAATAAATTCGATATGTGATTATTAATGTTCTATTGTTATTTTCTAACATATTATGTTCTTTATAATCTAAAGAAATGTGGGAGCATGATATGCTTGTTTACAAGTATATGAATGTTTATGACTTTATTAACCATATGATGATCTATGCCACGATTATATCTTTGATGATAAATAGTTTTAATCTTCTTTTTGGGGCACTTGCTAGATTTTATAATTCACTCGAGCTTAAGTTTGGTTATGTTGGGTGAAATTTATTTGTGTCTCATGGACAAAATATAAGAATGTGTGTTATCATGAAAATGGTCTTCACGTGATTTGACAATATTATATGACTTTTATGATTATATGAGACTAATAGTTATTTGCATTTTACAATTTTAATTTATTGATAATCTTATTGATGAGATTGTAGAGAATTGCCATGATGGTATTAAATTCCTATGTATAATCCTTAGGGGATGATAAAAAATCTCATATATTTATCATTATATTGATAGCATATACAATTAATATTTTCATTGGCAATGAAGTTATGCTAGCTTGCTTTGAAACTAAGATTTACTCTTTATTATTTACTAATGATCAAATTCTCGAAAAATTGTTGAAAATTTAGAGGTCTTCGTTGAGCTTATTCTTACTAAATAAATGCTTAGTGATCCCTAATTAAAAGACTTAGCCCATTATTTGTTTATTATGAGTCATGCTGAGAATATGGCTCTTGTAAGTTTCTTTGACATGTGCGTGGTTAGTAGGGGAGTTATTATTTATGCAATGGTCATCACATTGAATTTATGTAATGTTTATTACATAGAACTAACTTAAGGTTTATTACATTATATTGTGCTTATGTGATGCTGGTTCGCAAGAATAAAATTGTGCACAAATTTATTTACATCCATTATCATTGTTGTGATAACAACATTTACCCAGGATATTAATTAGGTGTGTTTTTCCCTATGTGATTTCCACAGAAGAAATGATGTTTGTTGTATTTTCTTAGGGAAAGCATGACAAGGATATATACTCAGCAGCTTCGAAAACGATCACAAGTTTTACTACAGTATGTATCAATACTAACACACTTATATTATGGTCGTTCCAATAAGGTCATTTCTTATGTGAATATCGGTGAAATAAACAACAAATAATTTTTTGTTGCCTATGGTTCTTAACTCATGATCTTTGTTGGATTTTTTTTTTAATCATGTTTGCTTTGATAGAGTCAGATAATAGACGCCATAGTTATTCAACCACCAAGGAGTCATTTTATCTAAAATTTGTTTGTTTGAATAATGATTTCTTTATTTGTTTTTATGAAAGGAAAATAATGTTTTCTTGTTTTCAAAATGTTAAACCAATATTGTTCAAGTGGGAGAATATTGAAAATTATTGGATTTTCATTGCTTTATTTATAAAACTAGTTAAATTGTAGTTTGATGGTTCTTAAAATCCATTATTATTTAATTATTATTTGTGATCAAATAGATCATTGGAAATCATATATTGGGCTTTGGACCATATATGTGTGTGTTAATCAGATGAAACATTTTTTAATACTCTTAAGGTATGTTTGATTAAGAGTAAAAATAAGATATAAATTTTCATGGATAAATTTCACTTATAAAATTACACATGAACGTCATTCATAAAAAAGTTATTCTCATTTTTACTCCCAACTAAACATACCCTAGTATGATCTTGCTCGTGATAGACATACATGTGCATGAATAACTTATGCAATTTTTGGAGTGGATCTTTATTGTATCAAATTATCTTAAAAGGTGTGTATCACTGCTTTGTGCTCTTGGGTTAATTTAATTTGATCTTGGGTGTCATAACAATATGAGAATTTTTTACAACAATACTAAGAACGCGATTAAGTGTAGGATGTTTTCTGAAATGTCAAAAACTTTAATTCAAGGATAAATAATAAGAAACACATTTGAGGTTTGAAGAAAAAATACTCTATCCCTTCTTATTTCAATATGATACTTCACCCCAACTATGTGATGAAAATGCCACTAATAATCCTATTAATTAATTTTCTATTAGTATATTTCAAAAAAGGTAAAATATTACTAATACTTATTATTTTTCAAATAAATAACATTTATAAACACTTATATATTTTTTTACAAAATAAAATACATGTGGCTTATAATAATATAAAATATTATTTTATAAAAATAGTATTAATAAATTATAGTAATTATTTTATAAAAATAAAAAATTATGTATTTTCTCAGTTTTTAATTTTAGAATATTAATGTGTATTAAATTAAAAATCATGTTTAGTATTTTATATAAGAATAAATCACAAATAACATACAAGAAGAATGCGATGGTTTTACTATTAAAAATAAATATTAATAGTAAAAAATACATATTTTTTTATTTTTGCATTAAATGATTATAATTATTAATAATGGAATTAAATCAAATAAATTTACAGTGTGAAATTTTTTATATTTTCATTCAATCAAATCCTCTCATAAGTACGACTTTTAAAATAGTGAGGTAAGAGTAAGCTTGTTTTGTATATAAGACAATATATAATTGGATAACTTGTAAAAGTATTTTATACTGTTAGTGCATTAAATTAAACCCATAAATTAAATCTATTATTAATAATAACAATTTATAATAATAATTTTTTAAAAATATATATTTTCTCAACTATTAATTTGAGAATATTAATATATACTTTTTATAGTAAAACCACAAAATTCTTCTTGCTATATTATTTGTGATCTATCTTTATATACGATATTAACAAATAGTTTTTATTTTTATACAGATTAATATTTTAAATTAAAATATGAGAAAAATGTAATTTTTCTTTATAAAAATAATTATTACTATTTATCACAATTATCAATAGTTTGTTCTCTTGATATGGTGAAATTTTAAGACCTAAATTGAATATATAAATATAATAATATTTTATATTATTATAAGTCACATATATTTTATTTGAAAATAATAAACATTAGATAATAAATCTGAGTTATATTTTACACTTTTTAATAACAGAAAATTAGTCAATACAATCATTAGTGACATCCATCACATATTTTGGGTGCAATGTCAACGAGAATGGGGTCGATTATTTTTTCTTCAAACCTTAACAGTGTTTGTTGTTATTTATCCAAAAATTTAGTCATATATATATAGTTTAATTGCTATGTATTGTTGGTGTAAAATAATTTTACATTGACATTTAATCAGGTGCTAACACATAAATCAAAGTTGTTTCTTTCTTAGATAATGAGTGTAAAAGTAATCCACTTTTGTTTATGTGATAATAACTGTTTGGATATCAATGTAAAATAATTTTATACGATGATTCATAGAAATTAAATTTTATGTGTAAAATGATATCAAATGAGAATGAATTTGCTAGGTGAGAAGTGATAATGGAATTCTTAACCTTTATATCAAGTGAGTGAGTGAGACTATATTTCAAGATTTAATCAAACAATGATATGAATCTTTCAAATTCACCGCCTAATTGTCACGAGACGTAAGGACACGTGAGGATTTGGATCCCCACGAAGTCTCTTAACGTGATTGGCTAATATGTATAAATAAATAAAATATATTCAAAATATCTCAAATTCAAATAAATTACATAATTTTGAAAAATGTTTCCAATCATAAATACTGAACATAAAACTGTGTAAAATCCATGATCTGAGCCAAAGCCAAACATAATTAAATAAATGTCTAAAATCCTAAAGTAGTCAAAACAACAAAATGCATGTCTGGATCTGACACAATTATTGGAGCACTGAATGACATAACTAATAGTAAGCTCTACTCCAAAGCGAAGCTCACTAAAGAAGCTATAGCACTATTGAGGAGAATCCTATCTGCACTAAACCTTAGCTATATCTGGATGGTGAGGAGAAGAGGAGGGGTGAGTTCATTAAAACTCAATGAGTGAGCCTCTACTCACAACCCACATAGGACAACAAAAAATATACATGCAACTGCTATAAAATATTTTATATATAATTATATTTAACTATACTAAAACAATAATTTAACTAAATCCATTGCCATAATTAGTAGAGAAATAAGAGATATTTTGTACATAAATAAATGAGTTGATAGTTGAATCTAAGCCAATGACTAATTTAATGGATACCTAACTAGGTCCCATAAATGGACACCTAACTAGGTCCTATAAATGGATACCACATTGGGTTCCTTGGATGAGTCAATCCTCTAGCAACCACCTGATACCAAGGTTAACGATCAATCTTGGCTTAACTCGCTCGTTTTTTACTATTTATTGGTTAAAAACTAATAGCAGCAAAATTACCGTTCATATAAAATTGGGATTCATGAAATTTTATAACTGATAAAATAAATCTAAATAATACATACAACAAGTATGGTTTCATGAGTTTTCTAAAATAATAATTAGTCATGATAACTACAAAACAATAATTTTCTAAAATTTCTATAATCCATAAAAGCATATTTCTTGGAATAAATAATTCTAAAATGTTATAAATAATTTATATAATATAATAATAAAAAATAATGACCAAAAGTATGACCATGAACTTAAACCCACTTACCGTTGATAGTCAGGAGTGTGTTTCCACTAACAACTTGACTCTAAGAAGCTGGAATGATATTGATAATTGCCAAACAATATAATGAAAATATGAACAATTTAATTTTTATCACCCAAATTGAATTTGGGATGGTAGGGAGGAAAAATGTTGAAAGAAAACTATGCCTAATAGTACTCAAACTCACAAATTAGATAAAAAGGGAAATGAACTGATTAAATTCTATGAAGATCACTTACCAGAGAATTTGAGATAAACCACATTTTTCTTTCTAGAGAAAAATCGTTGGGCGGTTAAGGTTCTTAGAAAAATATTTAGAAGTATTATGATGTGCCTAAAATATACTAATAATGTATAACCAAAATCCAACCAAGACATGGTTTGCGTCCTCCGCTTTGCAATGCATTCAGAATGCACTTCCTTGCAATGCTTATATATATGTTTATAATAATAAAAAAAAATCGCAACTCGTGTTTCGTGAGTTGTGTATATTTATATATAATAATAAAAATAGATGCTTTTATTTTCATATATGATAAGGAACCCGTGCAACTCATGCTTTGTCAAATTGGTTTTTTTTTATAATAATATTAATAATGTCAATAATAATATTAATGGTAATAATAAGTATTAATAATGCTAACAACAATGATGATGATGAAAATAATAATAATAATAATAATAATTTAGATATTAATAATGATAACTCATATACTAAACTCTGTATATGGGATATCACACTAATTATCATCAACAATTACCCCAAACATTTACTCACTCATCATTATTGCTGGGTTTCTCTTCTTTCTCCATATGGTTATTATGACACACCATCACTCCATATCTAAAACCATAACCACCAAACCATGACCCCCAAACATGAATGAAATAGAATTCAATTTGGATTAACGAGGTATTTAGTGCATTGCTTATAAAATTACTAGTAATTTAGATTATCAATTAGAAAGATTACTGATTTTTAAATTACTAGTAATATTATAATGTAGTGTTTGGTATATGCAAGTAATCTAATTGGCAATGCACATTACCTTGTTTAATATATCATAATGATTAATAGGTAATATATTTTTACTAATAAATTAATAATAATAGTAATAATACTTAATATTAGTTATTAATTATAATAGTTATTACAATAATTTAAATTCAAATGATAATTTTGATTATTATTTAACAATAACTAGTTAATAACAATATTGTTATTAATAAAACTTAATTATTATTATTATAACTAAATAATAATAGTAATAAAAATATTTAATTATTTATTATTATTATTATTTATTATTAATAATAAATAATTTTTAATGTTTTAATTATAATAATAATAACACACCAAGAGGTAATCCACGTAGACATACGCATGAGAGTAATTCACATTACCACTAACATGATAATGTAGATTATCTTGGTAATATGGATTGCTAGTTATGTGATTTAACCAAACAAAGTCAATGCTATGGGTCTAGATACGTCACAATCTGAACTAGAGAACATAACTGACACATGAGGAATTTCATCCTTATGTAAGTCTCATGACCTTTAAGTATATTTATATGCATAAAAATAACATACTTTTCATTCTAAAACATAACTTCATCTAAAATTTTATTTAAAACTTGAAATCTGAAATCATAAAACTAAAATACTTGATATATGAAGCTCTAAAAACATCTTAATCATACTCTAAAAATCAATTTAACATGTTAATTGAATCATAAATTCATCTCTAACTTGTACAAAATTTTAATCAAACTCTACAAGTTCAAATCCATACTTGTAAAATGAAAACATGTACATAATTGTCCAAATACTAAAATTAAATACATAATCTGAAAATAATACATGGCTCGAATCCTGCCCACATCTATTGGAGCACTCTACTCAAACAAGACTCTAAACTAAGTCTTACTCCAAAGTAAGACTCACCAGGAAGTTCTGCCAAACGGGAGACTGAGCAATGTCTGGGTTGCAACTATGAGGAGGAAAAGAGAAGGGTGAGTCAATAGACTTAGTGAGTGAGTTATCACCCATCACTCACATGGGAAAACCAAGAAATATACAATATGCAATATACATGCAACAATCATAAACCATTGGATATTTATATGCATAACTATATAGAAATATATCTCTGTGTTTATAAATTCATAGAAAAGTATCTCTATATTCTTACTCTAACGAGAAATCATTTTCATGCATATACACCATAGCTCTTAAGTCAAATATTCTCTTAAAAGTATCAATAATCCCTAAAACATAAATAATAGTACCCTAATAGAGAAACATGGATCTCTAGTTATGTATTGCATAACAATATACATTCCAGTTATGCATGTCAACCATAAAATAACAAATTCTCTCTCTATGATCCCTCAAGGATGTAAATCAGACACCTAACTAGATTCCATCTCTGCTCTTGATTGCCTCTAAGGACAACTTGATACCAAGGTTAATGATCATTTTTCCTAGCGTTAACTTACCGTTTATTCTCTATAGCTACCGTTAATCTTTAAATTATAAAAACTAATTATTTCTCTAAAACTTTGTTCTAAGCTATTCTCTGGGTTTAAAACTCTATCATATAATTACTTTACTCTTGAAATCACAAAATCCCTATATATATAAAATCATTTAAATATGAAAACTCTTTAAACTCTGAAAGCTCTTGGACATATAACTCTAACAATTGGCATAACTTGACTATGAAATCATGGCCAAGGGATCACCTCTTCCAAGGTTGATTCAAGCCACAGAATATGTATGTAGTTGCTATGAATCATATTGAATTCCATACTTTTGAGTATCATAAAAACTGAATTTCTAAAATCTTATTTCTCAAGCTAACATCTTTTCGTAAAGTTGGTATCTTTAATATAATCATTTAAACATCATGTTTCAAAATCTTGGAAACTCTAAAATCATAATAATATCTCTTTCATGAAACTAAGTCATACTTTATTTGACATTCTTGCTAATATATCTTAACTGATATTCTAAAAAAACCATTTTGAAATCTCAAGTCTTGAAGCATAAAGACATCATAAACTCTTAACATGTTTAATAAAATAACAACTTATTAAATCATATATTCTTGTAATAAATCTCTTAGAGTTGCACATAAAACCTTTCCATAACATGTAATCTATTAATCATGGTCCCATGGTTTTCTAAAATATATTCTCATGCTATAATCATAAATCATAATTTTTTTTAGCTAGACATATTAATGTAAAATAATTTTCTATACTTTTTCTCATCTCAAATTTTATTTTTTAACAATCCTCATGCATAAAACATACTCTCTAAAGGGAGTATGTGAGCACCACCAACTTGACCTTAAGAGCTTGGAATGACACTAACAACTGCCATAGAGCAACAAAGATTCATAATCAAACTGTAATCACCTCTAAATAACTCTAAAACAATTCTAACAATATTGGGGGAGCACCTCATTTGACAATAATGGGAGAAAGCACAACCCAAACCATAGAACATAAAAGGAAAGAGAAAAAGGAAGCATAAACCAACAACCAACTCACCTTAAAGCTTGGAAAAGGTGGATTTGATGGAGGATGAGAGTGGAGGGGAGGGAGATCACCTAAATGGGGTTAGGGCTAGAGTTTGCTTCTGAAAGAGAGAAACCCGAGTTGGGGTATATATAGGGCTCATTAAACGAAACTGGATCGTTTTGCATTGTGACACATTGGCCCGCCCATGAAGTGAGCCTCTTGAGGTCACAATCGCTCAGCTGAACAAAGCTCGTTGCAACGAGCCTTTTGGCTCACCTGCCCAGCGACCAAAACTAACTCAGCGAGCCTACTTTACAGAATTCTAGGAGGAGGCTTCAACTTTTCACCCATTGGCCCTTCACGTATCTGAAGCCCTCCTACATGGGTGGATCCCAAGGACCCTAGGATCGTATGGAACTTATCCCGCGAACACGTATACACTAGGTATTACAAGATAATTTTAAATGACATTATCAGGAATTCAAATAGATTATCCCAAACCAAATGCCTTATAGGGTTTAACCTTTCAACAACATGATAACCAACATCGCCATTAGAGCCATTGAAATGGGAAGCCCGAAAAATGTGCAAGCTGGGCTGAAGAAATAAGAGGAAAAATAAAAATTGGCCCGACTTGATTGAGCCCAATTTGGCCAGCCGAACCTTAATTTTTTATTAAATGGAAGGTTGGGCCGCCCAATGGCCTGAACCTTAGTTTTTTATTAAATTATAAATTACATATATAAGCTATAAATATTTGAATTTAGATTTTTTAATCTATTTTTTTACTTAAAAATCTAAACTAATAATAAATATTAACAAACAAAAATCAAGTTTCATTTATCATTCTCACTTCATTATTGCATCAAATTAAGTTGTTGAAATTTAGTTTTCAAACAAAAATCAAGTTTCATTTATCATTCTCACAAATAAAGCAAAAATAATAATGCTATTTACTAATATTTTATTTTTAAACATTATAATAAAATAAAAAGTACTTTTCTTTGACATTTTATGAACTATACAATTAAAAAAAAATAAACAAGAACAAAATTTGGCCCATGGGCCTCAATGGCCCAAATAAATTAGATTGAGCCATTTTTTGGCCCGAAACTAATGTAGCTTAAGTGCTAGACCTAAAACGACTCTTATTTTGATAGCTCATCATCATCATGACAATTGATTAATTATACCTACATTAATAGGATTATGTCTATAAAACTTGAATAAATGATAAACTACATGTTATTTTAATTAGTATTTTATTTGTCTTTCACAAAGATTATATTTTTTATTTTTTAATAAAATACTTATACCAATTGTGATATTTAAATTGATTTAATTGTATAAATAAAAATATTGATTATTTTGTTCCCGTGCATAACATGGGTCATATTCTAGTTACATTAAATAACAGAAAATGTAAGAATAATTCATCCTAAAGTTTATATATGACTATCATATATATGTTGAATTTATTGAATATCGATCAACCTCACACTTATCCTTTATTTGATTGATGAAAAAAATAGAGAGCGAAAAAATGAAGAGAGAGAGAGAGAGAGAGAGAGATTTTAAACTTTTCTCTTGCTTGAATGTGGAGAGAAAAAATAGCTACGAGACCCACAAAAAAAATTTCAATTCAAACCAGGAGATATCTCCATATTTAATCAAGCATGTGCTAATAACTTAAAAATCATAGTATCAAAAACAGAGACCACAAGTTCAATGCATGTTTAGTTATATGACAAATTGCGAAATGGCGTTAACTTAGCAATTAGCTAGCGATGTGACATTTGAACATTATTGATTTAACATGACACTTGTAGACTGATCCACGTTCATGCAAACCAAACTAAACCAAACAATTGAGTATATAGGCATCAAAGGGCTAAATAATAATTAATATGACTAATATGACACGTGTAACCAAATGCTAATACGTGGCGACAGTAGTTTCTTTATCTAAATGATAGTAATGGTATTAAATTCATATATTCACATTGATGTCATCTTTTTGCATAATATAATTACAATTAAACTACATAATTTTATTTTAATCTTGTTATAGAAATAATTGTAAGGTATATAATTATTGTCTACTTGGCGTTTCTATTGTCCAATAAACTTAGAGTGCATTTATTTTTATCTAATTTTTGAAAAAAATAATTATTCACAAAATCTATTTATTTCAACTTCTATTTAAAAAATGAGTAATTTCTATTAAAAAAATACTTTTTTAGTTAAAAAAAATTGAAGCAAACGCAAGTTAAATTTGGTTCTATTGATTCGATCGAGGACAAGTTCAATTTCTCAATTTATTGCCTTTTTGCTTCACGCCATTTCTCATTACTGGAACACTGCTTTTTTTTTTTTTTTTGGTCATGACACTGTGCCTAAATGGAGGGGATTTGGAATTTTGGAGCGTGCTCGAAATGTATTACTGGTAGAAAAATAGAATAACTTTCAATCATTTCAATAATTTTTTATTATAAACTGTTTAAATTCAGAATAAAAACATACACTTAACTGATCGAAATCGATGATAAGGAAAGGAAGAAGCTTAAGTCATGATATGATGTTAATAAACTCTTTTTCTTTTTTTATGTTGCTGACAATCAAATTTGAACCTATGATCTGATGTAAATTATTTAAGCCTCCCATTACTAATTCACTCCTAGTGGCTTATAAACTCTTTATTAACACTACTTAAAACAAAATGGGTGAAATAATCTTTTTGCCCTGAAAATAAATGACTTTTTTGTTTTGGTCCTTAAAACAAGTTTGATTTTGTTCCAAACATTTATAAAACTATTTGATTTTAATCCTTACAATTAATTTGTTTATGTTAAATGCTAAGTTGAGTAAGAGAAAGTCATATTATCCAATTTTATAAGCCAGAGACAACTCAATATTTAGTAGAGATCAACTAATTGTAGGAATTAAAACCAAATTGTTTTATAATTGATTGGACCAAAACAAAATTTTTATTTTCAGGAATTAAAATTAAAATTTGCTTATTTTTCAAGGACAAAAACATTTAAGTCGATTATACTTTAGGGACACTTAGTGCTACGTGGAGCTGGAGGAAATGGAGATAAAGAAATTGACCTTGTGAAGAAAGGGTGTATTTGGATGTGATTTTTTTGGTAAAAATTATTTTTGATCCAAAAAAAATTTGCTTTTAACTTTTTCGTAAAAGCTAAAAAGATTAACTTATAAAAAGATCAATTTTCAACATTTTTAATCATATATAAAATTTAATTTTTATAATATATATTTTTTAAATCTAAAACAGGCACATCCTAAATGAAGGATGATTCTTGAAAATGAACGGGGCAAAATAAATTTCTAACCTTTTTCTTAAATGTAGTTCCAAAAACTATCCATCCGAACATGTTTTTAAAAATTATTCTAAAACTGGTTTTAAGCATAATATTGAAAAAAGAGAAGTTAAAATTTAAAAGCTAGAAAAAAAGCTTTTGTTTTTATTTTCTTTGTATTTTTTTTTTTTGTCTAACCACATGTATCCAATGAAAGTACCTACTCGAATTGAGTAGAACTACTATGACGATAAAGCTCCATTTTCTGAGTTTTAACATAGCTATATATCCAATGTTTAAACCTGAGGCCTCTAACTAAGATAGAACAATATCTACATACTGGCCGATCTTTTTTCTATCTTTAAGTCTCGATTTAGCCAACCTTAATTATTATTCCTTGGCGCTAAGATATTTGAAAAAGTTAGAAGTAAAATAGTTAATTGTTGTAAAAATGTAAAAAAGCAATTCGATTATTATTCCTTAATTATGTTTATTTTAATATTTTTATCATAAATTAACCCTTTATTTGAATTGAGGGGAAAAAAAGGAAAATAAGAGAAAAGAAAAGAAAAATTCGAATGGAATGCACAAAAAACTTTTTTCTCACAAATAAAAAGCAAATGATGGGAAAGAATAGAAATGGTAATAAGGTATCATATTATCCTTGATTTCATGGAAGACAAAAGGATTAAAATGTTATTTTGATATAATTATATTTTATAAAAATAATATTTTAACACTCTAAAAGTAGATGTCTATTGGAATACCTATTTTATTATTATTAGATGTAATATAGTCTCCACTTACTCCATCTATCTATCACATCCAATAATAATAAAAATGATTGTCTCAATGAACACTCACTTTTGGAACGATAAAATAACATTACTTAAATATATTTGTTCTCATTTTTCTATCAAATTAAACATCAAGAGAGAGTAATAGTTTTTCTCTTTATTTTTTTTGCTCTATTTTCTTTCCTTTATTTTCTCTTCTTATCCAAACAAATATATATACACTTCTTAATGACATTTTTGTCTCATTTCAGATGATCTATCAACCTCTATCCTGCAATGTCTGTTTAGTCAATATTATGGCCATGCTATTCCATTTATTTTATAGATTCATAGATTAGCAAGTAAAAGAACATGTGGTGTGTCACCTGGTCGGTTGGGCTACAAGGAGGCCCATGGATGTCACCTTATGTGATGGGCCCAAAAGCTCCAAACAAGTTCGAAGAGTCCACCCCCATGGTCATGGGGAAACATCTTCATGTCAGGATACTCTCATGACTAGTGACTCATGCCACATTTTATTATGACAAGATCTATTATTATTTATATTAATTAATTATTTTTTAAAATTTTTCTCTCTCGTATAATGCCATACTAACTGAAAAACATGAAAACATCCAGATACACCATCTCCTACTGTCCCTAGTTGGTAATTACTTGCTATCCTTGTTGTCAAATCTGCTTATTCGAGGCATATTTTCGGAGAAATGATGCATGCTGTTTCCTACCATTGAACAAATTTAATTTATGTCATCATATTTAATATTTAATATTTAATTACATATTTTGCGATTCAAGTTTAATTTCTTCTTCTCCTCCTTTCTTTTTTTTCAAAAGGCTGATGCAAGCGTTGCCTATTACTTATATGATTTTTTTTTAAAAAATTATGTTTTATTCCTTGAACTATGGACCTAATGTAGTTTACTCCAAAACTTTTAAAACATTTAAATTGATCCCTTAATATTTTTAATTGTGTAAATTGATCATTCAGTTAATTTTTTTATCTAGTGTTAACAAAATAGCATACATTTAAGAAAATTCAGAGCATTAAGTTGCACATTATTTGTTAGTTTAAGGGATCAAATTGCACCCAATCTAAAGTTGGAAAGGGGTATAATACACTAATTTTTTATAAATAATAAATTAAAATTTAATAGAAATATTAAAATGCACATTAAAAAAATGTTAGGAGTTGATTTATGCATTTTTTAAATTTTAACAATAAAGTGTATAAGATCTATAATTTATGAAATAAAATACAATTTTCCTTTTTTTTTTGTTGTCTTCGAAAGCCGTGGCAGAGGATAGTTGGGGTCGGAAGAGCAGCTTCCCCCGAAGAGTTTTTTTTTTTTTTTTTGCTTATATATATATATAATGTCATAAAAAAATTATGTATGATTATTGCGACTATGACAGAGTTAATATGTTATATTATAACAGAGGAAAAAACTACTAATGCAAAATAAGTTCAAGACTTTTTTAATTCATTTCATTTGCATAGTAATAGTTTAAAATGACAATGGATTCATCGACATTGATCGTTTTAGGACCTCACACACTTACACCTTTAATAAGCTTTTATACAATGTAGTTATTATTTACACACATTTAAAAAATATTTATTATAATGATTTAGACGTACATAAAAAATATATTAAATAGTTTTGGATTAATGTAAAATTTTACATAGTCTATAACATATATAATATATATATATATATATATATATATATATATATAGGGTTAGGATTAAGTTACATCAAGTATAACTTTAAGCAAATGATATACTATTCAATAAATTTTTTATTGATGTAATTTTTTACAAAACCTACCGTTTGATTAGAAACTCACATTATATAGATCAAATTTGTAAAATTTTAAATTAACCTAAAATTGTTTAACATAATTTTTATATATATCAAAATCAACATAATATATATATATATATATATATATATTAAAAATGAACAAAAATAAGAGCTACAAGATTGCACTGTTATTAATGTTCAATTTTTATGAAATTTGACACAAATAATTTTTATGATAAGTAATTATAATTCAAAGTTGGAATCGAAAAAAATATTTCATTGAAAGTTGTAAGTGGTGTAACTTTGGTGTAACTTGATCTTAACCCATATATATATATATATATATAAATTAACTGGACCGTGATCGACTTGGTGAAGGCACCAAGTCATTGGTTCAACCATTTAACCGAATTTAATTAAATAAGTGTTAAAATACAAAATAATTCAAATAAGTATAGAATATTTATGATTAGTTGCACAATTTATAATAAGAACACATGTGGCTTGGTGGTATAGTGGAGTCAACTTCTTGCCCACATGTTCAAAGTTCAATTCTTGCATGCTTCCATTTTTTAGATTGATGGATTTAAACTCAAAACTGGTTCAACCCACAACGGTTTGTAGCCAAACTTATGTTTGACTGGTTCTGACTAGGTTTGACTGAGTCGTATGCAAGATTGATCCAAAAGCAAACCGAACCAAACTGGTTGCCGGTTATCAGTTTCAGTTTAACCAACCATCCTTCCTTCTATAACACTGTATATGTGTGTGTATATATATTTATATCTATTAACAGAAAATTATAAAAAGTGTAAGATATATTCAAGTTTTAAATTGATGTTAGCATAAAGTCTATTTGATTAATATGTTGGCCCCCTTTAATATCCTAACTTTTTTAAAAAAATTACATGGCTAATATATCCATCCTCTCTAACTTTTAAATTATATAAAAAAAATAAGGGAATTTGAAACAATGAGAAGTGGGGATCAAACATCTGACCTCCTACTTAAAAAATATAATGAAACAACCATAACTATTAAGCTATGGGTTCAACCACTGCTATTATTCCATTTTATACATATGAACCTTGTAACTATTATAGAACCACATGCTCAAAAAACTTGAATCTCACTTGAACCAAGATTTTATTTCATTACTTATAATATGATTTTTCTCTTGGCCTAAATTATTTGTAGAATATAAAAGTTCGAGTTTGACGCAAAAGTTATTTTAAAATCAATATCATATAAATCTTTTTAAACAAATCTTAAAGTAATTATAAATTTTTAATGAAATTATGTTATAAATAAATAAAATAAATATAGTACCCTAATATAAAATTTATAAATATTAAATAAATATAACACATTAATGTGAAATGAATAAACACTTTAAATATTCATAAACTTACAAATCATATACATAAGTATTAAATGGTTAGTCAGGCGGTCAAACTATTTTTTAGAAGTCCAAAATTTTACTGATTTAATATAAAATAGATTATAATAAGTCTATAGGCTAAATAATTTATATTTGTTTTTTGGTTTTCAAAATTCAATTCGCAGATGGCATTCCTTCGCAAACATGTATTCTGTTTCTCTAATCCCGTCACAAATATAAACCTTATATATATAAAATAAGTATTAATTTCTAAATCGAATTAAAGGCATTTGTTTCAAAGGTTTGAAATTAGGTTCCTAGGAATCATATTTCTGGAAATATGATTTTCGATATCTTTAAAAAATTATTTATTTAGTATTAAATATTTATGAGATTATTTGTTAAGATTTTTGGGAATAAATTTAAAATTTATTTATTTTATAATCTATATTTCTGAATATATATTCCATAAGTTCCAAAATACCTTTAACACAATCATAAAAAGAGAAAAAATTAAATAATTGAGGAATAATTTAATAATTGTGCTTAATTATTGTGATTCTCAAGTCACAAATTTTTTTCCCCACCTTTTAACTTGGGAATGAGATTTTACTAAATTATAGGAAATTTTTTTTCAGGAAATAATTAAATATCCAAGAAAAATTTTATAAAACTTATAACAAATATAGGAACACATAATTCCTTACTGCCTATTCTAAGAATAATTAAATATACCTCAAAATAAACACACCATAAAAGTTCAGATTAAATTATAGTTATAGTGCATTGCTCATTCAAGAATATAAAAAGATGAAACAATAATATTTACTTCTATTCCCTAATTATTTCTTTGGACTATTTATTAATTATAACTAATTTGTAAGATTACTCCTTCCATTTCCAAATAGACCGAACCGTGAGACTGAGACATAATTACTAATTCGTCTTGAAAGATTTTCATTATACCTCCACGTGAATATATGTCTAATGTCAATAGCGATTTTCAGAAGTATTTCTATTTCTGTATGTTTCTAATTTCCGGCTATCTCAGTCGCAGGCTCGCAGCACATGAAGATACTCACTTTGTCATTAAATAATTATTCACTTTAAATGTTTTATTTGCCTCTAAATAATTATCTATTTAAAAATTTAAAATGATATTAATTATTTTTTTCATGCTCCTATTAATTGAATAGTAAATGAGGAAGATTTAGTAAAAAAGAAAATAAAGTAATTAAGGAAAATAGAATAGTAAATAAGGATAATTTTATGAACTATACCTAAATTTTACTAACATTAAATTTTTTCAACTACTTTTTTAACTATATAAATATTTATAATTTAATAATTATTTCAAAATAAAATATATTATAATGTTTTACGTTTTGAAAAACATTTTTTTAATATCCATTATCTCATGCTCAATATAAACACCCAATCTATCCTTATTTTAAGGCCCTCTACCTTATTTTTTCACTCTTAAATTTAAATAGACACAAACGGGTCATTTTTTTTAGATATGGCTTACATTAACAAAATTTACTATAAGATAAGTCTGTTTGATAATTTATATGAATATGATGTATAAAATCTCACTAATGACAAGATTTTATTAACTCTCAAAACTATCAATCATATTTAATAAAATATAATATTTTTCAAATGAAATCCCATCAATTATAAGATTTCATTAATAAAATTATTATTATTATTTAAATAAAATATTTTTTTAATAAAACAATCAAAATATTAATTTTTTAATTCAAATATTGTCAATGACAACATTTCACAAATAAAATATTATTTTTTTAATAAAATCTTACCAATAACAAAATTTCATACCATAATAACATAATTTTTCCCTTAATGTAATATATAAAGCATTTTTATTCTATACACCATAACAAAAATAATTAACCTGCCTTTTAAGTGTCAAAGTTTTACTTTCAATGATATGTACTACAAAGTCCTAACAAAAACGGGTGAAAGGACAGGAAAAGAAGGTAATGCGTTGTATTTCATGTCCATATATTTATACTTCAGTCTTTTTTTAATGACATACTTCATATTCATATTCAAGAAAAGAAGCTAATGCATTTCATTTCATAAAAAGGTAAGACAAGAAAAACAAGGTAATGCATTATATTTCATATTTATACACTGGATTCATACCATAATAGCAGATAAGCACTTCATAACACATCCTTACACGAAAGTGTACATAACATGAAGAAAAACACACACAACCCTATTCCACAAACTATACTAGTTGGTTCTTAGTGGGAAAGGTAAAGAAAGCCCAGCCAATTGGGTCCCATGGTCCATGGGATTCTTTACATCTGTAAGGGATAAGGAACGTTGAAGGAAGCCCAACCCAATTAGAGCCATGGCCGATGGGCTTTGTTCCGATCCTACGGGCACTTGGTTTTGTTGCCATGGGTTGTCATGTCAGTGTAGCAAGTTCCACAGAGCTCCCTATTGCCGGAGGTACCAGGTGGGACACACTTGCACCTCACACAGCATGTCCCACACGCCCTATTGCACAGATTGGGCCTTGAATGCGCACTGCACCTCGACTTGCACAATCCACCGCAATCTGCAAATAAAAATAAGATCGCCAAAAAAAAAATATACTATTATACTGATGATAAAAAGAAAAGATTTTATTTATAGTAATTATATCGCGTCGACTATATCACATTTATCATTAAATAAGACATTAACCTATTTGAATGAGATCCGCAACCAAATGATGAATAAAATATGAGTTCTACAGGATTCCATATATTACGAATACAAATAATCTATCTACATAAAATTGACAAATGAAACTCATTTATTTATTTCATTGTCCAAAAAATAAAAAGGGATATTCAAGAGCCCTTCCACTTAAATTTGAGAGCCTCAAAGAACCTAATCAATATTCTTCTTTTATATTTTATAATACTTACCAACGTCTTGCATTAGCCTTCTGTTGCCGTCTCTCACAATAAGCTGAATAGATCAAAATACATTATGGCAAATATAGGTATTTCAGTAAATCATAAAATAATATTTAAGACCATTATTCTTTGAAAATAATCCAAAAAAATGCATACTGGTTCATCGGGAAGGCGCAGTTCTTCATCTTCTTCATTTTCTATTTTCAGATCAGATGAAACCTGCATGCAAAGACACCCCAAAAGAAAGATAGCACTCTCAGCTTCAAGTGAATAAGCTAAACTAAACATAAGGAAAGAACTTAGAACAGAGCCCTTAATTAATTAGTTTAGTATGTGCAAAAAATGAAGCTAGTGTTTCTACTTGCTTGTACCTTGTTAGAAAGGCACACCATCATCAACATTCCCAGCACAATAACAACACGTAATGCCATTGCAGCAGTCACGAAAAGATTTTAAGAGATTTAGAGTAATAGAGGCTTGAACTCTAGCAACCTGAAGAAAAAGATGTAAGAATAGCCGGTGAGCCGGTGCCTGAATCAATCGACACTACTAGCATTTATATAGGCAAGAAAACCCATAGTTTGAAACTTTGAAATTACCAAAACAGCCCAATGTTTGTCATATTATAACTATTAACTAAGCCCATCTTCGAGATATTTTGGAATTTACCAAATGCCAGAATAACAAGCACTAGCCCAGTGTCGGTTCTAGTGGGAGTCGGTTTGATACAATAAATATATAATGGTAAATTATACACACATCTCTAAGATTTATGAATATAACTTACACCTTCTTTATTTGTTCTTACACTATCTTCTTTGCAAATTTTAAGTATTTATATTAGGTTTCACTTCTATTCACAGAACATTCATAATAAACTTAACAGAATGATATTTTTGTGATATTAACTATTTTTAATTAATAAAATTATAAAAAATACATGTATCCACTTTGTTAAGTTTAGAGTATTTTTATAATTTTATTAATTAAAAACAGTTAATATCACAAAAATATCATTCTGTTAAATTTATTAACTTCTGTGAATGAGAAGTGAAACTAATATAAATACTTACAATTTAACAAGCAGATGGGGTATAAGTGTTAAATGGACAAATAGAGGGGGTGTGAGTTGTATTTCCACAAATCTCAGGGAGGTGAGTGTAATTTACTTATATATAATAGCTTGATCTCACTTTAGTTTTTATTATAGTTAGTTGTTTTGCTCTCTTAGTTTTTAAATGGTTGTCCATTTTAAAAATTTTATTTTATCTATAAATAATTATTTATTTTAAAAATTTAAATAAAATTAATCGTTTTATTTCAATAATATTCCTACTAAATATTATTGATTAATTAGTGAAAGAGAAAAAGAAAAGTTAGAATATTGAAAAGAAATTAAGATAATTTAATAAGTTATTTTTAATTTTTATTAAGATTAATATTTTACCAATAATTTTTTTAATTCTAATAAACATTTAAAATTAGATAATTATTCAAAAATAAATAAAATATTTTATTAGAGTACTTAGTGTGTGTTTAGTTATCTGATGGTAGAATTGATTCTATCATAATTGATTTTATTAAAATTACTTTTAAAATAAAGCAATTTATATTTTATAGTTTTTTAAAAGTGATTTAAAAAAAATCTTCTAGAGTCAAAAGTTAATTTTGGAATTTTAACTAAACTAAAAATCAAACATGTTTTCAATTGACCAAAACCAATTCAAGCCCCTTAGAATTAATTCTAACCTGCGACCAAACATATTACACATTGTACATATTTCACATGATTTGTTGTATATGTACTTATTCTTTTTATTTCATTATATCTCTCAATTTTTTCAGATTTTTTATTTTAAAATATCCATTTATTTATTATATTAAGGAAACATAATTTTTTATCAATACTATTCTCAGTATAATTAATTATATTAACTTATTTTAATTAATTACATTAATTTACTTTTAGTTTTTAATAAAAATAATCTTATTTATTTATATAATTTTATATTATTACTTTATTTATTTTTTTTAATACATATGTTTTTTTTTATTTTTTTAAATAAATGAAATACAACGGGGAGTATTTTTGTTTCCTGGTTTCTTTGAGGGTTTAATGCCCCTCATATTGATATATCTGATCATTTTAGCAAGGTATATTAATTTATTTTAATTTTTTAAAATAATTATTACCTAATGAGAAATGGAGTGGATATATATATATATTTTTTGCAAATTTCTCTTTTTCACTGTTCAGGTCAAACAATTCCAACTTGGTTTGCATGCACAAAATCCGACGGCCATGGTGCGGGAGAAAGAGAGAAGAACCCCAGAGTTGGTGAGATGAGGGCATTGATTGCATACAGCTGGATGAGGGCTGTAAGCAAAGCGCTGTGATCCACTCCCATCTTTATCCCATTGAAAAATAGAAATTATATTTATAAAGTGTGAAATATTATGTCAATTTACATATTATCTATTATTAAATAAAATATAAATTTTATTTAAATGAGATCCATATCTTATCTAATAATAAATAAAATATAAATTAATATGATATTTTATATCTCATAAGTATAAATAACACTACTCTATTCTATTACTGGAAGGCAAGTGAGAACAATTACAAGTCTGACAGTCCTGGTACCACCAATATCAGCAGCTAGGGGACTCATCATGTTTCATGGGGGTAAACTAAAGTACTTTCCGTACTAGGCCCTGCACCAAAACGTGCTATAAAAGCAAAGCAAAGCGAGGACTTGTTCTACTTAATAGAATATCCAGAGATTCTTCATGGTTAATCTCTGTACTAGCTTCTTTTTTTTTCCTTTTTTTCCGGTTACTAGTATTCTTCTGCTTGAAACAAACTTATTTAGGAAAACAGGAATATTACTTCAATACTTAATAAGTGAATGTCTCTTGAAGAATTTATTTTATTATTATTAAATATGATAATAGTCTATATTTCTTCCATTAATCTATCACATTCAATGACAAAAAAATTGACACCTCAAGGGATACCTAATTTTTAGATGCTAAAATTGCCCTTATTGAATTTTCCATGACACGCTCATATGTTTATATATATTTAATTAAAAAATTTACTTTTTTTTTACTTTAATATAATAAACACAATATAAAAATTATAACTAAGAAATAATACATAATTTTTTAAGTTTTAAAAAATAAAATATAATTGAAGGTAATATAAATAATATTTTAAATATTATATAATATTTTAAATTTTTAATTATATATATTATATTCATATCCTATAATTTTTTAATTTTAATATGTTTCTTATATTCATCTCATGTTATATTTCAATATGTGTTTCGTAGCATTGCACAGCAATAATGTCCCGCCTAGTTCTTCTCCTAAAATATCCATGTACTCTTGAGTTATATTATTTATATTTAAAATATTATTTTAATTTATACTTTATTTATTATTAAATAAAATATAAATTTTATTTAAATAAAATTTACAACTAATTTATTAATAAATAAAATATAAATTAATATAATATTTTATATATAGTGAATATAAATAATATTTTTTGAAAATATTCTGCACCTTCCGTCGAAAAGGTATCCCGGATTTTTTGTTTCCTTTAATTTAGTTTTTGGGTAATAACGGGTGGTCCAGCTGAGTTGTCGTTCAGAAGTTTCAATGATGGTATCGGTGTTCCAGCTGGCACTCACATCAGCTTCATCGAGTTTAGTATCTTTTTGCAGAATATGTGAAGCCTGTCGCATATTACACGTTTTTTATTTATAGAAATTTTAGTGAAATCAGAATAACTGCTTTAACAGATTAATGAAATGAGAGATAAGTAAATAATAGATATTATAAATATATAAAATGATATAAATGTATATATCGCATTATTGACTTATTTGTCGTTACTTAAATAAAAGCCCGATAGTGCAGCATCACGAATTTTTGTTTGTTTCCGTATACGAAGCACGGGATAGTTTAAATGTTTGGGTTTTTTACCCAAATAAAATCAAAAAATTAATTTAAAACGGAAATAGACTGTTGAAATGATTTTTACGCAAATGAACCGTTTTGTGTATGTTACATGATTTCATAGGAGGTATCCACGAAATCGATTTACAAACGATGAAAATCTGGATATAATATATCAAATTCTATTTAAATTAAAAGTGTAAACCTGGAAAATTAACCTATGGCAAACCATACAACTTTTATAGGAAGCTAAGGACATGAATGCTTTACACTACAGATATCTATAAACACAAATGTAAGCATATCAAATCTCTTATCTATTTGAAGTATCATAAAATATTAAACTTTAATTGGATAGAACTAAACATATCAATTGTGACTTCATAAAGAGCTGAACACAGGGGACATCTAAGTTTATCAAACACACTGATAGCTCAAGTCTACATACCAGCAACTTGTTTTGTGGTACACATTAGATCTTGATTCTAATGTCACTCCTTAACTGGTTTCATTTTTCTATATGACAAACAACATCAGTTCTTTTTTTTATTTCTATTGATGTGAATTATAATCTTATTGCTAAGGCAGTGGGCTTGGCCCAACTTTACAATAGGGATAAAAAATTAGGGATGACAAATGGGATAAGATAGGTAACGTTTTAATTATTTGGGTTGAAAGTATCAATCTATCATGTCAAAAAATAAGGTTGGTTGGCCAACCCAATTTGATTAGATTTTAGCTATTTTTGCCACCTATCTGCTCAAGCTTGGCCATAAAACAAGGGTGGGGCGAGTTGAAAAATTTTGACATGTTAAAAAGTCTAACCCCACAGTCAAAAAGTGGCGAGTTGGTGACTAGCAGACTAACCCGTTTTGCCACCGTGCAAAAAATAGATCTAAACGAATAGCAAGCAAGTTGGATGGCTAAACGTAAGTAGAAATTTACAACTTACCCCAATGATACATCATTAGCCAAGAGGAAGTTTGGAAGATGAAGCTTCCTGGAGACATGCAATCAAAATATTTGAGCTTTCCCATCCACTCTCCCTTCATGGACTACCATGACAGAAGCATAGGTCTCCGCTCACTTAAGCCATCTTCTTTGAACTTAAGATTCTCATTCAGCCTCTTTGATTTAATGCAAACTTTATCTAATATAGACAATTTGATAGTATAAATAATTCAAAAGGCGAACCTCTGTAGGAACTCTTTGACTTTTTCCTATGATGAATTTTTCATACTTTGTTCGGATTTTAAACATTCTTACTCTTGAATAAAGCTCATTCTTTTTACAAACTAGCAAACTTAAAAAGATAAAGAGTGATAAACACTCGATCACATAGAAATAACAAAACAAAAGTCTCAACAAAATGACACTAATAGAGGAAGTTCATTTATAAGTTGCTATGAGTGCCATATTTTGAAGCCGCAAAGTGAGAGCAACCGTAAGTACCTCCAAGATGTTAACTAATTTTTTCCCCTCTCACAATTTAAACACTACTGTCATCAAGACATACTCACCAAGAGGAAAATCAAAACAAACGTCATATATTGAGGAGGTAAAACACACATAAACACACTTCAAAAAAACAAAAATGATAAAAAAGAGGCGACACCTACCCAAACATAGGAGGAGATGAAACCCTCTAGGACGACAGATTCTTGCTCAGATGAAGTGGCAACTTGCCGTTTCATAGAGAAGAGGCATAGGGTTTCGAACTAAAGGAATAACATCATTTCAACCACCTAGTACAGCCACATGGATGGTGAGTGATGAACACACTACCAACAAAGTGTGATAAACACACGAAATGATATCCCTTTAATATAGGTGTCCCAATAATTTTCATCTTGTCATATATCTTAACATCTTCTTGGGCCAAATACCACATACTTCCCTAACTTTGTTATTTGTGATCCTGAAAGTAAATTTTTCTTCATTCCAGGTACGTAATAAACATTCTGGAAGCGTATCTAATCGTCACTGGAGCGAGGTGAGATCATTGTTTTCCCAACATGAGTAATTGGAAACCTTGAATTATCTGCCGTCACCACAACTCGATTACCTTTGTACTCTGTAGTGCTCTCCAACTTCTCCTTGTCTCCTGTCATGTGATTGGAGCATCCTGAATTGATAATCCAAACCCTATTGTAATCAACACCTGGATGAGTTGCTATGAGTGCCGCCTCTATATGGTGACTCCTTCAACTCTTCGTCAATTTTGTCAAAACTTATTTCTTCTTTCTGGCAAATGTCTTCTTCAACTGCCAGTGAAGTGGAAGCGTCCCATTCTTATTCGACATCACCCTTCAGACGACTTGAGGTTGCAGCATTGCTCTCTCCATCTTCTTCTTAAACCAACAATCTCATGCAAAGTGTCCTCGCTTTCCACAATTGAAGCAGGCATTATCACCTTTCTTAGCATTTCTAAGTCAGGAATCTCCTTCTTCATCCTTTCTTTACTTCTCATTCTTGTTATTTGAATTCTTACTAAAATGTGGCTTCCCTCTTCCCTTTCTTTTGCCAGTGAAGTGCTTCTTCTTCACTCTTCACTGATACCCCAGCCATTTGTTTAGCTAACGCCTCTTGGTTAACCAACAAATTTTCTAATTGTAAAAGGGAAGGTTGGGTAGGCCAACCTTGAATTGCAGAATGAATCCTCTATACTCGGGTCTTAACCCATGAATAATAATTCTTTTCATACGTCGATCAGATATTTTACTATCAGGATCTAGCTCAGAAATTTCTTGACAAAGAGACTTTACCTTGGTAAAATACTGATTGATCGTCAAGTCTCCTGTGTTGTCGACAAGAGCTTGTTCTCCAATAACTGCAACCTTGTGTTGTTCCTCTTGGAAAATAGTGTTGCAAATGTGTCACATGCTTCCTTTGGCGTTGACGCCTTCCTTATGTGCTCCAGCATTTCGTCCTCCACTGTGGTCTTGAGTGCAAACATCGTCTTTCCCGCTTTAATTTTCCATTTCCGCAGTGCTTCACTTCATTTGTAGAAGGTGGTGTGGTCTCACTACCACCAACAACCTCCCACAAATCTTGGCCTTGGAGATACGACTCCATACATGTCTGCCATGTATTATAATTTTGAGCATTGAGCTTTCTAATTCCACCAACCACTTGGATATCTGCCATAGTGACTTGATGAAATTTTTTACCACTTTTGGTCCCAGACCAATAGCATCATCCCAGGCTTTTATAATAGCTCCCCTAGAACTAATAATCCTCCCACTTGAATTGGTCCCAGGTCAAGCTTTGATGCCAAATTATAGAGCAAGGAGGCACTAAAAGTAGAACTCTCTTTATTATTTATTGAATAACTTTGCACTTAGCACACTAGCTAGAGCTCTTGCTTTCACTCACACTTTGAGCTCTCTACTTCAAGCACACACTTCTTGAAGCACTTGCTCACTCTCACTAGCACACTTAGCTTGTTGTACTAGTACACTCTTCTTAAAGCACATACACAAATGCCCCTCAAGCCTATTTATAGGCTTTGTATGTTGGTCATGATGGAGCATGAAGTAGTTTCTAGATTCTTCTCCTATTCTATTACAAACTACACATTTCTAGAGTCTTCCTATTCAAAGACTCAGGCTTTATCTACAAGTTTCAAGAATATTCTAGTGTAATATCTAGTCTTCTAATCTAGATGCTTCTTGCTCTAGTAATTTAGTAGCTTCATATTTTTTAAGTTTCTAATGCTAGAAACTTCTAGACATATCTTCATCATTTTCTAAAACAAGAAAACTCCAGAACTTCTCTCACATTCTTTTAGAGCTCTTTAAAACTCCTTAGAACTTGTGCTGATTTTCAACCCCTTCATGGGGCCGGTTCCCCCAGAGTAGAGGGAAGGCGCCCGTGCAAGAGAAGGGGGGTGGAGTGAAATGGCGCTAGGGTTAGAGAAGAAGCAAGCTAGTCGACAATTGCTATGCCTAGCTTGGAGAAGATCTGTGTTGCTTCGTAGCCTCCACCCGAGAGTCGGATGAAAGTCAATTGTGATGGTTCTGTTTTGGAGCATACGTCAGTTGATACATTTGGGGGCATTCTCCGAGATTAGAGTGGATCTTTCATTGCATCTTGGTGTTGTTGTAACCTTGGAACTTGTACTGTCACTTGTGAGAGATTTTTTGGGTCTCCTTATTGGTCGTGGTTGAGGATATGTTTAATATAGTTGTTGAATCTGATTTTAATAGTATTTGCTACTTGCATTACTTTAGGCGTCCCTATTACTCATGCTTCTTGTCCATGGTTTCGGCTCTCAGGAACTTAATCCAGATGATGTAAATGTTGAGATTAGTCACATCTATAGGAAAGCTAATAGATGTGCTTATAATTTGGCCAATCTGGCTGATAGTTCTCTCGTGTTCCTATCTAAGCCTCACTTTTCCGATTAATAGTGAATATCTACATGACAGAATCTATTCTCATGACAAAACATGAAGAAAATCCTAAAAACTCAGATCAGGTAGATATAACATTAAATTCAACATTTTCTTTTTAGTCATGTCTCGTATTCAAGCTTCGATATACTCAATTTTTTCATCACGGCATATGCTCAATAGGTCTAAAAGAGGAAGGCTTTAGAGCCGCAAGAGGAAAGCAATACAAATTTTCAATATTACATATTAATGCACATATCATGGCAAAATACAGTCACCTCTGGCTTTTCCCATCTTTACTTCTATCAAAGCATGCATCAGAATAAAAGCTAATACTCCCTCCCCTCTCAAATATAAGTTCATTTGGACAAACCGGTATATTAAAAAGTCAATATATCTGGTTAAACTTTGTACCAATTTATCCAAATGAACTTGTATCTGGGAACGGAGGGAGTACCTCCTAAACCAAACTGTCAAATGTATGCCTACCAATTAACTCTAATCCTTTGACATAGATGGGTGCTAATTTATGGTTTTGTAGAGCAGCAATTGCATCGTATCTTTCTATATAGTGATTTTTTTAACTTATATTTTCTGTTCCTACAAAACAAATCGACTAAACAACGTATCATATAAAGAGCCATAGCCCACAATAACCAGCCATACTACAAGATCTTCGTCTACATGTAGTGGAATCAACTCCACAATCCTCATCAGTCAAACATCTATAATCACTACGAGCGTCGGGGACGTGGCAAGCACTCTCAATGTGTTTACCTGAATTTAAAGTCATGGCAGGACATACTTGCAAAGACATTGCACTGATTCTATTTGGTGCTGCTTGCCTCTGCACAAAACAAATATAGTTATTTTTCAAGTTCAAAGGGTTTTGTGACTGTGGACCATTTAGCTAGTTGAAGCAAATCCCCACATATCCCCTAACAAGAAAAATATTGCTTTCTTTCTTTTCTCTTTCTAAGGAAAAAGGCTTGAGTATGAGTGTCAACGAAACTGACGCTTTGATATATTGTTTAAATATCACATGCAAATGAAAAGAAAGAAATTGAAAGTGGCATATATTATCTATATAAACAAAACCCACAATAGCACTAAAACATTATCACCCTAATGCACTGAAGTTTAAATAAATGAATGGAAGATGAATTTCCCCAATCAATCAATAACTTCACTAGCAAATTGATAAAATTCCTGGTCACTAAAGTTTTGGCCTAGTGGTATTGAACACATGCAGCCACCAAAGGTGGGGCAGTTCGATTCCCACTCCCCTATACCTTTCAGTTGCCAAAATGGCAGCTGGTCATGTGTCTAAGATAGAATAAAAATTGATAATAAAATACCTTCATGAAAGTCCAATTAGTAGGAATGTAAGTTTCTGGAAGCTTTTCATGCCAAGAGCTAAGTACTGGAAGGGGATGACCTTCGGTGGTAAATATGTAATTATTCTCAAATAAAAATGAATCATCAAATAGAAGATATAAATATTTACACCTGCAGAAAAAGAGGACCATTACTCAGAAAATATGAAGTCCAGCAGATATCTGAGTGAGAAATTCCATTTTTTCAGAGTTTTCTAATTCTAAAATCTTGCATGACAGAAGAGGGAAGACAAGAAGATCTCACGTTTCAGCAAGAAAAAAACTATGTTGATGATCTTCCAACTGCATAGTTGTCACATCCTTGATGCTTGCAAACCCACCTTCTACTTTGGTGTATAAATTTAGGGAATTGACTATTGATTCACCCACTTCCATATACCATGGATCTGAAATTAGTAAAGGTTAATGAAGAAGTGATATAGCCACATCACTATCGGTTGGATACAATTCTCTCAATTGAAATTATAAGGATTAGATTGAAAACAGAATATATTTCATAAATAAGTGCCAGCTAGTGTAGTGCAACTTCTACCAGTGTAAGCCATCATTAGGCCTTTGTTTTGGTCACCCCACTTGGTAATAAGTGGTGTTCCCCGTTCCCCCGATTCAAATTTGAACCTCAAGTACAAGAACTACAAGCCTAGGCTAGTAACACTCTTAACAAGAACTATTCTATTATATTCTGATACATTCAGATAACAAATAAATTACATTGAGGCTGACATGTGCACATCCCTTTCTTAGTGCTAAACTTACATTTTAGAACAAGTTTATTGGACTTAATATTGCTAAATGCTAACACGTATCCTCTTAAATTTAGAGTAAGACACCTTTTCACTATCTATAAAAGTCTTGACAACAGTGTAAGAGAGTGATATTTTCTAGGCAGTTAAAACTCAAATTTAATGCCACAATATCAACAAATTAAAAAAAGATACAAGATCTATCCGACCTTTAGTTGCTTGATATAAGTAGAATGTTGACTCAGCCAATTCAGGACGTAATGGATAATATTTTTCGTAGGGTGAATCATCTGATGGTCCAGCAAATACCTTTACAAGGAGTCATGATCCAATATTATTTATTATAAGGTACTGTAATAACAAAAACTTAATGACCGATTGACAGCTACATACAGTGAGACCAATGCTGTAACGAAGCTAACAAAATCAGAAAATACCTCTCAGGTAGCACACCAAATCTATTCCACACATGAAGGAACTCACGGTGAGATGAATTAGCAGCTGCAACATCCCCAATAAGAACCTGATTCCATAAGTCACAGGTAAACTCAGAAAGAGATCAAACAACATTTTTCAGTGAGCACAATTTGAAGTCCAGTTACTTGCCTGTAGGCCAGGCCAAAATGCTTGAAGGCTAGTAAGCTGCCAATAAGTAGCTTTTCCTGTCCTCATATCAGCTTTGTGGTACCTGTATTAGAACAACTAACTCAGGTTACAATTGTTGATCATATACTTCAACCAATATGCTTCAGTTTCGAAGCACTGGATAGGTATGTTATTAGAGATTGGATAACTTAAAAGAAAACATTTTTGCAGTTAGTGTGATACCAAGGACCATGTCTGAAATATTTCTGCACAGCAACATAAGCAGAATGAAACATTCTCCAAAAGTCTTCCTTCCGAAAAGGATATGGGCTTTAAGTAGATACTCATAGAAGGAATCAACCCCTAGAACAATCCAGCAAAAAAAAAAAAAAACACAAGAAACATCGAGGTCAGCCCATCAGCATTTGCAACTTAAGATGTATCATATCAAACGGCATTTCTGTCACAGCAGCAGAAAGTTCATTTCTAAAATCAATGGACAATAGCATGCAGTTGTTAAGCTAGGAAATCCCAAGGCCTTCGAAATGAATATTATCACAGTTCAGAGCAAACCCACCAGCTCCAATTCCTGATGAAAATTCAATCCATTCCCCAGTTGCCACGTCCAATGTGGTTCCAAATAAATGTATTGCGCTCTGCATTCTCCATAGCTTACGAAGAGCTCGTAAAGCTACTGATTCATATATGGGGTCACCAGTCATTTTTGATAAAGCACCCATTTCAAGAATCAGAGAACCTGCACAAAAATGGAAATAATAAGGGACCAGACATTATTGTACTAGACCCTATTCTTAAAACACTAAGCTAGACCTCTCACCACACCCTGAAGTGCTTGTTTCTGTAGTCTCATTCTCCATTACTCCATACTGTGCACAGAATATTTAGCATTGGTGCGGAGTTATATATCTTTCGAAAAGGGGGAAAACAAAAGAAAGAAAGAAAAAGGGAATAGACGATAATTTATAAATTTTATATGCCTCAAAAATTGAAGCAGCATGGTTCAAATGTGAAGACTAAGATCTATACAATGGCATTCGTCATTGATGCTTTACTTATATAAAGAAATAGAATATCTCCACATTACTATTAATATGAATACAAATTATACAGCATTTAGCTACATCATGTCATGTTCAACATTATGATCCAGCACAGAATTGTAAAGTTAACTGATTTTGCTCCTTTACAACTGTTGAAGTAGTAGAGAGAAAGAGGGAAACAAGAAATGCAATACAGTGCACAAAACACTAACCTATTGCTTGTTTCTATACCAATATTCTAGGTCATATACTTATATAGTACAGTAGTACAAGCCTAGCCTAATAACACTCCTAAGATCCTACCATAATTATACACATTATTCTCTCAAGCTGTAGCTAGCTAAGCTCTTTGCTTGTTCAAGTGAGCATGCAGCATTCTTAACAAAGAAATTATCTTAAAATAATTGGCTCCATAACATCATAGCTGGAGAGACAACACAACAAACCAAGGCATTCCAAAAAGCGTTGACTGCTGGATAGACAATAAATGAGCATTGTGAAGGAAAGATACCAGCAAGAATGATGCACAATCCAAAGAATTGAGATGAGGCATTGCCAGTAGGAGACAAATATTCAAAGTCGACATGCAATCATACAAAGCAAGGCCCAAACTTTTTCAATTTCAACAAAAAGTATTTGGAAGCTTCAAACAACAATAATAACCTAAAAAATGAAGTCAGGAGATCCAAAAAACCTTGTAAAACATGAAAGGAATGTGAAAAACATGAATGGTTCGAAATCAGGTTGAAAATGGTTCAAGTGTTGTAGATCAAGTATTAGTCAATCACAATGAGTTCAAGCCTAGCCCAACGATACTCTTAATACGATAAGAGTCAAAAAATAATAACAGTGCTAATTTCTAATACTATACAACAACAATCAAGCCTATTCTCACTAGGTGGGATCAGCTACAGCCTACATGGATCAAACAACACCATAATGTCCTAATACTATATCAGAAACAATTCTTTACTAAACAATTGATGCGCACTACTTACTACTTTTCCACCTTGGCTTAAGATAAAATGGTGAGGATTTTTCCTTTGATTACTAACTTTTTTATTCAATACCAGTGAGGCAACAAGAACTTCTGACTTAGGGCATGGAAGAGTATTAATACCTATCTTCAGACATTAAAATGTTTACAACCAATTGAAATGAAAAGAAAAAAGAAGAATGCCAGGCTTTGAATGTCATATACAGCACCTTTAAGTTAATCCACGCATATGGCAATCCAGTGGGCGTATTGAATGCTGGTAGAAAGCGTTTCCCTAAATCTTCAGCCAGAACTAGTAGCTGATTATTATAAGCCCCTTGAAACAACTTCTTTGAAGTATCAGATGCAAGTAAATGAGCAGAGACAAGTCCACCAAGAACTCTAATGTTGCACTGAACGATCACAACCAAGTGATTAGGAAACTACATTGATGTGGCTTCAAACTTAAAAGTATTTTATTATGAATATTATTCTTTCAGTGTCACTCAGAAATAAACTAAAGCCATCAGCCTACCAGCTTTTCAAATTTTGAGTAGTCAGATGTCATGTTACACAAAGTTATAGGTTCAATAATTTCAGACAAATCCAATATTCACCTCAAAAAGATTTATGCGTGCATCAACGTCAAATGTTAGATTTTCGGAAAGCCAGAGCACTGCCTTCTCAAACTCAGTATTGTTTCCCATAATAACAAGGCTGAAGGAGAAAGAACAATACGCATTAGTTTCCAGCTTCACTAGATGCAGTCATCAGACAAGTACAAGATTGAAGACGAAAAGAGAATCGTACAAACTAATAATTCACTCAGTAGCAAGATCCATATACCTGGACAGTGATTCAATAAGCGTAAGGGCGGAGCCATTGTAGTCATGAGGCAAGCGTTCAAGCTGCAATACTAAACAGTTACTCCTGCATTTCTCTTACTAATTTTTCTTGCCATGCACATTCTTAAATAAATGCCCTTTACCTTCAAATTTCCCAGCTCACTTAAGGAGTTGGTGTAAGTTTTAGTGAGAGGCTTCAGTTCATCATGCTGCAAAATTATGACAATCATGTCATGACATTGCACAGCCAGTGTATGTTAACAATAAATAACAAATAACGAATAACATTAACTGACCGGAAATGCATAAATCATATAGTTGTCATACGCATGGTAAAACCTGCAAACAAGAGTAACAAAAAACAACAAAAGAAAAATAAATTGCATAAGGATTCACAAAATGTATCAGAATCCAGTGTGATTGACAATGTTTTGTAAACCTTTGCTATAGCTATGAAAAATAAGCCTACAATATTTTTTTTTAATGTATTGTCACCCTTCACAAATCCAAAATTTAGATACATCTAGCTGGAAATTGCTGAAAAATGAGATCAATCATTTGAAAAATGAAAGGTGAAATAGGAATATGAAATGAAGAGAGAAAGAACAAATTGAGGTAGTTGAGATTAATGAATTAGAACATACATAGTGCGAACTTTCTCTCTCATGCGGATTTTCTTGGCAGCCCAAGGGGATTGGGAGGCGGAGATGGAGGCAGAGAGCACGAGGACGAGGACGAAGACGACGAGGAGAAGGCATGTCTTGTGATTGCGGGGAAACATAGAATAGAATGGATGGGATTTGTGTTTGTTTTCGTCGATGTTGGAAGCTGTGTCTGTTCGTTCGCGGACTTGGTTTGAAAGCGGGGCGAGAAAGCAAATGGATTATGCTGTTGCGGAGAACAAGGAGCTGGTACTAAGATCTGGTGGTTGCTGAAACATGGTAATGAATGACCAACGACTTCCGACTTAACTTCATGAATAACGAGAGTTGATCATTTGGTAATGTAATGGTATGCGACAAAGGGGCTAAAAATGAATTTCAAGCTAAATACACTTCTTTGTTATTCATTTAATCAACCCCTTTTATTTTTTCACAATAATATTATGTTTTGACGAAAAGAAAAGAAAAAGTTAAGATACTTGAATCAAATATATTTTATTTTTGATTTTTCCTTTGCTACCTATGGTATTGGTACCCTTTATGTAATTAATGATTATGATTTGATAGATTTCTAAAACTAGTTAGACAAGTAACTCATTCTTAATCATAAATAATTAAAAGGTATTAGTATTCTTAAATTTTTTATAAGGGTATTAAAAAAATTTCATTATTTTTATATAGTTAATAAAGTTTGAAAACTTTCAATAACATAACAATATAGTATTATATATTTGTGTAACAAAACTATATAATTTCCTTGGATTAAGACTAAATTAAAAATCATATATATATTTTACAATGAGGTATGGTAAAATATTTAAAATGTGCCATTGAACTTTCTAAGATAAGAGGTATGAAAAAAAAAAAATCATAGAGAGGATTCCTGGTTAAGTATCTGGTTGTGCTAATATGAAAAGTCTTGCATTGCATGAGATTTAAATAATATGTAATATATTTATATAATTCATTATAATAATTAATTGTTGAAATTTAATTATATAATATAAATATAAAAAATTATTAAATTCATATTAACTATATAAAATCATTTAAATATTAATTGTAACAAAATTATTTATAATACAATAACTAACAAAATGAAAAGTACAACTTTAAAAGTATTATAAATAAAATAAATAATTTGTAAATTAACTTTATAAATTCATTTTATATGAGTGTAAACTAATTTTTAAGTGAAGATCAACAACAAAAGAAAAATTTATTTTATTTTCCTTTCCTTCCTAAATGACTGTAAAAAAAAAATCTATTGAATCTTTGCGTATAGCAGGACATAATTAATTGTGCAATTTATTATAAGAGAATACCCACTCCAAAATTTTAAGTATGGAACAAATAACTCCAAAAAAAAAAATCTATGTCCATTACATTTGCTTTTATTTAGTCTCAGTAATGTAATTCAAAGAAAATTATAAATAAGCATTCTCTATAATAATGAATTATCGAAGGCGTAAGAATATATACATTTGCTTTTTAATTGACATAAAAAAATTTCATTTTTGTCCTCATTGCTTTTATCTACTTTATAACCAAGAATTATACTTAATCAAGAAAAGTGGAATAACCAAGAAAAGTGGATAGAGTAGATGTTTTAGGTAAAAGTATATTTTAATTCATTTTTTCTATTAAGATTATAAATTCTATATAGTTTACATGAATAGTAAACAATTAGAATTTCAATACAACAAGAAACTCAAGAAGACGCCAACCGCCAAAACTTTTCTTGTAACGATTCTCAAAGAATTGATAGATCAGTATAGATTCTAGGAGTAAAGTACACATGGCTTATGGTGGGATAAATTGCATTTTTCCGAATATATATAATATAATATATGTAAAAATAAAATAATATTAACTTAATTTTAAGAAATAACTAATATATAACTTTATTGAAAAGTGAATAAACGAAAAGTAATTCATGACACCAGAACCTACAAAATATAAACTATATTCGGCTAAACTTAAAATTGTAACATTTATTAGTAGTGACAAGAGTTGCAGCTGTTGCTGAAGCTTCGGGGAACATTGATTGGCGTAAGGCAAATATTTTAGAGGACAGAGAGGCTTCCAGATAGCCAAAAGCCCAATGCAAAGTAACACCAAAAATTTGGTCTAAGAGGATTTGTAACCCGTACTCTTCAAAGGCTATATTCTCTTAATCTCCGAGCACACGTTCAGACGTCAAATAATGTTGGACCCACTTACTTAGCTAAAGATAAACAATTCTGAATCAATCCCTAAACCCCCCATCAATCCATGGGTTTGATGCAATTGTGAGCTTCTCTTTCAACTAGCATTTCAACAATACTCTCTGGCCTAAGTCAAAATACCACTAGTACTCTGTACAGTCAGAACATCAAAGGACCAAGCCAAAAAGTTTGTTTGCAGAAATCAAAGTTTAAACTGTGTCTTTGCAATAATTCAATAAGGGACATGAGTTATTATCATTACATTTCTCTCGTTGCTGGTTACCCCTTTTACTGGTGCATTTCCGGCAAAGCTTCCCGTGCGTATACAGAAGACAATTAAGGTCAAATTTAAGGTCATTTGGGATCCTTTGGTTTAGATGAAGATATGTCTTATTTCTGTCTGCAACAGCTGGCACCCAACCAATGGTTTTTGCAATCTCAAATACCTGCATAAATATTCAAGTTTTAGATACCCAGTGGATTCATGTGCTGTAAAAAAAATATAAATAAAAAAAAATGAGTCAAACTTACGTGAGTGTCCACGGGAAAATCATCTAGCTGAAGATTGAACATCAACACACAAGCCACCTATCATCAATTCCATTATTTAAAGAATTTAGAGAATCCAACACGAACGGGGAAAGGAGAGAAAAATTTGTGTTCAACTGAATTTTAATTTCAGAAGTGTTAAAAACGTTAGCAAGATAGTATTAAGCGTGAGATACAATTATCTAGGATGCAATTTTTCTTAAGCATTATTAATGCAAGAGATTATCCAACCAATAACACAAGGGACAGTCATTATTTTTCATTACAAGGAGAAAGCAATACCCGCCAACAAATCGAAGGGACTAAATGTCTAGGTACCACAATATCCCAAAAACAGAAAAGAAAAGTTTTTCTTAATCCACAATTTGAAAATTATCCTCCATTTGATCAAAAGATTAATGAAAACAATGTCCTAAAACATATGCAATATGATGAGAGAAAAGCTGATTATTTCCAAGCCATGTTCTGATAAGTAAATCCAGCATGTATTATAAGGGTGGTCATTGTCAAATTAAACCTTGGACATGACCCCCTCCCTGCTCTTTTTTTTTTTTTTCAATTGTTTTGTACCAAAGTTGTTCCTTGGAAGCCAATCTGCCAGAATCATCCCAAAGCACTTGAATAAATGGGCGCTGGTAGGACTGTAGGACAGAAATCACAGAATATGCCTCCTCTACACCAAACTGCTTTGTGTTAGCAGATTGCTCATGCGCCAGTCTCTTTATTAACCCTGAATTCAAGTACTACACATTGCTAAAATAAGGTCTCGCATGCACATGCAATTTTTCTGTGACATACTAAAAAACTCAAAATCCACTAGGCAGTGCTTCTTATCTAAGTTAAACAGAAAATCAACACTGATAAAAAGTAAACTGCTACAATAAATGTTTAACATTTGCACATAGTTTCCAGTTCTTTTGCAGATAAAATGTAGAGAGATGTGGATATCAATTTTACATATTGCAGAGCCATATGGGACCAGGAAGCCAGACAAAGTAACAGTAAAATTGAAAAAAGATCTGGTCTAGAAAATAGATGGGAAACAACACTATATGCTGTAGTTCAAATTTTAACACAAATTATAACTTAAATACCTTTTCATCCATATTCAAACATTGCTGTTTGGGGTGAAAGAAAAAAGGGCATTTAGATGCTTATGATAATAACTTCCATATTCAGCTGTATACTGCAATAATAACATTGCAATTTAAACAGTAACAATAAAGAGAAAGATTTTACATATAGATTATAGCCAGGTAGTAAATGTTGTATGCTGCCACCAGTGATTCAATCTACAAAGAAATTACAAAAAGTAACAACTATTGCTCCCTCAGAGTCAGAAGTAATCTTAACAAACAATAATTGCATAGGGTTTGAACTTTGAATGGTGAAATGTAAGGGAAAAACAACACCAAACCTTCAATATATGGTCAAGGATTAGATTTGGAACAAACCAAATCCTTGATGAAAAGAGGAAAACCCCAATGCAGGTAGCAACTATTCACCACATGCCATACATCGGCCTAACTAACACGGCTGGAAAGTGGGTAACAACTTGGTGAATGCCAAGTAAATAGGCAAGCAACAAGAAGAACTAGTCAAGGTATACAATGTTCAAGCATGTGGGGAAAACAGAGACCCCAAACTAATTGTTAGTTACCTATAACCACCTTAAAATGTCATATACTACAAATAATGCAAAGTGGAAAAAGTAATTCAAACATGATAATGCAGTAAAAGACAGCCCAAAGCATGGGGCATCCACTAGGTGGAGTCTAGGGAGAGTAGATATACACAACCTTACCCCAACAAGCAAGCATGAATCAGTGACATCTAGGTCACAAGAGAGCAAACCTTATTCTTGCAAAGAGACCCACCCTCATTGCAGGATCAAGCGCATACCACTAGACCACAAGCTATAGTTGTTGGCAAGGGCGCAACCTTATTTCCTTAGAAGGGAACTGCATTTAGCTTGAGGGACTGCACCTATTACAGGCGCCATGGGCTGGGATATTAAGCCTATCGAATCCTAAGGGTGACGGTAACTAATTAAAGCCAACAATCTCCTCTCCAGTGTCAGCTGGGGGATTCAAACCTGTGCCTTCGCTTTGATACCACTCGTAGGATCAAACGCTTATCACTAGACCACAAGCTATAACTATTAGTAAGGGTGCAACCTTATTTCCTTAAAGAGTTAAAACTGCATCTAGCTTGAGAGGCTGCACCCATTACAAGCACCATGAGCTAAGATGTTAAGCCCATCGAATCTTAAGGGCGACGCTAACTAATTAAAGCCAACACTGATGAATAGGATAATGCAGTAAGTGAAAAAAAAAAAAATACCCAATGTTGCATTGCAAATTAAGAAAACTAAGAGAACCGAACTAGTTAGTAGTCACTCTCATTTTTCATCAATTTTTTCCAATTGGTCACTAGTTGTTGGCAAACGTTAACAATCAATAAGCTGAAAGAGAAAGAAAAAGTAGAAGAAGAATACCGTTTTGGGGCCAATTCCTTTGAAAAGAGAGAGCTCAGCCTTAATTTCATCAACAGACAAGTCTCGCAGATACTCCAAGCACAACTTGCCCCTTCTCTCGAGCAAGCAGCGCAACAGGTTCTTAATGCAGGAAGTCTTGGTCGGAGCCAGACCTCCGCACCGAATGGCATTCTCCAAGTCCGTGGACTCCGCACCAAGCACCTTCTCACCACACAAAGCAAGACGACACACAGCTCAACACCACAGTCAAAAACCAAATGCAACACTATAAAATAATAATAATTTAAAAAAAAAAAAAAGACTTGTTAGCGTACGCACATGTTGCCAAGTGGGAAATGAGGATTTGAGGGAAGCAAAGGCCTTCAGCGAATTGGACTCGGTGGTGTTCTGGGAGAGCACGGTTCGGACCAGGCCGTCGAGCACGCTCTCTGGTGGGTCATCCGGTTGGAAGGCGTGGTCGGTTGGCTCCTGCCGTGGTTTTTTGCGGCGGTACTTGGCGAATTCAGGGGGGAAGCCGTGGAGGGCGAAGAGAGTGTCCCGCAAGGCCAGGCATTCTTGTGGGCTGGGCCGAGTGTGAGATGGGTACGGGTCTTTGAGGCTGCTGGTGTTGGTGGTGGCTGATCTTGGAGCCGACTTCGACTTTGGGTGTTGTTGTTGATCGTGCTCCGCCTCCGGCTTCTTCCTCTTCCGGCTCTTCTTTTCCATTCTTTCTGTCGGTCCTCCCTTGTATTTTTTTCGTCCCCGGTGTGCTCCTTTGCAAGTTTGAGGATGAATATCCAAATGTGTCCTTCAATAGTATTATATGGACAAAACAGTCCTTTAAAAAAATAAGCACATTTTGCGATCTTTTATAATTTAAAATATAACTCAATATTTCAATAGACTTATTAAGTTTTCTAATTTATGTTTTAGGCCGATTTAGATGCCCTTCTTTTTATGAAAAAATAAAAAAAAGATTTTTTCTTTGCGTTTTTGGGTATGATTGGGTAATTTTTTTTAAGTAAAAGCAGAATCACTAGAAAAAACAAGAAAAAATATTTTTTGAGAAATTAAAATTTTTATTTTCTGAAAAAAATATTTTTTATAAGATAAAAGAGATGTTTGACAATAAATAAATATTTTTTAATATTACTTCCAAACATAAATTTATATTACACCTAAATATATATTAACTTTTACTTTTTAAAAGTATTTTAATTAAAACAAATCAATTAAAAAAATATTTTATAAGAAGTATATCCAAATAAGCCCTTATTAGGGACCCATTTATCCAATGTTATTTTCTTCAAAGACTAACAAGTTTCATTTTGGCAAACTCATCAATTCACTACCTTTATTTTATGGGTTCAATTTAAATATAAATAAAAAATTTACATAGATATTTATTAGTTATGTATATTGTCATATAAGTAAAAGTTTAATTCAATTATCCACTACCTTTAAAGTGTACAAAATACGAGCTTCATGACACTATAAAAAATTTTAATATTAACAATGCATTAAAATTAATTTTTTTATTTGGTCTTAAATATGTGCATATCTCTTAAAAATTAGTGAATTTTGGTTTTAATCCCTTCAATATTTTTTTCTTTGTTTTGGACCAAACATATTTAAAAATGTTTGGTTGCAATCCCTATCATATATAGTTGTTAGTTGTCACGTAGAATTGAATAACCACGACATTTCATTACATAGTTCCACATTTAATATAAATAGTTTGATTAAAAGCAAATAAGTTTAGAAATGTTTGGATCAAAAAACAAACAAATTTCAAAAACTAAAATCAAAATTTACTTATTCTTCATGGACCGAAAATATATTTAAATATTTTAATTTTAATGTTAATCTAACTATGATCTTTCTTTATTATTTTAATTTTCTAACAAAATTAAAGATACAAATTTATTTAAAAAAATATTCTGAGCTACATGCTTGACAATAGAATCAATCACTCTTCTCACCATATTCTTGACCCATTAAATTTTGCAAAATGAGCTCAAGCATATGTTATCCTATTACATATATCATGGGAATCAATTGGGATTTACACTTAAATACGAGTGATTCTTGCATTGTTCTAAAACCAATGATGAAAGGGCATGTCAATTTTACTTAGTGGTTTATGGTGTATTGCTAGAGGTGGGGTAGCTGTTAAGAGATAAATCAAGCTTATCTATGTCAACTTATTATTAGTCACCACCACCTTTGTCATGGTAATTGCAAGCTATTAAAGGATTGAAAAATTTAAGTTAAAATTTGCTACTAGAATTTTCATGAGCTTGGTGCGCTATTCAAATATTAAAACCCATAGTCAAATTATAGCTCATCATTTATTATTGCATCGCCTTGCTTCAAGTTTCGGCTGCAAGTTGATGTTTGAAGAGTCAAAAAGCTTTCACTGCCAGTAAATGTGCTTAGGAAATTAAGCTGTGTAATTTTAGTATTATTTTAAGCATTTTGTTTGCTTATATAAAGACCATAGTCCATGTAATGTGATTTATCAATGAAAAGCATGGGTTTATGAATGGAAAATGCTATTCCTTCATTATTAGTTGCGTCATTTCATGACTTCATGAGAGAAAAATGTTAGTGAGTTGTTAATGTGTGTGATAGAGATCCTAGGATGAGTAAATATTTGATATTATAGGTTATTGTTTAGACTAGCTAGAGATGAAGCTACTTTGCTCCCTCACCCTTCGGGTATATAAAGTTAGGACACTAATGATGTGAGCTATGACTGGGGGTCGAAAATTAAGAGGCCAGGTAGAGTGGGGCATAATTATTATGGTGATATTCAACATGTGGGTGCTAATTGCCAAGTAGGAGGGATGATTGGTCAATCAAGTAGTGTTAGGGAGAAAGGGTGGCCGAGTTTGGCTGATCCAGGCTAATCCACAATCCCTCAAGCAAATGGGCTAAAGGTCAACATAGGCAACTGACCAATCTACAAGTCCTTTAGCCCCAAGCTCGAGTGAGAGCTAAGAGGTTGAGGGTCAAAGTAGGTTGACTGTTAATTAAGTACATCTTTATTCAAAATGCCAATCTATCGTACAACACATTTCACCTTAGTACTCAAGGATCATGCATGTATTTATCTTTGACTCAAAGCATAGGCCTAAAAGGAAAATGTCATGAATCAAAATCCATTATGGAAGAGATCTATAACACTACTCTCAAATTCCTGGAAGACTAATCTAATTAGCATCTCTCTCCAAGATAATAGCCTTCATCCCAATTTTTTAACAAACCTAACCCGCAAAAGCAACAAAAATCTCCACATAGCGTGCATATATATAGTGCTCCCTTCTATCTCTGCCATCTTTTTTTGGACGTTTTCCTAATCACCCACATGAAGGCCAAGGGCTTCTTGTTGCTAATGAAAAATAGATACGTTATATATATATAGGTCCTCAAACTTTGAGATAAGGTGTAATTGGCCTCCTAAACTAATAAATAATATACAATTTGATACTTTAAAGTTAAAATTTTTTGAAAATGTATATTATTTCTGCTAATAATAAAAAAAAATTAGAAAAAGGGCTTATTTGCACAAGTAGAAAACATTGCTCAAGGAGAATCAAGTAAAGAAAATTATTACTCTCAAATTGCTTTGCATTGTTATTAACATTTATTGGCTTTTGAAATTGGAATTATAAAAAGTGATCTTGGGCACGGCATGGATTATATTGGGTTCCCCTAGGTCACAACCTTAGAAAGATGGAACCCCTCGAGTTTCTTCTTCTCATCATTTCCCTCTTCGCTCTACATACTGCAATATATTCTCGGCTTTCTCTTTGTAGTTTGCGCTTACCGTTGCCACTACATTGGCGGAGAAACTAACAATACCTTCGTTGGTGGGCTTCCCTCCTCATTGGGGCCCAACAACTTACACAAAATAAAGAAAGAAAAGAAAAAAAAGGAAAACAAAACCAAAAAAAAAACAAAAGGTAGAAATGACGCTAAGTGGCGTCAAGTTGGAAAAACACGAAACGTGAGAAAGAAATAGTGCGCCGCGAAGAGGAAGAAAAGAGAAAAAGCAGTGCAAGGGATCATTATCAGATGGGTAAACGTGCTCCGTTTATCATGAAAATTTAGTATGTTATTCCTGATGTTGAGCTTGATACTTTGATATAGCCTGTTAATTTTATTGTCTTCTCTGGTGGTTGTTTTGTGATACCCATATTGTGGAGTTATATGGTTGTATTCCGCCCATTGGGTGAGTATTCGTTGATTGTTGAGATTCCCTAGTGCTACTAGGAGGACTGATTGTATTCCCATTGATCATAGTGGAAGTTTTTACTAAACTAGGTCCCATGGGTTTTTTGTCCCTTATTTGGGGTTTTCCCACGTTAAAAATTGTGGTGCCTCCTATTTTATTTTTCTACCAAATTATTATACTGCCTAGAGTATTTTTGGTTCTACCTATTTAACTAGGTGGGGGAAATATTTGTTACTTCCGCTGTTGATAATAGGTTCATTCGTAAGATTTCCCCAACAAAGTGGTATCTAGAGCTTTGGTTATTTTTATTTGGTTTAAATGTAGGAATATCAAAGGCCAAATATGATCAAGTTTAATTCCAAAAATTACTCAGTTTGGAAGACCCTCATGGAAGACATGCTATACAACAAAGATTTGTATGATCCAATTGAGGGAGATAAATATAAGCATGCTGATAAGTCTGAAGCCGAATGGAATAGAATGAATAGAAAAGCTGTTGCTTTGATTAGGCAGTGGTTGGATCTTAGTGTGTATCCACATGTTGATAAAGAAACTAATGCTTAGAGCATAGGAGAAATTGGAGATTTATATGAGAGGAAGAATGTGCAAAATAAGGCATATTTGATTTGAAGCTGGTAAATATGAAGTATAAAGAAGGTGATTCAATGCCAGAACATTTGAGTAGCTTCCAGGAGATTGTCAATCAGTTGACAACCAATGAGATTACATTGTCTGATGAGTTGCAAGCATTGTTGTTGTTGAGTTCTTTGTCGCAGTTGGGAAGTCCTAGTTGTGACATTGACTAACTCAGCTCCAAATGGGAAGTTGACGTTGTCAATGGTTAAAGAAAGCATGTTGAATGAAGATGCCAGGAAGAAGAGACGGGGCTTGATTAGTGCCTCCACCCAGTCAGAAGCACTTGTTGTAGAGTCACGGGGAGAAGTCAGAGTAGAGGACCTCATAATCCTGAAGGTCAAAGAGTAGCAAGTCAAGGGGTAAGTCCAAGACAAGAAAACAATTTAATTGTTATCATTGTGGCAAGTCGGACACATCAAGAAGCATTGCAGGTACTTGAAAAGAGAGAAATCAAGAGAAAGAGATGAAGACAAAAATAGTAACAATGATAAAGATACGCCTGTTGCATATGATGATGTCCTTGTTTTACATCATGAGAACTTCATAAATCTTGCATGTGATGATTCTAGTTGGATCATGGATTCTGGTGCCTCATGTCATGTTACTCCTAGGCATGAGTTTTCTACTTATACGGTGACTTTGGCAGAATAAGGCTAAGAGATGAAGGGATATGCAAGATTGTTGGTATGGGAGATGTGTGGCTTGAAACTAGCATGAGTTGTAGATTACAGTTGAAGAATGTTAGGCATGCGCCTGATATGCGTCTTAGCTTGATGTCAATCAAAGCATTGGACGGAGAAGGTTACTACACTACCTTTGGTGGTGGAAAATTCAAAATCACCAAAGGGTCACTAGTTGTTGCAAGAGAATATAGTAGTTTCACTGCTCTCTCAGTTGCCGGAAAGTTGTGCAAAGAGGAGGTGAATGTTGTTGATGATTCCTCTTCAGACTTGTGGCATATGTGTCTTGGCCACTTGAGTGAAAAAGGACTTGGTGTTCTAGCCAAGAATCAGTCTCTTGGGTAAAAGGTACATCTTTAAAGACTTGCACTCATTGTTTTGTTAGAAAGCATGCTAGAGTAGCTTTTCATTATTCAGGACCTCATAGGAGACCACATATGTGCTATATTTGGTTCATCCTGATGTTTGCACTATGGACACAAAAACACTGGGAGGTGCATCATATTTTGTGACTTTTATTGATGACCATTCTCGGAAAGTGTGAGCTTTTGTTTTGAAATCTAAAGACCAGGTGTTCGGAGTTTTTAAGAGCTTCCATGCAAGTATTGAAAGGGAAAAGGGAATGAAATTGAAATGTGTCCGAGCGATAATGGTGGTGAGTACAGGGGTCCATTTGAAGACTATTCCAGAGAACATGGGATCAGGCTTAGAAACAGTTCCCAAGACTCCTCAGCATAATGGAGTTGAGAGAGAATGAACCTTACTATCAATGACAAAATCAGGTGTATGCTCTCTCATGCAAAGTTGTCCAAATCCTTTTGGGGTGAAGCAATGAGAACTGTGGATTTGATCAACCTTTCTCCTTCAGCTCCTCTAGATGGTGATGTTCCACAAAGAGTATGGACAGGGAAAGATGTCTCATACAGTCACTTGAGAGTGTTTGGCTCAGGGCCTTTGTTCATGTTCCAAGAGATGAGAGGTCCAAGCTTGATGGGAAGTCCAAGCAGTGTATCTTTGTTGGTTATGGTCATGAAGACTTTGGTTAGGGTTATGGGATTGGCGGTAAGAGAATAATCAGAAGCCGAGATGTGATCTTTCTTGAAGACCAAACCATTGAAGATTTTGAGAAGTCAGATAGTAGATGTCTATTACTATAAGTAATAGTGATGTTGATCAGAGTCTCCTCCTAGTACTCATGTTGATGGGGAGATGTAGAGGTTGATGATGAGAATAAGGTGATGAGCCTGCACCTACTCTTGAGGTGCCAGTTGAGCAAGTTCCACCAGAACCACCAGTTGAGCCACAATTGAGAAGATCTACAAGACGCATCAGCCTTATAAGAAAAACCCTTCAGATGAGTATGTGACTCTCACTGATAGTGGGGAGCCAGAGAGCTACCAATAAGCTATTTCTGATGAGCACAAAGACAAATGGTTGAAGGCCATGCAAGAGGAAATGAATTCCTTGCATGAGAATCACACCTTTGAGTTGATGAAGTTGCCAAAGGGTAGAAAAACACTCAAAAATAAATGGGTGTTCAAGCTGAAAATTGAAGATAATGTCTCAAGCCAAGGTACAAAGCAAGGTTGGTTGTGAAAGGTTTTGAGCAGAAGAAATGAATTGATTTTGAAGAGATTTTCTTACCAATGGTGAAGATATCCTCTATTTGTTGTGCTTGGTTTAGCAAGTTTGAATTTAGAGGTTGAGGCTTGATGTGAAGATTGCATTCCTTCATGGTGATTTGGAGGAAGAAATTTATATGGAAAGCAGAGGGTTTCAAGATTAAGGGAAATGAGCAGCTTGTGTGCAAATTGAAGAAAAGTCTATATGGCCTCAAACAAGTACCAAGGCAATGGTACAAGAAATTTGATTATTTTATGGTGGATCATAGGTATAGTAAGACTACTTAGACCATTGCGTATTTGTCAAGAAATTCTTTGATGGTGATTTCATAATTCTCTTGCTTTATGTGGATGACATGTTGATTGTTGGTCATGACAACAGAAGATCAGAGTCTTAAGAGTGACTTGAGCAAGTCCTTTGCTATGAAGGACTTGGGTTGCAAAGCAAATCCTTGGCATGAGGATCACTCATGACAGGAAGAATGGTAAGTTGTGGTTATCTCAGAAGTACATTGAGAAGGTGTTGGAGAGATTTAACATGAGTAATTCAAAGCCTGTTGGTACTCCACTTGCTAGTCATTTCAAGTTGAGTTCACAACAATGCCCTACAAGTGAGAAAGAAAAAGAAGAGATGAAGAAGGCTCCATATGCATTTATGGTTGAAGTTTGATGTATGCTATGGTATGTACTAGGCCAGATATTGCTCATGTTGTTGGTGTTGTGAGTCGGTTTCTCTCTAATCCTGGTAAGGATCATTGGCAAGCTGTGAAGTGGATTTTCAGGTATTTGTGGGGCACTTCCAAAGTTTGTTTGTGCTTTGGTAGTGGTCAACCTGTGTTGGATGGTTACACAATGCGGATATGGCTGGTGATCTTGATTCTAGGAAGTCTACTTGGGTACTTGATGACTTTTGGGGGGAGCCATGTTATGGTCCAAACTTCAGAAGTGTGTTACTTTGTCTTCCACTGAGGCCGAATATATCCTGTTATTGAAGCTTCAAAAGAACTCTTGTGGATGCAAAAATTCCTACAAGAGTTTGGCCTTGATCAAGAGAAGTTTGTGTTATTTTGTGATAGCCAGAGTGCTATCCATCTCAGCAAGAACCTGACATTTCATTCCAGGTCGAAGCACATAGAGGTGCGGTATCATTGGATATGTGAAACATGGAGATGAAGTTGCTTTCATTGGAAAAGATCCATCCTGATGACAATGGTTCAGATATGATGACTAAAGTTTTGCCGATGGTGAAATTTGTTTCTTGAGAGAATAGGGCTTAGTGGAGCGCATCCCACTTGAGTTGGAAGAGGAGATTTGTTGGTGGGCTTCCCTCCTCATTGGAGGCCCAACAACTTACACAAAAGAAAGAAAGAAAAGAAAACAAAACAAAAAAAACAAAAGGTAGAAAGGACGCTACAGTGGCATCAAGTTGGAAAAACACGAAACGTGAGAAAGAAATAGTGCGCTGCGCAGAGAGGAAGAAAAGAAAAAAAGGCAGTGGGGATCATCATAGATGGGTAACGTGCTCCGTTTATCATGAAAATTTAGTATGTTGTTCCTAATGTTAAGCTTGATACTTTGATATAGCCTTTAATTTTATTGCCTTCTCTGGTGGTTGTTTTGTGATACCCACATTGTGGAGTTATATGGTTGTATTCCGCCCATTGGGTGAGTATTCTATTAATTGTTGAGATTCCTAGCTACTAGGAGGATGATTTATTCCCATTGATCATAGTGGAAGTTTTTACTAGACTAGGTCGTGGATTTTTTATCCCTTTATTTGGGGGTTTTCCAGATTAAAAATTGTGGTGCCTCTTATTTTATTTTTCTCCAAATTATTATACTGCCTAGAGTATTTTTTGTTCTACTTATTTAACTACAAGTGGGGGGAAATATTTGTTACTTCCGATATTGATAAGGTTCATTCCTAAGATTTCCTCAACACCTTCAATGTAGGATAGATTTATTTATTCTTTTTATGCTCAAGAATCTTTATACAAATAGTAAAAATGTACGGTAAAATGGTGAGGTAGCCTTTAATTATAAAAGAAGATAATATTTAAACATGAATTATTATGAGCCGTTTGGTTATTAATTTCATTTTTTTATTTTTTATTTTTTCTATTTTTAAGATTTTTGTAGGGAATACTAAAATTAAAATATTAAAAACAATAAAAATCACATTTTCAATTTTTATTATATTATTTTTTTCATAAAATTCTAAAAAAAAAAATTAAAACAGAAAATCAAAATCAAACATACATCCTTGATTTCTAACCTGTTTTTTTTTCTTCTCAGGTGATTCTATGGCATGCGATAATTCTTCTTATAGATAGACCTAAATGGTTAATTAGTTTGTTTGCACCACTAACAAACACAATAAAAAATACAAATACAAAAGTTGCACAGCACTATATGGGCAAAAATACTATTCAAACACTAAAAAATGAATGTCTATTAAATTGCTTATTTAATAATCATTGAATGTAATATGATGAATGGAATATATGAGATTTCATTATCACATTCAATAATTATTAAATGAATAATATCTAATTTTTGAGTGTTTGAATATCAATACTCATGTCAAGGGCCGGCCTGCTATGAAAAGGGCCTTTCAATTTTGCCAGTAAATATATATGCTTCTACAAAGGTTGTTTTTTCGGCCCAAAAAACAAAACAGTGCTTCGTTTCTAAATAACCGTGAAAGACTGTGAGTGTATTACGAGCCACGTATGAATATATTCCAGATCTGCGGCATCTTCTAAGTCCATACGAGATATATACTGTTGAATGAAAATCTCTATCGGGAACCTAGCTAACAAATTGACACAAAAACATGCATATTTCTCGTGGTTTCTTAATTTCTTCTTTGATGAATGATGATAACTAAATTAAGTACCTAATCAATGACGTGAGGAACATCATTAACAATCTTTGGACCTTAATTACTTATTACCTCCCTCCAAGCGCGCAGTCTTTGAGGAATGTGTGAAAAAGAGACATATTTTTACCCTCGTCGTTGATTGTTCACATGCTCGAACTAGATGTGTGCAACATATTAAAAACCGGGAAATTCAAGGTTAGATAAAGTAATAGATTATGGACCGAGGAGCATTCAAAGCGGAGTAGCTAGCTAGCTAGAATATATGATATGTAACAAATTCAACAGATCGAAAACAAAAAAGGGACTTATTGTGGTCAATAAGCTTCCTTGATGACTTTCCGCTCTTGATTATATATATAGGTGTCTATACATCACTATATAGTCAAGCACAGTGTGGCATCAATTATGAAACTTTAATCGTCTCTTTATTAGCTCATCTCAATCTCATCCATGAATCATGAATCATTCCGAGTCTACTCAGAGAGAAGCACGAACTAGTGTAAAAAGATCAAAGCAAAAAATGAGACTGTGCTGGCAAACCCTAGCTAGATCCAGCAAAGAAAATAGGTGCGCATCATTAATATATGTTATCGAATATATATATATATATATATATATATATATATATATATATATATATATATATATATATATATATATATATATATATATTTGGAATGCAGTGCCAAAGTGTGTTGCAGGAAAGAGATTCTCCTCAGAACTATGATTGCCCGTACATATGAAAGAAGAAAAATACCATTCATTAATTACTTGCAAGCGACAATCATTAAATATTGATAACAATATTCTTCACCTTAATTTCTACACCAACAATTTTAGCAGGCCAAGGAAAAAAGTGTTGAAAATATATATATATATTGCATCCAAGCTATGCTCTTTTCTAGATCACAAAGATTTATCAATCACAACAAGTAATAACAACACTTGCACACCAAGAAAGAGAGAGGGAGGAAAGGAAGACATTGATAATTAAAGAAGCAAGCTGAGCTAACATAGATCCTTCATGCGATTCAAACTAAATATTGGTATAATAAAATGATAACACAAAAAGGAATTAGAAAAGGCTACTTAGTAACATGGAATATACTTGTGTAGCCAAAACAAAAAATGGATCGGACCGAGATGCTTGATTCCCCAAGAGAGTTTGAGTGGTTTTTGGATCTTGGTATAGCTATAGACCCTTTTTTCACTCAATATATATAAAGTAGCTGATGAAGCTAGCTATATATCAAAGTAGGGTTTTCTCATGAACATAACCAAACGAGCATCTTTCCCTCCTTTGTCGTCTTCGTAGTAGTACTCGTCTTCCTCTTCTTCTTGTGCTTGTTCTTGGCCTTGCTTTGCCCTTGAAGAGTAGTGGTTGTGCTTGTTGTGATGGTGGTGAAGGTGATCATGAGCAAAAGGTTGAAGGATGGTGTTGGTGATGATGATGTTTCTGATAAAGGAAGAGGTGGGAGCATTGAGGGGGTAATGATGATGGTTATGGATGGTCAGAGAGAAGGTGAAGGAGGATGAGGGCATGATGATTGCTGTTGGGTGAGGGCGTTGAAAGGTTGAAGAAAAATCCAAGGTAGTTCGTGCCATCCCTCTGAGAAAGAAAGAGACCCTAATTGATAGCTCTCTCTCACTCTTTCTCTCTCTCTCTCTACCCTTTTCTATTGCGGGAAGAAAGAAAGAAAGAATTATCACGAAAACAGTGGTGCCAACTTTTTTATGCCCTCCAGCTCTTGTTCGCAAGGAAAAGGAAAGATGACCCCATTTCATTTTCCATGGAGAAATCATCATCCCTGCCACTGTTCCTTGGTGTCCACAGTGTAACATCCAATCAATTTAAGTGCATGTGCGATTTATATATATATATATATATATATATCTTTAGAAATAATAATGTATTTTCTTAACCGATGATTACACCATCTAAGTCATAAGGGGATCCATGCGTAAATAATGAAAGATTAACAGTTTTTCGATAAATGTGATAGTCAGTATAATAAAATAACTAATAACAAAAATGTACTAGATTTATTAAGTTCTCAATTATTGACCTATGATTTCCTGTATCTTTTTACAGGCAAATTCATCAAAAGTGTAAGTGAAATTTCGAATTATTCATATGTGATTCATTCCTCAAATTTTCCAATGGTATTCAGAGTAATGATAATCAAATACAATAGTACTGTATTTTGCAACGTGAAATTGCAAGAATTGAGTGGTATAGTTACACAGCATTGATGGTTCAGAAAAGGTGCAGAATGATTAATTGGGTTGTTTATAATACTATGGATATATATAGCTAGTAAACTTAGCTTGTAGCTGATCTATTTCATTTTTAAATAAGGGTTTACGACTCTCAATATTATAAGTAGTTTTTAATTCAAAAACAGTAAAAGGCTGTTTGTGACTGTATATGAAGTGGATGAAATGCTTATAAGCTTTATGGGGTTTAGTTAAAGATGGAATTTGGCAGGACAGAGAGACATATATACCCATGACAATAAAGAATGACAAAGTCATCAAAAGAACTGACTATGACACAGTTAGAGAGAATATAAATATATAAATGCAAAAAAAAAAAATGGAAAAAATAGAAAATAAAAGAAATGTTGAGATAGAGGAGGAGGACACATAGAAAGAATAAGATAGAATATGTGGCCCTTCTGAATGTAATGGCTGGCCTTCTGGCAAAAGCAGCTTATGGGGACAAAAATGTTAGTTACTGTTTCAAATAATGTAATAATGTTCCCGGCATTCTGAAGCTTGAAAGCAATAATTCATTGTTTACGGGGATAGAGGAAAAGATTCCCAGATAAGCATATTTTGAATGTTTGTCCAGTACCATATACCTGGTCTGATGATACTTCTTGATTCTCGCACAATTCAACAATCTGATATATCTGTGTGTAAAACATCTTTCGCGTAATTCTTTTTGTTTTAATATTGCCCTTCCTTTCTTGCTTTTTCAACATTCTTGCCGCACGCCCCTCACCCCTGCTTTTCTGGCTCACTTTATTTTTAACATCTCAGAAATTCCACCTATGTATATTGCCTAAAAACCTACCCTATATAACTTCCTTTTTTAAGTCTGTATTTTTAACGAAATAGGTGGGCAATTGAAAAAAACTCAAGTTAATTAGTGGACAACTAATCTTTTAGTTTTAGTGAAATCTATCCTGAATTTTTTGTATTTATAAAATTTGCTTTTAAGATTTTTAAATTTATAAAATTATTATTACACTAATTTTCTTTAAGTTTATAAAATTATTATACCGTTATTCTCCTTATTACATATTAAACAATACGTTTAAAGAAGATAAGTATCATCCAGATATAAAGAAAATCGAAATAAATTTTATCAAATTTAAGAAAAATGAGTGTAATTTATCTTTATTAATTTATCTCCATTGGTCCAATTCTATAATCCAATTTCTGTATAGTTTTCCTCTCAACTGTAACTTGTGAATTGGCTTGACCATCCAAGTGGTCCTTTTGGCTGTAAGAAACGTTGGCTGGTTGGATGTTTTGAGCATAGAGGGACAAAAATAGTTAATGGAAAATAACCTATCTAATTAAAACTTTGCTTATGACTTTTATGTTTGACCCTGATAAAGTTACGCATGAGCCAGCCCTTTCTTCCACTTTCTCCTACTATGAGTGGACGAAAATGTGGCAAACCAATTTAGTTTGATGGAAAAGTGGAACTCTAGAAATAAAAGTGAAATTCTTTTTCAGAGATTCAAATCTTTTTGCCACAAAACATAGTCTAATCCCAAACTTGTAAAGTGCACAGTAGACCATGTTCCCCTTGTCCTTAAATTTCACATAGGTTAATCCATTAATTGGATTTGCAGTTGCAGACACCAACTACCCTATTTCCCCCGGAAGACTGTTATAATTTATACTTTCATCCATATTGGGATTAGAATTTAATTTATTTATACCATCAATATAAAAAAATTCTACATAAATATCTAATTATGTATCATTACATTAGTAAATATCTTTGACTCAACAATTTACTATCTTAACGGCCTTTCAAATAAAAAATTATGATTTGTTGATAATCAAAATTAATCTCTTACGATTATACGAAAATCAATTTTGTCAAGTTTCTAATTACTGACATTGCTACCACAAAATTTTACTAGATGAAACTGTTTGTCTGCATAATTTGTAATACAGCCAGATCCATGACGTGACTTGCTTCTCTGTTGCTTTCTTGCGAATACTTTGCGCTTATCGTATCCACCGAAACTACTTTTGTTTCTGCACGTCCACGAACAATGTTTTTTCCCTCTTGAACGATTCATTACTTAGTTTCTCAATAAAGTCCTACATATTTTGAATTTTCTCTTTTTTTTTTTCCTTCAATACATATTCTTAATAAAGTTCTCCTTATTGAGGGACCTGAAACGGCGTCAAAACATACTGAATAGTAAGTTACTAGACCAAAGTTGTTAATATAAAGTGCATATATAATTTGGTTTTAGTTTTGCAACTTTTAAACCATAGTTTAGGCAAAAGCTGTAAGTGAGTGGCTTTTGTCCAAGTTATGATTTCAGAGAGATGCAAATGAAAAGCCAAACATACTATTTAGGGCCTAGGTAAATTGGTACAGTTTTAACTTTAACAAACTTGAATCATGTACTTGTTCTCATAAGAACTTATACAACATAAAAATAATTAAGTAGCAACATAAGTTCCCTTCGGAAAAAAAAAAGTAATATTGAACATTCCAATTTTATTACAAGGTAAATAAAAGAAATACCATAAAAACATAACTCGATCCATAACAAACTTATGCGTATTATTTTATGCTTTGACAAAACATAATTAAATAGTAATAAAAAATATAAGGGTGTTTTGGTTTCAAGGGAAAAAAATAGTTTCATTCTCTATTTTTATTTTCATTTCTCAAAACTCATCTTCGTTTGTGTTTTTCGTATTCTAGAAACATGTTTGGCAATGGATTAAAGCTTTACCGATTTACTCTACTACAGACAACAACACGAACAAGCACAAATCCAACTTCAGATCTAACAACGACAACAAATCAGAAATCCAGGTCCAGTAGCAACAGTTCAGATCAAAGTTTCGAAATATTCAACAACAATTCCAAATCTAGAATTAGCAAATCTTGAGATTCAAGAATTACAGATCAAGAATTACACACTAGAGCAAGATGAACTTCCCATTGGAAGTATTAGAATTGCAGAATTACGGAGGGAATAAAATAGAAGATAGAATTCCAAGAGAGGGACTTAAAGAGATCGGGAGGATTCACTTCATAATTCTTCACATAATGAATTACAATTCCTAGTAGTCTTATTTATAATATCCCTCTAAGGGGCCCAATTATACATGTTACATAGTCTACCATAACATGGCCAAGCATGATTTGAATCTCAATTGGAAAAATCACTGATAAGTATTTCATTTCCAAAATTCTGAAAAGTAAGAACTGATTGAAAATATGAATGAAGGTTGTCTTCTGAAACCCAACACACTACGTGACATGTTTGGTTAGAGAAAACAATTTTCATCTTCTGTTTTCATAAATTTGTGAATAAAATAGTAAAAACTAGGAATTAAGAGTGAATTTTATAGTTTTCACTATTTCTTTCATAAAAATTTTAAAAACATAAAACTAACTGAAAATAAAAAATGAATATTATTTTCTTAAACCAAACACATCCTTGTCTCACAATATTCAAATAAAATTGCTTCCAATGGAATATGACATGTCTCTTTTTTTTTTTTTTTGTCAAATGGAATACTACAAGTTAAAACCAGAAAAAGACAAAGACATGGGTTACATGGGTTGTTGCGCGGCACTGGTTACATGCATTCCCAAACTAGGGCTCTATATCCAACGGGTTATTGTACATGTCACCGTGTTGGCCCAAAAGCCCATTAAGGAGAATTTTCTTTTTATGTCAAGTTTCGTATAGTTGTCGACACTCACTTGGCAGACACACACTCATTCGTGTTTGGGCCTTTCACTTTGAGAAGGTAAGCGCGGGGAAGTAAAAGCGCGCGCTGTGAGGAGATGCTGCTGCTTTGCAACACTCGCTGCTGCATGCTTTCCAACTTGCACTTCGTTTCTCCTCGCACTTTCTTCAAACACCTTACCTCACAAAAATCCACCGCACTCTGCCACCGTAAAACCGCCGCCAAGTGCATCGCCACTCTCTCCCACTTCCAAACCCTAACCTCCCGCCAGCAAAACCAGCTTCATCTCTACGTCGACGCTCTTCTCCAATGGAACACGGTATGTATATATATATATATATATGCATTCTTCTTTCTCTCAACAATCTCTCTGAATGGCATCCAATGCTTAATTTGCATTTGCATATTGCGATTGCAAATTGCAGCGCATGAATCTGACCGCAGTTAAAGATGTGGACGAAGTCATGGAGAGGCACGTGGAGGACTCGCTTGCGATGTTGCCTCCTCTCAGGGATTGTTATCGCAGGCGCTGCGGCACCGCGTCCTGCGACGATAAGCTCAGCGTCATCGACGTCGGAACCGGTGCGGGCCTTCCCGGAGTTGTTTTAGCCATAGCTTGCCCAGGTAATGCGTTTTATAACTAGAAATTGTCTTTGATTTCGTCGTGCAACTGGATTGAGTTCCTAGCTTGTGACTCGTGATTTTCGGCATGAAAAATTGGGAATAGAATGGGATGTGACGCTGCTGGAGTCCATGAACAAGCGGTGCGTTTTCTTGGAGCACGTTGTTGGTGTCATCGGTTCCTCAAACATTCATATTGTAAGAGGAAGGGCTGAGGTAGATTGACGCACATACACGCTCTCAAGGTCTTTTGTTGAGTTTAATTTTGATGCAGTATCTGATACTGTCATTCATCTAGATAAATCCTCTCATTTGCATGACTTTTCAAATTATGGGTGTAAGACTCAGCTATCATGTGCCAATATATGATTGAATGACAGTGTGGATACTTGTTGTATTATTATTGTTGAAATTTAAATTTCTGTTTCTCATGCAGTTGATGTAATGGAAGGCAATGTCCTTTTTCCTTTTGAATGTTTGTTATTTTATTTTGAATTCACTTGCAGTTTTCCTTATACTGTATTGCAAGGTAACTTTCTTAAGTAATGAATGTAAAAGGTAAACATGACAAGGTTTTCCATGGTTTATGTATATGAAAGCACAATCACTCTTAAGAATGAAATGGAATGACACGGGGAGCTTTTCTTAAGTTGGACACCAGCAATGACCCCGTCTTGCTAAATTTTTTATTTTTAATTACTGTTTTGGCACAACCAACTTTGCCAATTGCCATGTACCTTTGCTTGCCTGAAAAAATGTCTTCTACTGTGGATAGGACAGAGTTTGGGGCAGAATCTTTGCTACAGAGAGCAATTTGACATAGCAGTGGCCAGGGCAGTTGCAGAAATGAGAGTATTAGGTAATATTGAGGACTTCCTGATTTGATTCTTCATTGCTTTAACACTTGGTGACTTGTTATTCCTGTGGTGTGTGCTTGTTGTTATTGCATTGCCAGCTGAGTATTGTCTTCCATTGGTTCGTGTTGGTGGATTGTTTATTGCTGCTAAGGGTCATGATCCCAAGGTTTGTAATTACTATTAGAAATTAATTTCACGCTTTTGGTTGATATCTTCTGCAGATAAATGATCAATATATTGTGTATTTAGACTATTTACTGATGCTTGGTGTGTTTCCTACAAGCAATTTCTGAAAATATTTTGCCAATTTTATTCCTTTGCCTTTTTTTTTCACCACTAGGATTGTGCCCCATTTGTTTACTAATAGATTTGATTTGTGTTTTCTTGGTGTTGATCATGTCCACATACCGAGCAACAATTTGCACCTTCTAAGTAGATTACAATTGAATGACCATGAAGGAGAACTTATGGGCCTTGTTCTCCAAGTGTCAAACATGCATGCTGTCTAGGCATCCTCTAGTTTGAGTCCATTTTCAGAATGTTGTTCTGATTTGATCAAGGCCCAATAGTGCATTATCTATGGGCTAATAGCCTTATTGTTCCCTTTTATCTCCAACAATTAGTGGCCTGGGAGACACATTGAGAGTTTGAATTATTTATGTTTCAGGATATGCTATTAAGTTCTTGTAAATAGTTTCCAAGGAATATAGTATTGAGAAAAGGAAAACATAAAGGTGAAGGTTGATTTTATCCCCTTGAATTAAAAGTTATGGCTATTGAGTGTATTTTTTCTTTTCTATTCCCAAAATTGAATTGCTCATTCAATAAAACATATGTATGTATATATATATATATATATATTTGGGTTCTATCATTCAAAGTGATGAAGAGATAGAGGGAGGCGTTAACCATAGGATCCAAAGGATGGTTAAAGTGGAGAGGCATTTTGGGTCTTATTTATGATAAAGAAATATCACTGAATCTTAAGGGTAAATTCTACCGTACAATGATAATCCTGGCTTTGTTGTATGAGACTGAATATTGAACGGTGAAAAGTCAACATGAAAATAAGCTAAATATGGCAGAGATGAGGGTGTTGCGATGGATGAGTGGCCATACAAGACGTAATAGAATAAGGGAATGAATGCATTAGAGAGAAAATTGGGGTGGTGCCTATAAGAGATAGTGGAATTGGTCGTTAGGTGGTTTGGGCATGTGTGGAGGAGACCTGTAGAGACCCCATTGAGAAGTGTGGACTAAATAGAGAATAACACCATAAAAAGAGATAGAGGAAGACCGAGGAAAACTAGAAGAAATAATCAGAAGAGATTTAAGTGTCAATGGTTTTAACATGAATATGGTATATGATAGAGATCTTTGGCATCGCCTAATCCATGTAGCTGACCCCACTTAGTGGGATAAGACTTAGTTGTTGTTGTTTTTATTGTTTGAGTTTAAATATGATCCACTACCAATCCAAAATCTCCCCCTAATATGCAATGATATCAACTTAGACCTTTTAGATAGTGGCTGTAATATTCAAACTTTTTTTAATGATTTGGTAATACATGATTGCATGATGGTTGAAAGAAGTTTTATATTGATAGCGGATCAAAATGAAATTTTTTTTTATTTGCTTCAGATTATAAGTACATCTCCAAGTCATGATGAATTGTTGTGTGGCTTTTCTGTGTATATTCCATGGATTTGAAATTGTTAACCATTTATTACCATCCTATGTGACAAATCTGGACAGGATGAAGTTAAGAAAGCTGAAAATGCCATCCAAAAGATGGGTGCATCTCTATTGCAAGTGTGCTCAGGTACACAGCTCTAAAACCTTTTAAACTTGCTCTTGCGATATAGACTTTTACAATTTGCACTGGCTTATAAAAAGTTTCAAATCATACCTGTGAATATAGGTTTATTTTATATGTGAAATGGGGAGATTGATATGCTTTCTTGTTAGATAGTGCCAGCCATCATGTAAAATTCATTATGATTTGTTTTTTGTAATTTTATTCTTGGCTGGAGTCTGTGCTCCATGTTCATGGGTATATTTTTCATTTCTGCATGCTGAAGATTTTATAAATGCGCAAGAAAGATGTTAACACCGAGTGGGTCACCCTCTTTGCTTGGGTGCTCTTGAGCTTAGCAAGTGAAGACTCTTTTCACTAGAAAAAAACGGTAGGGACTAGGGAGTTTAAAGTTAATGGCAGTCAGTGACTAGGGTTGCTGATGCTCCAATGGCTTGTGGAGGCTCGTTTGTAAACTGAAAAGTTGGGCAATATGTTCTATCCAAACAAATAAAAAAAGGTTGGGTAACATGTTCCTGTGTACCAAGGTCCATTGGTGTTTACTGATTGAATTGAACTTTTAGATTGAAGTAAACTGATGCTGAAAGATAAAGAAGAAATGCGATAGGAAAAATGGAATGAATGCAAGTTTGCCATTTAACTTTGGGGTTCAAAATGTCTGTATATCTTTAAGGAAAGTTACTCATTATCCTTAATCCCAAGTTTAACGAGGTCCTACTTGTTAAAAACCACCAATGAGTAATTCCCAATTAATGAAAAGATTAACAACCACAAACCGTAAAGTATACAATTCTTATGCCCACACCCCTATTGATATGCTTAGAGCATCAACCTTTGTTCCATCCCTCAGTGCGTCCTTTAGAATCTTAAATGCCGCGCATTAAAAAATTCCCGTCTTCTTGAATCTTGATCATATTTGGATGCGTGGTGGGTATGGTACTCCTTGGCATTTTCCACAACAACAACAACTAAGCCTTGTCCTTTAAGTGGGGTAACAATGGATCAAGTGATATTGTAAAGCTCTATCATATATTATATTCATGGGTTTGGTACTCTGCCATTTTCCAAAATAGATAATTTTTGCTACAGCTTATGTTCTTGATTTTATTTTAGGAGTTCATATTTATTTCTATCTATTGTTTTGTCAGTGGATAAGCTAGCTTATTGAAGTAACTATACATATATGCTGTTATGTCCAGTTGAATCTCGAAGTCCATATGGTCAGCGAACTGCTGTCATATGTTTAAAGGATCGTCCCACCCCAATGAAATATCCCCGTGATCCAGGTACACCTGCTAAAGAACCATTGTAACTAATATATTTGCTCAATCTGTTCGTTTTGTCTTCTATTCTTTCTACCCAATCCTATCACTTTTCTTGGACCAACATGAAGCACTACCTAGTCTGAGAATGACACCTTTTTTTTCACTAGCAAGAGGTTCTGTTGTGTATAACAATATAATTTTATTTTTCGACCCCGAAAGAAATATAATTTTTCAACAGTGAGCAGTGGCCGACTGGCCTGATTTTCTGCCCATATGGAACAAGTTGTTGCTGTTTTGACTTTCTGTAGAACTTATCCCCTTGTGATGCTTGTCTACATTATGCATATATCTGAAGCTTCAGAATATTTTTTTACCACACCCCACTCTGGGTGTATATCATGTTTCGTCTCACACAAACACGGAGAGCTTGCATTCACTGCACGCTTGGATTGTGATTGAAATTAGGAGGGAAATGGGATGCACATATCGATTTTCAGAGCTTTTATACACTATATAAAAATGCATCATATATGCATCTGCACAAAAACGTCGTTAAAGCTTCTAGAAGTGTAGACACTTTCTACATAAATTGACAGTCACACGAAGGTTAGTGCGCTTTCGTGGGAAATGAGGTGGGTTCCTGATGTCATATATGTAAAATTCCATGTATCCTAGGTTAGCTGTCTCTGTATCGTGATTCCAAGTTTGGCTGATGTTTATGACATAACGCAAGAGGAGTCAGTATTCACTACTCAGAAACGAAAATCCTGGCATTGGAAAAAATGACTGCTACCTAACCCCTCGTCCTGTTCTGCGAAGTTAAATCATTAATATTATTTCAACACTCACATTTGAGTGTCCAATCCAGACACTAAACTACATTAACTCCATCACTGTTGGATGAAATGAATGAATAGGAATAAGTGTAGGTCATAATCTCATTCAATGATAATAAAGTGGGTGTGGATGAACGTCAAAAAGTAAATGTTGAAATAGCATGTGACGGCCAAAATGAGTGTTGAAATATTAAATAGGGCATAATATTTCCAAAATAATTCTTGATGGAGATCCCGTTCTTGTCACGCTGACGTTGCTGCTCGTAATTGTTCACAATTTCCAGTAGGGATACTAGGGAATTGTTAAATCAGTCGTGATTAATATTATTTATCTTCGAAAAATTAAGTGAGACTAAAATTATCTACCTATAAATTGTCTGATCAATTTCTTAACACTTTAGTTTTAGGGGTCCATATGTGTTGTCAAGCTCATTGGTCACACCAATAAATATACTTTAGTTGTCTTGCTTAATACTAGAGTTGCTTTTTGTCCTTTCTTCTTTTGTTTTTCAGTAATTACAATTTTCTATCGGAAGTAGTTTGATAAAATTCTCCTTAAAATAGTGATTTCAATTTCTAACTCTTTAACATTGGGAAAAAAGTTAGTTAGGAGTCGCGGTTTATTTTCAAAACAACTAACTAGTTAGTTGAGTTCTGTCTTGTTAGTCTAAAATGAAGAAAATTAACTATAATATAAAAGGATAACTCTTATAAATTAATTTTGAATTTACTTCTGATCATTTTTAAAACATTCTAAATGCACCCTTAGTCTTTGTACATGTCTATTATTTTGATTTTAACTTTTCAAGTGTGTTTGATTTGACATAAAAATAAGGTGACAATTTTTAAAGATGAAGGGAAAAAAGTTCTCAAAGCGAGAATGAAGGAGAGGGACAGAGAAACAAATAGGGGGAAAATGGGATGTTGTACACGAGGAACAGGAAGACAATCCACACACCCACTTAGCACGAGTTCTATCCCTATTCATGCCTAGTCTTCTACTGTTATCTGGAATATTCTTTTTACTTAAGGAAAAATTACAATGACCTCTCCAAGGTTTGGTGAAATTCATTCTGACTTCTTCTATTTGTCTAGCTCACTGACCTCTCTTGGATTTATGGTTCATTGTATAATAGAGGGAGAACACTATAATGATTTTATAAATTAAGGATGGAATCGATGTAATAATTTCACAATTCTAAGGATCTCATAAGTTTTAAGCAAAGTTTGAAAATAGAGGGTTACAGTGAATTTCACAAAACCTAATCATGGTAATGTAATTTTCCATTTATTTAATGCACACTTTTTTAGGAGCTCAATCTAATGTACAACTACTACTTTTGTTTTTAAATAAGTATTCATTTTGAAAATTTTATTTTTCCATAAATAACTGTCAATTTTAGAAATCTAGTGGAGGAGATAGAGTAATTAAGAGAGAGAGAGAGAGATAGTTAGAGTAATTTAGTAAACCGCATATAAATAATCCTAACATCAAGACTTAGACATTTATTTTCTGAACTCATGTGCATATTTAAAGTTGGACTTTTATTTGAGAACAAAGCTAGTATTAGGAAATACGGGTGCCAAAATGGGTTGGACTTCAGATTGGCACAACTTGCCATTTTTGACTGAACATGTTGGCACTTCAAATTCAAATAATCAAAATAAGTCAACTAGCCTTACCTCGTTTTATAGCTTCATAGCTATAAAGATAACAAAAAATAGGTTGGTTTGTTCAGTTGGCTCGCCAATCTATCATTTTTGATATTGATTGACACTTTCAACTTAAATAATTAAAACGGTCAATGTTTGGCCTTATTTGCCACCCCTATTAGGAAGTGGAGAAGGATGATAAGTAGACTTTGTGTATGTGAAATATAGCAAGTGTTGTCATAGTCCTTGCAAGTCAAGGTGCATGATGCACCTTATAATTTAATAGTAAGGATTACAATGTCAATATGCATTGCAGTACTAAAATATTTATATTATAATTTTTTTTAGTTTAATTAACTTTTAAAAATATAATTAAATATATTTTAAAATGAGTTTTTTATATACTAACATTATAAAATAATTATATACTACTAATTAATAAAATTTCAAGAAAGTATCAAATTATATTGAATAATTATCTATAATAACAACTATCAACCAGAGCAGCTTGTTTTTGCGTTCCACCCACTATTGAGTGTAGACATCCACAATTTCACCATTGCAAGAAAAGGGTGGGACGGTGAGACAGAAGGTGAAGTCCACTGCACAGGAATGTTCCACTTCCATTGTCCCACTTTGTCCTCTTTTTGACCTTTTTCATTTTATTGTACAAGCATGAATATCTTCCAACTCATTTTATTTCACAATCCTTCATAATTTTTTGCAACAGTTTCTAAAAGCTTTTCACACAAATTTACTCTTCCATTCTCCCAATAACAATGGATTCGAATCAATTAAATTTGAAATATTTTTTAATTACTCACAAAATTTTAACATTCTTGAAAATTCAAATATTTAAAATTCACAATCTTTAAATCCTTAAAATTCAAATCCAAATTTTAATTTTCAAATTTCAAACTTATTCTCAGCCTGAAAATTATTTTAAAAAGTTGAATTTTATATTTTTATCCAATTTGAAAAAAAAATTATATAATACAAATATTTATAACAAAATATTTGAAAATTAAATTTTATATTTATATTCATAAAATATGTTAATTTACTATTTTAAGTTTGAAAATCATGTGAGATTAAACTTCGGACCTGAGCTGGTCCCTTCAATTAGAGACAATAGTCTCAATTCTTGAAATACTTTTATTTTTTTATGACACATTAATTATGTGACACTAATGTGTCAATTAGTGGGATCACAAGTGAAATTTAAAAATATACAACATTAAAGATGCTTTGAGACAATTTTTTAAGTATCTATTTGTTAAAAATATTAGTACACAGGGATTAAAATTTTTTAATTTATAAATATACTAAATCACGGCCGTAAAATATAGATGCATCAAGGGGTGGCATAATGCTTATTTGGAAAAAATCTGAGAACTTCTATTTGAATATTAATTGTACAATGCCTTCTCTAATTTATATGCTTTAATGCTTAGGTAAGACCAAGATACTGAGAGCAGCGTGGAAATGTCACAAATCAGCTGCGTAGGTTCTTTGACTCTTCGCTTTTAGGAAGTCATAAACGAAAGTGCTAAATATTCACTTTAATTTCTAGAATTATATACGTAATTTATTTTAATTTTTAAAATTAAAAAAATATCAATTTAGTCTTTAAAATTTTAAAGAGTAATTCAACTTAATTATTTTGGTAATTTAAGTTAGTTTTCAAGAATAATAATATAAGAATTAATTTGAATCACTTTTTAAAATTTAAGATTAAACTGAATACTTCTTAGTTTTAGAGACTAAAGTAAACATTTACTCTAAATAAAAGCTTACATTTATAATTCTTTGGACTTTGGTTCTTTCTGGCTTGTCAATGAGGAGAAATACATGCATGTTTGTAAAACATAGTTCGTATTTAAAAAACAATCATAACCATTTAATATTGATTTAAAATAATTAAAATTTATATAAAAATAAAAAATATATTATTGAGGATATTTCTGAAACACGCATTGAATTTACTTTAGGAATATGCAAAAATTTCTATAATAGTTAGGTATAACTTCAGTTCAGTACACTATAGAGTCAACTACATACCTTTCAAAGTAAATTGCAAATCAGAGCCAAGGCTCAATCCACCAAATTGAGTTAGTAAAATATTGACTCATTTAAAAGTGGGTCAATTTGGCTCGATACTTAACTCGTAGGTTAAGTGGGTTGGCATGATTTATTCATTTTTTAATTAAAGTTCAACTCCTCTCTCATATTTGGCCAAAACCCACATACCTATCTCATATTCTTTCATACTTTCTACTCAAAAAAATAAAAATAAAACACTTTTAAGTCTATTCTTTCACTCAAATAGGCCACCCCAACCCCATTCATTTTTTTTCCCCAGCTTTTGAACAAATTTAATGATTTTTAGACTTTTTTTATATTCTTTATTTATTTGACGAGTCAACCTACATAACCTATCAACAGTGTAGGTTGAGCCGGGTTAGCATTTTCTGGCTTGGCAATAAAATGGGTCAACTTGTATTTAACATTTCAACTCGCAATCTATGGTGGGTCAATTCGCATGAGTCGAGTTGCCCTTTGACAGCTATACTATTTAAGAATGAATAATTTAAATCTTATTAATTTACATTTCTAATAATTCTTATCCACGTCGAAAAACATATTCACATTTTTTAATAAATAAAATGAGTTTAATACACTATCAGTGTAAAATAATTTTACACAAATATCAAATTACACGTCATATCAGTAAAAACATTCAATTCAATCATTCATTAACAAAATTGTCTTACATAGTAAATTTTAGGGTTAAATGTATTTTTCTCCTTATATTTTAGGTCATATAAAATTTTGACTTTGACTTTCTAAAACGTGTAATTTAACCTCCTATGGTTTGTAAACAATGCAAAAAATCTCTTTTATTAACTTCTCATCCATTTACATAGTTAAATTACCATGAATATGTCACATGATATATTTTATGAATAAAAATACCCTTCCTTTAAATAAATTTCCAACCCTACCCACCTCTCTCTCTCTCTCTCTCTCTCCCTCTCCCTCTTCACCATCACCAGTCATCACGAAACGCACACCATCCACTATTGCAACCACTAAACAGTGACACAAATTAAAGGTGAAGGTGAACAATGACGGGGAGTGCGTTGATGCCTCTTGTCTCCAGCAAACTTGCATCCTTTGAGTAGCGGTTATGAAGGCGACACACCCACAAGCCCAGTCCCGAATCACGGCGAAGGTGGAGGAAACGGCCCTTCACGTCGCCAACCACGAGATCCATCGCAGGCCCATGGACTCATACCACAGTCTAGCCGAAAGAAAAGCAAGAAAGCCGCATCATTTTCCTCTCTGCCAAAACCAGCAATGCCCACAAGCTACGTCTTCCTTGACAGCAACATAACACCTATCGCAAGCCAACGTGTTCCTCAACAGCTCCGGTGAGAACCCATTATGCTACTTTTCCGAAGTCGCATAGCACGGTGAACAGCAATGGAGGAGGAGCGGCCACTCCCTCTAGCTCTCCAACGGTGGACGAATCACGCATACCATAGATTTAGGACATAAGAATAAATACTTCAGGTGTTAGGAATATCATAGTTGAGTCACAAGTGTAGTGGACACTTTATAGATGTGAGAAAACACGCAAATTTGTGAGAGTAACGGATAAATGAAGCATGATAAATAGTAATCTAGTGGATCACGTCACTATTCACATGAATAGTCCTACACAATGAAACGTTAATATTCCTAGAATGTCACTATTTATAAATAGTCCTATAGTGGCTATGTCACTATTTGTGAATAGTTTATATAGTGGAACCCAACTGTTTATGAATAGTCCTCGTTATTCTAACTCAACAAATAGAAAGAAAATCCACCAATATTTTAACGAAAAACTCAAGGCAAACAAAAAAATATTCCACTATATTTATGAGTAATTACAATATAGTGTATCAGTGAAACTCTTTTCTAGAATTTGTAGTATTACAGAGATCTAGATAATATATAAAATCCCCTGTATACTTACACTACACTCTTGAAATTTTCTTATATACAATATCTATTTTCTCTTACTACAAAAAGCCTACACTGCTTCTTCTTAAACGCTTAGAAATGCTTTTAGCTTAGGATGCTTTTCTCGTTTAGTTTCTAGCTCTATTTATAGAGAACTGAAATAGTGTACAACTACAATCCAGCTATGATGCTTTCGGTGGAAGATTTAGTTCAACCCTCCATTGTTGAAACTAGAAAAAACAAGTTACAATTGTTGACATTTGTTTTCTGTGAGGAGCAATTTTTCTCCCTCCTGTTTTTTACTCTTGTGGCAAATAGAAAGCGACATTTGCTGACAATTCTCACCTTAGTTTGTATTTTGCAACAGTGTTGAACCTCTACAAATATTGACCAAGCCTAAGCAATGCTTAAACTTATCAATCGATAATGATTTTGTCATCATGTTGACTGGATTTTAACGGTGGCTATCTTAAAATTGCAATTGTACCTTTGATGATACTTTCTTTGACAAAATAAAGTCTAACATCAATGTGCTTAGTCCTTTCATGATAGATTGGGTTTTTGGCCAAATGAATGACGCTTTGACCATCACAGTGAACAATTGGTACATGTTAATTCAATCCAAAACTATCCAAAAAACCATGCACCCAAATGCTTTTTTAACCCTAAGTCAATACAATATACTCAGCTTTAGTAGTTGACAAACGCCAGAGATTGCAATGTCACCTTCCAGCTAATAGTATATCCAAAACTGTAAAGATATAGCTTGTCAATGACCTCCTTTTATCCAACTCACCATAATCAGAATCTACATATCCTACAATTCCACAGTTCTTCTAACCTTCAAACACCAAACATCGGTAGAACCTCTCAAGTCCTGCATGATCCATGTCACAACTTTCCAGTGTGTCTTTCCAGGTTTGCTCATAAATCTGCTTACCACACTCATTGCATGTGAAAGATCAGATCCAGGACACACCATAGCATATATGAGACCCCAACCGCACTAGAATAAGATATACGAGACATGTGCTCCACTTCCTCCTCAGTTCTTGGACATTCCTTCAAAAATAACTTAAAATGTGCAGCTAACGAGTGACAACTGGTTTGGACTTATCCATATTGAAGCATTGTAGCACTTTCATAATGTAATTTTGTTGCGTCAAGCACAACCTCCACTATGCCACTCCTTATGAATATCCATTCCAACAATTTTCCTTACCGCACCCAAGTCTTTCATCTCGAACTCTTTCCAATTGAGTTTTCAACATACTAATTTCAGCCTTATTTTGAGTTGCAATTAGCATATATCATCTACATACAATAATAAATAAATTCACGAACCATCTGGAAGCTCCTTAGAGTATATGCAATTATCATATTGGTTTCTACTATATCCAGGATTAATCATAAATGCATCAAACCTTTTGTACCATTGCCTTGGGGATTACTTCAAGCCGTATAATGACTTTTCAACGGCAAACATGATTCTCCTTACTAAACTATGAACCCTCTGGTTGACTCATGTAGATCTGCTCCTCTAGCTCACCATGTAAGAATGTCATCTTCACATCAAGTTGTTCCAACTCCAAATCAAATGTGCTCACAATAGCTAATAGGATCCGAATAGAGCTATGTTTCACCACATGAAAGAATACTTCATGGAATTCAATACCCTCCTTCTGAGTGTAACCCTTTACTACCAGTCTCGCCTTGAACCTTGGAGACTCAATGCTAAGAATTCCTTCTTCCTTTTGTAGACCCATTTGCAACCAACAATTCTTTTCCCTTTTGGAAGTTGAACAGCTCCACGTCTCGTTTTTCAAAGACTCAATCTCCTCATTCATTACTATCCACTGCTTCGACTCTGGACTTTCTCCTCATCGCGTGCATGGTTCATCTCCAATCACCATCCGCCATAGCCAAGGAAATGGCTATAGGTCTGCATCTAATGAGTCAAGTGCATAGGCAGAATCCAAATACCTTTTTAGTTTCTAAATTTCTCGCTTTCTCTAGCAATATTGTATGGCTCTACTTCTCTGTGTGTTACCAGTCCCTCATAGTTAAGTTCATCTTGTTGTTCTACTTCAGGTTGAGTAATATTGAAGTACTCGGCCGATCTTCTTCAGCATCTTCCACAGTCAATCTCCAGCTCCACCTCTTCTTAGCACCATGATCTGTCTTTGCCTCATCTAAGTTAAACTCTTTCTTGATTTAGCATTGTCGCCTCGTCAAAAGTGACATCTATGCTGACAATGATTTTGGGTAAACTTCACTTTCGATACACCACGGTCTGTAACCTTTCACCCTCGTGCATATCCTAGAAATATACACCTTTTGCCCTCACCTCAAGTTTACCATCACTCACATGGGCATACAGGACAACCAAATATCTTCAAATCAAATAGTTTAGGTTAAGGACCATACCTCTTGTCTTCAAATCAATAACGTTGATAAAGATCTATTTACCAGGTATACCTGATCGCCTAAGCCCAAAATAATTTGGGAAATGCATTGATCGCATGCATCTTGCACGCTAGAAGTGTTCTATTCATCCATTCTGCAACTCTATTTTGTTGTGGTGTTCATGGTACATGATGCCTCACTATACCAGCATTTTTGCAGAAGTGCACAAATTCTTTACTACAAAATTCCTCGCCATTGTCAATTCTTAGTCTCAGCTCTTGTTTCGACCATGGCCTTCCACTCTTGAATTTGCCGAACACTTCTTCTTTTTTCTTTAGGAAATAAATCGAGACTTTCCTAGAATAATCATCTATCAGAGTAACAAAATAGTGAGCTCCACCTATGGAGTTAACGGGGTTGAACCCCAAACATTTGAGTGGACATACTCCAATATTCCCTTGCTGTTGTGTTTTCTAGAATTGAACTTCGCCTGTTCTCTTTCAAATATTTTCACAGAAACTAAGTTTACAATTGTTTAGGCCTTTGAGCAAGCCTATGCCAGCAAGTATGGTCATTCATTTCTCACTCATATGACTAAGCCGCATGTGCCATAATTGTGTAGCATCATCATTTCTTTCTAAGATAGAACAACGTAGTTTCATTTGCTCCTAGCAATAGATAGATTTTGCACTACAGCTTTCCTTTCATCACCACCATAAAACCTTTGATCACTTTCAGAATCTGCCCTCTCTAATGAATTTGTACCCCTGATTATCTAGGACACTCAACGACAGGTTTTTACCAAATTCGGGTACATGTCATGCTTGAAATGTCCTTTTAGTACCAACATCCAAATGGACTTGCACATCTCCTTCACCAGCAATTGGAATAATTCTATTATCTCCTAATCTAACTTTTCCCTCTCATTTTTTCTAAGATGAGAAAAAGCTTCGATTGAGTGTCACGTGAAAAGATGCGCCAGGATCCAGGATCCACTCATTTTCGGTGTCACTGAATACCTGTCAGGCCAACAAGCATAGCATTACTATCATTCAGAACCTTCAATTGTTATGTTCAGAATCTCTTAGTTTCTCCTTTCTTTTGAAATTTCTGATATGTCCCGTCTGGTGACAATGAAAGCACTTTATAGACTTGTGCTTTTGGACTTTGATCTTATCTTGCTTTTGCTTCCTGATCTTCTTTCTTGACTAATCTTCTCATGAACAACCTATCTACAGGACCTTTGGCATTGGATTCAGATCTAACTTCTAATGTTCCTTTATCGTCAATGATTATTTGACATTTTTCACTAGATATGGATCTACCATAAAGTATGGTATCACACAAATTGTAACGCCCAATTTTTATTAATTTTTACTGTCATTAAGAATTATCGAATTCCTAGGTAAATATTATATGAAATTTGAGACCAAACAATCCTTAATAAAGGAATATAACGTTAGAAGAGAAGTTAGGAGCAATTCGTGCAAGTATTGCAAACCCCAAATTTCTGTACGTGTAAAATGACCAAAATGCCCCTGAGGTTATTTTACTAGAAAATGAGGATCGTGGGCCCACCCGTCCTCAAGGGGATGTTTTGATGTTAATAAGGGATTGTTTGTGTTATGTGTGTTAATAGAGGAGAAGAATCCTAATTCGACGCGAAATGACCAAAACTCCATTGCGGTTTTAACTTTGATTTGCTCCTGAACCTCACTAAAATGTGTTAAAAGGTGTTTTTAAGCCATGATTAACCATTGGTTAAGCTCGGGTGGTCTGGCAATTTTTAAGTAAAATGACGTTTTGCCCCTCTCTTATAAGTTTACAAATTTTGAGATTTTTGATTCGTCTAATGAAACCTAAGCAATATTAGGCTCAAATTAAAGCTTATTAAATTCTAATTATTAATCTAGAGTCAAAATTATTTATTTAAATTGATTAGAACCTAAAATTTCTTTAAAACACTCAAATTGCTTACTATTTCACCTAAGCCCTTAACCGTAAATTCTCTAAATTGCATGAATACCTTGCCTACACCTAATTAATACATGGAACACACAAAACCCTCTTCCATGAGGCTGTAATGCACGAAATAATGCAGCCATAATACACCAAAAAAATTGCACTAAAACATAATGCCAAAAATCACCATAAAACAAGGAACTTTGAAACATGATTCCATGTTTTAAGCCACCAAACAAGATGATTTTTCCTTCCTTGTCTCCTCCTCAAATTGAATCAGATTTTCCTTCTCCTCTTGTCCATTTATGAGCTTGAATTCTTCTATAAATAGGCATGCTTAGAAGTCATTAGAGACTTGCTCAAAAATTTCACAACTTCAAGTTTTTCCTAAGCTCAAAAATTTCTTTCCTTCTTCCCCTTGGCTGAAATTCTTTCTTCAACCTTTTCAAGAATATTTTCTTTCATTTCACTCCAAGAAACCAAGTTCTCTTCCTTTCCTTCAAATCAGATTAGGTAGGGAGTTGTTTTTAAGTTTATTTCTATGTTTTGCTAAGTGTTGTTCTTGGTTCAAAATGATGATTTCATGGATTTTCTCTAGTTTTTCCATTTGGTTTTCTTCTTCCTTTTTCTTTAACCAATTCGGCCATATGGCCTAGGTGGGACTAAGATGATGGCTTGATGATGAGGACCTTGAAGGTGGGTTGTGAATCCATCACAAGTTAGGCCTCTAAAGCTTGAAAGTTCCACTTGATGCAAAACTTTAAAGAATGATATTTTTATTATGATTTTATGATCTTGAGTTTAGAATTTGAAAGATGTATTTGTCACTTTGTCTTGTTAAGATATGTATATTGAATTTGTATTTCTATAAAGTCTTGAAGGAGCTCTAGTAAAGAAATCAAATGAACTTGTATCCATGTTTAAGTTTATGCCTTGCATAATCATGTTTACTTTCTATGTCATCACTAAAATTTAAAGAATGAATAAATGGACTTGCATACTCATATTTAAATTTCCAAGTTTGCATTTCATATTTATATTTCATGTTGTCACTTAATCTCTAAAGATAATAAAGAAGTTGCATTTCATATTTATTTTATGTTCTCACTTTATTTTATAATGGCTAAAAGAATCAACGCATGACATGTTTATTTTTATGTCATCACCTAAAGATCCTAGAGCTCAAAGACTTACCCAAGTATCACAAGCAAAGAAATAAGATTATTGGAGTTAAAGAATTGATTCTTTAAGAAGTCTTGAGATTGGAGCTTAAAAAGATATAATAATAATTCTCTTCAATGATTACTTTTCTAAGATAAGATCTTCTAAGATTCTCTTCTCCTCACCTATGGACTACCAGCTTCAGTTTCTTGCATCATGTTTATATTTCAAGCTCTTGCATCATGTTTAATTTTCAAGTCATCACCTTAAATCTTAAAGATAAAGAAATGGATTTGCATATCATGTTTATAATTCCAAGTTATCACCTTATAATGACAAGATTAAAATGAGGTTGCATAGCATGTTTATGATTCTAAGATATCACATAAATCTCTTATACTCAAGACTTGCTCCTTTTATCTTAAGTGAGAATTTTAATTATAAAGATTCTTTCAAAAAGAATTAGTTTCTAAAAGAGTTTTAAAGCTTTGCAAGGATTCTACGGAAACTAATATTTTATGTTCACTTAAAATGTGATTTTATACAATTATATGAGGTTCATGATTCGGCTTCTGATATGAGATTGGTACCAATAAATGATGATGATTTAATATGTTTGAAGTTGTGATAATTATGGTTTATTCTATGCATATTAGAGATAAAACTAGCTTCCTAAAAGGGTAAAAGCAAGATTAAACTTTAGAGAATGAAATTTATGCATTCTTCAGAGCCTTTAGTGACCTTAAGAACAGATATTATGATGTTTAGATAAGGGACAATGATTCATAATTGGTTTAATAATTAATTTTAGCATCATAGGGAAAGGATAACGATAAAGGGTTAAAAACATAACTTCTAGCACATTGTAAAACCTTAAGAACAACTTACTGTCTATGTTATCCCATATAGTCTAATAATGTTCTTAAGGCTTATAATTGATGGTAATAAATCTCTTAGATGCATAAGTAATTAGTTTGATAATTAAGGTTACCAATTTTAGAGTTCGGTTATTTAAGGGAGCTTTCTGAAAATTTTAGATGACATCTTTTGATGCTTTGGAATGTCTTATATGATGATGTAATGCCTCCTGAGAATTTGATATTATTGAATGATTTCATGGCTTGCATGTTATAGTTGCTATTGCAAACAATGAGAATGTTCATGCATCTTGATGATTATGATATAACATGCTAAGACTTAATAGTGACTTAAACTCATGAGGAAATGATCCTTTGACATTAGACTATAGGTGGTGAAAAGGTGATCTGAGAAAATAATCCTTTAAGACCCATAGACTAGAGATGGTGAAAAGGTGATTCTTGCCCCTAACCCGTTCTCTTAAAAGGGTAGAGTTGGGATTTTAACTTATCAAAAGGGATAAGTATATGCTAGTGACGACTAGTAAGGTATGAGCTCATAACCTAGATTACTCCCAAAAGGGTGGAGTATAGGGTGGCCCAAGGAAAATAATGATGATGATGACAAGATTTTAAGTCACCTAGGACACTAAAGGAATGAGATATGTGCACCATGTCTTGTGCATAGCTATTATGGTATGATGTTCTTCTGTGCATAGTATTTTATGAGATGATGGTGGGAAATATGATGTTCTTCTATGCATAGTATTTATGATTTGATGATGAGAAATATGATGTTATTTTATGCATAGTATTTATGATATGATGATGAAGAATACGATGTGTTGATAAAAGGAAAAGTTCATTATAAACATGACATGCTAAGTTTATGATGCATTATAAGACGCATGATTAAAACCGACGAACCTCGTAAAGTATATTTTCGAACTTAATAAATCAATCTTAGCATGCTCACTATTTTATAATAACCCAGAGGTTCCTGGGGACGATGATGATGACACAATGCATCATGAGGTGAGTCCCTCCTAAGATTCTTTTATAAGTTTCTCCCTCTATTTTTCTTTCCATCTCGTCTTCAGAAACGAAGGAAGCGTTCGTGAATCACATTGAGGCTTCATGAACTTGATCCTAGTTTCACTCGTATATTTAGATATCTATCCTATCCCTGGAGTGTTATTACTAGGTGCCATTAATGGATGTCCTTCCATCCATATATTATTTATGTTTTGTTAGATTGCCTACACTTAATCTTATTCTGTTGGTAGGCAAAATATCTATATGATATGTAATTATGGATGCTGTATGATGGAGCCAATATATTATGATGTGATGTTTGTAAATTCCTATGTGTCTTTTAAATTTTGCTAAATCATTCACGTTAAGCACTCACGTTTTCAATTATGTTTAAAAAAATGGCTCGTAATTTCACTAAGTATTTTCAAGGCATGATTAAAGAACTGAAGCAAAGAGTAAAGTCTAGTAATTAATCAGATCCTCCTAGGTGTATTGGGTTAATTATTAGGGTGTTAGAAATTATCATAAGACGGAAGTAGTGAAGTCAACAAGATCATAGCTTGATCTATGTCTTCTACTTTAATTCCTGCTCCAACATCGGAGATCATCTTGTTGAAGTCGTCTATATGCTCTTGCATTGATTTTCCTCCTGAAATATTTGAACGTGTACAATCGCTTTCTCTGATAAAGGTTGTTGGACAAGGTCTTTACAGAATATTTTTCTTCCAAAGCCTTCCATAGTAATCAGCGGTTTCTTCTTCCATGACTTCTCAGAACATTGTCCGCATGACTCAACTGGATTGTACTCAGTGTTTTGACCATCATCTCCTCTTTCTTGTCATCAGGAATAATCCGAATTTTTCTTTACCCTCCAACGCCTTTGCAAGACTTTGCTGATTAGTAATGCCTGCATTTTTAGCTTCCATAGTCTGAAGTCGTTGGACCCGTAAACTTCTCCAATTCAAATTTTGGCACTGATATCTTGGATCTGAAACCAAGTGGCTATGATACCACTTGTTAGGGAATATTAGTCGAGTACATCCCAAGTGTAGTAAACACTTTATGGATGTGAGCGGAAGCACGTTCAAATTTGTAGAGAGTAACAGATAAATGAAGTTGGGTGAATAGTAATCCAGTGGACCGTGTCACTATTTATATGAATAGTACCTGCAGGTGAACTGTTAATATTGCTCAGGGATCACATCACTATTTGTGAATAGTATTATACAATGTGACTCGTGTCACTATTTATGAATAGTACTCATTACTATTCACTTCAACAAAATAGATCAAGCGAACTACACACCAATATTTTAACATGAAAACCCTCTTGTAATTTTGAGGGAAAAACCATGAACCAAATTCTAAAAATACTCCATTATATTTATGAGTAATTACAATATAGTATATCCCCAATAAAATTCTCTTCTATTACAATTTGTAGTATTACAGAGATCTAGAGATATACCAAAAACTCTCAATGTATACTCACACAACATTCTTGGAATTTTCTTATATACAATCTCTATTTTCTCTCACTACAAGAAGCCTACATTACTTCTTCTTAAACAGCTAAAAAATGCTTTCAGCTTGGGATGCTTTTCTCGTTTAGTTTCTAGCTCTATTTATAGAGGCTGAAACCGTGTACACTGCAATCCAGCTATGATGCTTTTGGTGGAAGATTTAGTTCAACCCTCCATTATTGAAACTGAAAAAAAACAAGTTACAATTGTTGACATTTACTTTCATGGAGGAGCAATTTTTCTCCCTACCGTTTTTGACTCTTGTGGCAAATACAAAGCCACATTTTCTAACATAAGGTGAAAGTGAAGGAAGGTGAGATGGAGAAAGGGTGGGTGTGCATTTGATATGTCTTGGATTTGGCCATTTGGGGTAGGGTTTTGAAGGTGAAGGTGAGAGGTGGGTGTGCGTGCGTTTGGGTTCTGATGAGTGGGGGAGGGAAGGGAGTGGTGTTGGAAATTTGTTTAAGAGTAATGTTATTTTGACTCATATTTTATGCGATAATCGACACATTCACATCCACCATTAAATTGGATGTGATCCCACTCAGTTTGGGTCTCACCCATCTAATGGTGGATGTGAGTGTGTCAATGTCTCACAAAGTATAGTCAAAATAACATTTCTTTTATTTTAAGAAGGTATTTTTATTCATAAAATACATCATGTGTCAAGTACATGATAATTTAATGATACAAATGGATACAAAATTAATATAAGTTTTTTTTTTGAACTGTTTAAAAATTATAAGGGTCAAATTATACACTTTAAAAAGATATGGTTTAAATTACACATGACTTAAAATATAAGAAGATAAAATATATTTAATCCTGAATTTTATTTATATCTTCATTATATTAAAATTGAACTCATAAAATATTAACTGTTTTGCATTGATGATAGATTTATTTTTTATTTATTAATTTTTATTGAGTTTATGAAATTAATCAGAAAAGATCTTTTAGGAGGATACAAGAAAACTCTTAAAAACACGTGCCCCATGCCTTGAATTGCACTGGTGACCAAGACGCCTTGAATTGCGCTGGTGACCAAGACTGTAAGTACTGCTTAGTTATGAGAAATTATTCTCTTAAATACACAATTTGCCCTGAAAAAGGCAAATGAATTTGATTGACTCGAAGAGTAATTTAATTAACTTATACTCCCTCTGTTTAAAAATAAATATTTAAAAATAAATGTCCATTTAAATTTTTTTTATAAATAAGTATTTAGTTTAAAAATTAAGATAATATTAATTAATTTATTTCAACTACACCCCTATTAATGAAAGGAAGAGAGAGAAGTAGAGGGAAAAGAGTAATTAAGAAAAAATAATTAGAAAAGAGAGAGAAAAATAGTGAGGACAATTCAATAAAATATATTTAAATTATCTTAATATCAATGTTATATCAATTATTTCCTTAATCTATGTGCACGTTTATAAGTAGATATTTATTTGTGAGTGGAGGGAGTATAGACCCTCTTAACAGTGCAATGAAGTAAAAAAAAAAAACTATCATATCACCAAATTTGACTTCTCTAAAATGATGTGATTGATTTAGTGTAAAAGTTGGGTTAATCACCCTTGAATCAATAACTTGTATCATGTGTATCATATGTAAATTTTACTAAATGATCTAAAAATGATTGATTTCTCACTTTTACACTTACTAACCTACTCACTCCAGAGAACTCATGTTCCATATCAGTTGGCTAAGAAAAAGGTGCCGCATGTATATTGCGCCTTTCTTCCATCTTATGTTTGGATTAGAAAAAAGACATACACACAAAAATAAACTCTCAAAGTTTGTATCAAAAGAAAAATTAAAAGTTTGAAAATATGTTTGATAATGAAAGAAATATGCAAGAAAGAGACCTCCAAAAACAAATTCAAAATTCCCCTTTTAATTTTCTCTTAACAAAGAGCCAAAATATCTTATCACCTCCATTTCTTAAGCAAGACGATGACAAAGACACAAATCGCAATCAACTAATCCTCATATAAATAAGAGAAGTATTATTTCAACAACTAAAATTTAAGTATACCTTTATTACTTATTTTTTAATTATTGGATGTGATGAATTAATGAAAACAATGAGATCACTATCATATTTAATGATGACAGTGAATATTTCAAGGGACATTCATTCTTAATTGTTGAAATAATATGATTGTACAAATAGTGACATGGCTCATTTCTCAATATAATTTGTGCCTTACACGTTCCCCAAACGAGGTATGGTTCTGATCAATAATGAAGTATTTTGCTGGACAAATGATATGCCTATAATATTTTTATACAACATATTTACAATATAAAGAAAATAAATAAGGTGGTGGGTTTAAAAAATTAAAAAATTAAAATAGATTCACCATTTTATTTATTTTTTCCTGTATTGTAAATATGTTGTCCAAGTATATTGTACACTTATCTTTTTTCATCCTGTCCTAAGATTGATGAAGATTACTGTTATAGATGATGAACAGTTCTAATGAATCCAATGATGAAAAAGAAATGCTCAACACCTTCCCTTTTACGTGCCAATTAGAAGAGAGGGATCCTTTTTGAGCAGTCTTTATCAGTAAAATTATCAGATATTCATAAAATATCAATTGAATTTGTATTTGTATCTAATAATAAAATAATAAAACGACATTTAGGATAAAACTCAATATTAATTTATATTTTTATCTAAAATATTGTTCTATTATTAGATAGAGCACCATCCAAGTCCAATTGATCGATATTCATAACCGTCTAATAATTTCTCCTTTTATAGTTGTCACCCTCACTTTCTTGTGCAAAAAGTCTTTAAATTTTTCTTTTTAATTCATTTCTTTTGTTCACTTCTCATTTTTCACTCACAAACTATTCAAAGGATGGTAATTATAAATAAGTTTTAACTTTGATATATTGATAATGCAAACACTTACTCTTTTGTTGATGTGTGAACACAGATTTTGTATAAAATTTTCTACACTGAGAGCGTATGTAAATTAAATCCACTATAAACATACAAATTACATTTTCAAAATTAAAAATAGAATAAAAAAGTAAGAAATTGACTAAGAAGAAGCATCATATAGAATTTAGAGAAGAGGAACAAAAACCTGCCAAACCTTAACGTCGCAGTCCAAACTGCCACTATAGACAAGGAACGATGCTTCCGAAGGGTCGTCACAATGATCAACCTCAGCAGTTAAGCTCTTAATCGGTCCTCTATGCCCTTCCAAAACAGCCACACAATAATACTCTCTGCAAACACCTCTCCAAACGCGAATAGTCTTGTCCTCAGAACCACTGCACACCAAATCCAACATCACAACCAAACATAATATAGACCTTGTGTGCCCCCTAATGGCACCCACCACCACCATTTTACCTTCTCCTTCCTCTTCCTTCTCCCAAACCAATATAGATCTATCACATGCACCGGAATATAACAAAGACCCATCACTACTAAGAGCCAAAGCATTGATCCCAGAATTGTGTTTCTCTAAAGTGTCCACAAGTGTGTGTTTGTGTTTGTGTTTCTTCCTGTCTCCTTGGACTAATTTTTTCCAGACCTTAATTTTTTTATCCGCTGATCCAGTGTAGACGCGCCCATCGTCGGAAACTGCGACCGCGTTTATGGCGTCATCGTGAGCGTTGGTTACCGATTCCAAACACGCGAAGTCTTTGGTACGCCAAACCTTGATTGTCCTGTCCCATGAAACCGAGTACAACAAGGTCCCGTCTTTGGACAAGGCAAGGGAGGAAACGGCGTCCACGTGATGAACCCACGTGCACTTCTTGTGCCTTCGGATTTGGACGTGGTTCTTGGGGACCAAGAGCTTCGTGACGCGGTCGCTAAGCGTTGGGAGTGTGGCTAAACGCGTATACTTCTGTTGTTGTTGTTGTTGCTGGTCTTGTTCTTGATTATTGTCGGTGATGATCTTCCAGACCCTAATTTTGTGGTCTTGGTGCGCAGTGAAAAGCTTGTCGGAATGAACTGCCAGGGACTTCACAGCACCCTTTCCAGCAGCAACAAATGTAGAGTTGGTGGTTATTGGTTGTTGCTGGGGATTATTGAGTAGTTCGGTGCGGTTCCAGGACCTGATTTCTCTGTCGGAAGAGCCTGTGTAGAGGAATTTGCCAGAGAGGGTAAGGGAGGATGTGTAGGAGGAGGATGTGTTGCTGTTGTTGATGGGTTTCGTGAGAGTTGTGAGGCAGGTGTGTGAGGCGGTGGAATAAGGGTTGTTGATGTTGGTGTGTGAGTTGAGGGAAGGCACTGAAGCGAGGCTGCGTTGTGAGGAGAGAGAGGTTGGATGTGTTTGGTGGTGGTTGGAGGAGTCGGATAAGGAGCCGCTGCTGTTGAGCCTGTGGAACTGATGATCCATGATTTCTGATTATTATTCATCACATGGCATGGCATGGCATGATATTATTTATATATGAGCGAAAATGGTTTTGCGGAAGTGATCAAGTAATATTTTATACATGTGGATGGGATTATGTGACGAAGATTGTTGATTTAGCAGTATATGCAGTGGGATTGCTCCGGTTGTGTATGTGGTGGGGCCTGAAGGTACATGATGATGAATTGAAGCAAGTTGGTTCAGTTAAAATTAAGGCCATAGGGATTTTTTTTTCTTATAAAAATGTGGAAACACCAAAACAGAAATATTATTTAAATTGAGAGTTTAATTTTCGAGTACTCATTATCCATCAATATAATTTCACCATGACAAATCAGAGAAGAAAATTATCCACACATCATAACTATTCATTGATTCATAATTTTGATAAAATTTTATTAGCTGACAAATGTAAAATAACTATTGTACACAATTTTTAAATAGAGCTTAATTTTGATATACTATTTTTTTCACTCTAATCAAATACTTCAATTTACATGTGAGTCAATCATATTTGTAATATTTATGTTAATATAATATTGAATGAGAGTGTAAAATAATTTTACATGCGTTGCCAGTCAATAAAGTTTCTCCAAAATATCTTTTTTTACTTCAAAAATTATATTACTTGTAATGAGATTTGAACCTAAAGCTTCATACTTTCTATCTAAACCCCTCACAACTAGACAATTCTAGTGACTTTTCTCAAAAATGATTTACATTATTCTTATTGCATACAAAAATTAAATCCTTAAAACTATATCCTTTTAAATATCTTTGTAAGGGCTCCATGAGTTATAAAATTAGTAATAAATACATATATTTGTGAGTCTAAATTTTTTAATAATTTTGATATATTGATACAATATAATATTAATATAAAATTAAAATTACACTTTTGTCCAATTGTATTCTTTCATTTGCATGACAAATAGTTTTTTTTTAATATTCTAGTACATCAAAATTAAATATATATTTTTTTACTCTTTACTTTCACTAAATGTGTTTTTATGATGTTTCATCTTGACATATTTAAGGTACGACATTTTATCAAATAAGATGAATTAAATATTATTTGCGCATACATTTTAGTCCCTAAAAAATAAGCAAATTCTTTGATTTTAGTTTTTTTAAAAAATTAATTTATGTTAAAACAATTTTCAAAACTGTCTGATTTTAGTTCTAATCATTAGTTTGTCTTTATTAGATACTGAGTCAACTAATGAAAAGTCATGTCATTCAATCTTATATGATAGTCATTAATCTCATATTGCAGATGTCATAGTTGTGTTTTCAAAACCAATTGTAAAATGGGCTATTATGCAGGGTAAAATAGGTTATTGTGTTGGGTCCAATAAGTTATTAATTGGATGAAGATTTTGTCATATTGAATTATAATGTGTTGCATAAGATTGTTGATTGACATGTAGGATTAGATTATGTGATATTTTCCTTCGTTAGTCACTCAACATTTAATATAAATAGATTGGTTGTAGAGACTAAAATTAAACAATTTTATAAATATTTAGGTATGTATATATATATATAATCAATCTTTTCTTATCACTAAAACTTATATTCACTTATTTTTAAGGGTCAAAATCATATTTAAACCAATGTTTTTAGAATTTAATTTTGAAGTATTTACAATATAAGACTTTTTTCACCATCATCTAATTAAACTTCTTCATTTGCATGATTTTTAAAATAGTGGAGATAGAAGTTAATCATAGTTATTGATGTGATAATACATGATTAAATGATGATTTTGTAAAAAATTTTAACTATCAGCATATCAAAAATAAATTCATATTTTTAATACAAAAATTATTCAGATTGCGCATAACTTTATCTCACACGTGCTTAAATAGTAATTAAGTGTACCATTTGATATGGGTCCAAATACCAGGACTCAAAGCCATAAGGCTACTTCGCCCGGGCCATATACAGCACGAGGGTCGCACTCGATCCTTCTTCGTGTCGGGAGTGTCGGAGATGGTTTCTGAACAATTTTTGTTTTTGGTAGGGGTTACTGGACAATGTTTGATGCTAACTCGATCGGGTTGCGTAACATTATTGTACCTTGAGAATATCTATGGTGCACAAGCTGAGTATTGGATTATGATAGAGGAATATGTTCTTCTTCATAGTTATAAACATTGGATTTGGATTATCTACGGTGAGATTACCTTTAAAATGAGAAAGTAAGGGACTTTGCATCAATAAAGTGTATAGTGTCTGAGATTCATTAATTGATCCAATAATGAGAACCTCCTCACTTTAAATATCTCAATCCATAAATATTAGATCCAAAATTAGATTAAATATCTAAACAAGCCCTAGATTTGTATTGGAGAATAAATTAGTTTTTTAATTTTTAAAATTATAAATTGGTTCACATTTTAAAAAAGGGATAAATTGATCATTTGTATAGTTTTATACAGTATACAAAGAGACGAATTTGTCCATTTTAACTATATGAAAGTGTCCAAGGAGAATTTGTCTCATTTTATGAAATGTGATGACAATTTGAAATTTTTAAAGCTTAGGCTAACTTGCCAATATAAATCTAAAGTTTAGGTATTTAATTCCTAAAATTAAAAAAAAAGTATAACATATATATATATATTCTTATCAATGTTTTTGCACCGTGGCAGTTAATATTTTACTTTGGAAAAATAAAATTGCAGAATGCAAGTTAAGATAGATATTCCTTTATATGTGTGGAGTATAAGACGTTACATCTAATATAAATACGGATTCGATACCAGTATAACGTAACAAATATAAAATATCTGAGTGTTTTCATAAGTCGTGAGTAAATCATTACTTTAGTCCTCTGAAATTATAAGCGTGTTTTACTTTAATCCTTAAAATTTTAAAATTAACTCTTAGTCCTTGAAATTTTATTTCATAGGTCACTTTAATCCTATTTAAACAAACGTTAATCAACTATTGCTTTTGTTGACATGACATATTAGTGACACGCAATCCTGACGTGTCACCAAATAAAAAATATTTAGATTGTCCTTGAAATTTTTAAATGCGTCAAAATAGTTCTTGAAATTTTAAAAATGTGTCAAAAGAGTCCTAAATCCCAAATTTACTCTCTTTTGGTTCATAAAATCTAAATTTTCAATAATTATTGAATCCACTCATTTCTCCATCATATTCACACCTTATTTAAATAGTTCACATTTTTAAATATCCTAAACACAATTAAGAACTTAGTTAATTCAAATTGACCCTCCATACTTAGCTAATATAATTAATTTATTAGCTATTATATTACATTTCTTGAAATAAATTAGGTTTTAAAATATGAAAAATAGGATGCAAGAGAAATATTATATTATTAAGCGTGGACGAAGTTCATCAAGGGCCTATTTGAAACTTTATTATTGGTGATACATTTACTTTTTTCATTGTTATTCTATATGAGAGATATCTTTATTTAAGTAGGGTGTAAAAATTTTTTAAAAAAAAAGTTAGTTTAAGAAATATTGAGATTTAAATCTTACTGAAATAAAATAAGAAAAATTTTAGGATTAAGACTTTTTGACACATTTAAAAAATTTCAAGGACTATTGTGATATATTTGAAAATTTTAAGGACTAATTTGAATCTATTTTGATTTAGTATCACGTTAGGATGCCACATATCACTTGATGTTAAATGTCGCAAAAAATAATTATTGATTAAATTTTATTTGATTATGGATTAAAATAACCTACAGAATAAAATTTCAGGAACTAAAAAATTAATTTTTAAATTTCAAGGATTAAAATAAAATATACTTATAATTTTAGAGACTAAAATAACATTTTACCCCATAAGTTGTAATGGAGAATGCATAAGAGTTTTTACACGTACTGTGAAACATGAGAGAAGATTTGTAGTTATTTAGGAGCTAGCATCATATAATAGGTGGGTAAGGCGTATCTTTCAAGATAAGGCTAGGGTCACTCCCCAATTGTCTTTTCCATTCACCATTAGTAAAAGGGTGTGGCCCGGATCACATTCCTTGTCTGATTCGAAAATATCATTTTAACTAGTATGAACCGCGTCATATTTATATCCGCAAAAGATGAAAAACTAACTTGGAAAGGTAAGTACTACAAAACCTATCTAAAGTTAATTAAGACAACTCGTACAAAATGCTTTAACTTAATTTAGGTAACACCAATTGAGGACCACGTGACCCTGGGCTCAAATTCCACCGAGGTGTTCGTTTTGCTTCTAACTTGACCTATTTTTCCCTTTCCTATACAGAGGTATTAAAACATATTCATGACCCATGTAACAATGATAGAGTAATAATAATTTTAACTAATTAGACATTTCAGAGTTTATCTTATTGGGAGATATATATATACATATAGAATTTAATTTCTATACACTGACAATTATAAAATGTCAAATTATGTCAAATTAATATCTAGCCACCATAATTTTTACATTTTCTTGAATTTCTATTAATTTACAATGTAAAAGTATTTTATACTTTCACTATAGAGAAATTAAATCCACATATGTACAAGTCACACTTTTATGAACTTTATCAAAACCTTATTGTAGCTTGGTCCTTGAATTTGTACTTAGCTAGTATATACAGAGT